>CM060069.1:29458836-30753836 GCA_030533445.1 Cyprinodon diabolis | reverse complement strand
ATGGGATTATTAAAGTATGACTGATTCTGATTCTGATAGTGCTATTAATTTTATTTCACACTGGTAGATTAAAAAAGAAGGAAATAGAAGTGGAATATGTTTGAAATCAAAGAGCAGGATAAAGCCTGGATGAAACTGTGTTCATTTGCATTTTATAATCAGGGAAAGATTTATGTCACTTTTTTCTTGGATGCAATAGGTGAATCTCTTTAAATCTCAATTGACACTTCTTAAGAAACTTTTTTAATTTGATCTGTCAAAATGAATTTATTGTTTTTCTAAGGTATATTATATAACATGTCATTGCTCATTCTTAACAGCAGAATTTTTATTTCATATAATTTTGTCTCTAATAAGACAATTTGCTTCTGTTTTTTCAATTTGATCTTTTCCACAAAATGTGTTTCATATAGTTCAGTTCACAAAATATCAGGGTCCAGACCAGGAGGCGAAGTTTTAGTTTAACCCAAATCTCTTCAGTCTCTGTACTGTTACCAAGCCATAACTCTATTGAAACAGTGTATAAATACTTTAAGTTTTCTTGCTTCTATAGACCTTGAAATTCTAGGTGAATCTGCCATCTTCACCAGGCATGCAGGAACACTGAAGAGAGTGTCATAAAAATGAACCTGTCTGATAGCAGAAAGAACTTAGAAATCAACTCGGCATTGCTTAAACCCGATGAAAATAAAACAGCAACATTGATCAGTCTAAAAAGGGTAGCAAAGCCACTTGTAAAGCCCTGGGATCTCGGCAAACATCTTTCAGAGCTATTATAAACAAATGGACAAAAGCTGTTGTACTGTCTCAGTATTGACCAGCCGACCAGAAGTGCTTCAGAGACTGCATTGATGACTCATTCAAGAGGTCAGATGATAACTAGAGGAACATTTCAAGGACTGCAGGGGTCTCCTCACCCATTTAAGGTCAGTGCTGCTTCAAATCTAAGACAGATTGGAAAAAAATTGTATTAATGAGAGAGTAACAAGGTGAAAACAATTGCTTACCTAAAAGAACAGAAAAGTGTATCTCATATTTACCAAAACAAATATTGTTTGCTCTAGCACCTGAAGTTAATTTCATCTTTTCACTTCTATATTTTTTGCTAAGTGGACTTGATGTCTGCTTGTCATGAAGAGACTGGGAGCTGCTGACTGACATGTTTGGTTAGTTTGTTGTGTGATGAAACTGGCTCTACCCATTTGCTTACCGTTATTTCTGTGATGGCTGGGTCCTGTAGCTTTTAGCCCCCCTGTTTGACTCTGTCAAAAAGAGCAAAGTTGATTGATGTAGAAAAAAACTTCTGTTTTTTGTTTTGTTTTACAATCTTCTGTAAATGCTCTGAAACTGGAACTGAATACATAAAGAAATTTGACCAAAACAATGATTTTGAAAGCTTTAGAAATAACATAAGTGAGTTACTGAAGACACACACACACACAAAAAACTTTTTAGAACCTTCCAGAATCCAACAAAAGAAAATATTTTTTATTGGCCACCAGAATGTAAAATTGTCTTACAGTGCTAAAGACAGACGCTGACTTATGATACAAACAATAATAAGGAGTATAAATCGGTGTAACCTCTAGCTCTTGCCAAAATGTTTTGGAAGATTAAAAAAAATATTAAATTAAAAAATAATAATTGTTTACCACAACGTTTCCATTCGGCCGACCTCAGCCTTCCTGATGGAAAAATAACATTTCATCAGCAGGATGCTCCCACCAAAGTCACTGAGGGGAACGGTGTTCAAAGATGTGGAAATCTGTCTTGGGCCGACTCATTTACTCCCAACAACCCCCAGTAATGTTTCGTGTCATGGAACCAGAAAAGAACAAATATTTAAAGGTTATGAATGCTTTTAAGGCCTTATAAGAAAAGTAGCATCCCTCTATTAAACACCTAAAGTAGTGTAATTTTTCTGCCCACAATCTTACCAGCCCAGAGCCAGTTTTAAGTTGTGGAACTCTAATTGCTAATGAATAATGGAAACATAGTAGCTGTGTTTAACATTCTAATAGAAGCTGTGCTTCTAGCTGTATTTTTGCAGATCCTCTTTTTGATACTCTTTAATCACAGTGTAGTCCAAGCTTAATCCCCATCTCTAAAGTTAAACAAAGACAATAAAAAGTTTTCAACATGCTTTACGATTATGCTGACTGCATCCCAAGAAGCTGCCTTGCAATTACTGCCACTTTATTTTGAACGGTGTTAGAGCTAATGAACTTGTTGGTAATTTACCTTTGGGTCTTTAGATTAGAATAGAAAAGGTTTCATGCCTGAACCCACACCATGTTTTTATTTACATGTTGACTTCTATCTATATATTTTTTTGTTGCTGATGTTTTTTAATTGACAGGCTGCTCATTAGGTGATCACATTTGTTCTCAAACAAAAGCAACATTAAGGTTCCTTCCCTCTTATTATGCAGGTTTTCTTTATTTTTCTGGATTCTGGCTAAACATATGGCAGTGTATTATGATTCTATCATTGAAGGCCATTCTGGCTTGTCGTTGTCTAAGCTAGGTTGGTAAATCGCAAGCACTATTTTTCTCCAAGGAAAGAACAACCATCAAGTTAGTTCACCACAGGTGGTCAAATATTCATGGAGTCTTCAGGGAATTGCATCCTAACAACCATAGCTAACACATTCAGTGTAAGGTAAAACTTTGGCACAGTTTCTTCATTGTGTGGGCATCCTTGGAGGAATTTGAATCATTCATGTTGCTCCCAGGGGCAAAGATACAAGATAGTGTTGCACTTGATGATGTCGAAGTAAATTGTTTATGTCTCAGTCTTCATGGATGTTTTTTTGTAGTAAAGCTGAATAGTACATTTTCAGTACAGAGCATCTTGCAAATGCATTTATCCCAATTTTATTCTTTTCATATTTTTTTATATAGAAACTTCAAACTTTAATGTATTTAGGGTTGATTTTCTTCTATAATCAAACATAAGGGAGAGCAACTCTACGCTGTGATTTTAAAGAGATACTTGTTTTTTTCATTTAAAAGACCTTAGGAGATATAAAATGTTTTAGATTTTTCCTGACGAAACTCACTGCTCTCTGTCTTCCATATGTTTTATTTTTGTTTGTTTGTCTCATAGAGTCTCAATAAAATACACTAAAGTTTGGTGCAGCAAAGAAAAAATTTCAAGGTGAGCAGAGTGGTTCAAGGGATGTCCTTAAAAGCTCCCTCTCAGAGAAACTTTTCTTGTGTCAATACTGTTTGTAGTTTGTCTTTATATTAAATGTAAATATTTAAATATACATTTTTTATGAATGTATTTTGTAAAAAAAAAAAAAAATGGCTTGATAATATCAAATGGATTTAGCTGGTATTTTTTTTTCTATCTCCAGCTTTGAATTATAAAATATTAATATATATCCTTCCAGTTTGTACAGGATTAAGTTTCATAACCATAAATGTTATTTAAAACTTCAGTGTTACCATCCTATCAGTGAGAAATATATGAAATTGTGAATAACAAAGGAACAAAGAAGTTTCTATTATTTTAAGGTGTATAAAATGAGACTTTATGAACAATATACAACCACAGCTAGCTTGCCATTAAGCCGTTTATATAAAAATAGATTAAAGCACTTTTGTCTTTCATGGAAAGCTACAGCTCATCTCATACTCAAATTCCATAGCAGGTGATGTGCTTTAATCCAAACTTTCTATAAAACTTTAGATAAGCTTTTAGATTTTCATGTGTTTAAATGACCTTTAAAGGGAATATATCCAAAATATATGAAGTTGCAAACTTTTTACAATGCACACCATTGGAACTTTATATTTTGCTAATTTATAGCTCAAACACTTAATGCACTCTAGGGAACTTTTATGGAACGTTGGTTTAATGACTTGGAAATGGACTAGAGGTCATTTCCTTGGATAGTTTAACCTGGTTTACAAGCTCATTTGAACTCTGATGCAGATCATCAAAGCTAATTCTTCCTCACCTGAACACATGCGTCTTAGTTACTTGGAAGTGAACTTCACTTATAGAAAGAGGGCATCAAGCAACTATCATAGTAGACCATATAGCAACTAAAAGGGAAAAAAAAGCCAATTAAGGATGTGACATATATGATTTACAATATATAGACAATATACACACTGATTTTAATATCCCTAACTATGTGTCTGTTGTCTTCATAGCCAGCAGAGGAGATTAACCTGATGGAGCCTGAAGCCTTTCAAAGCAATACAGTGCAAATCTGCTTTATGTACAGTAGCACTCCCAGAATGCTGAAGGGTGTTAATTAAGATGAAAAACTAAATATCTATTAACCTCATTGTTTTTACTGTATTTGCTAATATTAGAGTGTTTAATTAGACTTCCTGGGGCATTTCTTGGCCTAGTTCTGTCAGTTCCGCAGAGAGTGAGACAGCACTTTGCCGTAAAGACTTTTTTAGGACACAAAGTATTTTTTTCATTGTCAAAAATAAAAGTAGACAACTTAAAACCAGACTTTGTTTTTTCCTTTTTAATTGCTGCTCAAATGCAAGTATTAACTGTGGAAATGCCAATGCATTCCTCCTCCTCCAGGTAATTGGAAAGCACAACTCCTTCAGCAGCAGAATGGCATGTAACCTTGTGGCACTCACAAACATCCTAGTAAATTAGGTAGAACTGATGTTTTCTTTGAACCTGTCTGGTTACTTAACACTTGTTGCTGACTTTTTTATTGTTTTGCATTCATGGCACATCAGGCCCTTCAAAGGCGTGCAATGAACACAGACAATACAAATTATGAGAATTGCGTGAACGATGGAGAAGCAAGGTGTCTGAAGAGTGGATGAAAGTGGAATATAGAGAAGGAGCGAGCAGAGTATTGCACGCGTGATATATTGGTTTGCCGCATCCCCCATGGTGCAGCTGTTTGTTATGTGTCAGAATCCCAGCACTGGGGAAGGAAGGAAAGCGAGTAATGCTAACTAGTCCTTGCAGTGCTGACATTTATTAGCACAGAATAAATGATGCTTAATAGACCACCCAAGATCTAAACATACACAGGCAGGCACACCAAGGCATAAGATGAGATTTCAAAACACAGAAGGTAGTGCACTCTGCAGGTGGCTGTCATGGATACAGTTCTTGTCAGAATCCAGTCATTAGCATGATGATATTATTTCATGTGGGCTTTAAATGATGCATTAGGGTCTTTTTTGTTTTAAGGGTTTGATAAACAATGCAACACTCGTCTTTGATCATTTAAAAAAATAGAACTTGCCACACAGATTTGAATGTAATTCCCACATTGTGATAAATAGGCATGCAAGATCATAGATAAACATAAAGTCCAAAAAATTATTTGACCAAAACCTAACGTCGAAAATTCTAAATAAAGAACAAATAGTTTATCACCATCACACCAAAAATATCAAAGGAGAATCCAGGCTAACATTTGACAACCTGTTCAACCAAATGCTTGGAATCCATTAAAATCAGGGTAATTTCAAGTGTTTAATGTTCACCTGATTTATTTGTTGCAAAACAACTGTTAAAGGTATTGTGGAGGATTTTCAGGAACTCTCTCACAACTGTTCTCACAGCTCATACAAGCTTACAGTCCAAAAGATTTGCAATTTTTCCACTATGTCAGACTCACCACCGGTAAGTGAAAATGGGGATGAGCACATAGGACGGCCTTATGTAAACATATCACCAGAATGATTGACAATTTGGAGGACCACTTATTTTGATGATCCACCTGGTAAAAGAAGTGTTTTCAGTTTAAACACCTTTTGTCAACCTCCATGATGTTTTTTTATCTTTACAATTTTTTTTCCATAATCACAGTTTACACAAAGCTTGGTACTTTGATGTCTCTGGATAGTTTCTGAATGCTCTGACCAATCTTTTCACATCAGACAGACATATTAGTTCAGACAGTTCTGCTGAGTACTATCCATCCATCCATCCATCCATCCATCCATCCATCCATCCATCCATCCATCCATCCATTTTCTAACACGGTGCCTATCTCTAGCTGTCAATGGGCGAGCTGTGGGGTACACCCTGGACAGGTCGCCAGTCCATCGCAGGGCAGCACAGAGACATACAAGACAAACAACCATTCACACACACACTCACAACTTAGGAGGATTTAGAGAAGCCAATTAACCTAAAAGTCATATTTTTGTCTGCTGAGTACTAATTATATTGTATTAATTAACATTTTGGAAATATTAATATAGGATTTTAAAACTTCCCCTCACTTTATGTTTTATAAATAAAGGCAATAGAGCTATGAAATAGCAGAAAATGTAGTTTTAAAGTTTTATTTTAAGCTATACTGTTATTCTGGAACTGTTTATTATCAAAGTAGTAAAAGTGATAATAATCTACACCAATATGGTACAAACATATTAAAATTAATGTGGTTAATAAAAAGTTGCAATAAAAGTAAGATATTCAAACTGGCTGATTATATAATTTTGGTTATCTACACTTTTAACTGTTAATCAATTATTTGACTTAAAATTCAGCATAGGTGTGTTACCAAAACACCTAAAAAACTAAACCAAAATAGGAATTTTTATCAACCACCAATTTTTATCAACCATGTTATTCAAAGAAACATCTGGAAGGCAAATCTTGTGATGGATAGATATTTTAGATCTATTAAATGTACTGTTTCGTACTTTAAGAAATTATTTTATGGTGAGTTAAGTATAGTAATTAAACACTGTGATAAGATACATTAAGACTTTTTCTTTTTTGAGCAACTATTCTTTACAAAAGCTTTATCATAACACACCAAAGAAGAATGTAATTCTCTAATTCATTTAAAACGTGTCCATCCAAGGTATAATCAGTTCTAATAGTATCAAGTATCCTTATCTTTACCTCATCTACACAATTTCTACAAACACCCCAAACTTTATGGCAGATAATCTTTGTATAATAACTCCTTTCCTCCCTTTACCTCTTTGTTGACAAGACTGAAGGCAGTCTATGTGCAATCACCCCTGAGTTTCCTTGATGAGCTGAAGAAAAATATGCCAACCCTGGGAACATGTGTATAGCTGGTGTGTTTATTAGTGAACCTCCTAAGTGGATTCTTACTCATCCATGATTCTGAACCGTGTGCTGCCTCTGGAGCCTCTCATTATAGAAACCCTCTTATAACCCTGGACAAGAAGCCTGGCTTCCTGTCTGTTTGGTAGGATGGCGTTCAGCCTCTCTATGAGCACTGGGGCGACAGTGTTTTGGGATGTGTTCTGGATGTTAATGACCTTAAAAAAAGAACCCTCAGTGCCTGCACTTGTTTTGAATGTACTACAGCACAAGCACCAGTTGACAGCAGGAGAAATGTCATTCCTCTTATCAATTTGAATGGCAAAAAATTGGTTATTGTGGAATCCAACATGCAATCCAGCAGCTCGCTTAATAATTGTGTTGATGTGCAACCATAGATCCTAAGATCCTTTTTAGCTACATTATCCAAGAGGCAAAAAATCAACCTGATGCCCAGTAACATTTTATTAGTCCCAGAAAACCCAAAAAATCACCACTTCAAAGCTCTCATTTACCTTTGGTAATATTCTGTTGCCATGTTATGACTGGTTAGTCATGTGTGCCACTAGATTTTTAAGGGTTTCATGATCTTTAGTATATAGTGGTTATAGAAAGTATTCAGAGTCCATTCGATTTTGCACCCTTTTTTACAATGCAGCCATTTACCAAGATCAAAAAGTAATCATTTTATTTTCTTATATATAAACACTTAGCACCTCTGCTGTGACATTCATTACGGGCCTTTTCCAATTGATGGCGACTACCTCCCAAAACTCACTCGAGACTACACTTGCTCTGAAGCACCATCGCTGCTGAACTGTGTCCCCTTGATGGTGCTTTTAAGATGGCCCGCCCTCGCACTACTGGAACAGGAAGCTGTCTTTACCATGGCAACAGAACAGGCTGGGACAGCAACTGAAAAGAACACTTAAGGTAGTCAAGAAGACGCAGATGGTTAACACGTGCTAAAACAGACCTCTGGACTTTGTTTTCAAAGTTTGAATATGCTTTGCTTGCTATATTCAAAAAGCTTTCTCAATTCAAAATGTCTGGAATAGCTTTGAATTCCAGGCTTTATAGAGTAGCCCAACACTTGCGATGGCTTAGAAAATATGCAAATTGAACAGAAACAAGTCAACCCCTTTGTAATGGGGAGTTGTTGAGGTCATTGTTAGCCTGCAAATTAACCCCGAAACTGGCCCATGATTTTGTAATGAGGAGTCGTTAGGGTCATCGTTGGTATGGCTTAACAGGAGCGATGTTTTTGACGATCTGGATGGTGATGAGCATTGAGATGATAGCAGGAAGGAATCAACTATAGTGCTGCGTTATAAGTTTTTGAGAGCTGAAACCTGACTCCACCCCCTCTCTTTAAGGTTGGTTTTTCTCTCTTAATGTAAATGGTTTACTTCACACCCCTTTCAAACCCAATGTTTTCTTTGTCCAAAATGTGAACAGTCTGGTCCTCAAACGAGTTTCCTTTGTCCTTAAGGTGTAGGTGGACAGCATTCTTGTCCAGAGGAAGTATCTCTACTATGTTGAGCAATGCGTCTGTGGAGAGTTTGTTTGGATTCTCCAATATAAAGATCAGAGCATTTCTCACTCCACTGAACTGCATTTTGAGGCACTCAAGGTACCCAAGAACACAATGGCCTCCATAATCCTTAAATGAAAGAAATTTAGGACGACCAGATGTCAGGACTCAGAACCTTGGACCCAGAATTCAGGCAGATCAACTGAAGTGATTTTTAAAAAGCTTTCATTAACTGCATGGAGATCTGGGACTCATCAGCTAGGTTAGTGACACAGGTTAGTGACCACTTAACTCTGAGAATAATGGTGGGCATGTGAGTCTCTAACCTGGTTTTAAAGTTCAGTTTGAGTTCAGTCCAAACTCAGAGGAAGGAGTGGAATCCAGCCAGATGATTTTCCACAGTATGCAGTGGATGCCACCCAGAGAGATCCAGGAGTATAAGACAAAGGTGCTGCAGATTAGAGCAACAAGCAGAAGCCAGCAGATGACGAAGAGCAGGAGTATTCGGAAAGGAGAATCGAAAGCCAATGTTGATTAGGAAGCAGAAGTCCAGGCCAGAAAATCAGAGATCTGAAGACGTACCATAGGGAAATCCAAGCCGGAGTTGGGAGACGGATCCAAGGCCGTTAGCAGGCAGAATCCAAGCTAGGCAGGTGGATGAAATAAACCAATAATCCAGTCATCAGTGCCAAGATAATGACACCAGAATTACTGCTTAATCTGGATCTAAAGCCAAACTGAGCCGTCAAGGGAGAAGAGCCTTGGTGAGAATTAGTATATCACTGTGGCTAATCTTCAGTGATGCAGTAGGGAATTGAGAGAACATTCCACAAATTCAACTGTAATCACAGTCCTCCACCAGTCAGGACCTTATGGCAGAGTTGCCTAAACTTAAACCTCTAAACAACATAAAAAAGCCTGTATAGGGTTCCCAAAAAAAAAAACACACTTGAAGAACTCCCAGACTATGAGTCTATTGCAGCAATTAAAATGGTACTTAAAAGTTTGTATGGGCACATTGTACCTGTGTACATTTCAATTCAATTCAGTTTATTTATATAGCGCCAATTCACAACACAAGTCATCTCAAGGCACTTTACAGTTCAACCAGATCACACAGTCAAATTGATTCAAAGTTTTCTATCTAAGGAAAACCAGTTGATTGCATTGACTCATTGACTGAAATACAATTCCTCACACTAAGCATGCTTGTAGCGACAGTGGAGAGGAAAAACTCCCTTTTAACAGGAAGAAACCTCCAGCAGAACCAGGCCCAGTGTGAGCGGCCATCTGCCGAGGCCGTATGGGGTTCAAGGAGACAGAAGCAGAGATACAAAAAGCAGCTGTAAAAGGCGGCCCCGTCCAGGAAAGACACAGCCAGGCAGACGAGCACCGAGCCAGCTCCCATGTCAGAGGATGAAGAGAGCACATCCAGCCAGACACGGTCAGAGAAAGAGGGCTACACTGCAAAACAGGCCGATCTCCAGCATCTCTGAACAAGGGTTTTGATGGAAGCAGCACAGCTGTCACAGCCAAACAGTAACAGACGGGGCAAAGCTACTATGAGAAAAAGCAGAGAGAGCAGAACGTTAGAGATTGAACTAACAGATTCTGCAGAGTAGGAGAATAGAGAGAGAATGAAGCAGAATATTGAAATGGGGGTCCCTATGTCCTCCAGAAGTCTAAACCTATAGCAGCAAAACTATGGAGATAGCTAATTTCTGACAATACTGAAGCATGTTCCGTTTGACATAACAGATGTCCTGGGGAACCATCATCCATATCCTGACCTGGGTCTAAAAAAGTCAGTGGACAACTTGAGTTGTGACCCGGAGGGGTTGAAAAGTGATATGCATGATGTCCAAGAGACTTTCTTTTGGATTTAGTTGATGACTTTAAAAGAAGAACTGGACTGATTTTGGACCTGAAATGTTTGGGCCAGTGTTTACTCATTTATCCATACCCTTGCCATATGAGGCAATGATTACCCTGCACAGGGAGAAAGTCAGGACCAAACACACCTGCCAAGGGTCTAACAACAGTTCTAAGGATTTAATCTTGATATCTTATTGCAGCAAGGGTACAATGGTTTATCCTTAGCAGATCTGTGAAAGACAGAAGTTAGTTATTTACAGATCCTGAAAGAATTCACAGTAAAAATAAACTGGTACTTTAACTCCTAAAGGGTTGAATATAGCTCTGTTTCAGATAACATTTGGTCCCACTATAAAGTAGTGCAAAATTTGCTCTACAGCCAGTTTTAAAATTTTCTGTTAATTTTACTCATCTTAATGTCAAAATCAATAGGACCTTTCAGAGTCTGGCGGGTAATGGACACCATATTAAATATAAAAGTTAAACTGCATTGCTGTCACATTTTTCGCTGACTATTAACTACAACGCTTGATAAGATTTACACTCAGTATAAATGTAAATACTGTATTTAGAGTTAAAAAGGTTGACTATGGATTTTTCATATCCAATTTTTACTGGAGTCTAAGCTTTCTAATGATGTAAAACTCCTGAAAATTAACAAAAAGAATTGAGGCTGATATTGCTATTTGTTTATTGATACTCTACAGTAGAGAAACCAGTCACGTTGCTCTATGCTTATGCCTCCCTAGACCAACACTGACCCACCACCAAATACAGTACTGTAGTTCATGCTACACAATTTTGCAGGTAGCATACCATTCACCACAGCTTCAGACCCTTACTTGTTTGTCATATGAGCCAATATAAAACCTGCTCAATCACAACATTCATAGTAAGACTGAGGTCACAGGTATCACTTAATGTTGGTCTCCTGCCGCTAACAAATATTTCACAATAGTTCCCTATTTGTACTTTGTATTCTCTATTAGCTCCCAGGCCTAGTGGAACCTCCACCTCTAAAGAGATAAGGCTGAGATTTCACATTTAAAAAAGTGATCCAAAAGGCACAGTAAAAATGAGTGCCTGGATTAAGCAGTCACACATTAATAAGGTTTGAATAATAGGAAAATATGTTGAAAATTGGTTCAAATGACCCCATTAAAATGTAAAATCGAAAGTTAAAAGTAAAATAAAATTCAATAAAACACTGTTTTGTCTTAGAATGCAGTCATCAGTGGGGTCTAATCTGGCATGTCTTTAGGGTAAGGATATAACATAAAGAGCTATTTTCCATTTTACAGCTTTTGATACAATATGAATACAAGTTTTTACTTTTTGTCATACTTAAAAAATTAAGATTGCATTAATGCATTAATTACATATCCAGGAGGCCTTCAAAAAAGTGAAGTAAAATGATTCCATGGAAAAGTTCAAAGACTGAACTTGCTATTGATAAGACCAAACAATCTACTGTCTTCTTGAAATATCTGAAGAAAAATGTACCCCATTCATGACATTAAGCTCAAGCACACATGGCTTGTGCACCAACAAAAATAATTTGCAGCAAACAGAAGTTAAACTTCCAATTACCTCAACAGGTTTAGGATTGGCATATTCAAAGTCCAGACTAGAATGTTTTTGAGCTACAGTGGCATAATTGTATACCGACTGTTTATGCCTAAAGAAATCTCCAATGAGGCTGAATTAAAACAATGCTTTAAAAAGCATTGGAAATGTCTCCACAGCCATCTGAAAGACACATTGCCAGTTATCGGAAAATGCATGCAGGCTATTACTGCTGCCAAGAATTGAGTAAGATACAAGAAGGAATTCTTACTTCTTTTTTTTTTCAAATTTAACCAGGAAGTCTCATTTACAGTAGATTCTGAATCTATTTTACAAGAGACCTGAGCAAGGTAACAGCCAAATGTCAGCAAATGTATACACAATAAACATCAAATAAACACAAAGTGACATTTTCAAGATAAAAGAAGTTAAAAAATATATTTAAAAAAGCAACACAAAAACAATGAGATTCTTAAAAAAACAAGAGCATGCATCACAACATTCAGAACTCCTTATTTTGTTGTTGTTTTTTTATTTTATTTATAGTTTATTTTACACATAGAGCAAGATTGGTTATAAATAGATTTTATCCTTAGATTAAATCATACTTTGACTATTGAGTTTGCTATTTCATTTTTATCTTATACAAAAACTAGTTGGATAAAAGGAAAGATTTGTAGAACTAATTATGTGCTATAATTCTTATTCTAAAAATCCACTCTGTTTCTCTGCACAGCCAGTGAAGATAAACTTTCCCCACCTCCCTGGCTAGTGGGACATCATTGAAGGTTGGAGGGAACCTCTCATTATGCAGGAGCTAAAACACTTTATATAATTTATAATCCGTTTCATAAAAGCAGAGACCTCTAAAGGAGCTCTTTAAGGTTAAAAAAAATGAATCTGATAACAATATCATCCAGTGCTGCTAAGCCAAATTCAATATCTAAATTGTCACTATAAACCTCAGTGGTTTTCAACAGAAGATGAAAGGCAGCTACCCTGATTCCAGTTACAACCCTAACTGTCACAGTAAAGTAAGTCAAGCAGAACTACTGCCCCCTACACACCAATTTCTCCTCAGTTGAAAGAATCAGGACTATGATGCTTACAGTTTAAAACACTCAGGTTTGGTTTATCAACAAACTTTGCACATAAAAAAATACACACATAAAAAAATGCACATTCAAAATACCCATCTCTTACAAGGGGTTTCAGTCTTACAAATGCATTGTCACATTACAAACATGCTGATATATCAGAGTAAATAGTAACACATTCTATCAGGTGTAAGAGTCAAAGTGTAGAATCTGGATCAGTTCTGATCCAGCCGTATACGTTAATCCTTAGCCTAAGGTCTTTAGGTCAAAACCTGCTTATGGTTCCTCGGACCTGTTTTAAAACCCGTGGAGACCGGTCCTTTAAAGCGGTGGCACCCCGTCTCTGGAATGAACTCCCCCTGTCCCTGCGCTCTCTAGACTCGCTGGATATCTTTAAAAAGCAGCTAAAAACTAGCCTTCCAAAGCACATAGCTTATTGTTTTATTCACTTACTTATTTTAGCTTTTATTGCATTTTATCTGTTTTTACTTGTGTTGTTTTTATGTTATCATGTGAAGCACTTTGTCACTTCGTCTGTGAAAAGTGCTATATAAATAAAGTTTACTTACTTACTTAGAATCAGGTCACAACTGAAATCATTTTTGTATTTAACATAACAATTGTTAGAACCAGTTAATTAACCTCCTAGCATAGGCATGAACTTCTTTTCAGTTAAACTACAAAGTATTAACAACTGACAATGACTTCTGTGTAGCTGCAGTCTGAGTGAAGCCTTTAAAATAATTCATAAATGAATAAGGGGAATAAAAAAGTTTGCGCTGGCCCCTTATCCTTGACATTTTCTTACCTATTCTGAGTTCTAAATTTTATATGACCACATCGCCTGTGTGAGGGTAGTTCGCAAAAACCATGTTAAAAAAGCCAAGAGGATCTTAAGGGTCAACTTAGGGCCGGAAAAGAGACAAGTTTGAAGGCATGGAGTGTTGAAAAATAGAAATGATTCTTTGTTGCATAAGACTTACTTCATACCCATGGACAGATATCGGTGATCTTTCTGAGGAATAGCAATGAATATCATTCCTCTATTTTTGATAAAAACCTGAAAGCAATATTTGCTGGAATAGCTAGATTCAATATATTGGACATCGCTTTGCAGAGGTTTTTGGGTTGCAAAGCCTCTTTGGGAAGCTGGGATCCAGCTGAAAAGAGCAAAAGATTCTGACAGATAATATTAATCTATGTGAGAACAACAAATGCACACAGACATATAACAGGGAGCAGACTTACATTTACTTTCTTGTATCGAAATGCTATAGGTTTGGTGGATTTTCTAGTCAACAAAGAGTTTTGCATATTATTTTTTAGGAGGATCTGTATCGTTATGGACATGGATTTTTTTTTTTCCTTTAAACACTTTTGTCAAACTTACTGTAAGTGTAAGCTTCATTCATCTCAAGGCTGAGTTAAAATTACACTTGAAAGTGTAAAACCAAGTATGGGCAATTCGAGGGCCAGTTTCCTGAGGGCCAGTTTTCTGAGACTTTTAGATAAGTCCCTGCTCAAACATCCATCCATCTTCTAACTCGCTTAATCCCATGTGGGGTCGCTAGGGGTGCTGGTGCCTTTCTTTGGTTGAACTGTAAAGTGCCTTGAGATGACTTGTGTTGTGAATTGGCGCTATATAAATAAACTGAATTGAATTGAATTAAGCTGTAAATGGGCAAGAGGCGGGGTACATCCTGGACAGGTCGCTAGTCCATCGCAGGGCAACACATAGACAATCATTCACGCACACACTCATGCCTAAGGAGAATTTAGAGAAGCCAATGAACCTAACAATAATGTTTTTGGACTGTGGGAGGAAGCCAGAGTACCCGGAGAGAACCCACGCATGCTCAGGGAGAACATGCAAACTCCATGCAGAAAGACCCTGGGCCGGGAATCGGACCCAGAACCTTCTTGCTGCAAGGCAGTAGTGCTACCTATGTGAAATGCACATATATGAATCAAATAATTAGATGATTAGCAGGGCTCAGGACAAACTCCAAAATGAGGATGTCATTTTGCCTTTGATGCAGGTGTACTGGACCAAAGAAACATGGTAAATTTGCAGGATACAGTCCTTAACGATTGGAGTTGCCCATCTCAGTGTTAAACCATTCAAACTGTGACTGTTGGGATCTGGAGATTCACCACCTTTCTCCAGCAGAGTGCGCTGTGGGTCTCCTGGGCTGGAGCCCTCCAGCACACCTGATGCTCATCAGCCCATCAGGAGACCTTCCTACATAAGCAGCAGCCAGACCTTCCTTCAACGCCGCAGTGTTGACCAAGTTTGGTTAGCGAACCTGAGCCTCAGTTATTCTGACAGAATCATAGTTATCTCTAGAGAGAAACCTGATTCTAACCTGCCTCTGTCTTCTTGCTCACAGGAACCTGTGCAGGTCTAAAGCTCTGGATGAGCTTAGCCTGCAACCTGCCTGCCTGCCCAAGGAAGCCAAACCTGAAGATTCAATCTGGACTCCTCCTGCAGTTCTCAAGGAAGAACTGGAAACCCAAACCAAGGTCTGCCACTCACTAGTCAGAAGCTAGATGCTGCTGCTGCTAAGCACTCTGCTGAACCAACAGTCTCTAGACCCAACCGGTTCCCTCCCTCAAAAGAAATCAGTTTGGACCACCTCAAGGTATTTACTGGAACAATTAAATCAACTAGTCATCTGACTGCCTGGCTAATCAAAATATCAGTCTCTGCAGACATCAGTGATTCCAGTCCCGGACCCGTGCCTGAACCAGTTCATGTTTTCTCTGTGCAAATCCATTCAATAAACTCTGTTAAACTTTTACTCTGTTTCCGTTGGTGTTCTGCATGTGGGTTAAGTCACTTAAGCCAATCATGACAGTGACAGAGCTGAAACAAAAATCTCAGTAGATGTAATTCAACGCTTATCATGGTTGAATTTATCTAAAACTGGTATATGATGTCAAATAACACTGAAATCTGATCTTGAATTGATCTAAAACCATTAGTGGTGGTCAGCTGTATTATAATCACAGCTACACAGTGACAGGAGCAAGGCCGTTGGTAAGGAAGGTAAATCACCTTCCCCAAATGCACAATGGCTGAATAAGACTGAGCTGGGACTCAAACACTTTGGTTCCAGGACAAACGTCTGCATCCTACAGCAGACATGTGAAGTTCACTGTTTGCTGGTTGTTAGTGCATGCATTGTAAGAGAGAAGAATTCACAGATAGGTTGGATGAGGCAAAAACTTCATAAGAGTTGATTTTAAACTCAAGTTTGAACAATGTTGATTCAGTTGAACTCCACAGATTAACACCCACTCCTTGGAGGAACTTATTCTTGCACAGCTGAATTAGTGTTGAATTAGCATCGTATTTTCTATATAAAACACCAACACTGTAAGTTCTGCCACATTTGATTTTTCTGTTTAACACTCCATGTACAATGTCTTCTTATCATTCGTGGAGTACATTTATATTGCAATTATAAAACAATAGCCTGGTTCAATATATAATTTAAGAGTAAACCTCCCCTGTTATTCCTAGTTTTGGGCCTAAATGCACAACCTAGCATTTGTCTGTCTGACAACAGCCAAAGTACGTGGTTTGTAATCATGGGGTGGAAGGGCTCCTTTCAATTAGAGCTCATTAATCATACCCTTATTGGCAATAATATTTCCAGGGCAGTGAAGTTGATTTATAAAATAGATTTTGCACATTGTTAAAAAGAAGTAGAGAAAAACTAGGGGACAGCTACTTGTGGTGCCGCTGTCGGAATCTGGAGGAAAATTCATAATATTGTAGCGATGAATGATGGTGCTCGCACACCTGCAGATTCTGTTAAGGAGTGAGGAGAGGGCTGTTGATCTAAATCATTGATGGCTTTCAGTGATGGCTCACGCTGAGGTCCTACCAATGAGGCGAGCAGGTTCCTAACACAGAGCACGTTTTCTATTAGAGCAGTTCCTGTAACAAGATAGAAGCTTGTGGGGGTCTCTTTTAGCAGCTTTCCATAGCACTAGAACTGAGCAAAATAGATAGATCCTATTAAATAAAGCAAGGAGGGAAGAATGCTTAACAATACTGTCATTTATCACAATTACACATCACATAATCACACAGCTGTTTTGTTTTCCCATTGTTTTTCCCTTGTTTGTTTTATTCAGGGGACTCTTTTCAACCACATATAGCATTCTGCATGTATCATTCATCTGACCAGAGAATGTTCACTAGTGTTTCTGGTGCTCCTTCCAAAGGCTCTTGGCAAGGGGTAAATGGGATTTTTTTTATAAATGTTTTTATTGTTTTTTTTTCTTCCACTCCTACATAAAGATCCCATTTGGGAATTTAAGGATTACATAGGGATCATTGTTAAGTGTGAAGGTCTTACCTTTGGATATTGATTAATACATGCTTTGATGAAACCAGAACTATACTTTAGGCTATTCTGGTATGATCTTGATCTTTTTCATTTCAATAAAAATATAATTAACGTTCGATGCATACCTTTATACATCATGGTATTCAGATTCCTTTCAATAAAACATTTGGAAAATGATCTATCATTTTCTCTTCTGTTCACATCTATCTACTACTTTTTATTATAAGATAAACTTAGGAACATTAAGTAACCTTTTTTAAAAGTGTGAAGTGAGGTAAAATCTGATAATTGCTAAACTTTTTGATAATGATAGCTCTGGAAAGAGCCAGTTTAATCTAACCTCATCTATTCTTTATTTGAATCCAAGCTGTCTGTCTGGTGTGAGCCGCATTATGAAACTCAGAAACATTTGAGATTGATTTTCACACCTTACGCTCACCACCAAAGCATAAAAGGGTAAGTCTAAATATTGAACAAGTCCCTAATCTAATTTGAAGCTGGAGTCAAAGCCTCTGTTTAAGGGCAGTGGGAAATTTTGATCTTGGTTCCCCTTTAAAAATGTTGTGGATAGAATATATTGATCACCAAGGGAAAAAAATGTCTGTATGCTTTAATAATTGCATTAAAAATAAATACCTCAGGAAAAAAAAAATGTAGATTAGAGCATTATAATTTTAGCTTTTTAATGTCTAAGCAAAATCTTTCTTTTAGCTGAAAGGAGAACCTCAACCGACAGATTTCCAAAACTGACATAAAAAATATTGCCAGTGCATATGTTTTTCAATCTGGACTTTTATCAATATTTCCTTTATCTATCATCAAAGCATTTATCAAGATTCTTAGATGGATTTGAAGAATAGGTAACTTAAATTCAATTTTCTACATCCAAACTTCAACTGCATGGACAGTTGTATTTGTCACACCTTCATTTCTTCTGCAAATTCAACAAAACTGTTATGTTAATGTTTTTTGATTGTTTATTTCTGATGTGTATGGGCATGAAAATGGCTGAAAAAGTCTTATTATTCAAATCCAGTTTATTATGTACAGACGTGGCCCATAAATCATGCAACAGGGTATCATGATTCTGCACTTTTTGGTTCTGTTTGTTTTCTTTTTGATTTTTCAGTTACACCTTGATTGTCTTTCTGTGTTTTCTAGGTTAATGGTTTCATTTCCATGTTGTGTCATTGTAGTTGTTTTCTGGTTGTATTTGAGTTCTTATGTATTTCTTGTATATATGTTGCCCCCTTGTGCTAGTCTCCTTTTCCCTAGCTCTCTTCAAGATCCTTCTGTCCAAACCTGCTCCCAATCAAATGATTACTCCAGCCCTTGTTCTGTTTGGCATTTAGACACCTCCTCTGCAGGTACTCAGTGCTAGATTCTCTTAATTCCTAATGCCACTCTGGGTTCCTGAGCGAAGACCCTTAACCCCACACTGTTCCCTGGGTGCAGCACAATGGCAGCCCACTGCTTCCCAAGGGGATGGGTTCATTTTGTTGCTCTGTACTTGTGACAGTGCAATAACAATAAAAAAGCTGAAAAAAAATATTTAGCTCCATTTATTTTCATATAATCTCTGATTGTCTCCTAGTCTTTATGGAAAAAGCCACCATATTTTCTCACTTTTAAAAAATCTTACATTGAAGCCAGATTTGTGTGCGTGCACAAAATACTGACAGATTCTTCCACCTTAGCTGTGCAGCTCCAACAGTTATCATAAGCCCTTTGGCTGCTTCTCTGAATAATGTGTTCGTCAGGGAAGTCATTAGTCCATGTCCTGTTAAATAGTGACAATTGTATGTCATCATGTCTGAACTGCTATATGTATCAGCACTTGAAAACATATACAAGTATGTCCTACTTATTAGAGAACACATAGTGAACCCTTGCATCCTATATTTTGCAAACTTTTTATTGAGACAAGGCATGAGGACATTAAAGGGGTTGAACTGCTTTTGCAAGGCTCTATATAAGGGAGACAAAGATTAATTACGTTTACATTAATTTTTTACGTGACCATGTTGCCATAACTGATGAGACAACCAATTAAATAAAGTGTGAATACTGAATCTAAAATGCATGGGGTATGAATTAATTCATTAATATTTTATAACACCTCTATCCAGAGCATTCTATCATCTCATTAGATCTCACATAAGGTGGTTCATCACTCCAAAGTGGAAACTGACGGGGACTGATGAATCCCAATGATGGCTGCTTATTTATCTTCAGATTACATAACAATAGCAGTTGATTATCTACAGTGCTTCTGAGTGAGCCCTTTATGTTATTCATGTTGTCTATTAAGGTAAATCTTTGTAAAAACAGATTAAAACTTGTGAATGCAATGTGAACAAGTTGAAGGGTTAGGATTTATCCTTTCCAAGCACTGTGCATTTAAACAGATCTGTATATTTAAATGCATAGTAACCTCATTTACTAGATAAAGAGAAATCGTTAATCCATATCAGATCAACTTTGTTACCTACCACAAAATGAATCAGATCAGCTCCACCTCTACTAAGCATTGCTTTTTTTGTTGACTCAGAAGCAGCCATGCCAGCCTAGGCTTATTCTTAGCATATTCATCAGAACCCTGATAGCACCAACAAACTAGACTCACTGGTTTAAAATATGATTGATGTGTTCAATAATCAGAGAGTAGTTTGAAATTAAGATAAACTGGGTAAAAAGGAATTTATTTATGGGGACGCTTGAGCCCAGGCGCTTGTTATGCAGTTCTTTTACCATCCAGCCATGAGGCTGTGATAGCCTAAAGAAGAGCAGTAAATCATTAGTGACAGTGCGGTTAGGTTATGGATACGATCAAAGTAGATACGGAACGGTTTGGATGCTTGCATAGGCTGCCAGTCTTTAGGCTTTTTACAGAGGTCTGTATGTATCCTTGTTGTTATTCAGGCCTTGCAGATAAGTCACCTTGATGCAGCACCTACAGTTGTTTCTGGAACCATAAAGCGCCCTAGGAAACTATGATTTGATATTTAAAGCTTAAAGAGAGTACTTTTGTGTGTGCAGATGGATGTTCTATTTTTTTTTTATTTTTTTATTCCATATAACTATAAAAAGTATGTTTTTCACATTAGGACATTTTATTGGAGTGGACACTCAATGTAGATTTAACTGAGATCATTGAGATTAAATATCTTGCAATAAAATCCTCACTTTTTGACTCTCAAAATACTTTTCTTTTCATTCTTCCAATATTTTGTACTTTCTTTCTACTTTCTTTCTACCTCCAGTTATGTGGGAGACATGAATTAATTAGCCTTAAAGCAGGATAACAAAAATACAGGCCAAATAATCAGCTGTTTTTAGCCAAATGGGCTGGAATCGGGCCTCTAAAGAGAGTGAGAGATAAACACATTGTGTTAGACACATGGAACAAGAGGTTTAACCTTTGGTTTAAAGTACAATTAAAATGTTTATTATAGACTGTTAAAGGCGATTTAATGTGGTAAAGTCTTCCTAAATTTTAGCCTTCAAGAGCAAATATTTTACTAATTATTCCATCGTATCATTAGCTAAGCCAAGATGTATGTATAATATCCCAAATTGAAAAAATGGCAGTACCACCTGTGATCAATCAGCAGCATAATTTCTGGCACCATATCAGATCACATTAGTAGTCTAATGTAACAATGGGGCCATTTCATAATTAGCCTTTAGGACACTATCTATTTTCTTAATCTCAAATGCCTCATGATTGAAATGCAGAAGCATTAGATAATAAGCTGCTGAAGCTGAACTCAAACTGTTTTACAGCTGTTAAAAAAATCTTAAGCACTGTAAGTCAAAGGAAGCTTAAGAATATAATGTAAAAATAAAAGCATACAAAAAAATCAGTAATTGGGAGGAAGGTTTTAACTGGGTATTTGTTCAGAAAATCCATTTAAAATTACCTAGTAAAAAGATATAAAGTGAATCAAATATAAACTACTCAAAAAAATTAAAGGAACACTTTGTAATCAGAGTATAGCATCAAGTTGATTAAACTTCTGGGATATTGATTTGGTCAGGTAAGTAGCAGAGGGGGTTGTTAATCAGTTTCAGCTGTTTTGGTGTTAATAAAATTAACAACAGGTGCACTAGAGGGGCAACAACGAGATGACCATCAAAACAGGAATGGTTTTACTGATGGAGGCCACAGACATTTTTTCCCCTAATCATCTATTCTGATTCTTTTTCACCAGTTTTGCATTTGGCTAGGGTCATTGTCACTACTGTTAGGATGAGGCGCTACCTGGACCCTACGGAGGTTGCACAGGCAGTCCAACTCCTCAGGATGGCACATCAATACGTGCCATCCTGAGGAGTTGGACTGTGCCATTGCCAGAAGGTCTGCTGTGTCTGCCAGCACAATCTCAAGAGCATGGAGGAGATTTCAGGAGACAGGCAGTTACTCCAGGAGATTTGGACAGAGCCGTAAAAGGTCTTAAACCCATCAACAGTATCTGCTCCTTTGTGCTAGGAGGAGCTGGAGGAGCACTGCCAGAGCCCAACAAAATGACCTCCAGTAGGCCACTGGTGTGAATGTCTCTTACCAAACAATCAGAAACAGACTTCAAGAGGGTGACCTGAGGGCCCGATGTCCTCTAGTGGGCCCTGTGCTCACTGCCCGGCACCGTGGAGCTCGATTGCCATTTGCCACAGAACACCGGAAGTGGCAAGTCCGCCACTGGCGCCCTGTGCTTTTCACAGATGTGAACATGTTCACCCTGAGCACATGTGACAGACGTGAAAGGGTCTGGAGAAGCTCTGGAGAACGTTATGCTGCCTGTAACATCATTCAGCATGACCTGTTTGGTGGTGGGTCAGTAATGGTCTGGGGAGGCACATCCATGGAGGGACGCACAGAACTATACAGGCTGGACAACGGCACCCTGACTGCCATTAGGTATCGGGATGAAATCCTTGCACCCATTGTCAGACCCTATGCTGGTGCAGTGGGTCCTGGGTTCCTCCTGGTGCACAACAATGCCCGGCCTCATGTGGCAAGAGTATGCAGGTAGTTGCTGGAGGATGAAGGAATTGATACCATTCATTGGTCCACACGCCCCAACATTGTCAGGCATGCATACACGCACATGGGGGCCATACAAAATGCTGAATACCATTTTGAGTTGCTGCAATGATATTTCAGCAAAATGGACTAGCTTGCCGCATGATTTTTTCACTGTAATTTTTGGGATGTCTTGAAATCAGCACTCTGTAGGTTGATAATTTCCTTCAAATGATGTGGCATCCTTTTGTTCCTAACACATCACCCAATTCATATCAGTATAAATAAACAGCATCATTTTTTCCTCATTGAGATCTGATGTGTTTTCTAAGTGTTCCTTTAATTTTTTTGAGCAGTGTATTAACTACACATTTAGGACTTTATGTGTAGTTTTCATTTATCCAACAGAAAAAGGAGATGCATTTTTCCACACATTATTGTGCCTCCATGTGTATGTGTTATACTTTGGATTATACTTCAGGGTTCACTATCAGAATCTCAGGTATGTTAATTGTAAAGGCATTAAAATTCTTTGTTTTTGTCCAGTTGCATTTATAAACACCAAAAATAAATAAATTATCTAAAAATTGAAATTTTAATTTATTTTACAGGTTTTGTATGACTTTATTGCATGCCCTGTTAGCATTTTGATCTCTGTATGGCATATTTTTCTGTCTGCAATAAGATGAGCATGAATTTGTATCTATTTCTGTATCTAAGTTGCAATGTTGATCCTGCATTGGATCATTTGTATCTCAGTATATAAAACTATTTGTCTGGGACCTAACTTAAGATTCATAACAACTTTATTCTTTGTGAAAACACACAAAGTTAGATTGAGGGGCTGAATGGGTCTCCCTTCCTGGCCAGAGATTTTGCAAAAATACAAAATGAATAAAAAAACTAATTAGAGATGACGACGATAAATTTATGTATTATTTCTATATTAAAATCTACAATAAATATGATTTCCCCCCCCCTTATGTCCTGAACAGAAGGAAGATTTCGCCCTGGGCACCGTTTGTTGCAGGACCGCCACTGATTCTATTTCTGAAGTTTATAAAATGGTCAAGATAAAAATCTCCTTAAATGTAGAAATTGTAGGCATTTATGTAGAATTTTCTTTTTACTTTGGGCTCTTCCGGAATTTGATTGGCTAACTGCGCGTGTATGGGGATCCTAGTTGCGCGCGGTATAATCATGCGCAGCTGGCGGCGGCTGCTCACATTTTTCCTCCTTTTTTTCAATTTGTGCAGGAGACGCTCTGACCGAGCTCAGAGCTCGCGCGTGTTGCCACAGGGATCCTACCTCTGACGGACGTGACTCAAAACAGTTATTTTGTCTCTCCCAGACAACATTTAGGCATTTTTTGCAAGTTGTTTTTTTTTTTTTTCGGGTAACAAAGTAATTTATCTGTCAGAACTGTTTCACCAGCAGCTGGTTTCATGTGTTTTATGTGTGAGATAGACTTACACTCGTTTAGATTTTATTTTATTTTTTCCCCAGTGCTTGTGATTTATCCCGCGGATGCATGCGGCCGTTGGGTTGGACATTTGAGCCCAGCAGGATCAACCTGTCATAGGGCATGATGATTGCTCTGCTTCTCCTCAAGTGGATGAGGAATATCTCCCATGAGATGCTGCTGCTGCTCCTGCTGCTGCTGGTGCCTGCGTGCTGTTTTCTGCCTCTGACCGGAGCGGCTCCGTCTCTGACCACCGAGCAGCTGGACATGGGGGTGGTAAGTTTTTTTTTCTTCCTTTTTTAAAAAAATCTATTCTGCCTATCATGACACAATGTGATCGGAAGTTTTCCCTCATGCACAGCAGTTTTTAATGCAATCCCATCAAAGCTGCTTGTTAGATCCCCTCTCTCTTGAACCTCCTCTAAAGAGTGTCGTCCTATTCAAATACTTGCTCTGAATTTTAACACCAGCTCTGCAGCCCAATTCACACAGCAGCGGTAACATTCACACAGCATGATTAAAAATAAAACCCTCAACCCCAAAGAACCAAGGCATCCAAAGATCAGGCATCAAGTTCCCTTTGATTAATAGATACATTTGCTTCAGGGACTCCCTTGCGTTTTATTTCATTCAACGGACAGGGGGGAAAAAATCACTAAAAACGTTCCGATGAACTGTACATCATGGTGGGAGAACTGAAAAAGATTTACATGAATAAAGAGAGCAGTATTGATTAGAGAAACAGGCAGCTGTGCCTGCATCTGTAAAGTGTTTCCATCCTACTGTGAAATGTAGATGACACTGGAGCGGTTAATTGATTTTAAAGCATCTAATCTGTCTACGAAATCAGCGCTGAAGTGGACTGTCATAATTTATCACAACAGAAAACAAACAAATGTGTGGTGTGCAGTCATAATATCTGGGCGTAGTCTTGCCTGTGTGTGTTTTATTTCCCATATTTGCCAGATGAATATAAGAGTATGCAAGCATTTTTTTTTAGTTCATGCCTTGTAACACTGAATTATCTTCATAATATACCTCCAGCTATGTATTTTCTCCACTTGCATTTCTAAATACTTCAAAAATAAAGTTACTTTTACAACTTTTGAATTTCCCCTCATTTCTGTAAAGATTTCTGCATCTTTTCCTGATATATCTTGAAGTTTTGAAGTAATCAATTCTAGTTTTTCAGAAGCCCATGCATCCTATGAATCAATGTTTTGTCCCATTCATCAGACAATGTTTTAACTTAAACACATATAAAACTTGTGTAACAGAAAAAAAAGAAGCAAGTTATGAGCACAAACTGTACATCCAGCCAGCTTCTATAACAAATTATCTCTGTGTGGAAACTGAGAGTCACTGATGCACCTGATGACGACAGAGCTGACATCGAGACATTATCTGATGCACTTTAACTCCTCCAAAAACTGTTTCCTGCCTTTTTAAAAGGTTAGCTTGGTCACATTTGAAAAGGTTTTCACCACAGCTTGTGCAAGCTTTAAAGCTTGGACTGAACAGCTTTTCATCTTTTGGACTTTAATTTATTGCATTGATTTGATCTCTGGCTCTAAACACGACTTTATTGCTCTATATCAGCATAAATCGTACATGCATCATCAAATATTCACACTTCTAGAGCTTTAAAATAAGTAAATAAAGGTACTTCTGTAAATATACAGAAGTACCTTCTGTAACTATACATTGGCTGTACTTCTGTACAGCCAATTATGAAGTTAGGAGTAAATATACCTGGATATCACATTTTCACCACAGATTAAAACCCTAATATATATATATATATATATATATATTTAAACTGTAATACCCCTAAATAAACTATAATTACGCTTAAAAGTCAGCTATCTTGTGAATACAACCATTTTCTCTGAAGGATTCAGAAGTTTGTACGTAAGCAAACAAGGTTGTCAAGATATCAAACAATCCATTATCAGAAAACAAAAAGAGCAGAACTTTCCATCCGTCCTTAGATCTATGCCTGTTCTAACATACTTTTGATCAGCATAATTTAGTAACTCACTAAGGAAGTAATTCAGCCGTTTCCTTCAGGTGTGTTGGAGTTTGGATGCAGTAGCCAGACAGCAGCACTTGAAGTAATGAGTTTGGCATAGCTGCTAGCCTAGCAAATCATAGACTTCCATCTAAAGCAGTGAAACGGCCCTTAGTACCGTAAGTGTGGAGTAATGCACAGTTCTGGAACTAGAAACTTTTTACATTATAGCTTTACATTCTATTCAATTTGCAAAGGAATCATTAGTTGCAGCCCTAGATTCAAAGCTATAAGTCTGGAAGAGGGGAAGTATTGTGAACGCACCGTTTCCAAGGGGAGAACCTTATTATGGCAGCATCATGCTGGGGGGATGCATTTCTTTAGTATGAACAGGGAAGACATTCAGGGTTAATGGAATGATGGGTGGAGTAATATAGAAAAATGGCTTGAATAACAGCATGCTTTAGTGCTATGTAAATATTCACCTTCGGGGGAAAACGACCATAAAAAATGTAAACAAAATATCTTTAATTAATAAGTTTTACTGGGTTTGAATATCCTTGTAAAACTGTAGTGTTACAAGCAGTGTTACAGATTGAAGTTTTGCCACTCTCTAGATCTGCAGATGGAAACATATCTCAGCTAGTTTTGTAATTTTATTTGTAAAAAATAAAAACACTTTGAAAATAATTTATAATTTTCCTTTTACAAAACAACTGTGCAGTAAGATGTGTTGTGCCATCATGTATTGTACCTATGAGAGACATTAGGTTTTCCTTTTTATTAAGATTATTAAGTAGAATTAATAATTTTGCATGTGACTGTATGGGGTATAGGAAATAAAACTCAAGAGATAATTTGTGTTTTTAGATGTATGAAGAAAATGTCTAATTTATCAGAAATCAAGACATTTGATCATCATCTTAACTGGTGGAATGAATCCTACAGAGTTCTAGAGGAGGGTTAAGGCAGCAGGACACAAAAACAGCAAAAAGGCCCACAGACTCATCTATATTCATGTTTTTCAGATAGAATTACAACTTGATGTGTTTGTATATATGCTGCATATCAACAACAGAGTGGGAAGAATTCTGACAAACAAGCTGTAGACATAAACACGAAAATGAAAACACAGACACACATATTTGTCTATATGAATGAACTCGACAACTATCTGTTATGTTAACACAGTTGGACAGTTTTGAGGCATTGCACTGGAGAGCTATGAAGAAACTTCAAAGTACGGTCTGTCTGATGCAAACGTCCGTGCTCCAACACAACTTCTCTTAAAAACATCTTGAAATGTCATTCCTGTAATGCATCTACAAAAACAGTGAAAGAATAATACTTGGCAGGGCCTTTGTTCTTTTAATTGCCGTTGCTTTAAGAGCAAACAGACAGGAGCAGTTTGTAAGAAGTTTTGCACAAAGTTCTTTGGAGAGTTGGATAAACAATGACAGACAAACGCAGCGGTGTCTGCAGATGAAAAGCTGTTGCCATAGCAGAGAAAGTAGAAGCTTTTTTAAAGCATTTGATGACCAAACTGTGCAAAACACTCAGCCTCGCTGCAGCTTCATTTCTGAAGGACTTCAGTCTTGATGTGATGTCTGTGCTTCGCCCAAGTCTGTGGTCCTATAAATGCAAAATAAAACGGGGTAGTTATTATTTTCCCATTTGTTCTTTAGACTTGCATTATAGAAGCTTCAGGCATGCATCCTATGGAAAAGAAATTACATTTTACTTGAGATTCCCTGCTTTCCTCTTGAGAAAAATGCAAAAAAGAAACAAAACATTTTTATTGCTTTCTGTCATATATACGTTGAACATTATTTGGTATTTTCATACGGTTTGCTTCAGTGTTGTTTCACATGAACTAGTGTAGATTGGGCACAAGTGTAGATTGGGCACAATGATTACAATTTTGTCTATAAAGCCTGAATAAAATACATTTTACTGCCTGTCATACATGAAGTTATTGTAACGTTATAGTGATCTCTATTAAATGGATAATGTGCCTATAACAAATGTAAGCTTCATTGATTTTTTTGTCTATCTGCTACTTGCAGCTTGGGGTTTCTTTTGCTGCAAATAGCAGACCAGGTACACATTATGTTTAAGTAAAGAGCAGCTTCTGAAGCTGGTTTGAGCGGATGGGGTCCGCCATGTTATCTGCTAAATGCAACACATCCATCTCTGAGGGAATGAATGGCTATGGGTGGTGTGTGGACTGCTGGGTCTGTTGGGATTGAGATTGTCTAGCTGGAAGAAAACATGTATCTCTGTGAAACAAAGCCTGGCTGGATTTCTCACCAGACTATTCACTTTGAGAAAAAAAAAAAATGGAGGTAGCTAAAAAGTAGCTGTGTTCTTTTGTGGTTCACCTCGAAAAAGCAAAACACTGGAACCTCCAGAGCCCAGAAACCACAAAGACATAAAAGTGTCTGTCAGGTTTGTTGTTTTGAACCTAGCTTGGCCATTTCCTACATATAACTAGTGAAAAGATCTGGGTTTGCTGGTCCAGGAGATACCTCCTACTTCTACATCTTGGGTGCTTAAAAACAGTGGGCTGCACTATCTTCAATTAACAATAGAAGTCACCGAAATGGAGTCCCTGTATAGCCAAAAAAAAAAGGTTTGGTTTCTTTAGGGTCTTTCTGTGACTTTCACTATGAAGGTGAACAGAAAGCAAAGTGAACGTTATTACAGTGGCCTTTTCAATAAGTAAACAATTATATATCCATATACAGGTATGCATTACCTTGGCTAATAGAAGTCGACTGGATAGCACAAAGTTTATTTCTTATATTGTAAGGTCTCTCATAAAGAAATTAGGTCAGGATCCTTTCAAGAGCATAGTTGCCTGTACCATCTGACAGAAAGACAGACAAAGGAAATCAGCCTTTGCTGTAATTGGATACATTAACTTGTGTGTTGTTTGAAATGTTCATCAATGCATGCTGTCCCTATTTAACAGATAAAATAAATGAAATCAAGGAATAAGATCTGATGTTGACTAAACAATTTTTTTTGGGGATATAAATAATATATGAAATTTCACTGACTAATTTGTTGTATTACTAATTCATTAGTACTTCTACAGTTAGTTAATTAGTCATTGATTGTTTTAAATATACCCTGAAATCCATACATTTTTCTATTGAGTCGCTCAGTAAATATCATTGAATACTGAAGTAAGTATGTTTTCCTCTCCTTTGATCATCTCCTGTTTAAAATGAAATCTGAACAGTTTTTTGCTGGGCTATATATATATATATATATATATATATATATATATATATATATATATATATATATATATATATATATATATTAGGGCTGGGTATCGATTCAGATTTTCCAAATTGATTGGATTCGATTCACAAGGGCCCGATTCGATTCACAATTATTGTTTCGTTTCCTTGATATGGAAGACATTCTCAGAAGAACCAATGCTGCAAATAGTAGAAACTTTTAGCTCAAACTTGGAGCATTAGTAAAAAATTTACATATTTACATTAGGAATTAAACCCAACGCAGTTACATTAATCATGTATGTTTTATTTAACATGACCGGACCAAATCAACTCAAATCACAGAGCAGGCTGTGTAAATAAAGTGGCAACAAACACACTGAATATGCATGACATTCACATTCTTTGACTGTCTCTCACAAAGCTTTTGTGCTAATGTTCCAGTGGTTGCAAAACAAATCTGTCTCATAAGAGACACAATCAAACAGATGAATAAATAATTGTAAATGTAAGGATACTAACAGAAATGAAAAAGTATCAGAACTGTCTTAAAGTGCAAAAGTCAGGTCTTTAGTAAACATAACACTTAAATACCTATAAACAGTAAATTTTGATAAAACAAGATGCAAAAATTAAATTCTGTTTTGCTTTTGAAGCATTTACATCCTGAAGTCTGAATTCCCTCATGTCCTATTTTAGTCAGACTATCAAAATAACAAAACATTAACAAGAATATTTTAAGAAGGCTTTGCAATTGCATATGGCAAAAGTATAATGAACTGTATTTTTTGGAAATGTTTATATAAAAAAACTTTCCATGGACCATGAAACTTACACAGTATGTGAAACCTAAGCCCCTTACATGTTTGTTTTCTTAATTAATGCTGAATTGTTGTAGATTTTTCTGCAAGAAAAGTAGCTGATCTACATGTTGCGAAGTGAGGCAGCTCCTTTTTGCTGTAACAATATTGCCAGCAGTTGAGAATACTCTTTCAGACGGGACACTGGTCCCAGGTACACATAAGTACCGTTTTGCTTGATGAGCCAAAAGGGGGTACTCCTCAGCATGCACCTTCCACCAGTGCAATGGATTTTCAGAAAGTGGTAGATGTGCTAATTCCCTGTATCTTTTCACGTCTTCCTGTGCCTGGTCAGCAAGAGTTCTGAGTGGCACAGTGTCATTTGGCTTGTAGGCTGACCCAAGAAGAAACATCAGCGCAGAAGATTTCTTCTGCCTCTTTGGTGGGCAAAACTCCTCCTCAACAGGCTCAAGGGCAGTCTCTGTCTGCTGCACAGGCGGAGTTTCCTCAGCTGGATCGACAACAGATTCCTCCTGTAGATAGATGAAAACATACAGAATAAACTTAATTTTAAATCAATTAGGCACTCGCTATGGAAGTCAAGTGTTACATATTTCTGCCAGGACAAAACTTTATGATTTAAATTCAAATACTGCTGCGTACAAGAACAGTCAGGACTCAAGAGGAATCTATTATTTATACTTATACTTTATCATCAGTACTTGTCTTGTAACTTACATTTGATGCCTCTGCCTCAACTTGCTCCCCACCAGCAGCTTCAGCCATTAGCCTGTTGAATGTGTCATCTCGGGCAACATCGGACAAAAAAGGGAGGCCCTTGAAGCGGGTATCTAATGCTGACGATAAATACAGCTTGTCCTTTAGGGCCACATATCTTAAAGAGATTAAACATATTTAAATTAGATATATATCATGGCACTATATATTGTTATATCTTACACAGCAAGACAGACACCTATGGAGGATAAAAAGTGCCAAAATTAAATAAATAAATACAGCATTAAATAAATAATTAAATGTGTCAATAATTAATTAAATGAGGAATTAAATAAATAAATGTGTTCCTTATTTATTTAATGAATTACACATTTAATTCATTGTTTATCACTGTATTTATTTATTTAACTGTGGCACTTTATATTAGTGACGTGATTTTAATTAATGAATGACACATTTATTTATTTAATTCCACATTTAATTAATTATTGACACATTTAAATATTTATTTAATGCTGTATTTATTTATTTAATTTTGGCACTTTTTATCCTCCATAGACATCTAGGCATACCTTGAATTTAAGTTGTTATATGCAGCAGTCTTGACTTCTTTTATCACTGTGGAGTCACAGGGGGTGCAAGTCATCTGGTCCAGCAGCTGTGCCTGCAGAGGTGCAATGACTGATAGAGTAGGCGACCTTTCTTCCGACATGACCAGTGTAGCTGCTTTCAGTGGCTGCAGAGCTTTCACCACATCTTCGGCAACTGTTATGTCTGCCTCTGTCAGGGTGCAGAGATCTTTTTCATTCCTGCGTACTTCAGGTGACAGCAGAGCAGCTGAGATTGCTGGTTGCTGCTCTAGAAATCGGTCCAGCATTTCCAGTCAGCTATTCCAGCGTGTCACAACGTCCATCACAAGTTTATGTAAAGGCAGGCCCAGTAACCTTTGCTTCTCTTTAAGCTTGTGGCTTGCTGTGGTGCTACGATGAAAAAATGATGCGATGCGCCTTACTTTACATAGCAGGCGAGCCACAGCTGGGACTTTCAGCGCTGCTTGTGAAACTAAATTGATGATGTGTGCAAAACAGCCGACGTGCAACAGGGGCATCATTTCCACCGCACGGACAATATTTGCAGCATTGTCCGTTACGATGGCTGGCTCTTTGTCTGTCAGCTCCCATTCTCCAATTGCTTCAAACAATAGGTCACGTAAATTACTCGCAGTGTGGCTAGTTTCAACTGCTCTTGTCTGTAGGACATGCCACTTTAGGTCCCACTCGTTGTCAATGTAGTGAGCAGTAATAGGTATGACTCAGTTGCCCTAGAAGTCCAACAATCACAGGTAAGGGCAACTCTCGTTGCTGTATTAAGCGTCGTTGCAAAGCCTTGTTTTACATCTGCGTACATGTTTGGGATTATTACCTCACTAAACTGTTTGCGTGAGGGTATAACGTAGCGTGGCTCGAGCGTCTTCATAAGGCCACGGAAACCTTCATTTTCAACCGCGCAGTATGGTTGTAAGTCTTTGCAGATGTATGTAGCGATAGCTTTAGTTATTTTCTGGGCACGTGGGGAGTTTGCTGGTAACTTGATATCAAATGCCTTCTCGAGCTGCATCTGCCTCGGGGCTGAATCAGATTGTGTTTGTGCTGAGTGGTGTCTCGTTAAATGGTTTCGAAGATTAGTTGTGTTTCCACAATACCTCACTTCTGCGTAGCAAATCTTGCAAACCGTCTTGCTCTTATCCAGTTCACTTCTGTCATTTTTTTTTTTTTTTTAAACCAAAATATTTCCAGACATCTGCCTTCAAACATCTTGGTGGTGATTTCAGAGCTTCCGCCATATTGTTTTGGTGCGCTCCTCTCGCGCAGTGACGAGATCTCGCGGGACGCGAGAAGTCATGAATGTATGAAAAGACGTATTATAATGGATCGATTTATGGTTTTTATGAATCGATATCGGGCTATTGAAAGGGAAATCGATTCAAATCGATTAAATCGATTTTTTTACCCAGCCCTAATAAATATAAATATATATATATATATATATATATATATGAGTGAGGGATTATTTAAAGCACAGTGTGTGATTAGTTGTTCCTTTAGTCTATTTATAAAGCAAAAAGTTATTTCAATGCTTGTTATTTAGACCACTCAAGCTTTGTTCAGGCAAAGCAGCTGCAAGAAGCCTAAAGGTAAAACCAGATTATTCGGCTATGAACAGACACTTTATATTTTCAGATATAAAATGAAGGGTTTCAGAATCAGAAATCACCAGCTGTGCCTTAATGAATATATTCAGGCTTTTGCCGGCTGCTTTCGATTCCTTTTTAAAGCAGCTGTCTCTGAAGTCTGACCTGCAGATTTCTACATTTGACTGACTTTTATGTGGGCTATAACACATTAAAGAGGAAAAAAATGTCTACTTATTAGAAATAAGTTGTTTTTTAATTTGTTGGAAATTGAGGGAATTACAGGTTAACACCCATTTTGAAGTTAAAGCGTTAGTTCCTAATCTTTATGTGGCTTTATTCATTTCACAAGGGGCATCAGAGGAGAGGCTGTCTGTCTGTCTGATCAGTTTGAATGAATTGAATCTATCAAGAATAAAATCAATAGGGCATAAAATTTGCTGATTCCAATGTTTGACCGATAGATCAGTGCAATTCTTCTGAAACATGGAATTGGAAAATGAATCTTTCCCTTATTGGCTTATTGAATATCACTGCTAACCTGTTTGAAAACATGACAGAGAAAATCTTCACATAGTAGCCATCATGTATTAAACATTGTTTATATAAACATTAGGGTAAACCATTTAAGCTTTATTAGATGAACGTCACAACATGCCGAATTCGATTTAATCTCGAGGCTTCTAGCTGCTGACCACCCCTCCACAGCATGGCCACTGGCAACCCCAATAAGCTTTGTTCTATTTTTAACCACCAGATTTTATACAGAGACTATCTGTATAAACTAATTGAGAAAAAAAAAAACAAGAAAAAACATTGAAAATAAGATTTAACTTGCTTGCAAAAAGTCAAACAGCACTGCTCTATCAGTTTTCATGTCTGCATTTTAGTTATAAAACAATATTTAAGTGATATAATATGATACATTGACATTAAGAAGTTTATTCAAGCATGATTTTTCATTTAATCCCATTGACTTCTTAACAGATCACAAACCATAGATCAGATTAATTGTATCAAAGTGATTCTGTGCCATAATCTTGTCCAACTTGAAAGAATAAAATGAGAATACATGTTAGCCTATTATTACTTAACTAGTGACTTATTTGTCATCACCATTGAGAAAAGCTTAAAGAAAGCATGAATCAGATTTTTTGAAAGGTTTTCAACATTGAACGCATCACTTCCTGTTTGTGCATGCATGTGAGAGTAATTAATGTCAACTTAGAACACAAAAACATGACTACATATAATTCGCATCATGGCTGTCATTGCTATACCAAGGTTTGTTACACTTGGCTTTGTGTTCAGATATTGGGTTCAATATATGTTTTGTCTATTAAGTAGCTTTATAGAAGCTTGAGAACATAGCAGAAATGTTAATTTTACAGCTGCACAATAGCCTAGCTGTACTTCATCTATTGGGGAATTCAGATTTAAACACTTCCGGGAATTACATCGGCTAAAACTTTATGGGCTCTTTGTTTTATCCTCATTATATTGTTTCTCTTGAGGAATATTTCCTTTACTGATATGTAGCTGCAAGCATCCCAGAGGAACTATTTCCTCAACACATAGAGCTTCTCTGAGATGAGAGCATGGCCTGACCAGATTATCAAATGATAAATTCCCTTAATTACTGTATTTTTAGACGCAGAAAGAGTCTAATTAAAATAGGTAATAACAGAATTACTTGTGAATAATGACAAGAAACAGGTGAGGCTGCACAAAAAGCAAAGATTTAATGTGATGGCTCCTGGTGGGTGTTTATCAGTTAATATCTTTCTTTAATTTATTTTTATTAATAAAGTTTCTTCTAAATATGATAATAATAACTTGCTTCACTTACTTAGGGGAGCATTTAAGATGATATCATTGGAGACTTGGCGGGTTTAGATGCTTCTTCAATGCTCCCTGAACACCTTTTTTAGGTAATATATTAATTTTATCTAAACACTTTGAAGGTTAGGGTGACCTTAAATCTAGTCAGAACACTTGGAGTTGCCTCAAGGGCTCCATTGAGGCCACTGAAAAGAGCTTTCATTGTCTGTTTCCCATCATCTTGAGGTGTAGTGCAGCCTGTGTGCTTAACAATGAGCTATCGGGTGGCAGTGAACTCAATGGAGCTAGACAGGGCAAGATTAATACCCTCTCGGATCCCTGGGCAGTGACACTTATGTTTACATCCAATGTTATTGCTATACAGGGATTTATGGACATTTATTTGGTGGCAGTAACTTTATGAAAAAAGATAGCCAGTTGTTATTAGTACAGATGTCTCATTGACAAATCGGTTAAAGCTAAAGGTAGTTAAATCATTTTAAGGGCTCCTTCTTCATGCAGGACCAAGACCACACCATGAGGTCAGCAATCAATCAAAACACTGAGGGTCTCTTCATGATGTCTTCGTCATCAAGAATTCATTGTGCTCTCCACTTAAGGATGAGAAAGCATTAAACTAACTTTGTTGAATATCTTGAACATGAGAAGTTGACACTACCTTGCCTCCTGGATGCTATAAAAAGAAGTTGTGACTAAAACCTAACTTTTGACTCATGTAGCGGCATGATTTGGTTTTCGGAAAACTCTCATCAACTTCAAGCCAGTTCTACGGCTTAACAAAAAACACAACATGCTGACAGTTTAGTGATTTGATGCATTATTTGTTGTTAAATAGAATTAGCATTCGAAAATTATCTCACAAAGCAGCTGAAAATAGAAATGAGTACCAGTGGCGAGTACCAGTTATAAATTCAAAATAGTCATATACCAAAAACCATTCAACCGTATACTAAGTTACCGTATACAAAAAAAATTATACAACAAAACATAATTTCATGTACAGGTTTACTTTTTGTACATAAATCTTGCCCTTCTGAGGCTTTGTGAAGATAAATTTGGGTTTTGCATGGTCTAATATGTTGTCTAAAAAGTGCTTTAAATCAGTCCTACCTGTCTTTATCCGTGCTGGGTCAGATCCTGATGTTTGAAAAAGGAGTCAGGAAAGCAGAATAAAGCGTTTGCCTTGCTAAATGCAGTTAGTCAAGCCTTCTTGCTAATCCAGGTCCTGGAAAAGAATGTCTCTCTCTCTCTCTGTCTCTCCAATGCATCTCCAACTCCTGCAACTCAACCTGTCAATCGCTCACAAAGCGTCTGCCCTGTGGCGGAAGGTCAAGCCAATGGGAAAAGATTTTTGCGCCCCAGGGCGGAAATGGAATGACACTTTACTAGTCATTAAAGATTAAATATTTATCTTGCACATCTAAAAAATACATATTAATACATTTTGAAATATTTTAAATGTTAACTTAAAATTAAATTATAAAAAAAGAATATATATATATATATATATATATATATATATATATATATATATATATATATATATATATATATATATATATATATATATATATATATATATATATATATATATATATTCTTTTTTTTTAATGTCTTACTCAGGGTCAATGAGTGGGTGTGGCTTTGCCCTAGCACCCTCAATTGGCCAGCTGCCACTTATGAGTAGTCTTCATGCCATAGGAGAAACATGTGTTGCTCAGCCCCAATGGGCTAAAGCATCCACACCTCCAAATTGTGCATATAGGCTGGATACGGAGACTGAGGCAAGCTGTAAGTTCTTAGGCTGCATCTCATATACAGATTTATTTAAGCTTTCAAATATAAGCTATCACATCATTTTTAGCAATGATTGATAAAGAGTTGGCTATCACTATGATTATTGCTAACAGATATTGTTTTTTGACTGTTAAAAAGTCACTGAGGTATCAGGCATTTAGCTGTGGCACATAACACAATATCTGTGATATGACCAGTGGTCTGCAATGCTTTGTGCAGAAAAAAACTCTTTATTGTACCTCCATGCTCTCATGCTGACTACTCATGACTTTCAATACTCCTGACTTTCATCCATCACAGTAAGACTGAAGCCGCTGGTGGAAGTGCAGAAACCCTCTAGATCAGGGGTAGGTAACATCATGCCTGAAAGGCCACTGTCCTGCAACTTTTGGATGCATCCCTGCTCAGACCTGAAATAAAGGTCAAATGATCTCCTTTGCATGTCAATAGGTTTAGCAGAGGGCTGGCAATTAATAGCTCACCTGTTTCATGAAAACTTTGGTTATGTGAGAAAATATCTTAAAGGTGATGTGATTTTCATAGCTGTTGTATTTTAATGAAATAGTGAAGAGAACAGGAATCAAAAACCCTGTTCAACAAGAATATATCTAATGATGTTTAAATATTATTTAAAATTGGTTATGGTTGATCATAGCCTGAGATAAGCAAAGTCGATGGGTTATTTAGTAGGCATGTTTTTATATAGCTTTGTTTCAAAAAACCTTAGAATGCACATTTGAAGGAAGTGTGCACTTAACTGTGTTCCACAAGGTTCTTCCTTGGCAAGTGAAATCCAGCCCTTCAACAACTGCATAATTTTCCGTTTAACCACTTAAATGCTTTTTGACAACATGCTGTGCTTTCCTAGGATCCACTGGTTAACGTAACCTCAGCCAAACTTCACTCTCCATTGACGGTGTTGTTTCTTCTTGCTGCTTTGAATGAATAGAAATGTTAGTTACTTTACCTTTGGATGTCAAAAGTTCTGCTCTTGGAAGTAGTGAAAATTGTTGATGTCAGTAAGGACATCCAAACCTTGCCAAATTCCCTTCTTAATTTAGTTCTAATGTTTGACTTTATTCGTTCCGGACACCGCTCCCTTGAAATGAAAATAGTCTTATGTTCTAAAATCGTATCCAAAATTATTCATCAAACAAAACCACGTTTCAAATCAATTTTTTCAGGGCTTTACATAAGAAGAGCTTAAAACATATAAAACAAATCCATTATCTTGTTTTTTTTTTTTTTTTTTTTAACTCAACTTGAACTTTTGCTATTTTGGATCTTTAAAGAAACCAATCGTATCAGAACAGAGAGGTAATACATACTGAATATAAGCCTTCTAATTTGCTTAATTATTTAAAGAACAAAAGAGCTTTTTGGATCTCTGTGGTTTGAAAGGTGTTTTTTCTTCAAAAGTAAAGCTCTTCAAACAGACAGTATTCACGCCAGAGCATCTCTGTGCTGTTTAATCCCAAATTCATTTTCTCCATCCGTCAATAATTCACCAGCCAACAGCAGTAGCCCAGAAGGCTTTTGCAATGAAGAAAAACAGATGGAAAAGACTAATATTAATAATTAAATGTTTTTTTTTTTAGTAGAACAGTAAAAACAGCTTTTTTTAAATTGCCACCAACATTTCTGCTGTCTTCATTAGATTCTTATGTTACTACATGTTGTGTTTGTATTCTTTTCCACTCTCTGTCTCCCTTCTCTTATTGTACTCCTATACCTCACACTGCAGGCTTTCCTCTGTGCTGCCTACTATCAAATCATGATTCCTCTGATTACACTCAGATGCTCAGAGATAGAGAAGGCTGAAAGAAAAATCTAGATGCAGATTTAGGGATTGCTGCACTGAAATAACTAGGTTCAAAGGAAGAAGATGTTATCTAAAAGAAAAAGACACTCATCTCTCAGGACAATATATTTAAACTTACAATTTGTAGCTGAATTAAAGTCCCTAATTAATAAAATCAATGGTCAATGCCTCTTTTCTTTGTCCCTGCTTTATTACTTATGAAATCTAATTTTGTGTTTTACTCCATTCCTAAATTATCAATGCAATAAAACATACAATTTGTCCCATGTAATCATCTGTTTAAATCAATGAACATAAAAATAATGCCCTTAAAGTAATGAGAAGACAGAAACAACCACATTTTATATTAACTGTATAAATCTGTAAAACAGTAGGGTTTTCAATGCTGAATGATTAAAGCTCTTTGCCTGCCACTGTTTTATGCCAAAGGCTAAGATACTTAAATGGAAACCGAAATGTGGTCTGTAAGGACAAAAATGGTTTAAAATGACAGTGGCACCAATCCTTGATTATTAGGGCCCTTTTCTACAGGAAGATGTTTTTGTATTATTTTTTTTTTTTCTGAATATCAGCATCTCTGAAGTTTAACTGCTGCATCCTCATTCCCTGAAATTCAACACAAGAATAAAAAAGAAATTCACTTTAAAAGTGATTCATGTATTACTCAAAAATAAAAATCATTTATACTTGTGTTTTATATATCAAAGTCATTAACCATGAAATAAATAAAAAGAAGGTAGGATATCCGTATATTGTTCTATGTTAACATGTATGTTTGTGTATCTCAAATGCAAGTCTAGTGTCTCAATTTAGGAGGAAGTGAAGCAAATATTGGGAAATGTTGTTTTTTTACATCTTTGATGTGTTTGTGTAACTTTCAATTCGTCTGAGTTCAACATGCAATCCTATAACCCGCATGCTTAATTGGTAACGGTATTCTGAAATCATGCACTAATTCACATGTGTCAAGGACAGGGCCCAGGAGCCTTGAGCTTGAGATTGGCCCATCAAAACATTTTATCTGGTCCTCAAGAGCCAAGAAAAGGCCAATGTCAAAATATGGAGGCATGTATTATCTCAAGTGTACAAACTGACTAAAAGTGCCAAATTAAATGGAGCAAAGCTAGTTATAAGCCCTTAGAAAGAAAAAAAAAAAAAGCGCTACAAAGAAATTAAATTACAGATTTTCACAGACTGCAAAACGTTGAACATGATATTTTTGGTGAAGCATTTAATTTTAAGTTTTTTTTGTTTTGTTTAATGCGTTTAAATGGTACAATATACAGCATGAAAAGTTTGAGGATTTCATTACTGATAAGGGTTTATCAATGAAATTAATCAATTAAAGCCATTAATCTTTTAAATTTTTTAGAGAAACATGTACAGTAAGATAGAGGAACAATGTTTTGAAATGATTTCTTTTGCTAATCTGACTTTTTGTGCTTTGATCAAACCTTGGATGACATGACAACAACATTTCACAATACTTAAATTGACTGTATAATGATGTTAAAAAAAGCTAAGTAATTACTTTTGCATGCTTGTTTGATTTCCTGCTGTCTCTCTTTTTCTACTAGAGTCAGAATGACAACATTACTGCAATCATTTCTCTGACAATTCATTGTCATTGTTCATTTCACGACCTTAACTACAAATGACTAGGGCAGAGACAATCGGATTAATCTCGATTAATCGATTAATGAAATAACTGTCAAGTTATTTAGTTATCAAACAATTGTTAACATACATTAACCTAACAGAGCATTCCACTTAGAGTGTAACTTTAGCAAAATTGAAAAAATATATAAATATTTTGCATTTAAGATAAAAAATAAAACTTTTTTGTCTGTTGATCGTCTATTAATTGAAAAAAATAGTCGACCGATTAATCTTTTCACAAAACAATCATTAGTTGCAGCCTTACAAATATTCATTCCCCCCCCCCCACCCCCCCCCCACCCCCCCACCAAAAAAAAAAACGTAACAATTTCTATTAGCCTTTTTTCTTGTAATGTTACAGTAAAGTTGTACTGAACAGTGGATTTTGTGGTGATTCATTCCAATATTTATTTTTTAATCCTTGACCTATCAAATACAATTTTTTAATTTTTTTTTTCAAAGGACTTTGAAAAATGACATACCAAGCATTTTTCTGACAATGGTTTTGAATCCTTCAAAAGATAAAGGAATAAAAGCATAAACCTCTAAGCTTTACAGTATGTAACTTCTTTGTGAAAATTCACAATGCAGTAAATTATGCAGGTTTAGGGATTAACGCAATAAAAAGTTGTTGAACTCTTTATTTTTATCCAATAAGTATAAAGCATTCATCAAGTGCTTTTGGTTTTGAACACTCTGGGCTATATTTAGAATACTCTTTCTCTGTATTTTTGTTGTTGACATCGAAGAGAAAAAATGTTCTTGTGACACAATAAAGCTTTACTATAAATGCAAGAAGACTGGTGCTTACAGGACGAAGGCTCATGGAGGAACCTCTAAGGTCTTAGGGCCGGATTTATCAAGATCCAATTTTGCGTGCAGTAATTTGCGCTCGCAAACTGGAATTTTGTGCAAGGGGAGATCCAATGTTGCAAGGAGTTTTGTGATATCTGGTATTGCGTGGGTCCTCCTTGTGGCTGGCTCCAAATCCATTCGGAGTTCCCCCAACAGCTCCAAAATGGCAATGCTGGATAAACGATATGTTTTGATGATCGTTTCCTCGTTCATTCCAAAAATATTCACACGGAGTGAAAAAATGCGTTCTCTGCGTCTCCTTGCTTCATTTCGATGTCTCCTTCTTGCGACAATAACCGCTGCCATGTGTGCGCAATTACGCATACAGACCATTTGCACTTTCTTTTGAAACGTGTTAAATATAGAGTCAGATACCGTTAGCAAAATTGCTTTCAGGTTTAATAAATCACTTTGCGAGTGCTAAATTAATATATTTACATATTCTCCTCCCACAAGACGCACTTTTGCGTGTAAAAGCCCCATATTGCATATTCATTGCAGAAAAAGTACTAAATGGATAAGAGGCGCTATTTAGCACGTTTTAAAGACCAAATCTTTTTATCACGCTGTTGATAGATCAGTTTGTACATTTTTTAGCGTGCGCAATGAAATATATCACATTTTTATACATGCAAACCTTTGATAGATCCGGCCCTTAGTGTTATAGTCTGAGGTATCAATATAGGAAGATACATTTCAAGGTCCTATATCAGGCTTTTTTAAGCCTTTCCACTTCACCTATAGGCTCATATATAATAAAATAATGCCGTTAGCACTACAGTGTTAATTTAAATTGAAATATTAGTTTTTCTTCCACCTGCTTAAAAAGCCCCTTGATCTCAAATTTGAGCAAGAGTTATTAGACTCTGCCTCTCATCACCCCTCCGCGGTCAAAGAAAGTGGCCCTATTTTTAGTACTGCAGTTATAGTATGTGCTTAATAGTGAGGGTTTCCTGACTAGGGCTGCACAATTTGACCAAAAATCAAAATAATAATTTCAATTGTGGAAAATTTCAACCATGACAGCATGAGGCATAGACCTATGAAGCCAAGGAATCTCCAATGCTCCAATGGCAAGCTGACACTGAGAACAACTGAACCTCTTTTTAAATGAAGTTGGATCTTAGTTCAGTGGTTCCCAACCTTTTTTGGCTTCTATACCTCCTTGGTCAGGCGTTTTATTAAAAATAAAAAGTATAACTGATTATAAAATGAAACATATTTATTTAAATTCCTTAACTGAACAATTACTACTTAGATAGTTCAGTTAGAATAAAAAAATATCATACATATGTTGCCTGGAAAGTGAATAAGTACTGAAATAAATAGAAAACCATTTTAAGTTACAAATCTAGGTTTTGTAACAAAAACCAGAGATCTTCTGAATAAGTCCCCTATACACAAATCTAAACTTGAAAAAAAGGAGAAAAATTACTAAATAATATTCAAAATTTTCCTCTGTTTTCAACATTTACTAATTAATGAAACACCCGACCTTCCCCTTAATCCCCAGCAATGGGATGTTTAGCCATCTATTACTGACTGCACCTGCTTTGGTGCGTTCTTCTCTTGTGCCCTATGTTTTTGCCCCTTTCTTGCTCTCGCTTGCAGAGTAGTTCAGGTGCACAGCACAAATACTTTAGTCTTTCATGAAAATTTTGATTTGAATCTTTTTTGTTGATAATTTTTTTATTTTTTTGATGTCCTTACAGAGCAGAAACTGGCCCATTCCTAATTTAATGTATTTTTTTTTTTATCTGGGAAGTAAAATATAAAATGTCTTCATTTACCTTCTGCAATGCATTGGGATATTGGTACCAGGGGTACAACTAGGGTTATTAGTACCCCTAGTTGGGAATCACTATCTTAGTAATCCAAGTAGATATTTAAGTTTAACAAACCTTTATTCTCCCATCAGAAATCTTAAAAGTTTATTCTAGAAATATTTTGTATCCACAGTTCTTGCCACCACTGTCAAGCTTGACCAATCAGCTTTAAGACACCCTTAATCGTGGGAACTGACAGGCCAGATGAATTCTTCAGATCAGCCAGACAAAGGACCCATTGGTCGGTTGCATTTGCAGGACTCTTTCGAGGATTCATGGATTGGGACAGCTTTCAACGCAAGGCTATGATGTAAACGTTCTACAGATATTGTGTGGCAGCTAAACCATTATGGTATACTGATATTTTGACAACACCCTAACCAATCCCTGATATGTGTTGAACTAGGCCCATTCTTTAGGCCAATATTGTTTTTTATATTTCGTTTACATAATTTACATAATGAAACAATAATAATGTTACCCACATCTTAATTTAAGCACCAACAAAAAAGACATTGAGTATCAAATCCAACTTATCATTAGCAAGAGTTAGAAAATTGAGGGAGCACCAATGCACAGCGCAGATTTTGCGCCCCTCATTCTCCAAATCTGCTCCAACCTTTTCCGCAGTCCAACAAAGAAATGTCAACGGTATTATGTTAAATATTACATAAACAAGCACACTATAATTTGAATCACTAAAACTACCACCTTTAAAGTGGTATTTTAAGTGCAGCTATTCTTTCTATAGTGTAACAGAATTGAATTTTGCTTTAAAAAAGTAAATAAAAAAAACTAATTTATAAAATAATTTATTTACCATGACCTCCTGTAATTGCACTTTGGCATGCCTAGCAGGACAGCACAAATTAATCTGTCAACACATGCATGCATATATCAGCCAAAACGGATACCCTCACACAAACTCAATATCAGCCTAAAATATCAGCCAGCTGATTTATCTATTTATCTCTAGTGACCACTACCTCTGGGGTTGGAGTGATAGTCGGCATCTTACTCTTGTTAAAGGTAATGTGAGAAGCCCAAATTCTTATGTAATTATTCTTAATTAATCATTTTTAGCAGGTTAGGGAGGGGCTTCTGCCCAGGCAGCGGAACTCGTGATGATCACTCAGAAATGCTTTAAATAAGTAGAACAACACTTTGCATGGGATTTTGATGATGACATGTCATAAAATTGAAAAAAGCTCATAAAAGTAAAATTTGCATGATACAGACCCTTTAAGTTAAAACTTTGGGATACTTTTAGCTCTGCTGTTCTATTTCCATCAACCAGTCTGACCTCCTATCTGTGCGAATGTATCACGGGACTCTTATTCAGGGCAAGGAGATTATTTCAGGAACAAAGTCATATGGGACACAATTTGAATCTCTATGACACAATATTTCTCCATAAAGATTGACAGGGAGCAATCGTTCAGCATGTTACACACACAACACATTCCCAGCTTCACGGGAAGAGGGAGCAGAGTGCTTCAATCAGCTCACATCTAATCTGTCACCTCCAGCCTTGTTGAGCATTAAAGTTTCTGAAAGGACATGCAGGTTTCTGAGAGGACTGTCAGCATTATTGAGGAGTTCATGATATCTCCAGAAATCAATTCAAACTGGATCTCAAATGCTCTGACCTAACATTGGATGCCACTCCGTTGAATGGTGATCTTTTATTTATGTGTAGCACTGCAAGACTTTTGCAATTAATATGATTTCTTTCAGCCAATGATTGCATCAAAACACAGTGAACATATCGCAGCATGTCCCTGCATGTTGAATCAACAGTCAGTTGTTCTCATGCTGATTTATAAAAACAAACAGGAAATGTGTTCCCAAGCAAGTAACCAGGGCTACACATACATATCACTAAGTTAATGTATATGTGTTAAAGCCGACCTGAGATATTAGGAGTTGGTTGCTGTCATGGAGATAATTTTTTTTAATGATTTCTTTTTGTAAACAACAGATGGATGTCTTCTCTAGATAAACACACAAATGCAATACATATATTTGCTGAAGGCAAAATATGAAATAAGAATATATATCTTTGTTTTCTCCATCATTGTGCATTGAAAATATGTTGTGTAATATATGTTTTCCGGTTTTATGTCCTTAAATCACAAAAGCGTACAAAACTATAAAATGTAAGAGACATTGGAAAGAAGGAATGTATACATAAGTACTTATATACTGATGGGCACAATAAGTGACAATAATTTAATTTGATCAGTTAGCAGGTATAATTTCAAATTTGATATTTTTTTCAAGTTGTAAAATCTCTATGACACATATTAACTTTAATCTATATATACATAATTACTGAATGCTGGAGGCAGAAACTTTGAAGAAAATTATATCCTGTTATAACTGTGGGTTAAGTTTTTGGGTAAACAGAAAGTTATATCCAATGTATTAGAATTAGATAACCCCCAGTGCCTCAATGCTGCACTTATATGTGAATATGCTGAGGAAGACCGCTTACCTGAATTATAGAACACAGCGACTGTAAATGTTTTCTAGTTTTTAAAGGACAACTCACCCCAAAATCAACTATTTTTGCTGGTAAACTGCTTAGATAGATCTCATAGTGCTGTCTAAATGTCCAAAGGATTAATTGGACAATTTACTGCACATTAGTTGCAATCTTGCATCTGTGTTTACAACCATCTGTTTGGTAGCCTCCTCTGGTTTAATGGATGTACGCCATCTGTTGTCGAGTCAGTGTTGGTTTTGGTTGTGCCAAAACGTGATGTCACCCTAAAAAACTGACTTTAGTAGCTCTGCTACTGTGGGATATGAAAGCCTTTATATCATGCATGCCTCTGCAGTGTGTTTGAGCGAGTATACATAGACTGTTGGCTGCTCTTGTTCTATGTTAAAGGGCTGTTTTCTTTGGAAGTTTTGCATCATTTCACTTCATCTGTGACTAAACACATCTCTTTGTTGAGATATATATATACTCATCTCATTGTAACACTATATAGAAGACAAGCTGTATAGTAACAAAGACATAATGACACACCTGCATTAGGTAAGTCTGAAAAAGATTACATTTTTATTCTGTGTAATACTACTACTTATATTTCTTTGTAATGACAAAGTAAGAAGTGCTTTAAAGTGCTTTTCTATTGAACAACAAAGAGAAACATGCATTTGCTATAAATATTTCAACATCTCTTATTAAAGGACCTTTTATAGCAGCGGTTGTTTCCAGTCTTTTTAGGAAGGATCACATATACGGCACATCTTTCTTCTGAAGGTTTCTCTCATCTTCTTGACAGAAACATTCATCTTTAACCAGATTGGATGGGGAGCATCCGTGCATAGCCCTTTCAGATCGTTCCAGTGATACTCTACAGGGTTCAGGTTCAAACTCTTAACTGGGTCACTCCAGGACTTTCTGAGTTTTTTTTTCTTCTTTTTAGCCCCTTTGGTGTTTTCTTGCTCATATGTTTTTGGTTGCTCTCATTAAAATGTGAACCTTAACTGCAGCCTAAGATGTTGAGAACTTTTGGGGGGAGAAAAAAACAACCAGAGGCTCATTGCAATTGCATATCTAAATGCTAAATACATTTTTATGGTTCAGAACATTTCCATTGGATTATATAGTAGAGACTGCTGCACAAATCGAGTCATATAAATCACAGTTGTATGTTATAAAAAAAGGTAGGTTTGTCTAAGTTAGACATAATAAAAAAAAAAAAAACTTGCCCTATTTACAATACAAAATGCATTTATAAAACACTTTCAACACCCAACAGGACCAAAGAGGTATACACAATCATAAAATACAAATAATCAATCACAAAAACAATAAAGTGGTGTAAAAAGTAGCAACAAAATAAAAATCAATAATAAAAAAAAAAAAAAAAAAAACACATTCTATTTAGGTATACATATTTTTCCCTAAAACTACAGCCTTATTGCATTAAGGAAACGGGTCAAAAAATAAAACAAAAACATTTCATACTACAGTTCACAATGATCTAAGTGGCTTGAAAAGTTGTAAAACAAGTTGGCATATTTTACTGGATGCAGCCCTGAATCTGTAGGTGACTGTTCTGAAATGTTTTGAATGCAATACACTCTAATGTCTGGGAAATTAATACCCACAGTTCTTTTTCATTTTACTTTATTAATAAGCAAAATTCCTAAGACAATTTGTTCGATTTGTTTCACTCAATCAAAGCAACATACCAGAATTTCCCCATTGTGGGACAATAAAAGGAATTCTATTCTATTCTACTCTGTTCTATTAAGTTTTAGATGTAAACTTACTAACATGGCTGTTTTATTGGTTCTTCAGTCTTTGTAGCATAAAGAAAAGGCTCTCAGTGTATTATAGCGTATTAATGTCCTTTTATTTGGCATTTCAAGTGCAGAGTCTATAAAGATCGTCTTTTTTCAACGACAAAGCTCTTATCATAACAGCCTGGAGACACATTGAAATGAAGAATCTTCCGTGGAGTAGGAACAAGCATCTTGTATTAGTGATCCCAATATCATTTATTTACCCAGTAACAATGAATACATTTACCCTTCAGTGCAGTCTTTTTAGTAATACTCTACATCTATTATAGCATTCAGGTTAGAGCACTACAAACATTCATTGCCATCAAAAAGTATTCACCCCACTACTCATTTTTTCTTTTTTCATTCATTTTGTCAAACTAAGACCACATTCATGCTGCAGCCCGAAGTGACCCAAATCCAAATTGTTTTTCCCCTTATTAATAACACAGATCTCACTTTTTCGAATGCAACCCAGGCCACTTGGCTTTGTGGTCCTAATCTAATACATCTCTGATCTTTTCGAATATGACCCGTGTCTGAACAGCCAGGTTGCATTCAACCCACATGCCATTTATACTTGACAAACATCACTATTGCATGTCTTGCCATGCGGATGTGGGAAGAAAAAACAATGACTGGCAGATAATAATGTGGAGAGCGGTCAATGCAGACAAAAGTAGGTTTCTGATCTAATAAATATTTGTCGGTATAATGTTACGGTTGAAAAATTATTTAAAGACTGCAAATTGCGCTTCAGCATCACCATCCATGTTTATTTTTGCAAATGCTGAGCAGACTCGCAACTTTCATTGCATTATCTCCTCTGCTGTGCATGCGGGACACGAGTTGTATGAACGTTGCTCACACAGGAGATCGCATATAAGTTGCACATACTTGGAAATGTGAAAAAATCTTGTTTGACTAAACAAATTGGCATACAGCACATATGTAGTGTGAACGTAGGCTTGATCGCTAAAGATATTAATGTTGCTGTTATTGCCAAAAACATATATTATCAAATTTTATACATATTTTCTTACCCTCTATGGAAAAAAAAACAACCACACTCCTGACATTGCTTCATTGGTTTAATTTGGGCTAATTCTTTGAAATGTAATCTACAATTTTTTTCCCACTAAATCCCAATAATAAAGTTTTTCCCCTTTAAATTTAATGATCAAAGGTGACAATATAACATATTAAATATTTACAGTTATTATTATTATAGAGCAGGCTATCTTATCATTTACAAAAGCCATCTAATTCACTTTTTAAAAATATAACCTTCATAAACAGATATTTTTAAAATCGATAAGATTGATTAATCTAACCCTAAGTCTAACCCTAAGTTTACCTGTAATTCAGGTAAGATTAGTCTAACCCTAAGTTTAATTAAACATCCTATAATCCTGTGCTGTTCCTATCATAGTTATATGCACAAAAAAAATACCACATGGCCACTCCCCTCCTCATCCCCTTCCTCTGCCAGCACACATATACAGAAAAAGCAAGACGAAAATAAGCTTCAATGTTTTTATCAGCCCAGTTGTACTGATGCCAGTAAAAAATATCTAATTAGGATCAATGTCTGTAAATCATGCCTCCCTAGTCAAGGTTGATGTTTCACTTCAAAGATCAAAACCGCAGCTCAACAGAAAGTATAGAATCGGCCTAGTATTCCTCAAAAAATAGCAGTAGCATCGTGATGATCTTTTCTGCTCGAGGGCCAGAGATCTGGCTCTAATTGACGTGCGGCCAACTGCAAGATCGTTCCACCTACCTGGAAATGTAAGCCACTGAAAACAGAGCTCAGACAAACTCAGGACAGTTAAGCAGTGATGTTAAGTTACCTATGGTATCTGATGGGGCATTTTGCCTGATCAGCCAACCTCAAGGCAAAGACAAATGGCGTTTTCTTCCAAATCAAATCAGTTATTTCAAGGCAGCAACAGAAAAATCTATGTTAAAGCTGACAGACAGAGGAGGAATAATGAGGAAAAGGTCATGTTGGCTGTGAGTGGAGTTGTATCCAAAGCTTCATACAGTTAGAAAAGCGGGTAGCTGAATATAGTACATAATCAAGAGGAGGGTGAAAATGAAGCATGTTTTAATCACATACATAATCAGGCTGATTATATAACCTTATAACTCCTTTTTTGCTTTGGAAATAAATTTAAAAGCATTTTACCCTCTAAATGCTTCAAGTAATGAGTCTCTCGTTGTCCCAGCAACCATATGTAACCTTTAATTACATTTCATATAAACAAAATTGCCTTTTCACTTTGGGACAAATTGAGCTCACTAATTGGTCAGATACTGACAAGCATCGAGGATTGAGTGACAGGTGGCGTCACGTCAATAGATAGAACCTTGAATTCTACCCTTAACCATAAAAACCTGAAGGACAAAGTCTGTTCCTCTCTTCAAAGTTGTTAGGTGAGATCATACGAGGCAATCATACAAGCAACATCACCTTTGATGGCTTAAATACTTTATATAGAAAAGCTTTTAGTACCCCAATCGTAGTTTGACCTAAAACAGGTCATCATCATAAAAAGTAATGATAAAATAATACATAGAGTACACACAACCATGAACACTTACACTCCCAAAGGCGCAAAGGCAATTAGGAGAGATCAGTTTTCCTAACAGTGCTGTTCTTGAGCTGTGGGAGGAAGCCGGAGTACCAAGAGAAAGCCAACACATGCACAGGTAGAAGCTGTAAACCAGGTAAAAAGAGCAGGGATTTTAAGTCTAAATGGGAATCGGCCAGTAAATAAAACAGTTTTTCTTGAACAGTCCTGCTAAATTACCCTGGTTATTAAACAGATCAAAGCTAAAACATCATCGTATGAATGTCTAATAAAAATTGCATGATATTAGATTTGTTTTTCATTTTAAGTTTAGCAAAATCTGCTTGGTTATTTACGAGATGTAAATAATGATATTCATCAATCCTTTTCAAATTTGTATTGTATGCAAAAGCCACTACCTCTGCCAAACCTACAGTGTTTGTTTTATGAGTTTTACATTAAGAACTTTGAGTCTCATCAAACTTATGAATGTTTGATTCCTTCCAGGAACAAAGAAATCGTATAAAGATGCTTTATATGATTGACATAGCTGATGTGTCTAGTGTCATACTTCTACAGCACATGATTGATTCATGATGTCTACATCTACATTTGGTCTCAGTGGATTTTTCCAAAGCAAAACATCTAGGAAAAAAAGCCAGAGTAGTTCAAAGCTGATGAGTCCTATTTTTCCTGCATCTTCTATGCAGACAGTAAGAATACAAAACTGTGAGAAAGTGTGGTGTTTTGCTGCAACAGCCTGCCACTGTTTTCATGTGAATTAATCAAAGTAAATGGTTGTTTGTAATGACACGAAACTCTGTTGCAGCCTTTCTCAAATTGGAGGCTGAAGATTTATTAACATTTCCTTCCTGCTTGTTGAATTTAGATGGCTGCAGGGGTTTTAATGAACAAATTTCATAATTATAAAGTGTGAGCAGATGCAGACGATAGATAGAGACACTGGAAAGAAATTCAAATTAGGCAGATGCAGATTGATTAGTTAACATTAGTACTGCAACCACAATAAACAGCGGTGAAAAGAGTTTAATTAAAATACTTTATTTGCGCTTTAAGCTTCATTCTGACTTTTATTTCAAACTGCTGCAAGTACTTTGAACTTGATTGGTTTTTGCAGACCCAGTGAATCCATGTAAACTGTTTAGACAAGCCTTTCTCCAAAGCTTACTGTAACTGGCTCATTTTCAGGAAAAAAAAAACCAAATCAACTCCATGTGGCTATTCTATTTATGTTGAAGCTGAGGCAAACTGCCTTCGCCCGTCATTCACCACATACTCTTTGCCATTTCCCAAAGGGCCCATGTCAGTATGGTTATTTTTGGAAATGTATTCTGTGCATGTTGAATTTAAAATCATCCAAAAACGCTATTAACCAGGTGAATTAAATTAGTAATTTATTTCTTTAGCCAGATTAAAGTATAAGATCTAATGTATAATCTGGAAACTTGACAGATTTGACTCCTCCCGCTCCTCCTAATGCTAAAATGATGAGATGGCAAGCAGTGACAGTCCAACATAACTACAGTGGTGTGAAAAAGTGTTTGCCCCCTTCCTCATTTCCTGTTTTTTTACATGTTTGTCACACTTAAGTGTTTCGGAACATCAAACCAATTTAAACAATAGTCAAGGACAACACAAGTAAACACACAATGCACTTTGTAAATGAAGGTGTTTATTATTAAAGGAGAAAAAAAATCCAAACTATCATGGCCCTGTGTGAAAAAGTGATTGCCCCCCTCGTTAATATATACCATAACTGTGGTTTTTAACACCTGAGTTCAATTTCTCTAGCCACACCCAGGCCTGATAATTGCCACACCTGTTTTCAATCAAGACATCACTTACATAGGAGCTGCCTGACACAGTAAAGTCCACCAAAAGATCCTTAAAAGCTACCCATCATGCCGAGATCCAAAGAAATTCAGGAACAATTGAGAAAGAAAGTAATTAAGATCTATCACTCTGGAAAGGGTTATAAAGCATTTCCAAAGCTTTGGGATTCCAGCGAACCACAGTGAGAGCCATTATCCACAAATGGCGAAGACATGGAACAGTGATGAACCTTCCCAGGAGTGGCCGGCCCCCCAAAATTACCCCAAGAGCGCAGCAACGACTCGACCAAGAGGTCACAAAAGACCCCACAACAACGTTCAAAGAGCTGCAGGACTCACTAGCCTCAGTTAAGGTCAGCGTTCATGCCTCCACCATCAGAAAAAGAAATGGGCAAAAATGGCCTGCATGGCAGAGTTCCAAGAAGAAAACCACTGCTGAGCAAAAAGAACATTAAAAGCTCATCTCAATTTTTCCAAAACACATCTTGATGATCCCCAAGACTTTTGGGAAATCATTCTGTGGACCGATGAGACAAAAGTGGAACTCTTTGGAAGGTGTGTGTCCCATTACATCTGGCGTAAAAGGCACACTGCATTTCAGAAAATGAACATTGTACCAAAAGTAAAATATGGTGGTGGTAGTGTGATGGTCTTGGGCTGTTTTGCTGCGTCATGACCTGGAAGACTTGCTGTGATAAATGGAACTATGAATTCTGCTGTCTACCAAAAGATCCTGAAGGAGAATGTCCGACCATCTGTTTGTGAAATCAAGCTGAAAACTTGGGTTCTGCAGCAGGACAATGATCCTAAACACACCAGCAAGTCCACCACTGAATTGCTGAAGAAAAACAAAATTAAGACTTTGGAGTGGCCTAGCCAAAGTCCTGACTTGAATCCTATTGAGATGTTGTGGTATGAACTTAAAAAGGCCGTTCATGCTCGAAAACCCTCTAATGTAACTGAATTAGAACAATTCTGCAAAGATGAGTGGGCCAAAATTCCTCCAGAACGCTGTAAAAGACTCATTGCAAGTTATTGCAAATGCCTTGTTGCAGTTGTTGCTAAGGGTGGCCCAACCAGTTATTAGGTTTAGGGGGCAATCACTTTTTCACACAGGGCCATGATGGTTTTGATTTTTTTCTCCTTTAATAATAAAGACCTTCATTTACAAATTGCATTTTGTGTTTACTTGTGTTGTCCTTGACTATTGTTTAAATTGGTTTGATGTTCCGAAACACTTAAGTGTGACAAACATGCAAAAAAGCAGGAAATGAGGAAGGGGGCAAACACTTTTTCACACCACTGTATCGTTGGGTTACTTAACGTAATCCCTGGTTCTTTGATAACAGAGTGAGGTGTTTCACTATGGGAATCGCCTTGGCGTGACCAACTACAGAAGCTCCAATGACATCACATCTGTCTGAGACAGACAGGTTGAGCCAGGTCCGTGGCTCCACCCACCAACTAGATTACGGCCAACCTACCCGCCTCAACTCATTCTAGGCAGGTTTCTTTCCGTGCCCATGCAAGAAGGGATGTGTTGGTGAAACACCTCACTCTGTTATCAAAGAACCAGGGATTACGTTAAGTAACCCAACGTTCTTTTTCAAACTTTGCTCGGTGTTTCACTATGGGAGATATGGCCCACTCCCGGATTGCATGATGACCCCGAAGCCATATATGATAGGAATCACAACCCAGGTCTCAGTTGGACCCTAACATCCCTACTCCAAGCACTGAGTGTGCTAGCGATGGCCGTGACACATCCAGCCTTTAAAACCTCACAAATGTGTGTGGCGTAGCCCAACTGGCTGCAGCACAGATGTCCCGAACTGACACACCACGGAACAAAGCCCAAGAGGTGGCCATGCTTCTGGTAGAATAGGCCCTCACCCCTTTAGGGGGCTCTGATCCTGCGCACCTATATGCCAGAGATATAGCCTCCACAACCCAGTGTGCTAATCTTTGGCGGGAGACAGGTTTGCCCTTATGAGCAGTAGCCCAGGATACAAACAGAGGGTCAGCTCTTCTAAAACAGGCTGTCCTGTCCACATAAGCTCTTAAAGCTCTCACTGGACATAAGCAATGAAGCTTCTGCTCATCTGCTGAAGAGAAAGGGGGTGGATGGAATGCCAGCAATTCCACCATCGAACACCTGTATGCTGAATCCAACACCTTCGGCACAAAAGCCGGGTTGGGTCTCAAGCACACCTTAGAGAGCCCGGGTGCCCACTGTAAACAGGCCGGACTGACTGAAAGTGCATGCAACTCACTCACCCTCTTAGCCGTAGCCAACGCTAAGAGCAGGGCAGTTTTCAATGAAAGGAACTTTAAGCCAACACCCTCCAAAGGTTCAAATGGGTGATGACAGAGGGCATCCAACACCAGAGAGAGATCCCATAATGGCACCAGAGGCTTAGAAACTGGTAACTTACGTCAGGCCCCTCTCATAAAACGACACACTAAGGGGTGCTTCCCCACAGGTTTATCACCAAACCCTACATGACAAGCAGAGATTGCGGCTAAATAAACCTTAATTGTTGAAAAAGCCTTACCCTTCTCCAACAAGCTCTGCAGAAAGCAGAGCACGTCCCCCACTGAAGGGAGCCACCAGAATCAAAGACAGCCCCTGTTCCCTCACTCTGACTAGAGTTGGGGATATCAGGCTGAGAGGAGGGAAAGCATAAAGCAACGCGTCTGGCCATGGGTGCGCCAGCGCGTCCATACCCAGTGGAGCGTCTGTGTCTGACAGGGAGAAAAACAGCGGGCAATGAGTGTTTTCCCATGAGGCGAAGAGATCTACGGCAGCCCGTCCGTATCTCTGCCAGATCTGCTCCACCACCTGTGGATGCAGCTTCCATTCCCCATAGAGAGGGTTCCCTCTGGATAAAAGATCGGCCCCTCTGTTCAGAATTCCCGCTACGTGCGTTGCTCTGAGCGACAGAACTCTGGTGCTGCTCCACATAATTATGTCCCTGGCCAGTCTGTGTAACTGCAGTGACCTGGTGCCGCCCTGACGGTTGATATAAGCCACCACAGTGGAGTTGTCGGTCCTTACCAAGACGTGGCAACCCATCACATATGGCATGAAGTGCTTCAGAGCTAGGAACACTGCCTGCAGTTCCAGCATGTCGATGTGAAGCGACTGAGTCGCTGACTGCCTGCTCGCTTGATCGAGAGCAGATTAGATAATCGTCTATGTACGAAAATATTCTGATCCCGCGCGTCCTCAGAGGGGACAGCGCCACATCCACACACTTGCTGAACACCCTCGGGGCTAATGACAGCCCGAACGGGATGGTCTGAAACTCGTAGGCTGCGCTCTGATAAGCGAACCTGAGAAACTTTCGGTGTGGGGGGTAAATGGAGATGTGAAAATAGGCGTCCGCGAGGTCGATGGTTACAAACCAATCCCCCGGACGGATGGAACGGCACAGTGCTTTGTGTGTGAGCATCCTGAATGTATATCTGCGTAAGTGTCTGTTTAACACACGCAGGTCCAGAATGGGGCGTAGCGATACGCCGTCTTTCTTTGGAATGAGAAAATAGCGCGAGTAGAAGCCCTGACGAACCTCCTCGTCCGGTACAACTCTGATCGCTTTTTTCTCTAACAGGGATGCTATTTCGTTTTTCAGGACGTGAGCTGAATCCCCGGTGGCAACCGAGGAGAGCACTCCGTTGAATCTCGGAGGTCTCTTGGCAAACTGCAGTCTGTAACCCTTGGAGATTGTATGCAAAACCCATGGCGCATGCGCGCGCCACTGATCTGCCCGAGCAGAGAGAGGAGAAGCGTCGCTGCTGAGTGACGTCATCCCCTCTGCACTGCTGCACTCGGCTCTCTTGTAAAGAGCGCGAGCTCCCTCTGCTGGGCGCAGAGGGGAGTGGCAGAGAGCCATTTGTGTTAATTTTTTTTCTTTTTTGTGGGGGGCTTTCTGCCCTTGGCAACATGCCTGGCTGCAGAAAAGCTGTGTTTATTTTCTCTAATTCCCCCTGAACAAAACTTTGTAACATGGGCCATAGCTGAGTGCTTTGTGACACTGACAACGTGCTGTGGAGTGTTTTGTGACATTGTGTCCTCCACCCCAAAATGTCTTCTCTCTGAACATGAGAGGGAGAATTTAACATGCCTCCTGGTGAACTGGGAACTACAGGAGCATCTGAATCCTGGACAGAGAAGTTTGCCCTGGTGCCTGGAAACCTTCTCTTCAGAGGGGAGATGGTTAACAGTGGGGTTAGGTTGCCTGCTTTTTCTTGCTCTCCACAGGGTGGGATTGACGATTTTTTGCAGCAGCCGCTGCAAAAGAGTGCTTCCCCCATGGTCTTGGGTTCTCCGCTTTGCTTTGCTGGGTGGATTGTGCGGCAGGTCTCCTTGAAGGCTTGGCTCCACCTTGCCGTACTCTCACTGCAGCAGCCGCAAACCCAGGTCTGGGTCCCTTTGGGGGGGTTTGGCTGGGCTTACGAGGCAAACAAAGGTTAAAAGCCTCTCCCTCCTGTTTTCTGAGGGTACTCGTCTCCCTCATCTTCTCCAAGGAGGGACCAAATAGACCTTTCGTCGGGTTCATGATCTCGGCCTTCTGGGAATCACTCAGGCCTGACAGGTTTAACCATAGGCCTCTTTCCCCTGAGACAGCCAGACCCATGACCCGACCACAAACTTGAACAGCACCTCTAGAGGAGTGCAAGATGAGATCGTTTACCACACAGATCTCATCCCATAGACTGGGGTTAGGTGTCCCCGAGTCCAGTTGACGCCCCATCTCCTCCAGGATTTCACCTTGGTACGCAGACAGCAGTGTAACAGCGTTAAGTGACCACACTGACTCACCCGCTTATCTGTACATCCTTTGGTAAATGGAGGCTGTGAGGCGGTCCATTTTACCTGGGAGCGAGATGTTTGAGGATGCTGAAACCGATCTGCGGTTAGGGTGGAGGTGGTAAGCCACTGATGGCTCTACAGCTGGGGGTTCGGCCAGCCCCAGCTCACCCATGCCCTGTATCTCCAGCTTAGAGAAGCCCTTGGTGGGAAGCTTACTCTTAAATGGGCTGGACCAGAAACGGCTCATTTCTCTCATGCAAGCAGGAACGGCTGGTAAAAGTTGCTTTGCTGGTGGTAAAGCTGGTGGAAGCCTTTTACCGTCGTACAGGTCCCGTTCTGCTCCTTCTGAATCCTGCGCTGCAGGCCAGGGGATGTTCAGCTTTAAAGCCGCCCGTCTGCACACATCGTACAGATCCCTATCCCCCGGGGAGGTGACTTCTGCCCCGCTTGGAGGCCTGGAGTGTTGACCCGGGAAGGTCGAGTCCTCCTCCTCCTCCTCCATGTCCTCCAGTTCCAGGAGGTTGGAGTTAGCATCACCCTCCGTTTCGTCGATGTCTGCATCGAGTTTCCCGCTGTCCATAAGGCCCTCAAACAGAGGAGGCATGGACGGTTACTCCTCCTCCATCACGTCCGCCCAGCTCTTAGAGGCTAGCGGCAGATGGTTTTCACCCGCCGCCGCAACGGCTGCAGGTGAGGAGAAGCATGGGTCCTGGCTGTTGGCGACAGCCACCCTCAGCCGCCTCTCTAGGATCTTTTCCGGCATCGACGCGCAGTGCTGGCATCCCTGAGGGTCCGCCAGCGATGCCTGAGCGTGCTTAGCGCCCATACATGCTATCGGATGAGGGTCCCGCCCAGAGATAGATGCCTCGCATGACGCTGGACACGGGCGGGATACAACCTCTTTAGCCTTCGGTTCCGAACCTTTAGCAGGGGTAGGAGCCGCAGACATGACTGTAGATAAAACACAGAGCTCGTCGCTACACGTTAGCTCTTTACTGATATTAAGTCCGTTCGCCACAACACGTTAACCGGACTCTTATGCTAGTGATACACTGCTAGCCAAAAACCAAGCCCACCTTTACGTGTTAGCTCGGCTGACAAACGCTCTCTATTCCGTTAATTAAAACGGAGTAGATACAGGGACAGCTCGCCTTTACGCGGTCACCGCTCCCAGCGTTTGTGTTCCAGAAAGTGCTTCTGCTGAAGCGCTTACTCAGCACGGTCCAGGCCTGTCCTGGTCCTGCGTTCAGCAACGTTTTCTTTTACGGAACGCCTGAGAACAGTTAAACAGGTCCAAGCTAGCCTGAGCGCGCTGAGGGAGCTTAGTTGTAGTCTTCACACGGGAAGAAAGCGAGAATGAGTTGAGGCGGGTAGGTTGGCCGTGATCTAGTTGGTGGGTGGAGCCACGGACAAAGATCAACCTGTCTGTCTCAGACAGACGTGATGTCATTGGAGCTTCCGTAGTTGGTCACGCCAAGGCGATTCCCATAGTGAAACACCGAGCGAAGTTAGAAAAAAAAAGTATATTTTGTCTATGTGCTCACTTTAACCTTCTTTTTCAATACAGAGAGGCTGTGGAGGCCTTGCTGATACATATTGCTTATTTTCACGCTTTTCTTTTAAGCCACTCATAAACAGCCACTACTGAGGGTTTTAAACCAAATAGTCTGATTCTTCAGCCTCCACTCCTGCTTTAGCACACTGTCTTTGTAGCCTACTGTTTGTACCACTAGTTGACTGAGTGTTTTATTATTGTATGTTATGGCCTTTTCATCCAGCTTGGTCACTGAAGTCCTGGGTCGGAAAGATGCTACATATTTATGTATAGTTGATACAGTTATACACAAACAAAAATAATTTCCAATTTTGCAAGAACAGTTAACTCTGGATCTGGCAGGCATTTATATATTTAAGATAAATGACCAATATTAAAAATTATAATTGGAAAAAAGAATTATATACATAGGCCAGGGTTCTTTCTGCATGGAGTTTGCCTGTTCTCCCTGAGCATGCATGTGTTCTCTCCGGGTACCCCGGCTTCCTCCCACAGTCCAAAAACAGGAGTGTTAGGTTAATTGGCTTCTCTAAATTCTCCTTAGGTGTGAGTGTGTGCGTTACTGGTTGTTTGTCTGTGTTTTGCCCTGTGATGGACTGGCGACCTGTTCAGGGTGTACCCCACCTCTCGCCCGTAGACAGCTGGACATATGAACCAGCACCCCTCGCAACCCTTGCAGAGATAAAGATGGATGGACAGTAAAAAAAAAAAAAAAATCATCAAGCTTAGAATGGGAAAACAGGCATAACTTCCAGTTTTACTGTATAGACCAGTAAAATTAACAAAAACACTCAGTTTAGATAACAGGAGATGCCTCTAGAGATTATATGTGAGATATATTTTCCCAGGCAATTTTTCATAGGTAGAGATTTTTGTGAATAAAATGTAAAAAAAATGTTATCTTATCAAAAGTATTAAAGACGATATCCCTTTAGAGATAGGGTGAGGTACACTGCCTCCGTGTGATTCATTTTGTACTTCGCTCTTTTTATTGGTTTATTAATCCCTCCAAGGATCGTGGATTTTCGGGACGACAGAGATAGCCTCATAAGTTTTAGTTTTTTTTTCTTTAATCAACTAGGAAAACATAATTGAACAAACGATACAGATATTGGTTAAAAAATGTTCACAAAAAAAGACATATAATTAAAGAACTGATGCATTGTTTCACTTTTCATGCACATTTAGGTGCATATATTTTTTTCAACATAAACAGGTACAGTATGTAATTTACTTATTTGTAAATGTATATATTGCTCATCAGCAGCCCTTCTTAACTATAGACAAATGATGACATGCACACCTTGGCAGTTCATCACAGGGCTCCCACAATCACACACAGCAAGCTTGTTCTATGGACAAAAACAAACCTGCAACATGCATACTAAGGATATGCAGAATAATAGCTTTGGGTGGGGTAGATGTAGAGTGGGCGCTCCATTAACAGAGGCTATTAGTCTACCATGGATCCATCTGGAGTTCAATTCCTGACCTTTGGACCTTTGTTAAATGTCTTACTCCCACTCCCTGCCCTCTTCTAATTTTCTGCCAAAATACTTCAAGTAAAGGCCACTAGCATATATAAAGGAAAATTAAAATCCAGTGACCACTAACAATTCCACTTCAGTTAATGTATATATTATTAATTTACTTTGGAAAGCATGAAAATACATTTTTTTTCTTCAAAAATGCATAATTTTATATAGCTCAAGGGACCATTGGATTGCATCTTATGCATCTTTTAATTCAGTTTTAGTTTATGGTGGGACAATAACAACAAAAAACGTTCTTTTCAAAATGAGAAACTATGACTGAATAGAGTTTGAGGGCAGCTAGCTACCTAGACTGCCTGGATCTGAAAGGACCTGAAAGGAAGACAAACAAACAAACAAAAAATACATCCTGGGCTGCCAGTGCCTGCCAAATAAAATAGGACAAAAAGGAGGAAGACCAAGTTAATGACAGCAGTAACCTCTAATATTGGAGTGGGATTGGTTTGTGATGGAGAGTAAAACAGGAATATATGCTGCAAGTGTATATTCTCTGAGGTGAAAATTGCAGTGTTTTGTTGTTTGTTTATTTGTTATTTTCAATGGAATAAAAAAGGTAATACAACCCTCTGGCCAGGCCACCTGAAAGCAAAAGCAGATCTCTTCTTTACTCTTCAGTCTGAAAATGGTTGATTAAATAAAAAAAATAAAAAAATGTGTGTGTACGTGTGGATATAAAAGAATCTGATTCTTCTCTGCAGCGTTATGAATAATGCTTTTTCTACCACTGATTTTCCCTGAGAAGTGAAGGAAGCTTTTTTTATCAAGCTGAAGAAAAGTTTTTGCTAAAACATACAAAAAATAAAACATACAGTGGCAAGCTGAGAAAAAACAAAATAGAAACAGTCTTCAATATACTGCAGTTCCTCATATATACATTTTCACATTAGCCAAATATGTCTGAGCAGAGTAAATAAAAGAAATTAGGAATTAGTGTTAATTTCGTTAACGAAAAGTAAACGAAAATATTTTCGTCAACGCACAATTTTCACCAAACGAAAACTAGATGAGATGAGACGAAAATCCCCACTAATAAACAATAACTGGGAGTAAATCAGGAAAAAATTTCGTGGACTAATAAAGACGAGACGAAAATGCAGTTCAGTAAATAAAGACTGGGCTAAAATCTATGGACATTTTAGTTCACGAACAAAGACGAGACGAAAATTACATATTATTTTATGGTTTTTTCAAACCCTGTCTCCTCCTCCACCACCTCCTCCTCCAAATATTGTCAGAACATCTTCCATGTCTGCATGTGTTCCTTAAAAGTGTATTTTTTTCTATCACAAAGATGAGAGAAAATGTTGAAATGTTAAGTAAAAGGTTAAAATTATGTCCTGACTAAAACTAGACTAAAATGTTGACAGTATTTGTTGACTAAAACTAAACGAATAAAATTATGTTTTCTGGGACTAAAATAAAGACTAAAATGCTCAACTTATAGTCGACTAAAACTAGACTAAATAAAAATGGGATGATGTCGACTAAATGTGATTAAAAACTAACAAGCGATGCTGAAACTGGACTAAAACTGAAACTAAATTTAAAAATGGCTGGTAAAATTAACACTATTAGGAATGCCTTCAACCAAGAGATCCTTGAGGTCCATGAAGTGGGAACACTTTACAAAGGTTTAAATTACATTAGGTTTAATTACAGAAATTTTAAAGGTAAATAGCTGTTTTCTTATAACTGTTTGACATGTAAGATAAGCTTTCCTCTATTTACTGCAGTTGCTTCATTAGTCAGATCATGCAGAGATTCGTGCCTACAGTATTTGCTCAGTGTGGGTGTGGCGCACTGCGTGCTCTTATTCACCTGGCTATTTTCTTCAGTCTTCCTTGCAGTGAAAGAACAGGAACAGAACTGATTGGTAAAGATGGGTCACAAAGACCAGCCACAAGTGCTCCTCATACCCCACTCAAGACTCCACACAAGAGTAAGATGTAAATCTGTTTAGAGCAATAAAAAATAGCTAAACTGGAGTGGGATTAGTAATTGAATGAGATAAGAGTAAATATTGGGAAAGCTTTCAAGATGGGCAGAGCTTACATCTGCCCCATGGGAATGAAGGGGAATCATAGTTTGCTGAAACAGTAAGATGCTGTGTTCAAAATAATTATAACTTTCTTCCTTTTTGTGTACTGATAAAGGCAGCCTGCCGTGCTTTCGACTCTACTCACATGCATGTGCACAACTGGTGTCATTTCAACTTATTAAAAAAATCTAATAAAAAGTCTGGTACTTAAACTTTGCTGTTTTGAATTAGCCTAAATTTAGTTTGTTTTACCAAATGAGACAATATGGATATAAATCAACCTGCATTCCTTTTTTTCTTTAGATGTGGGCAGGAGCTGTTATCTAATTCCTCTTTCTTTACTAGCCCCTTCTGACCCTTTTTGGTTCGATTCCTCTCCACCTCAATCAACTCTACTCAGACCCTGTTGTGTTTGCATTGACTCACTGGCAGCTGGAGCAATGGCCTGAAGCACCACCTCCAACCTCCTGTGATCCCCAGCTGAGATTGTAGGAGGATTCACAATTTCAGAAAGGCTTTGTTTTATATATATATATATATATATATATATATATATATATATATATATATATATACAGGTGCTGGTCATAAAATTAGAATATCATGAAAAAGTAGATTGATTTCAGTAATTCCATTTAAAAAGTGAAACTTGTATATTATATTCATACATTACATACAAACTCATATATTTCAGATGTTTATTTTGTTTAATTTTGATGATTACAAATGACAACAAATGAAAATCTCAAATTCATCATATCAGAAAATTAGAATATTGTGAAAAGGTTCAAAATTGATGGCCCCTGGTGCCACACTCTAATCAGCTAATTAACTCAAACCACCTGCAAAAGCCTTTAAATGGTCTTTCAGTCTAGTTCTATAGGCTACACAATCATGGGGAAGACTGCTGACTTGACAGTTGTCCAAAAGACGACCATCGACACCTTGCACAAGGAGGGCAAGACACAAAAGGTCATCGCTAAAGAGGCTGGCTGTTCACAGAGCTCAGTGTCCAAGCACATTAATAGAGAGGCGAAGGGAAGGAAAAGATGTGGTCGAAAAAAGTGTACAAGCAAGAGAGATAACCGCACCCTGGAGAGGACTGTGAAACAAAACCCATTCAAAAATGTGGGGGAGATTCACAAAGAGTGGACTGCAGCTGGAGTGAGTGCTTCAAGAACCACCACACACAGACGTATGAAAGACATGGGTTTCTGCTGTCGCATTCCTTGTGTCAAGCCACTCTTGAACCACAGACAGCGTCAGAAGCGTCTTGCCTGGGCTAAAGAGAAACAGGACTGGACTGCTGGTGAGTGGTCCAAAGTCATGTTCTCTGATGAAAGTAAATTTTGCATTTCCTTTGGAAATCAAGGTCCCAGAGTCTGGAGGAAAAGAAGAGAGGCACTTCATCCACGTTGCTTGAAGTCCAGTGTAAAGTTTCCACAGTCAGTGATGGTTTGGGGTGCCATGTCATCTGCTGGTGTTGGTCCATTGTGTTTTCTGAGGTCCAGGTTCAACGCAGCCACATACCAGGAAGTTTTAGAGCACTTCATGCTTCCTGCAGCTGACCAACTTTTTGGAGATGCAGATTTCATTTTCCAACAGGACTTGGCACCTGCACACAGTGCCAAAGCTACCAGTACCTGGTTGAAGGACCATGGTATCCCTGTTCTTAATTGGCCAGCAAACTCTCCTGACCTTAACCCCATAGAAAATCTATGGGGTATTGTGAAGAAGAAGATGCAATACACCAGACCCAACAATTCAGAAGAGCTAAAAGCCACTATTAGAGCAACCTGGGCTATCATAACACCTGAGCAGTGCCACAGACTGATCGACTCCATGCCACGCCGCATTGCTGCAGTAATACAGGCCAAAGGAGGCCCAACTAAATACTGAGTGCTGTACATGCTCATACTTTTCATGTTCATACTTTTCAGTTGGCCAACATTTCTATAAATCCTTTGTTTTTATTGGTCTTCAGTAATATTCTAATTTTCTGATATGATGAATTTGAGATTTTCATTTGTTGTCATTTGTAATCATCAAAATTAAACAAAATAAACATCTGAAATATATGAGTTTGTATGTAATGTATGAATATAATATACAAGTTTCACTTTTTAAATGGAATTACTGAAATCAATCTACTTTTTCATGATATTCTAATTTTATGACCAGCACCTGTATATATATATATTCTATGGATAATTTATTTGATGGTGGTTTTATTTTGTGTGTACCTGAGTCTCTAAAGCGAATTTTGTGTCAGATCTGCTGATTTAGGTTATTAGACACACAAAGCCTGCCTGCAATATCAGAAAGCTGATGTTACTTATTTCTTTATCAGCCGTGGCTGTAGGTATGATTTATAAATTCTAAGTCAAATATAAATATTTTTAACTTTTAGTAACCCCAATATGATCTACTTGATTGTGTGGGTTTCTCTTGAGGCGAGAGTTGCTCCAACCGTGCTTTTAAATAAACCTTTGCTCACAGTTGTTGGTTTGACCCATTCTAGTTATTTAGACCTTCAAATTTATACAGTGACCCCTTAGATTTCTGAGCTTGTCACCACAAATTTGTTTGCATTATAATCTGTTGATTGTCAATTTCTCTGCTGTCCCATCAAACTCGTTTCATTTTTCACTACTGAACTGTTGCAGACATGCAGCTGTTCACACCCATGGCCAAACAGTGAACAGCATTCTGTTTATGTCACATGTAGGCTCTGTTAGGCACTTTTTAGTCCTGTTCTATAGAAGGTACTAAAAAGCAGGAACTAGGCTCAAAGCAACAGTAATGGAAACGCTCATTGAACGGGCTGAGTGGGATTCAGTTGGCCTAAATTGAGCCTCTGCAAAAGGGTCTTAAAATTTCTTAAAAAGATAGTTTCCTAATGATACAAATGAAGATTGTGTTGGATTACACAGGTTGATATCAAGTTTTTAAAAAAATCCAAAAAAGGGTTGTTGTTATGGAAATCCAGATGGGGTTAACACCTCTTTGTTTTCAGTTTATTCATGCACTACATACTGAGACTTAAACTTGGACAACTTTTATTGTCATTTTACAACAAAATTTCATTTTGTACAGCTTTCATGACATTTCCATTTCCTAAAGTGCAGCAGTGATCAAATGTAAACAGTGTAGCAGAAAACAATGATGCAAAAAAAACCATTGATATCGAATTTTAGAGCATTGAATTTATATGGCGCAATCATGCAGTGATTTGGTTTGGTGTTGTCAGTGTGATACAGCCTGTGGCATGATTTAGAGTTTTCTCAACAGTTCAGCTGTCTGACGGCGATGGGGAAGAAGCTGTTTCAGAATCTGCTGGATCTGCATTGAATGCTGTGAAGCCTCTTTCAAGAGGGCAGCAGGGATCAGAGGCATGACTTTTAAAGGGATCGGAGAGCTTTATTCCCCTTAATCTAAGGCATTGCCAGATAAGGAAACCTAAACTCAATTGAAACTAATGGTGTAATTTTTCAAGTCTAGGGAGCAGCATTTTCAAAGGTGCAATTTAATGACATATCAAGTATGCAAGCGGGTTTGGACAGACCTTGAAACTCTAAGACTTAATCCTACAGTGACCATGGGAGATATGCATCACCTTCTCCGGGCCTTAGCCAAGGCAGACACCTTCATTCAGGTCAAGCTTGTCTCCTGGGAAAGGCATTCAAAATTGGGTCAGATCTGACCTTCATAACGGAAGTTCTGCCTTTTGTAGGTGATTCTCAAGTCATGTAAATCAAAAAACATGCCTATGCGTTGAAGAGTGTTTCATAAAAACACAATCTTTGGAGCAGATTTGATGATGCATCATAGAGATTTGACCTTATATTTTCTTGGGGGCGCAAATGATACAAAGTTCAATATTACTGAATGGAACTCTGGAGCTTGCCGATAAGCATTTATATCCAGTTTGAAGCAAATCGGATCATAAATTTGTAAATTGGATGCAACCGTGTTACGTGGGCAGATGGGGAAATTTGCCTACTTAGCCTTGCCCAAATTGATACAGCTAAAAGGTTTTGGATTTGTAAATTAACAATCATCGGTCAAAGAATAGCCTGTAGCTGAATGCTTTTAATGCTTTTTTTTGGCATTGTGAAGGAAGTAAACAACACCCACCAACTTGGCCTACAGCCCTATGTGGGGTTTGATTCGGAGTAATCATGTTGAATTTGGTACAAGTCTGATGAAAAATATGATAAATGAAAACCAAACTCATAGCCAAATGCATGACACAACTGTTCGCTATGCCACAATGGCCACAAGCTTTAGCTTTGTCTTTTTCTAGTCAAAAGCTATACTACTGGAGAAAAAATGATTGATGATGTCAATAAGGTAAATTACAGATGTTTGAAGGCAAACGTCTTGACGTTCTGTTCTCAGGGGGTGGGGATTGGGAGAGGTCAGTGTTTGAGCATGCGAATATGTCAACTGCTGGTATGAAACAAGACACTGAAAGTTCCAAACGATTCCTTTTCCACAAGCTAGGAATTGAGAGAAGAAAATTCACTGGAGTTAGAAATATTCAGTGTTTAAAAATGTACTCAGAGAAATCTAAAATATGTTGAATGGAGAATGTAATTTCCAAATACACACAGTGGCTATTCATCCTTGCTGCTACGACGGAGAATAATTTATAACACATTAAATAGGATCTATAGTTAAAGTGTATGTAACTTAAAATTCAAAGGGTATTCAAAGTAAGTACTTTGCCTTATGTGAATGTTTGGTACACATCACTTTGGTTAGAAAGAGGAATATGATGGTGAGATTTGTTGTTTGATTTGTTGGGCAGACTTGGATTTAAGATTTATGTTGGCTTAAGGGCTTTTCTTTTTATTTGATAGGTCCTCATAAATAGTTGTGGCTCAACAGTACAAGCATGAATAGCACTGCAACGTTGAATGCTTATGATATATCTGTTATTGATTTTTGATATGAACGATGAATATTTGAGAGGTATTGAGATGTAATCTGGCTCCCATCCCCCCATCACCATAGCATTCAGTCTCCAAATTGAGCATAAAAGTTCAAAGTTGACTTTATTATTTATTAAAAGAAATAATAATTGTTTATTAAAGAATACAGTTTTTTTTTTTTAAATAGTACTTCTTTCTTATACAGGCAGCATGGCAGTAAAGAACAGTCAGCTAGTTTGCTGTCAGATCCTTTGTTTAATAGCTGTTAGAGTTAAGAAACAGTTTAAGTTTTTTAAGAAACTGTTAGCATTGCTAACTACCCATTTATAGTTAACTTTTAGGTTATTTAAAACTGTGAAAAAATATCCTTCTTAAAAATAGCATAGCAATAAAGTACAGTCTGCTAGTTTGCTGTCATATCCTTTTTACAATAGATGTTCTGCAGTAGGCCTGTTTGTCTGACTATTAGAGGTGCATATCAGCCTAGAATTAGGTACCACTGAGCCCTGATGATAGAGGTCCTGAACACAATAGACCAGACAATATTAAGTCCTTTTGTTTGCTTAAACAGCTATTTCTTAATGCATTTACCAAGTTACAGTAAAATTATCTGAATTCGGTTTACTCTAAGTGTAGGGCTGCTTTATAATTAACCCTCAGTGTTTTTTTGCTTTCAAAACGTGGCTGGAATTTAGCTGTTAGTCTGAGTAAAATTAAAAAAAGAAGACAGTGAGACGCAGAAGCAATTTGCACAAGTGGAAGACTTTCAGGGTTTGGCCAATGTCTGAGATTAATGTGTTTATTAGAATTGCTATAAAAGCTCTGATGCAATAAGCATTAAGGCGTAAAAATGTGTCCTTGCCACAGAAAGTCGACTCTTTTTGTCCCATGGCACAACACACAGCAACATTAATTTGGAGAGTGACTACTTTCCAGATTGTATCTTGAGATGCGTATTAGCTTAGCAATTTTTCATCTGCTAATTAGATGTTTGCAATATCTTTTTCTCTTTTCAGCCCATGGGAAAGAAACAAAAAAGAGTTATTTCTTAGGATGTCTCTCCCCAAGTAACAATTAAACTAATTAGATATCCTCCACAAAAGAACAAGTAATTTGAAGATCTTTTTTTTTTTTTAAGCAGTATGCTTACGGAAGTTCATGAGTAAGAGATGGAGTTGGCAAGCAGCTCATGCACACACGGGTAAAACGGATGCCTCTTTGATGTTAATGAAGTGCAAATGTGATCTAAGAGTGTTGCATGTTTTCACAAATTGGAATTGAGAAATATGTTACAGAGGCTGAATTGACAAATGCCAACAAACATTTCCCAACTGCCAAAATAAAACTTTGTTGGAATTTTGTTGGTCATCTGCAGTCAGAGATTTGTAAATTCTTCTTTGTGTTGTTGTGGTGGTTAAAGTAGTGGAATTTTGGTTACCAGTGGCAGCTGTATACCAAACTGCCTATAGGATGTGGTCTGTTTGTTTTATTTTACACTGAGATTAAATCATGGCATTACAGAGGGAGACTGAAAAAGTTATTAACTGGATTAATGAGACGACTGTAGGATTAATCTGACACTTTGCACAGATCCTAGATCTTGCCTTGCTCGACCGAAATAAATAAATAGATTGGCCAAGATCTTCTCACTGAAGATGCATGAAAATATGTTTACTGTAACAGGATAGACATTGCCAAACTGGTTTTATTTAGGGCAGTGTATGAATGAGTGGTCATATATTTCCAGGTTTAAATATCAAGAATTAATATTTATTCATATAAGATTTGACAAATGTAAAGAAAATAAGCTTGTTTAGAGACATACTTCATGAAAAAGGACATCATGAAAATATCAAATAGCTTTGAAATACATACTACATTCAAACACAACATGACACATTTCAACCAGGTGCTAGAGGGTGTCTCGGTGCAGAGCTGGGAAACCTCCAGTCTGTGTCAAGGCATCACACGCTCCGTGTCTTATTGAATATTCTCGCCGTTGGAGAGCATACTGATTCTCTCCAACTGACAACCTTAAAAACAAACCACAAGATTCCTTTTTACTGCACTTTCAGTTGATTCTGATAGAATATTGAGGTGACATTTTATCAATAATGCTGTTATACATTTTTTTTTTAATTATGCTGTTATAAATGACAGGGACAAAAAAAATCTGTAATCACAGACAATAGTAAACCTTGATAATAACACAGGGATTGAAGAAGCAAACACCATGTTGAAGTTTACTGTCTGTGCTCCATCACAGAAAATTAAATCCTGACAATATAATGTAAACTGTGACACTGCAGTGATTTCAATGTAGATGCTGACAGTTGGTGTAGCAGTAGCCTACTGTATAGCCTGCAGGGCCACTGAGCTTCACATGACCAGTAAAATCAAAATAGTATAGATTTAAGCTTACATCATGGTTTTATAAAGCTAAATATTGGGTTTTAGCCCTCTTTATCAGTGATGTGCTTCGTTTGATTCTTATTTAGAGCTTTGGTTTTAATAAAAAGGATTCAAAAGAGATTAAAATCACAATTTGAATTTTTTTTTATAACTGTCAGTGCAGCAATGAATGAAACTAAGTAAAACTTAACAGGTTCCATTGTCAGATGTTTATCGAATGCACCAATAGCAAAGGTTTTGGAGGCCTGCTGTTGGACAGCAACAGCAACACAACACTGCAAAGAAAAGATCTACAAAATTAGGTGAGGAAATTAATGGTAGTTGGCCATCAGTATGGGAAAGGTTTCAAACATCTTAAAGCCCATCATTCTAGAGCAGGGAACCTAATTTTCAAGAGGAAATCATTGTAAATTATATCTCAGGACTGCTTAATATTAAATATGTCATTATAACAACATCACTTGACATGCAGTTCAGTAAGAAGTGCTTGGACTTTAATAAAATCTGAGTCCAATATTTAAGTACCATGCATTTGGGGTACAGTAGATATTTGATAATGCTGCATAAAACCTTTTAGAAGGTAAAGGGAATAGTAGAATGTTTAATTGATTAGAGACTGCAGTTTTATATAGCCAAAATAGCAGATGTTGACCAAAACCAAGGTTTATGACAAAAAAATTGCGACAGAAATGATAAATGTTGACTTGCACTTATAGACAAAATATCCAGGATTGACATTGCCCTTGACCTTTTAAAATAATTAATATTTATTTTAAAAACACATTGTTATGGAAACATTTGGAAATATCGAAATAGTCTTACAGCCTTAGCCTCCACAGGCTTTTCCTAGTCTGTGAATACACGTTGTCTAGAGATGTACATGTTTTACTATATCCTTATAAATGTGAAAGAGGGCTATCTTGTAACTGTCTACTTTCCGAGTTAGCTTTCCAAATCATTTATAGTCTTCAGAAACAATCTTTGTTTTTCTTTTCTTTTGCTATCATCTGACTTTTGGAACCTGGTGGGTGGACACAGATGGCAAAATTCATGTTATAATAGTTTGGTAAAATCCTGATCTCCCAGTCGCCTGCAGTTGGATTTAACTTCATTTCTGTTTCCAGTAACTGTGTAAAAGAAGAATAGCGATGAGGTAAGGAATTCAGTTGTGGGGAAACCAAGTTATATGACGATGTTGAACGTAAGAAACATTTAACTTTGGTCTTTCTTACCGTATTGCACCCCCCTCCCCTGACTTGACAACTACTGGTGTGCTGATGAGTTTAAAGCCTTGAAACAGATAAATATAATGTTATTCCTGATATATTTACAGTAAACACATATAATGATCCCATCAGGAAGGTGTCAATTGCCTGGATATCAATGCTGCACGGTTTGTACTAATATACAATCTCAGGGAAATCTAGTTGCATCAACTTCCAAATTTATATTGAATGGGGAAAGGGGGAAGTGATGTATGCTCTAAAGCAGTCTGCACATTCATAGTTGTTTTGTGTAGCAGGGCTACCGCCACCCTCCTCAACCTTGCCTAGTGCTGGTCAAAGCTATACATACCGCCTCGGGCCAAGACAGTGGTTTGATTCAACTGGTTGTTAGTCGATTTACAACTAGTTGAATAATCACAAAAGTAAAATACTTTATAAAGGTTGAAAAGTTAAAACTTGCAGCATCTGAGTTTAGATAGGACATCTAGAACTATGCTTTTTAAACAGATGAGACTTAAGGTGTTTTTACTGGTGTTTAGAGAAAACCTAAAAACATGAACTAGAAGCAGAAGGACCTCACACTAACCGTCTATACGGTTGCGGTGGGATCGTATAGGCTTATTTTGGTGTTTTATGTCAAATAGTTTTTTGATTTATAGATAAAATTTGACCCAAATTTTATCTTGAAAGGGGGTCTTTAAGAACACACCAATCCAAAATACATTATCAAAGCTATTTCAGAATGAAGAAAGTAAAATTATCATGTTGCAATCACTCAATCAAAGACCAGAACATGGATATTATTGGATTGCTGGAGTAGGACAAAGAAAGCTGCACTAAAGCTATTAACTGAAGCAGTACTGTCAACAAGAGTTGGCCAATATTATTCAACCACATTGAGTATCTAATGACATCTTAATTAGAACCATTACTTAAAGTTACTTAGTCTGTTTAATCAGAACTCAAACCTTTGTATTGAATCTGGGGATCTAAGTTTTTTTCTGTGACTGTCGGCTTTAATTTCCTTCTGTCTTTTTTTACCAATGAAACTACTTAGCTGCCTTTTCTTATTAAAAAGGCAGATTTCTATGTCTAGCCTTTCAAAGGGCATCAATTTATTTTCTGCTGAATGTGTATTATTTTCCAAGAAAGAGAGGGAACATAATGACATTTGGACTGTTAAATGTATTTTTAAGCATGTATATCAAAAGTACTGTTTGGATAACAGAAGTCCTAACTCGTATGGCTGGTTCTTCTTAGAAATGCACAATAAATTGCTAAATAATTTTTGAATTATCTTTTGTGCAGATTGCATGCTTTACTGTCAGTTTACCATAAAAAAGCGTTTTAAGCCATTAAATTGGAGGAAAGCAGTTTTAAGTCCTTTAGACAGATTCTTGATAAGATTTAGGTCTGGCCTTTGATTGGGCCATTCTAAAACCTGGATATTTTTATTTGTGAATAACTACATTGTGGATTTTGCTTTATGTTTTGGATTCTTGTCTCGTTTGAAGATGAAGCTTCGTCCAAGTTATCCCATATTTGGCTGCATCCGTCTTCCCATCAATTTTAACCATCTACCCTGTCCCTGCTGAAGAAAAGTAGGCCACACTATCATGCTGCCACCATCATGTTTGACAGTGGGCGTGGTGTGTTCAGGGTGATGAGCTGTGTTACTGTTAAGCCAAACATAATGTTTTGCATCATTGCCAAAAACTTAGATTTTGGTCTGGTCTCCCTGGTGGCTTGCATCAAACTTTAATATTCAAGATTTTCTATGGATATTATATAAATGGCATTCTTCCATAAAGGCCAGATTGCCCACACCTGTGGTGCAGATCTCTGTGTCATGATTTTACTAAAGTTCAGACCCAAATGCTGAAGACCAAACAGGAAGACCAGGAGAAAAGGTTTAACAGTTTTTATTGAAGAGATAATGCAGAGACAAGTGTTGCTCTGAACACTGCTAAACCGGAACTGAAAAGTGAGGGGAAGACACAGCGATTAGTTCAGGCTCAGAGGGAAATTTGGTTCGTGAACTTGGAGAAGAGTATCTGGTTGCTGACTCACGTTTCCAGAGAAGTTGTTGAATCTTTGACTCCAGTCTGTATGCTGTTGTTCCAGTGTTTGTCTTATTCGGTGGAGGGCGAAACAGGGTTTACCCAGAATGTGGTTGTTTGTAGGTGAACGGAGAAGCTGACTGCCACTCAGATTTCCAGCGGTACTTGAACGGGTTGTAGTGGAGATGAATCCCTTTCTCAGTGTGAAGCTCAAACGGTCTCTTGGGGAAAGTGGGTCCAAACCTCTTGTTTGTAACCTCAGCTCAGCTTGAAGCTCTGTTGATCCTTCCAGGGAGAGAAGGTCCAAAAAAATCCAGTTTGCAGGATGACTTCCAGCCTAGAGGCAAACAAAAAACAATGTTAAAACTCAGGTTGACAAGAACTCAGTTTGACTCAGCAAAAACTCAGCTTGGCTAGAGTACCCAAAACTGGCAAACACTCTGGCGTCAAGGTAGTGGCAGTCAGCAGCTTAAGAACACTCTGTTAACGAGGAAACCATCAGCAGGTGTGTGAGGAGGCGGACCAGAACCAGGCACCTCCTGGTGGAGGAAGAGAGACAAACACAGTACACAAACACAAAGACAGGAGTCCTGACACTCTGCAGTTCATGCATAGTGACCACAGCTTCTTGGCTACATCAGCCTTCCCCTTGTTTGAGCTTAAAATATTCAGCAAATTTCATTCCATGATTGTGTGCACTTGTTGTTGACTCTTTACAAAGAATTACAGTTGTATATCCTTATGTTTAAAGCCTGAAATGTGGCAAAACGTTGAAAAGTTCAAGGGGACTGAATACTTTCGCAAGGCACTTTAACTCTGCATCATGTGGAGCCTAGACATCAAGGGAGAAAACTCTTGCCAAGGTTAAAATATGTGCATCTTCAGAAAATTAGCTTACGTTCTTAAGGTAACTTAAGGTCCATAGTCTCACTCACCGTTGTGCAGGCTTTAGTGACGGTAAAGCACAACCTGCCAATTAGTACATGGTCCAAGTCAGCCTCCTTACAGCAGATTGACTCCATCACCGTGGGCATCGGTGAGCAGCAGCTACAAAAGGTAGCATTGCCTGTCTGCTCCGCCCAAAATACATGTATCTGTGTCAGAGATTCCACCGTAGTGCAGCCATATAGTATTGTCTATCTGCAACCTATGATGTGCTATCAGTCTGCTGGTGCATATTGCCCACCAAATAAGGCAGCTTGTCGGGAAGCACGGATAGTCACAACACCAGCTCCACACATAGACTTATTAAAGAAAATATTTTCTCCTTGATGTGTCATGAGTGTAACACAGGCTCCACTCGGATTTGTCGCCTACACATTTTTTTTTTTGCTAGGCAGCTGGATTGTGGTCTGACAGACAAGCTTCTGATTTCCTCATAGCATCACTGTGCCGCTTTGAGTTGTGTTTCAAAAACACACTCAACATGAAGCCATACATATCGAGCATGGCAAAAGATAAAACGAAATAGTGGGAACAGAGGATGACAAAATAATAGGAAACTGTCCAAAGGTGTTTCTACCCATTGAGCCTTCCTACAATGCAGTTTAATGTGTTTATTGGAAATGAATTTTATAGTTACACAAAATAATGTATAATAATGACGTGCAGGTGAAATTGTTTTTAAACTTTTTTTTCTTAGCAAAACAAATCTAAAAGTCAAACCTTTGTTTTTACTTTTTCCCTGTAAGGAAATATTTTGTCATGCCACCTCATGTTTTAATGTTTTCTTCAAGTCCCTACTTAGATTTGCCCATCTAGAGACTGACATTTTTCTCAGTCTTTGTCAAATACCTCAGACTGTGTTAGAATGCATGGAGCAAATCTTTGAAAAGCCCATCTCAAGTCATGTATTCTCAAATGGCACACTCCGTGCCATTTGAGAATGGCACTCTGTCTTTGTAGTGAAATGAAAGGCTGAGGTGGGGCTCAGATGTGCGACTAGACTAGAGGTCTGATGTTGTGGCATAGTAAGAGACAGATTGCAGCTCATTTTGAACCTATCCCTGCTAGGGCTGAACGATTTTAAGAAAAAATTGAAATTGCGATTTTTCTGGCAGAGATTGCGGTTTCGATTTCAACCACGATTTATTTTTTTAATCAAATTTCAGTATAAATTAATAAATATTTAATTATATAACCAATGAATTCAATTAAGATAATACAAGAATGAAAACTGGTGGCAACATATTTCAAATGCAAGACTGTTTATTCAAGCACCTAAGAAACAAATTATATTATCCAAAAAAGTCAAATAAAATGAGAGCCCTCTTTAAGTAAACTTTTGCTTCTTTTACATTCATTAACAAAAATATCAAGCATCAATGGCTCATCAGCATTAAAATAATTGCACTTTTGTAAAATAACGTAGGCTACATAAAAATTACAAAGGGACGGGAGCCCTCTTTGAGTAAACTTTTGCTTCTTTTACATTTTTCATTAACAAAAAGCATTAATGGCTCAGCAGCATCAAAATAATTGCAGTTTTGTAAAATAACATAAGCTACATAAAAAATATAACATATAACAACAAAGTTGAGCAAAAATGAAGTCTTACCTTAAAAGTTGTGCAAAATGTCTCAAAGGAGCTAGCTTATGAACATAAGCAACAGAGCAGTTACAGAAATACAACCCCTGTACTTAGAAACCTGTGCTTCTTCAAATAAAGTGGCAAGAGGAATTGAAACATAAAAGGCAGTAAAAAATAACAACAGTACAATAATAGTATTAAAGTTTAAATTATCCTATATTTTCCTCACAACAAATGATGCCAGAATGGTTAAATTATTTTACATAGTCAGTAAACAAAAGATAAGTAAAAAAGTGAATAAAGTTATGTCAGGGTAAGTGCAAATAAGGGATTTCAGGATAAGATGAAAAAACAATCTTCCCCTTCATAGCTACATCTCTTTAGAGATTTTTGGCCAGGAAAACCAACATGTCAACCCTTGCTGGCTTCAGACTTGCATGCTGACATGTGACAATATTACCACTGGCACTGAACAGTCTCTCTGATGGTGCACTCGTTGCTGGTATGCAAAGGTACTTACGAGCCAACTTGCTAAGCCAGGGGAAGTTGACATTGTGCACTCTACACCAGGCCAGTGGATCTTGCTCTCCATCAATGCTAGGAGTTATGAGGTAGTTGTCCAGTTCTGCTTTAATGGTATCCTCCAACTGCATAGTAGAGGAAGCAGGGATCGCCTTGAAAAAGCTGCCCAGTGACCGCTTTCGCTTTGTAGAGGTGGATGGTGGTTCTTCTTCCGCACTGAGTGGCATGGGATAGGTTTTGACACAAGCCCTGTTCTCCTGCAACACACAGTAGAGGCACAATGTTTTGCAATTAGTTGTGATTACTGACATTGATGTTGAAATGTTGCCTTGGTCTTACAGTATAATTCAAAAACATATATAGAAAAAACACAGCTTTTTGTTTTATTTTGAAAGAGTGAAGAAAAATGACAGCTTACCTTTAGTGCCAACTGCTCCATTTCCATCTTCACTCTCTTTCATGAATTCGACATTCTCCTCACTAATGTAGTTGGTCTTAAATCTTGGGTCGAGGAAAGATGCGATGTCCAGGAGTTCCTGGGTCGCTGGGACACTGTATATCTCTTCAATGTAGTGGAGAGCTCTTGACTTTATCTTCTTTGTGAGATCTGTGTCTTGGTCAGTTACAGCAAGTGTTGCTGTTCTCAGCAGGTGGAGCACTGGCTTTAGGTAGGATACGCTCACATAGTCCTCACCTGAGAGGGCGTCTGTGAACTCCTGAAGAGGACCGAGGGCATTGTTTACAGATTCAAGCACATCAGTGTCTTGCCAAGTCGGGACCAGGTGCCGCGTCTTCCTGTCTTCAGACAGAACTTGGCACAGTGCCTTGCTCTGTCCCAACACCCTCTCAATCATTTTCTGCCGGGAGCCCCATCGTGTCGGACATTCGGTGACCATTGACTGCTGAGGAAGATTCAGGTCTTCCTGTGCCTGTTTTAGCGGCGCCTTTTTCTTCCAGCTGTGGCTGAAGACTGCTACCAGCTGCTTGCACAGTCCTGTGGCCCGTTTGATGCGTTGGTCATCTTTGACTGCATTTTCTGGAAAAACATTACATACAGTCAGATAAGCCTACTTCATAACTTTTTTTAACAGCAGACATCAGGTGGTGCTACCACATTAAGTAATTCGCCATACATTAATTTGTAACTGGTGATTAATTTGCAGCAATATGTTTATACGATAATCCACTAAAACACAACAAACCTTTTAATCTGTAATAAAGTGGCATCAGTGGCGGGACCATCCTCATGTCTGCTACAAAACACCATTGGCGTCATTTGCTTTTTTTGTTTTTTGTTTACTAAAGGGCGTCAAAAATAAGCTTAGGGCAGGGGTCTTCAACATTTTCCTGGCCAAGGACCCCCAAACTGATGGCGAGATGGAGCGGGGACCCCCTAATTATATATATTGTATGAAATTGTGTTATATAAAACTGATCCTATAGTCCCTCTATTACAGATGGAGTGATTTAACAAAAATAATTACTCCCTGGGATTATTAAAGTATTTCTGATTCTGATTCCTGCTTGATGGGACAGGTGCTGTGAATGAAATGGTGTCCAGCTTGAAAGAGCTGTGTCACTGAATGTGAGCATTGATGACTGAAAGACATCTTCTGCCTCCATTTATCTGTGTGTTAATTCATGTTAATGTGTATTTAAAGACATTTCAATTAATGAAAAAAGTTGCAGGGGGGAATATATAAAAAAAGTCTAATCAATCAAAACTTTCACGACCCCCATGCAGTACCTCCGTAGACCCCCTAGGGGTCGCGCACAACCCTGTTGAAGACCTCCGGCTTAGGGGAAACCGCATTTGTATCTCTCTGTTCCTTGGCATTCCGTAGCTAAACAGAAGCAAGCAGTAGCTTATTGGGAGGTTTCAAAGTTTACTCATGAAAGGGTTAATTTTTATCAGTAGGAGAAACAGTAGCATTGCGCTAACAGTTGGTCAGCTAACAACAGCGTGAAAACAATCATATCGTCGCTTTGTCCCCCTCCCCCGCCCTAACTGTGTTTGAGAGACTAAGATACCACTAATTCTTACACAGTAAATTTGGACACACACACACATTTACCAATTGCAAGATGCAGCCGATGCCCGAAGCACTGCAGTCTGGTCCACTGATTGAGCTCCATCGCTTTGACCATGTTCGTGGCGTTGTCTGTTGTGATGCAGGTCTGGGCATCTTCTTTTAGGCCCCAGTTTGCGAAGCACTCCTTAAGCCCAATTGCAATGTTCTCCCCCGTATGGTCAGTGGGGAAGTATGCCGTCTGCAGACAGCGGCTTCTTAACTCAAAGTTTGCGTTCACGAAATGCACTGTCAAACTCATGTATGGCTCGGTCGTTCTACTTGACCACAGATCCGTAGTTGACGCGTAAAACTCCATGTTTTCCAGCTCATTTACAACTTTGGCCTTGCATTCTCCGTACAGCTGTGGGATGGCGACTCGGTTAAAGTAGGTTCGGGAGGGTAGAACATACCTCTTGTCCATTGTGCGTAGCAAACTTTTAAATGCGTCTTTGGTTACTGTGTTTACAGACACCATATCCTTCGATATGTAATTTGTTACGGCAGTGGTAATCTCCTTGTGTCTTCGGCTAGTTCTTTCATAAGGCGTCAAACTGGCAAAGGATGAAGTTATGGTTGGCTGTTTTGTTGAAGTATCACTGCTATTTGATGGTTCAAGGCTCTTTTTCGCCATACAATCCTCATACAAGTTAAGGTGGTGAACTCTCAAGTGACGATGTAAATTCGTGGTATTGCCGGCTGATGTAGCCACTTTCCCACGACATGTTTGGCAAATCACCTGTTTCTGGTGCTCATCAGTGGCCTAAAATCCAAAATACTGCCAAATGACCGACGTGCTGTTTTTCTTTGGTATTAATTTTGTCGGCTCCACATCTGCTCCCGCCTCAGCCATCTTGAAATTGAATCTCGAGCTTACGAGCTACACTGAAAACGTCATCTGGTCACGCGCAGCCTTTCAGCTTTCTGATTGGTTCTGGCCGACACAGAGCCTTTTCTGATTGGTAATAGCCGACACAGAGCCTTTCTACATGAGCATGCATTGGAATTATTGACAAAATTATTAGGCCTGGGCTAATATGCACCAAGAAAAACGCAGCTTTGACAATCCCAAAATCGCGTTGCTTGAGATCGCGATTTTCGGTCTAAAACGATAGATCGTTCAGCCCTAATCCCTGCGCTTGGGATCTTGTCAAGGCTGAAAACAGACGACCCAGCATTCAAGGCAGACAGTCGGAAAATTCAAAAGTGTTTATATTAAAAACAGCTAATCTGGAGTAACAGCAAAGGTACAAAAGGGAAATCCATGTGAGTGACAGGAAAATGCTCCAAGTTCAGCAAACAGGCGTAATCCAGCAAGAGTCTAAAGACAGGTCAGGCAAACATATCAGACGGAAACAGGCAGTTTCAGTGGTTGAGAGGCAGACCAGGTCAGGATCAGGTAATACGAAACAAATAAATAGAATAAATATAAATGCTGGTAAAGATTCTCAGTCATCCAGGTCATAGAAATTCCAAAAAAAGAAAAACAAAGTCCAGTGGATAGTTTTTAATTTTCTTTTTTAAAAATAAATATAAATAAATGGTTTAATAGAAGCAGGAGCAGGTGGCTCTGATGAACGGTAATGAAAAAATTGGCAAAGTTAGGCAGGTGAATCAAATAAGCTCTCCAGCCAGTCATCTGCAGCAAGTTCATGACAGATCTGTTCAAAAGGGAAAAAAATGAGTCCAAAACCCTTGAAAAAAAGTGAGGAGTAATTATACATTAACTGCTATCTTATCAAAATCATTTAGTTCAGGTTTTTTTTTCAGATATATGGAAAAATGTATTAAGTTCAAGAATATCAGATCAATTATTTATCATACATTAAGTTTATTTAAATTATCATCAAATCACTCACAGAATTTAAGTGCCTATAAAAATGCTGTGTTGTGTTGGACAACAATCAATGTAGCTACATTCAATTTAGGTTCTGTATACAAAACAAACTTTCTCTGAAACGTATGCTCGCTTAACTCAAGTGGACTGCATCATGTTTACCATGATCATCAGTTAAGAACGTTTGTTGAATCTGATGTGGTACATTTATAAAGGCCCAAGGTAGAACAGAAAGTAAGAGAAATTCACTAAATGGATATGGAAATGTTGTTGCATTAGGCCTGATGTTTCCAAATGCGTCCACCCTGCTCTGCCTGGACTCTAATCATGCCTCATTCACTCCACCTGTCGCCACCCTCTGGCTGGCTAAAGGTGCATTTACACCGAATGCAGCGAGAGCGATGGATTAACATAGTATCTCTTTGATGACCATTCAGTGGTTCCTGAATCCACTGCTGGCAGTTTCCTGCAGTCTTCAAATACAATAAAATACACAATAAATCCTTGAAAATCCATCTGCTGTGTCTGATTAAACTTGTGGGTATTCGGCATAAATGTTATTTGTAAGACCTCGGTGGCCTTTACTAGATTTATACTGATATTCAGTTACACATGGTTAGACTCCAATTTCAGACTACTCAATGCAATTGTTTACTCTTGATTTCATTTAGATTAAATCTATCAGAGTAAAATACGCTGAATAGATATGCATGCAATGATATTCTCTTATTTGTGGAACAAAAACCTGTATTATTTACATTATATTACATTACAATACAATTATGCAAAAAGTGGTGGTTTATAAAAGAAAATTACCAAAAACAGAAAAGATTTTGGCTGTAACATGATAACTTTAAGAAAAAAGGAATACTTTTGAAAGGGACTATAATTGTGTATACATTCTTAGTGAAAAGACTGGTAGTCTGGATGTATGGGGGATTTTTTTATGACCTTATTCTTTTCTTACCCCAGATGGTAATGCTAGAGTTTGAACTTTGACCCCATTTTACCATCTACTGCTGTATTCAGTTGCAAAGCAAGAAAGTTCTACCTTCTGCTTATTTTCTCCAATTGATCTTTCCATTCTTCAAGTTTGAAGCTTTGTGACCTCTTTCCCGCTCACTCTTGCTCCTGTTAGTTTCAGTATCAGGCTATGGAGGGGATGTGGGATTCCGAGCCAGGCTGTCATTTCGCTGCAGGCTTGTTATTGCTGTAGGTACAGTACAGCTCCACACAGCCTAGCTTCCTTAATGAAACGGCACACATCCAGACACTTCATGCCATTTTTGCAAGGTGCCGCACAGATTTGCACGCTCGGCATCATCACATTTCTTTTTTCCCCTCTGGTACTACTCCTCTTTTCTCGGAAAACCTTTCAGAGCAGTCACAATCACTGCTCATCACAATGAATTTCCTTTTTGCTTGTGGGCACAGAGTGAGTGGGGTGGTTGTAAATAAAATACCAACTTTATGGTGTGTCTTTGATTATCTTTTTTTTTTATTATGGGGAAAATGTTTGTGTGTGTGTTGGTGAGAGGTTTGTTCGACACATAAACAGATTTTTTTTTGTGAGAAAAATGCTTTTGTTGTGAGAGATGATACAGAGGCGCTAACCGATGAAAAAGTACAATATTGTTTTGCATTCATAATGGTGGCAGCTCCAGAGTGCAGCCTGTAGACTCACTGGGCAGTGGTGAATTGTGACAACTGGAATGTTTGCCAGGCAAAATATTTTTACATTTCTCACTGTTAAATATTGATTTTAAGACTGCTATTACACCAAAAACTTAGGTAAGAGTATTTGTGTATCATCATTGTGTACTAGATGCTCAGTGGTACTTTGTTGTACAGGTGAACTAGCACTGACAGATTACCATCCTATCTCATTTCTTCAAGTGCAAAGTAAACTTATAGCCATAATTGCTCTTATGTTGTTGCCAAAGTCACCAAAAGCACAGAAAAACCTGCTAGGCTTGTCATTAGTAGCTTTTTTGAAGAAAAATGAAATAAAAAAAACTGCAGTTGAGTCTCAATATTAACAAACTCACATGTGATCCACAAATGGTAAGAACACAATTCAGAGTGCACAGCAAAATTCACTCATGCATATGACATTGTTCACACATGCATATGTCTCAATCCACACATGTATATGACACTGTCCATACATGCATATGACACAATCCACATGCACAGGACAAGGTCTGTATATGCACAGGATAAGATCCAACCATGAACATGATGATTCAAATAAGCACTGTGTTCTGGTTCTTTGTCTGCTTTGTTCTGTAGCTACAAGCTAGAGAGGAGCTTGGCTTTTTTACTTTTATGAGTTAGAAAACACTTTAAGTGAGATAGTCAACCTCCAAACATTATCTGTGCAGTCAGTTCATCAGGATTATGATCGTACTAAACCTCCAGCTTTCCGCTGGCCAGCAGCGCTGGGAATCCCTACTGAGAGCTCTCTGAAGCGGCCAGCCTGTCAGATAATTCCCGCTGCCCTTTGTAGTGGCTGGAAGTGAATATAGGGAACAGTGAATTAAGGTCTGTTATAAAAAACTGCAAAAAACAGAATATACAATTGAAAATTTTTCATCCGCAGGTTTCAACATTTTTATTTAATTTGGGTATTTATTAGGGATGCACGATATTGGGATTTTGGCCGATATCCGATATGCCGATATTTTAAAACTCATGTAGCCGATAACCGATACCGATGTTAAAGCTGGACAAAAATAAGTAGTCATTGAAAATAGCAGTTTTTTTATCCATTTCTGACACTTTGAAAAATAATATACTCAAATATATTTTCATATGCTGATATCAAATAGATTTTTAAAAACACGGTATCGATCTATTTTACTTTCAAAATCTCGTGAAATTTCATCGTTCTGTTACAAACTCGTGATATTTTGCAAATTCTTGTGAGATTTTGTTAGTAAAATAGATTGATGCCGCGTCAATATATCAACATATAAAAATATGGCAACATTTCGTGAATTTTCGGGGTATTTCGTAGCATAACAATGACATATATCAATATTTGATTAGTAAAAGAGATTGATATGGTGTTTTTAAATGGCAATATATCAGCATATTAAGATGTTGTGATATTTTAATGTATCAATATTTTTTCCCTCGTCGTCAGAAGTTTTTAAGTCTGTAAAAAAGAAGTTTTTAAGGAAGAAGAAGTAGTATTTTTTTTTTTTTTTGAAGACTTTAGAAACTCAGAAGCTGATCAAATATCGGGTTAAATATTTATCTTGTACATCTAAAAATTATATATATCTTTAGATTTCGAAATATCTGTTTATTGGGTGGGTCTGGCGGCTCCCTAGCGCCCTCTATTGGCCAGCTGGGAAACTTGGATTAATCGGTTCATCCAGTAGAGAAAGGCCACAAAGGAGCTGCCTTGAGTTCAGGAAGTAGTAGAATTGTCTATAGTGCATACCGTGCCAGCTGCTGATTTTCATCTTGTTTACCATAGTTTCAAGTGTTTTAAAGATTTGTTTTATAAGATTATATTAGTTGCACAAGAGGCCAACATTAAAACCCAATAAAGTAATGAAATAATAAGAAAAAGAGTGCAATGGAAACAAAGCTTTTTTTTCAATCGGGGACAGAACAATGTTGATGAAGTTAGGAATATTCTTTAGAAGTTTGTGGGTGGCTTTAAAAAACTGTTTTAATTTTTCCCTTAAAATGATTGTAAAATCATTCAACTTTCATCCTCCTTACATAGCTCCTAGAGTTGACTTCTACCCCACTCTACTCTCCAACTGGAGTTCAAACTGCCCGATTAGCCTCAAGAGCTAGACCCAGCTACCCATCGCGTCTGCCCAACTCTGGTAACATCTTCCAGTCATCTGGCTCAGATCTATCACTACCCTCCTCCAAACACCCGGTAGAGAGTGCACCAGTACCTCACTCTGGAGCAAAGAGAGCTAATAGCAGGAAATGCAGTAAGGTCGTACTCTTCCGGTGATAGACTTATAATAAAGTCATCACCCATGTAGCATTTCTTTTAATTGAAAAAAGAAAACAATATCTATTTGGTTGCAAATCCTAGCTTGTTAACAAAATGCATTTGTGCATCGAGTAGGTTTATTCATGCCAGACTCTATTTACCATGACTGGATAAATCAAGTACATCATCCAACCATTTATGGTCGTCTTTGTAAATAGAGCTCATCAAAGGTTTCCCTCAGTTGATAGTTTTGGCAGTTGTTTGAACACATCCATGCCTCCAGGTGCTTCTTCAGAAGCAATTACACTGACTTATACCACCTTCAGACCTATGGATCACTTTTTGCCACGCTAATGTCTGGTATCTGGAGCCAATGATGCAAGTGTAAACCCTGTTTAATTGCATCTCTGAGCATGGTTTATATGGCATTGGAGAGGTGTTCTTGCACTGTTAAAACTTGTCTGTCCAAGCATGTTAAAAGCAGTTACAGAAGACAGAAGGGCAACACATTTAAGTTAAACAAGAAGAAAACAAAGCAACGGAACTAATCTGAAGAAAAGGCATTTGAGAGATTGGTTGGGCAACTTTGTAGTAAAAATGTGCAGGTGCACTACTATTTAATTTACAGTGTTTATACTAAAACAATATGCGCTATATATATATATATATATATATATATATATATATATATATATATATATATATATATATATAAACTATACACAGTGGATTCTGTACATTTAATGATTTCCATGTGCAGATAAGTTTTATAAGGTAAAGGAAAACAGTTGTATGTCTTGGCATTTTGTGCAGTGGTACTTTTATTATTTGGTACACCACATTCTTTGCCCTGGAGTGTTTATGGGTTTCACAGAGATGGAAAATCCAACATGGAAAAAGATCTGTTTTTGTCACTGTATTTGTATGACCCGTTTCTAGTATTCCTTCTGCATGTTTTCATGTTCTGGCTTCATACTTTAACCCTCAGGCCTATAAATGACGTACAAGCTCCATAAATTTACTCACGCTTATTCCTGCAGTTTATTTGAACTTCAAATTTACAGAGATGCAATTTCTTATTCACATGAATGTTTTATGAACCAATAAACCTTCTCACAGAGCTACAGAGCAAAGAACCACATCTGACACTGACTTTCATACATTTAGTGCAGAAATTCGCTCACAAATTCGCCCTCTCAGGCCTAGACTTAAAAGTCATCTCTTCAGGCAAGGAGCTCTTATGTTGACAGTTGAGAAGATTTGTCAAGAAGTCAACTGCATGTGTGTGTGTGTGCTTATTTGCACATCCATGTATGCATTTTGCATATTATGTTCTTATTCTAGCGTATAAGATGAATGCCTCAGCAGGGACACTGGGCAAGCGTTATTTGATCTGTGTGTTTGTGGGCTTTGGCTGGATGCCAGGCCATATTACCTCCCACAGAGAGTGAAACTTCAAAGCGGGTTTGGGGGCTTTTCTTTCCCTACAGTAAGTGCAGCCACTGAATCTACCCTTTTAAAATAAAAATTTAGTTAAAGAACACATATCTTTTCAGTACCAAAATCATCCATTTGTATACCTTAAAACTGCGTTGTTGTTTTTTTTCTTAAAGCACTTAACAGGAATCCATTATAAGCCTCATGTGAAATATGCCATTTAGCTGATTATTTTGCTCAGGATTCAACATTAGTCCAAATTATTATGATAGGTAGGGATAACGCTTTAGCTTTGTTGTATAGTACAGCTCTCTGTGCTAGAGTCAGATCTAAGGAAATTTCTGTGGTTGTATTTGGCCTCAATTAAAATCTAATCTGAGCTTCTTGTTTTCGTGCTGAGTACAGGAAGGTTTGCTGTTTAAAAGTCAAGGATTCGTCTAACGGCCATAAGGGAACGCTTTTAATGCTCTGAACTACTATTCCACTTGCTGGAGCAAGGCTATATTTCTTTAGGTGTATTGCAATTTTTCAACTCTTTTAGGTAATGAACAAAAATAAAGGAGTGTCACCTATTCCTCATAAGTAAGTGTGTATTAAAATGAAAAATACATTTTTTCTGGTTGATGCTAATGTTGAGTTAACGCTCATGTCCTATTCTGATTTCAAGTGAACCAGGTTTTCTGATACAGAACCAATAAAAGAAAAAAATGTGCTGTAGGTTTTCAAATACAAGGTAATTTGAATTCAAGAGAAATAGAAGGAAAAACAAAACTATTTCCATTATTCATTAAAGCCCATCTCCATGTCTGTTATCTGATTGTCAATGGACAAAAAAAATGCAGCAAGGTACTGTATGCTGTGTAATGGTGCTTTTTTTTAAGTAAATCTTTTTCTCTTCTCTCTTTAACCTGAATATCTAATTTTATGCCACTTTTGACTTAGTCCAATCATCTTCTTTTTTTTTTTAAATATTTTTCTCATTTGCTGTACAATATAACTTGTAGAATATTGTGTTTTTATCCATCTCATTCTTGTGTGTACCTGTTTGCTTTTATTTTTGTTTTCCCTTGACCCACATTTATGTCTGCAGAAAATACTAAAAGGTAAATAACTGAATTAATACTGCTTTGATCATCAACACATGTAAAGTAATGCATGTTTTCACTGGAGATGATAAGGTAAAAATAAACATACATGATGCTACATTATAGTTTCATCAGAATATTTACGTCTTAATCAGAAAAGATGTTAGAAATTCCCATACAGATAATGTTTTTTCTGACCTTCAATTTTGTGATTTGACCACAGTAGAAGGGCTCTGGTTGGATTATTTTTAGCTGTAACCACAGCCATTCTTTTGTTTCTGAGGATCTCCATGCATAGCTTGGGCTGCACTGTATGGAAGACAGGAGCAAGATAAACAGAGCTTTACTGTTTTCATCTACACCGCAATATCTTTATGACCGTGTGCTTGAATATTGAACAGGCATCTAGTCTTCTAGAAATCATAAAAAGATGGGGTGGTATCAAGCCACGAAGCCAGTGGTTATTACAGTGTGAAATAAAGCGGGGATAGTACATTGTTGAATCATGACTGGTTGTTGTGGTTGATACAATCCTCACTGAACCTTCTTTAAACTTTTATTTAACTTTTGGGTCTGTCAGCTCAAAAAGCTATGGGTTAGATTCTTCTGTGGTAAATGCCATTTCTTGTCTAGAACATGTAATAAACCAACATGACATAAAATGAAGGGTGTTTGGCTACTTTGAACGTAGAGGAATAGTTTCTCTCACAAGAGTGCAGGTCAGTTAGAAAATCAGCTGCCTGGTTTGGTTTTGTTGAGGTATATTTTGTCTTGACCTTTAAAGCTCTAATTATACTGGAAAAAGAAGAGTTTTGGCATATGCCAAAATCAGAAGTGGACATACTTTTAGAAATAGTTCACATACGGGAGTCATAAAAGGGATAATTAGTCAGAAGTTCAGTTATTTTTCTCTGTTATTTGGCAGAATACAATAAACCATGTGTGTTTCACTTTAAATTGTGTTTCAAGTTCACTTGAAAGATGTGGTTGGGGTACGGTGAAAACTGTTCCATAATATGCATTACAACAGTTACTCCAAGCTGCTTGGATAGAGGCAAAAAATTTCAGGATTTACAGAGGTTGGTTTGCATTAATGCAAGAGATTTAATTGTGTCTATTTCTTTTAAAATATAAGATCTGGCTTATGGGGATAAATATCCATTTCAAAGCTTCCTATTGGTTCTAAAGCTAAGGGCTATTTAATAATTTTAAATTGAATTAGAACTATCAATTCTAATTGCATTATTGTCTTCTTGTCAGAGGTCCATGAAATATATTCAAACATTAGATCCAGGAATGAACACACACAATGGTTTGCTGTAGTGTTGTTTCGGCCGTAGGAGGATGCTTGATGTAGGGAAGCATGAAAAACACCATGTATCTTCAGTGACTTAAAATTATCTTTAAACTGATTTAAAAAAAAATTGCTCTGTGAAAAAAGGGGGAGTCTCAGTATGCTCCAAAATATCATTTAAACTTTGTCCTTCTCCTGAACCAAACATTGCATCATCCTGCTAAAGATGAAGTGATCAGACTGTATTGCTTTATAAAATGATCCTTCGATGACTCTGACCTTTGAGATTTTAGTCAGATCCTGGTCTCTGTAATCATTAGCTAACTGTGCCCTATGCACAAACATGGGAGCCATTAGATAAATTACATTATATTGGTTTCTGTCAGTTACTTCCAGCATAGCACCATCGCAGATCAATTTCTTCTATTACCAGCTCTCCCTCAATCTCTCCAGTCTTTCCTCTCTCATTGCTCCATATTTAACAGGATTGACCGAATGGCAAGCTCCATTTAGCAGACATGTCCAGGTCATTTAGTGTTGGAGATGTAGAGGAGAGCGGCACCTTTTTAAAACCCCCCTCTTTGTCTCCTGCGCTGTCAGTCTTTCTTTCTCTCCACTGCCTCAGCCTGTAGACTGCCATGGTGTTTCCACTCTCTTTGCAGAAGCAGCTGTCATTAAGCCTCGGATTAAATGATTCACTTACCAGCCACATGTTAATCCTTGATGTCACACTAACTCTCACACTCATTGTATTTCCTCACATGGGCTTGGAAAATTTAATTATATACGAATTGTATTTGTAAGAGATCGATATTTGCAGTGAAACCTTAACTTTTCAAAATGTTGAAGAGAGCTAAAATTTAGCCATGTTTTCCAGAGCGAGCACATTAGATGGAAGTACTTGTCTAATGAGGTGATGGAGTGCCTTAGCTCGCTGCCATCTGCTTGCAACAAAGTGGCTTTGAATCCAGCAGATGAATATTAGTGCCTGTCATTTCTTGGCTCTCTTTGTAGTTTTACTTTCCGGATGTCATAGTGTAGTTCCTAAATTAATTTCATAATGATTCATTTGGATTGATTGTTGGGGAAAATGAACATTCGAGAGTGCAGTGCCTTGGAAACGTATATTCACAAGGCTTTCCTTTTTTTCTTTTTGCTCAATTCCATTCTCAAACTTCAGTGTATTTTAATGTCATTTTAAATGAGATGCATACACAACCGTATTTATTGCATATTGTAAAATGATTAAGGCATTTTTTTATATATAAAATTCTAAAAAGTCTGTTTTATGTTTATTCAGCCCTCGTTACTATTATACCGCAAGTATCCATCAGTTAATCCATCATCTTGACTCGCTTATCTGCAGGGTCATGGGAGAGCTGTTCCCTAGCTCCAATGTTCAGTGGGCATGATGTGTGCAGGGATGTACCCAAGACAGACCACTAGTCCATTACAAGGGAACTCAACGACACTCAGAATAGACAACAATGCACACAAATTCTCATGAAGCAGGAAGAATCTGGGCTGGAATTTAAAAGACAAAATGACTAAATGCACCAATGTGCGTTTTTCTTTCTTAATTATAGATTTAGACATTTAAGTATGCACACTTGAAATTATTTAACATTTGAGCAGTTATTCTATACTTTTAGTTAATATGGAAAGCATATTTTCATTAAAATAATTTTTGTATGATTGAATTACTGATAAAGAATTTAAGTATAATTGTGAAAAAAAAATCAAGGGTATGAATAATTTTGAGGTATTGTAAGGTTTGTTTTTTAAAGTGAAGTGGAATATTTATAACAAACCGAATAATAAACAAATATAAGGTTTGTTTGTAAAAGTCAAGTGGAATATTTTAAAAGAAAACACTATGGTCCAGCACAATCACCCTTTCTTGTCTGTTTTACCACTTTGACATGACTTATATGTAATAGGCCAATTTACTTCTGTTTTCTATCACAAGGATATTGTATCAGTATAGGTAGTGTTTGGTGTAAAGGGAAAACCTCACAGGCATAGGAAAGACAGTGAACACTATGTTCTGCAAGGAGATGTGTTTTATGTGTATTTTAGGTTATGATCCACAGATGCTTCAGCCAGTTCTGTTGCACCACAAGGGTGGTTTACGTTTGGTTGCTTTTTCTTCTTTCTGTACTTAGGCAGTGTTTGCTGATGACACAATCCCGCCAGCATCATAGATGTGAATCCAGCTTAGAGATACTGCGCTCTGATAAAACCCAAAGCCCAAAACACTTAAACAATTTTTTTTTGCGCTCAGTACCGCTCTGTGTGGTGCTCTTGCTCTTAATTTTTTAAATACAAGCATTTCTCGGTGTATCCACCAGTCCAGTTGGACAACGTGGTTTATGCTGACATGTGCACAATCTTTTCCACAAGGTAGAGGCCATTCACTGACCGAATGGATAGTTCTACATGTAGGCAAAGCCAAAACAACACAAAAAACATAGCCTGACATTTTTCACCCTTAAATTCGAATGTATTTTATTGGAATTTTATTTTCTTGACAAATACATTCAGTGAATCTATTTTGACAAAGAGTTACTTTGTGTTTTGTATATTCTTTTGCACTTTCCATATAAAATGTATTGAGTGTTTTTGTATATAGCCCGGTTGTCTCCAATACACCAAAATAGAGTCCTGTAAAATTAACTGACTTCAGATGTTGACAAATCTTTAAAAAGTGTTCTCTGGTTTATAAGTTTATTATGGTACAGATGTTCCATTGACATAACAGAGGATATTAAAGAAGATTTAGGATCAATTACAAATATCAAGATGCACAACAGATAGATAAGGGGTAAAGACAGTTTAAGACAGTTTAATGCAGGGTTAGGATATACAGTGAAACCCAGCCCAGAGCCTTAACGTGTATTGTTATATATTGCTATGAAGGTGGAAATGTAGTTTTTGTTTCTTTTTAAAAAATGTCTCAACACACATACCTGGTGGAGCGAGGGTTACCAAAAATAGTCCTTATTGATATCAAGGTCTGACATAGAGCAGAGATGTTTTAAAATTGTTAAAATAGTCTAACAAAAAACATGCATAAATTTTCTTTGATTATTTGCACCCCTGTACCTTACCAAAATTATGGTGAGGTGAACGTTTCACAAAAATTAATGTTCAAAAACCTGAACTATCTCTTTAAGACTGAGGGGGAGATACAGCATATAGATAGCAGATATAAGATTAAATCCAGATATATTAAAGTGGTTTAGATAGAAGCACTATGTTTTAGTACTGGGTTAGACTTCACGATGGAGCAATTCTGCTTGGTGCCTGCATGTTGGGTTCTCTTTTGAAACCTCCTTTGAAAAAATGCACAATAATTTTATTGGCCACTCAATATAAAGTAAGTGGAAACAAAACTAACCCCTTCCCTAACTGCCTGGACAACAAAATGGTTGACCATTTACACAGCGAAATGCAGGTTGACAAGGCAGTGGGATAAGGGGTATCGTAGTTGTTTACCTATTTACATATAAACATATAATTTGTTTTCTGTGGAAGATATTGCTGAATATGCAATGAAAAATCTTGTTATTTTTCCTTGCAAATTATTGTTTTCAGCTGGGGTTATTATATTACGAAAACGAAAAAATCAAAGTGGTAATAATTTGAAAGTTCTACTGATTTGTATAATAATAATCATCTTTTAGTCTCTATTTATACAAAGAGAAAATCTTTTTTTTTAATGTCAGATTTTATTTTATTTTATGGCAAAAACCTATGAATGTTTTGTACTGATCAGTGTAGCTAGCATAGAAATGAAAAATACTGTACGTTTGGGTGTCACCTTCCTCTCTGGGATTTCCCTCTTCTGTTAAATATAACTGTAATTTGCAGGAGGACGAAAATGACAAAAATGCTTCTGATGATCTTTTAAGATTTAAAGTGAAAAAGATGTAATACCGATGTGTTTTATAGATATCCACTCCCATATTACAGTTTACAGTTAACACCATATCTAACATGTTGGATAAGGACTTTGCAGTGAGGTAGCAGGTGGTCAATATAACAAAGCTTGTCCCACGCACACAGATAATTGCTTTCCTCCTCTGTTTTCTGTTTAAGTTACTGAAACGCTGAGATAAAGTGGAAGTGCAGATTCTGTGATTATTTGTTCTCTGGTGACCACTTTTAAAAGCACAATAGAACTCATATGTGCCTTCTTTGATGCCAACTTTTTATGAGATAATGACTGCAATATATCAAAATTGGACAGAGGGAGCACTATCATCAATACGATGCTTACAATCAGGTTTCTCTTTGGGTTCTCCCCAGAGTCTATGTGAACCAGCTTACAAGAGGAAAATATATTCCAAACCTATACTATTCCTTCCAGAAATGTACTTGACATGTATATGGGTTTATGTAAATGGTGCAACTAGAGAAGGTTAAAACCCTGTAACACAATGGACCAATGTTCCCAAATGCTTTATAAGACCAGGCAACATTAGCAGATCTCATCAGCTTGCAAATTATGTAGATCTTTAAGAAGAAAAATATATTTACAATATATATTTTTTTGATTTGATTCAAAGTTAGGATCTTACAATACATAAAATGTTCCTTTAACAAAGATGGTGCAAAGGAGTATTATCTGTTATAAATAATGCATATCTTGGGAGTAACTCAAAGAAAAAGAAAGGATCTAATTAATAGTTTGTTAAAATTGCTGATAATTATTGAAATGGACAAATTTTTAAAATGACATTTTAAGGTTACACATTAAACTAAATGGCCTTTAGTAATACAAGCCTAATGTTATGTCTGAATCCTGGCCAAGCTTACAAATTCTATGCTTTTTAAGGTCCAGAAAATACTTAATTTTAACTGAAATTCAACGTGTTAAGTTCAAGATTCATAAAAAGCTATGTTCTGCAAGTCTTCTTTTATTCTGCACAGTTTTAACGTATTGTATGTGACAAGCTGAAAATGCCTAAAGCATATGCTAGATTTGAAGTTTTTTTTTTTAATGAAATAATTCATGACATTGCAAGCCATTACCCATAATTCCCCCTTTGTTGCTTCTTTTTTTAAGTGCTAGAAGTGGCTTGCTCTCAATTTGTGGCCCAAAGGCAAGAGTTACTTATTTGTATTCCAGTAACCCTTTGTTTCATATCAAATGTTTTTTTTTTCTGAGTTTATCTGCTATACTGAGTTTATCCAAAGATTTGTGCAGCTTTAAATATTTGTATATGTAAAAAACCACCACTATGTTGTGTAACTACGAGCATCCCCTCCTTACATGCACTGTAGGGTTTGTTTTGGAGCTTAGTTTACCTAATCCTTGCTTTTTGTTCATCTGCTACCTTTAATTTTGGTACTTCTTTTTCTGTGCACACATTTAGCTAAAACTTTTAAAACCCTAAAGTTGTATGGGTGCACTGCTCTAGAGGGTAAATAAAATGGTACAATTTATTTTCCTCTAAGTTCTAAATGTCAACTTTAAATACATGAAAAAATGTTGACAAATGTTTTAGACAAAATCCACATAATAGATTAACAATCAACTTCAGGACGTGTTCCAGGCACATCCCCTTTGTAGGAGACATAGGGAATGACCAAGGACCACTGGAGTGACTCTGTCTCTCAACTGGCATGGGAGGGCCTCAGGCTTCCCTAAGAAGAGCTGATGAAAGTGCCTTTGCTGATAGGGAATTCTTGGATTCTCTGCTGAGACTGCTGGCCCCACTAACCGGTCCCAGATAAAGAACAAGATGACGAGTATGAGTACAAATGCAAGTACATTTAACCATTCTGATAGATATGATGAATGTGGAACTCTTATCCTAGTGAGCAATCTGGGGATATGGGGCTAAGTTTGAATCAGTTTCATGCTTGCCTCCTCAGAGTACATGCCTCTTCTCTAAACCACTAGGCCACCCCTCCACCATCGTTGACTGTCTGGAACTATGGAGCATTTGTAATCCTTGACTTTTTAGACTATTATGAACATAATCATTCATTAATCATTCACACACACCATTAAAGTGCTGTTGACCACAGTTTCAGAGATGGTGTCTTTGAGCCTGACATACTGTGGCCTGTTTGTGAGGTAGCTGGAGATCCTACCACCAGGCAGGGCTCGATTCCCATTCTATTCAGTTTGTCTCGAGCAGGGAAGGCTGGATGGTGTTGAATGGACTTGCGAAGTCCAGGAAGAGAATCCTTGCTTTGGCACTTCCCTTATCCAGGTGGGAGTGGACTTGGTGTAGTAGGTAGAAGATGGCGTCCTCCACTGCTACACCTGGCTGATATGCAAACTGCAGGCATACAGGGTGTGTTGTACTAGAGGTCTTAGGAGATTGAGGATGATGTGCTCCATTGTCTTCATCAGATGTGAAGTGAGTGCCACGGGCGGAAAAGAGTAGGATGACGGTGCTGTGATAGCTAAGGTGGGGGGGGGACTTGTTCAGTTCATTTGCCCTCCCTATTGTCCCTTCAACGGGCCTGGTCTTTGTGTTGTGGCCTGCGATGGTTCCCACACCTTCCCTGATGGCTCTCATGTTATTCTCCCTCAGTTTTCTGCTCCACCTTTCTCCTGTAGATGTCTATGACTTCGCTCACACAGTGTTTTACCTCCTGCTGTGCTGCCTTCATGGCCTCCTTGTCTTTGCTCCTGAAGAGACAAGGATCCTTCTTCCTGTTTAGGACAGCTTTGACTTCCCTTGTAATTTAAGGGTTGTTATTCGCGTAGTAGCAGACTGTTAACAGGTGAGACCATGTCAGTGCAAAAGTTCAGATAGTCCGTCAAACAGTTTATTATCCCCACTCCTCACCATGCGGCCCAATCAGCACATCCCGCTCTGTGGTATTAAAGCAGTCTCTTGGGGCACTTCCCATCTCAGTGGACCACCTACTGATGCTGTGAGTTGTAACCGGCTGTTTTTGAACAAGGGGGGTGGATGACTGAGAATCTTCATCAGCAACAAGGGGGGTCTACTATGGCTTTAAATGAACCAGGTTGTGGTCTGGGGGGAGGGGTGTGGCTCTGTATGCATCCATCACATTAGTATACAGGAAGATTATTTGCAACCAATTATGTGTACTAATTTCTAAGAGTCTGAGATATAATTTATTATAAGTAATAATGAAATGGCTCAGTGCAACTGTTGCAACAACACTATATGATGCAAAAGAGCTCTTGTGTTGTAAAAGTAACACATGCACCTTACTATGGACGATGGTCTATGCTGGTGTTCTGCTAACTGAGGTATTGTAGGAGGCACCACAGCATAGCGTTACACTCAGAATATGTGAAACCTAGTGATTTTAGGCCAGAACATGACAAAATCATTAAAACTCACAGATATAAATTAATTTATATTTTTTATTCCAAGCTCAATGTTTCTTTAAGGCTAAAATACTAATGACAACTAAAGAGTTAACAGATCAACAATCAGACTGGATGTTGTAATTTACTGGATTTTATTCCAGTAAATCACCAGTTATGTCATTTACTAGAAGCAAGTACATAACATTCATACTGTACATACATATATACACACGAACCACATTGTTGGTACCCTGCATTTAATGAAAGAGTAACCCACAAAGTTAGCCGAAATAACTTCTAATCTGACTAAAGAATTAATAGCAAAAAACTTCTATAAAAACTAACAAATTAATTAAAGACATTGTTTTTTAACCATGCTTTACATAAAGGTTAACAAATTAAAATATTAAACAGGCCTGGTCAAAAAATGGTGGTAGCTCTAGAAACTACTAAAATAATGTGAACAAAAGGACATGTCAAAACACAATTTTTGAAAAGAAAATCATAAAATTACAAAAAAATACTTTGACATTATGTTTTATACTTTGGAACTCTTATTTTGTAGTTCTTAGAAAAAATCTGTTATGTCTGATATCTTGCAGCAATTAGTTTGGTGAACAAACAAAAAAAAGAATAACACGATGTATTATAAACATGGGTTTTCACACTTGTTAATAAATTCCTTCCTCAGTTGCAGCATGTTATATCTTCCAGATCCTTTTTTCTTTGTTAAGGAAAACTGTTTTGTCAATATACCCATTGTGTCTGCAAGACAGCTTCTCTATCTTACTTTCCATCATTCTTAAATTTGTCTAGATTTCCAAAGACAATGGAAAGATGGAGGGTTTCAATCTTTTGTTAGTTCCTATTCTCCTCACATATTCTCGGTTCTATTATGGCCTTTAGTCTTTATCAAGTTGACATCCCAAGCAGCACAATTCTGAGCTCATATATCAGGCATCAGGCATAAACCTGGAGAAAGGACAAAGAAGATTAAAGAAATGTTGTTGGTTTCAGTGATCAATATATTTGGCCTGCTAAAGTATAAGACCCTCTACAACAAAGTTGCCTCACATTGTAAAATAAATGTCACATTGTTTTCTGCTTCCTCTCCAAAACAGCAACTTCATCACCCAATGCAGTGTTTTTGTTGTTTCGGCTAACGTTTTGCTCCCTGTGAGATTAGCACTTCTCATTTAAAGCAAGTTTATTGAACATTAAAAAATGTCAACTTGAAACATATAAGGAAAAAATGACATGTTTTAAACCAAATCATTTTTCTTTTGGATTGTTGACACTTGACAAAAAGAGTTTTAAAAAAAATATTTTACTATTAATCCTTATCTCATTGTAGTGTTTGGGTATTTTTCTTTTTTTTATTGAACTTCATTGGGCAAGTAGTCTTAATAAATGGTCAGAAAGCAAAGATAAGTGTGTTGGCAATAATTTTTGAAATAAAGATACATCACCAAAAAATGTGGTGGAAGGCTAGAATCATATTAAAGATTTGCCATAAATAATTACAAAAATGTTTTTACAGAATTAAAATGAAATCTGGAATATAAATCCAGTCTCTCAATACCTCTTTGTTAAACAACACAAGGTGGTATGACTGGTTTATGACTCAAATCTATATCCCAGCAGCTCACTCAGGATGCATGCAAAGTTTGTCTGAAAAATGATTGCGTCCTGCTGGCATTTTATTTGTTATCTTTGTATTTTAGACTTTCTTTTTTACCCAATTTGTAAGCAAATAAAGTCCCTCTGTGTATATTTACCATAACAAGACAATGTGACCAGGTATAACATTGCATATGCTTGTAACTGGTATACAAGACAAAGCAAGACTCCTGAGTGTGGGACTCCCAGTGGAGTTTTATAAATTATGAAGAAAAGGCTAAGATCCAGTGAGAAAATATGCAGGAAAAAAGATTTATTGCAATAGGGATAAGACTTCAATGAATGATGGTGTTCACTGAAGCATGAGGTAAAGCTGTGAAGGCATTCAGATGTTGCTGGAAAGTTGATGGACGTGTGAGAAAACATCCATAGTAGACAAAACTGAAGTGATAGTATCTGGACCATAAGAAGGGTGTTCAAAAGTTTGCAGTGTCATTAAATACAGTTAGAAACCATAAATCAGGCTTTAAATCTGGGTGTTGATGGATTCAGGCCGGATGCTTTAGAGGTACATGAAGGGGATAGAAGTCAGCCTTCTATCACCTAAAGAACATCTCTGGGATTAAGGATGAATCTCTCAACAGGACCTTGAAAAACAAATTAATGTGTTCACCTTTAGTAGAATTGTTTATTTCAGTGGTGTCTTCATATGTCTACCTAATAAGTTGATCAGAAAGCTGCAGTAATACAGAATGCTTCTGCCCATGTCTTTACCTAAACAAAGAAAGTAGACACATAACCCCAGATCTAAGATTGATACACTATTTCCCAGTAGAGTACCTCAAAGAATAGATTTTTGAAAACTTCTGTTTATCTATAAATAACTAAATGGCTGAGCTCTAAAATACATTACAAACTTTCCATCAGTGTATCTACAACCCAAACTTCTCAGGTATTCTGTCTCTAATCTACTTTCTACCTGCAACCATAACCAAACATGGAGAAGCAGCATTTGGTTCTTATGCTCCACAGATCTAGAATAAACTCCCAGAACGCTGAAACCCTCAGTTGGTTTAAATCGAGATTAGAAACAAATTTGTTCAGAATTGCCTTTGACTATGCAAGCAAAACATTTTTAGTTATGTTTCCAGCATAACTTTCGTTCCATTGTCTTAAAAGTTTGATATTTGTTTTTTTATATATTTATACTTCTATAATGTTTTATGTGTTACACTTGTTCTCTTGAACTACTTGTCTTACCTCCATTCCATTGTAGTCTACTTTGATTGTCTTGCCACTAAAATGTGCTATGTAAATTAACTTTCCTTACCTTGCATTGCTTAGTATTTTTAATATTAGTAATGGTGAAGCTATGTTAACTTCTCAGTATATTTAGAAATTACAACATACATAGAGTGAATTTAAAAACCAGAGCAGGGGGAAACCTTTCACAGTGGCTGAAATCCAGAAGACTGGCATTTATTTTTGACTTTAGACATAGCATGTTTATTTTTCATTCATTTCAATTAAAAGGTTGGACCTAATACCTTTTTTTATTTCATTGAAATAACATTGATACTTGTTTCCTGGATGCATTTGGTAGGAAGAGGAATTTTCTTTTTTTTCTGTTAGGAGGCTCTTGGGAGAATTCATTAGAACTTGGAGTTGCTGTAGATTAGGTTGGGCTTTGACATTTCGAAGTCTGTCATTTTACCACAAGGCATTGCAGGACTGTTAGGCTTTATTATTTAAGTAGCTACATCAATTGTCACCATCTGGCTTTCTGATAGTTCTGTATTCTATCTGTGAATTGCACACACATCTGCTTATGCCTGCTCATTGTGCAGGAATTCTATTTAGGTTCCAAAAGGGGCATGATCTTCAAATGTTTCAAATAAGAGGTTTTACGTTGAGCAAGCGCAATTGCACTTTGTTTTAGTACATGCACTAAGTGGATGTGTTTCAGGTGAGCTACAAAGATTGCCGAGCAATGTTAAGATGTCCATTCCATGGTTCCGCCCATTAAACTGAGCAGATCTTGTGTTCTACATGCAGATTAAGAGTTGCCGTAAACAAAAGATGAGCTTTAAAGCTATGGATATGGTGGAAAAAGTAATTCTAAAAAAGTTAATCATAATGATAATACTAAATTATCATAGTCCACCTCGTAGCCTATCGCAAAGCACTGCAAACAAAAGTAAAAGAAAATAAAACATTTTCTGTGTTTGGTGAAGGAGAAAAAACATCCCTGTTGAGAAGAAATGTGCACTCTGTCTCTGTCTTGCATGTTCTCTAAAGTCGCAATTGCGAATCACCGAAGACCTTTTGTTACTGATGCTGCGCTTTATTTCAATGGGACAAATTTGTGGGTGCTCTCGTGGAGCGTCCTTAAGTTAAATTGTCTCATGTACAGGTGCTGGTCATAAAATTAGAATATCATGAAAAAGTAGATTGATTTCAGTAATTCCATTTAAAAAGTGAAACTTGTATATTATATTCATACATTACATACAAACTCATATATTTCAGATGTTTATTTTGTTTAATTTTGATGATTACAAATGACAACAAATGAAAATCTCAAATTCATCATATCAGAAAATTAGAATATTGTGAAAAGGTTCAAAATTGATGGCCCCTGGTGCCACACTCTAATCAGCTAATTAACTCAAACCACCTGCAAAAGCCTTTAAATGGTCTTTCAGTCTAGTTCTATAGGCTACACAATCATGGGGAAGACTGCTGACTTGACAGTTGTCCAAAAGACGACCATCGACACCTTGCACAAGGAGGGCAAGACACAAAAGGTCATCGCTAAAGAGGCTGGCTGTTCACAGAGCTCAGTGTCCAAGCACATTAATAGAGAGGCGAAGGGAAGGAAAAGATGTGGTCGAAAAAAGTGTACAAGCAAGAGAGATAACCGCACCCTGGAGAGGATTGTGAAACAAAACCCATTCAAAAATGTGGGGGAGATTCACAAAGAGTGGACTGCAGCTGGAGTGAGTGCTTCAAGAACCACCACACACAGACGTATGAAAGACATGGGTTTCTGCTGTCGCATTCCTTGTGTCAAGCCACTCTTGAACCACAGACAGCGTCAGAAGCGTCTTGCCTGGGCTAAAGAGAAACAGGACTGGACTGCTGGTGAGTGGTCCAAAGTCATGTTCTCTGATGAAAGTAAATTTTGCATTTCCTTTGGAAATCAAGGTCCCAGAGTCTGGAGGAAAAGAAGAGAGGCACTTCATCCACGTTGCTTGAAGTCCAGTGTAAAGTTTCCACAGTCAGTGATGGTTTGGGGTGCCATGTCATCTGCTGGTGTTGGTCCATTGTGTTTTCTGAGGTCCAGGGTCAACGCAGCCACATACCAGGAAGTTTTAGAGCACTTCATGCTTCCTGCAGCTGACCAACTTTTTGGAGATGCAGATTTCATTTTCCAACAGGACTTGGCACCTGCACACAGTGCCAAAGCTACCAGTACCTGGTTGAAGGACCATGGTATCCCTGTTCTTAATTGGCCAGCAAACTCTCCTGACCTTAACCCCATAGAAAATCTATGGGGTATTGTGAAGAAGAAGATGCAATACACCAGACCCAACAATTCAGAAGAGCTAAAAGCCACTATTAGAGCAACCTGGGCTATCATAACACCTGAGCAGTGCCACAGACTGATCGACTCCATGCCACGCCGCATTGCTGCAGTAATACAGGCCAAAGGAGGCCCAACTAAATACTGAGTGCTGTACATGCTCATACTTTTCATGTTCATACTTTTCAGTTGGCCAACATTTCTATAAATCCTTTGTTTTTATTGGTCTTCAGTAATATTCTAATTTTCTGATATGATGAATTTGAGATTTTCATTTGTTGTCATTTGTAATCATCAAAATTAAACAAAATAAACATCTGAAATATATGAGTTTGTATGTAATGTATGAATATAATATACAAGTTTCACTTTTTAAATGGAATTACTGAAATCAATCTACTTTTTCATGATATTCTAATTTTATGACCAGCACCTGTATGTTTTCAGTACTGAAAGGATCTGATTTTAGTCTGGGGTCATTCATTACATTGCCCTTAGTTATGTATTTTACATCATCTGTGTTTTCAGAGCATCAGCCAACACCAGTGTTAAGTAAAAAGGCTTGCAGCATATGTTCATGCTCATGCGCCATCAGTGGAGTTCTGCACAACTTCCTGTGGTGTGACTATACCTCTGCCTAAAGCAGGGCTTACACTGTGCAGTTTTTTTGCCCTTTTCAGGGCAACTTTCCAGTCATGCAAGAATTTTCCGACTGGCCCGAATTTCAGCTAGGTTTCATTGTACAGGGAAAACATCCCTGTTCTTCACTCCTGTTCATGCATACCAAGGCAAAATTCGGTGCTAATTTTTCCTGCGGAGGTCTGAGTGCCAACAACTAATTAGGCCAATAAAATTCTTTTAATTGTCTTTTCTTTCTGTGTGAGTTTTTCAAATTCAACAGAAAATACTACCTACCAGTATGGGCTGCCGAAATAGCACCACAAGGCATGAATCAAAGAAAATTGCCCAAGTAAATTAAAGTATCAACTGCAACTTTACACTAGTATATACGGTATGTGTCAAGGTAGTCTTTCCATTTACAATTTAGGCTTGTAGTTGGAAAACTGTAAGCTTAGTTTTAACTTCTGATTCTACTATCCTTACGTAAAATCAATATAATAAAAGTTAAAAAGTCAATAACATTTTTTAGTTCAAAGCTTGAGGTTTTTATGCAAACTTTACATGGAATCTTATTCTACTAATCAAAATACACTACTTCGCAAGTGATACTTGTTGAATTCAGTTTTTTTTGTACCTCACTGTGCATCAAGTCTGCAAGTGTTAAAATCACACTAGCCTCACAGAGTGACACACTTAGAGGCCCATAAGGCTGGAACATTGCAGATTAAAAGTGACCCAGGGATCAACATATGCTGCTGGTGTTGTGCACTTACGGCATCAGTGTCTGAGTTACACTCTATATCTCTCACTGAAACCATTTATACTCTATACAGCCAATGCTGACATATTTTTTTTAGCTGGAAGCTAAATATATATACATCTGGATAGTATCTCTCCCTCCTCTTATGCCTCAGTCTATGGCTTCTTGGCTCTTTTGGTTTCTTTGTTATTGCCTCCTTTATTATTTTGTGATTTACTGTGTGTTCATAGAGTATGTTGACAGAACAATATTATAAATAAGCAAAAAACTTGCAACTAGCTCTAAAAATGCAATCTAAAGATACATAATTAATTCACAAAAATCAATTTTCTGATAAACCCTTATTTACACGGTAGGCAGGAATTTACAAATAGTAGCATTGTTTATTTTTATGATAATTTTGTTATGATTTTTCACCCTCTCACCGTCTCTTAGTCATACCCTCTTGCTCTAGTCTTTATTTATGGTGCTCTCTTTGTTAGATGAAGTTTTGTTTATTTTGCACTCCTTATCCTTTAGTAAAAACTAAACAGATCCCAGCCCTGTTTTTTTTCTACCTGGGCACAGTGAGCATTCACAGTGCTAGTAACATTTTGAACATAACCTCTTTTAAGGAGCAAATTTCAGGTTAGTCTAGTCAACTTTTGTCAAATGGATCATATTTGAAAGGTTTATTTAGAATTTAAAGTGTTTTTGCCACCATAGCCAAGTAATTTACCAATATAAGTGACATTTCTAAGCAGTCTCTCTAAAGATTGATATTTTTTTAACAAACACATAATAATTTGAGTTGGCGCTGCTTCAGCTCTCTGTGCAGAGTAGGTACTGTAGTTATCAGGTTGAGCTGACATGTTTGAGTTTGGTAGAAGGTTGAGATTGTTTATTTTTTTATTATAAACATGGTTAAATATTGTGTTTGTGAGGGCTGAACCAACTCTGCTGAATGATGCTGAAATTAATGAAACTTGTTCCCTGAGTGGGGCTGAGATACCATCACTGTTCCAGTCCTAAAACAAATCTTCCTGGAGCAGACGGGTCAGTAAACAGGAGATCCCACACGCACTCACTGGATGGCTGATTGGGATCAACATGAATGCTGGAGAAGCTTTAAATTAAGGGAAGAAAACCGGATCTATTTTCTATAGTGGCACAGCATGCACACATGCAGAACAGCCGACATCGCCCAAACTGACTGCTTCTGTTTCTCACTCCCTACCTCCCGAAATTTTGCCCAATCTTCTTTTTCCAAGTTCTTTAAATAGATCACAGTGACAATCTCTCAGAATGAAAGGTTCAGAAAAATAGCAGGCTGTTGCTCGACTAAACTATCATGATAAAATTGCCAATAAGGACAAGCTGCGACACTACTATGACACTCATACGTATGTATTTTGTAATGAAAATAGGACAAATACGATAGTGAATTAATTCTTCCCCCGTTCTCTCTCTGTTCTCTTTGATGTGCTGCAGGCTCATGAGTACAGGGTTGTGGTCCATCATATGTGTGCTTGTACACATTTAAAGTCTAGTTTTCATCTAAATTAGCATTGGTATCCATTGTTTACTGCTGTAAAGTGGACTGCCTGACCCTACCCTATTTCTGATGTCCCATTTAAAATATGGAAGTAAAATATTTTCACAAAAGTAACCCAAAAGCCTATTTCATTTAAATATTAAAACATCTTGATTCAAAAAACAATTCCTATTTTTCTAATCACTGATGAAAGTGGGGCTCTAACCTGCTTTATGCTCTTTAAGGATCCACTCAATCAGGAAAAAATGAATCAATTCACACATCCCATAATATCAATATAATGTTAGTAGTGAAAAACTAGTGCTCTCCTTTTATTTAATGGCTGTGCTTAGCTCTTCGCCACTGACTGCGACTTTAAGCTGTGTGACAAGCTGTTGCTTTACAAGCAACATGCTTTCTACATGGTCTGCAAACAGCAATGTTTTTCTCATTCATCAAATGCTGAATTAAGAGAAATTTGCGGGAAAGCTCACTGAAAGCAGGAACGTTTGGTCACGCTTTCATGGGCGGTCCTTTCCTGCATTGGGGCAGAACATAATCTTACTTTCTCTGGTGTACGTCTTCGTTCCACGTAGTGAGCTGCAGGTCTTTCTGTGTGTGGAACAGCTGTAAGGGACACATGCTGTAACGACGGACTGCTTCTTTTCAAATTTTATATCAGCGTTATTGAATACAATTTAGGGCTGGGCGATATAGAAAAAAAGCTTATCGATAAAAAAAATGCATATTGATCGATATCGATAATTATTGAAAAGATTTGAAAGCATATTTTATGTGCAGGTCTGCCTGGACTTTTTATGATATTGCTAAATGATTTAGTTTTAATAAAGAACACAAACACAGACCTTGAATTAAATCTTTATTTAACCAACTTTTTTAACCATAACAGAATTGTTGTGAAGAAAAATAACTTAAGAGACCTGAGTTATGTTATTAAATACTGACAAAGAATAAACTAAAGAGACCAGAAAAGTGACCAAAATGAATATAACAAATAAATAAATCCCCCCGCCGCCCCCATTCTTAGTTTCCTGCTTTAACCTGAGTTATTACTTTGAAGTTTCCGGCCCCTCAGCATTTTTCTCTCAATTGTTAGAGCTACGTGGGAAACTGCCCAGAACTGAAAATATATATATATTTTCCCGAAATTCCCGAAGATTCCTCGGAGGAGAGCCGCGCCGGGGCCTACACAGCTCGTACTCCTGCGGTTGTGAGCGGCTGAGATGATAAAAAAAAAAAAAAGAGTTGGTTGTGTTATCAGACTTGGTTTTCACTGGTTCCCTACACATTTTACAGATGACTGTGGTTTGTTTTTTGTCCGATTTGCCATAACCAAAATACTGCCAAACTGGCGAACTACAAAAACCCTTCTTTGGAACAATTTCCTCCGCCTCTCCTTGCTGCGACATCTTCATGTGCTCTGTGTTGTGGTTTGAGAGGGCGGCGCTTGGTGACTGCGTGCCTGGGTCCGCGATTGTGATTGTTTAGGAGGAAGTAGCGACTAGCATAAACCTACATGCTAGGCTACAATGAGAAGGAAGGAAAACTGCGTTTTTTTTTTATCGAACTTTTATCGACTCTCTTTTTTTCTATTGCGCCACACGTCTATCGATCGATATATATCGTTATTGAATTATCGCCCAGCCCTAATACAATTATATCGCAATATGAATTTAGATTGAATTATTGTCCAGCCCTACCTCAACCAGAACTCTGTGAATTGTGAGGATGATATGCGGGAGTGAAGTTTCATTCAGTTTTCTAGGAAAGTAGTTTTGTTTTATGACCAGGCTAGATTAATGGAGATATATTTATCCAGAAATGTAATTATATCAAACCTCTCTACTGCTCTGTTTATTCACTTTTGTATTAACTAAATATAGCCACATTATCAAACATCATATCGTAATTTCGTAGCTGAAACATTTATTTTGTGTATTATTAATCAGTCTTTTTTGAGGCGGTAAGAAATTCCTACATCTGGTGGCAACGCTTCTGTTGTAAACTTTTGACATTTTTTAGCTTTGTTCTAAGAATTAATCGAAATATGTTACTATACTGCTATATTTATTACTGCTGTTTTCCAGCTTGCTTTGTAGGTTTGAATAAATTGCTACATTTTTGCAATTTCATTGGTTTTGGTTTTTAATATCAGACCGTTTGGAGCCAAACAAGTCTGGAAAGAGTCTACTGAAACACTTTTCTATCTTTCTATCCCCTTGAACACATGCTGCTGTTGTCACACTCAAGTCTAACCCCTCCCCCACTCTCTTTATGTTAGGTTATAGTTTAACCAACCAGGGTCCTTAGATCCCTGATTGTAGAGTATTACACTGCTTAGAGCCCCTATGAGATCTGGACAGATAGGACTTGCCTGATCCTTCCAAACCACATTAATTCTAGTGACAAGACAGAAAACCTAGTAGCCTGAAGCCATCTGTTTCCTATCCACCACTAGCTAACAGTAGCTCCTATCCACCTACATCAGCACTTGTTAGTTGGATCAAACAAGGTTTTAGTGGCTAAAAAGCCCAGAGAGTGGTGTTTATGACTTTCCAAAAAAGCTAACCTCTTAACATCCTTTTAATTTTGGGTAATCCTCACCAATTTTGCATACCCAAATGGAAAAGCAAATAACTTATCAACTATAAACACAGACCATCCTGCATCAGTTCAAACATGACTCAAAGTTGTTGTTTTTTATTCTTGGAAATGATTGGTCTTTTTTTAACAGCAGTAATAAAGAAATTCTTGAAGTTTGGACTTCGTTTCCAAGTTTGAAGATGCTTCACTTCCCATCCAGGAAGTTAGCGTTGAGTTTCCAGCTTTATAGAGTTGCCCAAAGCAAAGCCTTTTTTGGCTTAGAAAACATGCAAATTGAACCGGAAGAACCCTTAGGAATGGGGAGCTGTTGGGATCTTTTGTTAGCCTACCATACCAAATATTGCCTCTTGTTAAGACTTCAATTTTGCTACAGACAACCTTTAAAGACGTCCCAATATTTATGAACCATACACTGAGACTATTTTACAAAAATCTAAATATATAGGGAAAATGTGACTCAGTAAAGCTATTGCCCAGACATTTACTAAAATGCTTTATTCTTCCATAATTATTATGCTTTTAACAAGGAATTACTAATAGCCAAATTAAGCAAATGAAAAATAAAATATAAAATCCAACTAAATATTGTAACCCTTTCCTAGGCTAACTACTAAGGTCTCAATGGGAGACTTTTGATCTTTTTGAGCTGACTTGTATCACAGATACATGGTAGTTTCGAGGCCAAGGGATTTTTTGATTGATGAGGTTCCTTTTTCAAAGTCCAAAGTCCAGCATGTTGTCTCAACAGTACAGCTCACCGCTTGCACGTCTCTCCCGGCTGTGTGAGCTAAGGGTTTGGTCCTTCTGACTCTACAGGGAGGTTCAGCATCCGCTTATTCTTTTGACAGGTTGGATCAACCTCTCTGGTATGACCAGGCAGTGACCACCAACCGGTTCAGAGTCTTAACAGACTTTAAGAGCTTTTAGCCCCAGGTTGGAGTGACCGACAGGGTTGGGCAATGGATATTTACCTTGCTGGTTCACAGAGCCACAGTGGTCCAGGGTTTAACCAGCTCCTTGGTCCTCTCCTGTCGTCTGTGATGAGACTAAGCCACATTCTGCTTGTCTTGTCTCCTAAAATACTATTCTACTCAGTGCAGAGGTACCTTTTCATTGGACCTCCCCGACCTTGTCTAACTGCTGATTACATGTAGTTAGTCAGGTATAGCCCCTAGTTACCTAGACCCTAGTAAAAAAGGAAATATTTCCAGTATAAATATCTACATCCATATTCACATTACTCATATACCACGGGTCATTTTAATTTGTTTATTTTGCTACTGTCTTGGCATATTTTAAAAAGAAACTCACCTTATTGTCTTTAACTTTATTAATAAACAACACTTGGAAGATCTTTTCCACTATAAAAGAAGGAAGAGTTCAGGAATTGTTTAATGAGGTGCTTTTTGAAGAGGCCTTAGCCTTCTTCATATGAACAGAGAAAACTAACATGAGGCTTCGGTCAATTACTACAGCTTTAGGGTGCTAATATTTCGTTCTCCTTCATGATCCCAGTGACTCTTGCAGGCAGGCAGGGTGTATGTTTGATCAGTTTCTTAATAAAGGTTTATTTCTCCTTTTTCTACCCTTCATGCCCTAAATACTCTTCGTCTTTGCACTATCCTTCGCTCAGAGTTGAGATGAATCATGTTACTTTGCCGCCAGAGTTTGTCGTGCTTGGGTGTATGCTCTTTAAAGTTCAGCCTCAGTTTAGCCCTAGAATATCTATCTTAGCCTGATTAACACAAAGGTTACGTTTTATATTTTTTCTTATAGATTCATTATAATGGTGTATACATTTTTATTTTATTTTAAAGGTGCTTAATACTATGTGGGCAAATAGTTATTATTTCCAAAGCTTCTAAAATGGAAAAACAATAGAGATAATTCATTCTAATCCTCATTATCATCAATTAAAATACTTTTTAAGTCAATTAATCTGTTTGGCCAACATTTTAACTAATTACTCTTATTGAACATGACACATTGTGCGATCTCACAGCATGTAGACTTGTGGTAATTTGACAACGCAAAGCTTAACTTTTCCATGTATCCTCCCTTTCACTATTAGATGATAACTCCCACTAAAGACCCTAATTGGACATTAGTTATGAAATCAATACTGCACCTTTGCAAACAAATCAAGTTCTCTCAGGAAACCCAATATTGAACCCGTCTTCTAAATGTCCTCTCAGTTGGTATAGTCAGGCAAGACACAGTGAATTTGGAGTGGTAATTTTCACAGCACTGCATGATTTATGGGATTTTGAGTGACTTTCAATTTGCATGTAACGATAAAGTTAGAGTAAGGAAGCCAGGTTCTTGTTCTTTTTTATCTGACCTCAGTTCTCACAAGAAAACTCTTATGTGATGGGAAGTCCTGAGACGGAGTATGAGGATCATTTATTACAGAAAACGGATAATCTCGTGGCTCAGCTGATTCTCATTTTTTTTTGCCCTCTCTTGCAACTAAAGCCTTTCAAGCATACCTCTAAAGGATGTGTAAAGATCACTGTATGTCAGCTGCAATACCTCTCTCCAGCTTTTTTTGCTTATAGTCGTTTCTGTCAGAAGCTCTGTAAAGGTGAGACAAAATCCTTCATTTCTGCTGCACACATATTTACTTAAGGGTCTGCCTGTGGCTCTCCTTTTATGAGGTCTTCAGTCAAACACACAGGCTGTCATCATCTGGCTGTTATATCATCCCAGTGTAATGCTTTAAGTAAATGATTTCACAAAATAAGCTGGTGATATAAAATGGAAAGGCACTTGAACTGATTAGAGAATCATAGTATCGCTTCTGTTTTTGCATACACTCACCGGGAGTAATGGAAATCTGCTTTGCTGAAAGCCCTTGCTTCATGGGCAAATTCACAGTATTTTGTGTGCTGTTTTTCCTTATTTCACACAACATTTACTGAGAAAACTTTAATTTAACCAAACCTTCCCTCCCAAATAAACAAGTCATATTGCATTAAGTCTTGGAATGCAGTAAGATCCGTTTTAAAGGAATAGTACACCCAAAACATGATTAGCCTTCATTTTCTACTCACCCCCATGCTGAACAACACTCTGGAGTACTTTTTTGATATCTCCAATGCATCTGGAGATCTGGGAGGCTTCTTGCTGTCTGCTGACATTCAAATAATGGAGGTCTATGGTGCCCGAGGCAGAGGGGTCCATAAAAGTCCACAAAAAACGTGTCAATATTCCTCCATACTGCTCGTCCAATGTATTCCAAGTGTCCTGAGTGGGTAGGGTCCATAATTTACTCGAAACAAAGTCATTTAGAATGTTTTTAGAGCATAAACAGTAGTGTATAGGATTTCCTAAAAGCGCGCCCCTGCGAGTTCACGAGCCTACAGAAACTGCGGCAGACCAAACCAGATGAAAGTGCGCATTCAGCTCGGCAAAGAACTCATGCTCTTCCTCAACACTGAAGTCCTCAGACATTTTTCTTTCGTTGTTTCTTTCTTTGCACAGGTAAACAGCAAATTTCTTCCTCTACGCTTGCATTATCAAGAGCAGACGCTGAATGCGCACTTTCATCTGGTTTGGTCTGCCGCAGTTTCCGTAGGCTCGTGAACTCGCAGGCGCGCGCTTTTAGGAAATCCTATACACTACTGTTTATGCTCTAAAAACATTCTAAATGACTTTGTTTCGAGTAAATTATGGACGCTACCAACTCAGGACACTTGGAATACATTGGACGAGCAGTATGGAGGAATATTGACACGTTTTTTGTGGACTTTTATGGACCCCTCTGCCTCGGGCACCATAGACCTCCATTATTTGAATGTCAGCAGACAGCAAGAAGCCTCCCAGATCTCCAGATGCATTGGAGATATCAAAAAAGTACTCCAGAGTGTTGTTCAGCATGGGGGTGAGTAGAAAATGAAGGCTAATCATGTTTTGGGTGTACTATTCCTTTAAGAAACAGCAAACATATTCAGATGTTACATCATCTTCAGAGAAATGTGTTTTTATTAGCTGAAAAGTTTGGAAGTTTTTAACTTGTTTCTATGTTTACGCGATCAATACACGATTGTGGACATCAATCTGAATGCCATTTAATCTGTTTCTGGCTAAAAATCTCTTTGAGAATTTCTTTTTTAAATTAGTTTTTATGTCAGTTACATTTATTAACAATAAAGCCAGTGAAGTGTTTTCAGAAGTGCATGTAGTATAGCAAAAAATATACATGGAGGCTCAAAAAAATCCCTACTTTTATATAGAGAAATGTCTATTAGCTAATTCTCAAATGAACCATATTTTATGGTTAATTATGTAGTTATTACATAATTTCTATCTTTCTTTTATATTTAAACAATGAAGCACATCTTAAATGGTTATAGTTACCAGCATTTCAATGTCCAACTAACAATTATTTTGCAAAGTGATTAATCTGTCAATTATTCTTTTGATTAATCGATTAATAATCAGATAGCCAAAGGTTCTTTAAAGGGTATTTCATTAGGAAGTTAAACCAGTTAAAGCTAAAAATATTACACTTGAGAATTTCCGGATAAAGAATATTTACAGACGGAAATTGTATTTTTTTTTTTATCTTAAATGCAATGTGTTCATATGTTTTTTACAACTTTGATATAATTGCTGCTCCAAGTGGATTTCTCTGTCAGATAAAGGCATGTTTTAGAGTCTCTATACTCCAGTTAATGCTTAACTGATTACTAAATTAAAGATTAAGATGAGATTATTTCAATAATTGATTAAACACGATTAATTCAATTAATTGTTTCAGCCCAAATTCATACATTAGCAATGGGTTATAAGCCTGCAAACCCATTTTTTGTAAAAATCAATAAACTGTTGGAGAAGCCAGTTATCACCATGTTTCTAGATCTGGCACAAGCTGTCAACCACTTGTGAAAGTAAGCTGAGGATTTTAATAAAAACTTGGTTCATCAATAAAAAAAGCAAAAGCTCCATATTGAAAACTATCTGTATTGGCTAAAGTCATCACATAGACGTCTTTCGTTACAGCACCGTATTCTAACACTAGGCAGCAACATTAAAACATTCGAAATAACATACAGTATACCTGGAAAAACAAAATAAGAACAGCGCAACACTATCCAGTCTTCATAAGCAACTTGGTATGAGTATTACTGCACATTGTCACAACTAACTGAACCAGAAGCAGTAGAAGAGGAAAAATAAGGCTTATTTCATTAATTCAAAAACTTCAATTTAGTCTGAGAGTTGCTATGTCATTATCATAATCTGTAAGAGTATATTTCTCCACTTGCCTTTGCATCACAGTGTCAGAGTTCTGGCCTTTTTTGTCTCTGGAATACCATTTAGAGGACTGATGCTATATTCCCTCACTTAACAAGAAATGTTGGCTACAAATTGGCAAATTTAGATGATTGGGTTTCTGGGGAAATCAATTGTTATTAGTTGGAATGTTCATCTATGATGATATTTGATTTAGAAAATTATTAAAAAACTTTCTAATGCTTGACTTTTGGTGGCTTGCTTCGATTTGTATAAACTACTAATTCTATAAACTCTGGGCTTCACCTTTTTTTGCATGAGTTTTGATAAAACTAATGGACAGATTTAATTTGAATTTGTTATATTTCTAGGTGTTTTGAATTGCACCATTAGACTTTCTAAAGAACATTTAGCTTATAAAGTATTTTTATTTTTTTTTTTTACATTTAGTCTTGACCACATCCCCTAATTACTCTGCAAAACTGGCGCTGTTATGTTATTAAATTATTAAACGGATGCAGTTTTGCAACAACCTGGGATCAACTAAGATTTAAGTGCAGAACGCAGAAAACTACTAAATAATTAGTGTTTCTAACTCCAGTGAAGCTAGTATCACATCAAAATGGAAAAGGGTCGGGTAAAAATAAGAGACACTTCCTCCTAAATCAACACATTCAAGCTTAACTATTATTTTCGTCTACCCACAAGGATAAGCAAATATCGCAATGCTTACATTCAGAGATAGCGACTGTGTTTACATATAAAGTATGCTGCCGGATTTAAGCCGTATAAGCTTTACATAAAAGTTTTGTTGTCATATTAGACATATTAGACAGTAGGAAAATAAGCACAAAAAAAAATCCTTGTAATTTTTGGGTTAGCGTAAATTTATATTGTTTGATTTATGAAAAAAAAGAAACTAAAATTACACCAACATGTTCATCATAGTTTATACCCCCTCCTGTTGTGTAACATTCCTGAATGGTCTTAATGCATACTTTCTGCCTGGTGTTGTTTTACATGGAGTTCCCCACATTTTCACCTTGTGGGAAAATAAGAGATATTTCTATTTAGGTGAGTTATACATATAGCTTAGATCCATGATACATAGCATGCATTTGAAAATAAACAGTTATACACCTGACAAAACTGAAGCGATCCTTTTTTTCAGCAAACTTATAAGAAGCGGTAAATGTCCTGCATTAGTCAGGTACTGAGCACCGTCACGCTGGAAAATCAGCTGTGTGTTGCTTTGGTTTCACTCTCCCTGCTTCCTCTAATCCATTTCAAACACTGTTTTCTTCATTGTGCATGTAAACGCTCAAAGAGAGTTTCTGTTTAGCCAAAGGAAATGGGAAGTTTGAAAAGATTAACATGGCAAATTGAAAGATTATATGAAGTGAAAGGTTAATTATAATATAAGCAAACATAAATCTTAGTGTCCTGATGTGATTCATGATGGACACAATTACTGAGCAGCAGTTAAAAAAATTAAACTAAAAAAGGGGAACTTAAAAAAGTAATTGTGGGAGGAAAAGGTAATTGAAGGCAACTAGCATTAAAAAGCAGTGAAACGAGCTGGTAACGAAGTAAGGCTGAGGAATGTTGGAATTATGCTGTGAACAAAGAGAATTGGTAATCTTATATGCTGGACAGAGTTGGAGAGTGAGAGAAAACCCCTAATCAAAGGGATGTGGAGCAGCTGAGATGTAATGAAGGCAGAGCAACTGGAGGAGAGTGACTACTTAACAAAGTGGCACCTAGAGCATGGATAAACAGATATGCTATAGAAGTAAAGCCCATGACACAACAGGGGCGTGCATTAATTAACAAAGAAACGAAATACACAAGCATTAACTGACATGGAAAGACCAAAATTAACATCAAGAAAAATTTAGGAATAATGAACAGATGCACCCAACAAGACAATTTGAAGTTAAGCTTGTGTGCAGTTATTGCATCTAAAAGGGAATGAAGTTGTCTTATTAATTGTCAGAATAAATCACAAGTTTTGAAACACACTCCACTACAGATGCAGGGAAGAATAACTGTTTTACATCGTTCCATGAACATCCATCTCAATTCTTAATTTCCCCGCTGCTTTAGTAAAAGATCTTCTGTTTCTTTTCTTTATGTATGTTGACCTGGGGGTGGTAAGAAGGTCCAGCTGTCTCTCAGTTGCTCACTGTTGTGTTCCTACCGTCTAACCCTCTTTCCAGCCTGTTTATTTTCTTCCCCCTCTGCGCCTCCGTTTAATGGGAAACTGATTCAAATCAGGTGTCTGCTGACTGACCCCATGTCAAAGTGTGAAGGACCAACACTGAGCCATGGCACAAATGGGAGAGGTGAAGTGGGCGAGGGGAAAAAAGTTGAATGGATGTGGACCAAAACACTTTGAGATTTTGCTGATATTTAATGTCATGCTAGTTTTTTATTCTGTGTAAAATATGTTTGCATTTAACAGACTAAATTTGTAGGCTGTAAGCTTGCTTGGTTTATGCCTTTTCGCCTTATTGGATTGAGAAGCTATCAATACACAGAGAAATTGAAGTCTGTCCTTCAGATGGTTTTCCTTTTTTTTTTCTTCTGAACAACATAAAAATCCTAAATACAGCAATCAGTGCTTCTGTAGAAAGTATTTTCTTTACATGCTGAGCACAAATAAACACACTTACTGTAGATTTTCCCCTTTTACTGCTTCGGTGTACCAAGAACTTGTATTCTCTGTAGGGTCAAGCAATGTTTTAGTGAAGCTGTTATCATTTGATTGCAGAGGCCATGTGATATTTTGTTCTTAATTTGAAATAAAAATAGAGACAAGAAAATGTGTGTTTGTTTGTTTTTTTCCTGAAGTAGTGATGCACGATATTAAAAATTTCAACCGATACCGATAACCGATAATTTCCTGCTTCTCAGGGCCGATACCGATATGTTAAAATTTAATTTAATTTTCTTATGAACACAACATAACATAATATATTGATATAATCTACTTTGTGCAGTATAGATAACTGATGAATTAGCTGATTTGACCTATCTATAACAAAAAACAACAACTTTGTGACACTGCAAATCTTTATTTCTTTTCATTTCACCAAAAAAATAAGGTAATCTGCTATAAAACATGTAGCAAGACACAGATATGCATCAAACATGCATCTTAATTTAACAAAAAAAGTGCATCTCTTATGGAGGTATGCAATAAAGTAAAGTGCATTCTGAAAACCATTAATGCTTGACTGCATTAAAACAAAACTCAGTCATTTAGATAAAAAAAATGCTTACAACTTCAACTTAAAAGTTAAATGATTTCCTCTTCTCAACATGTCCTTTGCTAACCACTCCCCAATCTTGTCACTGTTTCATGTCATTACATGTGGTCATATGCCATCATAAAACATATAGCAAAAGTTCTAACAACAATAAGCATAAAATGTGCCTCTTAATTTTAACAAAACGTACATCCCTTAGGGACGTAAATATTTAAGTCTATTTCAAAAATAAAATGCTTAAATTCTTCAAAACTTCAAAGATTTTCCTCTTCTCAACATTTCCTATCCTAACCTCCCCCCAAACTTGTCACTGTCACATTATCTGCATTATATTTTCTATATTCTGGGGGAGGGCACCAGTGGGAGATTTTTCTTAACAAAGAGAAGCATCTCTGCTTTCTCACATCCAAGTCGGTTTCGTTTTTCATCAATAACATTTGCAGCAGCAGAAAATAAACGTTCACTGTCCACACTTGTACAAGGAGAGGACAGATACTTCCGTGCGAGGAGGGCAAGTTGTGGGAACCGGATTTTGTTGCTTCTCCAGTAGTCCAAGGTGCTCTCGGATCGAGGAATTGTGGGCTCTGAGAGATAGGCTTGAATCTAAGGTAATAGAAGAATAACAAAGAACAAAAACAAAATTATATTTAATGTTATACATAGCAAATTTAACATAATATAAAATTTTTTATCAGATAGCCCAAAGTTTTATATAAACAACAAATCAATTACCTGCTGATCAGCTTGGCTGTGGTTCAGTGCAGGGAGGGACACGTCTGAGAAAAAGCAGCGGCTTGGAAGAGTGTAGCGTGGCTCCAAGTGTGCCAACAGGCTACGAAAAGATGGCTCTTCGACCACGGAGAAAGGCTGGTCGCCGAGTGCAATGAACTCCATTACTTTGCTGTTAATGGCTTTGGTCTTTTCACTGTCTCTCGCAAAGGGTCTACTTTTTTCAAAAGACTGCAGAATGGTAACATCGGATTTTCTTCCTTTAGTTACCGCATTGGTTTCACTGCTTGTGCTAGCTGCTGCAGCCGCTGCCTCATACTCTTTTAATACCTCTTCGCCGCGGTGCCGACTTTTCAGGTGAGATATAAGATTGCTTGTGTTAAAGCTTGACGACCTTTTTTCTCCTCTCGGAATCCGCAATGAACAGGCGTTGCATATAGCGAAAGCATTGTCATTTTCTGCCACTGTGAAGAACGACCATACTGGTGAGGGCATGTTTGTCTACTTCCCCACTCACTGGCTGCATGAATTGGATGTGACGTGCCACTGCGCGTCATGGCTTGTGTCGTCAAAATAAAAGTCGTTACTCTTGAACGCAGTTTCCGCGTTTTTATTAAATTATCGGCTATTTTTATCGGGAAAATATGGCTATCTGGCCGATAGAAAATAAGCCCAAATCGGCCCGATAGTTTAGGTGACCAAAATATATCGTGCATCTCTATTCTGAAGCTCTAGTTTTTGATTCCCAATCACAGTTGGAGTTATGTTTTTAATGAATTCCTCAAAATCTTAGCCTAATGAACAAGACTTAATTCTGAGATTAAATGTGTAATTTAGTCTGGCCCCGATGAATGAGACATCGGAAGATTGTTGATGGGAACAACCCGTTATTTTTCAAACCATGTCTGGGCCTATTGGCCAACGCTCTAACCAATGAGCGCAATGACTGTGACGTAGGAAGCACGACAGAAAGCTGGTGGGGGAGTGTTAACAAACAGCCTGTCGGTAAAACGGCAAATATATCCTTCTCAAAAATGAATGAGCGTAGAGCCTCTTCCTGCTCACGTTTCAACAAAAACTCCCAAGTCTAATCCTTGCAAAACTGATTCCAAAGTGGAGTCAAAAATCGTCATCACAGCCAGCGGTCCTTCACACACGACTATGCTGAGAGAGGGCAGCTGCAGACGGGCTGCGGTTAGCCCTGGCTGCCGTTAGTCTCAGAGCTCTTAGCTCGGAGCTTTTATTGAACAACAGCAACAGAAAAGAAAACTTTTACCTTTCAATAAAGCGCTCCATTGAAAGCTGCCGCTGCCGCAGTGCATGCTACTATTCAATAGTTGTTGTCATCTGGCTTGTTGTGCTCTATCCAGCGACGTGCAGCTTTGTCGCCACACCTTTAAAAACCCCACCCGCTTTGCATCCAAAATTTAAAAACATCTCTGCGTTGTTTTTGACCCGCCTGTTCTAGGGTGCCTGAGGCATTGATCGAGGCTAGACCAAACTCGCAGGCAAAAATGATTTTGGCCGCTGGCGGGTGGGGCTTGTTTACTAGGCTACTAAATCCTATATTTTCACTGAATTATTTGAGACAACATTTAAGGTGCTTCAAAGAAAACTCGCAAAATATATCTCTGAGAAAATAGAGGACTGCTGTTATTTACCTTTTTCAATCGGGATTTTTGTCTTTTAAGTTATTTAAGTAGAAAAAAACATTTTACTCTCTGTGTAATTTAATAAGATGGAAAGTTTCCCTAATTTCACCCTACTATGTTGTTTTTATTAAGTAAATGGCAAGTTGACTAGACAATAAAATGCAAAAAAAAAAAAAAGTATTGCCATATCCTGAGTTTGTTGGCTAGAAACAAGGCTGTTAAAGATGTTTTATGGTAAAAGAAAGTGGTTGCATTAAAATTTTTATTAGTTTTTTGAATAGGAAACATGTTTTAATGACGGAAAAAAGCAATAAAAAGGCCAGAGGAACTTTCTAAAGCTGTCTGGCAGTAGATTTTTGGGTAGACCCTCTCAGCTGGCACCATGATCCCCCTCTGGTGGTTCAGCTACTGCCTCATCGCCGACCTGCTGTTCCTCCCTTCTCTTCAACACCACATGTATTTTAGGTAGTTCATATAGAGAGAGATCAATAGAAAACATGTAATGGCCTGTGTTTCTAAGTGTGTGATAACAGCATCTCTTCTTTCTTCTTTTCCAGCGTTATTGATGTTCCCCATGCATGACTTGCATTTACACCCTCCCATTCTCCCTTGTGGTGTGTGAAATCATAGTCTGTGGTCTAGTTTGATGTTTACAAGGCCATAAAAGAGAAAGTTCCCTTAAGCATACGCTGATGTTGAGATGCAAGATATCTTGTTTCTCAATGCCTTTCCATTCTAACTTCTTTTTTTGTGTGTTTCCTTCATCTGCTTTTACCTTTGGTTGTTTTAATGTGGGCAGAGTTTTCTCAAGTAAACTTTTGGCAGTTTGATTGATGAGAGACAGAATTTCTTCAGTGTAAAACAACAACTTTGCTTTTAAAATGCAAACACGCATCACAGTAAGGCACCACTTTCCAATAAACAGCCTCAAGGCCAAACATTTATTGGTCAGTTCTCAAAAATGTAAGTTTTTTTTTTTTTTTCAGTTTTCAGAGAATTCAGAAAAGGCGCACTTCAGAACTTGCATATGTTTGATTTTTATTTGTTGAATTTTTTCACATTCATTTAATGTAATTGTTTTTTTACCCGTCTATAGCACCACATCAACAAAAATAAACTCGTTGAAAGACTAAAAACCCTACTTAGGAAAAAATATTTAACATAATTTTCATTTCTAAAAGTTTTTTGATTTGTATTAGCTGGTATTTATTTTGTTTTTGACAATAAAACAAAGATAAAAGTTTATTATGCTTTGCTGTTGACCAGATGTGTCTTTCCAAACTTTGAATTAACACAAATCTACTTTTGTATTTTTTTGTGTATTTCTGTTTTACATTCTTGGGTCTTATGGATTTGCCTAAGACAGTGAATATAAATAGGATTTTTTTTTTTTTTCATTTTAAGCCAGTAGTATAGAATTCTTCATCTGCATGATAGCGAGCCAACGAGGCGGAACTCGGCACCACTGAAGCTGTTAGGGTGGATCTGATATCAGAAATTGGGCCATGCTCGGAGCATGCACGAGAAAGTGGTACATCTGCTCATTTCGGTTTCTGTGTAAATTTGGAAAAGGTACAAAGCAAAATCTCCATGTTCAGGAGGGATTATTAGTGGCATTGTAGTGCAATTACTGTAAAAAAAAAAAAAAATTTCCCTGCAGTGCATGTAACCAATACCATCATATTAATTAAGACATGAGAGCTTGCAATGAATGCCTTGTTTTGTGCCTTGTTAAATTATTGGAAATTGTTCACATCTTTTTATATTACAATAAACCTTAATTTTCTTTTTTAGATTTGATCCAGTGCATGGCATAATGAGTTCATTACTCTGAAGAAAAACAAAATTATTTTTGTTTGTTTGTTTTTTTATATAAATTAAAACTCTTAAGAGTGCATTTGGACCATTGACAGATAAGGATTTCTATATGCAAATGTTAAAACATAAGAAATTGACATCTATTGTAACTTTACAAACTAAAAAACCTTTTTACTGGCAAATCTATACAAATCATTGAATTATGCAATTTTAATGTTTATCAAAAGATCCTTTTGGCAAAGGTCAGATCCTACCAGCTGCCTAAAGCTTTGTAGGACTACAAATTATAGGCACATTTTCAAGCACCAGCAATGGTTGTGCAACCATCTAACATAAAAAAATATATAAACTTTCTGTCCTTGGACATATTTAAAAATAAAAGTGATTATTCGATGTTTGCAAAACATAATATTTCCTAAAATGGGAATGTTGAACAAAATACTGCAGTTATTATTGCTATAGAAATGGAACTTGTTTTGCGTCTGTCCAAAGCCGAACCAAAATAAATTTGGGAGCGCAGGAATACATATTTTTTTGTCTTCAGGTTACATTATTTCATCTTTGAACCTGAAACAATAAGAGCATAAAAGGATACGTTGTTGTGGTTTCTTATGGAGTCTGCTTCTATTTTACCGTAATTGTCTAAAACTAAACATTGGTGGCTGGACTCATGTGTTACCTTCTGCAATAAGATTGAAAGGTTCTGCTGTACATCTCCTCTTTGCTTGACCAGATTTGATGGGACACATTTAATTGAAATCTTGCAACCCTTCAACTCGAATGTAATGTAAACTTTGCGCACGGAACTTCTCAAAAACCTGGATGACGCTTATACTCACAGACTTTCTCTGCAGTGCTGTGCACGCTGTCACTCTTACTCTCACCCTTTACTGTTTGCATTTTTTCCAGTCTTTTTGAACATGCCATCTTTTGACATTACACTTTGTAACTCCATATTTTTTGGCCGCCTAATGGCTGTTTGATGCCTCCGCTGCCTTGACCATCATTATTTTAAAATTGGCTTCATAACTCCGCCGCAAATATCTGCAAACTTGTGCGACTTTTGATCCACTTTGTTCAGGGCAGCGACTCGCCATTTGTATCATCCCGGTTACTTCTTCTCTATAGTGACAGAAAATTGGCCACAGCCACAGCGAGGACACTGGCTTTACAAAAAAACTGGCACCCTTTGATGTTTTATTTATATATATATATATATATATATATATTATATATATATATATATATATATATATATAGATATATATATATATATATAATATATATATATATATATATATATATATATTATATATATATATATATATATAATATATATATATATATATATATATATATATATATATATATATATTATATATATATATATAGATATATATATATATATATATAATATATATATATATATATATATATATATAAAATATATATATATTATATATATAATATATATATATTATATATATATAAAATATATGTAAATTCAATAAAGAATTTAAAGTAAGCTTTAAATATTGATGTTCACTGAGGCTTCCTTTTTCCTCTTACTGCTATCATTTTGCAAAGAAGAATAGGAAAAAAATGTCCTGGGCTGGTAAAGACGATGCCCAAAAGGCATTAACTCAGGCAGACTGAATACTAATGCCACATATAATTTTAGAGGATTTTCCTTATGAAAAATATTAGAAAACATTTATCCATCTACAAGATCTTTAGAGTAATATGTAAAATTTTGCATATAGAATACTAATAGATTTGTTTCATTTTTGAAAAAAAAAGTTTTTTTATTATTTCCAATAAAGCATTATCTTTTAACATGCTAAACAAAACTCTTGAAAATCACCTATATGGTAACTGCTAAAATATTTTCTTTAGCTTTGCATTCTAACTCTGACAAGAAATAAAAAATTCCATACATTATTGCCAAGCCTCTGGAAGATTTTATATAAATAGTTTTTTCTGATGAACAGAGGCACCGTGCTTTATTATAAATGCTGCTTCCTCATTTCAGAGAAAAGAATATTAGAATTAAGACACTGCTTTGTCTTGTCATTTATAGTGCCTGTATTTCTAGAAGGATGTGTCTTTTTATTAGGTTGACACAGTTTCTAGAGGTCACACAACTCTATTTTTTGCAGCCAGCTCTAGTGAGCTACTCCAATCAGCCCTACTCCATTCTGCTGCAAGATGCCTCCTTTGATATTATTAGCACAGCTGTGCTGCATTGCGAATGGGAACTAGGACACAAATTAGACTCATTCACTTCTGAAAAATATTATAATAAGAGTAGCAAACAATATGTCGCTTGAGAACTCACACATTGAAAACTGAGATTGTGCTGCAACATACCAAACTGATCCATAGAGATAATCCTGTTATCACAGTTTCAGGATGGATTATTCATTGTATTGTTTGATAAACTAACCCACACCAGATAGCAATGCAGGAAATAGACTAGTCCAATTATGATAACTCCTACTCGTTGGCCCCTTTCATTCAAATAATAGAAAATCTACAACTTCCCTAATGCTTGTGAAAAATATAACAGACTGATTTATGTATGGTAATGTTATATAGAACCTTTTCATTATTTTGGATACATAGACTTTGGTCATACATCTCCACAGAATAAAATATTTGGTCTTAACAGAATAGCATTGTCAGAACAGCATGCTAGTATTAGCTGGTCAATTAGTTTGGCTATCTGCTCCTGTAGCCAGCCTGCATTCAGCTCCTGAATGCAATGCTTTGCTCTTAGTTAAATAACATTAAAAAAGTGTGTTAATTTAATAAGAATGATAGATGGACGGTGGCCATTTAGTTTACATATCTTGTATATCTATTTGTGTCTATTATCAGAAATATTTCCAAACAACAAGATTAATTTTTCTGTTAAGCCACAAAAAATTGTAGTGTCCTTCTTTCAGCAAGCTGATGGGAAGAAAAACATCTTTTACACGTCTTTTTCTTTCTTCTTTTTTTTTTTTTTGGTCTGGCATTAGTGGACCTTTTTTTTAGATGTTATAGTCCCCTAAAGTTAAGCTGCTGTGAAGTTGTTTCCTATCAAATATGATACATCCCATGTACCTTGCATCAGTCAAAACCAGAAGGAATGAAACCTGTGCACTTGTGATGTCCTTCGCTTTTTGCAGAGTGTGACTATTAAGAACAAGGTACAGTGTACTGCTGTGTTTGGAAAAAGTCTGTTTCTCTTGCTGTGACATCCTCTTCTATTTTCTTCTCTTTTCTTCTTTCTGTTCACTTGACCACCCTGGGCTGAAAGTTCAATGCTATATGGACTGTAGATGATTTAATGGCATGATTTGTAGTTGAATGAATCAGAAAATGTGGTGTCCTTGTTGTGGATATTGTCCTTGCTGTGGTGTCGCTGTTCATATAATGTAAGTTAGTCTCCATCAGTGTGGAATGATCATTTTTGTACAATAGCCTGAGATTGAGTTCATTTATTAATATGGTCGCATGGCAATATGTAAATTTCCTTGCAGAGGAGTGTGTGTGGTGTTTATATGGCGTTTCTGTCTTTGTATCTGTCATACATGATTTTTATGTATTCTTAGCAAAGTTGATGCTGTGGCTATTTACTGTATATTGTCATAGATTATCAATAGAAAGGCATTTATTTTTTATTAGAGTTAGAATCAGTTCCCCCTCAATCAAAACAAAGTGTTACACATGGTTTATGCCACTTTAAAAATACTAATATTGTAAAAAAAAAAAAAAAAAAAAAAGGTTTTTCACATCATTCGGATAATAGTAGTGCACTTGCATTCCCCTTCCAATTTATTTACTTAGAGTTGCCAATAAAAACGTGACCTTTGGTGTCATTCAATTTACATGTAATTATTTGTTTCAAGGCAACATTTCCATCGCAACTCACAGCCCCCGACTGATCTTTGACTTTAGACATTAACATTGCTTAATTCCTGTGATTAACTGCTGTAATGTGCCTTCTGGCACAATATACTCTACATGCTCAATTGTTATTGGGATAACTGGAGTTAGAGCTTTTCTTGGAATATATTTAATGAGCGAAAAAGAAGAACAGGTCTTTATACAAACCAAACTAAACGACACTAAACTAAAATATTTTTTTACTTTTCTTTTTCTACAGTTACACAACAGATATTAAGAAATCCCCAAAAAAAACAATCAACATTTCATATAAAAGATGTATGCTTTAGTTTATTTTTAATCACAAGATGGGAGAGTAAATTATTTTATTCTGTAAGTTTTGGGTATTTGTGTGTTGTGTATTGGTTTGTGTATTTAAACTTTAGCCTCGACATTGAAACTATAAGAGAGCTACTTTTCTATGACCTTGTGCTGTGGTTTCCCAGGGAGATTCTAGAAACTCAACTGAAATTTTTACAAAAATCAATATCTCTATTTTTAAGGTTTTGGTCCAGATATATTCTGATGTATCATTAAATTGATATTGATAAGTTGAGCTTAAAGCACTTTGGGTTCCTAAAAACACCAGATAGAATTTCAGACCCAAACCACAACTGGAGTATGCTAAATAAAAACAGATGTATTTGGGTGCATTAAACTCTGCTTGTCTATAGTACTCTTAATTAATTTCTACAGCTTTCAGATAAATTTAAATCACCAAAAAAGCAGATACTAACCGCGCTGAATGCATTCTGACATTTTCTGAGGTTTAATGTCAAAAAGGTTGCGGGATACCTCTGTAATAATTATTTAGCTATGAATACATGTGGTACTGCATACAAAGAACCTAACAGTTTAATGTACTGAAAGGGTACAAAGAGGAGTTATTCTGCATACATCAAACTTACAGTTGAAACCAAGAGTTTGAATGCGAAAAAAAAAACCCTAAACCTTGCAGAAATTGTAAAACTATGGACCTAATCTTGTAATGTAATGTAAATCTAATTTCTGCAGTGGTTGTGCCCACAAAATTGGCATTCATCTAATGACAGATAATAGGAAGTCAATGAAATTTAATTTAATTGACACACTGCAAAAAGTGAAATAAAAGTAAGGAACATTTTCATAATAGGTGTATTTGAACTTGATTTGAGTCAGTAAATAAAGCAACCTGCTAGTAAGAGTTTTGCACTTTAAGAAACAGCATCTCCAGTATCTTATTTAAAGTTCCTTGCTCTCTGCTTTGCCAATAGTTGGCAACAGTGTTGGATGAGAGTAAGTTTGGCAAACATGTGACCAAAAATAAAAGTCTACATGTAACATCCAAAGGGGCTATATACTGGGATTAGGTACCCATTGCTATTTACATTAATGCAAAGCTACAGCACAATAGCTTTAAACCAGCAACCCCAAACCTTTTTTTTATGCAACATGCACCAGTTTCATTTCAGACAATGTTTTCACAGACCGGTCTGTAGCTCTAGTACTGACCAATGATATGCCTTCTCAATAAAAGACAATAACATGGATGAAAACAGCCTGCTAACTACTCATAACAGCAGCAAATCATTGGGCATTGAGTTTTGCTGCAGCTAGATGGCAGGGGTTTAAAGTGGGAGGTATCACATGACCTTTGGTGTTGTGGCAACGTTTCTCAAGAGTGAGTCAAATATGGATGTAATGGAGAGAATCCAGTCATTTTTCCCAAAAAAATTATTAGGGATGCACGATATAATCGGCCCCCTATCGGTATCGGCCTGTATCGGCCTTAAAACTGAATATCGGACATCGGTCACCGCACCAATATTTAACCCGATATTTTATCAGCTTCTGAGTTTCTAAAGTCTAACAAAAAAAAATACTACTTCTTCTTCTTCCTCAAAAACTTATTTTTTACAGACTTAAAAACTTCTAAAGACAAGGGAAAAAATATTGATACATTAAAATATCACAATATCTTCATATGCTGATATATTGCCATTTAAAAACACCATATCAATCTCTTTTACTTATGAAATATTGCTATATGTCATCGTTATGCTACGAAATCCCCCCGAAAATTCACGAAATTTTGCCATATTTTTATATGTTGATATATTGACGCGGTATCAATCTATTTTACTAACAAAATCTCACAAGAATTTGCAAAATATCACGAGAGTTTGTAACAGAAGGATGAAATTTCACGAGATTTTGAAAGTAAAATAGATCGATACCGCGTTTTTAAAAATCAATTTGATATCAGCATATGAAAATATATTTGAGTATATTATTTTTCAAAGTGTCAGAAATGGATAACAAAACTGCTATTTTCAATGACTACTTATTTTTGTCCAGCTTTAACATCGGTATCGATATCGGTTATCGGCCACATGAGTTTTAAAATATCGGCATATCGGATATCGGCAAAAATCCCAATATCGTGCATCCCTAAAAATTATACTTAGAAAATAAATCTGCTGGAAATAATGGACTTTAACAACAGTATTCACTTTAGAGCAACCTTCATCTTGTGATTAACATTCATCTCTGCTTTTGACTTGTTTAAAGCTCAGTTTATGTTTCTGTTCAGCACCCAACTATGTTAAGCTTGAAAATAAAACAACAGCATCTGGATTCAGACACATAAACGCCCAGAATCCTTTCCACCCACAGTGAACATGAAAAGCTGACTGTTTCTTGAAGTGTGTCTGCTTCTGTTTCTCTTCCAGGACTGGCTGAGTAGGTTTGGATACCTCCCGCCCCCCGACCCAGTGACCGGCCAACTGCAGACCAAAGAGGCGTTGACCAAGGCCATCAAAGCCATGCAGAAGTTTGGAGGGCTGAAGGAAACTGGAGTATTAGGTAGGGATTCATATATTCTACTTTGAAACTACAGGTTATATAAAACAAAAGTAAGAGTGGAAGAGAATACAAGAGGTATAATATAATGGAGTCCCACAAACAAAAAGCATGCAGTGGCAGCTTTAGAAGGGACTGAATCAATGTCTCTCAGACATAACACTGAGAGGTAATATTTATTTGGGTTCTATTTACTGGGAAGTATTACATTGCACAGCTGTCTACCCACCACAGGACAGCTTGTAAACATAAATCACACTTGCCGTCACAGAGAGGGAGAGAAGAGAATGACAATACCTCCATGTGCCTACTGTATGTGATTGATGATGCCTGTACTTCTGAACCCGAACAGTATATTGATTAAGGTGCATTCTCCTATTCTCTCCATGCTGTGCACTTATAATTTCCTTCAGCTCACTTTGGCAGTCTTGCTCAGTTATAGGAATCATAAGCAGCATCATTTTTTATCTCCACCACATATAGTAAAAGACACTAGGTATAAGTAATTTTGAGCTGTAACAGTCTGGAGAGATCTTTAGAACTGTCATTAAACATGTAAGCAGTTATCTTACAAAGCTTGTGTAGTTTGTCGTGTTCAAAATGCTTTTTATGGATGCACATTTGGTATGATTGCATACGACGACCTAGATAACCATCGTTACTGGTGCAGTCATTTGTAAAAGAATGCTGAGCCACTGTAGTAAATAGAATGCATCTGTCTTAACACTTAAAGGTATAGAGGAGTGTTTTTTGCAAATTTTTGAAAAGACCAGGGAGAGAACGACTATTATGCAAGTGTTAGAGCATGCAGGAGACCATTTCTCCTCGTGCACGCTCTGTTTAAAAGTCTCTGTTTGCATCGCTCATACAAGCTTACATTCCAAAACAAGATTAGCAGTTTTCCACTACGTATGTCAGATTGAACAGAGCATGTAGCATGGCCTTACGTAAACACATAACCGGAATGATTGACAATTAAGAGGACCAATTTATTTAATGATCCACCCGGAAATAGAACATCCTCCACTATGCCTTTAAGCATTACATCTTTTTCTGTGCCATTATAAAAGTATTCCTTTGGGATAAAGGTTGCTATTACATGTATTTTATTGGGATTTTTTTTTTGATAGATATTAAGGTTTATTGTAAAGTTAAATAATACACGATTTTAGTGACAACTCTTGAGTTCACATAATACACATAAACTCTTTTCTTCTAAACAAAGGTTGTTACAGCAGCTTGATCACAGCATGTCGTTTAAGTTTTAACAATTTTCTCTCACCTTTTGCTGCCCTTCAGACCAAGCCACACTAGGTCTGATGAAAACACCCAGATGCTCTCTGCCAGATGTCTCCGATCCCAATGTGACGACAGGGCGAAGGAAACGAAGCTTGAACTCACAGAACAAATGGAATAAGAGACATCTGTCATGGAGGTAGGGACATTTTAAATCATACCTGCATATTAAGCTAATGCTAAGTTGTTTATCCAATAATCCTTAGATGAAAACTGAAAGGTTGCAAAGCTTTCAAGCAGAGAAAACTTTTTTCTCATAAAAATAGAATTATCTTTGTGTAATTTTGAACTGATGGTGTTGCTGTTGTTTAGACATTTGCTGGAAATCTATTCACATATTTTCCCCCAACTTTTAGCAAGCACTCAAAAACATACACATTGCAAACTCTTATCAAAACAAAGCATGGCAGCTCGTTATGCCTTTTACAGTGGGCGTTTATTTACTTTACTCAGACAATGATAATTACTAGGGATCAAAAGATAATAGAGAAATTAAGAATTCCCTCACTCATTAATTTCTGAAGATAAAAGCTTAGCTTAATCAAAAATAGCTTCGCTTTTACTTTTCATTCTTTTTAAACAAGACTTTGACCTGCAGAGACAGGTTTAAAATCTGATTTTATTCCTTTCTTTCTTTTCATTTTGTTTGCTTTATGGTTTTCCCCTAAAAAGTAAAATTTCCTCAAAAAGTCTAGTGGTGGTTTCCAAAAGTTTTATTTTACTGCTACCTTGGGGTGATGTCGGCAAAATTCAGTGTCAGTGGAAAAACACACATATAGAAACAGAGACTGATTAAGTGGATTATAATTTAAATGCCTAAAATTTATTCTCCACTCCTGCTTTCCTTTCCATATCTGTTAATTTTTTCGTTCCTGTACTTTGACTCATCCCAATAAACAAAGAGAGGTTTAAGGTCTTCATTGGATCAACATAATGTAATGTTTACACAGTAGATATATATTGGGTCTTCTGTGGAAGCTCAAATGCAAACTTGTCAGGTGTCTGTGTGTCCTCTGTCAGTAAACCTGAAGATGTTTTTGGTTCACTGGGTTTATTGTCATCCTGAGTGCTCGTTTGTGTAGTCCCTAAATAACACATGTACTAAATACCTGGAAAAAGGCCATCAATATGGGCCGTCACATCGGATTGCGTAAGTGTGAAGCAATGTAATGGAGACATAATCTTGATTAAAAATAGAAGTAGTGGCATAACTATAACAGCAAACCGCTCTACACACAATCTCTTCCATTGTTACAAATGTTGAAGGCAGCATCATCTGTAGAGACACTTTATTCAGCAGAGACATGAGAGCTGATCATAGCTGATGGGAAGATAGTTGGAGCTAAATACAGGGAAATCCTAGAAGAACATATGAGAAAGGCCAAGTTGAGAGGTTAATCTAACTGTGCTGCTGTCACAAAACCCGTTTGACCAATAAGTGTGAGCTATTTTACAAAGAATTGGCAAAAATATCAGTGCAAGTGTGGTTATAGAGAAATATGGTTCTGTGCACATTATTTTAAGTTTTTATTCCTAACAAATTAAATACAAATACATTTCCTTTAATCTCCACTTTGCAGTCATGCTTGTCTATTTTACTATTTTTTTTAATTTACAAAATAAACATGTGCTTCTTCCAGATTTGTGTGTGGTATTTCTCCTTTATAACTTCAGTGGGCTAATGTTTTCAGTAAACACAGTAATAAGTGCCTAGACTTAAAACTTTTAGGGGAGAAAATAACCAAGTAATAAAAATAAATCATGTTTTTGAAAAGCAAGTGATTATTCTGGTCTTCCTCTGCTGGTGGTTGTGTAAATTCTTGGTAGGTTGTGGCAAATCCTATATTTGTGGAATCTGTGCAGACAGTACAGTGTTTTTCTTTTTTTAAGTTAATTTACTTTGTGATTAAACTGCTTATGGTTTTAACTGTGTTTGGTGATTGCAAAATGGTTTAACTCAGCTTTAAGAAAGATTCTAATGTATCTTTGAATAGCAAAACTGTCCGTGTATATCCCAGGAAATTAACAAAAACCAAGGGAAAAACATTTAAATTTCTCCCTGGTACTGGGTTAATGCTTAACTTACCTGTGTCTGCAAAATTTTAATTGGCTAGTCTTCTTTAAGCCTTGTTTTCACAAAAAGAAAGGAAAAAGAATGCACTACCTTCAGTGGTTTCCTCAAATTGAAAGCTTTTAACCAAAGGTGAAGATATGCGTTCATGCAAACAAGAATGATGCGACTCAAGTTCATCATTTATGTGTAGACATGTGTTCTTGGGCGAAGTGATGTGAAGGACTTATTTTTAGCAATGTGAATGGAACGATTCAAATAAAACAATGCAAATAAAACAAAGAGAAAGGAAAGCGAAATCTGTTGTGGATGATAACGAATCAGCAAATAAGCCTTTTTTTTTTTTAAACATTCTGTTATTCTCAGAAATCAATCCAGCAGAAAATTTGACCCTTAACTTAAACAAAAGGAGACCTGTTTAAGAAGAGAATAGGTTTTAAAGCAATAAGACGTTTTCAGATATTGTTATTCACATATTAAATATATAAAATAGACAGGCCCAACATTCTTTCTTAACCCTTCCCTTTATGTGCTCCAGAGCGGTGTTATATCTTAATGTGTGTGCGGTCCAGTGCATCACTACAAAAGTAGTCCAACTGCTCTTAAGTTTATTTTGTATTATGTAGTCTAAATTTTGTTGAGTGCAATATTGTAGAATTCCTCCTTGATGTAGTTTATACTTCTGTGGGATGTTTTTGAAAATCTGTCTGCCCAGCCTCTTGTTTTGATCCCCTGTTGTCCTCCTTTGTCCTCATGTCACCGATCAGAAACCAAAACGTGGTTTCCAATCATCATCAGAGTGAGCAGATACAGCACTCAGATTAGAGTAAGACTGTTAGCCTGGTCGAGAGCAGGAAAGTGCACAGAATAAATTACCACTATAACAACATGTTGCTGCTTTGGTGAAACCGAGCTGTGGCTTTATTTGGCACGAAAACAGAGAGTACCCACTTAATCCTTTATCATGTTTTATAAAATATGGCCCTAAACAGACAGAAGGTCCATGGGAAGTGACGTGATCCAGCCGTAGCTCCCTTGACCCCCTGAACCTCAGAACGCCACCACCGTTGTTCAGCTTTCTATATTATTTACAGCATTGTGACTCGCCTTATATAATCCAGGTATATCATATTGAGTTGAACAGAAAGCAGGCAAGTGGATAGAAGCTCCTTCCACTTGATAAAGCGATAGTGTTGTCATACTAATGGGCAAAATGTCAAGAAGGAGCAACAACATGCGAATGAGGGGAAAAGTTTGCTGTATTCGCTTTCATTCTCAACATTTTACAGTTGCATTATATCCATATCCAGCTCTTGTACAATCCTGCTCCAAGTGAACCTTTCTATTGTACCAATTGTTATGACAACCTCTAGCCTTCCCCTAAGCCATAACAATGAGTTAGTTGTTAGGAAGAGCTGCTGTATTAGTTTAATGTCTATGAATGCTATGATGAAAACATCAGCAGGCTGCCCTGATTTTGTTCAAAAATAAATTGGATCATTTGGGTTGGTCTATAATTTAAATGCCAACATATACGCTGGTAACAAAATATGAAGCTGTTCTATTGCTTTGAATTCCTTGGCAAGGTAGTGTAAATATTTTGACACTTAGGTTCATGACCAACTTAAATGTTTATGTAAAACTGTAGCTGAACAGTCTGGCTGATTAACATGCACACTGTCAGGGGAGACTAAACCTAGATGGTTTGCTCTAAGTTTATCCATCTTCCAGGTTGTTGAAAATGTGTGCTCTTGTGGAGCACAAATCAGTAAAGTGTATAGAAATACATTTGTGCACCAAAATCAAACATATAAGAAAAAAAATGTTTTAAAGTCTATTGCATACATCTACACACACATATAGAAGGAAAGTGAAATACAAAGACATGTAGGTAACCGTCCAAGTGAGGATAGATTCTCTAGGTGACCAAACTCCGATTCATTTAATTAATTAAGCAGAAGACTGTTTAAGGATAGGGTGGAAATATACAGAGTTTATCTTTTTGTGATACCCTGAATTTCCTGTCTTAAACAGGACCTCCTGTCTCCATCCTTATGGTGATCCAGGAGTTATAGGGGTGGCTGAGTCCTCAAATGAGATTTTTTGATGTCATGAACCGGGGAAGGTTTTTCTGCTGTCACTTTAGGGGAGAAATAACATAGCAGAACTTTTTTTTTTTTTTGACTCCACAAAGGTATTTATCTCAGCTTGGACCTCACTGATGACCTTTCACCTTTCGCTTGTGACATTTCCTCTTCTGGCTAGCCAATTCAGAAATAGGATCGTCAAGTTTGGAAAAAATAGAAAACTGAGATAAAATGTTAACCTTGCATAAACCGGATTGATACTGTGCAGAATTTAAATTGAACTGCACACTATCAATCTTCGAAGACTCCTTTAGAAAGGGTTCCCTACAGGGAGGGAAACTCAGTAGAATTCCTTGAGCTTACAGAGAATGGCATGTTGTGAGGTGTTTGTTTTAAATGTCATCAAAGTCTGATCATATTGTGACCCTTTGGAAGGCAAAGGAAAGAAAAGAAAAGGAAAGCATGAGTTAAGCCTGCTATATTTAACTACATAATGGCGTAACAACAGAAGCACAAACAGTTCAATACCAGTACATCAAACTAGGCAAGAAATAAATATTGGCAGCATATTTAAAAAAAAAAAAAAACTCAACTGTTATGCAACTGGATCTAACCAGATCGGCCTAAAGTGATATATCATGAAACATGAATTTTTAAAGGCCAATCCACCAAACCAAGAGATAATGAAATGAAGAGACTTAATAGATCCAAGGTAGGACAGAAAGAAAGCAAAGTCAAGCACAACGAGGAAAGAAAGCAGGACACCAGGGCGCTGGAGGATTGAAGAAACAGGTCGATGAGCAGGAACCTTCAGCTGTAGGGAAGGCTGTTGGAACAAGGCTGGACGGCTTGTGCTGGTTAAAATCGGAACAAACAACATGAAAGTAGAGCTGGATAATGGTTACAAAGCTGTAGGAATAACCTAATGCATGGTGTATACGTACATAAGTTGTTACTTGGAAAATATGCCATAACGTTTTATAACAATTGCCACATCTGTAAAGTGTAAGGTTTTCAAGTGTCAGTATATTAACAAACATATGAAAATAAAGCAAGTAGTTTTTTTCAGAAGAAAGAATTAAAACATAGATATATTTTTTTCATTTAATTGCATCATATGTGTGGCTGAAGGAGGCGGTGTAGTGGATTCAATTTTCATTTAGAAACTACTGTTTCCAATTAGAATAAACAAGCAGTCTCCCCGAATTTAGAAATCTAAGCTGGAGAGTCTGTTCCAACATCCCTGACCTCAAAATCCGATAAGGCTGCTATGTATGCAATTTATACTGATAGCTGCAGACTTCTGATATCTTTTTTTTCTCATTAAATGCAAAGAATGGACTTCAACATTATTAGCTAATGTTATTGTTAGTGGTTAGCAGAAAAGAGTATCCCATTGGTTTTCTGATTTGCAATCAGAAGAGGAATTGTGGTTTCTTATACCCACGTTCTGACTTCAGACTCACTTCATTATGCAGCAATGGCTCATAAAAATCAAGGTAGGCACCATGGCTCTGTGGAACAGCACAGTAGCTGATGTGTTTGATAGGCCACCCCCTGTAGCTGCAGTGGACATAAATTGAGGAAAATCATCCACCACTGATTCCCAGGGATACATGTCGGGCTCATCCAGCTGGAATGCGCTGAGCAGCGCAAGCGTTTTCAGCAGCTGCTCAGGCTGTGAGAGTGATGAGCTCAGAGGGATGAATCACCTGTCACCAGGGGCAAGGATAGTCATGGCTTATTGAAAACAAATTACCTGGAGACTCTGTCCCTGCAGGCGGGCCTTGTTGAAATAATCCCACCACATCTCTGAAGGCTCTCAGTCAGAAGTTCAAACTGTTTCTGAGGGCATCATGATGTGAGCGTTGTGTCAGTTGACCTGAAAAAAAGGGGCAACATCCGTCGCTGCTCACTGTACTGGAGCTATGAAGTCAACATCTGCTAAAGGCGACCAGCATGCACACTACTGTGAGGTTTGCTGCTAAACAACTGCAGCATTTAGCTAATAATCCACACCCTGCTTCTATCAACTAACTACATCCAATATCCTAACCTAAACCACCTGCAACTTGGCTCCTGGAAAAAAAAGGCTTTTCTTTTTTCATTTTTTATTGCAGAAGAAGTAACCTGTCTACTTCTTGTAGTAGAGCACACAGAGCAGGCATTATTTGTTGAAAGAAAAGATGTGTTTTCTTTATTCTTTAAAAGGTGAAAATATGGGTTTTGCTAAGAAGGGAATTAAACATTTTAATTTAATATTATTATTATTATTATTATGAGCATGTGAATCAACTGGAGTGTAAAACGTTTTTGTGAAGTTTCTTCCCTGTACTATGCAGCAGCTTACATGCAATACCCAAATCTATAATACAAAAGGCTTGGTTAGGACAGGAAAGTGTTGGATGATTTTAAAAAGTGTTTTTTTTTTTCTTTAATGGTTAAGAAAAACAAGGTTAAAAAAAAGCTGAATTTATAGGCAATTATAGTCTCCTGCACCCCCCGAACCTGTTGATCATTAATTTCAATTTACATGCACTCATTATGGTTTACAGCAAAATTGTTTTCTCTGATGTTTTTTTGACTACACACTAGAACGATGTTTCCACTGAGTGCTGCATTTGGATCTTTGTTTGATAAATCCCAACTACTCAGTGAAAACCTTTCTGTAAACATCTCTAATAAAGGATTTTTTCTATAATCACTGTCATCCAATAGAGCTCATAGGCAGGAAAACTGTTCTCAAGAGTAAATTTAGATTTTTCTTTATTATTTAGGGCAATTTAAAAGCATTAATGCCAGAATCAACCTTAGCTAATTATCTTGAATTTATTACAAATTCATTTAGCACTACGCCTCTCCTATGATCCAAATATTATAGAATAACATAACCATTGACTTTAAGGGTAAAGTGGAGGATTTTCACGAATTTTTAAAAAGACCTGTCCTCTTCACTTAAAAAAAAAAATGTACAACCACAACACTGTACCCACTACCGAGATGCAGTAGTACTGAAATGCACGTGCACAACTCTGTACCCTATTAAACATGTGTGAGAGCATGCACAAGCCCATTTCTCCTCGTGCACGCTCTGTTTAAAAGTTGCTGTTTGCATCACTCATACTAGGTTACTTTCCAAAAGAAGAAAACGTTTTCCACTATGTCAGACTCACCGCCAGTAAGTCAAAATGGGAACGTAGGACGGCCTTACATAAACATATCACTAGAATGATTGACAATTAAGAGGACCACTTATTTTAATGATCCACCCGGAAAAAGAAAATCCTCCCCTATACCTTTAACATAGTAGTTGTGGTTCATTTTTTAAAATGTTTCTTCAGCTGCTCTGCTTTGACAATCCACTGGCATACAATGTTTAACCCCATTAGAAATTTCAACTCCGCCTTTTATGTCAGTTTTTCTTCTGTAAAAAAAAGTTCATTAAATTGTTTCGTCTGTACCGTTTCAGAATTATTTGTACAGCCTGATTTTGGTTTATTTTCTAATCTCTATTTAGTTTTCCTGGAGGAAGTACTGGAGTAATTTAATGCGCTCCACACTCAGAAAAAATATGTGCCAGTAAGGGGAACTTTTAGCCCTTTAAAACAGATTGGATCAGGTTGTAAAAGGTGAACAAAATGTTCCTCTAAAGAGTAACAAAGGACAGAAGATTGTCCTCATCATGAAATGGTAGGGGGGAAAGTAAACTCTTATAAGCTCTAACTTCTGAAACTTTCAGGATGAAAATCTTTACCAAAAGTCCAGTTCATATTTAAAACAGCTGAAATAAAGATCTCCACCCAATTTACTTTTATAATGAACACAAAAAGGACCATGTTTGTGATTTCTGAATGCTTTAGTATCAAGCTGCTGCTGCTTAGAGTTTTGAAATAAATGCATAAATAACTGCAACTGCCTCCGGATTCACACTGTTACTTGCATATTTTATCTCTTTTCTTGCTTTTACCTCCAGCTCTTTTTCATCTGGCTCCTCTTCTTCCCTCTTTGCCTGTTAAGCTCCATAGCAAATGATCCTGGGTCCGTCCAGGACTGCGTGCGCTGTAGTGTCAGGGTGTTCTTTGATGTAAGCACTTCTTTATGTAGGTATTAAATTTGATTGATGTGGAAGAGTCTGACAGCACACTCTGTCCTCAGATATTTATTTGTAAGTCAATGATACACTCTCTGAAGCTCTATTGCTGCTAAACAGCCCTCCAGCCACCGAGCAGCTGATGAGTCCTGCTTTGTGCTGGAGCCAAAAACTCTGGCGTCTGCACTTTTGACTAAACCATGCTTGCTAATGCGTTTATCACTATATAAGTTTGCCTAAGTCATGATTAGAATAATACCAAGAAAACAGGCATTCAATTCTGTGATTAATCCACAGGCTTATTCTTGGAGAGCTGAATAGCATCTGTTAGTGTAATGTACTTGTAATGCTGCCCTCAGAAACTGACCGTATTTTATGGATTTTTAGTCATTCGGGTCACACTATGCTAAGTTTTTTTCTGTAGATATATTTCTTCATAACCAAACAAGATTATTCAGACAGCTCCCCAGGAAAATAACGTTTAATGGGAATATGCACAAATGTTTGAATGTGACCTTGTTTTTTTCTCATGTGGTAAACTAGAGCAGATAGTGGCCAATGATGATAATAACTCTTCCTTAGGGAAAATGGATTCTTTGCAGATGGATGTGAGAATTAAAGCAGGGTTTAATTAGCAGCAACAGCGACAGCAGTTTTGGTAAGTGTTAGTATGGCTCTGAGGGCCATGTTTGCAGCGATGAAACACCAGAGATCCAAGGAAAAAAGTAAGCAAACTGCTCAATGCTTAAAATATTGTCCATTTGTGAGAGTGACAATGCCTTTATGGGTTCCACACACTCAGACCAGAGATAATTTGCAACTTGCACAAATGTGCATGTCCACTGAAAGTAAGAAACTAATCAGACTCTCAGCAAGCTGAGGTTGTCTCTAAAATGTATTATTTTTTAATTAATCAATCAGTAAATGAGAAAACCCTGTAATAAAAGTATTTTCTTCTGATTCTCCAACTTAAAAGTGCAAAGTCAGTGCAAAACCTACATTTAAACAGTTCAAATGTCAGTAGTTTGTAGTTGCTTTGTTCGTCACATTTTTCCTCTCTTTAGCTACAGACTTAGCACAGCAACATCTGACTGCATCAGGAATAAACCACATTTAAAAGGCTACTTCTACATAAATAAGTGAAGTTGTTTTAAATGAGTCACAGCAGAAATTACAAAATTCTCTTTTCCCTTTGATTCATTTTTTCTGAGTATGTAGTTGCTGAAGTTATCTTGTATTTAATAGTAGGATTAACACTCTCCTTGGTCTCTAATAATGTTTGGCCCTAATTTTTTTCAAAATAAAACACTTTGTTTTTCTTGACATTTCTATTAACCGTTTTTCATGTAATAAATAAAAAATAGGTTTTAAATTTGTATCAGAGGATGTTGACTATACTCCCATTCCTTAATGAGGACAGATCGTTATTACAAATAACTCTTATGTCTCACAGTTCTGTTTTAAGAAGCTCTCTGTTTGGAATAATATATATTGGAACATCTATTGATACAACAGTATTATTATTTTTTTCTTCTTCTGAAGACATAAAATAATCTTAAATACTGTGTAAAAATATATTTGATTTAAGGGATTACTCATCCATCTTCTCCAGCTTATATTGTCAGGGCCATAGAGGGTCCGGTGCCTATCTCTGGCAGTCTATAGGGGAGAGGCGGGGTACACCCTGGACACGTCGCCAGTCTGTCGCAGAGCAGTTAAAGGATTATTAACAAAAAACATTCCATCCAGAGATGGTTTATTCTGCATTCTGGGACAACCCTACTCTGTTTTAGCTTAAATCCACAGCATAATAAGTAGTTTTGTCTCTCCATTTTTTTTCTCTTCAACCAATATTACCACCGTCGTTGCAGTAGTACATTGCAGTATTTTTTCTCAAAATCTGTGTCATACAAAAGGTTTATTCAGCTATAGCTAACATAAATATTTCTCAATTTTTTTCTGTTTTGCATAAAATGCATGTGCAAATAGATGCATTTTTTCTTTGTTTGACTTTATTAGAAGCAGATGTGCAGTGCAAATGAGCATAGTCTCAGACTGACAAGTCACATAGTTCACAAGGATTCAGCAAATGTGCATCGTTTTGTGTCACTTTACCATCTTTCATTTGGTCCCATTTCTATTTTTTCTTAACTTCCTCTTTTTTCTCCAAATATCCTAAATACAAATGAAAAAATATAACAATTATAAAACTCTTTGTGATGTATTTATTACATGTATTTCCTCAGATACCATTCTGAATCAAAATCCCATTCTGACTCTTTTTTATTTTAAATTATGTTTATTTTCCCTCTATCATTTGGGCTTTATGCAACAACATAAAGTTGGCGTTTTAGCATAACTGTATTTGCTTGGAGCACCTTTTTTCTGGATCACAAAGTGGCCATTTCTGAAGGCACAAGGTGTATTTAGCAGGACAGTTATGGCACCATATCTACAGCAGTGATTTTACAGGAACCTCTTAGTAAATCAGTATACTTCTGAAAAGTTCATGTATTTCTGTAACTCATTACACTAAGTGTAACACTGTAATTAATTACATACAAACTCACGTTTTCAAGACTCTATTTCAGTTAATTATGATTTCTTCTTAAACCTATTTAAAACCACAACATAAACTTTTCATAAATTAGAATATAACATTAAACCCATGAAAAATCCATGGGAATGAATAAAAATTATGTTTAATACTTGTTTTGAAGGCTGTTCTTTCTGAAGTATCCTCTAGCTTAAAAACAAGCCCAATCTGAATTAATGGTCTAATTTGTTGAATTATATGTGTATGTGTTTTCCATTTTTAGAAATAAATACATTTTATCATAGAAAGCAGATCTTTTGACTCGGGTTACATCGTGCAGGAAAAACAGGCAATGAAATAATTTTAAATATTCTTAATTAAAATGATATAATGTTGTTGTTTAAACTCTCATTAAAGCTCAATGGAAACAATCAGGCCATAAATACACAGTGGTGAGGACTTAATTAAAACTATCTGTTTAATAAAGATCAGATCTGAATGCATTTGGTTGGCTGATTAAATGTAATCAATAAGGCAGTTTGAATCAAGGTGTTTGACACACTGGTGAGTCCCCACTCTGAAAAGATAATCAAATTTAAAGAAGGCACTGTGGGGAAAGATGCTTACTTTAATTTTCATGCGAGGGTTGTCTCTGCATGTGAGCAGTGGCAGTTCACAGAGACTCCATAGTTCAACTAAGATGCAGAGCAGGAGTGCTCTAACCTTGGCAGTCTTACCTGTAATTGCGTTCACACACACACACTTTTGCACACTTATGCACACGGCATTTAGATGCACATACATGCCTATATCTGTCAAAACCATCCATTCTGTCTTTACATTTTTCTCCAGCAAACATTCTCTTGAAACACACAGACATACACAATCAGCCTCCCTCGTCGATTTGAATTAAGACTAATCAGCAGGTGAATTGTCTGTGGAGGCGCTGATCCATTTGCAGTGACCTTGTCTAACTGTGGTTAGCAGCGGCGGTCAAACACTCAGGCGGTACTGTATGAATAAATGGACTATGCAGTACCATTTTGGCAAACAAATAAAGACAAAAGTTTTGTCACACTGTACTCTACAAGTCTCCCTCTAAACAAATGGTCCGATTACATTTAGCTGCAACTTGCTGACTACATTTGCATATTAATGGCGAAAACCCAATTTTCAAGTGCCCATTTCATTTTTGCTTTAAGCCAACATTGCATTCAAGCTACTCTCTTCCATCTGTTTTGTGACAACATGTTGATACAGACATGTTTGCTAATTAATGCATTAATTAGCTGCACTAATGAACTCATTTGCAACACTAGATGGGTTAAAAACGTTCTGGGAGCAGAACAACAGGCTTTAGACATGAAGTGAAACTATGGGTGTTGGCAAACTTTCATGATCTCTGAAGAGCTTAAGTGGAACAATTAGGAATAAAATTGTTGGATCTTTTTCTAAGTAAACATACTCATACTCTCAATATCTCCTGCAGTGCGTTAGTGAAGTGCTTTTGCCAATTAAAATTTTAATTTTTTCACACAATCTGAATGGTGTCACACATTTGTACTTTGTAGATCCATATTTCACTGCTTTTACAGCTACTAGTATTTCAGATAATGTATCTACCAGTTTTTAACATATACAGGCCAATATTTGAGCCATTCCTTTGCACAGAATTACCAATTTAAACAGAGTGTGTATGAGGAGAAATGGGCTCATGCATAGTCTTGCAGGCGTTTATAAGGCGTTCCCTCTCAGGAGCGGGTACAGGGTCATGCATGTGCATTTTTTATTAAAGTGGAGATGGCGGGTCTTTTCAAAAATTCATGAAAATCCTCCTCTTTACCTTTAATTCGGAGCATATGTAAAGATCAGCTCTAGCTCAAACCCTGTGATGGATTTTGACTTTTGATCATTCCAACCTATAAATGAATCTAAATCATACTGTTATAGCTGTTGGTCTAGGGCAGGAAGCTGAACATCTGCCCAAATCTCATTCTAGTTTTGCTTCTTCCATCCCCTTTTCAAGCCATGCATGTATTGTTTGTCATTATATGTATTGTAAAATGTGTGCAGGTTTGAAATAAACTTTTTGAAATGAAAATGAAATAGTTTCTATAGCAATGAGAATTTACTTTAGAATTTGACACATAGTCACATTTTTTTTTTAACTTTTATTATTTCATAGCCCTTTGTCCCTCTAACTGCTTAATAGCAATTTCCAATTTCTCTATAAAGTTGAAATTTTAATTAAAAATCCATAGGTCCATATACTCTATGTTAGAAAGCACATGCAGTTGGATTGGATACCTGTTTGTTTTGCATTACTTTACCTGTCTGATAACTGATAATTACATTTAATTAAGAATATGCTGCCGGCTATTGTAAGGCTTACTGTAACTTTACTGCACTGAGTCGATTTTTAAATACTGCTGGAAAAAAAAGGAACTGAAACGCAAATATGGAAATATCCCCCGACCTGTGACAATCATTAGCTAAAAAGTGATGGCTCAGAAATACATACTGTGAAAGCAGACGTTAATGAATTCCATCTGCAATGCTCTGAAATATGTCAAAAAGAAGAATATATATAAAAATGGGGACACAACTACCTCAAAAGAAAAGTACAGCAACTATTCAACATAAACACTTTAGATTTTTTTATATTTTCATATCTTTTTTGTGGAGCTTTTGGTTATGGATAGATTAATAAAAAGCCAATATCTGCGTTTATTTACCCACACAACAGAAACAAATTGCAAGGTCACTATGTGTTTGTTTCAAACTGTTAATAATGATGAACTCATCCCATCTGTTATCATTATATAACCTCCTATTTTCTTTCTTAGAGTGAGAACCTTCCCCAAGGATTCAGCCTTACTGGGCAGGGACACAGTTCGGGCCCTCATGTACTACGCCCTGAAGGTCTGGAGTGATATCGCACCTCTGAACTTCCATGAGGTGGCCGGCAGCGATGCAGACATTCAGATAGACTTCACTAAAGCCGACCATAATGATGGATACCCCTTCGATGGGCCTGGGGGCACAGTGGCCCATGCTTTTTTTCCTGGGGAGAGGTTCACCGCAGGCGATACACACTTTGACGATGATGAGGCCTGGACCTTCAGATCACCAGGTGAGAAATAAAGACTATATAATTACAAGTGCTTAAACCTGAATGTATTAAGTTAAATGCTAAGAAAAATGTCGGATTCCTGAGAAAACGTCACACAAAGAGGATTTCAAAAACATTTTATGACTCTATAAAAAAAGAAGAGAAAAAAATAGACTGAAGAAAAACCGGGGGGGGAAAAAAAAATAAAGCTTTTGTTTTTGAAACTAAAACTCTGGTTGCACCTGCAAGGCAAGCTGTGCGTTTGTCTAGTCTGGTCATGATTCAGATTTTATAATTAGCTTTTAATTTGTTTGAAGTAACAATACAACATTCAATGGTCTGTGTGTGGCGACTAAAGGAGCACTGATTTTTATCACAAGCTTATTAGGAAGCATAAAAGGCATCCTTTTTATTTTCCGCCGCTGCCAGAAACAAACAGCTCACACGTACAGGCCTGCTGATAGCCATTAAATCTGTTTTTAGTAATCAGCAAAAGTAATTGAATTTCACTGTCAGCTTTCATCGATTCCAATTTGTTGTGCCATGGAGATTTGTTGAAAGCCTGACAGCTTACATTTCTGTCTTTTACCTTTAAGTTATTGGGATGAAAGAGGTGACTTATTGTTTCTGAAATTTGCATTTTACATGGACACCAAACTTTTTAAATGGATAATATTAGAAGCAGCTTTAGTGAAATAGAGTTTCTAGAAGCATGGTCAACAGTAAGGTCACCTGGCAGCTTTGCTATAGTTTGATGGTCTGCAAAAGACTGACACAGTATGATAAAGAGATTTTCCAAGGTTTTGAATATTAGTATATCAAAGCTTTTCTTTTTATTTTTGAGGTAAAGGCACATAGTGCATAGAATCCTGCTGCCTTTATATTTAGACCTAGTACTCCATTATCTGCTGCTTTCACTGTCTCACTTCACATCCAGTTTTTCGCCTTAGTCTGCATCAAGGAATTACTCAGCAAACTGCAAGACAGCACTTTTAAAATCATCATTACCATACCTATGACAGAGAAGCAATTCTTCATCCTGCTTCAGGAAATGACTCTCCACAGTAGTGAAGTACATTTAAAAGGATTATTTGGAAGTATAAAATCCTTTCTTCCACTTATTTTAGCATCATATATGGATAATATTCTAATAAATGTGGCTCCTTGACACACTTCTTTCAATGGTCTCAGTTTGTATCACCATTTTAATGGGGAAAATGACCATTTTGGCTAAAAACATCCCTTTTCACCAGACATCTGGTAAACAAGAACTATTGCAGACTTAACGGTCAGGGTCAATCGTCTCAGCGCTCTTCATGGATGTCTGCTAAGCACCCTGATTCGATTTTTATATATTTTGTGCCACCACCCTGATCGATGTGCAGCATGCCTCCAAACGTGTCTTGCACACCCTGAAATATAACAAACTGCTCTCCCATTTTTGCTCCTGCTCCCCTCCTTTTCTGCGTGCACTCGGTTTCGTCTCTACACTCCGTCTCAATGCGTTCTCTAACTGGTAATTTTGCACTCAGGCTGGTGGCACAAAAATCAGAGATGGTGGATCTGGAGTCAACAAATCATTTCTATGTCATGTTTTCGTTCTAACCAGCCACTGAACCTGGTGAGTTCAATCTACATAGATAAACCAGATTGGAATCACCTGGTTCAGAGGCTGGGTAGAACAAAAACATGACATAGACATGATTTGTTGACTCCAGAAGCACATTCTCTGAGAAAAATCACCCTATAGACCTCAATTCTGTTAAATCAGGGGTCTGCAACCTTTAAAATCCAGCGAGTCATTAACAAAGTCGATTAGAGATGCAAAAATCTCATAAACTTTTGATAAAAGACAACCAAGTATTCTTTTGTTAAGTATCTGAAATAGGATTTTTTTTTTTTCATTTCAGGTTTTAGAATGAAGAAAAAAATATAACTATTGCATGTACTGAATGTTGATATTTGTGGAAACTATCTAAAATAAAACATATGGTTTCTAAGCTAATAATGGACAAATGTCGTAACTTTTAAATCGCATTCTGCTGTGGAAATTTAATTTACTTTGAAAAAACTTCTAAAAGGGACATTGGTTTAGGGGTGTTGTAAACGAATATTTTAGTAATCGAGTAATCTATCGATTATTCTTACGATTAATCGAGTAATCGGATAAAAAATTTTTATAAAATAAACTATTAGCAAATCTGCAATAACACCAGTTAGTCCAGATCAGTCCAATATCTCCTTTTTGAGCATCCCTAACAGTTAAATGTTTGTAGTTTAGAAAGTTTAATTGTAACAGTAGTTTGCTTTAACCTGAAGAAAAGTTATAAAGATATTAAATAAATTATACTCAAATAATAAAGTGGCAGGCTCACAAATATGCTTATAAAAATGTCTATACTCCAGCTTTTAGTTTATGTATTTATCTTCAGTGAGTAATACACATACACATAAAAGAACATTTTTATTAAAACGATGCTATTATTTATTCTTGATTGCTTAGGTATAAACAAATATAGAATTACTACAAAAAATATTAATCAAAAATTTCTAATTCATACAAAACAGTAGCGAGAAGAAAAGACTGTAACTTTTCAGGATGGAAAGACACCAATAAATAAATGCTTTTCAGCTTATGCCTGTAATCTGTTGCTGCGTATTTTTATTAACAAACTTACAATAAGTCCTGCATAATTTCTCTCAGTTCCACCCTCACATACAATTTACACTACACCCGGTTAAGTAACCGCTATGTTTAGATGTAACGTTAGCAAAATAATGTGCCTCAATTTACATCTATAACATAGCAGATTATCACACAACGTAGTTAGCAAAGAGAACATAAACCTTACCTGTTGGCAACCGTGTACGAGTTGGATGCATGTAGCGGGTGTTTTCTCTTTAGATGCTGCAACATTGATGTCGTGCTGTTGTGGTACGCCAATTCTGCTTTGCAGTGGATGCATTGCGCTGTGTTGTCCTTTGTGTTTAGCCTAAAATGTTCCCAAACTTTTGACATTTTTTGTCGCTTTCGAGGTTCTCCTTCTGAGTATTCTCCACCGGTTCCGTCCATTGCTACAAACTTAGCACAAGCGCTCCAGGCGCTAACGGAAGTGGTAGCGTTGTGCAACACAAAAACCCTCCGGCTAGACCAGTGTGCTGCGTATTTAACAGCATTGCTTATTACAATACAATAAATCTAGCGAAGCTTCGAGGCAGATAAATTTCCTCGAGGATTTTTTGTAATCGAGTTACTCGAGTTACTCGATGAATCGTTTCAGCCCTACATTGGTTATTATACTGTGTTCAAAACCAAAACCTGGTCCTTAAATAATTTCAGAATCGATTAAGAGTCATAAAAGAAGGTTCAAAGAGCCATTCCATGAATACTCTGATTATTTGTTCAACCTATATATCCTAAAATGTGAAACAGAAGCTAGTTACAGAAGTAGGCTCATCCAACAACCTTGTTTTGCATAAAAAACTATCTGCAAAAGTTTTGAGATCACAAATAAAACTTTGGCTAAAACTTAAAGTGTGCTGTAATATTGCTAAGAGCAAAGTTGTTCTCAAGAGTTTTTACTATATATCTTTACTATCACTCTCAGGTGTCTATTTGTTTGCCTATAAATGTTGTGAATCCATTAACGGGACACGACATAAAACATGAAAAGAAAAGAAGAGACATGAGGATGAATATCTTGCCTTTGATGTTACTGTTTATGGTAATAAATAAAGGGAGACATTTTTGCTGCGTCTGGCAGCTGAAAGTGTTAGGCTGAAAGTAAACTTGATAAGATTATTTCAATCATTACAACTCATGTTAATCACATATTTTTGTAGAAATATTGATAACTACCGCAAACGGGAAAATTACCATAAAACAGCTGGTCAATATTCTCTGTCAGTAGGACATAACAGATCCATAAAAAGGTTTTAAAAACAAAACGACTGCTCGTATATTCAATAAAGAATAACACACTGAGCCAACAGACTGTAATAAAGTGTCCCTCGCTAATGAATTAGAACCGGAGAGTTTCCATGTAGAGATTGTTGTCCTTTTTGGCCAAGGATAAAAAATAAACATGCTCCATTTCTTGGTGGTTAGCTGATTTTTTGGGGTTATTACTGAACTAATTATTATCCATAATAAGAAATTATAAATTATACAAAAATATCAATTTCTATCTAACATTGGCAAAATGTTCTGCTGATGACTTCAGCCACATCTTCATGAACTGCATCCATAGATGTTTCATGGTTCTTGGCAGAGAATCGACAAAAAGTATCATATGACCTCTGCAGGGTTGCTCACTTGTTTACCTCCAGTGTATAATTCCTCCATCTTCTCCTTAGATAAGTGCCAGGAATGCTCCGGTTTATCTACATGATTCATCAGTCCAAGCCACCCTCGTCTATCAGGTCATGGTCTGATTCTTGCGATCCCATTACTTGCTTGAAACACACTAACATCCAGACAAGGGATAACTACTCTGTGCCACGAATGAGAATCAGTCCATGTCTTCCCTTAGGTGTCTCCAATAACTAGTATTAAAGTTTCCAGCAGTACATTTTACCTCAAATTGAACCACATAGGTCAGGCTTTACTCCCTTTGTGGATCATTAAGGTTCCTGCATCTGTGACCTTAGCCGTAATCACGGCCTGTCGGGAAACGGCAGCAACACATCTAGTTTACACTTTGACCCGCAAGTAAAAATCCCAGGAAGTCATTCAGATCCTTATGTTTTCTCATTTTAAATTCCTCCTTTATACAACACATTGCAAATGTTTTCTTATCCTATTAACTTTTTCACATTTTGTTGCAGTAAACCCACAAACTTCAATGTCTTTTTTTATGAGTCACATGTAATAAACCAAAGTAGCACATGAATCAAATTTTTTTTTCACTTCAAATATATCTGCAACATCATGCAATCTTGAATCGTGAAGCTTTGCACATGCACACTGTAAAATCTTTGCCCATTTCCAGTAAAGAATATATGTATTTTATTTATTTTAAACCGGAAATGTACCCCCCACACACTGTAACTTTTCTGTAAATGTTTCAAATTCTACAGTAATTTGGTTTTGTAGAACAAAATAAAACAATAAATCAAATTATTATTAAGTTAAAACAGTACAGAAAAGTTATACAAACCAAAGATAAAGTTATAAATACTTCAAAAAACTCGAGCTCAGTTGTATTTAATGGACAGCATGTTGAATGTGAGCAGTAATTTTCAACTTTTGCTTTTTTACCTGGTTTCCAGTTTGTAATTAGATTAATTAATTAAATCACATCAATACATTAGACTGTGGCTGCAATTTGGTTCATGATCTGATATGTAAATCCCTTTATTGTCCCACAATGGAGACATTCACCTCAGCATGACCCATCCCCTTGGGATGCGGTTGTGTGGCGCCCATAGAGCAGTGTGGGGTTAAGGGTTTTGCTCAGGAACTCAGAGTGGTGGATGTGGGGACTGAACCGGGTACTTGCAACCTTCTCCGAGCACAAGTGCACTGCTCTAACCACTAGGCTAATACTCCCTACAATTCAGGATGAATTGTAGGGAGTGTTGACCAGGAAAGAGGATGAACCTCTATCCCACTCTATACCACTCTATACCACCGGATCTGGCGTCCGGTGCAGCCTATTACATGTATCCTTCAAGTTTTGCTGTGTACATTTAGTTACATCCACAGTTCTATCATCTTCCATTCGTTTAAGAGGAAACTTTGATCTTATCTGACCAGATATTCTTTCAAACATGCAGTCCTTTTCTTTTTCAGCAATTTCCTATAAAGGATAAATCTGTGGAGTCAACGACTTATTGTTGTCTTCTCAACCAATTTCTCCACCTGAGCTTTGATCTCTCCAGCTTGTTCAGCGTTACCATGGAGATTTTCTCTAACTATGCTGTCCACTTTGTGTGAACGGATTCATCTCTGCATTTTATTTAGAGATAGACTGAACCGCTCTTCAAGAGATGCTTAATGCTTGGAGTATTGTTTTATCAGCCCATACTGCTTTGAACTTAAAACTTCATCCCTGACCTGTCTTGCATTGTTCTGAGTCATTGTGATGCTTTCTTCTTTAATATTCTCTAACAAATCTCTGAAGGCTTCTTATAACAACTGGACTTTTTCCAAGAATGAAGTACCAGAGTATAAATAAGGGTGACAGGTAAACTCTCCAGAATGTATTTAGGGGAATCAGAGTAAGGAGAAACAAAACAAAATGTATTTATTTATTCATTTATTTTTTTGCCTGACAGTACCTTCCAATTATCCACTATTTTGTGTCAGAGAGTTACACCTATCCATCCATTTTCCATCATGCTTATCCCTGCTGGGGTCGCGAGGGGTGCTGATGCCTATCTCCTTCTGTCAATGGGTGAGAGGTCGGGTAAACCCTGGACAGGCCGCCAGTCTATCGCAGGGCAACACAGAGAAAAAAAGGACAAAGAACCATTCATTCACACACTCAACCCTAAGGAGAATTTAGAGAAACCAATTAACCGAACATTAGAGAGTTACATAAAAACTCAAATAAGAGGCATTTAAGTCTTTGAATATAGTATTGCACGTTTATGAAGGCTAAAGACTCAGAAACACTTTGCAAAGCTCTGCATCTGCAAGTTTACTACCTGATATAATTCTTCAGCCATATGAGAAAGAAAGTACATCTCTTTTAAAAGGTCGAGGTTCAGTTTTTTTTTTCAATACAAAGTGGGGTAGTTATGTTTGTTTTCCAAAACTTTATGTTATAGTTAAAGGGCCTAGTTACTTCCTATAAAAAATAGAAATATTATGATAGTGTTTACTTGGGCATTTATGAGCTTGAAAATTATTTTCCACAGGATGAGAACATCAGCTGCCTTATGACGTCTATATACTCTGACATCAATTATTTTTCTGCCCTTTTTTACAAAATTGATCTTGCACTTAACCTCTTTCTACACTCTGCTATGAGTAGCTGACTTGCTTGGCTCCATTACTTTCTTGTTTTCTATCTTAAATTATGCCTGATACTGTATCTCTAGAGTGGTATAGAGCCAAATCATTTATTTATAAATATACTTTAACCTATAGATTTTGTTTGTTTTCCCCTATACTGTGTAACTCCTGTATATCTTTCTGCGAGGCCTCTACTTGCGATTTTCAGTTTGTCTTTTATTCATTTTTTACAGAAATGTAGAAAATAATTTATATTTTCATAGGATGCTTATATAAAAGGCATCCATATATGCAGATCACTTGCAGATTAGTACTTGCTGCACTTTGTAAAGAAGTATTGTATTGACAGGTAATATAGATGTAAGCAGAGCTGAAAGGAAGGAAGGAATCGGATGTGTGTTTGTGACAGTTATCTATTTATCCCCTTAAATACTGCAGCTGACTCGATCCATAAAGGCAGATAGGATAGTTAAAATATTTTCTGTGTCTGTTCTGAAAATAAATAGCAGTGGTGTGAAGAAAGCATACTTCTCCACTAAGGAGACTAAAACATATCAGTAGCGAAGCATCTTGGCCCGTTTGGTTTCCCCACTACAAAGCTTTTATCCACACTGTAACTCTGCTTTGTAAAAGCATGGAAGACATTTTCATCCACATAAATGGTAGACACAAATGACTTGACATAGGGATTCAACAGAGATTTAAACATCCCTGAATTACTGGTGAGAAAGACCTATATCACCTCACATTTAACTTCTTAAACCTTCTACATTTACAAGAGTTTCACCCAAGGCTCAGTTTTCTGCTCGGTGACATTACTGATTTTTTTTTAAAGCCATTTAATTATACTATTTTGTAATAATATAATGTTTTGCTTGTGTAGAAATGTTTAACATAATGTAGTATTGACTGTAATGCAAGTGTAAAATAACTTTGATAATAGTTGGTATGCTTAAAAAAAGAATCTGAGAGGTAGTGTAAAGTTATTGATATTTTTACGCATATTTGTATTTTAACACCTGTTAATTAGCTCACAGTCATTTCAGAAATGATAGTTGCTTTGTGTGCTTTTAATTTGAAGCCATATCTCTGAAAAATAGTTGTCCCAGAATGCAAATTCAGTTGCTGCATATTGACATTAACATTTAGAAGCAATGCCTGACTCAGTGCAGTAGGGTACATTATGTTATTGACTGGTTTCTGCCAATTTCTGCAAATGTGTGGCATGAAATTGCAAACAGGATTTTCCAAATGTAATTGATGTAATTTTGGACAACTGTCATGCATATATGGTTCTACATATGTTCCACTCAGTCCTGAGCTCGATGACAGACATTGAATGGATAATATGTACCATAATTTACAAGAGTTTCAGAATCTAGCTAATAATTTAGTTTTACATCTTGAAGGCCTGAAAAATTTCATCACACTTTAATTATTTTTTCAAAGTTTTTCCATCTCACCAGACACTTTTTTTCATAAAGTTCTAAGGATTCAAGCCTCTTCCAGTAAAGAAATATCAATATCAGAAATTGAGCTCAGCAGGAATGGGAAAAAGATAAAGGCTTCATTGTAGTTTTCAAGACATGTGAGTCATACTTCACTAAACTTACACAGGAAATACAGTAATATGAAAAAACATTTTAACGGCAGCTTCTTATAAATCAAATCCGTTTGGGGGGTTTTAAGCAGGTAATAATCAAGGTTGATAGAAATGTTTTTGTGCGTTTAATGTTTTATTAAATACATGAAGAGAAGTTCTCAAAAATGTTTGTATTTAGGATTTTAGCATATTATGAAATACTATTTGTTTGTACAGATCAAGGTTAAAAAAAAGAAAAAAGTTTGTTTGTCTTTACCAATTGTTCTTTTTGCTCCCTTTACCCATTGAAGCCATTGTCACCATCAGAATGTGGTTGATTCCAACACTGATTTAAAACAAGTGGAAAGAGAGTCTGTACAATGTCTATTGAAACTTGAGAAAAAAAATCAATAAACACCATTAATTTCTCCATACCTTTCACACCAAGTCTTATAGGGGCGTTTTAAACCACTGCTTTTTAAACTTTCTGTAAGAGCAAGCACTTCTAGTTGATAACTATGCAGAGTGGAGTGAATAATAAATATTTAAATATATTTCTTATCAGGGATGTAAAGAAGCAATTATTTCTTTTTGGTTTTATGGGAAAAATTAGTAAAAATCCCCCAAATATTTTTTCCTAAAACCCACTCTGTCTGAGAATCCTTTTTGAAAAATGTCTTTCCTTCTGTTACTTTGGTTGGTTACGCAAGATAAAGGTCATTTCATAATGATTCATATCCTGCAGCACATTTAAAGCCAATCTAAGGTTCCTTCAGGAGGACTAAAATGATCATACAACCTGTTCAGTAAATTTTAAAAAGCAAATCTAGATATTTTGATTTTTCTTTCTTTTTTTTTCTTTTTTTTAGAATGCTGAAAATTCCTAATACACTTCTTAATTGTTTTAAAATCTTGATTGACATACAGCTATCAAACTCTTCTTATAATTGCTCATAGTTTTGCATGTTTTCACGGGTATAGTGATGCTCCAACTTTTGCAGCTACTATGTCAAAATGTGACTTTAAATAAATCTGTCAGGGGTATGAATACTTTTGAACTGAACAGCCTAATAATAGAAATTAACATTTGCTTTGGGTTTTTGGTTTTTCATCACAGGAACATATATTGCATTTTATGTTTCTTAAAGGTAAATAAAATTAATTTCGCCATGTCAAATGTAATAAAGATTAGCAGTGTGTTTTCCTCCTATTAGTTCAGGCTAGTATCCATCAGTCTCCTTCACTAACTTCCTCCTAATCCGGATCTTGGAGGACTGATGCTTATCACCAGCAGTCACTGAGTAAATCAGTTATCAGTTCTTGCCTATGCCGTAATGATTTTGGATCCTAAGCTGAAAGGAATTGAATCCAGGACCTTTTTGCTGTGATGCAAAATTGCTAATAACTCTGGCAACATTCAGCACCACTGTTCAAACTTGTTAAGTCTTGTTCATCCTCTAGAATTGTAATTACATATTTTCATTTCAGACCCTGCTCTCTGTCTTGACCAAGATTATATCCAACTTTTCTCTCTTCTCTGATGGTTCCCTAAATTAGGATTGGCTTCTTGGCCTCTAGATATCCCAGGAGCTGCAGAAAGAGGTGTACCTCTTCACTCGTCCTTCATTTTCAATGGAGCATAACAGTAAAATGCTCCTAATTTTTAAGGCCAAAGTGAGGTTAACAGAATGCAGATGTGTTCTTTACCACCAGGGAGCTTTAGGCTAGCTCGGTATGACACACATGCTCTCACGTTTTTGCAAATCTTTATCCAAACATCCATGGTTTTGTCTTGCTTTGCAAATCCAGACAAGGAGTTTTTGGAAGCTTTGCTTTCTTTTTTTGGCCTTACATCCATGGAAATTTGCTCTAATGGCCCGCAGCCTCTTTGGATATCTTTCCACACATAGATTTTGATTGGCAGCCCAGGGGCTCAGGCAGTATTACTACAGTTATCTCACTCCGGCACATCCCAAACAGCTCCACCGGAGCTGTCTGTCATGTCAGTTAGTTTGCAACCCACAGACATCAGAATGTACTGTAGGGATAAAAATGCAAACCTAGGCTGAGCCGTTTCCACTTAAGAAAACATTAAGAGACACTGTGATATTCATCAAACCTGAGGGGAAAAAGTCAAAGGTGACTCCTCAAAGAAAGTTTCTTGGAAATGTACTAAATTTATATATTGGTATTTTCTTTCTTTAAATTAAACCATCATTGTGCTGTTTTAGTACACTTGCTTCTATTACTAGGGATGTAACAAGGCAGAGAGGAAGTATAATCTTGTGGTTCCAAAGTTTGGGTTTAATTTCTAATTTGCCCCCAAAATGCCCAAAAAAAAGCATATCCAAATTCATTTAAAAGCTGTTAAACCATTGAAACCACTTTAGATTTCTTTTTTCTGCTGAGTAGTCCATTTTGCTGTACTGGCCACCAGTTTGTAGTTATTAAGGCTTGAACACATACATTTAGCATTTTTTGTTCTTTACAAAAAAAAAAAATTGGTCATGCAGCTGCAAATTGATGCACAGGAGGTACTGGAAAAGTTCAGACTTAAATGCAATAGAGTAAAAAGTGATTTGTTTGGTTTTTCTGTGGGTATGTCCTGGCCTTTTCCACAGTGATTCAAATGTATTCAAACTGTGGCAAAATGGAAAATGCCTTGATATCGCATCTTTAAAAGGCTCTAATGAAAGGTCATTTCCAAAGGAATCCTACTGTTGATGTAAATTCAATACATTAAGGGATGAATTAAAAGGAAAACAGAATAATTGAAAAAAAAGTAACACAGCAAACAGTGAAAAACAGGTGATAGTTTGACATAAGCTGCCTTCCCTGCCTCTCCCTCTGAGCCCTCTTCTGCCGCTGCCCCGTCTTCAGCTGCTGCTTCTTCTCAACCTCCCTCTGGCTGTTTCAGTGAGGTAGAACATTCAGGTTCATCTTCTGAGCCACTACCTTAACCCCCCAGCCCCCCTGCTTTGTTTTGTGGTAGGTTGCCTCTCAGGATCAGACTCCCTGCTGCCTGAAATATACAAACAAAAACAATGTCAGGTTTTCTGTTACTCAAGTATGAATATATGTTTGTTAAAACACTTTGCATGGGTAAACAAACAAAAAATAAAGTTTTCACACATGTAGACCCAAGAGGAGATGTTAGTTATACCAATCCAACACCCACAGAAACTAGACACAACACAAAGAACCACGTTTATTACTTACGTCATAATAAATTTTGCCTACTGCGTAAAGGACACATTTTTTTAACAAATTAACTATCAAGTGCCATACCAAATACATCAAACATATATGTGTACACACGTGCACACAAAGGGCTCCTGAGGAGCAGCCAAAATGTCCTCCTTTTAACATGTCCTCACTCCAAAGGTTAAAAACAGAAACTGCTCTGAACTCTTCTTTTAAAACAGGAGCATACACTCTCGTCCTGCTACATGCATATATGCGCGCATTATCTCCGGCTTTTCATTTGATTTGCACAAAAAGAAACAGCTTTAGCATTAGATGAGTAGCTGTTCAAAGCAGCATTTACTAACTCATCAAGGACACATTTCTCCATGGACGTTTTTTCTGCAGAGAAATGCCTAGGTTTGGTCCTCAATCGAGTCCACTAATAAGATATCGCTACTTCATTCTAATCTGTCATCATAAAATATTCTCTCCTCATGGTGATCAGCTGTACCACTACTTTGTTTTCTATAAGAAGGTTTTTATAATGTTTCCTGGTGAAAATGTACTTCTAACAGCTTTTGTGCACAAGAATGTACAATATGTTAGAGCCACCGAAATGATTTGCTTTATTCATCCCCCACTCCCCAACAGTCAATCTGATGATAATTTAATCAGTTGCAAGTTACATGCATGAGCATCTGCAATGAAATGTTAAGATGGTTCTGGTACAAACTACAAAACTAAAAAGATATTACGTCAGAACGCCAGGGTCCTCATGACGGTTACAGGGTTATAGGGGTAAAAAATGTGTTACCAGCAAAGACTCGTTCAGTCCAGGTTGGACTTGTTCCAATATCATTTCTATCATTTTTGTTTCCTAAATTCTTAAATGAACCTTGAATGTCCTTGTATTTAAGGGGATATAATGTCAAAAATGTAATGAGAATGCTCTGTTTTACAAAAATTATGGTTTCATAAGTTTATTTTTAAAGAGTATTAATAATGCTAAACTATCCATCTAAGCTTAATTCATTCAAAGTATTTTGTGAAATAAAGATTACCAAACACTGTTCAAGCACCCAAGCGGATCACAATTTTAGCATTGATTAAAGCTAGTGGTTTACCAGGTGTAGGTATTTAACAGAGCTCACAGATTTCAATTTGTTTAATTTTTTCATGGCCATCGAATAAACAGTTTTTATCAGGTGTTCTGTCAAACAGTGGAACCATTCCTTGAAGAAAATTATACAAGTCTGAAACACTTAAAATATGTTTGACATGAGATTATTTCACATATTTATGTATTTTAAAAAAGACTTTCATAAAGCCACGCCTCACTGGAGGTATCCCTTAAAATTGACACTCTTGGTGATGGGATGACCCTAAGATGTCTCTCTATGGCAGTAGTGAGCTTTGAAGATATTTCCTTTCATCTCACCTTCCTCCGTACTTTGTTTGATACCAGGTAAACTTGTGTCTTCTTTCAGCCCGGAAGGATGGTTTCTGCTGCTTTAACTGTTTTTGATGATGGTTCTGACAATTAATAGTGGCAAATTAACAGCTGGCATTTTTTTAGAGCAACACATGTTGTCTTGTTTTTCACATTTTAATAAGAGGTTTGGATAAAATGTTGCATCAGTGTTTACCCCAGGATTACACATCAAACTTAACTTTCAAGTACAGTAAAAAAAAGAAAAAAATAATAAATTTATCTTAGAGATTTAAGAGATATGTTCTACCTTTTCAACTTTACCCTAAATGTCCTAAATGTGGGAATGCAAGAACTTAAAAAAGGTACGATTCATTTAAATTGATAATTATAAGCTTTCATGTTTTTCTTTCAGACTCTCATGGGATGGATCTCTTTGCAGTCGCAGTCCATGAGTTCGGTCACGCCATAGGCCTGGTCCATACCTCAGCTATGGAGTCCATCATGAGACCGTACTACCAAGGTCCGGTGGGAGACCCTCTGAAATACGATCTTCCCTACGAGGACAAAGTCCGTGTCTGGCAGCTCTATGGTAATAAGAGGCCTTACATTCCCCCCATGTTTGTGTGTTTGGCTATGTGAGAAAGGAGAGTATTGACTCCTGTGAGGTGAAGTTATTGATTAATGAGAACATGGATGGAGTTAATTGGAACTCTTTATAGTATATGACCTTATCATACCTTTCCCTGCTATGGGAAGAACTGCAACTGAGAAAATAATGATCTTGAAAGGCTTCATGAAAGGTGAGAGAGTGTTGAAGGACAAGGCTGGCAAAAAGGAGGATTACTTTTAAATGAGGGAAATTAAAGATAAACGCAATACAAGACCGGCAGACATTGTTGCTGCAAATAGATATTAAAGAGTAAAATAAAAAACATCTGTCTTGTTGTTAGGATTTTATTTGCATGCATTGAATCGACTAGACTTTTCTTTATGTTTAACAGCTGTCTCTTCTCTGTCTGGAATACTTATCTGAATGTGCAGGTGTCAGAGATTCGGTGTCCCACACCAATCAACCTGGCAGTCCTTCTCAGACACCTGAGCCTCCCGTCCTTCTCGACCTTCCTGAAAACAGATCCACACTCCTGTGAGTAAGAGAAAACTTCCACACTTTTAGTAAAGCTCAAGAATGGAAGAGAATCAAACATGAGATGATCTACATACTGTACATATCTTCAACTTTGATATGTTCCTATTGTTCACTTTACTCTCCAACTTAGATACACAGATCAATCATTATTTAGCAGCTATTTTTTATGATTTACAGAAAGGATATTTTTTTAAAAAATTCTTAAATTTTTTGTGCTACTGTAGATGTATCTTAAAAAAACAGTGGGTAAAAGTTATTGTTTGTAATCGTGAAATGTTTCATGTTACAACATCAGCCAAGTATAGCATCAAGTAGCAGGACAATGATATAAAAAAATAAAACATATCTGACTAGTGTGACTTAGATTTATAATCTCCTTGTAGCGATTCAGAAGATAGAGGTAAAAAGTTGGAGATGGTGAGGAGATGTAAATCTGATCTCAACCAACTCTGAGTTTTAAAAAAATAGACGCATTGAGAGAACAATGTGATACAGTTTCTGCTTTGATGACTGAAATAAAGCCTACATGGTTAGATACGGAAGTCTGTTAAAGGTATAGTGGCGGATTTTTGGGAATTTTTTAAAAGACCCGCCCTCTCCACTTTTGGAAAAAAAAAATGCACATGCACAACCCTGTACCCTATCCTTACACGGAAACGCCTATTAAGCAGGTGCAAGAGCATGCATGAGCCCATTCTTCCTTGAGCAATCTCTGTTTAAAGTTACTGTTTGCATCAATCATACAAGCTTACTTTCCAACAAAAAATGTTTTACACTACTGGGACGGGCACGAAGGACGGCCTTCGGTAAACGCATCACCAGAATGATTGACAATTAGGAGGACCACTTATATTGATGATCCACTTGAAAAAAGAACATCTTCCACTATACCTTTAATAAAGTTTTATTCTGTAAAAAATACATTTAATTAGAGTCAATGTTTTTTTAGAACAACAAAGATATTTTCCTTAAAATTACAAGTAAAGGCTTTTAGATTTATGTTTCTTCACTCTTGTGCTTTTTTATCCTGTCAGAAGCTAAACCAGAACCTCAGCCTGAAGTGTTTTAAGCCATTTTTCATTCACTATCTACCTTATTCTATATTACCGTTGCTTCTCTCCTTCTTAAAGTAAAACGTATGCTAAGCATGATTTTGCCTCTACCAGGGATGTTATATTATATATTATATAGGCTATATTATTTATAGTTTTACTTTTAAATATAAGCCAAAGGTTTGATTTTGAGAGCACAATCTTTCACATTTTTGAAGAGTTATTTTAGCTCTCTTTCATATCTCCATAAAGGCCAAAGTTGTGGAATGTACCATTATAACAGTGATCTGTTAAAAGTGGAGGGCCTCCAAAGTTACCGAAGTACTCTTATATGATCAATGCTCTCCTTACCCAGCCTGTCACTTTAGAAATAATCAATGTAGCCACACGTTTTCTATTTTTACAAATAAGCTAAACAGCTTTCCATTTCAGAGTTCAGAAATTGTGATTTTATCTCCACAAACTTTATTGCAAACCTGTTTGGTATGTTAGTTGGTTTCGCTTCTACAGCCCTTCTGGGCTGTCATATTTCATATTACAGCAAGGACAAAGACAAATGTTAAACTTTCTAGACTGTTGTCTACAAAGAAAAAAAACAACAACAAAAAAACCCCCACATTTATGTTATTCTTTATAGGCAACTACTGAGGAGTGTAGTTATAACATGCTAGATGGGGGAAAGGCTTTCTTCAAATGCTTCTTCAGTTCACAGTAAGAAACTACATTTGGGAACCCCTCTAATGATAGTAAAAGAGTTTAATGATTGACTGAAGCATGTCATTAAACCGTCTGATTCAGATATTCTTCATCTCATGAGCTGGAGGAAATATTAGAATACTCGCATATGTCACGCCAATGTGCTCCTATGAACAGCTAATGGGGTATCATTGCTAATTTCACTTTCCAAATTTTGTGACCATCTGGGCATTAACTCATCATTTGGTTTCAGGGCCAAATGATGAGTTAAGTCTTGAGAGGAAGAACGTTCCAGTAAAAATGGTCAGAAATAGCCAGTGAAGCATAAAATGATTGGTGAATATGTATTATTGGAGATTAAACTACAAGAACAGGACAGATCCTATTAAGAGCCTTTTCTCATAGTTTAGTTCAAAATTTGGCTTAACTCATGAGGAATCATCAGGCGACATCAGTGAGTCGGTCCGATTGTACGCTGTCTTGACTGAACAGAAAAGAGACGAGTAAGATATGGAGCCTTTTAAAGCCTTCTGCTGTTTAACACTTTTTGTATTACCGGTATGTTGAATTTCATGGTTTATTTTTCATTCACACATCATATTAATGTGGCTTTAGGTAACAGGCTGACATAAAGGCTTGCATAGTGGCAAAACAGGAGAAAATAATCACGTTAAAAATCTGAAAAATGTTATATGTATTTGTATCCTGTCCCTTTACTCTACCACTAAAGAAAAAGTCTAGCGCAGCCTAAGGCCACCTACTTGTGAAACAGATTTCATTAAAGTAATTTCAATATAACTGTTCTGCTATGGCTTCAGATGTTTGTTAAAGAATAATAGCATATAGATGATGAAGGAACCCAGCAAAAGAAGATTAAAGCAGACGAGATTTTGGGCTTGGGAGGAAGCCTGAGTACCCGGAGAGAACCCACACATGCTCAGAGATAACATGCAAACTCCATGCAAAAAGACCCCAGGCCAGGAATCAAACCCTCGACAGTGCTACCCACGGCTGGCCAATGTCTTCAAACATTGCATTGTTATTTGAAGAGTCTTTTTTCAGTAGCGGAAAAGATACAGAGTTGATGTGTAATATTATATTGCTCTTATAAATTGTACTTTTAGCAGCTTTTTTTTAAGTAGCATTTCTCTTACTTTAATATAATTTTCCTCTACCCAACACCACTTATCTCACTAAATAACAAAGAAGCTTGTTTTTAGCTAAAAGGCACCATAACAGAAGTACACTGACAGTTTATGTACAGTGAGTCTTCTTGCTCCAAACAATTAACTGAACCTGTTGTACTATTTAAAGGTCAAGAGAATATAGTGTACACTGTTTATATTTTTTAGTATTTAACACATGATTTTGTCAATAATTTGGTAATGAATGTGTTTCTTTTGTCACCATTTGCTATTTTATTATCTAATTATATGTTTTACTGCATTTCAAAATACTTTATAACAACATCTATCTCATTAAATCGTTTTCTCAAGTTGAACCATATGCTATGATCAGTGTTTCTCACTGCTTGAGTAGCCATTTTTCTTAATACTATTTTTCTTTTACTTGAGTAGTTTATCAGATCACTATGTTTACTTTATAGTAAATATGTTAAAGTTGTGTTACTTGAGTAAAACAGTATACATCCAGAGTTACTATAGAGGGATTTAGATTAAATCATAATCAAGAGTAAAAATGGCCCCATCAAAATCCAGAGCAATATTAATTAAGAATTTGAAGCAGGACTTAAAAAAATACACATTGCAGACACTCTACAACCAGTATATCTGAGCTGCTTAATTGCATTGGATTTAAAATCTTATTAATAAGGATGAGTGAATACAAAGAATAAACTCAGCAAAGAAAAAAACTTTGTGTCTGTTTGTTACACAAAGTCCACCTAAGATTTCATCAAAGCTTGGGTCTATAATCTGGTTAAATCTGAAAAAGTTTACGGTATGCGGTTGCCCTAGCAACGCATTGTACCATACACCAAAGCGCTCTATAAGCATATTTGTCTCTAGCATCATTGTGTTTCAGGTGGTCTAGCAAAACCTCCCCCAAAAAGCAGAAAGTATCTTATGTCTTATCTTTTTGGAGGCCGTTTCCAACTAATAAAATGCAAAGCCTTGTGTTTATGCATTACCATGAGACTGCATTATGCTGCGTGCAGACTTCAAATTTGGTAGCTCCTAAAAATCATTCAAATGCAAATACTGTTAAATATATGCTGGTTAACATGCTTAACATTCCCATCACTGACTAACAGCGTTACACTCCTTGGAATAACCTTGTTTACTGCTGTTGACATAAAGCACATTTATAATCCGGGTAAACAATACATTAACCTTCATTATATCATAATGCTGAACAAATGAAAAATAATGAATCCAGTCCAGATATTCTTAAATACACTTTCATTCTTTACTCATCCTGTCAGAAGAACCTAGAACAGGCATGGTTATGAATATCAAATCTTCTTTATGATATATAAGTAAATGTGCACTGGAATACCCCTCAGTACGTAAATGTGAAAGATTTCTGATCATGGTTTAATATTGAAACAGAAACATCAAAAGGTTAGGCCTTCCTGTAAGCTCAAACAGTGTTTCATATCTTGAATCGGTTTTACAGCTTAAAGAGGCTAAAGGATTAGCATACTGGACTCCAGAAGGACCAGATTTGTTGCAAGTCCTGAGTCTTATCCAGCTTGAGGACAAGAGTTGAAATAAAGTTGAAACCTACACCTGCGAGAAAGAAGCAGATACATCTTAGATGGATGCAGCCCTTTCCAGGGAGAGACGCTATGAAAGCTATGAACTGAGATATCTCAGAAAAGTCATTAAAGGAGCTTGCAGGGGCTAGCTTCAAATATGTACAAGAAAATCATAGGTTTGGGTTAGAAGTATATGACTTTTACTCAGATAGTCTTTTTTTCTTTCTAACTCCCTCATTCTTCGCTTCTCACTTTCTCTACTTCACTCTTTACTTCTCTCTTTATTTCTAATTTTTACACCTTTTCTTCAGCTGAGCATTCCCTCTCTTTTTCTCTCTACTTCACTGTGTCATCATCTGCCTTCTTTGTTCAGTCTTCCATCCACTCCATCATAGTCATCCACTCTCCTATCAGCATCTGTTTCATTCCCTTCCTCTCCTTCAATATTTCAATTGTCTCCTTCCTTCAGTCTTTCTTCCTTCCTCTAATCCTATTTTCTTCTTTCAGTAATCATCTTCTCTTTTTACTCTCTTCTCCTCTTTCCATTTTCTTCTGGTTCATTTTTTTTTCTTTTTACTCCATTCTTCTTTCTCATTTCTTCTAACCTTTGATAACTTTGTTTTTTTTCCCTTTTTCTCATTTATTCATTCATCCCATTTTCACTCTCCTTCCTTCCCGCCTCCCTTCCCTCCTTACTTCCTTCCATCTGTTCTTTTTATCCTCTCCCACCTTTAATTCAATTCAATCGCTTCATTTATTTATATAGCGCCAATTCGCAACACATGTCATGTCAAGGCACTTTACAGAGGCAATACAGTCAGATTAGTTCAGCATCCAGCCATAGACTTGCAAGATTTGTTCCTCCTGGATGGGCTTACAGCCACGATTTGACTTGCATTTTGTCATTGACTCTACAGCAATCCCTCACATTTTCCTTAATCCTCTCCCTCACTCACTCATGAATGCAGCTTCCATTATTTGCATGTAGGAAAATTAGACAAAAATTTTACATTGGAAATAGCTCTGTGATTCATCATCCCAATGATGAATCACAGTGGTGGCAGCATCATTCTGTGGGGATGGTTACTAAAGGGACATCAAGAAAGTAGATCAGAGTTGATCAGAAGATGAATGGGACTACAGCAGACCAGTCCAGTATGATTCATTCTCTGGCCTTTTCTGCTGTTTAACTTTTATCCTCTTTATTCTTTTCTTGTATATTTCTTTCTTCTTAAGCCTTCTTACTCTTTATTATTTTAAACTACAATGTCAGCATCTGCACTCCTCTAGAAGAATAAGCCCTGAAGTTAATTACTCATTCAGTCCAGCGCTGTAGTTTTTGTTAATTAATGAACCATCAGTGGGCAAGTTCTTGGTTGTTATGTGACATTTTTTGATCCATTATAAATTTGCGCTGTTAAGACACATATTTAAACGTGCTTGGCCTTTTTTTAATTAATGGTTTAAAACACTACAGGCTCTTCAGAGAATATTCAGACTATGCACTGAAATGCACTGATAAAGTACCCAACACATTTAATCAAAGGCTTTGCAACTTAATAAAAGGGGACTGGGATACAGCTCAGACATCTTTCCCAATCGACATTTGTTTTATATGTGTGGAGAAGTTAGAACTCAGAAAGGTAACGAATAATAAGAATCACTGTCTTGATAATTCAACCAGAGAGGCAGGAGTGGTTGGTGATAGCTTCATCTTTAGTAGACAGCATTAGTGTTCTGAATCGCTTAATGAAAGATTACGTTGCAGCATATTACCTCATATATAAAGTTGTTTACTTGAATAAGTCCAGCACTCTGTAAATCCTGTCACAGCACTGCTCATCTGTCTTGCTTTTCTTTGAAGATTCACTTCTTTAAGTAAATAACCTTCTATTTCTGCACTCCTCACACTGGAAAATATGTAGTTTATTCTGAAACTAAGCCAGACTATCTAGAATTACCATGTGGCATGTTGATCACATTTTGTAGATGCAAAATACTGTGCTTTAAACATGCACCTCAATTGCAACACAAATCTTGCAGCATTGACCCAATAATTACAATTTGCAGTGCACTCTGTGGCGCACACATGAAGCGGCTAAAACACAAGGGGAGGTCCCATGATTTTCTCCATAATTCAGCTATAATTAACGACACTCGTAATTCAAAGAGCTCACACTGTGTGCATTGAACATAATACTTCCAGCCTAAGACATTCAACTAATGATTAACTGTAGAAGAAAATGCTTACATATCTGCAAAAAGTACCTTACTACATTCCTTTTGTGGTCACACACTGTACATTTTATAGCTTTTATCCTACGGGCATACATGGACTACATGAAAGACGGACAAACATGTTTGTTTGTAACAGAATCACACTTCATACATTCACCTACAGTGTTGTCTATGCTCTTCCTGGGTTTGTTTTGCTTTATTGTTTCTGGTTTGTGATAAGTGTTGCCATTAATTTTGTTTTTTTTAATAGCCTTGGTCAATTTACTGATTTTTCCAATCCTTTCCCCTATTTCTTACCAAAGAATTGTCATTTTTTCCCCAGCCTTCTTCTATTTCACACCCATGTACTTTGCTGTTTTATACTAGAATTTATTTTTCTCGTTAGTTACATTTCTAAAGGAAATGGGAAAATGCATAATCATAAAATCCTTAAATCTTACATAAAATTAAACATGTTTTTAAATAACTGAGCACTCTTTTTCCATTGATCGTGGTACTGATCACCACATCTATTTAAGAAAATAAAGCAGATTATAAAATCTGTTTAAACCTTAGTGAGTGTGAATGATCTCCTCCTGGTGTATAAATATTATTTACTAGAGTCACATTTGCTAGATTTCTTTAAAAAAGGCTTTATGCAGATTAAATAAAATTACGTCTAATCATCCGTTGTCAAATTGAGCATTAACTGTCAACAGAGCAAATACAAATACATTTTAGGTGTTCATGTCAAACAGGTTTGTTTTATGGCTTAAAAAGCCAGATATGAAAATAAAAAAACTGAAAAAGTCTGACATGGAAAGGGACCAAATTGACCAGCTCCAACAATATTACATCTATTTTTTTTCTTTTATTTGTGCTCCTCCGTTTTTGTTCTGTCCTTTTGTTTAGCTAATATCTCATTTCCTCCATCTTTCTTAGACTGGCACAAGATGCCCCAGACAGGTGCACTAGTCACTTTGATGCTGTGGCCCAAATAAGAGGAGAGGCTTTCTTCTTTAAAGGTAATCAACGTTTGGTGGGGATGGGTGAGCTGTGTTTTTGAAATTCTTATCTACCTATTTATCAGAGATGTAACTGATGTCAAATATATTAACTAATGGAAAATGAATTATGTTATAGATGAATAGATTAGTGTTATTGCTAACAGTTTTGTAAAGATTATCAACCAGGGTTCAAACGTGATATATTTCATATATGCTGCAATAAATGTTGAAGTATAATAATCAAAAACGCCCATTGCTCCAATATCAACAGAGAAGAAAACATGTGTCAGGATTAAGCTTCCAATATTGCATGCAATGGAAGGATGCTATGATGTGTTTAATAAATCATAAATATAAATCTGAAATGATGAAGAAGAGGACAGCTGTGTTAATGAGAAGCACTGTTTATTGTTTTATTTCCCTGAACAGATTTTTATATTTTCCATGTTGCAAGGCAATGCATGCAAACAAATGCATATTTATCTTAGGTGCTTCTATAACCGAAGACATGAAAGAAATCCTGATAGAAAAGGTCCAAAGACTAATCCCTATGAGACACCCAGAGTTGGATTATATTACAATTGGCCTGCCAGGGCAAGTGATGAGACTCTGATAACTTTGGTAGAGTTGAAACACAGGAAAGCAAAAGCTTTTTTTTCTGTAAAATACATTCTTATTCAAAGTGTGGGTGGTGCACCTTCCATTCCCACTGGTAGACCGCAAGAAATAAGGATTCTACAGGTTTTAGTTGGTGAAATATGATGTCATTGATGCAGAAAGCAAGGGGTTGTAGTTTCTGTGAGAAGGGTAAAGCTTTTAATTATAAATACTGGAAAAAGACTAACAGAGATGCTGAGTCATTATGCTGGCAGAAACAGAGCCATATGACCAGCAGGGCTGATTGGATCAGGCTTGCAGGTGAGGCCAATCACTCACTCTCCAGGATGGCATGTGAAAATTAGGCAGAAAGGGGAGAAGAGGGAGAGTAAATTCCCCTGCCAGGGGAGCTAGTAGCTGGCAGGTTCAACTGTACACCTTCTCCAACAAATGCTTTTTGGCACCAAGTACCAGGGTTACAGCAATAAAAATCACTAAGGGAAGGTTCTCTTTTGGGATAGACCATCACTCTTCTGGGCCATAAGCTTTTCAGTTGACCAAGTATTCAAGGCTGTGGTTAGGAGCTCTACTGACTGCTTGATGAGAAAGGCAAACTACTGGTGACTGATAGAGGCAGCTTTGAGCTGAATTACATTTAAGAAGGGGTAATGGTAAAGGGGTTTTAAGTAAGGAGTCAATTTCTTTTCTGGTGAAAGTATTTGTATTCCGTTAATTTTTCCAATTGTTGGGATGTTGTAAAATACATAGAGTAAAAAGAGATTGCCATTTATGCCTTTTGCTCTCAAGATCAGTAAGGGTAGATGGAGAGACTCTATCAACAGCAACTCTTAAAGTCTTGCTACAGATTCTTAGTTAGATTTTAGTTGGAAATGTGACCATTTTATTGTTACTTTTGCTGCATGTTTGATATTCTGGAGGAACGTCTTGCAGGCCAGGTTCCAATTCCTGGTTGGTCCTCATCTTTAGTTTGAGAAAGTGAGGCTGAGATTTTGATCTTACATGCTTAAGAAAAGAAAAGAAAAATAAGTCTTTCTCATACAGGAACCACTGCTTCACTGAGTTCAATGTACTAGAACCGTCTAAACAGTTGACATTAACTCCTGTCAATGCAGAATTAATAGGAAGATTTAATTTTTTGTTATGTTACTCCTTATTTAGTTGTTTTATATAGTTGTCTTAACATAAAACACAGGACAGAGGATACACGAACAGTCATGTCAGGATTATTTATTTCACAATCCACCATGTTAAAGGCTTATGTCTCAGCAAATGTCAGTAATTACCGCAGCCACCTTTTACCATCAAGCCTACAGCTAAACCTCCAGCTAGTGTTGGGTTTAGTCAATCTTTTGAATGCACTTTAATTCTGATATGCCTTAAATCAAATTTATCATATTTCTTTCCCTTAAACCAATTAATTCTGTGCAACATTTTCCTCATTCAGTGTTCTTCCTATATGTTCGTCATCCAACACTAAAAGAAAAAAAGCAGGATATCATCAGGAATTATTAGCCTCATTAACCTGACTTATTCGTTTTTATTATATTTATATTTGTTTTCCTGCTGAGGACTCAGTCATACCTTATGACAAAATATTGAGCATTAAAACATGGGAGTTTTTCTTTAGAATATTTATGTTAGTTCAGATTATTTATATTTATATTCTGATTCTTCATGCTTTTATTTTTTGTAGACAATTTGTCTTGATTAGGTAGCACCACAAACTGATCAAGGGGAATGTAATCTGAATTGCTTCTCCTTATAAAACACTCTCAGATGTTGTAATTGGCCTGTTTTCCATCACGATGAAAGAAAGCCACATCCATCTGGGTTGAGAGAATCCTGTCTGGTGTTTTGTAATTTAGAGAAAATATTGGTTTGTCTGCTTGTCTAAGATGTTTGGAGAGGTTAAAGGTGTAACTCTTGGAGCTTTAGATGGATTGTACCTGAAGGAAACAAATGGTCATAGTAGGAGGAGTCAAAAACAACAGCATGGAGAAGATAAAAAGTAAAAGACTAAAGTAAAGATAATGGAAATGACAAAGTGCCACCCTGAGAGTGAGTCCAAGGGAAAACAGCAAACACTGATACAGTGTTGTGAATCATTGTAGCTGAGAACCTAATTTGTAAGCAAAAGGGGCGCAGAGGTTGGAAACACCAACATGGATGGCAGGATAGCTGCCTTAAACAAACAAAATGCTTTATAAGAATCTTGTCTTATCTTAAAAATAATATTAAATGAACACTATCTGTTAAACCTAAAAGGGTTGCACAGTGGTGCAGTGGGTAGCACTACTGCCTTTCAGCAAGAAGGTTTTCTCCGGGTACTCTGGCTTCCTCCCACAGTTCAAAAACATGACTGTTAGGCTAATTGGCTTCTCTAAATTCTCCTTAAGTTTGAGTGTGTGTGTGGATGGTTGTTTGTCCTGTTTGTCTCTGTGTTGCCCTGCGATGGACTGGCGACCTGTTCAGGGTGTACCCCGCCTCTCGTCCGTTGCCAGCTGCAGATAGGCTCAGCACCCCTCGGAAGCCCAGCAGGGATAAGCAAGATAGAAAATGGATAGATGGATGTTAAGCCTTAAAATTATGATTCAAAATAACTATGCTCTTTTACCACACCTTCAAATGTTTTTTCTTCTTTTTCTTTATTTAATGATTAGATGAAAGCAATGGAAAGAATATTTAGCTTTCATTCCGGACAACATCTTAACCCCTTAACTTAAAACTGTTTTTTTCAAATAACTTACACTTGTGTTTAAAGTTCTGACCCAGCATCTTCTGGTTCCTGTAGGAAAGTACTTTTGGAGGCTAACAAGAGAGAAGCACCTTCTGTCTCTCCGCCCTGCTCACATCCATCGCTTCTGGAGGGGGCTTCCTCCAAATATGGATAGTGTGGACGCTGTTTATGAGCGGCCAGGGGACCACAAAATAGTATTTTTCAAAGGTAAATACTTATCCTGAATTTATAAATCTGACTGCCTTTGGTTTCACTGTCTTTCAAAGACGATGAAAATGAATGTGTGTTTTAATTATTTAATTGTAATCTTTTCGCTGAACCATTAGGTCAGAAGTACTGGGTATTTAAAGACAACAATGTTGAAGAGGGTTACCCCCGTCCCATTAGTGACTTTGGCCTGCCCGTGGAAGCCGTGGATGCAGCATTTGTTTGGTTACACAATGACAAAACCTACTTCTTCAAAGATAACCACTACTGGCGCTATGATGACCACTTGCGACACATGGACCTCGGCTACCCCAAAGACAGCACGCTTTGGAAGGGGTTGCCGCTCCAGCTGGATGATGCCATGAGGTGGTCTGATGGTAAGCAGCCAGAAAAGATGAACACTTCATTATTTTTCACTTAAATTTTACTTCAAAGTTTTGCATACATGGTGAAGATTCTCAGTCATCCCAGGTCATGGTCATTCCAAAAAAAAAAAAAAAAAAAAAAAAATCCACTGGACTTGGTTTCAAAGTTTGAAGACGATTTGTTTTCCATCCAGGAAGCTTTTTCAATTCAAAATATTGGTTTAATTAACAGATTACATTTCGCCAATTTTCAAGTGTTAACTGTTGAATAATTACTTGCCTCTTAAAAAACATAAAAAAAACTTTTAAGATTATAACGTTGGCACCAGACCACTAAAAACATGAACTAGTGGCCTTCATTTAAAAGGAAGCTGACAGGAGATGAGGTTGAGAGAAAGAGGGGAAGGCATGCAGCAAATGTCAACAGGCTGAGATTTGACACTGTGACAGCCGCTTGGTGGACTAAGGCCTCCCTACATGGGCCTTGCCCTTTACCTCTGAGCCACCACTGCATCCAAGGAAAACATTTTTAATCTGCTATTCATCATCATTTCTGAAAAAGTATGACAGCGCGTTATTTGCATGAATTAAAAAGTTCAACCCACCCTTCAAATATAGGGATATTTCTGGCACAAAGTTTGGTGTCATAATAGTCAAAGGTTAATCCTTTATCTTGCAATTTTTTATTTTTTGCTAAATCATCAGTGTAAGGACATTCCCAGCATGTATATCTTGATTAAGGACCTTATTTGGCCTGTGTGTTCTCTGCTGTTTGAATTGTTCAGATTTAGACCAAAATGTTTCCTTTGTGCTCTTGTCTCGTTCTTTCCTCTGAACAGCTTATTGAAATGCGTATGAATACCTACAGCAGAGAGGTTTATATTCTATTTTTTCATCTTTTTTTTCTGCTCCAACTTCAATCATAGTGACTTCTTTGTTGGCATTTATAGAAATTGATCCCAGGTAAACTGCTGCAGAGAATGTATTTGCCCGCTTACAGATTCCTATGGTTTTTGCCTTTTTTCACACTTTCTTGTTTCAGATAATCAAACAAATCTTTTTAATGGGCACAGATAGCATGAGGAAATAATAACAAGCATAACAATATACAGTTTTTAAATATATAATTGCTTAAAATAAGGGAAAATAGTTATTCAAATCAACCTGGTCTATGAATTCTACTGATCTTTTTTTTTCTACAGGTTTGAATTTAGTTGGAAATGAGTGGAGCTTATGAAATGTAATAAAAGAAAAAGGTTAATCATGTTTAATTCATAATTTAACTTTTCAAACAGACCAAGGTCGAGCTGTCTAGCTTGTTTTATTAGTAAAATCCTCATTTAAAGTATGCTTAAAAATGATCTGTGTCAGGAAAAGTGAAGAATAAAAGCAGAAAATAGAAAAATTAAAATAACAAAAATGCTTTTCGGGTGAGTTGTAGATGTGTCCTGATAAGTAAAGAAGTTTTACCTTGTTTTTTGCCGTGATTTGAAATCTTAACCTTTGCTCACTCTTTTTTAAAGTGGGAAGACTAATCAAGATTCAAATTTTCATCCAGAGCTTTGTTTAAAAATCTCAATTTGACTTTAAAAGAACCTTGTGAAAACCGATGCAGAAATTAAAAGTACATTTAACAAGGAGCCTGAAACAGCACAATTTACTACAAATCAGGTTTTTAAATGTGGTAGAGATTTTGGCTCCAGTTGCTGGCAGATCTGTTCTTTAACAATGAACCAAAACCAAGTTCCTTCCTGAACATTTTGGACTTTTTTAAAAAGCCTGTTAAATGTTTGCTAATAACCATAATTGCTCTGTATTATAGAACCTATTGTTGCATTTTTCCACAAACAGCAGTTAGTGTACAAGAAGATGAATTGACTAAATGCACCACAGCCGAAGCTATAAAACATGCTGTGATCTTGGAAAATAAAATCTCTTGTCTTTAAAGCCTCTGAAACTAGCTGCACAAGTTTGAAAATGGAAAAGTTCTGTTTTGTTTTTTTTCCCAATTACACTTGGTCAGAGTATTACAAAAGGTTCATAGGGGAGGAATCTCAGATTGCCAACAAGACCTTTGGCCTTTTATTATAAACGCAGTAAAAATCTCTTTCAAGTGTCATGAATCCACAAGGTAGCAGTGTGAGCTCAGTGGTCTCACAGGGAGCACAGATGTTAAAAAAAAGATCTAAAATGAGGTGACAGGTTCTCCGGTTTAATCAAAGCAGCGAGAGAGACCACATTCCTTCAGCCTTAACCCCAGCACAGAGTGGAGACCGTCATGATCTTCTCCTCCAGATCTGTCTTCCGTTGCTAAGACAGGAAAGCAGTAAAGCCTGCTTCAGTCTGTCACCACAGCAAGACAGAAGGCTTTAAAAGTAATGGCTGATTTTACTTGGTGGCTGCCGACTTTGTTTCAGCTCTTCAGCCCTCCGACTCTTGAGTAGACCCTTTAATCACAATCACAGCTTCCACCCACACGGGCAAACAGCAAAACAAACACTCTTATTCTACATTGTGCTGATCAGGCTGCTATGGAAATCAGAGGTTTTGGTATTTATTTATTTAGTTTTTTTTACATTTATATCTGCCACTTTATAAATCGTAATTGAAGCTTTGCTATCAAATTTTGACCTTTTAACTTCAGCCCTTATTTTTACAATTGCCTGTCATTATAAATGCATACTGTGTTGTTTATTCTGGCTGGAAATGCAATAACTACTGTTATGGTAGCCTATTTTTTTGTATTTATGAATCAGTTGACTATTTATTTTCATTTTTGCTTGGGTTCTAAACTTTTATAACTACTTGTATGTAAAAAAAAAAAAAAAAAAAAATCCTATCTGGTCAGGAAGCCACAGTAAAAGCAAATACTAAAAAATAAAAATAAGTTAGAGGGATACAGTTTAATACGGAAAGTAAAAACAAAGTAACAAAACAAATTGAATAGCACATTTATTTAAGTATTTATTAAGTTGCAGGTGAAATTATCAGGAACTATTATTTGCCATCAGTTATTGAATATAACCTCTGGGATCAAAGTATGAAACTTTGGTGTTGTTTGCAACTCATTTTTTGTTCTGAATATAAACTGAAAAGATAAAGCGGTATTGTAATCAAGTTATTGGAGCATACATTTTAGCTGTTTTTAGATGTTTTTTTAATGATATGCAAAGGTAGTTTTGCCAGTGATTATCTTGTAAAGAAACTGGTTCTAATGCAGCAGTTTGTGAGGATACTGTAGATTGATTGCCATTTGATGCGAGTACAGATTACACTGGTGAGTGCTGAAAGGGGCACCTGTGACAAAATGGATTTCAGTGTGATAGATGACAACTAGTTTATGGATGGAGACGGTTTAGGAGGCATTCCTGTAGATAATGTCACAATAATCTTGAGCAGGAAGGATTGGCATTTGACCAGGGGTGTGCTATGCTGAATGGGTGAAGGATGATGGGCTACGGTACAGGAAATTAACTGTCAGTACTAGTTTTAATGAGCCAAGACTTATTTCCTAGTTAATAAGATATATTGTAATGCTTTTTTATATTCGTTTCAGAGCCCAAACCTTTACTAAAAATTGAATAATATAAGCTGAGTGTTTCAGCAAAATTTCCTTTTTTAATGACCTTTCTGAGCTCTTGTCACTCCTGGTAGAAAATTAACATCATTATTACCGTACAATAAGTATAAATTCATTATCATGCAAAAAGGTAGAGTCAGACTTTAAGTATTTGTCAGTATTCCACTTCCTTAGAGAGCAAAAAATCAAAAGCGATGGTTTAAAATAAATGGAACAAATTCACTCCTTTTTTTGCAGTGCTGATTCCCCCATTAATTAATCCCCGAAGAAGAAACATGTCATATTTGACAGGAGGTTTGGCTCCAGCGGTCAGAGCAAAGAAAAAGACCTGCAGGGAGAAGAAAGCTTGAGATGATGAAGAGAAATCTGCTCCTATGCTAGTATTTAGGGGGATTATTAAATGCCATGGATTTTAAAAGTCAAATTAAATATACATAAGGTAATATAATGTGAAATAAGGGGTTGGCAGCAGTTAAATACCCTAAATCCTATGTACAGTATTTTGATCAAGCTCTTTTTCTATTCATTTGTATGGCACACACTCTATTTATAACTGTATTTTTGAATAGGTGGCTGTTGTTGTGACTTGAAGCCCCTCCTTGTGCTGTTGAATCAGTATAGCACTGAATCTGCTTAAAGCAATGCCCAACAGTAATTATGTAAAGCAGGGATGGGTAACTCTATTCCTCCAGGACCAATGTCCTGTAAACTGCTAGAGGTGTTCTTGGTCCAGCACACCTGAATCAAATGGCTAAGTAACATCCTCCATATGCAGGATTACCAGGATTCTGAAGAGTCTTGGTAATTATTTGGTTCAGGGACACATCTAAAAGTGTCAGGACACCAAGTAGCCCATCCTTGACGTGACGCATTGAAGGTGTAAATGTTCAGTATAGCTCTGTGAGACGGTATTTATCCCATGCAGACTTCTTTTTTGTTTGTTTTTTGACACAGTTATTCAGAAGTTCAATCGTGGGGGGGGGGGGGGGGGGGGGGGAATAATCTAAAGAAAAGCAGAAAGTAGGTTTTTAGGAGTTTTTGATTTATCGGGGAGAAACTAACATCCAAAGTAACCTGGCTATATGTGATAAAGTGATTGCTCCTAAACTTCATAACCTGTTATGATGCTTTGAGTGTTTTATATAACTAGGGTAGGGCTGCCCTCTCTTCTCAGCAGAGTTGATTTGATTTATCCTCTGTGCTCGTCCAGTGTTTTTAATTTAATCCTGCAACATCTCAAACATGTTAAATTTCATTACCCCAGAATATGAAATGTAACTTTTTAAGATACTTGCTGTTTTCAGAAAGTTTCTAAATTGGTTGCTTGGTTCTGTTTAAGCAGTGGTGATACCTGGGATTGTTGAAAGTACAACCAAAGAATGTTGTTTAAATATGATTAAGTCATAATTTAACAAGAAGGGCACTTAGGGAGAGTGGCGGCCTAGTGATTAGGGCATTGCGGTTGGAATCCAGAGGATCTGAGTTCAAGCCCCACTCCCACAGACTGCCACTCTGGGTCACTGAACAAAGACCCTTAACCCCACACTTTTCCCCAAGGGAATGGGTTAAATGCAGAGAGTTTGCTCTGTACTTGTGACATTGTAATGACAAAAAAAAAATTTAAAAAGCTGGAAGAAAAAAAAACTTTTCACTCTTGGCAGTCCTATGGTTTGGTACAATTACCAAACACACTGAGGAGAAAAAAACATCCTCTCTGAAAGGTATCTTGCAAAGCAAAAAACTATCTTCTATTAAATAAAAAGATGCAATGATTGTAGCTGGTAGCTGTCATGTTTTTATTTTTACATGAGGCTAATAAAAGTGCTTGTCTATTCTCAAATCCATTTAGCGAGTTTGAGGAAAAGTTTAAAACTCTTTGATGTGACATTTTGTAAACATCCAGTGGTTATTTATTGATCCAAAACCTTGTTCAAACGTGTCATTGCTGAGACACCCTATGTCCGTCCTGGTCTCAGCTGTGATAACCCACCCGGGTTCGTTATCTGAGAGATCGTTATGGTGATCGGATTCGCCGACCATCTTACTGTCTTAATTTTTCAGGCCCCACCCTCTTGCAACAGGCAGGTGGACGACCTAGCAGCCAACACTGTCCATTATCTTTTTGTCCGCCTGAATTCACGATAGCTCAGACCCGATTAACACTTGGAATAATGATCGGTAATTTTTGATGATCATTGCAGGTTCCTTTAAACAAACGTCATTTCATTTTATAGAACCCTCACTTATAGCTGTTCCATATCTCAGGATACCATCAGGAAATCAATGACTCTGAGAATGCGCTGACCAAATTGAAGTATAATAATCTTTGATTAGCAAGCATCTGGCAGTTATTTTAGGGATGGAGAAATGCTACAGTAGACCTAGTTCCTAAAACTTTAAATTTCCACAGGACATCAAAATTCGTCTTTTCTAAGAGGAAGTTACCTGGTAAAGCAAAACACTTCTAACTTTGTTTTGTTGTAAAATCTGTTTTATTCATAAGAAATAGTATCTTACCGGCAGCCAAGAAAACCCACCTACTTCTCAGCCATAAGTGCAGGTAGAGTCTATAAATAATGTAAGGCTGATCCCTGGATTTCTCTATTAGCTCTCTGGAACATATTTGAAACGTCAAGGGCTGATTATACTCCCTGCAGCAGTGTGTCGCAGTCAGCTTGTCGCAGATATTTTTTATTTATGCCCAATATAGAAGCGTGGTCGGCACTAAGTTATTTGACACCACAAAGCAAGAGCGACAATCAGGAACTACCTGTGGGTCTAGATACGGCCAAGGCGGTGAGGAAGTGGGGGCAAGTTTGTGTGACAACGGAGGGACATGAGGGCCAAAAAGGGCAGGGATCCAGGTGGAAACATGGTCCCAGTGTTCTCGCGCACCTCGCTCTTCTAGCTGGTCCAACCTAATGAGTCGTTTTCCATAATGGTGGTCATACAAACAAAACAAGATGGTACGTACCAAGTAGGAAATAGGCATAGTGTAGAGCGGATGTACAGTAGATCTGACCGATCAGAAGCCTCCTGTCTGCGGCACTGTCTGTTTTCACCTACAATTTTGGAGAGGTGCAGCAGGGTGTCTGCGGCATTGCCTCTTCTTTTGACTCAGCCATCAAGTGAGTTCATGGAGCTCTGATTTATGTTAACATTGGTGTTAACATAAATTCGAAAATAAGTCCAGTCTTCTCCACCTTTCACCGCCCCTTACTCAGCGTGTGCTCTGTCACCTGGCAGCCATGACAGTTGATTCACAAAGCAGACAAATAATGGATGTCGAACTGCTTAGTACTGTTCTGTCTGCTTATTTCATTTCTGAGGAGCTTCAGCAGCACCTTAGTCGCAGATTTCAGATTTATATTCCCCTCACTGCACAGATATTGGAATCTGAGCTTAGATGTCAGCTAAACCCATTTTCACAGGGACAGATAAAACCTTTCAAAAAACAAACATTACCCTCCACATATCTGACTCACTAACTATTTAAAACAACTGTTGTCATTCATTTCAGATGGAACAATTCACATACTTGTGTTATATTAAACTGTAATTAAAATATTTACCACCGTTCATTGCCATTTCCCTTTTTACTCCGAGTACGGAGCAGCCGGGTTGCTTGGACTCTGAATGAATCACGAGATACCCAAGGCTAGAGAGGATACAGCGAACCCGTCCTTCCAAACGGACAAAAAGATGGCTCGATTTGTCGGCTGCCCAATGAGTCTTTGAGTCTGAGCAGGCCATGGCGCAACGCTTTATCGTAATCGGCCAACGAATCTGGTCTTTGGAGGACGCAGCCTCCATATTCAAACACAGCCACTGGTTCCTCATTCTGTTCTAGACTGTCAGTTATAATGTCAGCTGATAATGCTTTACGCAGAATTGTGATTTCTCTTCTTTTGACTCAGCCATCAGGTGAGTTCATGGAGCTCTGATTTGCATCACCTCTTCGATAAAATATAAAACTACATCTCGAGATTTCTCTAAAAGGCGGCCCTTTGAAAATTGACATTATTTCTCAATTATTGAAATGTCAATCATTTCTTTCCTGTTATTTCTGATTTTTCATGTATTTTCAACTCTTAGGTTATGTTTTCGTCTAACATTTTATTGAGTATGCTGCAGCAGCGCAGTTGGAGTCATTTTAAAGCTCCCATATCTGCAGGGGACGCCATTTATCAAAAGTAATCCTGTTTACAATTTAGAAAACTAAGTTACATTCATTTAGATTTTTTTCCCCAATAGTTACAAAAAATATTTCTTTGTCTACCAGCATTGTTTGGTGTATTTACAATGGAAAGTAGACTTTCTGGTTCAAAACAAAAAAGTAATACAAAGCATATGTCTTTGTTATTTTCTGAATAGAAAGGTTGATCACCTGTGAATGAAATATTTGTTGTCTGACTCCATGGTTCAGAACGATCACATGTTCCGCTACAACTCTAGAGAGACGTAGTGAATCATTTATTTAGGCTACAGTATGATGAACGCTTACTACTTTAGAGTTTCAGGGGGTTTGTGTTGTTTGTCATTGATGAACGGTTTTAGATCTTCAGTGGGTTGACATGTTTGCCATTGTCTAGCCCATGTACTTTTTCTGAGATAAATTTGTGGAATATATTGGAAACCATTATAGCTTTCACTGAACTGCTGCTTGTTTCTCTATACTTTTCCATAAAGGCTAGATTTGTGAAGTCTATAAATAAAAAATTAAATCAGATTGACAGGTACTCATGTTGGATTGAGGAGCTCTACATTTCCTACAGAGTTTCCATGGATCTTTTTGCTGTTGCTTAGATTAATCCCTTCTTGCCCAGTTTGTCAGTGAAGGTAGATGGGTGTTTGGTTGTAGGTTTGCTGTTTTGTCTGTCATTTCAGATAACAGACTTTTTTAAATACCCTAATTCAGGTTCATCGCAGAGTTATTAGCTGCGTTATTTGATCTTTTTCATGTTGTTTCTAATAAGCCTCAGAGACCTTCACAGAACCGAGGAGTTTATAATGAGATTAAACAAATCACAGGTGGTCTGTGTGTAGTGATTAGGTAACTTCTGTAGAAAGCTGGTTGCACTGGATTTTATTTAAAATTTGAAAGTGAAGGGGGGTCTAATAAAAGATTATTTTTTTAAGAATGTTCTGAAACAAGGCATTAGGTTTGTATAATTAGTGATGCAGTACAGGGTACTGTTACTTAAAGTCATTTTAGGCTGTATTGAGTGAATGTGAGATTATAAGCCAACAAAAGTTTAAAGGTTAGAAAACCTTTTGCCACTATCTTTATATTAAACATCTCTTTCATGTCCTCTAACATGTCCTCTAAAAGGAATTAAGTAAAATATATAAAACTACTATTTGTTCTCTACATTAATTATTGCAATGATTAAAAACCAAAATAGTCACTGTTTACTATGGTTTTTAAATTAGATTTTGTTTGGTTCCAACTTTGCTGCATTCAGACTTTTGCTACTTTTCTAAGATTTTCCAACTTTCAAGATGCATTGATTCAGAAAAACGTTTGGTGCATGATTAGCCTCCCCTCTCACTCTGCAGGTTGTAGTTTTACAGCTTGTGGTCGGCCACAGTTAACACTCCATTATTTTCTGCACCTCTATGTTGTCACCAAGCTGCTGAGCATGAAAAATATTTCATTATCATAGGTGCTTCATTCTGTTTGTTTACGATTAATCAGGTCCATCAAGAGGATTCTTTTTCTGTGAAGTTTATGAAAATCTATCATGGAAGGAGTCTGGGAGCCAGATGGATGGCAGCTGTTTTGTTTACTTCTAAATACCACAAACCGGTTCATAGTTTACTGACAAAGTGCTCGACAGTTGTTCAGAAAGGTCACCACTAATCACTGATGGCCCCTTTCGAACATAATTCAGCCTTTTGTGATCTTTTCTTCACTGAGGCACACATGGTTAACAGATTTGCTAAGCAAATCCCTCTGCAGGGACTGTAGCATTTGCATTTTTCCATTTAATAAAAAGCAGCACATGCTAAGCCAGGTGAGGCAAGATGATTTTGAAGTAATTTTATCAAAATCCAGAATATAAAATAAAAAAAAGGTGTTATTATAACCGACGGGTGTTATTATTACACAGTTTTCTTGAATTTAAGAATTTGCTGTTTTCTGTGTCTGACATGCAGGGGTCCCAAAAACATCCACAAAAGGTTTTTTTTTTTTTTTTTTTTTTTTTTGTAGCCTTAAATGAATATTTGAAGCAGAACCTGTTGATTCACCTAAAGGAGGCTTCTTTTTTTTTTCTAAATGAGCTGATCTTTTGGGTGAGCTCTTGGTAAATAGTCTCTTCCTACTTATAACCTTCATCTCACCAGAAAACAATTCTGTCTTCAATATGACAGTAAACATCTAGAAAAAAGAAAAATGTAGATGATCAGAAGGGAAATAAACTGGACTATATAATGGGATCTGAATGTGACTTAATGATTAGCTTAGATTAAAAAATTTGGATTAATTTCTGAAGTGACTTGAGAAAAAAAATTGTATTACTTAAATAGTTACATGTTATAATTCATACATTAATAGAACAGATGTTTGTACCCAAGTATCTAAATTTGTTCCTAAGTACTAGTTTTAGCTGTTATGTTGCTTGTATTGTTATCGTTTTGTTAACATATTTTGTATTTTATTTGATTTCTGTTCGAGACATTAAGATCTATATACAACTCTATTTTTAACAAACCTTTTTAATTATCATTATTCATTTTTGCCTCTGACAAACCTGAAATTCCCCACTGTGGGATAATAAGAAGTATTTCTCTATTCTATTCTATTCTATTTGTTGATACAACAGAATACAATTAAATAACTGAAAAGTTCTAGCATATAACTGTAGAATATAAATGTTTAAAAACACCTTTACTGTTTAATCTTCTTTTATACAGGTTTCTAAAACAAATGATAGACTTGAGTTACTAAGGGAGACGTATTCACTGAGGTTCTTCATCAAGCCATATTTAATGGTTAGAATATCTTAAGGTTTTAATGGCCTAACATCAAAATGCCAGATCACAGATGTTACTTTGATTCAGCTGATGTAATAATAAAGTTGATGTTTTTCATAAAATATTTTCCTCCCTTAAGCATTAACACATTGAAAAATTGAAAAGCTGGTGTTAGATTTATTACGCCGCACATCAGCAAAGGATTCCTTCGGGGTATACAGACAATGAACTTGGTGTAGCCTAAAACAGAGGCAAAACTAAGAGTTTGAGGACCTAAGCATAAAAAACAAACTAAGGCCCTCGCCTGAAAGGATATGTCAAGATGTTTGCCCCTATATCTGACCACTTTCTAATAACCTTCAGGATTACTTTAACAGAGTTCTCCTCCCCCAAAAGAAGGTTAAATTTTAGTAGATCTTTATCAGATAGTGCAGTTATAAATTTTAAAGAATCTGCTTCACTTTCTCTCGCCTCTGTGTCGCTGAGCAGTGCTGCAGAGTGCAAAAGCATAGCTTATTCCCCTTCACAGGTTGATGATTTTGTTGATGGGGTTGCTAGTTCTCTGCGTACTGCCTTAGACAACGCAGCTCCCTTGAAAATGAAAACCATTAAAAATAGAAAGCTTGCTCCTTGGTTTAATGCAGAGCTGCGCACTTTGAAGCAAAATACTAGGAAACTGGAGAGAAAATATCGCTCCACAGGCCTGCGGGAGTCCTTCCTAGTCTGGAAAAATGGTTTACTGCTGTATAAGAGGACCCTTTGTAAAGCAAGAGCAGCATACTTCTCCTCATTAATAGAGGAGAATAAGAATAATCCTAGATTTCTTTTTAATACAGTTGCCAAACTCACCCAGAGCCATAGCTCTGTTGAACCGTCCATTCCACCTGCTCTTAGCAGCAATGATTTTATGGGATTCTTTATAAATAAGATTGATCTTATTAAAAATAAGATCATAAGCACTCCTCTATCCGCGATTGTACCTGAGGTAGTCATGGAATCTGAACCGGGTTTAGACTGCTTTGATCCAGTTGAACTTTCTGAATTAGCAAAATTATTGTCTTCATCTAAGCCTTCAACTTTATGTTAGATCCAGTTCCAACCAGGTTATTTAAGGAGGTATTCCCTTTGATCTCCTCCTCCATTTTAGATGTGATTAATCTATCTCTGTTACAGGGATATGTACCTAAAGCTTTTAAGGTTGCTGTAATTAAGCCTCTGCTTAAGAAACCGTCTCTTGACCCAGATGACTTGGTTAATTATAGACCTATATCCAATCTTCCTTTCTTATCCAAAATTCTTGAGAAAGTAGTTGCCAAACAAGTTTGCGACCACTTACACCATAATGAACTTTTTGAAGAGTTTCAGTCTGGCTTTAGAGCTCATCATAGCACTGAAACAGCTCTGGTGAAAGTCACTAATGATATTCTCATGGCCTCAGATAATGGACTTGTATCTGTGCTCGTCCTGTTGGATCTTAGTGCTGCATTTGACACAGTTGACCATAATATTCTTTTAGAAAGACTTGAATATTTTGTTGGAATTAAAGGAACAGCACTAGACTGGTTTAAATCTTATCTATCTGATCGAATTCAGTTTGTTTATGTTAATGATAGATCTTCAACACGCTCAAAGGTTACCTGTGGAGTACCACAGGGATCAGTGCTAAGACCAATTCTCTTTACTTTATACATGCTCCCAATTGGTAGAGTTATTAGACAACATGGGATTAATTTCCACTGTTATGCTGATGATACCCAGCTATATCTGTCTATAAATCCAGATGAAGCTAACCCATTACATAGATTACAGGCATGTCTTGAAGACATAAAAACCTGGATGACTCTTAACTTTCTGCTTCTGAATGCAGACAAAACAGAAGTTATAGTCTTTGGACCAGAGTCTCTGAAAAAGAAGCTGATTAGCCAGTCACTTCATTTGGATGGGATTAAACTGATTTCAGATAATAAAGTAAAAAATCTTGGTGTTATTTTTGATCAGGACCTGTCATTTAAATCCCAGATCAAAGAGGTTTCTAGAATTTCCTTCTTTCATCTGAGGAACATTGCAAAAATTAGAAATCTCCTGTCCAGGGGTGATGCTGAGAAACTAGTCCATGCATTTGTTACTTCAAGGCTGGATTATTGTAATTCTTTACTATCAGGAAGTCCACAAACTGTAGTTAAAAGCCTTCAGCTGATCCAAAATGCTGCAGCCAGAGTTCTGATGAAAATTAAAAAGAGAGATCATATCTCTCCTATCCTGGCTTCTCTTCATTGGCTTCCTGTTAAATCAAGAATAGAATTTAAAATCCTCCTTCTCACATATAAAGCCTTAAATGGCCAAGCTCCATCTTATATCAGAGATCTGATTGTTCCTTATGTTCCTAACAGAGCACTTCGCTCTCAATCTGCAGGTTTACTAGTGGTTCCTAGAATTTCTAAAAGTAGAATGGGAGGCAGATCTTTTAGTTATCAGGCTCCTCTCCTGTGGAACCAACTACCAGTTTTAGTCCGTGAGGCAGACACTCTGTCTACTTTTAAGACTAGGCTTAAAACTTTCCTTTTTGATAAAGCTTATAGTTAGGGTGGCTCAGGTTATCCTGAGCTGTCTTTAAAGTTATGCTGCTATAGGCTTAGACTTTTGGAGGACATAGGGACCCCCATTTCATCATTCTGCTTCATTCTCTCTCTGTTCTCCTATTCTGCAGAATCTGTTTGTTCAATCTCTAACCTTCTGCTCTCTCTGCTTTTCCTCAAAGTAGCTTTGCCTCGTCTGTTCCTGTTTGACTGTGACGTCATCCAGGAAAGAAACATCAGCTGTGCTGCTTCCATCAACACCCTTGTTTGTAGATGTTGGAGATCGGCCTGTTTTCAAGTGTGGTCCTGTGACTGGGTGGATGTGCTCTCTTCGTCCTCTGGCATGGGAGCTGGCTCGGAGCTTGTCTGCCTGGCTGTGTGTTTCCTGGACGGGGCCGCCTTTTACAGCTGCTTTTTGTGTCTCTGCTTCCGTCTCCTTGAACCCCAGTCGGCCTCGGCAGATGGCCGCTCACACTGAGCCTGGTTCTGCTGGAGGTTTCTTCCTGTTAAAAGGGAGTTTTTCCTCTCCACTGTCGCTACAAGCATGCTTAGTGTGAGGGATTGTATTTGAGTCAATGAGTCGATGCAATCAACTGGTTTTCCTTAGATATAAAACTTTGTATCAATTTGACTGTATGATCTGGTTGAACTGTAAAGTGCCTTGAGATGACATGTGTTGTGAATTTGGCGCTATATAAATAAACTGAATTGAATTGAATTATATGAAATATGAATATTTATAAACTTTATAGATTTTCAGTTTAAAATGTGTTGATTTAATCACATGAATGGGATCATTTTGGTGAGGGATAATGTCAGGATAAAAGTGTCACATCATCCTGCTGACATTTGCTTTGTCCCTCAGATGCTGAAGAAAGGTTACTAATTACTGAGCAACTTATGTTACCTCAGGCTTTCAAGCATTTGCACTGTTGCAGAAACACTTGAATAAAAAAAAAGACCTAATATGTATTTTTTAAATATAAATAAGGACCTTAAAGCATTGACAAACCTGTTTTTTTTTTTGTCAGAAGGGACGTGGTCATCTGTTTTTTTTCCTATGTTAGTTAGGCTGAGGATGCTTTTCAGCTGCAACCCCATCAGTGTGTTTAATAGAGCTTTATGATAGTCTGCTTTTGACATTATATCTTTATCTGCAGTAAACATTAATAGATGAGTTGTTGTTTTTTGTCTGATTTAGGGGTTTGAAAAGCAGCCATCAGAACTCTCTCTGCTGTATTTGCAGACTGTTTCACTGAGAGGAGTTCTTTATTATTTTAGTTTATCCAGATCATTAGACTTTAAGAATCAAGTAATTTAATGAACATCAGTATTATCAGTATTAGCTTTAAGAAACTCTCCAAATGCTTCATCACACTTTGCTTGCTGCAGCAACTCTTAGTTCAGTGATCTGCTACCTACCTTATTCGCTCCACTTCTGCATGTTTTAAATCCGCCGTTTCAAATTATTTGATTTCCTCCACAGGATGTCAGCAAGTTCTGCAGGAGCCTTTTAGAGGGCTGTCAAAATCTATTATGTTAAACAAACAGGAGAGTCAGAAAAGTAAATAACTGAAATATTTATAGTTCTGCTTGATGCTAAAAGAAATCTTTGTGCTTTTAATACTGTGTAAAAAAAGCTGTATTAGCCCACGCTTCTGTCCATCCATCGCTCTCTCCATCAGTTCTCTGGTTTTTGAACATACATATTTAAAGTCTGACCAGTGCAGTATTTTTTTGTCAAAAATTCCAATATGAATCTTGGATGCTAACATAAAAACCAGATAAAAGGACATAAACTTATCCAATTTGAAGCTGGAAAAGCAAATTTGATATAAAAGTGTAGGAATAATGAAATGTATTTTTAATTTTTATGTTATGTGTGAACAATATAGGAATAAAGTACACAAAAATATGAACTATGGAAGATTTACTTAAAGTCTGCATAGCTTTGGTAGAGAAAGAAAAATCACCCTACTGTAGTTTCCTTTGGAATATTATCTGTATGAACTGAAAAGTATTGGTTTGTTCCAGCTGGATGTTATAAAATAAAATAAACAAAATCAAACGTGACTTAAGATTGCAGCTGCAACCCTGCGGAGCCCCATTCTCTACAAATCTGGGTTAAGGTTATTGATCAACTGAACACTATCATGAGGAAAAACTGCTTATTTGGGTAATTATAAGCATAACAAAGGTGTACATTTTCAGCTCAGAGTAATTAGTCTGCACCTCTTTCAGCTGTCATCCTCCTTGGAATTCTAAACACATGCCATACAGAGACTGACTTCATTAGCAGTATTCATTAGACAATCCTAAACACACACTCACGGCCACACACATCGCACCATTGTGAGCAGTCTTAAAGAAAAATGGGAATTCATTCCTGCAGATTTAGTCCAAACTCTCCAAGCCTTTCTAAAAACCCAGGTCTCTGACCAGCTCGCTAATGCTAATAGCTCATTATGGACACTGAGCTAACAAGCGCATTTCCTTTCTGGGATAATGATCATTTTCCTCTCATTACTTTTGTGATTTTTCTTTTTTTTGCAGTTCTAGGCACAAAATCAGCTCTTTGTGTTTGTCTCCTTGTAAACTCTCATTTTGGGGTCATTTTGTTGTCCTCACCTTTCTGAAAATCTCTTTAATGACATCACTCTAAAACTCCAACTAATGCATCTACGTGTGCAGAAGTTTTAATGTGGAAACAGCAGCTTTGCTCCTTCTCTGCAAACTGTAAGTTTTCATAAGTCCCTTTTGAGAAAAACATATTTCCCCTAGAGGAAAAAAAAGTGCATAAAAGGCATGAAATTGATATTTAGTTTTTGTTTTATCTAATATTTTTGCAAATAGTAATCTGAAGAGTGTTCTACGCTTTTATTCAACCACATTGACTTCACTGCAAATACACGTAAAAGTTCTTTAGAGTATGTTTCTGTCAGCTTTGCACGAAGACAGAGATTGAATGAAAGCTTTTTAGGTGCATTGATGCTTGTGATGTGATATGACAAAAGAGTGCTTTTTAAAGTTCATGATTTCTTTTTTTATGTTCTCTTAAGTTTTTGTACTCTCTCAAATTAAACCCTAAGCCAACCATGTTTTCTATCTCAATCTCTTTTCAAAGGATCCTCCTATTTTTTCAAGGGAAAGGAGTACTGGCGAGTGCCAGGCAGTGACATGGAGGTGGAGGCAGGATACCCCCGCCTGATTGCGAAGGATTGGCTGCTCTGCACCGAGATGCAGTCGGACTCTCCAGACACGGAAGCCAAAAGCACAGAGACGAGGGTCAACGTGCACCGCCACCCGGACCATGCAGAGAACGGATACGAGGTGTGCTCCTGCACCTCTGACACCGCCTCGCCTTCAGCCATCCACTTATCCCCATCTCCACTTTGGCTTTTGCCACCTCTTTGGACGCTTTCACTGACCTGGCACTCTGAACTCCTATGATGCTGAAGCACAGGATTGAGTCCTTGTCTTCAGTTCAAGAGAGAGACTAATTAGTGGATGCTCAGCAAAAAAACAAACATAATGGAAGGATTTCATCATATAAATACAGTTTATTTAGTTTTTGTTCTCTATTTCTGTTTATTCTTGGGGGTTATTTATTTCATATGCCATCTTCTGGCCACTTAAAGAGCCTTGCAGTAGCCATTCTACAAACAATTATCTGTCAACTGACAATGACAGTTTGGTGTTTCAGAAGCTAAGTTGCACAGAAATATAAGTTATATTTACTCATGGCTTCATCCATGCTGAGAGGGCTAAATAGAGAGGAATGTTCCCATAGAGGTAGTTTTATTATTACAGATTTTAACGGCGACTCATCTAAAGAATGCAGTTATACAAATAAAAGGCTGGAGGGTCAAACTGCATGAAGTTGAAAGTATTCACATCAAAACTGATACACAGGTTTGGAAAGTACAGCTTCTTACCAAAGCTTCTTTTATAAAGAAGATTTATGGTAATTTATTGTCCCCAGAACATAAAACTGTAATTCTAACTCAGTGGGTGATTTGCTTGCTGTCTTTTGTTTGGTGCTCAGCAAGTATATTGCAGTTCAAATTAGAATGAAATCCTTCTTTACAACAACAATATTCTTCTGATTTACCTCCAGTGATGTCTGGGTCTGTTTTGCTGTTTTCTTTCAATGGTAGGCATGGGCCAGTTACCACTATATTATATAAAAGTTACAGTTTCACAATCACTTTTCATTGTACATTGTACTCCCCATACAGTTTACAAGGATAGGATAGCATACCGGTAGGTTACATGTTCACAGGTGAATATCAGTGAGTTTATTGGTAAAAGTTCCCTTATCCACAGCTGAAAAACTAGTTCATAAAGTAAACACATCCTTGGTATGCTAATAAGATCATAAAAGCACTGCTAAAACGATCTAGAAATAAGTAAAAATTTCTTAAATTAAGTGTATTTGCCCTTAATTACAGTAGGTAAATAAGATGTTTTGCCAATGGAATGAGTATATATCCTACTAAAATAAGATAATTAGATAACATGCACTTAAAATAAGACAATGCAATTACTTTTGTTTCATTGGCAAAGTGTCTCTCTTACCTTCTCAATTCCAGAAAGAGGAATAGGATATTGCAAATTCACATTAGGGCTTTCAGTCACAACTATGCAGTCCTCAACTGCTGCTGCTTTAGAACAGGTGTCAATGATGGGGCCCCTAAGAGGTCGTGGCCCTGTAAGCAACTGCTGTCTCTGCTTACCGATATTTACACCATTGAGCCCATCCATTAAAGTGTCAGAAAATAAATTCATTATGATGCATTGCGAGCATATTATTTTAGCAGCAGTAGAAATAACTTTTTTTTCTCTTTTAAATGGATATAATAAATTAAATTCTGCATTTTTTTTAAGTTTTAATCCCATATAAAAAGTTTTCATTTAAAGGTTAAGGTAATTCCATACTGGCTCATGCTTACTGTTCAGATTAACATCCCAGAAGACCATCAAAGAAATTATGGCAAAAATTTTTTATATAAAAACAGTTTGAGAAATATACCAAAAATAAAAAATAGAAGCTGAATCTATAGCTATAATAAAAAAAGATAAAAAAAAATTCAAAGAATAACAGCTACACATTACACACAGCTTTTGGAATTTTTCATTCTAGTTCAAGAAAACAAAGTAGTCTCTATGTAGCCACAACGTATTATTCAAAACACTTTGAAGGAGCTGTAATTTCTAAAAGATTTGAGTAAAGCTATATCCAACCTGGGCTGTCAGTGTCCAGATGTTTTCCAGGCCACTGGGATGCCACATGTTGAACCGTTCCATATTCTGTCAGGTTATTGAGACTAACCAGTGTGTGTTTCATTGGGATTTTCTCTCATAGACAAACACTAAGTGGTGAATAATATTTAGAGGAAGAATTTTTAAACATTTAAGTCTTTTTCATTTTATTTTGAAAATACTTTGTTTAGTGTTACCCTGCGATGGACTGGCGACCTGTTCAGGGTGTACCCCGCCTCTCGCCCATAGACAGCTGGAGATAGACACCAGCACCCCACTTGGGATAAAGTGTGTCAGAAAATGGGTGGATGGATAACTTTGTCTAATCGACTTTTTCTGCAAAATTAGAGCTGAAAATATTTAGTAAAAGCTGTCTATGAACGTTGCAGATCTGGATAATGTAATCTATGTCCATAGATTGGCTGTGAAGCTTCAGTCTTCCCGTATATTCTAAATTTGATTTAGGTCCACGTTTTGACCAAATCCTTCTTACATATAGATATACTTTAATTAAAACCACTCTATTAAGGCTCTGGATGGAAGTTTGGGGTCGTTGTTCTGCTTTAAGGGGAACATCTGCCGCATTCTAAACTCTTTTGCACCTTTTAACTGTTTTTTTTTTTTTTCAAGAACTGAATTGTATTTAGCTCTATTCATCATCTTCTGCCCAGCTCCCCTGTCAGTGCAGAAGAAATGCTTCCCCAGAGCAGGATGCTGCCCATGCCTTTCCTCATGGGGTGGATGTTTTATGAATGATGTGCAGGGCTAGTGCTCCACCCTAAATTGATCTTTACATGCAGTCTTTCTTTCTTTTGTTCTTTCCTACTTACCTTAGTTTTTTTGGTCTTTCATTATTTCGTTCTTTCTTTTGTTCTTTCTTTCTTTGGTTCCTTCCTTTCTTCCTTCCCCCATTTAAAGTTTTAATCACTGCAGCTTTTGATTGGTCAGCCTTAGTAGTAGATGTAGTTTGCCATGTTTTTTTAAGTTTGCAGCAGTGCCATAATCTTTCCATATTCATAAGATTTTTCAAAGATAAGCATTCTGTAGGTAATACTTTTTTGAAGGCAGATTTTTTTTTTCTCTTTTCGAGGTATCAGAGTAAAAACAAAATGTTTTTCCAGTTTGCGTTGGTGAAACATAGAATTTTCCATTCCCTTGCCTATTATTTGCTGGTCTGTGTTGGTCTATAATACAAAATTCCCACTAAAATACATAAAACTTAATGGAAAAAAAATAAACGTTTTTGGAGGGGGGGTAAATATTTAGCACTGAATGACCGCCGTTGATATTCAGATCAATCAATCCCATAGGGAACGATTGCTATTAAGCCAAATATAGACTCTAACCAGAGGGAGGAATGATACCCTGAGGTGTCAGTCTTCGACAGGTGACTGGCACTGCAGCACCCGTCTGTGCAGACAGGTGTAATGTACCTTGGGATGTATTGCAGATAGATGCTTAGGTTTACAGATCAATGGCTCTGTGGGAGTTTGACGTGAAGAAGACACATGAGTGGCGTGCTGGTTGTCAACAGCAAGATGCACATTCGCGGGGAAGACAAGCGAACATTAGAGACTGTTGGAGAAAACGACAAATGAATGTTGGACCGAACATTCAAAGCCAAGATTCCTCCTGTTGCGTAATCAACGTTATCCTTGCTTTCAGTCCTTTTCCTGCACTCCCTTTTCACATCGAGGTGATGCCCACACAGTGCTGCATTCACACCTTAAGCATTCCCTGCCATTAACCAGAGCTACAGTAGTATTGGTTTGCTGTATTTTTTTGTATTAGATATAAATATATATTGTGAGCCATGGCTTTGATGAGACGACAGCTCATGGAGCATTTTCTGACACCGGCTGAAGCTCAATTTGATGACATCCACTGCAGACCTCACAAAGGCAGCAGATTTATTATTGTTGCTGATATATTTACCTACAAGTTTAAATATAGACAGATATATTTGAGTCGCAATGTTCCATGGTTACTACGAACCAGGTGGAATGTGTATATTTGAAGCTGTGTTTTCTAATGTAAAATATTTTTGTAGAAAAAAAATAAAGACTCCACTGGTTTTCCTGGCTAATTACGGTGAAGTGAGAGATTACTTGAGTACTCTGTCTTGTGTCTGAGTGTGTAATTATTTAGTGCCATTGAAAAACAACCCATGCTTGAAGACAGATGAAGATAATAGAACAGCTTGTAGACACCCACCGGGACTTGATGTCCATCTCTGTGGTGCTCTTAAGAATGTTTTCTTCTTACTTTTATTTTGTAATTATGAGTCTGTTCATGAATATTGCAAACGTATTATGATAATCACCACACACATTCACTCTGGCAGAAAATGTTACTGTTGTTATTTTGGGCCTTAATGCTTGTGTTAAAAAAAACATAATGTGGCTCCTTAAGAAGCGTAGGCAGTTCCCTCATTTAACCATATAATTAAACATTCTAAAGAACATTTCTGAACTATTCATGGCAATCACAGTGGCAATATTGAGGAAACCATTCCGAAAAAGATACACATTTTCAGAAAATATATCTTCTTCATATTCACATGGATGTGTTGTAGGTCCTTTTGGATTTCTTTTTTTCTCATTTGGGAATTACCTTTCAATGAAAACAAGGTCAATGCTACAAACAGAATTTCCCCTCCCACCTTTATCAAGATTGTGAGCCATCATACCAGAGTTACTTAAAAAAAGACCTTTTTCCAGTTCATATTATTGGCTGCAACATTCTGTATCTAAAGGCGCTCTCACACCTTGATGATTTGGCCAGCAGATGCATGAAGAATGTGGATGTGGCAAAAACTCTGGCGTACGTTAGTGTAACAATGACCCATTGTTACCTGTATATTGGCCAAAGTAGCAGCTAAACACAGCATCTGGTTTTCTACATTGGTGTATTTTTGTTGTTTTGGGTGAAGTGGATTTGTTTGGGTTGTGGTTCTTTGGTTGGCCACGCCTTGTTTTCATTTTTGTAAAAAGGTAAATTGATTTCACTTTACAATATTTTGTTTTTAACTATTCATAAAAGGGAAATTCATGGATTAAGGAGTTAAAATATTGTATAATAATCACCTATGCTGTTTCACTCTCCCAAGCAGGTGTGTACAGGACTGCACCATTGGATAATTGAAGGGGGGGAGGTTGATCTGATGTATGGTGTATTGGTAAAAGTATTTCTTAAGTAGTTGTTTGTTTAAACCAAATGTTCCTTTTCTTCTTATTGTGAAGCCTAACATCCTTTTAAAAATGGTTTCTTCCAATTTAGTTTCTCCTCTATATAAGAAACATGTCTGCCATTGTTCTAGGTTGGTATGGATTGCTTGATGTCCTGCACCAGGAAAAATTTAAGTTTTGTCAGCTGTAAACTCTTCAGAGCATATTCTTCTTTCAACCAATTTGGATCCAACTTCTGACACCACTTGTCACATGCTTGTCAGGAGACCAAGCAGTCTTGGAGGTGGGACCCAAACTGATTGAAAGAAGAACATGCTCTGAAGAGTTTTCAACCAAAGAACCACAACCCAAACAAATCCACTTCACCCAAAACAACAAAAATAAAACCAGATGCTTTGTTTAGCTGCTACTTTGGCCAATATACAGGTAACAATGGGTCATTTTACAGTTAGATAAGTTATGGGTAAGTTTTGTATAAGTTATGAGCATGCTGAAGCCCATGGACATAAAGCCAGTACATCATGTACTGTATGTCAGTGTTTTGCCCTGCGATGGACTGGCGACCTGCCCAGGGTGGACCCCGCCTCTCACCCGTGGACAGCTGGAGACGGGCACCAGCACCCCTCTCGACCCTGCTTGGGATAGGCGTGACGGATAATGGATGGATGTCAGCGTATGCAATATGTGGGCCATAAGTTACAGGTAAGTTATGTGAAAATTTAGTTGTAAGTTACTCATAAGTCGTGGTGTCTTGCCTATCCAAAACCTATGAGTAACTTATGCGTCACTTATGAAGAACTTATCTCCAACACATATCAACATGTCTGATGTGTTCCAGGCAACAGTTGAACGTGTTTCTAACTTACAGCTACTGTATAATGGCATATTGGCAGTGTTTTTAGGTATAAAAGGGGGTTCGCAGGAGGAAACCGTCAATATTCCTCCTGGTTCACACCCACGTTCATGATCAACAAAGTCCTAGCAGACATGACGCTGAATCTGCTGCAACTGCAAACCTCCTTTCATTCTTTTTCTTTTTTTTGCCAGATGGGAAACAGCAGCTAAGTTCATACGACTGCAGAGTTTAGAGAAATCTTCTTCTTGTGCTTTTCATGAAAATTGAAAAAATACATAGAAAGTCCCAGAATCTTCTAAAATTGTGGCATACGCTGGCTAGATCATCAAGGTGTGAAAGCGCCATTAGCTACAAGCATACATTGACCGTCCATCCATTCATCCATCCATTGAGGAATCTGTCAAGTCATCTTTTCATCCAACTGCTATTCATTCTTCCATCAATCAACCAGGTATCCATATATAAAACCAAATGTCCATTACTCTGATCATTTGTTAGCTAATCCATCCATCTATCCATTAAGATTAAGATTACAGCTTTATTTAATCTGTCTTTATTTTTATCAAAAAATAACTTTTTAACTTTAAAAAAGGTGCTACCAAAAATAATCATCCATTCATGTATTATAAATTAACTTAATTGGTATTCTTAGTACATATTCCTTCTAACACAACTTGCAGGCCAGTGTGACAGCATTGAAAGCATTTTTCCCTCTTCTTGACACTCTGGAGTGGTGTTAATTAACTGGTGTGTCCCGGCAGCCAGCAGGAGAGCACAAACTCCCTGAAGCGAAAACGACACCAGGTCACTCTTCATCAGTTTGTCCAGCTGATCTGGTCTGAGCTGGATGCCACATTTGAGATGGTAGGTAGTGCAGGTAATGTGACCACTATAAGGCTGTTTGTTTCCATCAAGATTGAAGAAAAACACAAATATATGTCAGCTATATATATATATATATATATACATATATATATATATATATATATATATATATATGTATATATATATATATATATATATATACATATATATATATATATATATATAATTGTACTGATCAAACCCAACAAAAGGAATCATTCACAGAAATTCCCAGTCTTTGGAGTTACCTGCATTGAGGCTGAGGCAACTTCCTTTTTATCATCTCAATTTTTTTTATTTTTTTTTTATCAGCTACTTTGTTTACTCTAAAAAAATATTATTAAAACATAGACTTTTTCCAGTCTCAAATTCTTCCACATAACTCATGCTCATGTTGCTTATCATTCTACAGTTGTTCACAGAGGAAAAGAATAATTGGATTTCTGAATATGTTGCTATTTATTGGAAGTGAAAAACTGAAATATGACACTCAAACAGCTTAGTCATAATTTAAGACCATATTTTTCCCTAAGGGTTGCCCCAAGTTTTTAGGAAAGGATGCTCTTTCCTCTTAAATTTTCAGACTCTATTACTGTCATTTCAGGTCCCATAAATTACTCCAAAATAAAATTTGTTCCATGGTAGTGGGATTTCATATAAAAAAGTAAAACCAAACAATGCAAAATGGAGGAACTGAGTTTGATAGGGAATCTTTTTAATGGATGTGTTTGTTATGGACTATCTGGCTTACTGCCAAGGGCAGTGTTCCGTCTAAAGCAGAGCTAGTGGACTAGCATAGACAAGGATTAGAACCACAGTCATTGGAGAAAATCTGTTACTTAAAATCTCTTTTAAAAAATGGCAATTGAACTATTAAGAAGTCATATTTGTGTTTTTTGTGATAACTAATATTGAAGACGGATAGTTTATTTATTGAACTCAATAATAATAATACATTTTATTTAAAGTGCCTTTCAGGACACCCAAAGACACTGAACAACAAACAATCAACAATACACAGTAGCAGACCATATACTCTATATTAGAAACAGTGGTAGACAGTCGGTGCAGGTTTGCAGTTTTGAAACAGATATAAAGTTTCAATATAGCAAATATCAGGTGGGAGGAAATTCCAGAGGTTGGTAGCAGAGCAGGAGAAAAGGTTGTTCCGCCATGGTGACCATTCAAGCAGGAAGCTCAACAAGGTGGATGGAAGAGGAAGATCTAAGGGTATAAGAGCTGGTACCGATCTGAAGGAGGTCTGAGAAGCCAGTGAAGCTCCTTTAGGACTGAGGGGATTTGATGGAAAGAGGTTTTGGTAAATAACAAACTGCTGAATTCTTGACGAGCTGAAGTTTATAAAGAGATTTCTGGGGGAAGACAAAAAAAGTAGATAATTGCAGTAATCAATGTCATCAGAGTTTGTGCGGATGTGGGAAAGGTGGTGCTTTTTTTTTTTTTTACAGCAAATAAGTAAACATTGGGAAACCCCCAAAACAGACTTCCGTTTAACAAAAAAAAATATATATATACTATTTCCAATTGTAGGGATGACTCTCTGAACTGGTTAGTTCTGCATTGTGAAAGTGTATATCTCCACCCTCATGAGAGAAAAACACCGGATGACCTGGATGAAAGACGATCCGCATCTTCATTACCATTGCTGAAAATTTCACCCATTCACTACTACCTACCCCTGTAGATTGTTTACATCCTGTCACCTTTTGCTGATCTCACTGAAGTCATACCAAACATTGGATTTTTTAAAACTTAACCACGAATATTTTCAAGCAATTTACAGATCCTAAATATAGTCAACCCCTGAAGATTTTTGACTTCAACACAAAATGTCACTTTAATTTAAAAGTTAGGTCACATTACATTATAGAGCAGAAGTTATAATCTTTCATATTTTATCTGAGGAAACAGGCCAGAAGATCCTGAGACAAAGTAACTGAAAGACTATAAATCAAAGTTATTTCAATTCAATTCATGATTGAAGGTGTTATATCTAAGGAAACGCAGCAGATTACATCATGCCATTGACTTTGCAGCAATCCTTCACACCAAGCATGCATGTGGTGACAGTGGAGAAGAACAACTCAATTCTAACCAGAAAAAAACATACAAAAAGTACATGGAAGAACTTATCCACTAATACTTTCAGTCTTAGAGAAGGTAATTGTAGACTGGGCCTATAGGTGGCTCTGTTTGGAAAACAAGAACACCTAAGCAAATGATCTCTGAGCCAGTTATCAGGCCAAGAAGAGGAAAGAAAGTGCGTTCACTTAGTTGCAATAAAAGCCAAACTAATAGATATGTTGTGAAGAGAGACAGAACATTTGAGATTTGGGTTTATGACAATTTACTTGACAAATCTATACAGATTGTTAAATACAATAAATCATAAAGTCATATGCCATTGTTTAAATAGGCTACATGTATTAAATGGAAGGTGGGTCCAAAAAGAGGGGTATGAATTGCTTAGGGTGGAACTGATCCAGAGTTCTGCATCGTTAATCAAAACCCTTTGCTCCTAAAAAAAACAAAAAAAAAACAAATGCGCAATGGTTTAGCACATAAATACCAAAGTAGTTCATTTATGGGGATGAAATATGTTTTTCAGTTATATAATAAAATTTGTGAGATGAGCAGATAGGAAAACTTTCATGGTTTTGTAGCCACTGGAGCTAGGAACACACTGTGGATTATCTGTTTTCTAGCAAAAATGTCTAAAAATGAGCTCATATGACAGGCGCTCAATCCCAGTTTCTGTCTCAAGTACATGGCTTTGGGCAAAAAGAGCCCAACTCCCAGACTATGAGAAATAATGTAAAGAAAAAATGTATTTCTGAAAGTGTGTGAAGAAAAAGACTGACCCATGGATTGAGTATATGTGTGCGGCAGCACTCAGTGGAGATGAGATGTCAGAAAGCTTAGCTTTGTTTCTTCTTGTTCCATTCTTGTTGTGCCATTGATGGAAGACTCTGCAGACTTGTCAAGCTCTGGCAGCCTGAGCTGTCACATTCCAATAAAGGTCATATTGGATTCAATTCCTGCCCACACAAAAAGCCAGAGAATATGCCAGGACTCAGCCCAGAGTTTGAGCAGAGGTTTCTCCTCCACTGTGGATGTACGGAGTGATGGAGGGATTGACACGGGAGTCCTCACCTTAATGAACCAAGAGTGTGCAAAGTAGTGCTTTAAAAAAAAAACAAGAAAGGATGGGCTTTTCTGCTGGACACTGTGGCATTTTAAATCAAGTAATGAGCAGTTTGAAACCCTCTGACCATTTTAATTGAACTGAGATAAAATGGGGGCAGAGTCAATGGGGATCAATTTCAGTGAGCCACCATACACAACACTAGCAACCTTAAATTAGTCCAGCGAAACAGAATGCAGCCTTCATTTGTCAGAGGCGTTGGTGCTCATCCAGAATTAAATTGCCTAAGAAGCAAAAAGAAAAAAAATCCTACAACAAAGTTTGTTTCACCTGAAAAGCGAGTTACTTATCACCACATAAAGGTTTCATATCCAGTTTATGAACACAGAATGCCTCCCCCAGGTGTAAGTCTCCCCTGGTTCTAGTAGAGAGTATTGAATTTCCCCGAGATTATTGGTTTAATTATCTGGCATGACCTATTAGCAGGAATTACAAGGTTAAGTGTTGCGGCGCGTTGCGCAGACAAAAGTGTTATGCTGATAAAATCTTGTACGTGCATAGCAATACAGAGGTAGGTTTGAAGAGGGTTTGACCTTCTTGGCCAGATTACTAGCCATCTGTCTGTAGGAAAGGCTGAAGAGATGAGTGAGGCACTGCATCACAAAAGCCAACAGTGATTACTGGAAAGGAGAACTGCAGAAGGCAGTCACCCTTTGGCAAGCAGTGAGGGTAATAAAGCTTATCATAAACTGATAGGGCAGTAAAAGGCACAAGATGGGCACCTGGAGGGGCTTTAGAAACAGGAAAGGAACTAGTTTACAGATTAAAGTTAGCAGGTGTTCCTCTATTCCATCATTAGTGCAATCAGAATAGTTTGAAATAGTTTTCTTTGTTTGCAGAGGATAATGCTGCAAGGTTAATAAAAGAGCTCAAGCTTTGTGTTGTAAGGATTTCCCTATCGGCACATAATTAAAATATCCTTCGTTCCAAGCTTTAAAACTAAGTACATCGACAAACAAAAACAGTGCATGGCATATTTACCCATATCTATCCATTTTGCAAAGACTTCTCGAACGTTTAGAAAAAATAAGGGCACCCAAGAGATAGGCAGCTGTTAAAACCTCCTTCAGTGAAAGGTTGGTTGGATTCTATATGACTTTATCATAAAAGGGAACCTACAGAAAGTTAAAACCTACAAAAAAAGCCATAACGAAGACAGGAGCTAGTACTCTCTTACCATCTTGACATTAATAGGCCTACTACTTTGCACCATATAAGCCATTCCCTTTGAACTAGACACAGAGAAACTTTAAAATATGAAAAAAAAAATGAAATTTCAAATTCTGATCGGAATGCCTTTGAGGTGTAACAATGTTGGAACTTTGTCCCCCTATGCAGCAGCTTCTTTAGGTCATTTTGGATTATGGCCCCTGATGCATGGTCAGTGAGCAGAGCTTAGAGGGATAGTGTAGAGAGGTTCTGCATATAACTTATGAAACATTACATGTACTTGCTAATTCTTATGTTTTTCTTTTTTTTTCTATTTGCATACATTTAGGAGGATAAAGCTAATAGCTAGACGAGGCATTATGTTGGCTTGTAGTTTTTCGACCCACATGCAGAATCACGCAGAGAACCAGCAAAAAAGCAACAGTTATCTGGAAAAACTGCAGGAAGTCAGCTGAACTTCGTGGTTGGTCTGAGGGGATAAAGCAGACTGAGGAAGGAGTTGGTTGATGACAACTGATGACTGACTGATTTGCTTATGTGAGAAATAAAGGAGAGGTTACATGGATCTGTAGGGGTTTGATTCACGGGCCTTTGCAGACTGTACCTCAGAGGTCCAGGAGAATGCGCGTGAGATCCGATAGTGTTGATACTTGCAAGAGACGGAGTGCTGGAGAGTCGGTAGGCAGGTGATGAAGACTGGGAACTGCTGCACACAGGTTAAGCCTTTTCCATGAAGATCAGAGACAAGCTGGTTTTCACAGGTTGTCTGGAACATTAACAGAGTCTCCTGATGGCTGGAATACCTTAAGGGCTAATCATCCATCACCTCCTTATACACGCTAGTCATCTTAACTGAGAAGCGTTCTCAGGTGTGCAGCAACGTGGGTCACCCAGCCACCAGCAAAGATCCTCTCTGTGACGGGAAGCTCACTCAAAACAAAGGAAAAAAACCCAGATACCCTAACAAGAGGAGCCCAAACCAAAGGAAAATTCTACCAATTTGAAATGCCTATACTCTGTCATCACTGTTTAAGGAAAGGAACTGTATTAGGAATTTATTTATTTATTAGGATTTACAGTGGGTGGTTATTTGCAAAGAAATGATTATTGTCCACATCAAACAGTTTTCTACCGCTAATCTTTCTGTGTGAAACATTCACTTTATGCAGATTGTGTTTTCATTTACAAAGTTATCTGACACAATAGTAAAGGTGCATTCATAGTATAATGGTCCAAGTTAACAAGCTATGAGGAACTGCTTGGTTTACACAGAACCGACTTTTGTTTATTGTTAACTCAGCTCCTGTATGGGTGCCCAGGTAAAGCAGCAAAGTAACTCAGCCTTTTTGAGGGTTAATGGAATCCTAAAAAGCTTTACACACCAATCAGTTTCAACTCATAATCTCTGAAAGGTTGAGGGAAGTTTTGGAATAGCTATGACAGAGATCAGCTGTAAAACTGTCAGAAGATTTGCAGGTTGACCTGAAAGGGGCTATTGACATGAGAACGAATCTGATTGGTTAAAAGAAGTTTTCCAATGTAGGGTAGACAGTTTTACCAAATCAAGATGAGCCATACTGACAGACAACTTAAAGCTAAAACTAAAAAACATAATCAAGTATTATTTTTATTTTATTTTTTCAAAAAAAACATTACTACATTTTCCTATATAGTGTTGAATATAGGGATACATGCCACATATAAGGTGGGAAACGGATTGATCATAGTCTCCTTTGATACATCTTAATAACCCAGCATTTTAATAGGGTTGTGTTTATTTTTATGTGTCTTATCTATGGTTTTGCATCCAAAAATCTTAACATTGTTGTATTTTTTGTTATTCTCAGCTACTCAAGCTAATCAATATCTTTAAAGACTTTTTTGTGTCGTTTATTTATAAGAATTATTGCCATGAGTGGCTCTAAATGTTTTATTCACACAGAAAATAAACAAGACCCGCCTTTAGTATTTGTATGCAGTGTTCGCATACTTTGGGACGTGGCTTGCTAGAAATTTCCATCTTTACCCCGAGCAAACACCTGAAGGCTCTTCCACTGACTGACACAGACAGAAAGCTAAAGTGGGCCAGGAAGAACCAATCAATCATCCTGTTGGAGCCACAGAGTAACAAAACTAGTCAACATCACAGCAAACTCCTGCAGAGTTAGACACCTGTAAGGTTGTGTGGTGTGCATCCTTCTGCAGAAACACCAACTGTCCTGCTCAGGTAAACTGTCTGACATGGTATATCAAGCACAGGGAAGAAAGCAGAATTATCATGTGTTTATTATGCAGATCTATCATTCTATATCACCAGACTGCACCTTAACATTGTTACATCCCTTTACCCAGCTGCAATCGCATTTGAAAATTTGTTACTTTTAGCTGAGATTAATCAGTCTGACTGCTGCAGTTTGACATCATAATAGCTGATATGGATTGAATGGTTTATTTATTCAGTTTATCCCACAGTCAAAGATCAGGCTTTTTCCAGTTTATTTATTTATTTTTTTACATATATTTCTATTATTTAAATTATTAATATTGTCATTGCAAAACTAGCTAACAGATAGGCATTATGAAAGGAAATATTATAAAATAATTTAGATTTTAAATATTTACTGGATTATCTCAGGCAAGAGTATGCAAGTGAAGAAGTCTTTTGCATATCGTCACTGCCCTCTTATGGTAGTTATATGGAATATTTGCTGAATATTCATCAGCAGACTTTTACAGACTATATTGTTGTGTAATTGGGTATTGTGCATAGATTGGGTGTACAGTGTAAATGCATTGGTTTTCTTTCAGCAAAAAATCTGCAGAGCAAATGGAAGAGCAGTATTTTATATAGAAACATCAGGGAACCATGTGGTTTGCAATACTTATGGATCAAAAACAATTTATCTGTTACAAAATAGCTTATGAAATTAATCATGCTTTATGTTTAATTGATTGATTTGTTATGAATTAGAAAAATCTCAGATTAACCCGTTTCTTATACTATCCATTAATATAGAAAAGCTTTTCTTGAGCTTTTTTATTGAACTGAAGCAACAATTGTCAAGTTTTCATTTATTAAAAACACAAAAATAAACTGCAAGTGAAACATTTCACTGTTACCTCTTCAACAAACAAAACATTAACAATAAACAATAATTTAATAAAACTAAGAAAAGTAGTCGGATTGAAAAAGGGGTTTTTAATTCATTGAAAATCCAGCCCATTATAAAAAGAGTATAACACAAGAAGATTCTGAATGTTTTCTATTTACTTGAAGTGGAAAATTATTATATATTTTTTTCTCTTTTCTCAGCAACAAGGTCAGGGTATTAGCCATTCTTTTATTAAAAACGCTGACTGTGGGAAGAGAAAAATTTGCTTCTAAGCAAAGTTTTTTTCATATATTTATGGTCCTGCCTCTACTTTTTAATTAAAGTACAAGCAAAGAAAGAACATAAAACTTTTGATTTCAGGAATATATAAAAATGTCCCTAAAAAGTTTCTTATTTCCATGAATTGCCTGTACAAGTGAGTCAAATCTGTAAATTTTTGTACGAGGATTGAACTCCGATGTATACAAATACTCCACAGGCAACACTTTGTGCACCCCTCATTTAGAAATGTTCAGTGAGTAAAAGTAAGCTGATTAGATTTCTACAAATAAAAGTCCTGAACTTGTTCTGGAAGGTGTAAGAACATAAAGTGAGATGAAAGCCAATACAGCAGCATTCCAGAGCCAGAACTGTTCTGGAGAGCAGACAGATTCCTGCAAGATCATGTGAGTGACGGATCAAGACTTAAAGCTACAGTGTGTAATAATTACAGGGATATACAGTCAGAAATGTAATATATTATACATAACTATGTTATTTATCATCATCTACGAGCTCAGCCTCTTAACCTTAATATTTGCGTTGCCTTAGAATTCGTTATTTATAATTACATAGGAGCGGGTCTCGCAGCCATGGAGGCAGACATCTTTGCGCTACGGCAGCGCAGAGCCAACAAACTGGCGATTGCGAGATCGCCAAAACGTCACAACGATGTAGAAAAAATAACGGGTATATTTATTATCTTAAGTCTACATGAAATCTATACCCTACACAGACTAATGAAATACTATCTGTAAAATTATCTATGTAAACAAACCTCATCACTTGAGAAGGTAGGTGATGCGGACGTCGTGGAAGACATTTTGTCCCGTAACGCTCGCCGTACTGTTGGGGGGGAGAAGCGGTGGGGGGGAGATGTTCATGTTGCTGCAGTCTGCAGTCTGACAGCTAGATGTCGCTAAAAGTTACACACTGTAGCTTTAATGTCAGACGGGACTTGGAATCCAAGAATCCACATATAGAGCTGCTGTAACAGATATGTGAAAAAATTCTTTGTAAAATTATTTACAAAAAAAAATGAGCAAACGCACACAAAAAATCTTAAAATGTATTATAACCAAACAATAAAAAAATACCTTTATTAACTACCCAGGCCTGAATAGTTAAAATTGTTGGGTTGTGTTATATTTTTCCCTTCCAGTTTCATGGAATCCATTTTTTGAAGAGTCGCCAGTCAATCATTTACAAAATTCCAACACAAAATCCTGCTGCCATCTCCATGCTTCACAGCTGGATCGGTATTCTCAAGCTTGCAAGCATCTGCTCTCCACTTCTAAATCTAATGATGGACATTATTCATCGCTTCAGTTAAGTTTAGTCAAACCACAGGACTAAATACACTTTCTTTTACCTGTCCTGGGTAAATTTTACACTTTACATTACATACATTTACATTTTACACCAAAGCAAAGTTAAATCTGTGACACAATACTTTCCCTTTTTGCTAAATGCAGTGATGGCTGGATATTCCCACGGTATGTGAATGTGGCACCTTGGGCGTTTGATAAATGTTGATTGTTTAGAATGATCTGGCATCTTGGTTAATTTCTAACCGATGTTCGGTACATTCGATTAATCAAATTTTTTGTTTACTAAGATTTAAAATGATAAAATCCATAATTTTTCACTAATCCACTTCTTGGGCTTTTCAGCTCAGATTGACATTATTTAAGCACTTTTTTTCTTAGATGATAACACATACGCTCACTTTTTGTGTGATACTCCTAGCTTCAAACATTTAGTGAGTTTTATTTTCTCCTTTGTGAAAATTAGATTTTTATAGTACTTTTCACAGCCACACTTTTGTTGACTTCAAAATTAAAGTCACCTTCCAGAAGGATGGTTAAGATAAATGCTAATTATAGACAGAAATGTTTTATGTAGTCTATTGTAGGTTACAAATGAGAAAAAAAAAATTATAGGGACTTTATGTATGTAAAGATGTTCATTATCATTATTAAAAAATCATTGATTTAAATACATAAACTGTTTAACAAATTCTAAACTTTTTGATGCCATGCTTAAATATGGATCTATACAGATTCCTTATCTCTGTGTTTAATTGTATTTTTTTTTATTATTCCAACAATGAAATTAATTAAGTGTAATTTGCTTATGTTTATAAGAATTTTAGCAATCTGTGACGTTTTTTAAATATTATAAAAGACCAGCATTAGAGAAATATAGTAAATAAACATTTTAATTATAACCAGCTGTGATGTCATCACAACTCTACTACATAGATTTTCCCATGCACACATTTTCTTTTTTATTGAACAGAAGATATTAATTTACATTTTCAAGTAGGAATCTCCACTTTTCTTTCTTATAAAAAAAAGAGAAAATAACAGTTATATACAGGAGATCAACCTAACTTGTGCAAGGCAACAAAAAATTAATAAATAAATAAACAGGGAGTAATATTACAACCAATGCAAACATACAAAACTTAAAAAAATTATTAAATTAAATAAAAGACACATTCTGCAACAAGACAGTTTCTTGCATCATGTTAACTTTTATTAGTAAAAAAAAACTGACATTTTGACATTTCACTACATAGTTTTTGTACATGTCCATAATTTTCGGCTAACAGAGATAAAGATGAAACTTATTAATTCATTCACACATTTTCTAGGTCGAATGTGTTGATGCTGTTTTTCTACGGCTGCCGAAGGGGGAAAAAAGCGTATGAGTGACGTCAAAGCTTCAGCTGTAACTGCGCTGCGCATGCGCACTTCCTCATCGAAAGCAGATCCTGCTTTGTTGTGAGCATCGGTGCTGTGACTTTCCTGCGAAGTCAGCTGCTATTTTACGACATATTGCGTTTGTCTGCCATCGCATTCAGCAGACAACAACTGTTACCAGCCTGTTATAGGGCCTTTTTGTCGTCTTTTCTCCGGTTGGAAAGTCTAAAGCAACAAAAGTCTGGATCTTCTGTATATAAACAAAACGCAGCGAACTGCTTCTTAAGGTGGAACGTCAAAGACAGATGCGGAGAGGCTACAGTCGTCGGTTTTCCCTGTTTTAAGTTTGCTAACTTCGTTTTGGTCGCTTTACCGGTGATGGAAACAGTCATGCGACTCTGTTAGGGACTGAACTCCTTTTGGGAACCGTGTGAACATGAGAGAAGAGGAGAGTTTGCTGTTGGAAAGCCAGTCTATGGCAAGCGAAAGAGGGGCTGAACGTCTCTGCTGCAGCCCCCACTTGACAGAGGAGGAAGGACTGGGACACCCGAGCTTCCCCGGTTATCTGTCCAGGTCACAGTTGCACTAAATCGGACTTTCCATGGAGACTGTGGGGAAATTTGAGTTTAGTCGGAAGGACCTGATAGGACACGGCGCCTTTGCTGTGGTCTTCAAAGGCAGACATCGAGAGGTGATTGCCCTTTTACTCTTATAAAGATGCAGTAATTATAATCAACATAAATAAAATAGAGATTATTAAATGCATTTAGTCCATTATGTAAAGACTATTAGCATTGTTGGCCACCTGGGAGGTTTGTTGTTATTGTACGGCCTTAAGAGGCCTGGTCGAAAACACAGGATATTCCCTGAAAAGCACCAAGCTAACGCATAAAACGCAATTTTTATTCTATCATCGCTCTACCTTTAAAACGTTTCCTAAATGCAAAGAATCCTCTGTGACTGTCTTTGTTTTTATAAGGATGCAAATGTACAGATGTTGCAGGACAGGTTTGCTGATTCAAATATAGGCCAGCAGACTCCTATTGTTTCCTATCGAAAGCTCTATATTAATGGCAGCAACAGACATGTTGAAACATGTACTTATGTCTAACTTAATGCATATCAATCATTGCGTGTTAATTTACTTTGCAGCTTAATTTATTGATATGCATCATCTATTGAATGAAATAGAGCCCCAACAGCATATGAATAAATCACTGATTCATGTTAAATATTACATTTCTGACTGTAAATACTGAAAAATCTTTTTGCTGCATAGAAATATTTGATTTCTATGTCATTCTTAGTTGAATGCATCCGTGTGATGATTTATATCTACAGACATAGGTTGTCTGAAATGTCAGCTGAAGAGTTTGCACTGCATTTTCTCCCCTAATCTAAAGACAGTCCACTGTGATTTTCTTTTTCTTTCAGAAACCTGACCTGGAGGTGGCAGTGAAATGCATAAACAAGAAAAACTTGGCCAAATCTCAGACACTGCTTGGGAAAGAGATCAAAATACTGAAGGTGAGCCTGAGTTACTGGGATAATCCCAAGAAAACTTACCAACAATGAGGAATTTTACACATGGACACAATTAGGTTGCATGTCAACATTATTCCTGCAAGCCTAAGACAGTGTTATTTGGGATTATCAAATTTCAGGCCTCCTTAAAGAATACACTGCCTTTTCCAAAGAATGCATACACTTTTATTTTGTGTGTTTGGTTTCAATTATGTTCTAGAGACACATAACCTTCAAGTCGAAGGGAAATATTGCACTGCTTTTAAAATGTTATTGCATATTTGAAAAAGGTTGTGCCTGAATAATACCTGGATTAGGGCTAGAAATAAGAATTATTTTGCAAATGGATTAATCCATCCGTTGGTTTTTCGATTAATCGAATAATAATCAGATAGAAAAAGGTTCCTTAAAGAAGGTTTTTTACTAAATTAAACCAGGTGGAACTAAAACTTTACCACTTGAGGAGTTCTGGATAAAATATAGTGACACATAAAAAAATGTTTAAATCTTAAATGCAAAATGTTTATATATATATTTTTTTTACAATTTTAGTATAAAAACTGCTCTAAATGTGTCGCTCTGTCAGCTAAAGGCATGTTTTACAGTCTCTATACTCCATGTAATGATTAATCGATTACTAAATAAAAATTTTTTTTTTTTCAATTGGTGATTACTCACGATTAATCCGATTAATTGTTTCAGCCCTATCCTGTATAGAGGAAAACCAGCAGGGCATCTTTATTGGATAACAAGTCTGAACAGACCACCAGAGCTATATTACAGTCACAGTGTGTCTAATCTGACTCAAGCGTTTTCAGAAGGAACACATTTGGTTAAAAATGTTATTAGTAAAATAAAATAATGCACTGTTTCCTTCCATTTCCTAATTATCCTTTTTGGCACATTACATAAAATCCCAATAAAAACTTTGATGGTGTTATTAAATTAACATTTAGAGAATATATATGATTTTTTTAAGGTAACATGTTTCTGTGAATAGTTGAAGCTACAACCTTAAACCAATGTTTGTTTTCTGCTTGATTCCTGCAGGAACTGAAACATGAGAATATTGTTGCATTACTGGACTTTCAGGTGTGTATGTATTTAATTAGAAATATCGACCATGTCACTTTAAAGGAATTCTTAGATATAGTGATTATAGTCTTTCTCGATCAATAATTGTAGATGCAGCTGTAATGGATGACCCTGTTTTCTATCGTATATCTTCAGCCATTTCTTTACATGCTGAAAATACTTTCCCTGTTCTGTTATGTTATATCCTCTCTGTTTGTATTTCTTTCCTCGGCTAAAGGCAGATCTTTGTAAAGTGTTGATTTACATCCTGACTTTGTGACCTTTAAAGCTCAGTCATCACTTCCAGTGTTTACATTTGATGTGCAGTCACATCCCCTTATTGGCGGTGTTCGTTCCTGAAAAGCTCTCTGAGAACTGCAGTGTAAATTTCACCACGAATCAAATGTTTTCTGCAGTTTTCACACTTGCACAAGCAGACGTCAGGTAGCTACAGATATTGATCTCTCTACCTATTGTCAGGGCAACTGTTGTCCTTTAGGTATAGACATTGATGATGCTGCTTGTAGCCTAGTTACCAATCTGAAGCGGCCTGTTGCTACACCTCCTGGGTAGCTGCTATATCACGTCCCTCACGACTCCTAACAAAGCCTTATCTGAGCTCAGCAGGTGCTCTTTTTGTTTTTAAGTTCCTAACTAACACCCTGCCAGCTGGGTGGAAAGCACAATGCTAATTTACATTATTTGAGGCTAAGCTATGTTAGCAAGACAACAGTTCGGTTGTCAGAGGGCTCCTTTTGTTTAACGAATTTTATGGAAGGTGTTAAGTTTTATATTTAATCTCTATAACTAGTTTCAATTTTTTTTTTACTTGAGTTTTGCCCTTCAAGTACGTATAAATCAAAAAGGTTAGATTTCGGAATTTAAATAAATAACCCTGATGGCAAAGGTTAAAGATAATATATTCACTATTTATTTTAGAGTGCAGCTTGACTTGTAAGCTTTTTAATGAATAGTTCATATAAACTGAGCTACAGTAGTGGCTTTGAAACTGCAGTCTTGTGTTGTTATTGGGAAATATGTGAGGAGCTGCTCTGTTAGGTTATTATCAGCAGCTTGGTGGAATGAAATTTGCTTGCAAGAAGCTGTTAAATTTGTGCCAAAGTATGAGTTACCAAACCCCAGATCCACACATGTTCTCTCAGCAGTTTGTCTCTGTGTAGGGCAGTCCAAGTCAACCCTCTAAGATTACATGTTTCTGTTCTGGGGAGTAATTAGTCCAAAGATTCACCTCTTTCAAAAAGAAAAACAGAAAATGACACTGAAGGAAAAAACAGCATCCCAGCAAAAACTGGCTTTCATGATGTGTCTGTTTTAGTCAGTATTGCAAAGACAGATGAAATCTAGCAGCAAATCTTAAGTAATTCTGCTTCATTATTAGCATGAATGTTTCAAACATCATCTCATAATATGTTCCACTTTTTTTTAACATTCACTTTTCTGAGTCTGCTCCTGGAATGAAGGCATACCAAAGATTTGTATGTTTAAATGTTCCTTCCTCTGCTCCCTACACTCCCTGCCTCGTCTGACCTGATGTGGGATCTGACCCATTGTCAGCTTTCTCTGCTGTGGGTTCAGTGTTCCCACTTTGTATGGAAGTATTATTGTCCCCATTAGCACATGCAAACAAAGCGGACACACACACAAAAAACCCTAGGCAGCCCAACTAATTATCCAGCTAATCCCAGTTTATTAGACCTCTGGTGTTGCTCTGTAATAAGCAGTATTGCAAAATGGTGAAATAATGTTCACTATAAGTACATTAATTAAAAACCTTCTAATAAGTGAGGTGGATGTAATTTATTTTAATTAATTATTGTCAGTTGGAATATTCTTGCTTATAAGTGTTTTTCTTTTTTTTTTAAATGAAAGACGTAATTTAAACACATTATATGATTTATTTTTGCACTTTTATTTTTCTACCTAAGGTTATGCTCCCATAATAATCTTTTCTAGCCTCTCCCTTTTGTTGAACCCTAAAACTATACTAAACACTCTGCAAAGTGGTCAGATATCATAGTGGATTTTAGAGTAACTTGCTGTTCTGCTAAACCTTTCGAAACGAGGGTAAACAATTATTAACCAGAAATATTTTCCCTCGATTCTCCGATGCAGCCTGTGAGCTCAGGCCGTCGGCTCTCTGCCAGAACCTGTTTGCTGTCCGTTTTGTCTCTGCAGCCAGCGGCAGAAGCCCTGACTCAGCTGGACTACAGAAAACAGTCTGCCCTTTGACCGCTGCGTTCAAACAGATACTGAAATGGGGTCAGAATGAGAGATGGCTGTCATCTGTTGCTATGTGATAAGGGGCTGTTTGGAAGTCGGCCGCTGTATGTTTTCAGTTTTGTTTTTGTTTTTTTTCTCTTCATATTTTTCTGTTTCCAAAGGGATTGTGGCAGACTGTAGAAATCTGCAAATTTAACAAGCTTTTTGTTTTGAGTGTTGATGGTTAACCTTGGTGTTTTTTCTGTGATTGAGTTCATAATGGCTGGTAACAAAAGAAAACAAACAGCTTTGATCATTTTGCTCTTATATTTAGGCTGAAATAAGTTTCTTAAAGTAAATTCAGCAAGTAAGAGTTGTAACCCTTCTAAGAGTTATAACATTTACTTTCCCTCATGAATCAACAAAGCATTTTGAATTAAATTTTATTATAAATATAAATATATCTATCACTTGTTTAAAATGTGATAGATGATCTATTTATAGTAAATATAAATGGTAAATGGCCTGTACTTATGTGGAGCTTTTTGAATTCTTGACCAAAGCGCTTTACACTACATTCAGTCATTCGCCCATTCACACACACTCACACCCTGATGGTGGTAAACTACATTGTAGCCACAGCTGCCCTCGGGTTCACTGACAGAAGCGAGGCTGCTGTGCGCTGGCACCATCACTAAGCCATGTAGGTGGAGCGTCTTGCCCAAGGACACAACGGCACAGAAAGTCAGAGCCAGGGCTTGAATCAACAACCTGCCGGTTGCAGGACAGACTCCATCTGACACCACCGTTGCTCAATTAAACTAATTAACCAGAAAAAAAATAATAATAATAATAGTGTTTGGTCAATTTTTTTTTCACATTACAGTGCTTCTTAGCTCATCTATTATGGTAGTCAATTTACATCAGCAGTAGATCCTTATCTTATTCTTATCTTCTCTCTTTTTGGCCAAACCAACTGAATTACGTTTATCAGATAGTTCCTCCATAGTTTTGCAGCGAAGGCCTTGGAAAGGCCTGCAGTCCTGCCTTCAAGCCCATTAAACAAACACTTGTTGGAGTTGGGCTTGATGTTGGTTCCAGAGCCACCAACACACCTACACTGACGACCAAAACTGGCTGTAGAATGGGTTCCCTATCTCAGCCGTGTGACCAAGCTGGTAACCAACATGAGAAACAGCAGAACAAGCTCAGATGTGTTCTCCTTACAAACGGGGCGGCATTAAAAACAGGATCGTTGTTGCAACATAGAATAAAACTCAAGCTTTTACCAAAGATCAAAAAAGGTGAATATTTTAGAGTCTTTAGAACGTAGATGTTACCCTCCTTAAATATTAGTTTGTAAGTTGTGATGGTGCTCTGATGGGCTGCTTTCACATTACTGTTTGACTGAAATGTGTTTGTGTTCTCTCTTAACTGTTTCCTCTTTAGGAAACTGCCAGCTCAGTGTACCTAGTAATGGAGGTAAGCTTTGCTACGACTCGTTGCTTTGTTTGCTCAGCACTGCATTGTTGCAACTCTCCCAGGGTCGGATATATAATTAGCTGACCCCTCTGACATGGAGATGGGGGGGGGGGGGTGATTATGCTGCATCTGCTGAAGTTGGTTGTGAAGCTGATTAAGGATTGCAGGAAGCATAAAAATTGTCAGTAGTGTTTTTCTGAGTGAGAGAAAGTAATTTTTTTGCCTTTATTATTATATATTTTGTAGATTTCTTTGTGCAGCTAAGAGAATCTGTTTGTGATTAAATAACATACAACATCTTATAAAATAACTTCAGTTATGAAGATTTTAGAATTAATGGTGCTCTATAGCAGTTTAATTATAGCTTCTTTATTTAATATTCTTGGTGTAGATGACCCCAGGTTTTATGTATGAGGTTATTATACCTTTTACATTTCTAACCAATTCTTTTTCTCTTCTTAATGCCAGTATTGCAATGGTGGAGATCTTGCTGACTACTTACACTGTAAGTATAACAACGGTTCCATTTAGGCCTTTCAGTAAAAACATACAGTCGAAATGAGTTGTTTCTTTATGGAAAATCTCCAGAAGTCATTCATCGTTCACATGTCCTCTCTCAGATTTTCTTGCATGCTTAGCTGGTTGTCCTTATATGCCAGGAAATCTTTAAAGGAAAACTGTATCCTATTTGTGTGATTGACTTGTTTTAGTTTGAGGCTCTGTCTGGCATGAAAGTGGTGGATAGGTCACATCAGTAAAATATAATAAATGTATAATAAATGTCCATCCAGACAGCCAGAGCATGCATGAAGCTCTGCAGGAGAGGGACATTCTTCAAGTGAAAGCAGGGTTCAACATCAGAGCAGCCGTTCTAAGGGACATTCGAGTTTTGCTTTAGTGATACTTGAGCTTTACAGGGAGAATTATTGTTGAAGGATTCGGCAAAAGGTTTAGACCTTCAATTATTTAGCATTTTTGCTTCATTTAAGTCATTTTTCAGTTAAGTTTTGTGCTGCAAGAGGTTTGGTTGCAGGGATGCCTCCTGTATGATGACATTGTCTATCATTAAAGAGTTTGGTTGAGAAAAACAAGAGGTTATTTAAGGGGTTTATGTTGGAATTCATTGTTATTCTATTTTATATAGCTCTGAATTTGCAACTGGATGCAGGATATAATCTGAGCAATTGAAGAAAAAAGTAATTTAGTATTTAAGAAAAGAGTTCTGATGTGGCCTTAAAAGAAAAAGAAAAAGAAAAAGAAATCCTTGAAAATGAATCAAATATAAAATTCCTCCCACAGTAATAATAGCTGAGTCTGCTCTACATAGGTTTACTCCAAATGATTGTTGGATTTTTTTGAGTTTTCCATTTTGTCTCTGCAGCCAAAGGCACTCTAAGTGAGGACACTATTCGGGTTTTCCTGCAGCAAATAGCAGGGGCCATGAAAGTCCTGCAGACCAAAGGAATAATCCATCGGGACCTCAAACCCCAGAACATTCTGCTGTCTTACCCATCTGGCCGAAAGTCTCACTCCAACAACACCTGCATCAAGATCGGTAGGTTTCACTATATGTGACTTTAAAAAGGTGCAGCATTGTTTGCTCTGTTTTTTCTTCTGCTGTTTAGAGCTTTAATATATAAAAAAATAATAAATCTATAAATAACTAGGAAACAGAAACAAAATACATCTTGCTGTTATGTCATTTGCTAACTGTTGATTTGTGACTCTGATCCTTTTCCTATTATTAGGAACCTATTAGATCAATTTTCTCTTGTCTTTTTATTGACCATTCTTTTTCACAACACATGAAAAAACTAAAATGATTAAAATCACATGGAAAAACAATAAAAATTTGGAGGTATGAGCAAAATACATTTTATTGAGTGCTGCATAAATAAAATATATATGTATGAGTAAGCTGTGAAATAATAGACTAGAGTTAGATCAATGTATAAAATCTCTTTGATTCATTGAGTTTATAACCTTTAACAGTTTTTGACCTTTTAAGTATAAATGATAAGAGTTTTTTTTTACTTGCAGAAATATTATTTTGTTAACTATTTCGGGATAAGAGTAATGGTGTTTGTGAACGTCACGGTCAAGTAGGAAAAAAAAAAAAAAAGCAGGCCACAAATCCTGATCCATCATATTTTTATCAAAGTTTTTTCCCCAAACTCCTTCTCTGCCTCATCATGTGAGCTATGGTATATGTAGCATGTTTGTATTGTCTGAGCTGAAATAGAGAGGTTAGAGAATCTTTCAATCTGCTCTTTTTTTTTTTTCCTGGTTACTCATTCCTGTCATTTAAGAACAAGAGCTTGCGAGCAGCAATCTGCCCACAGCTTCAGTTTCTCAGTAAGGCCTCTAAAGTGATATTATCAGTGTTTGGGCTCGTTCTGTATCTGAGTAAAGTCAGTCCAACCGGGGATTGCCCAGAAATATAGAACCGTAACATTTCTGGTATTTTCTGATAACTTGAACCACTTTCGTGTTTTTTGGGTCACCTGTATGCATAATATGGTTTGTTGAGCTGGTCTGAGATAACAGGTGCATTCGCTTTTAAAATTAGGACTCAGGTTGGGTTTGTGGATTTTCTGTGTTCTGTTTAATTTTTGTCTTTTTTTTCTTAGCTTAAAAGTTTCAACAAGTATAAAAATGCACCATTATCTATGCTTATATTTAAATAAGTCTATTTAAGTGTACTTAGATCTCTTTTATTGTGTATGTGTTTCCATTGGGTGCTTGTACGGCCAATCAGATGAGTTTTAATAAGAACAGGGAGCTTTGGTTGGATTATAGCGTTTTGATGCATTGCAAATTTCTCAAGGAGTGTATGTTTCTTTTCTTTTTTCCCTCTTATTTTTCTGTCTCTAATAACTGCTGGCTAGCTTTTGTCACATCTTGTAACTTTGAGTATGGTTGGTATGAGCTTCAAGGTTTTGAAGTTTTTAACTTCCTCGACAGGTTAAATTCAAAATGTCCTTCTCTTGTTTTTTTTTCTCTCAAGGTCATATAAAACATGTTGGTCAAGTTAAAGAATTTCTTCAAAGCTAAATCTGTCAGTGGAAACTGTTTTCTTTCGTAGACTTGTTGACCTCACCTGTTCCCCCCTTCCTCTCTTTGCAGCGGACTTTGGCTTTGCCAGACACCTTCAGAACAACATGATGGCAGCTACGCTCTGCGGCTCTCCTATGTATATGGTAAAACACCTTCTACAGACAATCACTAAACGGGTTCCTCTGTGTTTTTACTGCTGCATAAATCTCCCCGCTGCTTCTACAGGCACCTGAAGTGATTATGTCCCAGAACTATGATGCCAAGGCTGACTTGTGGAGTATAGGAACCATCGTCTTTCAGTGTCTGACTGGAAAAGCTCCTTTTCAGGTAAAACCAGCAATAATTTCTCCCGTTATGGTTAAAGCTTCTCAGTGAAGGTTGAAAACCTTTTAAACTGGATTTATGGTTGTCTTTCTGTGTATAAATAGCTAAATTTAATAGCTAATTTTCCTTGCTTCAGTTAGATTTTTAATGTAAACACTCTTCTAAGCTTCTTACTGACATTGCATGGGTTCTTCTAACAGTTAAATACACGCTATTATTTATCTGGTAGTTGCAGCACTGCACCTACTCCTAACTGTTAAGTTCCTCTTTTGCATCATTGCTGCTAAGTTTACACAGACTAAAATGCAAACCTGTCTTTCCTGTCCTTCCAGCTTGCAAACTATTAATTAAACTTTACTGTTACCATAAAACACGCATAATTGTTTTTAAAAACACATTAAGAGAAAGGGAATCTCTTAACGCAAAAAAAAAAAAAAATGGCTGCATAGTTATAATTATATAAACCAAGGGAGCAGAAAAGGGGAGAAGATTTTCACTGAGCCAAAGGTTAGACTGGTTACTGGTCAGGAACAGGCAATAAGGAAACATTATACATCACTTTTATTTGCTGTTTTATTCTGTTATAAAGTTAGAGAATAGATTAGAGGGTGCAGTAGAGTATTAGCTTGTATTATTTTTTTGGGTCTAAACTGGTCCAGCAAAAGTGAAATTTGTTTGTTTTTTAAATGTTTTTTAAACTGTAGAGAGTTAGAGTCACAGAGGAAAGATGAGCAATGACAGATTTACTCTGTGATAAGCTTCCATTGTGTTGCAGTTGTGTTCACATGCCATTGATATTTACATTTTTTTACATTTTCACCTTTAGGCCAGCAGCCCTCAGGACCTCCGGCAGTTCTATGAGAAAAACAAGAACCTTAGTCCCAAGTAAGAATGATTAAACGTTATAAATCATAAGAACTTCCTTTGTTTTGTCTTTTCCTTCCTGTTTTTTGTAGGCTTCTTTGCTAAAATGAATTTAGCTATGGCTTGTCAACTTGAATGTTTAAAAACAAGTTGGTTTTGTCATAATCTGTGAGAGGTTTATTGGTTCAGATAAACAATTAAAAATTATCTTTGCAAAAAAGTGGTTGAGTGAAAACCAGGCAAATATAAAAGTCTTCCTCAGTTTAAATGTTTTATTTTCTTGTAGTATCCCCAGAGAGACTTCAAGCCATCTGAGGAACCTGCTGCTGGGTCTGCTGCAACGCAACCACAAGGATCGCATGGACTTTGGTCAGTAAGGCTCAGCATTTCTGATCCATTAAAGAAGCCGCTTCATGGCTCTTTATTTAGATTTATGTTTATTTGAGGGGAAAAAATATTATTTGGTTCCTTAAATGCACTAAGCAGCAAACAGTTCAATAGTTTTTCAAAGTATCACCCAATATTTAGATTCACTGGTTTGGATTTAAAAGACTTGACACAGTTAGAAGTTAATTAGCTTATACATCAAAGTCAAATATTAGAAACCATCCATCTCTGAGGTAAAATTTATGTCAATGGAGAAATACTAGAATTCTGTAAAGAAATAATTACTTTATATATCTGACATTTCTATTGCTAGTGGCTTCTTCATTTAAAAAACACTGAACAGGATATTCTTGTCCCTGATACTGATCTCAGCCTGTCATTGAAGAATAGACATACATCAACATCCAGGCCCCAGTCTTTTTTAAATTGATTGATCCTTTTTGTTTCACTATTTCAGAACTTTTTGACTTCCATTTGTGCCTTGAAAAGAAAAGCACTTTCTTCCTATGCACTGAAACGTTGCATGACTGATATAAGCATGTCTTTTGCTGCGTTCACACCGGACACAGCAGAAGCAGCGAGTTTACATGCAAAGTCAATGGTTGACGTGCGTCAAGGCGCAGCAAAAGATTCCGTAGCGCGTTTTGAGCAACAGACACAGCGCGTCTGAGCAGCTGAAGCGCATCTGACGCGCGTGGCGCTGCAAACGCGCTGCTGCTCCAGATGGAAAAATTGAACTTTTGCTGCTCGACGCGCCGCATCAACCAATCAGAGACGCTGATCTGGTAGCTGGCCATGAGACAGACACATTGCTGATGGTACAGAGCGCTGTGATCACTCCTCTGAAACAGTTTTATTAATGCCTAAATTAACTTAAAATGCTGAAACCTGCCAACAAAGCGTGTTCGCTTTTATTATCCTTGTGCCTTCAGTTTGGATTATGTACATGAAAACCACATTCCAGCCGGGGCGGCGAACCGCGAGGAGGCGACTGGGCCATAGGCTGCTGTTGAATGGGATTCCTATAGACAGTGCACCGCTGGTATGTGGGGGTCTGAGCGGCTCTGACAGAAATAATATTGGAAGGCAGGATGGTAATCTGTGGATGAACTGACTGCACAGATTAAGTTTTCAGGTGGATTTTCCCACTTAAAAACATATTAAAACTACTTTATTCCCACCAATCACAGCAAATACAGCTGCAAGGCAAATAAAGGATAGAGTAGCTCTGCCCAGCGCGCATCAGACCCTCTTTTGGACCGCGCAGCCAGAGGAGCAAAGCTGCTTCAGCCGCGCGTCAGAACTAAACTGGTACAAGCAGCAGGCGCGATTTTGCTGCTCCTGCTGCATCCGGTTTGAACGCAGCATATATATGGCTTATTGATATTCCTCGTCAAACTGCAGCCTAGAGCTGGTCCAGTTATATATTTCTGCTCGTTGCTCTCCAGCTATCTAAACTTATCCTGTAGACAATTGGCTGCAGCACTAAATACAGCCTTTCCTTTCACTGTGAACATCATTGTGACAGTGTGTAATACCTAATAGGGGAAACCCTTATTTTTCTGAGGGGTCTATGTAGACGGTCTAAGGTGAATTTAAGTAATTCTGACATTGGTCATTAAAAAAATCATTTATCAGACCCAGAGCTGCATTCTTAATGACATATTTGAAATGTAAAACAGTTTAAAAATTATAAGGAGAGCAATAACTGGACGTAGTATTTATTAATTTAATTTATTTATATAGCGCCAATTCACAACACGTCATCTCAAGGCCCTTTACAGTTCACCCGATCACCCAGTCAAATTGATTCAAAGTTTTCTATCTAAGGAAAAACCAGTTGATTGCATCGAATCATTGACTCGAAAGCAATCCCTCACACTAAGCATGAGGGATTTCTGTTTATTTTGAATTCTATCCAGATTTTGGTTTCAGTGCCTATAAACTTGTATCTTTCTCTGTGTTCCTGGCAGATGAGTTTTTTACCCATCTTTTCCTGGATGCCAGCTCATCTATTAAAAAGTGTAAGTAAATGTTATTCTGTGTAATGCTTGGACACATTTTCTTTAACTTTAAAAGCCAAACTTTGTGTTATTTCACTTTTTTTTTCTAATGTGGTTTTCTAACAATCATTTTGCAGCCATCCCTGCAGTGACCATGACCTGTTTGCCCAGTTCTGCATCAGCCAGCTCTTGTAGCAGCTCCTCCACTTCTCACCTTGCCTCACCACCGGTTCGTGCTCAGTTTTCCTTCTGTGTTTTTCCTTTTTCTCTGCTTTTGTTTGTTCAGCAATTTTCCCATAATCCACAGAGCTGTTGTGTGTGTGTATTTAACAAAGAAGTCACCTTTCTGACCTTCCTTCTCTGTTTGCTGTTTTCTAATTTTGCTCTTCTTCTGTTTCTTCTTTGCATCTGATACTGTGTACGTGCCACTGCAGCAGTCTCTCGCTGAGACTCAGCATCTGCGCTCCAAAGTTCCAGCCTCTCCAACCCAGGATGCTGCAGGTTTTCTCCTGAAGGACTCGTCTGGAGCAGGCGGCAGCAGCAAGAACTCCTCCTCTTGTGATACAGATGATTTTGTAATGGTGCCTGCTCATTTTACAGGTGAAGAAACCCTTCTCAAATACATAGAAACAAGGAAACATCAAACGAAACATTCAATAGGCATAAAAAGTTCTTACATGTAATTTACATCTTCAGCTCTACTTAATAGTTACTTTTAGCTTTGTAAATATTTTTTTAATTGTTGCATCAGTTATAGTAATTATTAAAATGTATATTTTTGATTGTTCTGATTGTTTTTCTTTTTTTTTTATGAATGGATTTCCAGCAGGAGAACTGACTTGTGAGAGTAAAGTACTGCAGGACAGTCTCATGAACAGCGGGTGAGAGCTAACGACTACATGAATCATGCCAGAATGATTTATAAAATTAAGACAGTAGATTGTATTTCTTTGTGTTGTTCTGTTGTTTTTCCATCAATTTTCTTTTTCTCTTTTCTTTAGTTCTCTTTTGGCTTCAGCTGGTCTGTGTAACCAAGCCAAAACACCGCCTCACTCTCCCTCCTACAGCGGCTCGCCAAGTCCTGTCAGGTAAAAGAGTCACAATATTATGATTTAATTGTAAAGCAAATTAAGTTCATCACAGAAGGATCTTGACATTTTAAATGCAAAAACTGATTGTATTGAATGTGCAGTACCTGGAAAAAAGAGCTCTAGACTTAAGGCATTTGAGGTGTAACAGTTTCTTGCAATCATAACATGTTTAATCAGGAATCTTTGTGTTTTCATTGGGATTGTAAAGTTTAAGATAAGATAAATAGTTTTCTGTCTTTTTAACACACTGAATTATTTATATCAGTCCTTTACTGCCTTTATATCCTTAAATAGAAATGCAATCAATCACCTTCAGAGTCCACTTATCTCAGATTGAATCTATTGAAAAGATAAGGCTGTTTTTTTTAAGGCTCTTAAAGGACTTTTGAAGAACATTCGGTAAAAAAAACAGCAGGCTAAATAACAAGTAAGATTATCTCCATATTCCAAGTTTAGCATGGAGTACTATTTAATCCTTCGGTTGGAAATGAAATGGTCACGGCACAACTGCTGACCTACTAAGACATGGCCTTTAATGTGAACTGGCAGACTGAGAAAGGAGTGCATTGATCAGAGAAACTTGCTAGAGGCCGACAGTAGCTCTGGTGGAGCAGCAATAATCCAAAACTGGTGGAAAAGTCTATACAGGGTAACTATGACACCACAAATGCAGCTTTTATTAAAGGCTTTTGAGATGAAGGCTAGAATAACACGTGTAGGAAAATACAAACAAGTGGATGAAAATGTTTGGTTCTTAAAACAAAAACACACTTTGTGGCCAGTATGCAAACACTACGGGCATATTATGGAGCTTATAACAGGAAAACCCTGAAAGAAAACATGCTAGAGGCTGCAGAGGATTAAGATTGGGCTAAGGATTCATCTTATAGCAGAGGAATTGTCCTAAAAAAGCAGCCAGTTACAGTGGAATCATTTTGTATCAAAGTGGGTTTATGTGCTGCAATGACGCAGTCAAAGTTCAGACCTAAATTCAACATGAAATTGTTGGCAAGACGGAACAAACTTTCTTTCCACAGACGTCTGTCTGTCTCATCTGTCTGAGTTTGAGCTCTTTGGCAGAGAATGTTGAGTAATGCTGGTTGAGACATTCCCCACAAAAGGCAAAGAGCTTTCATTTCAGCCAGAAGAGGTCTTCAGTTGATTTGAAGTTGATTTTTTTTTTAAAGTAATTTTTTTAGGACATTCTCCTGTAAGGGTAAGGCTTTAGCTCAAAGATCACATTTCCTGCCTTGTTATTTGAGTTTATTCTTTTAATTATTTTCTACTGGGAATACTAGTAGTTGCAGTTTAAACCCGTCATCATCTCTGAAATGTTCAACAATATTCAAAGGAACAGAACGACAGATCATCAAGATAAAGCTGGACTCTTCTTAAAAGCTTTCATTAAAACATAACCACATCCTTTCAACACACTGACATTTTCTGCTCCTTTCTCTGCTCTTCCCAGACCTGCAGAGTTCCTGGGGAGTAATTTCTATGGTAGCTGTGGAAACCATGTTCACTCATTGCCTATCCCAGTCCCCACTCAGGTCCAGAACTACCAGCGTATGGAGCTGAACCTTCAGTCTCCCAAACAGGACGGCTCGCCACGGTCAGTATCCAAACCTGCTCACACTCCAAGAACAAAACAGTCATAATTAGAATGAAATCTTTAGTAACTGGTGAGGTATTTCAGTCTGATACCTCATGTTTCTGACCTGGTAGGCTCTCTACGCCAGTGCGTCGCTGCAGCAGTGGGAGTCTGGTGGGCCATGCTAGAGCAGGACCCTCAGCCCCGCGGCAGGCAGTAGCCCCCAGCTCCCGCAGGCTTTCGCTGGGAGGAACCAGAACATTCCAGATTTCGTCGCAAGGTACTGACCACATTTCTAAGACAAAACCCTGATTACCAGTTTAATAGACAGCCTAATATTCCTAAACATCAGACCTCAGAGAGTGACAAATTTCAATTTTCCCTCACCAACCCCCTCTCTGTCAATTTGCTCCTTGCAGCGCCCCAGCATGCCGAATCAAGGCAGACATCTCAGCAGCCTCCGCAGGGGGCAGGGCTTGGCACGCGCCTCCACAGCGCCCCCTGTCTTTTGGAGTGTGCCACTGGCGGCGGAAGGCATAAAATCAAAAAACAGCACTCGGACCCTGTGGCTGTCCCCCCATTAGGGCTGATGACTGTCCGCCTCCCCCATTCCTCCCCCAGACTCAGTGAGCTGATGCAGCGGAACCCCCTCCCTACCATCCTGGGATCCCCCTCCAGGGTGAGACAGCCGTGTCCAGGACTAAACATCAGGGGAAAAGAGATCCCAGCACTCAGCTTGAACTAAACTGGGATGTTTTGTTACTTTCCGTCTCTTTAGGCCATCTCTCCGTTTGAATTCCCCAAACCACCAAGTTCTCCAAATCTTATGACTTTCCTGACGCAGAGGGGTTTGGGTGTGGGTTCGCCTAGCAGCAGGACTGCCCCAGGAGAGCTCAGAGACGTTGGACAACAAGCCCCGGCGCCGTCCACCAGCCCTGCTTACTGCGTCCACAGACTGACTGATGACAGCAGGAGCTTTGGAAGGTTTTAATCATTCACTATTTATCTTTTTGAGGAAAAAAAAAACGGTTGTTTAGATACAGCAAAGTTTGTTGTTTGTTTTTTTAAGATTAAATGAACTTGAATTCCTGGATAAACTATGAATTTTTTTTATTGGATTAATTTCATATTAAAAGTGACTCTGCGTTATCTCTATAATCGTCTTTACAATGAAACAAACATTATTTACTGCATTTTTACAGATTTCATTCGGATTGAAACTGAATAAAAAAGCCTCATTCAGTTTATCAAGAGAGGAAGAGATAAGACAGGAAGTGGACAGATGTCTACATTTTCTCTCATCTGCAGGTCACAGAGTGCCGGTCGTCTGTCGGACATGCTGCTGATGGCTGCCTTTGGAGCAGGAGGACACGCAGGAGACCGAGGCAGTACGGAGAACCTGGCCTCAGAAAAAGCAATAGACATAACAGGTCTGTATGCCTCCTCCTCAGGATAGATTAAAATGTTTACTCTATATGTATGAAACATTTAGATGGTGTTTCTACTGTTATTATGGTTCCCATTGTTGCTCTGATGCAAAAAATCTCAATAAAATGGCATCAATTCTCACAAATAACAGCTTAAATATAAAGCAGAGAAGGTTTTTGCATGGTTTCAGTATGCTCTGTATTGTTTTATGCTATAAAAAAATATATAGCCAATTTATTCTCCAATGTTTTTATGATTCCTGCTTTACTACATCACTTTTAGCCATTTAGTGTTTCCTTATTTCATAACTTTAGTAGCAGATAAAGAAGAGCATTCTAAACATTTTTTCTAACCGTCCTGCTGTAAATAGTAAGTTATTATTTCTATGAAATGAGACGAATGTACATTTTATGAGGATGCTAGAAATAAAACAAAGAACTGATTTAAGAGTTTCAATTTGCATCTTTAAATATCTGCACAGCTAACTTTAAAGAGCAGTCTGTGTGTGTATTCCCTGAAGCATGTAGGCTATCCAGCATTTTAATAATGCATACTTAGACAAACATTCCTGTAAGAAGTTCAGCCTGTTACCCACTGAAAGTATTGCTCTCTCTCTCTGTCTCTCCTGAAACTGTTTTATCAATGTTACCTTTGCTTTTTTGTTTGTTTTGTATCATGAAAAGAGTAAAAATTAAAGAAAGCCTTTTTTTCTGTTGATCAGCTCCTCCTTGTAGTGGCTTTGCACCGGGGTCCTGCAGCCCAGCGCAGGTGATTTTCACCGTTGGCTCTCCCCCAAGTGGCAGCACACCACCTCAGACCTCCAGACAGAGGAAATGTTCAGGTAACACATGAAGTCTGGATAATTTCATATCAAATTAGATGTTTCCAGACAAACAAAGATTAAAAACTCTCGCAACTTGTTACATTTAAGACAACAGGGAGGAGATATTGTTTCTTTTCTCATGATTTGAAGGTTAAACTTATGTTTTTTTTTTTAAACTAACATTCAATTAACAGCTTAGACTCTGAATCTTAGAATCTTAGACTCTGAATTGCTTCAGATCACTTTTTCTGTTGATTGTACAGTACAGAAAATCTCCTCCTCAAACAGGCTCCTTCAGTTCAGGAAGCCCTGCAGGCTCGCTGACCAGTCGCTACCCCCAGACAGGCCCCTATCCCGAAGGCTTTGAGGCCCCGCCCAGCCCTCGCTACAGCTTCACTGATCCTATCACAGCTAACATGGGTGGCGCTGTGACCTTTGAGGCCCCCGAGCTGCCTGAGGAGACGCTGATGGAGGTGAGGAGCCGCTTTCCAACAGACCTCTGGAAAGTACTGAGAGTGTAGAAATTCTTAACACATGACCTGAAGCTTATTGCTTTATCAATAAAAATCAGGAATCTGAATTATTTTTTTCAGTAAAGCAGACTCTATGCAATGTCATAATCTGCTGCCATTTACCCTATATTATGTCCCTAAATCACTTCTCTGTTTCCACTTCTGTTGGAGTTTAGCAGGAACACACAGACACCGTGCAGCGCCTGCGCTTCACTCTGGACTTTGCGCTCTGTCTGATGGAGGTGGCGAGCTCTCGTGGTGCTGCCACGGTGGGAGGACAAGGACGAGAATCTCACCCCGCTGTCCTCCAGCAGCAGAGCCTGGTAGCAGATCAGATAAGCTTAATGAGCCGAGAGTGGAGGTAACACCTATTTCGAACATCAAATATCAGTGTTTGTAATCTCTGACATTTTTGCTCCATTTAGGAGAAAGTAAGACCGCCTAAAAACCCATTAACAGTGGAACCCATCCTCCGTTTCTTTATTTTATGACCTTCATCTAATGCAGTTATAGTAACAAACAAAGATTATCACCGTTCTAAAAACTTTTCTTTTTATTATATACCTACGTTAGATGATTTCACCAAGTTTTAGGTCCTTATCAATATGGAGCTTCGACATGTTTGTTTGTGTTTTGCACTTTAAAATGCTGTAATTGTTTTATTTTTTTTTTAATTATGATGTTTAGCTCATAAAACCTAATCTTGATTTTGCTGGAAATGCATCCTGAAGTGGTTACTGGACATTTAACTTTGCTATTACATCTTTTTACATCTTTGCTCATTTTGTGCACTTCAAAAGGCCATTCAATCATAGTGATGACCCTTTTCTAACCGTAGCCTACTATAATAAAACATGGCAAAGACCGGCCAGTATATGATATCTATAAAGTGAAAAGTAGTTTGAAAGTAATTGTAATAATCAATAGTTGGAAAAACGAGTTACAAACTAGGAAAAATGGCTAATCAGATATCAGATCTGCCATTTCAGTACTGTTGTGTGATATAACAACTCAAAGCAGTGATTGGACTTGATATTTGGCAGCATGCTATAATTTAGCTGTCATAGTTGGATGGACGCAATTGTTCTTTACTGCCAGTATTCTGAAAATTACTGAAAAAAGAAGACATTTTTTATCATTAAAGGTAAAAGAAAGTCTGAAAATGTCAATTTAAAAATATAGATTTTTCAATTCAGAGTTGAGCTAACATTCATTGCATTGTTCAGGTAAATGAGGTAAAAAGTTGAGTGAACTCAGAATGAAACCTTAGTGTCAAACATTCATGTAGTTGATGATGCTCCTCAGACAACAGCAACATTTCCCACCTTATTTTTGACTGATTTCACAGCTGTTTTTTATTTTTTCTTGTCTTGTATTTATCTTCTCAGTCATGCAGAGCAGCTGGTGCTCTACCTTAAAACCGCAGAACTATTGTCTACTGCCTTACAAACAGCCATGGAGCGCGTCAAACAGGGGAAGCTTTACCCCTCTGCTACTGTCAAACAAGGTAGGAGCCTCTTTTAGCCAGAGCAGCAGTCTGTAAAAGATTTGTCTTTGTGCTCCGCTCTAAAGCAGAAGCCATGTTCTTTTATCTGTTCATGCACAGTGGTGAGGCGGCTGAATGAGCTGTACAAGTCCAGCGTGGCATCATGTCGCTCGCTCAGCACTCGTCTGGAACACTTTTTCTCCAGGAAGCATCGTCTGATGGACCAAATCTCCTCTATCACAGCTGAGCGGCTGCTCTTCAGCCACACAGTGCAGATGGTAGGCAGAATAAAAAGAAGACAAAAAAAATTCTCATCATTAGAAACCCTGTGTAACCACATCAAACACAGATCTTTTATTAAGACTTCAAAGGAAAGTCTAACTGGTGGAAAATCAGCTCTAACTGGTGTTTATATTAATCCTTGACAACATGTAGAACTCAAACACTCCATTTCTTTAATGCAACTTAGTGGTGGCAGCGTCATGCTGTGGGGAAGCTTTTCTTCAGTAGCACCAGGAGAGCTTGTTAGATCGTAGGTAAATAGATTCTGGGGCGAGCCTTAAAAACATACGTTTTCTGTCTCCATCAGACTGTTTTTCTTCTTTTTTAAATATTTATTCAGCAAATGAAAAAAAAAAGTTGACCAAAAGTACTTCACAAAAGGGGCACATCTAAAATGAAAGAAAGCTTATATGTATAGTGGAGAATTTTCGCCAACTTTTGAAACAACCTCTCCACTTAAAAAAAAATAATAAAATGCACACGCACAACCCTGTACCCACACCTGAGAGGGAACGCCCATTAAACGCATGTGAGAGCGTGCAAGATTCCATTTCTCCTCGTGCAAGCTCTGTTTAAAAGTTGCTGTTTGCATCGCTCATACAAGCTTACTTTCTAAAAGAATATTTGTAATTTTTTCACTATGTCAGACTCATCAGTGAAAGTGAAAATATGGACGAGCATTTAGGACGGCCTTACATAAACATATCAATTAGGAGGACCACTTATTTTGACGATCCACCTGGAAAAAGAACATCCTCCACTATACCTTTAAGTATGGTAACACCACAACTCAAGATCAGATATAAACTAAAACCTCTTTTGGGTCCTACCATAAAATTTTTAAAAAATACATTATAGATTGAGGTTGTATGTAGAAACAATTAAGCTTCTGCAATTAATTATTATATTTGGGTTTTAAAATGATGATCCTGATTTTAAATGTACCTGTTCCTGTTTTAGGTTCAGACTGCTGCACTGGACGAGATGTTCCACCAGGGGGAGGCGTCCATCCTGCGTTACCATAAAGCTCTCCTGCTAATGGAGGGCTTGTCTCTGTTCCTCACTGAACAGGATGACATCCTGAGCGTTAGCAAATGTGAGAATCTCTTCCAACTGTTCAACTACTTGTAGTTTTTTGTGCTTTTTAACAATTTTGTCACTTCCCCTCAGAGTTTCATGAATATAACTCTAGATCTTGATCAAGTACAGATATTTAAATTTAATTTCCCTCTCTGTTTGTGCAGGCAAAGAATGCATTGAACGCCGCCTCACAGCTCTGCAATCCGGTCTCTGTGTTTGACGCCTGACTCTCCATTTGCACTCTAACACACAACTTACCAAATCTCCACCCACATTTCACGGTGTCACATAGAAGCACTTTTGGTTTCGCAAGAAAACCACAAGGTTTACACAGACACTGAAAGGCTGCTCACTGGAAGATCTTTCGGTTTTCAAGGTTGGAACCATCTCATCTATGGGGGTTGGACCAGCAGTGGACATAGGGAGGACTTTGCTGCTGAACATGGAAATGCCAAGAAGAAGATTTGCACCCATTTACTGTCGATCCAACAGCAGAGAGCAGTGTTTGCCAAGTAGTCACATTCTTTCATGTTGCGCTAGTTTAAAATAAGAAAAGCTTTTTAGGATTCAAGCAAGATGCAGCAGCAGAAGCAATGCAGATAAACCTGCACAGCTGGTGATGCATTCTGATAAGGACTCCATGTAGCTAAATATTCTCATAATGTGCTTTTTTTGTCTTATATCTCTACTTTGCTCCCATTTTTCTTCATTTTATCAGATCCTTTCATGCTTATTGACAGAAAGTCTACAGCTTAAAGCATAGCTACAGCTACATTTAATTAGCAGTAGTGCATATTAGTACTGTTTAAAAAAAAAAAACTGCTGCCAAATTACTTTTACAGGATTTTTTGAAGTAGATTCATCATCTAATTCTGCCTATTTGATTTAGAGAAGAAAAGAAAAAAAAAATCTGTCTGAAAATGTACTATTTCTGTATAAGCTCAAAATGAAAGGGCCACAGCCTGTTTCACACTATGAGGTTGTGAGGGAAGTATTGTAATCCTGCTTGTGAAAATTGTAGCTTGTTACCAGCTTTCTCTAAAGCAGAGAGGAAACAGTTAACACTCGAAACACCCAGTTTAACTATAGAAAGAGCTGAAACTGATCCATGTGCATCTTTCATCACAATCTTGTTCAGGAGAATGCTGCAATAATCTGGGATGCAGACATAAGATTGAAGTAAATCAGAATAACATTAACAGTCGGTTTCCATAATGCAATCAAAAAAGTAAAACTCATTATATAAATTCATTATGGCTTGCAGCTATTCACATTCCTTTCACATTTCACATTTACTGTTTTTCTGATAGCTTTTTAATTCTTTTTACCAAAGTTTTTCCTTCCACCGAACTTTCTATAGATGTGCTTTGATGGAGGACTGAACCAACAGCTTTTTGGCGTCTCCCTCACCTTATGGGGTCGTCAGTGACTCTCTGCTGAACAACTTTGACTCTCTTTGAATCTCTTGACTCGATAGGTTCTCTGGGAGGTTTAGGTCACCAGTCAACCTTAGAGATGCTGTGGTCATTAAGGCAGGTATTGGTATTTTCTGCAGGTGCTGAGGCCACACCACAGCGTCTCTGTTGTTTTTACTCGATTTTTTTCATTTCCAAGTAAATTAATTTGGTGGATTTGTAGTAGCTGTGAGCCATAATGGTCAAATAGGTGAAATATGAGTTCAGCTTTTTTTTTAACAGTATTGATTTACTGGAATTAATTGACTTTTTTTAATACCGTTCACATTTATTGAGATTACTCTCATAAGCTGTCACACTCAGTGCTGCTCATTTCTGTGAATTGTTTCCAGACTTTGTCAGGGTTGGGGTTTTCCTTTGTGTGTTTCACCTCTCCATCTTGTGGGTGTTCGGCAAGCATAGTCAAATATGAATGTCAGGAAAGGGGAAAATTAAAATCAGGCTAAAGGTTGGAGGGGGTTAACATTTAAGATAATCTTAAGGGCTGAATGTTTTTTTTTTTTTTTGCACTGTTTATGTACTGTATAGATAGAGGAATATGTTAAAAGTGTGCAGTTTGTGTAGCCGTGCTCATTTAGAGACATCTGCTTACTCATTTTAGCGCATACCTAGTTGCTTTTAAAGTTATAAAATCGTGTATGTTATGATGTGAAGACTGACGAGAAGGAAATAGTGTATAGCTGGGCTTCTATAAGGGGAAAGAAGAAAATTAACACTGAAGCAAATGTTGCAGTTCTTGTTTTGAGCTTTAATTTACCTTTTTTTTATATATATTTTGGGTTGTTGTTAAAGGCTCTGCACCACTTTAGAGTAGAATCTGCTTGATTTGTTTGGAGTTGTTTACCTTAACCAAGCTTAAATAGGGAGAGTTCTCGACTCTGCTTGATTGGTTGTGTTTGAGGGGTTGAGTGCATGAAAGTGAGATTTAGTAGGCCTGTTATTTAACATGCTGATTGGCGGGTGGACAAATTTAGCGCAGAAAGAGAGACATAGATCTATGCTTATGAGAAGCAGAACCTGTCACTCTGAAGTAATTCACATCTTAACCCACCAATATCCTATTTTACTCTAGATGTCATTTCCTCTGAAACCCAAGGTGGTTTTTGAGTGCATAGTTTCTAAAATGATGGTGTGCGAGCTCAGCTAAAGATGCTGTTCACCCTCACAGCAGCACAATCGGCAGGACAGGCTGAGGATAATTTATTGATCCAGAAATGTTTGTTTTTTTCTCTGAGTCTCCCAAGAGTACATTCCTAGTATTATTAAATTCCTCCACAGGCTTTGTGTCACTACATTTGCTGCGCTGTTCTTCAAAGAATCAGGCGGCTAAAAAACTGATGCATGTGTCACTTTTTTCTCTTTTGTTTATGTCGTTCCATACAATCATTGCCAGGTTAGTGGAAAAAAATGCCCTTTGATTTTAAAAGTTGTCAATTTTATTTCAGTTTTTGTATGTTTTCTAAAATAACATATTGTTTCCATTTTCCCTCTGAGTAATTATGTATCACCTGTTTATTTTCTAAGTTATTGTTAGCGTTTATTCAACCCATCAGCTGGGAGATGATGGTTTGGGCTACCTGAACATTCCCAAAGACTATTGAGCTTTCTGCTTGATCTTCCACATCCTCTCTTGCTGTTGCAAAAGCAGTTTTAATGTTTTCATATCAATAATAGACGCACTATCTCTATACCCCTGCTGATGATGTAATCTCTACTGTTTAGGGAGTTCCGTCATGAATAAAGTGAATGGAAAGGAAGTTTCTTCAGAGTGCTTTGGGTGTTTTTTTTTTATTGTTTTTTTTTTTTAACTGAGAAAAAGACTGGATATTTCATTAGAATTAGTTTGTTGCATTGTTTATTTTCTTTTTACTGTTTATTGTGCTTCTCTCACTCCTCTGTGAATTTAAATTCCATCTGGTAAACCTTCCATGAACATAATCTTATCTCATATTTTTTGGAGGAATTTCGTGATTTTTGAAAAGTTACGCCCTCTCTACTTAAAAAAAAAAAAAAAAATGCACATACACGTCCCCGCACCCGTGAGGGAATCCCTATTACATTCGTTCGAGAGTGTGCACGAGCCAATTTCTCCTCGTGCACACTCTGTTTAAAAGTTGCTATTTGCATTGCTTATACATCGCTTACTTTTCAAAAGAAAATGTTTTATTTTTCCATGATGTCAATGTAAATGGGGGCGAGCACATAAGACGGCCTTACGTAAACATATCACCAGAATGATTGACATTTAGGAGGACCACTTATTTTCATGATCCACTGGAAAAATAAATTCCTTCACTATACCTTTAAGGAAAGTAATTTGTTTGATTCAATCATGTGCTCCTAATTACTAGACTTGGTTTATTTTTATATGGCACTTTAAAAGAACAAAATGGCTTACTAAAGTGCTTCACACCTCATAAAACCCTGGACTCCTTTTCTAAAAGATTCAACGTAGATCCTCTGTCCAAAATCTGGGAATTTGAAGTCTAGCAACCTTTCTGTATTTTTTGTTTAGGAAGTCTTTATTTTTATAGCAACATTTCTGCCTAGAGTGATGTTTTAGATTTTCTCTAAGGCACCCAAACTTCTGAGGTGACTCCAGTCGATTAGTGTGGTCATCCTCAATGTTAACCTGCTCCAAAATGGCTGCATGTGACTGTAATTGCATCTGTATACAAAGTGAGGCTGAGTTTAGGATATAGGAGAACAGCCGCTGACAGACACTATGTTTATCAGTTACAGAGATCTAAATACAGGAATATTAATGGAAAGCTCATTTGAATGAAAAATATACCAGAAAACGATGCACAACAGGATCCCATTTAACAAAAGCGTTAGTTTAATAGCCATGGTAGCATTGTTTGTGATTGGCTAACAATTTTGCCCGACCTAAACCACTTCAACGGGGTGCAGGTGGCTATTAAAGTAACTGTGGCTTCCTTTAAAGCTGGCCACAGACCCATTCAGGGAATGGTATGAGCCACAGCCTGTTATTGAATACAATACATTTACTAAACACTACATGGACATATTTTTTAGGTGACAGCATTTTGCTTTTCTTCTTTATTTAAAAACATTTTGTGAACATATATGGTATTTGAGTTCCCAAAAACTGAACATTTGATTAACTAATTGAAAGATGAATTTATTAAATTAAATAATTAAATATTGTTCCTTAGCTATAGATTGACTTATGTCCACTTTTATGTAAAGAGAAAGGGTAATAAAAGATTTAAGTTTCTTTTTTTAATTGATTCATCTTTATCGAAGGTCTTCAACAGGGGGTCCGTGACCCCTAGGGGTCTACGGAGCTACTGCATGGGGGTCGCCAAAGTTTTGGTTGATTAGACTTTTTTTTTCTTTTATTCCCCTCTGCAATTTTTGTCACTAATTGAAATGTCTTTAAATCCACATTAACATGAATTCAACACACTGTAGTGAACAGATAAATGGAGGCAGAAGATGTCTTTCAGTCATCAATGCACACATTCAGCGACACACAGGATCTCTTTCAAGCTGGGCACCGTTTTATTCACAACACCTGTCCCATCAACCAGGAATCAGAATCAGAAATACTTTAATAATTCCAGGGAGAAATAACTTTCGTTACATTACTCCATCTGTAATAGAGTGACTATAGGATCAGTTTGATATAACACAATTTCATACAATATATATAATTAGGGGGTCCCCATTCCACTATGGAGGACCAATCCTGCCATAATTAAAAATAAATACAGAAATAAATAAATGCTCCAAAAATAAATAAACATGCAATAATTGCACCTCAAAAATACAATAAATAAAATAAATGTTGATAGAAATTAAATCATACAGTGAGACATAAATGTATATATCTCTTTTAATTAGCTTCTTTATTTTTTCATCTTTTTAATAATTACCTTATTTATTTGTTGTCCGTTATAATCTTCAACTTTATTAATTTTTTACTTATTTTTTTAAGTATTTATTTACGTGCATGTGATAATATTTTTGTCTGTATTATTCTTTCTTTGTATTCTTTTACCCTATTTATTTTTTCCATGCTACTTATTTCTGACTGTCGTTTTTACATTTCTGTATGCATTTCTGCCTCATTATGCAAATGAGGAAGGGTGTGTCTTAAGGGCTCAACTTCTGCCCATTGGTTGGTTAGCATTTTACTGCATCGGTCTAATAAAAGGCGAAAAAAGAAAGAAGCTAATTAAAAAAAAATATATATATATATATATATATATGTATCTCACTGTATAATTCTATTTCTACCGACATTTATTTATTAATTGTGTTTTTGAGGGGCAATTATTGCATGCTTATTTATTTTTGGAGCATTTATTTATTTCTGTATTTATTTTTAATTATGGCAGGATTGGTCCTCCATACTTTTCTCCATCAGTTTGGGGGTCCTGAAGACCTCTGGTCATGTGCTTTTTCCTTTAGCCACCACAGGGGGGCAGAGTGCAGCCTCATACTGTGAGAACGTGGGGCCTTTAACGCAGCGTGCTTCGCGTCGTCATGGTTACGTTGTAGTTGTCTTTTTACCGTAATGAGAGCCAAATTAAGCAGAGAGGCCTGCTTAGCTTTGTAGTGTCTTTGCAAAATAACCGGTTATTTCAAGACAGTAGTGTGTTAAGCTTAATTTGAGCGGCGAAGAAAAGAAATTTAATTCAATTAAAATGTCAGGTATTAACCTCCCACCGCTGTGGCTTTCTCCAAACTGGACCGGAGTGGGAATCCACAGGAAATCGGGATCTCCGCGGCGTTTCCCCGCAAACCAAGCTCTGCTTCCACCGCCTGCTGTCCCACTGACGGTCAGTGGAGAAGAGGAGGAGGTGGGGAAGCCACAGGGGCCCCGCCTGGGCCAGGTGGACCCCCGGGTGGCATCCTTGCAGAGGAACATCCAATTCCTGCAGGAACAACACAAGGAAACTCTGGAGAAGCTCCACGCAGAAATAGAATACCTAAGAAAGGAAAATAACGGTGTTTTTATTATTATTTTCCCAATTTGTCTTGTTATTGAGGGAACCATTCATTTAACAAAAAATTTAGTGTTTTATATGTTATACAAATAATCCTGAATGTCCATAATGTTACAAATTCATATGCACATTTTAAAAGCAAAGTTTTATTTGTAATTTTGACCCTTAGGCTGTTTTATACTGAAGAGGATTAGGGTCACTGAAAAAAATGTTAATACATTTTTTAGTTAATTAAAGTTCATTTTTAAATTTTAAATTATATTTCAGTTTCATATGGGACAAAAAGTCAAAATTAGGAGGAAAAAAAGTCCAAATTCTGAGACAAAGTCAGAATTTCTGAGACAAAAGTCAAAATTCTGAGACAAAAGTCAAAATTCTGAGACAAAAGTCAGAATTGTGAGACAAAAGTCAGAATTCTGAGACAAAAAGTCAGAATTCTGAGATTAAACTCAAAATTCTGAGAAAAAAAGTCAAAATTCTGAGAAAAATTCTAAATTCTGAGAAAAAAAGCATATATAAGAAGAATGTAATGTAGCAGGGTTTTGACTTTCATTAGTAAATCAGCTTCATTGACCTGATGCCAAACATTTCATCCAAAGGCTGCACATCATTATTTTCCACCTACAAGAGTTGGCAATGATTCCCGCTGTAATGAATTCAGGTCAGAGACCTAACTGTTCCCATGATGCAGTGCTAACAAGTGAGACATCCAGCCTGTGGTAGCATAGCAACCCCAGGGTTTTCCTCAGCTGGAGGTCTGTGAAGGATGTGGTGTCAGAGCAGGCCTAAGCTAAAGGTTTTAGCTCTGGGTGTAATGACTGCACCCATTAGTGGCGATCTGCAGTCAATGCAGCATAATAACACCAACTGTTTCCTGTTATGCATGCTGCAGAACTGAAGTATAAAATGATTATCGAGTCGCACCAGACCAGCAGAAAAGGTGAGAAATGGTTTTGATCTATTATTGTTTCCATTGCAGCTTTAGTGTAGGAAATTTGTCTTATTTTATTCTTGTCTCTTAAACTTTTTTTCCTCTATATATTCCTATTACAGATAAAGTTCTATTTTTCATAAAACAGTTATTTGGGTAAACCAGTACACAAAGTAATGATCTGAAAAGTGTGGCGTGCCTTTGTGTGAGTCAGTACTTTGTCGGGCTACTTTTAGCTAAAACTTTCAGGTGTTTTAAGTGTATTTCTAACAGGCTAGAAACAGAAAGTTATTTTAATGATGGAGATTATCTGTATTTTTAAGTAGATTATCAGATTAACTTTGAGTAGTCTAACTTTATGGTTGGATTTAAACCATAGCTGCGGCTGTGTTGATATGATCATGGACATGCTTGCTTTAGCTTCAGCCTTTAGTCTAGAGACTTCTACAGCTCTCTGCGTTGTGTTACGCTGCATCCATATTATCAGTGCATGATTAGGAAAATGATCCTCATTTGATCACTATTTCGCATGATGCTGTCGCCGTCCTATTTCAGCCTGGCAATAAACCTACCGTCTTTAAAGTGTTTTCTGTGTGGAGCTGAAATCTCTATTTACTTCTCATTTAACCAGGACTTCCACCAGTGTCTTTATGTTGGGTTTTAATCCAGAGAAATGTGAGTTTAAAAGATTAAAAGGAAATAATCAACACAGAGACAGGGTTTTGTGACATTAGCATCTGCAGAGCGGAGAGAAGCTGCTGGCTCAGAAAACCAGCACCTTCTCACACAGATCCCTTCATGGCAAAGCCTTTTATTAAGAGTTTACAACATCATAAGGCGGGCCTAAAACAGAAGACCCAGTAATGGTTATCTGGGAGGATGCAGGTAATAAGGCCCCGTCCACACGAAATCAAAACGAACACGAAACGCTAATATTTTCCAGAACGTTTGTCGTAAAGACGGAGACATAAAATAAATGTCATCGTCCACACGAATGCATGAAAACGCTGCAAAATGTATGCCAGGCCTATAAGTGGCGCTGTCATGCCAAAGCAAAAATAGGCGACGAAATGTTGGGCATGCGCACTAATATTTATACATGGTTGCCCTGCGGGTCCATTTTCGTGGTTCAGTCAAATTCAGGTGCTGAACTATGTCGTCGATATTGCTCTGTTCTTCCTGGAGATATTCCAGAAGAAGAAGATTCTGTTGTAAGCCCGACAGCAGAGTGAGTAGCATTAGCAGCAACCATTCAACACAGTACGGCGCCATTGTTGTTCTGATACTGTCGCGCATGCGTGTTTAGAGGCGACGCTATGACGCATGCGTGTAAAAAAAAATGCGGTTAGAGCTTAAAGATGGAAATGCGAAAACGGCGTTTCAAAATCTTCCCACTCTGAAGGCTGAATAAAAAAAAAGATTGTTTACAGACCCCCGAAACGCCGGCTTCGTATGGATGAGAGGCCGGTTTGGTGAAAAAATTGTGCGTTTAGGCCAGGGTTCGGCTTCGTGTGGACGGGGCCTAAGATATTATATTTTTTGGACACACAAACAACTTAAAAGACCCACAAACATAGAAACACATTATATTAAAACCGGACAAACACAACATTAGATAGATTTATTTAGGTTTTCATCGTATCTGCTTTGTGCATGTATCATACTCTAACTTCCACTCCTACAAGTATTCTAAATTACTTGGATCAATCTGACACAAACTATCCATACCCCTTATGATCTTCTCTATACTCTTCCCTGAATCCATCCTTTTTAATTCTTTTACTCCCCTGACTCACTTTAGTTCTACTATTTTATCATTTAGTTCTTATTATTTTATCTTGGAATAGAGGAGTCCCTCAAACCCATATTTCTTCCAAACTATATATTTAAGTGATTATTATTATTATTATTATTATTTATTTTTTGTTGGATCCTGCACTTCTACAACTTCTAATTGTAGATTCTAAATTATCTCTAATTTATTTTGACCTTTTCCCATTTTAAAGAATTTAGTCCAGTACAAACACCTAGGGTATTCTACGCACTGGATGTTTATTCAGCAGGACAGCACCCAAACACTGTTGTGGTAATTTCTGCTTCTACCTTTTCAGGTGAGAAATTCTTGCCTCTGCATCCACAAGAGTTGTACTGTATTAACCCCTGCTGTTTTAATATGAAACAACAGAACCTGAAAGGTTCGATTGTTTCCTGACACACTCCCACACAGTCACACACACCTATTCTAAGGCCTAAGATATTTTTTTATTTTAACCAACATAGACAAAAAAACATTTATCGTGTACACTTTCGGAGTCTCCAGCTCCAGGCCCTTGCACGCACCGGATACCCAGATCCCAGATCTGTCAACAAAACTTGGCTTCGTCAAATATCCCTGCTGCAGCTGCAAACCTTACTATCTCGAGAACAACACAGAGTCCCAGACTCAGAATATCGATCCCAGATCTCTCACAACAAACCCTAGTTGTAAAAGTATTCTAGTGACTACAACTAGTTATAGCTTTCGCATGGTCCCAGACCAACTTTTGATCAAAAGCTTTAGGCGTACCCTTTCTGTGCAGATCAGTCCTCAGCTTGAGTCGTCACCAGGATGTCCAGGGCAGGGCTGGACCAACCTATTGGCTCCGTCCGGCAAAGGGTGGACGGCTGTCGACAGTTTCTTGGCCTTGGTCCCGCACGGTCCTTGACAATTGGATCTTGACTCCCGGAGTTTCAGCACCAAAAATGTTGGGTTTTAATCCAGAGAAATGTGAGTTTAAAAGATTAAAAGGAAATAATCAACACAGAGACAGGGTTTTGTGACGTCAGCGTCTGCAGAGCGGAGAGAAGCTGCTGGCTCGGAAAACCAGCACCTTCTCACACAGATCCTTTCATGGCAAAGCCTTTTATTAAGAGTTTACAACATCATAAGGCGGGCCTAAAACAGAAGACCCAGTAATGATTATCTGGGAGGATGCAGGTAATAAGATAGTGTGAATTGACCAACTGGCTGGATGGAAGTCACACAACCGTGTGATTCTGCCTCATGACCTACAGGAGGTCATAAAAGTTTATGACCCCTCTGGTTAAAACACAGGATAGAAATGTAGAATCTTCTTTCTTTCAATGTTTCATATGTCCACACAATAATTTTATAATTATCACTCTAACACTTTCCTATGCTTTATATAAGACTTTCTGTTTTTGGCAATATTCTACACAAAAAAAAGACAAAAACAAGGAGTGAAGACCTTATTGTCCTGTCAACAGATTACTTTATCTAGCTGTGGAACTTTCCGGTCCCTCCCGTCCTCAGGGCTGCTTCGATTAATATTCTTCTTCTTTTTCAACCTTCAGTTTAGGTTAGCAGCCATGTTTTGATAGGTTTTCAGTTGTGCCATAAATATTTTACAACTCAAATTGCAGGTTATATTGTACAAAATCTAAATCAGGTGGTTAAACTGGATTTTATGTAGATGTATCAGATTTAAAGATGTATGTTTGTAAAAACCTTTGAATTTTTTTTTCTCAACCTCACATTTACACACTATTTTGTGTTTATCTGTCATATAACATCTCAATATATATAATATAATATCTCTTCATAGTTACTGCTAATATCTTTAGCTACATCTCTGTAAACAAGCCTTCAGAGTGATTGTTAGGTAAGCTTAGTTTTGTTTTTGTTTTTTTAGGAAAAATGCACAGCTTTCAAGATGCAACACCTAAAACCCAAGGCCGAGTGGCCCACACAGAAGAGGAACCATTGGAGAAGACATCAACACTACTGCAAGACCGAGCTTTAAGGTGAGTTACTTTTCAATTATAATACATTCATTTTCTTCCACTTTAATCTGGGCCAGGTCGTGGAGGCAGCAGTCTAAGCAGAGATGCCCAGACCTACTGATCCACACACACCTCCTCCAGCTGCTCTGGGGGACCCCAAGTCATCACCATGCCATAATACATGGCCTGGTATAATACACGTGTCCTTGATCTACTATAGTAAATAAAGTGTGGCTGTAGTTCAACCTGAAGTAACTCACACAGGTGCAATTAGAAACATTATTTTCAATTCAATTTACTTGCAAATAACACAATCAGATCAATTGAGATTTACTATCTAATGAAAACCAAGTGATTTCATGGACTCATTGACTCTCTGCAATCCCTCACGTTAAGCATGTAGTAAGTGATAGTGGAGAGGAAAACTCCCTTTGAACAGGAAGAAACCTCCAGCAGAACCAGGCTCAGTGTGAGCGGACTTTTGCTGAGGCCGACTGGGGTTCAAGGAGACAGAAGCAGATAATGACATAAGGAGATAGCATCTTTGGTGCTTGGGCCCCTGCAGAAGACTTTGATAATATGAATCAACATAGGGTTGGATGAGTAACCTAAAAAAGGATTAGTGTTGTCTTCCCCCTTGAGTCCGGGCGTTGGTGGTAGAATAAGCTGGAGGATGAGAGGATCTAAAGGCTGATTTATACTTCAAAACTAGGTCGTCTGCGTAGGTGTCGCAGTGAACAAAAAGACGTCCCGCCCCCTCTGCAGACACTCTCCTGCACCTCTCCCTAATTGTAGGTGACGGCAGACAGTGCCGCAGACAGGAGGCCGGCTTGTTTAGTTTTTATGACCGAAATTGAGGATAACGACTTGTGAAGTTGGACCAGCTAGAAGGGCGAGGTGCATGAGAACACTGGGACCCTTTTTCCACCTGGATCTCTGCTTTTTATGGCCGTCATGTTCCTCCGTCGTCAGACAAACTCGTCCCCACTTCCTCACCGCCTCGGCCGTATCTAGACCCACAGCGTATAGTGCAGACCACGCTTCAATACTGGGCATAAATCAAAAATGTCTGCGTCTAGCTCACTGCAACACACTGCTGCACTGGTTTAACCAGGCCTTAAGAGTGGACTATGAGAGAAGAAGGAGATGGGGTGGAGGTGGGTCAAAGTTCAGCTGAGGAGCTGAATGGAGACACTGGGCCTTCGACCAAATGAAGAGCATCTTGAGAAATGATTGGCTTTGGACATCAACAGGTGATCCAAATTAGGCTGATTAAGAGTCTTGCAGATTTAATTTTTGCTTAAGCTTCGATTCTAACTGCTTTCTTTGACCAGCTTCTGACACAACAATAAACCCGAGATGTAGCAGGTTTAAATTTGAATATGCAGAGAGGCAGGGCTGTTCAATGTTTGATTCCAGCCAACTAAGAATGCGCAGGTCATGAGTATGATCAGCCATAAAAGATTTTCAACTAAATGTGCACACTGTTCTTTAGCAGAGATTATTTCCCTATTTATATCAGAGGCTGGAGAATGATGCAAATATATTCTGTTAAATCTGTATTCAAAGTTTAAACATCATACACATTTCCTTAACTGTTGTCGACAGCAGTGTATTGCAAAAATGTATAGTCACTCCTTGATGCTAGCAGTGTTGTTAGATATAGATAAAAAAATAAAATCAGAGATTTTTTTCACACCATGTGAAATGAATACATTTTTTTTCTTTGGTTTCATAAAAAAACAACTACAAATGACAGAAATTACGTTTAAATGCATGTTTTTTTTTTTAATTCAAAGTACAATGTATTACAAACTGTTCAGTTTTATACCCAAGTCTTTATTTTTCTTGCTGCCTTTTACTAAAAATATCTCACTGTTCTTTTACCTTAGAGAACGTGGCGATGTTCCACTGTCAGTACGGCAAATCAATGGCACAGGCATAAGTAGGCGGATTACCTCCTTACAGCCTCTAAGAGTCCGCAGCAATCCATCCCGTCCACCACACCCCCCCACCCTGCAGGAGTGTGAGATCATCATCCAGCAGATGTTCAAAGCCAACAATTTACAGTGTCAGGAGGTAATTATTCAAAACCATGGCTGCCAAATTTGTAAATACCGGTACCTAATAAATGTCACTGTTTTGCTCTGTTCACTGTGTTAATTATGCAGATTGCACGTGTGAAGGCATTGCTTCGAGATTTTGTCCTGAGCAAGAAAATCCCCCCAGAAAACCATATGTCAAGCAAAGCCTACCTTATTGATGGACCACGGTAAGGTGATGCTAACATGTTTATAGATCATACAATCAGGTTTGCAAATACATTCAACCTGCTGTTGATGTGGCTTTTCCTGTATGTTGCAGGAAGGCTGTAGAAGAAAAGACATTTCCTAAACTGGACATTCAGTCGTTTCCAAAGAAAGTGTATGTAGGTCCTGGTTCTAGAGGTTCTGGAAAGTTTATAAGACCTGGAAAGAAAATGCAGTAGTTTATTTCATTTTTTTCTCTGATGTAAACACAGCAATTTAGTTTAAAATGCATTCACCCTCATGGTGGGCATGGATGTTTTTAATGTATGTCATTGAATCAATAGATATATTTTTAGGACGAAAAGCAGTAAAAATTTTTATATCAATTTTCACTATTCAAACAAACTCAAAAATGTTACTACCATAATTTATACTTGGATAAATGTTTCTTTGTAAAAGGCATCTCAACCACATTCGTTTTGTGGCCACGAGTGCAACTTTAGATTCATTGTGGCTTATATTTCATCACTCCCTTTGTGAAAATTGGTAGTAGTATTATTTTAAATTGGTTGGTTTCTGGGGGGTTGGACTTAGCCTTGAAATATGTCCCAGAATTATGTCCTGATGTTTATATGGTCTTGCTATGGTAAGTTTACAAATAGAAAATATTTTTTTCTAACAAAAAAAACAAAATTGATTACAGATAAATAAGATATAATAAACCAAAAGTGAATTTAATTGGAGGAACTTTGCAAAAGAATTTGGCAATCCACAAGGTCTTATACATATATATATATATATATACACTATATTGCCAAAAGTATTTGCTCACCCATCCAAATTATTGGAATCAGGTGTTCCAATCACTTCCATGGCCACAGGTGTATAAATTCAAGCACCTAGGCATGCAGACTGTTTTTACAAACATTTGTGAAAGAATGGGTCGCTCTCAGGAGCTCAGTGAATTCCAGCGTGGAACTGTGATAGGATGCCACCTGTGCAACAAATCCAGTCGTGAAATTTCCTCGCTCCTAAATATTCCACAGTCAACTGTCAGCTGTATTATAAGAAAATGGAAGTGTTTGGGAACGACAGCAACTCAGCCACGAAGTGGTAGGCCACGTAAACTGACGGAGCGGGGTCAGCGGATGCTGAAGCGCATAGTGCGAAGAGGTCGCCAACTTTCTGCAGAGTCAATCACTACAGACCTCCAAACTTCATGTGGCCTTCAGATTAGCTCAAGAACAGTGCGCAGAGAGCTTCATGGAATGGGTTTCCATGGTCGAGCAGCTGCATCCAAGCCATACATAACCAAGTGCAATGCAAAGCGTCGGATGCGGTGGTGTAAAGCACGCCGCCACTGGACTCTAGAGCAGTGGAGACGCGTTCTCTGGAGTGACGAATCGCGCTTCTCCATCTGGCAATCTGATGGACGGGTCTGGGTTTGGCGGTTGCCAGGAGAACGGTACTTGTCTGACTGCATTGTGCCAAGTGTAAAGTTTGGTGGAGGGGGGATTATGGTGTGGGGTTGTTTTTCAGGAGCTGGGCTTGGCCCCTTAGTTCCATTGAAAGGAACTCTGAATGCTTCAGCATACCAAGACATTTTGGACAATTCCATGCTCCCAACTTTGTGGGAACAGTTTGGAGCTGGCCCCTTCCTCTTCCAACATGACTGTGCACCAGTGCACAAAGCAAGGTCCATAAAGACATGGATGACAGAGTCTGGTGTGGATGAACTTGACTGGCCTGCACAGAGTCCTGACCTCAACCCGATAGAACACCTTTGGGATGAATTAGAGCGGAGACTGAGAGCCAGGCCTTCTCGTCCAACATCAGTGTGCGACCTCACAAATGCGCTTCTGGAAGAATGGTCAAAAATTCCCATAAACACACTCCTAAACCTTGTGGACAGCCTTCCCAGAAGAGTTGAAGCTGTTCTAGCTGCAAAGGGTGGACCGACGTCATATTGAACCCTATGGATTAGGAACGGGATGTCACTTAAGCTCATATGTGAGTCAAGGCAGGTGAGCAAATACTTTTGGCAATATAGTGTATATATATATATATATATATATATATATATATATATATATATATATATATATATATATATATATATATATATATATATATATATATATATATATATATATATATATATAATTTTAAGTGGACCAAATCAATTAAATCAGAAGTAAACATACGGAAATTGCTACTGTGATCTATTATTCTTTAAATAGAGAATTTAACTTGAATTTAACAGGTTTGTAACTTTAGACTTAGATTTAGACAGATTTATTATTTATTATTATATGCAGGTGTGAACAAACAGACATTTTGTTTAGAACAGCTCTCTAGACAATTTCATTTTTAAAGTGCAGCCTTGATAAGGTAAGCAGCAGTGATTAACAAAAAAAACCCAAAACATTGTGATATTAAGGCACTATATCTAGTTATGGAATGTGCATCATTCATGTTTTCTTAGCAGAAGTTATGTCAGACGGATCTGGATAGGATCTTGACATCCAAATGGGATTTTTACCCTTGTGGAAGAGGATCTGATGCTGGAGCATTAGGGACCTGTTGCCTAGGCTTTACCCCCTCAGTTGTTATTGAGCTGCTGCTACTACTACTACTACAGCTCCTGAAGCACTCACTTCTCCTGGCTCAGGGGAGGAAGAGGACAATAACAATATTTATAACAAGTTTAACATTGGTGTGTGGCCTCAGCGTGCACATCTGACGTTATGAGGCTGTGCGTATGCCGAGACACATGAAAAATTAGCGGGAACAGGGTCCTCCGAGGGAGGAAATGTCTGCAAAAAAGTCTAGAACTTGTTCTATGCTCTTTTAAGCATAAAAAAGCAACTGATTGTAGTATAACAATATGTTTCCTATATTTTAAATCTACTTATCTCTTCCCAGGTCTGGACTGCCTCAGTCTGGTGTTGTCCTTCCTGCCCTGAAGCAGAGCCTTAGCTCCAACAGTGCAATCAGAGAGAGGAGAACCCGAGCATTGCATAGAGGCCACTGCAAATGGACTTTCCATTAATGTCTATAGTTTTAGTCACCAATCCGTCTTCATTGATGATTCATTAAAACAAGCATAAAGTTATAATAATCTGTTATAGATAGAACGAAAATTATAAAGTTGGAAATGTTTTGTCATTACTTAAATGATGTCTCTTTTTTAAAAGTAAATCATCACAGTGAAGTAATACAGCAGTTATTTATAAGCTATAACATGTTCAGTGTGTAAGCTGGTAAATAGGTCTGTGACCCAATCCTACCCTAACATCTAATCGCTGTAGCCTCACACACACAATATTGACTTCAAAGGAGTAAAGCTTGAGGTCATATGGACTTTGAATGGAATTATTTAGCTGGCGAAACATGTTATAAAATAGGACAGCATTGAAAAAAAGAAGAAATCACAAGTCTTAAGTTTGTTGTGGGAGCGTTCAGCCAGTCAGTGAATATTTGCATCACTTAAACATGTTTAAATTTACACTTAGGCTGATTGCAAATGCATAAAAATACATCTGCTGACATGTGACCTAAAACACAAATTTCGGTTTGGCCTATATTGCGTATGAAAATTGATTATCGAGGAGGATTGGAGTCAGCAAAGCCATTTAATCATAAAGCGTGAGTTTAGTTTGAAGATGATATTGGTCAAATATTTTTTATGTTTTACTGATTTGAATGTATAGTCATATTTAATGTATCACACTATCAATAAAAAACACGTTTATATCAGTATCTCTTCATATTTATATTTCAATAAATATGAAACATTTAAACTTAGAATATTACATCATACCAATAGAAAAAAAATATTTTCTCCTTAAAGGTTTCAGATTTTTTATTTGACAAACAAGCTTCATTAAAACATAATTTAATTATTTTGGTTAGGTGACCATTAATATGTAAAAACCTATTTTTTACTTGAAAAAAGAGTTTTTGTTTTATTTATTCAGTTTTTTAACATCCCCGTTTTCCATTCAAGTCAGATGAAGCTGAATCAAAGGAGTTTTCAGGTTTTACATCCTAAACACCCTAATGAAAAGAAAGAATTTTATTTTTTCACTACATCAAATTGGGTTATACGGTATAGAGCTAGTTACTCAGTTAGTTACATTTCTGAAAATTAATGTTTTTTTATATGTGCGAGCTGATTGCACATATAAAAAAATATACCATGGCTTAAAATATACCAAAGCTTTGTTTTGAAATGTACAAAAATGTTCAATTTTGAGAGTTTCAAGCCCTTTTAATAAAAATCTAGGGAGTGTTTTCTCTGGTTTTATAAAGCATGCACTCTGTCCCACCCTGTCCCTTGTGCTAGTCCTCTGTGTTTGAGACTCCTAAACAGATTGATGAAAGAATACAAGCGACATGACTTTGAAGTAGTCGACCGATGACTGACTGCCAGAGCAGATAGCCTTACTAAACCAGCCTGTTATAATTGTGTTGCAACAAAGATAATTACAAAAAGGAATTATATTCTTTGCAATAGTCTACAAGAGACCAATAATATAACAACCTTTAAACATATGCTGGACAATATCGGAAAGATAACCTACCTCTGCTGTAAACTAGAGATAGATTGGATAGATCTGCACTCTTTCAGCCATTTAGACATGAAAACAGACTAATAGCTCATCTGTTCAACAGGTTCTTTCCTAGATAGAGCCACATATGGAGCTGGCTAACCTTTACATTTTTTGTAACATTGAACCATTTTATGGATCAGTGCTTTTATGTTCCTTCTGTCTTCTTAAACCCCCACTCAGTCTTTGCAGAAGGCTGCTTTTTTGCTGGACGTTTCTTCCTGTTAAAAGGAAGTTTCTCCTCTCCCCTTTCACTGCATGCATGCGGAAAATGAAGGATTGCTGCAGAGTCAACAACACGTTTCAAATGAATTTCTACTGTCAGCACATGGTCATCAAGGAGGAGCAATTCCGGCATAAACAGTGACTTGATACAACCAGTTTGATTTTTACTTTTTTACCTAACTTGTTTTGTTCTTGCAAGAAATGTTCTTTTTACTAAGAGAAGATGAGAAATAAAACAACAACTAATACATATGCAATTTACATTTCTCTCCCCCCCCCCCTTATTTTATATAAAGCTTGTGAATTGTAGATTTCAGTAGAAATCTTAAGTTTAATCAGATCAAAGATTTTTGAAGATACGCTGATAGAAACTTTTGTAATTAATCTGGTGTTTTAATGATCATTTTCTATTCTTCTTCACCAGCATTATTTATGATAAGCACAACAAAGTGTGAACCCTGTTTTGCTATTCATTATAATAAAAATTCTGCAGCTATGAAGTGTTCCTTTATTCAGTGACACAAAAATGGCTTCACTTCTTTAAGAAACATTCTATAAATTTCACAGCAACATGATATGATAACTGACTTTATTTACCTGTTGTAATTATAATGCAACATTACCATTTACTATAATCACCGATCAGTGTGCACATACTCTATACATCCCTTACTTTCTACTCAGTGTTGCTCTAAAGTCTCTTCCAGTTTTCTCCTTCAGCTGTGATATGTTCATTTTAGATTTTTTTTTTTAGGAGAATGTCTGGCTATTGCCATCGCTTAAAACATGCAGACAATCTAATGGTACCACACGTACTGTAGATAGCTCTATCAATGCAGCACCATCAGAAAGTACAGAGAGAAAGTGTTAGGCTCTAAAATGATAGCCTATTACTTTGAACATGGAGCACTACTCAGTCCATCATCTGACAAATGAATAATACCACACATACCTGGCCATTATGCATAGTTACACAAGCCATGAAAACTAATGTTTTAAAGTTTCACTTCAAGAATTTTTTGGCATTTAGATCACAATATTTTGGTTAACATGCAAAGGAATATGTGTGATAGAAAGCCATCACTGCACGTCAACCGGAACACACTCTACCCATGACGAGACATGGCAGTGGCAGCATCACGCTGTAAGATGCTCTTCTTCTCGTAGGCAGAGATAAGGAAACCAGTCTGATATTGTGGTTGATATTGATTATCACTCGCTTTTTTTTCTTAAGAAATCTTTTCTGCTGAAACCTCTTCAGAAAAAAAAGTGTAAAAATGACACAGGCATGTTGATCAAAGCATATTTATGTGTTGAAATTGTCTAGTCACATTACGTCTTAGTGTCAGGTCTTTCTTCCTCTTATTCTTGGTTAGATGTAATAATTACTGTGATAAACCTACAGGTCTGTTAGTATAAATAACTTGTCACGGACCAGCTAATTTTTATAATCAATTGTATCAATCACCAAAAGACTTTTTAATACACAGATTTAAGTCTAGGAAATAAAACATGCATAGACAACCTGTGTTTAAGTAAAACGAAACAGGTCTTTTCTGAAAGTCGTCCACCAGATGGGGGTGTTTTTGAAAAGAAAAATCAAATACCTTCACTTCCTTAGTTCTCTAAATATTTTTTGAAAACAGCTAAATTTTTCCTTCAGGTTTGTCCAGGATAATTTGTGGGTTTGATTTTTTTTTTTAAAAGCACATTAATAAGCATTTTTCACAGCTTTGTAATACGTTGCTTAAAATGAATTAAAGTACAATTAAACATATTGAAACTAGAAATGAATTTTGTCTAATTCAAAAATGTATTTCTGAAAACTAAGACATCCCCACAAATGTGCTGCCTTGCTGATTCGTTGTTAAAACTTGGGAATTGGCAGACATAAGCAGTGAAAACCAAGTGGGTACAAATCTATTAACATTCAGACAGTGTTGCAGGGGTGGGAGCCGCTCTGTGCCTATTTTAGCTTCATGGCGACTGAAAACTACTTTGACTTTATCAATGAGCAGCAGCAGCTTTAGTGCTCAATAAATACGTAGCCAGATCAAGCAAATCTGTCCGCTGCATCATTTAATCCATTCTGCGTATTTTTTTCCAGACTTTTTTTTTCTCCTCCAAGGCACTGCCCTGCAAATCTAAATAGACTCGTTTCACCACAATGCAAAGAGGTTCCAAATTAATATGTCATAGCTTTGTGCCAGAGAATTCACATTATGAGATTAAATGGAAGAGGAAGTTGAAGAGCAACAGGAAATGAAAATAAGGAATTATGTAAAATGTCTTGCTGGTGGTGTAAAATAGATACTGAGATATCCTACTGTACACTTAAAGAGAGGTCAAATATTGTCACCGTTTAATACATATGGAACTATATTATCAGCAGCTATTATCCACACGTTTCCTAATCATGCTGTGAAAGCAGCTCTGGGTCGTCTAAGTTATAGGAAAGGATAATCCTGGCATTATTTAGGGAGGACTGCATATCATAGAGGAAAATTATTAGTTTTTTTTGTTATTCTGTTTTTGTAATTTCTGTCTAGATCTGCTTAGTTTTCTTTTGCTTTGCTGTATAATTAGAGTTAAATTAATTTTGTTTTTCAATTGTGCCAGAGGTTCCCAGAAGGCCTCATCTCCCCCTCATCCACACATTAGATTTCTTTTAAAATCACCATGTTAGCCCACACTCAGTAATCTCCCTTTTTGGCACTTTGGCACTCCCTTCTCTTCTCAGGTTTCTTTGGCCCAGCCCCAGTACTCAAACTAAACCCCCTCTATGAAGTGTGCACATGGAGGAAGTGCATGGGTTCAAATGTGCAGATCACAAGTCTGCAAAACTGAAAGTCCCTGTTTTTATAATGTTACTGCTAAAATAACAATAATTAATACAACAAATACTTTTTTATTCACACTCATGCAGTAAAATCTAAATTATTTTGATAATTATACCTGAAGACAGCACAAGCATTGGAACTCACATTTTCTTTAACTTATTTTCCCAATAAACTTGTTAAATTCAAACAAAAATCTTGGCCATGTATATGAAAGACCTTGATTGAGGAAAGAATCCAAAATAGACATTAGAAAATAAATGAATATGTATGGGAGAATAAGTTTAACTGGATAGAAATTTCAGAAAAACAGAAAATTTAAATGAATGCATTTTAGGAGAATTTCACAGCATATTTTCTATATTTTTTTGTTTTGTCTTTATTGTCTTGATATAGAAGACTATTTTAAAATCATAAAAAAAGAAAGTATATTTAAAAATAAAAGGACCATTTAAGACTAAGAGCCAATTAAATTTTGAAATCTTATGAATCCTGATAACTGTAACATAAGACCAGAATGCTTTAGATGATATACACAGAAAAAAATAAAAATACAACTCAGTCCTTCTAATTTACCAGGTTTGGTATTTTTTTAAACTGTTGGGTGGACAATTTCCTCCATAATATTCACTTTATGAATATTATGGAGGGTCATTGTTAGTATATGTGTTTTTTTTCTATACCACATCCCTATTGATAATAAGCAAATAGATAAGCTTTTACTGACAGATTATTCATTAAATCATATATTTATTATCAAGTATAATTCATATATAAATTAATATTTCCTTTTGCAAGGTTAAGAAAATGCGAAGAAGTCAAACACAGTGATCTTGATTACCTGAATACAAGTGCTGAAGTATGGCTTTGCATATTTGATTATAAGTTAGCCTATGTTTATTTAAGTTGGTTAAATTATAATTATATGCAAAACCCCCATCATGCACCGCAACATATTTTTGCAAAATATTCAAACATAAATTCATCAAATATAACAGGAACATTGTAGTTTGGTTTAAAGAAAGCATTTTAGTTTAATTATAATTTAGTTTGTTGCAAGGATTTTACAGTTTAAACAAATAGAAAATTACACTATATGTCAACTGTCACAGCAATGTGCGTGACAAGGAAGGGCTATATATTCTACATGCATCATTTAGGTAGTTAACGTTGTATTACTTCTTGAGCTCCTTGAGTTATTTACTGTCACAGGTAGGTAGGCGCTTCGGCTGAGAGTAAGTGTTGGGGCCGGCCCACAGATTACCAGTCCGAGCCTGCCCCCCACGACCCCATCTGGGATAAGCATGATGGAAAATGTATATAAATAAATCCTTTTTTACATGTGCAATGATTAAAGTTGTACCAATTTCCGCTGTCCTTGGTCCTGTCTCAATGTGTTCCATCTATGCTTCATTTAACGAAAATGTCATTTCGGTCTTATGGCTATGCTGATGTGACTCACATTTACTACAAATAAAACCCATACCAGCACTTTTAGCATTAAGGACAAAGTAAGACCTCAAAATATTAATCCCATGAACTCTGTAATCCATGCAGTTCATCATCCATCCACCTTCTGCTGCTTATCTGTCAGGGCTATCTGCAGCAATCTATGGGCAAGAGGCAGTGTAAATCCTTGACAAATCACCAGTCAATTGCAAAGAAAAACATAAAAACACACCTACCGTAATACCAATTCGAGCAACAGTGCTATAAATTGTGCAGCATCCAGTTCATCATAGTGGGAACGAATACTTTCCCTCCCATCTTGGCATAATGTAACAAAGAATTGCTGCCAAAACATAAGATCTGATTGTCCTATCCTCTTCAGCAAAAAAAAAAGAAAAAACTGCTGTCAGCTCTTAGTTTGCAATAAACGTTTGACCTCTTATATTATATTGCTGGGCCGGCTCATAATTTAGGTCACACTCTTGACTCTAAAAGTCTTAAAATTGTCTTAAAATGTATCAGTGATGCTGGTTTTTCTATTAATTTTCCTTGTATTTCAAATTCCTCTTAAAATTTACATGGTGCTTAATCTGTGCCCTCAGGTGATGTTTTAGTTATCGGATATAATTTCCTTCATGGCAAATATTTAAATGACACAATGCCTCTAAAGTAGAAATTAGGATCACATCCAAAATTATATCCCTCCTGTCACAACCTGACTTAAAAAAAAGTGATTCATACCTTTATTTCCAGGTATCGTAGGAACATGAAAACAGTCCTTTTGTAAACTTCACCTAATCCAAAACATGACAGCTGGGCTCTTAACTAAAGCTAAACAAAATATCTGAGAGAGGATTTTATAATAGGCCATATATATGATTGTCTTAAAAGCCTCAGATAGACAGGGCCCTTCTTTTATCTCTAAGATAATATTGTTTATATTCTTTCATTGCATTTGGTTCTACTGCTTACTTTTATGTACACATAGGTATATAGCACTGGTTTAAAATTAAAAATAAATGGAGACAAAATGAACTACTATTTACGGAAGAGGAGTAGGGCCACTGAAAAAAATTTTTAACTTATTTTTTAAATTTTATTTCAGTATAATATAAGAAAAAAAAATCTGAATTCTTACTTTTTTCTCAGAATTCTGACTTTATTCTCTGAATTCTGGCTTTAATCTCAGAATTCTGACTTTAATCTCAGAATTCTGACTTTTTTCTCACAATGCCCAGTCTATTTTAAAGAGTAAACTGGCTCTCTTATTTTAATCACCTTCTGCCCTTCCCTTAATCAAATAGCATCTTTATGTTAAATAATATAACGTGAAAAGTCGCCTTATTCCGTTATTTTCCACCAATGTGTCATTGGTCCTCCCAAACAACTCACATCTTTGTCGGTGAAGCTGAGTGCTCCCACATCTCTTCCTTCATGGTAACCATCTACATTAAGAATCAAAATTCTGAGATTAAAGTCAGAATTCTGACTATTTTCTCATATTATAGTGAAATAAAATGTAAAAATCAGTTAACTTTTACAGGTTCAATTGACGCTGTTGCAACAGGAAAATTAACGAGCAAAACATCCATATTTTCTAAATAAGGAACAATCATACTTTCCCACAGCCTTTGCTAACAAATGGGGTTATTTGTTAGCAAAGGCTATACCTTTCTAGATAAAAGGTATAGTGAATAAAAATTCTTTCAGGTTTGAGTTTTGGGTGAACCTCTTTTCCATTGTCATTACTTAACTACTTTTATCAGTAATCATTGTGCATAAAATTTATATTTACAAGTGCTAATATCTACATAAATTAATTATGTAATAAGTTTTTATTAAAATAGTTATTTACTAATGATTTCACTGAAGACTCCTAGATGACTTGCAGAGGTACTTCAGTTTTTCTTTACGCCATAAAACACAAAATCTATTTCTGCTTGAATTCTGTACTTATCATTTTTAATGTTAGTATATTTATGTGCATAATAAACCACATTGTTTTCATGTAATTTTTAATGTATGAAAAAGTAAAATGTTTTGAATATTCCACTTGAGAGTATTACTGTTGCCACCATCTGTATTAGAGAATGGTAGGGGTGGCCAATGATTGGCTAAGGTGGTCCATGGCCCCCCCTGGTCCCCCATCTAGCTCCGCCCCAATCCTCTTCCGTAATTCATAGACACCGGTTTATATATTTTTTTACATTTGGTGTTTGGTGGTGATAATTACTGAATTAGAAAAGTTGTAGATTTGTGGAAGCATGAGCAACACCAAGCGGACCCCCTCCCCACCCCCACCAATGCGCCGTCAGCCAGCTGCCCACCCTCTTTTTCCTCATCTCGTCCCCCCGCCCATCTCCCCCTTCACTAGTTGAGTGACGTCCTGCTAGAAAGCGGGACCAGCCCTCCTGTCGCCATTTTTCTCTCCAACCCTCGCACTTCTGGTTTCCTGAGCGAGCGGGGGACAAAATCAAAAATAACGGCGAGTTGATGACAAAATATCGGTCAGGTCAGGATAGTGCACCAGCGGTAAGGGAATGCAGCCCCTGAGATGCACCAGCAGCGGAGAAACGGCTGTTCTCAAGTCACTTTTTGTGTGAAGACGTGTTGCGGGCCGCCATTTTTTCCTGCGCTGCCTCTGAAGTCTGCTCGAACCCGAGAGAGGGAACTCACCGACCTGCCTTACCGTTAAACCGAGAGGATTTGAAGTAACTATCTTTGTTTCCCCTCCCCTGCGGCTAATTTTAGCCGTTTTTAGTTGACAGAAATGAGGAGTTCTCTATGAAAAGGAACGAGGCCACATTTTCCTCTTTTTTATGTTAACTGACCCTGACTGGAGGAGATAATTATTTGAAGCCTTGTGCGTTTTTTTTTTCTCGGAAGGCGGAACGAAAAGGAGGAAGCTTAATCGATCATTTCTTGCTTTCGGGCCCTTCTCGGTGTTGTTTGTTTCGTAAGTTAATGATTTTTCTCAATTCTCAGACGCTTAAAACTGGGCCAATATGCTCCAAAGTTGGACCAAGTTAGTCCCAGTGCGTCCTTAAAAATAACAGGCCGTTTATTTATTAAAAGGAAAAATCCTCATTGTCAATTTTGTTTTAATTAGGTCGACGAAGCTGCGTTTCTACAGAAATCACTGGAAAACGTACAGGGGCGACGAATGCCCTGCCCTGCACCTACTGAATCCTCTACTTTGGATCAGCGCTGAGCTTTCTTTTATTTATATTTATATAATTTATTTTTTGGTGAGGAAACAGACATGTCAACGGCTCGGTTCGACTCTTGTGATCGGTCCTCCTGGTATTTTGGACCGGTTTCTCGACAGGAGGCACAGAACAGGTTACAGGGACAGAGGCATGGGATGTTTCTGGTTCGAGACTCCTCTACCTGCCCCGGGGACTATGTCCTGTCTGTGTCTGAAAACTCCAAAGTGTCTCACTATATCATTAACTCATTGCCTAGCAAAAAATTTAAGATAGGCGATCAGGAGTTTGATAACCTCCCTGCTCTTCTGGAGTTCTACAAAATCCACTATCTGGATACAACTACGCTAATAGAGCCTGCCCCCAGGTAAGGAAGTCAAGCAACACCAGCTTTACTATTAACCAGAGTTTTATAACCACTAAACTCAGTTGGGACATTTTTTTTTTGCACGATTTGCATTTGACATATTCATTTTACTATTTGAAGCTTTCTGCTCTACAAAGACGCCTTTGATGGAAACATTCTCCAGAAGACTGAGATGAGTTCTGATGTATTTTAGTTTATTTAACTAATGCTTTGTTGTTTCCATGGAAGTAATTGTGAAGGAAACAGTGGGGAGACAAGTAATTCAAATGCAGGTGACTTCAAATGGCTATGGTTTGTTAGCATTGAGGAGAAACATCAAAGGTTTGGACATATTTACACATGAATCCATCAGCTGATTTTTGCAAGGGAAGAATAGCAAGCTATTGCTGCAAAGCTATTATCTTGGGATCAATGGAGGAATAAACTTAGCAGCAAATTTATTTTTTTTTTGTTTTTACCAATATGACGTGTATGAAGGAATATCTGGGTAAGAAATAGCAGTTCAGTCATAGATACACCTAGAAAACTTATAGAGTAAACCCTTGTTTGCCAATTTAGAGTATGGTGTTCAAACTATTAATAATTTCTTAGTATGTTCTATAGAGAGTAACCAGGCTCATGGCAGTGAGCAGTAGGTTGTTCCAGAAGGAAAGTTCTGGGTTGATCCTTTCTCCATGAAGCTATAAAAACCTTTGGATTTTGGATAGGCCTCAAAACAGCTGATTGGTTTTGTAAATAAGGCAAAACATGTAGTGCAGGTCTTTCACAGCTGATAGTGGATAACAGCACATTGGATGTTTTTTGTTTGTGTGTTTGTATAAAGCTAGTTAAGGTAGCCTTTAATTCACTCTACACTCTGTTTTCTTTTCTTTTTTTTAAACTTAATGTTGCTTTGCTTTAAGACTAATATGTCCTTTATGTGATCTAATGGCTAAATAAAAGCAATTGTTCTGTCTTCCCAAGGTATCCAAGCACGATCACTGGACCCATCCAGACAATGGTCGGTCCCGAAGAGAACCAGGAGTATGTGAGAACATTATACGACTTCACGGGAAGCGACGCTGAGGACCTCCCGTTCAAGAAGGGGGAGGTTCTTATCATCCTTGAGAAGCCAGAGGAACAGTGGTGGAGTGCCAAAAACAGAGAGGGACGCGTTGGGATGATCCCTGTCCCTTATGTAGAGAAAGTGGTGCGACCCTCTCCCCATCCTGGCCATCCTATCCATGGATCTCGCAATTCCAACAGCTATGGGATCCCGGAGCCGGCCCACGCCTACGCTCAGCCCCAGACGCCCCCTGGCACACCTGGAGCAGTCATCTCCCCCTTACCCTCCGTGCAGAATGGCCCGGTCATTGCAAAGGCCATCCAGAAACGAGTGCCTTGTGCTTATGACAAAACAGCTCTGGCTCTAGAGGTACAGTATGTCATCCATCAGTTCTCTCTAAAATGATAGGTTGCTTTAAACACTAAATGTCTATATGGCTCCTTTATTAAAATGTTGTTTGTAGGTTCAATAGGTGTTTTTTTTGCCTTGTCTTTTAGAGAGAGCTCCCCAATTCTTATAAATTATAGAAGCCATGTCGCACACAAAGAGGAGGGTTGAACACTACTACTAACACAAGACTCACAGGCGTAGTTCTGTGGGCTGAAGGTGTAAAACTGTCCCACTTGATCTCTTGTCATTTTTTTCCGGTGCTTGGGTGTTGGTTACCATCATAGTTGGTGTTTTTGGTCGCATCAAAAAAGATCTGACTTTTACTTAATGTTGATCAGTTCTTTAAAATTAAGTTTTACAGTTTTCTGTAGTTGTGGTTCACCCTGTATTAATTTTTATTTTGCTACCATTGGTTGTCTTTGACCAGCACCTGTCACAACCCCAGCAGAGATATGAGTGACGGAAAATGGATGGATGGTTGTTTTTTAATTCTAGGGCTCTTGCTTGTTGTTGAATGCATTTTATGTTTAGCGGGATGACTAGTATTTTTTTTTTTTTTTTACTTTTTTTTTAATGCTGAATCCAAAATGATTCATGGCTGTTTGTTTTTAATTGATGCTGAAGAGGCTGCAGATCTGACTGCAGTGTATTTCTAAGCGGAGTGCTCTTGGATTGTTCTTTTATGACAGCATGTTGAAACTTGCGACGCTCAGTGTGCGCTGGAGAGCTAAAGCGGGGCTCCGACCGACTTAGCAGGCTGAGCTGTGGTGATTTCCCCAGGCGAGATATGAGAACTTGAGTTATTTTCAAGCTAACTCTGCTGTTATTCAGTGATGTCAGAGTTTGTAAGCATTCAAGAGGAAATCAACCATGTAGTTAGAGTTCGGTGCAAAGATGCTCTTAGTTCCTGTGACTCTTTAATATGTCATAGGTTAGATTTCTCTCGTCAGAAAGAAGCCATTTGTAGCTTTTTTTGTGTATTGTTTTTCTGTTTATGCGCTTATGATGCCTTTGCAATCTGCCCCATTACCATTTAATCTTTGTAGATGTATCTTCCTTTAAAAAAGACACAGTGAAGTCTGCAGTTAATTTAGTATGACTGTTCAGTGTAATAATCTTGTAGTAGCATATTATTAAAGCTTTTAATTTTCGTAGTTTGTTGCCTCATGTAAATATTACTATTGAGGATGGAGAATATATTATAACTGCAGTGTGAACTCCATTTTCAGTTTTTACTGGTTGTCTCAATATTTGTAGTGCTACACACAGATGTCATTCTTAATCCATTAAGTTTTACAATGTTGAGGATTTGGGGTTTAGTTTTAAACAATTAAGTCTTACAGTTATTAAGGTTCTTTATTTTGTTAAATTTAGTCCTTAAGTTATAGTAGACTTGTATACTACATATATTTTTTTAGAAGCTAGAAAAACTGTTAATTACAGAAAAGCTGTTTCTGTTATTTCTTAGCTTTAACAAGTGCTCGCTTTTAGCCAAATGGGATCATGTTTTAAAACGTTTAGACAAACCTTTTCAAAATGTTCCCCTATCATGCTTCCAGATTAAAAGTGGAGGAAGATCCTGTATAAATAAACAGGACCTCGTGTCAAGAGGTTTTCCTGTGCCTTTGTAGCAAACTTTTAATCGCTTTACCAATGAGATGGTTGACTTGGATGCAATCTTTGTTCAATTTAGATACCTGATGAAGCATTCATGTGTTAATTTCCCTCATTCGTCCTGTATGAAAGATTCCTCTTTATTTTCTGCCAATGTTTATGAATGAAATTGTGTTTTTTTTCTCACTGTCAGTCCAGCTTGAATGAATGCTGCATTGTTTCTAGGAGGCATCTCACTGTATTGGCTTGTGTTTTTGTTTTTTCGTTAATATGTTTAGGTATGCTGTATATTTTACTCCGTGATATGTTTAATCCTTCTCTGAAATATTAGCCATATTGTTTTATTTAGTCATAATGTTATTAATGTTGCTTAGATTTTCATGTACCTGCAATTTATCAGGAATTTATATATAAAAAAAAAAGATTGATTATTTTTCTATATTCTAACATTATATTATAACGTTTAGCTTTTCTGGCCTTGATCAGTCAGGTTGAAATGTGTTTTCTGAACCTGCAAGTTACATCAATCCACCAGCTTTCCTGCAACTTATCAGTCTTGATTTTTACTGGGAACAGGGTAAGATTGTCTTTCCTGCAGTAGCACATAATACGGTTTATTGAACTATTTAATAATTCTTTGGTTGGTGGATAATTATCTTGACTCACTAATTAGTATTTTAACGGTTATGGTTGGTGTTCATTTAGTTTCCACACTGTCCCTTTTTTTATTTTTTCTGTTTCTGTGGCTTTCTCTGCATAACAAATATATATTTATTTAATACGAAAGTAAACTTGTCTGATTTTCTTTCAGCCAGCTGGCAGTGTACAGAAACAGGTAGGGGAGGGGACAATGCTTCAGGCAGGCAGAGAATTTTCATTCTGATTATTTTTCTTTCATCTTAGACATCCAAGCAATAAGAACTGTATTATGAACAAGATTTAAAGCGGTTTAGCGACCATAAACCTTGAAACTAAATAGTTATACCTTGATAATAATGACTGCCTCTGGATGCTTAAATCTTTTACTCTAAAATGTTAGAGGAATCGGACCCGGATAGTTCTGATTAGGCCTGAAACAGTTAATCGGATTAATTGTGATTATTGAAATAATAAACTTATTTAGCAATCGATTAATCATTAACTGGAGTTTAGAGACTCTAAAATATGGTTTTAGCTGTCAGAGGAACCAACTTAGAGCAGCAATTACGTCAAAATTGCAAAAAAAAAAAAAGTGAACATTTTTAATTTTGAAAAGTTTTAGTTTCACCTGATTTAATTTCATAAACATCTGTAAGCAACCTTTAGCTATCCGATTATTGATCTATTAATTAAGAAAATAATCGACAGATTATTTGATTTGCATAACAATCGTTAGTCGTTGCCCTAGTTCTGATACTGCAGGTTCTATTAAACAGTCACATTGGTATAGCTCCAAAAAAAATAAGAAATTTATTGCTGCACTTACCTAGTTTCTCTATTTTTTTATATACATATAAAAATCTATATACTGATTAAGGTTGTGACCGAGGATAATCAATTGATGCCATTCCAAACACCTATTAACAATCAGATGGCAAGATGTGCTTACCTTAAAACTGTGCTACTCTATTTCTTTGTACTCCTGATTAGGATTATTTGATTTCTAAATTAGTTGACGATTCTAATGTTGAATTGATCATCATTAATCTGGATAATTGTTTTAGCCCTAATATTTTTTATTAATGGGATGTGTCCCTGGGGCCTCTAATCAGATTTACCAATTTTAAAGATGCCTTTGTTTAGCAGTGTTGTTAGTTAAATATGGTAAACAAAACCACTTAGCTAGTAAAACTCCACATTGGCTTGTGTTGCAATCAACCTAAAAGAAAATAAGCTGTTGTTGGTTTTATACTCATTTAGTAATAAACACATATTACAGAGTTGTGCTATCTGCCATTTACCAAATGGATCCTTTGATCTATTAAGAGGTTTGTTTACAGTGAAGCATAATGCTTAGGAAATGGGTTCACAGAAAAGGGCTGCTTAATCAACTATATTGTAAGCAGTCAACAAACCACAGTTGCTAAATCTACTGGCCAATGCAGCTAGTAAAGTTTAGGATGTGTTCAATTAAATACCAATGTTTTACTATTTTACTGTTCAGCTTTCATCAGTATCTATTTCCTGCCTCCCTCTTTTTTGTTCCGCCAGATAAAAAAAGAACTCCTTGAAATTTCTTGTAGTGAACACTATGGTCAAATATGTTTCATGTGCATAAATGAGTTATCCAAACAGCCACATCTGCACGGTTGCAATAAATTCTTTGTCCGCTCTTTTGCTCTGGTTTCTTTTCAAACTGGGCAGTAAAGGCTTTAACTCAATGTGCACCCTGGAGCAGTATCCCAGACAAATAACTGCTGTATTGGTTCACTTTAAGTGAAGCAAGTAAGAGGGCAACTGTAGGAGGTTTTCTGAAGAACTTTGTACTGTACTGCATTGCAGAGCTTGGACAGTCACCGCTCCTCTGGGATGTCTTCGTTTCCCTCCAACTGGCAAAGAAAGTACTCGGAGTGATGCTTTCCAAAATGTTTAATGTACAGCCAATGTTAAGTCATTTGGTTCTATTTTGTTTGGTTTGTTTTAGCCCTGGCATTTGCCTTTGGTTTTTAATTCATGGATTCCTTTGTGTAATATTCTGAGCGTTGCTTAAGTTGCAGGTCAACTATAACCTGCTTCTTTTTTCAAACAGCTCAAACACAATTTGGAATTTTGCTGCAATACCAGCATTAGCAATAGATTAACTCTGTTTAATGGATTTGGTTAGTGGTACATGTACAGTTTTCTTGTGGTTGGTGCTGATATACAGGGCAGGCTGATAATTTACTTTTTCTCTCTGCTGTTGTAGTCTGTTCTCAGCATCTGGTTCTGGACATATCATGGCTTCTAGAAGTAAAATCCCATAGATGTGTGTTGTGGCCATGTTGGGGCTTTTGAAACTCGGAAAGCAGAAGCAATGACTCATTTTTCAACAGCAAGTGAAATCCAGTGGTGTCCTTCTGTAATGCTTTTTGTTGCCTTATAAATGCCACCATTGCCTTTTGATTTGTTACATTTTCTTGATATCATAAACCAACTAGAATCCAATCCAGCCTTTCTGAAATTTTTAAATGCCAATTATAATGACATCGGTCTAACCAATCCCTGCTATGTGCTGCTGAAGATTTTATGGGGACTATTCATGATACTGGTGTTGCTATTTCTTCCTTTTATTTATATGGGGTGGGGGGAGTGGTGGCCAGGTGGTTAGGGCATAGAGCTTGGAATCCTGAGGTTCTGAGTTTGAAGCCCACTCCCACAGACTGCCACTCTGGGTCTCTGAGCGACGGCAGCCTGCTGCTCCCCAAGGGGATGGGTTAAATGCAGAGAGAGGTAAATTTATCCAATGTGAGATTAATAAAATTCAGTTATTAAGTGACACAATACTAACAAATTGTTTAAACAAAACAAACACATATGAATAAATCAAACAAAACATTAACAAGGGATAGCAGAATGAGGGTGCAGGAATGCATGTATTTAATCTGAAGACACGGCTGCTGAATGTGCTCATGAATCAAACACATAGATAGATGCCAATACATGATAAAATGCTAATATCAGCTGGCAGATGTGTCGATAACCGGCCTCGTTCAGAACATTATCGAAGCATCAGCCTTTGCTGCAGGTACTGACAAGTTGAGCACATTTTGTTTTTTGAAATCCATCCAGCCTATTCATAGTGGATGCAGAAGGTCTGTGGACATTGAGTATGCTCACAAATTTTTAATGGAATCACTTTGACAAACATTGAATATGCATCAGTCTAAGCCACTTTATCCTGGCTGTGAGGTTGTTGCTGTTGTTTCATCCCATTGATCTTTCCTTCTTGTGCTGGTTGATGGGACGCATTCTCACCTCTTGATGCAAACGCTGCAGTGTGTCGCTGTGTTTTTGTTTTGTTTTTTCTTAAGGGTGTTTTGCATATAAACTAAAAGGTTTTATAATTGATTTTGGGACGTACCACACTCTTCTAGTTTTTCTGTATCCTCTACACCTAGTGATTTAAAAAAACGTGAGTTCTCATGGACTGCATCTTCTTACTCACAGATTATGTCCTGATTTGTTGACGTCCTACCTTATATTAGTCATTATGATAGTTTATATTTACTAAAAATCTCTGTAGCTGTTATCAAGCTTATCAACCCCTCATATGCTTTTTTATCAATTATTGCCTAGTGCAGACTTTATAAGTAATTTATGCAAAAACGTTAACATTTGTGTCTGCAATGTGCTACATTGTGAATATTAAGGAACATATCGTACTTAAAATATTATTTTTATTTGTTCGTTCGATTAAACTCCTTTTCCCTCCTTCTGCTGCAGATCAAATCCAAGTCTGTATGTCCTTCAAGCTTTATTCTAGTTAATACTTTGCATAATGTGGCCTAAATGGTTTGTTTAATCATGGTTGTGATGGAAGGGACCTCTGTTTTAATCCTGCTAAAGAAGATGCGGCCTGGACAGATTGGGGTCACATTCTGAGCGGCAGATCTGCCCTTCTGTCATGTGCTTTGAAACCGGCGTGTAGTACGCCATCAGAGATCTGACACTGAAATAATTCTTCCCACAAGCTGTGTGATAATCACAGGTGGATTGTAGCATAAGTTCAACCCCTGGAATGAATATGTTGAAGACTGAACGTTTTTGTCTTTTTCTCCTCAGGTTGGCGACATCGTCACCGTCACGCGGATGAACATCAGTGGTCAGTGGGAGGGGGAGGTGAACGGACGCAAAGGCCTCTTCCCATTCACACACGTCAAAATCATAAACCCCCAGAATCCGGATGAGAGCGATTGACTTGGAGGCTCAGTCGGAGCCTCTTGGCGGTAGCGACGTGTAGCTGAACCCGCTGGCCCGTTGCCACCTGTCCTGCTGGTGTCGCGGTTATGCGCTTGCCTGCTTTGAGAAGGGGGGGCTGTAGCATAACATAACAGCGACCCCCATCTCTGCTGCCGCCAGACTTTGCAAGGCTTCCTGACTGTTTACAGCTGTTGACATCAGACTTAAGTTAAAAACTTGACCTAACCATCGCTAGTTCCCTTTTGAAGCCAATTTTCTTCGTGTTTGATTTGCAGAGGATCACTGGGCATCAGTGCGAGTGTGTGTTTGTATGTTAGTGCATGTGGGCGTGCTCACAACAGATTTCTTCTGCAAAGCATCAGAACTTGTCAGTCCACTTAGATGCTGAATTTTTTGTCATATGAGCTTTTTTTTGGCTTCTGAATTTTTTGTTCATGTGAGAATGATTGTATGTGCAGTAAATGGGGTAAAGCAGTATCTACATGGCTTTAGGAGAGCACTGAGGCAACTAGGAGCTGGCCAGCCATTGAATTGACATCACTGCAAACAATAAACTCACTGTTTTACCTTAATTCTCTGCAAACTGGTCATGGGTTTTGGACTTTTTTTTTTTTTTTTAAAGCATCCTGTTTGTGTCTAGTGATGCCTGTAATGTGTCAATTGAAGCAGAAATTGGTGGATTTCTGGAGAAATTACATTATTGATGACTGTCTCCAATCTTCCTGACTGGCCAACTAACTTATTTATGCTGATACGGTATGACATAGCCAGCATTTTCTCTTGCTCTTTTTACATGAGATTTTTTTTTTCTTTCCTCATTTTGCGACGGCGCATGTTTGAGGGTGACTCTACATGTCCACTTCTTGAAATTAGTGTAAACGATTTGCAGGGTTTGAATGCTAACAGAACCTAGCAGTAAAGTGGCTTTTAAAGTTTTGAAAAGTGCCAAGCGTTTGAACTAACCATCTAGATCAGCACCTATTGGAGCATCTGACAACCTGTGGCACAGCTAATGAAGTCCCATCATTTCCTTCAAAGTGAAATCATTCTCTTGCCTTCTCTTTATAATATGCTAATTCTGTTAAAATGAAATGTTTTTTCTCTCTCAATGTTTGGTTTCCCACATTTCTTGTAATGCAAACAGACCCCAGTAAAGCAGTTTAAGGTATTCATGTCCACATTGTGCTACAGGCAGTTTTGCTAATCATCAGGTCGCCCAGGGATTAAATGGTTGTAAGAACGAAGCAGATTTCTGCTGTAAAACCCTCAATCTCCACTCTTACCCCATCATGTCTGAATTGATGCTCTGCCAAATTCTCTAAGGTTATGGGCAGCTTTAAACTGCATTTTTTTTTTCTTTATTTGGTCAGTTTTAAATCAAGCGTTTTAAAATAAGTGTTATTTAAAGGGTGACTTACTAAAAGGGAAAAAAATGCCTGCTGGTTGCCTATGTGCATGACCTCTTGGCCAGTAGGTGGTCTAATCTGGTCATATGCTGCTTATTGTCATTTATCTCATTTAGCAGTTTCTCTTTTTTTGTTTTGTTTTTTTTCTTTCTTGCCGAGATTATTTAAACCTAGTCGAGCAATACAACCTGAGTATTTCCCTTCTTGAGATGAACTTTTCTCCTGCTTTTGAGCTATTTTGTAATGGCATTAACAGTATTACTGTGCTATTTTGTTTTCTCATAATTCTAGAAAAGCCTGTTCCTCAAAAAAAAAAATCAAATTGTGCCTTTTTATTTTCTAATACCATTTACATGTGTTAATATTTCCCATGAATAACACCTGTGTTGGTAATGACCCTTTATGTACAGAACAAGTAAATAAAATTTATGTCTACTTCTTTAAGCAGCCATCCTCTCTGGTATCTTTTCTCTGTGCCCTATATGCCATTTAACAGATGGGCGGGTGGGTCCGCATGGAGGCGGCTCAGGCGTCACCGCTTGTGTATCTGGAGCACAGGACAGTTGCTCTTGCTCTAGTTTGATGTTTTTTTTTCTCCCTCCAGTTTTGATTCTGCCTGTGCCCAGGAGAAAGGAAGCAATTAATGAATTTTAATGAAGTGCTAAGAAAAGAATGTCAGCTGACCCAAAGACGGGAACAGAAAAACTTTTCAAGGGCAGCTTTGCATGTGTCATGTTTGTTTAGTGCTGAAAGCACTCCTCTATTTAGAAGCTGCAGCTTTTAAAAGGATGCTGTTGTCAACTTGCAGCTGATGCTTTGCACACACAAAAGTAGGGTGTGATTTTCATATAATTTAACTGAATATTGTTCATGGCTAAAAAGTGATCTGTGAAACCTGCAGTCAAAACTTTAATTTAAATCCTGGTATCTAATTGTGTGGAGGAACTAAACAGGAAGTGAAGCATTGATTCTATTTCTGTAGTGTTAATTTAGATCTCGTTTTTCATATCAGCCCAGGAGATAATTCTGTGAAATGTTCTCGTTCTGATGCTTAACAGCATTTCTGCAGCATAAATTATTTTTGTACAAGTATTCAGGTTTAATGCACTTCCCTCAAGGAGGGAGAAGACAAGTGATTGTCAACTTTAAAAGTGAATTCACTAGATCTACTTATGGCTGCAGTGGTTTGGAAAAGTATTCATATCCTCTGCACGTTAGCTGTCAGTCCTGTTTCAAACATAAGCATGGTATTTAACAGGACTAGAATGGAGCCATTCAAACTTCCCTCCATGCTTGTCAAGTTAAAATTACAGGAAAATATTGCACATTTTTCATATTTGTTTCATCCATTTCAAACTATTCTAATTCTAAAAGGTTCTAATTATGATAGATCTCAAATTTTGGCCAGTTTATGGCACATAATGTCCTACGTTTAAGTCCATCCTCCTAATAAGAAAGTGGGTCTCTTGTTTTACCTAGCAAAAGCTATTGAATGGTTTGGCCCACGTCTGCTTTTGTCACTAGATGTCGCTAGAAGGAAGATCTAGAAATAGGTAAAAATTTCTTAAATTAAGTGTATTCACCCTTAGTTTGAGTAGGTAAATGAGATAGTTTGCCAATGGAATGAGTAATTTTACTCTTAAAATAAGATAATTAGATAATATGCACTTGAAATAAGACAATGCAATTGTGTTTTCTTATTTTAAGTGTAAATTGTCTTGTTCCATTGGCAAAATGTCTCTATGCGCCATATGTCTCTTTTGCACTTATTTTAAGAAAAAATGTCTTGTCTCGATTTAGATTTTTTGCAGTGGACAAATACTTTATCAGAGTTTTCCATTTTCAGAAAGTTATTAATAGTTTGCATCTTTTATTATGAGTCACACTTCAGTGAACATACCTACATCCTGTTTAATGTTACATGTTTCAAAAAACATATTCAAAAGTGTCAAAACATTTATTTTTAATATGTAACCAAAAAAAGAAAAACCCTAGCGACTGCTTTTAAAGGATACATGCCACACTGTTCAGACATTTATTTTTCTACATCACAATCAAATATTGTTTTAACTGAACGTCGACATGTATTACAATATTCTCAATGGCATATGAAAAAGTTCAAAGTGTCTGACTTTTGAGGTTTTATACTGCTAGGCTATTATGGGAGTTATATGGGCCTATTATTCCATTAGCTTTGTTTCCCTCAAAGCACTTTTATGTACAATAGATCACTAGCCAGCTTGGTGTTGAAGCCAATCAATGTATTCCACAGAACTGCACGTGATTGGCTGTGGATACCCGAGTAAATGAGCATAATGAATTCAACTTGGTTGTGTCTGATATTTCCTCTGGGCACAACCTGGGCATGTATCTGGGTCAGAGTCCGTTTCAGCTTAAAGCTGGCTTCATCACCAGGGAACATGCTGTTTGACCTAGTGATGGACAGCACTGTGCGGAAATATGAGCTGAACTGATGTGGAGGTGGGGCTGAGTTGTATAACATTGGCTTAATGCATTGCATCGAGTTCATCCACAAGCAGATGGATCAGTTAGTGTGAAAATTGTAAATTTTTTATATATATATTTTTTACAATGCTTGATCTAAGTCAAATTAAATAGAGAGAGTCTTAGAACATCCAGGCTTTCAACTGAAATCTGTGACTTTACTTATGCTTGAAGTAAAAAAAAGGTTTTTAAAGTCTTAAACCTGATTAAAAACACAGATGTAAAGAAATGTACAGCTTTCAACCTGAGATTGTATTGACTGATTTTGCACAGCATATTCTACGTTTGGAAATTTATTTTTTATTTTGCTCCCTGGTCAAAGAAAGGTAACATTTCTTGATTGACAGCAAATACTATGTAATGATTTTAATGGGGCTAGGAGGTAAACTCAACACCTTAAAAAACTATGTAAGTAATTATAAATTATATTTTGCTGATGCATGATCCTTTAAAAATAAAAGTGTTTAATTGCATTTTAAGAATACAAATCGGGACCTTAGTTGCTAAATAAATGCATTGGCACTCCATATTCTTATCGCCATCATGTCTCCTCCACATGGAGCCATTTCCTCATATTACGCATCATCAGAGCGCCTTTATATTTAGCAGCCCTCTCCTTTCCACACTGATCAATGCTAAATTTGTGTAGTTCAGAGTTCAGTTGAGGGTTTGGTGTATTCAGAGGCATTGAAGTTAAAGGAGTAAATACAAAAAACATGCCGCACCTTTTAGATTGTTATGAAAAAAATATTGTCATTTTTAGGTCTGTTTTAACATTATGTGCTACTTTGTTGGTCTGTCATATAAAATCCTAGCAAAATACTTTAATACTTAGTTTGTGAACTGTTGAAAGTTCTCAGCTTAGCTGAAAGAAAATCTGCTTTATAGTTCCAACTGCGTCTGACTTTCCTGAAGGCCTTTGACATTAAAAGGAATGGATCTAACAGAAATATATCAGTGAATGTGTTTAAAAAAATATTCTTTAGCAGCGCAGCAGCCCCGGGGTTTGCATGTGTCCCAGATAGAGGTTCTCTTTTGTCTCGTAAAACATTTACGGTGGCAGACGTTCCTGCCTTCTGCCGGTGGAAGAATGCCAGTATGAAGGCGACTCCACATTTAGATGCCTCTTATCTCTTTCTCAGGTCAGATGCCAGTAGTTTCATGGATAACTTGAGATTAAATTTATATTCTTTGGGATTTATGAAAACTATATTTAAAATTTAAACCTGATATTGCTGGAAAACAAATGTGAGAATAAAATACATAGAATACTACATGTTATTTGGAACTGCAGGAAAGTAAAATGCAGGTATGATACAAGCGATAACATATCTGGTTGATGTAGAGGGTTTATAGGAACACATTCATGTCTGCCAAAAGGTTTACCAAATTCTTTGAGCTGGCGTTTAATGGACATTTCCTGGTTTAGTTGTTTTGAAGCTGCTGTACCTCGTCCCTCACCATGACAGCTGTGTAGCGCTCATACAAATCAGCATTCAGTCTGCCTTTCTTGGGTTTTGGACTACACACCAAAATCTGAATAAATTCAGGATGTTGGTTGAAAAGGACAGATACATTTAACCCAAATTGTGTTTGCATTGAAAGTGATCATATTAACTGGCAGAAATGGCACGTAAAAATAGAAATCAACTTTTTTTAAGCACACACTTTTAATCAGGACCAAGTTGGCCTACCCTCATACAGTGCCCATGTTGGGTGAGATGAGTTATTCTGCTGGTGTGTTAGTGCTGTACTCTTAGCTACGTTCAACCATAGAATTTAAAGAAATGTCATTCTTCAAAAAGCTGCAAACAACTCTTTGGATGCTTGTGTCCTGGAAGAGGCTTCGAACGGGAGAACAGTATCGGGCCCTGGCATTTCCCCGTCTAAATAAGACTGTGCTTCTAAAAAATAGAAGCACAGTCAAACGATTGCATCTGGAATGTGAAACACAATACGGATACACATTGTGGATTAACCTATCTTCAAGCATCACACAACAATTATCAACTTCCATAATGCGGTTTTACTGGCTTTGGTTATTAATACAGGCGCGAAAGTGACTTCAGCAAGGTTGCCAGACGACCCATGTTTTCCAGCCCAAAAAATGTTCATAAATGTTCACCACCTGGATATATATGAAATCTTGCCCAATTTGAACCAAAGTCTATTGATCTCTTAGGCCATAAATCTAAAGAATAACATTTTTTACCCATAGACGGCTATCCTAAACTGCCAGATTAGGAAACATCCCAACCTGGCAACAATACACGTAAGACAGGAAACGATGCAAAACCCCATCATGCACCGCAACATATTTTTGCAAAATATTCAAACATAAATTCGCCAAATATAAGAGGAACGTCGTAGTTTGGTTTAAAGAAAGCATTTTAGTTTTTATCATAATTTAGTTTGTTGCAAGAATTTTACTGTTTGAAGACATAGAAAATTACACCATATGCCAACCGTCACAAGGATGTGTATGACATGGAAGGGCTATATATACTGTGTGCATAATTTAGGTAGTTAACGTTATAATACTTCTAAAGCTCCTTGAGATATTTACTGTCACAGGTAGTGGCTTTGGTCGGAGAGTAAGAGAATAAGTGTTGGGGCCGGTATGATTTAAGGAGGGCCAGCCCTCGCACGCTGAAATTAGGACCGGCCCACAGGGAAAATGCCTGGTATCACAGATTACCAGTCCGAGCCTGAACAGCATTCAGGGATGGCAAAGCTTACCCAAGATGATGATCATGCAAGAATCAATACTGGACAGGGACATTTTTTTATGTCTGCTCTGAAAACAAACGGTTATAATTTATTACATCTATAATTTTCTGTTATCTACTGTAAAGAAATATGGATATCTTCAATTAGAGACTATTTACACTTATAATTAGAATGTTACAATGCCTTGATTGGGCGTTCATAATGTGATATTTAGTCTCGAGTTAATGAGCTTAAATAATCTAAATAAATATTAAAAGGGTGGGGTATATTTTCATTTAGAAATACTTTGATTAGAATGTCATAATTCCGATATTTTTTGTTTTTTTTCTTGAATCGACTAAAATGCTTTGGCATAAACAAAATTTAATGGTTTCTGTTGATGGGAGCCAGCTGGTTTAATTATGGTTAAAAATTCAAATAGGTAATAAAGTGGGTCTAGATTTATCCCGAGTTTTTACAAATACAATTTACTCCTACAGAGTAGCTAAAGAGTCATTTAAAAGTTATGACTGAGTTGTTTTACTTCTGCACACCTTTCCTTACCTTCATCCACCAACCTGATAAACTAAATAGCTGCATCTCTGAATATTGTCAAATTAATAGTTGGCGGTCAGCAGTATGTTACATTTTATTCAAAGCCCTTAAACTTTTCACATTTTGTCACATTACAACTGTAACCTTGATCATATTTTGTGTAGTATTGATTGATTGATCTCACAGTGGATCAATCAATCATCAGCTCAAATAGTCAAAAAGGAAGAATGTGCCAAAGGAAGAAAAAGGTGCATGGATGTATACAGTATATGTATGTATACATATACAGTATTCACAGTGTTTCCACATGACAGCTTTTTTTAGTAGCTCCTCCAAAAAACATATAAATTTTAAGAGGCCAAAAAATATATCTTTTACACGTAAAATATGAAACATGCAGAGTGCCTTTGGTTTCATAAGTCACATATTTGATTTAAAAAAAAAAAAACATCAGTTTTATGTGATAGAAAGTGAGAATAACAACCATAAAATGTTAAAACATCTAAACTTTTTTTTTTTTTTTTTTTTAGAAACAGTTCATTCGAAGCTGACAAAAAAAAGCTTTTTAAAAGTTTCATTTTATTAATTTTATTTAATTGTGTCCAATAAACCAAAAGGGCAGAAGGTAACTAAATGGGGTCAAAGTTCACCAGCAGGAGTAGGAAAAAAGTGGATACTGGCTCCAGTCTGCTGGAGCCAGGTTGCCATGGTGCTCCTGTTGGTTGCCGTGGTGGTAATCCTGCTTCAAGGTGCCATGTTCCAACGTGGAGACTGGGTAGACTGGAGCCGGATGGAGAGTCTCTGCTTGATCTCGGGTACTGGGTGGTAATGGGAATCTGGGGTACTCCACACATCTGGAGAGCAGAAACAGATCCATAGACATGTTATACAATATGTTTGCATCTGAGAAAACCTATTCCATCATGACTGGATGCTGAGTTGTTTTCTATATTAGATATTCAAACCTGTAAGGTTGGTACGCCATGGATGCAGGTACCATCTGTTCATCACAGCTGTAGTCATACTCCTGCAGCTCAGTATGTGTGTTCTCTGATAGATCCTTATCCAGGGTCCATTGGGAAAGGTAACTCCTCTTCAGTGACTGCTGTGTAGAGATCTGATTCTTCTCTGCATTTTCTGACTGAGAGGGAGATGTTGTCCTCTGCAGGCCTGATGAGGAAATACAGCATCTATTTGTGAGGTATACTGTATTCATTTTATAGTCTGACGTTTTTATCTCCTGTTCCACCCAATGAAGACTTTAAACAGCTGATAAAAATCACAGTTAATTGGTTCATTAGTAGTATATTGGGAAACACTTTGAGTAAAATAGAAAAAAAAATTACCTGCTGCACTGTTATGGAGACCTTTTATGTCTTCCGTTGATTTTTTTGCAGGGGAATTTTTAGTTAAACGGCACCTAGAAAATGTATTCAATAGAAAAGTTATGTGAACAAAGGACACTCAAAAACACATCTGTGATGTTAAAAAAACAATAACAAAAAATCTTAAGTTGTGTTAATTGATATCAGATAAAACAGGGTAGAAATACCTTTTACTGTGAGAATGAGTTCCTCCTTCCCTAAATCCTTTTGCGAATGGATTGTTATCAATCTTCAGTCTGGTAATCTAAACAAAGACAAGAAAATACAGATGGTGTTTCGTTAGCGCCGGAAGTAATTTTATTCTTCAGATACATGGTATTTATATCATAAAAACAATGTACAGTACAATACTCTATTTGTTTTTCTAAGGTCCACATTGTGTGACCACTTCTACTAAAGGGAATTTCTATTCTATTCTATTGATTTAGTGTGATACTAAACTGCAGCTCCTTGAAATAAACTGTAAAATTATTCACACCCTCTGAGTCTTTCTGTGTTACAGCTACATTCAAATGTAATTTTTTTATATAGAGGGCAAACAGAAATTACCACATAATTGCGAAGCAAAAGTAAACTTAAAATATTTCATTTATTTTTAACAGATGAAATAATGGAAAGTGTTACATTCTTGCCCTTTTAATGCGTTACCCCAAAATGGATGTGAAACCTTCAAAAGTGATTATAAATAATAAAGTCCATCTGTGCGTCATTTAACCCTTACATCAATCCAACCTTTATCTGAAACACAGGGGAAAATCTTAAAGAGATTTTACTCGGGTTAGTTTATAAAACATCAACATCTGTATAAAATTCTTTTGCATGATGGTTCATTTGATTACACAGAATTGTAATTCAGTGGTCTTTCTGCATGGAGTTTGCATGTTCTCCCTGTGCACGCATGGGTTCTCTCCGAGTACTCCTGCTTCCTCCCATAGTCCAAAAACATGACTGTTAGGTTAATTGTCTTCTCTAGATTCTACCTAGGTGTGAGTGTGTGTGTGAATGGTTGTTTGTCCAGTTTTTCTCTGTGTTGCCCTGTGAGACTGGTGACTTTTCCGGGGTGTACCCCACCTCTCAATCATTTAAAACTGGAGATCCTGGAGATAGGCACCATTGTGTAAAATGGATGGATGAATGGATGGATATCTGCAGACCTGCCACTACATGTATGTTGACCTAAAGTCGCTGCCCAAAAATCCAATAATCAGTCATTCAGGAGGTTTGTACGGTGGCCCTGAAGTGCAAACTGCAACTACAAATCGAAAAGCGCAACTACATTAAGGAAATCGCAACTACATAAAGCAAAGCGCAACTACATTAAGAAAAACAAAACTACATAAAGCAAAGCGCAAGTACATTAAGAAAAACAAAACTACATAAAGCAAAGCGCAACTACATTAAGAAAAACAAAACTACATAAAGCAAAGCGCAAGTACATTAAGAAAAACAAAACTACATAAAGCAAAGCGCAAGTACATTAAGAAAAACAAAACTAAATAAAGCAAAGCGCAACTACATTAAGAAAAACAAAACTACATAAAGCAAAGCGCAACTACATTAAGAAAAACAAAACTACATAAAGCAAAGCGCAACTACAATAAGAAAAACAAAACTACATAAAGCAAAGCACAACTGCATTAAGAAAAACAGAACTACATAAAGCAAAGCGCAACTACAATAAGAAAAATAAAACTACATAAAGCAAAGCGCAGGAAAACACAATTACATTAACCTACCGGAAAAGGTAGGTACCAGTGGGAAACATGAGACATCGCTGATTGGACGACGGCGCCGTTTGACCCTTGAACCGGAAGTCATTCTGCCTGCTGCGGCTTTTGAAAACATGGATATTGTCGGCGCCCCAAACGTAGCTGCCGTTATCCAGGAATATTTTGAATCAGAACATACGTACGAGGTGATACTGGATATGCTCAAGACTAATCACGAAATTTCCGTTAGTTTGCGTACACTGAAGAGACACTTAAAAGAAGCTGGACTGTTCAGACGACGCAACTTCCGGTTCAAGGGTCAAACGGCGCCGTCATCCAATCAGCGATGTCTCATGTTTCCCACTGGTACCTACCTTTTCCGGTAGGTTAATGTAATTGTGTTTTTCTTAATGTAGTAGCGCTTTGCTTTATGTAGTTTTGTTTTTCTTAATGTAGTTGCGCTTTGCTTTATGTAGTTGCCATTTCCTTAATGTAGTTGCGCTTTTAGATTTGTAGTTGCAGTTTGCACTTCAGGGCCACCGTAGGTTTGGGTCCATAGTGCCTTTCCGTAAAAGTTTAAAAAACAATCCACTGGACTTGGTTTCCAAATTTGATTTTCCAAATTTGTATTTGATGTAACACACCATCCCTATTGTCATATCAACACGACAGTGGCAGCATTATGCTATGCAGGTGCTTTTCCTCTGCAGGGCCATCTATCCATCCATCCATTTTCTGACACGCTTAATCCCAAGTGGGGTCGTGACGGGTGCTTGTGCCTATCTCAATTCAGTTCAATTCAGTTTATTTCTATAGCGCCAAATTCACAACACATGTCATCTCAAGGCACTTTACAGACACTGTACTTCCACAGGAGCTCCTGGTCATCTTCATGGCCAGTTTTTCAGTCTGTTTTATTTGTCTATCACTGTGTTTGCCTCATCAACTAAAGAGGAGAGTGCCAAACTGCAACAAGCAATTAGTTCTGCAGAGAAAATCAGGGCTGACCTCCCCTCCATCCACAACTTGTAGAGATCTAGAAATACGAGGGCTGCTCACATCATTGCAGACACACATTTGTGATTTGTATATTTCTATTCCTCTTTTGTTTAAACACTGTTTAAATACATATTTTCAAGAAGAGAAATTGTCTATGTCTTTCAGCGTGGCCAAGAAAATGCATAAATATATTTATATACAGAAATAACTAGAATTTTTATTTGCCTGTTAAGTTTTATTGGTACCTTTGGGTTTTGGTAAGCGGTAACAGCAGTGAAGACGGTCTCAGGGAAGGAGAAGGTCTGAAATGAGCCCCAGCAGACAGTATGTGGACTGTCTGCCTGTATCACATGAAACCGAGGGTAGTAGCGATGCATGGAGTGAAGAATAATCTGAAGAGTAAAAGAGAAAATAACCAGAGTAAACACCCAGCATAAGGACATTTTTTTATGGTCTAATTTATGCATGAAAAATGTTTTTACGTGGCCATGCTGATCTAAGGTGTTGTTGGTGAGCTTCATCTTGAGGAAGGAAAACGACTGCTTCATCCAGTGACTTCCAACAGCAGGGGAGTCGGGGTGAATGTATGTCCGACATGGGGGCTCAGGCTCAGACTTTCCTGCGACCTCCCACTGTTCCTTTTTCCACTACAGAGAGACAGATGGGAGGGGTGGAGAGATGCAGCATTATCACATGAGAGACTGCAGGATATAAGTAATTAATCAAGAAACTTCAAGAAGCAAAACAAATATTATAATTTATCCTTATGTTTATTCGCAGCAAGTAAAACTACTAGTTTATTTTAAATCCCAGTTTAACATCCAAATCCTCTCAGACAGCAACCAAAGTAAAACCTTTGATTTGCTGTTTCCAAATGTGTTGAAAGCAACTGCTGAGACCAAATGGGCCGCAGAAAACTATAGGAGCTGCCGAATGTATGTGATGGCAGTCTGTTCCTCCATCGTCGAATGTGAATGAGGCTGGGATGCTAATTGATTGGGCTTCCAGCCTGGAGTGCACAAACAGGAAGCAGTAAAAGGCTTTGATATGCAGCAGTGAACGGTTGCAGGCAGACAGGGTAGAACAGTGTCTGACTGCAAACTGCTGCCTCATATTCTACAGCCTAATTGCTTAAATCCACCGACAAAAACAGAATATATAAGGGATGTGTTACATATTATCATACCTTGTATTTAAGGTTGTCTGCAGGGATGATATCCACCATGATAACATAATTTGCAAAAGGTTGAAGCCCAGATAGGCTTATGCTGCAGTGTGGAAACATTCTCCTAGAATCAAGAGAGGGTGTTAGAAGCAAATATCTTCCAATTTAAAGCAATGCTTTGTGTAAAACTTCCATTATTATAGTTCTATAGATATTTGCATTGGGAGAGATTTCAATATTTTTACCTTCCGTGTTTTGTTATTATCATCTCTGTTCCAATGGTGTGAAAGGATTTCCATAGCTCTGAGTTCTGCAGGGTCATCCGGACGCAGCCTTGCTGGTAAGAATTAGCAGCTGATGAACACTGAGGCATGCTAGGATTTAATCTTTGGTCTGCTGGAAAATTGGAATTAAATATAAATGAGAAACATTGACAAAAAAAGTAGAAATATAAATGCACAAACAGCTTGATTTGTTGTCTGAATTACACATTTATTTCAACTGCAGTGCAGAAAATGCAATGAGGAGTTTTGTGCAAAGTTGTAATCAGAAACTTTTCCAAACACTTTTTTGTTGCACTTTTTCATTTACTCAAAAAAAAAAGAAAACAGCCTAAAATTCCATATGCCATGACAAAGTCTGTATCAGGTTAGATAAACAAAACAGAATATGCCAGATTGTGCGCAATAAGGCACAATTTGTGGTAGAACACCAAAACAGGAGCAACATTTTACAACAAAATATATTTCACATGAATAACTCTTTAGTTCCAGATCATAATAATGGAAATACATTAAAAGTTAAAATGATAAGACTACCCTTATGGATCTTAAAGTTTATTACATGGTTGTAATTTTTTTTTCATGACTGCATTGACATTTATTGATAGAGTAAATGGTTAAAATTATTCTCATTCTTTCAACAACAAAAAAATCCATCTTACCAGAGATATTTGGCATGCTACTATGTGGTGCTGCTATCCTCACAAAGCAAACAAAAGGAAAATCACTGCTTTCAGATATTTGAAAACAAGCAGGGTCCTTCAGGGATCCCTATCCTGGAGAGGTCTGCTGAAGCTTGAAGATGATTGGTCATTACTAAAGAGGTGTGGTCTAACCCACCTGGTGGAAACATTACCTGCTGCAAGAATTAACTTAATCTCTTGATTAGATTTTTATATGTGACAATTTTTTTGATAAAATAGTTTGCATATCTTTCAAAATGAACAGACAAGGAGATGCTAAAATATTACATTTTTAAGTGGTAAATTAATAGGCTATATTAAAGATTTCCCATTTTTTTCTTTTAAGGCAGACAACTTCTGAATGGACTTATGCAGTTTGTTAAGAATTTATGTTGCAGCAACTAACATTACGGTATTTTACAAGAATAGATTTAATGGACCATCATTTGAAAACACATATAAATTAAATTAAACAAAATTATATATAGTTTTCTACATTTGTGGCATTAAAATGTGTATTGTGTATAAGTATCTAGTCCCTTTTTTATGATACCCTTAAACAAAATCAAAACAAACTGCTCTCAGAAGTCACCTAATAAACCATGTAAACCAATTGGACGTGTTTGTCATTAATTGTGATTATAGATACAGCTATTGACATGGAGGTTTCTTTGAGACCCTTGTTGTACAAACAGTATAAAGGACATCAATAAATTGAGTAGTCATAAAGATGAAAAGTTTAAAGCTGGTTTAGTTTATAAAAAAAAAGAAGCAAAACAGGCAGCTCTCTTGATATCTCTGGAAGAGAATCAGAGGAAGACAAACAAATTGGAGGTTTGAATCTTAGCTCTATGTCTATGATGTAACGATGTAGTTGTATAAAATGCTTCTTTAACTGTGAACCGTGGCCACTTCACGAGATGGGAGCAAAGGCAGTAAAGGCTGCCTTCTGTAACCCCAAACTTCTCTGGTCTGGATAAGATTACAATTTCTATCAAAATCTGTTGTCATGTCTCATGGTTATTTTTGGAGTGTGATTTAAAGAGTTTGTCTCGAGTTACGTATCTCTTCTCAGGAAAACAACCGGAGAGAGAAAGTTTCAAGGTGTAAACAGAGAGCTTTCATTAACAGTGCAGTTTTGCACCCCAAAAGGCCTGCAGATCTTATTGCAGCAAATGATTGTTCTACAAATTATTAAGTGAAGTTGGCTTAAAGGAAATGCAGGCCACACTTTTCAAATGTTATTTGTAAAAATATATAAAGAAACTCTTTCATTTTCTTTCCATCGTCAGCAAATATTTAAGAGTTTGGTTGTACTGTGGAAAAGAGGGAAAAGCTCAAGGCATCTAAATACTCTTGCAAACCGTAATCAGAACTCTGGCAAATAAGAAGCACCCCCACCCCCACTGCTTCCAAATGTGTATTAGGAACAAGATGTGAAATCACAGAGGTTACTGAAGTTTTAGGTCTGGCATTGACAATGGTTCTTCTCTTATCCTGCCAAATGGTCTCGTTGCATCCATCCCCCCATGTCTGAACCATGATGTCTTTTTAAGTTTAAGATATCTTTTTAAGGGGGGGGTTGGGGGGAGAAGGGGGTGGCCTCTCTTCTCCTTGAAAGCCAGTTCACAAGGATGAGTGACAGGAGGAAGGAGAGAAAGGTGGAGGTATAATAAAGAAAAACAAATATTATGATAAATATGGCCTCACCTTAAGCTTTAGGTATCTTGTAGTGATTATTCTAAGCAGGCTGGTCATTAAATGTTAAAACGATGGCCCTAACACACACACAGACTGATAATATTTAAATCTTGATACAACATCAAATTCCTGCTGTTTTGGATCTGATCCAATTTACACATCTATAACAACCTCAACTTCTCTTTGAAGATTTCTATATTTTTTAGGCATGCCTAGTGTTTATGGGAGGGTGTACCCTCTCTTCCAGGACATCTTTTAATAGGTCTGGCAAAGATGTTGAACCAGAAGACCTAACTTGGAGTCGCCACTAATCTCTAATTTATCCCAGATGTGCTCCTCTAGGTTTAGGTCAGGACCGTGTGCAGGTCAGTCAGGTTCCTCCACAGTAAATCTGCTCCTTCATGTTGCAACAGAACAACACCAAACTATATTCAGATAATTGAAAGCATGAAATTCTCCAAAACTTCCAAAACTTGCTTCGCTTGAACAAAGTGGCCACGCTGAACTCTGAAAGACAAGTCCCGTCCCAGTCAGGCTAGTGATGCTCTCTTAGCAGCTGCTAAGTCAACAGATGTCCATATGATTGCAAATTAAAAAAACACGATCCTGCTATCCAGAGAACACATCTCTTCTGCTCTAAAGTCCAGAGGTGGCACATTTTGGTGATGTTAGGTTTGTATGCATCTGATCATCCATGGAAATCATTTATAAGAAGCTATTTAAACATTGTTCTAGATCTAATGAAACAGCAACAGGAAATGTGGATTAGTTGAGAAAATCATTTCACTGTCTCTATATTGTGATTTTACATAACATGCCAGTCTAATATACTATTGTTTCCAATTAATTTTCTCATTCCTATAACACCAGTAGCTGCTCATTAGAAAATATAGACTTTAAAATGAAAATGACCAGAATAGCCCAGTGAAAGTCTAGATTATGATCTGTTCAGAGAGAAGATCAATCTCCAAACACCGAAAGCAGCAGGATTTTCATACAATAGATGGAGGAAACTTTAGTTTTTGTATATCAAAAGAATGGGATAAAAGTGGGATAACCCTATAAAGAGATAATTCTGCATAAAAAGGAAAATACTTACTTCTGAAGCCAGTAATTGGTTCATCTTTTTCATAGAAGAAATAGCTACTGATTCATATAAAATAATTTAAAATCTTATGGCTTATAGTCCTGCATCCATTATCTGTTGGTATGGCAGCAAATTTAACAGATTAATTAACCTACAAATTTTTGCAAATTTCAATATATTATCAAAATAATCTTTCTATGAAAATATTTCCACTTTTTAAAGAAGAAAAAGTGTAGAACAAGTTTCAATTTTAGCAATCTAGTAATATGATACATTGTGATGCTTCTTGTGTGGAAACTACATTCTTTAGATTTAAAAGAATTTTTGAACGATTTAGAGACGGACTTGCTGCCTTTGAAATAACGTTTTGCATCGAGAAAAGACAAGTTGGAACATTCCTCCTCTGCCTGAATCAAACTTAGGCTTAAAGGAGGAATTTGCTCTGTTCCAGCCTGTGGCATGTAAACCTCTGCAACTACGCAACCACCTTGGCCTCTGCTAACAATATTAAATCAGAAGGAGTACGCATAAAGAAACAAATAGTTCAGACATTCAGATTAGTTTAGACATTCAAATAACTGCTGCTGCAGTTATTTTTTCACAAGCAATCAGAGGCGTAGCCTGACAATCCTAATAGGGGAGGCCAGTCAATAACCAATGTACATTGAGGGGTGGCCGAAAGGCACCAGAACCTCAGGGTCAATCTACACTGTTTTAACAGGAACGAGCACAACATCCATATTTTCTAAATAAAGACAAACTATACTTTCCTGCAGTCTTTGGTAACAAGTAGACACATACATTTAAACATCTATGCTGTGTAAATAATAGGTATAGTGGACAAAATTCTTTCAGGTTCGAATTCTGGGGTGAACATATTTTACATTGTCATTACCTACTTTTATCAATAATCATTCTGCAAAAAATTATATATAGGAGCCAATTATTTTTTGTTAATAATTAAAAATGTCTTGTTTTTGTGCATAATCTAGCTAAGTTTATTTGACTTTATTGTTTGATATCTGTTAGGAGATTATTTTTTTATGGTTATTTAGTCATGTTCCTTTGTTTTTGGTTAGTTATGATTCATTTAGGTGAATTATTTTTCTTATAAATAGACAGTCAATGGTAGGACCAGCATGTTTTACCAGCGCAAGAGAAACATGGAGGAAATGTTCGTCTTTTTTTTGTTTGCTTGCCTGAGGAAAAAATAAACTGAGAAAACTAAAGGAGTTTACCTGCAACATTTTTTCTTTTTGTCTGCGTAAAATAAGTCCATGGTGCATCTGTGGCCTTTGTGGATTTCCCTTTTATGTCTCGTCAAAGCTGGGCCACAACATTATATTTAAATCTACTAATATCCACATTTAATGAATTTTGAAGTTATTATTAAAGTAATTGTTTATGATTTCACTCAAGACTCCTAGATGACTTGCAGAGGTACGTCATTTTATCTTTACCCCAAATAATTCAAAATTTAGTTCTGGAAATAGAATGAATTCTGTATCTATCATCTTTAATGATTGTATATTTATGTGCATAATTACTCACAGTGTTTCTGTTGTCAAGTAGGTTTTAATATATGAAAAATGTAGAGTATTACTGCTGCCACCCTCTGTATTAGAGGAAAATATGGTAGGGGTGGCCACAGGTGTGGCCAATGATTGGCTAAGGGTGGCCATGGCCACCCCTGGCCCCGGATCTAGCGCCATCCCTTCAGGAAATACTGTGGTTGTAGCATGTTACATGTTAGTTGGGAGGTGCAATGTTAAGGCTATGGCTTGGATGCCTAACAAAGTTAAAACAAGAGAGAAATCCTATCATAAGCCTGCTGTTGAAGCTGAATATGCTGAATATATAGAGCTAATATGCTCTATATAAATACCACTGCTCTCTCACCCACCCCTCCTACTCCCGGGCGGGGTAGATGGTTCCTTCATCTCATGTTCAGGTTCTCTACCAGAGCCATGGGAGCTTGAAGTTTCTTCCAGTATCTTAGCTGTTCCCAGAACATTCTGTTCTTCCACTCAGACTGTTTTAGGGAATATTAGCTTCTGAACAGCAAAGGTATTTTACCTAAAGCCTTAACTGCTGCCACCTGCTGGGAACATGCATTTTAAAGTTTTAGTAAGTTCAAAACCTTTTTTTCCTGTGTTTGTGCATTAAATTAGTATTCTGTGAATAAACATCATTGAATCTTAAAAAATTACTGAGTTTTTAGCATATTTATGGTGGTAGGTATAATTCCCATTGGCTACTTTTCTCCTGAATGAGCTATTGTTGGTACAATGCTAACACAAGTGTAAACAGGACATGGGGATTCAGTGTTTGCTGCTTTATTTGTCCCATTTCTATTCTATTTTTATAACATAATCAATTGTCCTTGTCTAAGGAGCTGTGACTGATGGGAGTTTCAAACTAAAACACATGTCATCTTAAGGCACTTTACTGTTAACCAGATCATACAGTCAAATTGATTAAAAGTTTTCTATCTAAGGAAAACCAGTTGAATCCCTCACACTAAGCATGCTTGTAGCGATAGTGGAGAGGAAAACTCCCTTTTACAGGAAGAAACCTCCAGCAGAACCAGGGTTAGTGTGACCTGCCATATGCAATGGATACATAAGCAATAATTTGTAATACAGTTTCAGACTGTTTTTATTATATCATATTTATAATTTCTACTCAGGAGTTGGAGTTTTGACAGGGGATTTAAATCATTATTATCATTTCTCCCTTTTTTCTAAAACACCAGTTTTGTTAAAATTTCTGCTATATTTCTACTATACTGTATTTTTTTCTACTGAGGTACAGCAGCCAGCACAAAGGACACGTCTGCAGCCTCAGTCCCACATTTCTCAGGATAATTAGCTTTGTTGACCTGCATTTAATATTTGATAATACAAAGTTGGCACAAACCTTTTTCATTCAATGACCTTATTTTTATTGTTTTCAGCATTGCAGATGCATAGGCCTATATAAATAAAGCCAGCAAAAACTATAAAGACAAAATAGATACAATTATGGGGCAAAATGAGACAAACACAATAGTCAAATACCTTAAAACTCTTTTGTATTTCAGATGTATTAAACTAGTCTCCTTAGTTCTGATTGCTGCTTTGGACACTCTTAGCATCTTCCTGATGAGCTTTTTAAAGTAGTCAACTAAAACTGTTTTCCAACTGTCTTGAGATTTAGTAACAAAAATAAAGACGAAACGTTAACTGAGAATTGCTTTAACATTCTATAGTCCTGTATTATATACATCTGACTAACATCCTTTGACTCTTCCCAGTTGTTCCTTTTTTAAGTTATGACATGGCTGGTGTTTATCTCCTTTGATAAAAAAGTGACATCCTGGTCAGGGCATAATGCACAGTTGGGTATAGGAACATAGCATTTCATGCAAACACCATTTCTAAGAGTCAATAATAATTTCAAATGCTCTACCAGGGATTTATGTTTGATTGCAGGGATTCAGAGAACCCAGAGGGAACCTATTTGAACCCAGGACTTTATACTATGAGACAAGAACTCCAAGAACAGCCTCAGCTAAGCCACATTAGGATGGGTAAAAATAGAAGATCAATGAATATCAAGAAACCTTTGCTAGCTAAACTTCAAGTTTAAGGTTTTGAGTCAGTTCCTAAAATGATGTTTTTAAAATAGTTTTAGAACAGGAAAACATTTTCTGATATAAAAAGGAGTCTCACTGCTTATCAATATCAGGTAAAGGCATAAGAATGGGAACCCTTTTGCCATATAATAAATTGTGATATTTTTTCTGGCAAATGAAATAATACAATTATAACAGAGATAAAAAAAAAAAAAAACAACAACAACAGGGAACTGTGTTTAAAGACTTATGCCAAATCAGGATTTATTAATAAGGAACTGAGTCACCATAATGTAAAAAACACAAATCAGTAGCTAAACAATTACATTTACATTATATTTTTATAAAAGTGCTTCCATGACGTTAGACTTTTTTAATATTCATTTTTTAATTAATCTAATTTTGACACTGATTTTGTTTTTAAATAGTTTAAATAATAAACTAAAGCTTGATGGGGAGGTCTGTCTTTATAGTTATATCTAAAATGTATATATATATATATATATATATATTTTTATTTTTTTTAATGAAATCTTGATTTTAAATCTTTTTTTTTTTAAATCAAATCTTTGACAAACAGTTGGTGAATGGTAGACTTTTAGTTTTAAATGCTAGAGACAATAAGGGATTGCTGTAGATATGTGCAAACATTTATGATATAACCAGCAGGGGGCAGCACAACCCAGTAGAAAACGGGGGAGAGGCCTTTATGGAGATTTGAGCTGTCCAAAGTATTTAGACTGGAGAAATAATAAACTTCAAGAATATATAGGTTAACCTAACACAATAGTGCAAAATTATTAGTAGGTAAAATTAGTTATATATATTCAGCACCAATAGATACATTTAGCAAAACTATATTAATGTGAGAGCAAAGCATTTTCTGCTAAGTTGATGTTTGTTTTCTTCTTATAACTGTGGAATAAATGTAATTGAAAGCTCCCCTATGGATAAAGGAAATTCTTTCTCTGCGTGTTGCATCTCCACAGTAAACAGACTGCTACATCCTAACACGCCAACACAAAACACTTTCCAGCTTTTGCAGGAAATTGCTCCAGCAGCAAATATTTCAGCCTCTGTTTGCCTTCCCTTCAGACTGATCGATTGGCTCTACCCAACCTACAGGAACCCTGCCAGTGATAATAGGAGCCGTGGGCCTTCAGGTGCCGTTTCCGATTAAAGAAAGGATCCTGTGGCCCTGCCAGAGGCCCATTTTAATAAATTAACATACCCATAGTGATTAAAGTTTAGGGGATACTATCAGAGCATGATAGGGACTCAGTCTATTTATACAAGCACCTCATAAGCTGTTTACCTGAAACAATCTCCAACAACTTTAAGGTTGCTCTTTTTAAAACCTTCACAGAAAAATGAGCTATTCAGCACCTGTGTCAGCTTCAGGGGTCCTGCTTTGAAGTGTGCATGAGGACAGATGGAGCGTTGAATGGACAACCTGAACTACAGCTGCTCCTCTCCCCAAAGAAAACCACCCTCCACTCTTTGTTGGGGATTTATTCCTAAGACCCCCAAATCTCAACAGCCATCCGTATGCAGAGAGACTATCTCTTTCAGCAAGGATAACAAGAGACTGACATATATGTCCTGCTTTCACTGTGCCTCAGTGCTGTTTGACTAATTGGATAGTGTTGTGTTAATTAGGTTGGCCAGTCAGTCAGGTCCTCTCTCTCAACCTTCTTTGCCAAAAAAAATTTCCTAAAACATGCAAGTGCTTTAAAACAAATAAGTAGGTTACATGATAAATACTTGACTTTGTAAACAGATCATACATTTAAAGAATGTGGGGACAAAAAGTAATATCTGTATATAATTCTTTAAACAATATTCAAAAGATGTAGTATTTTTGGATAAATGTTTCTCTGAAACACAATTAATTATCTAGTGTAACTGGACTGGATTAATTCCCCTTTTTTATAAGATAGATACAATTATCATTTAGATACTTAAATCATTACATGCTATAAAAGGTATATAACTCCCCTAGCGGTACTTGTAAACGCTAAACAACCAGAGTTTGTTTAAGCAGGTGAACAATTAAACAGAAATCCATGCAGAGGTTTTCACTGAGGCCCACATTAAATTAATGCTTCAAAAAATTGCATTATGAACATTAACACTAAGTAATATTGCTTTGTTTCATTTATCCTGTGCTGGGAATAATGACACACTTAACAGTGCATGAGCTCAAAGTTGAAACACAGCAGTATTTTTAAATGTGGGATCAGATCAGGTTAGACCTGATAGGAACTTTAGCCGTTATCTATGGATTTCTTTGCATTTCACACTCAAATTGATACCTCATGTATCAAATTCAGCATTGCTTCATTTTTTTTTGTTTGTTTGAAGTCGGAGGAAAGGGGTCATTTTCTTCTTCTAAATGCTGCCCAAAGCAACAAGCCAGATTTGACCGGTTGTCCTGATTTGTGTGGGACAATACTGCTTTTTTCACCTTTGTCCTGCTGTCCCATACACCAAAATAATGTCCTGCATTTGACTGGGTCACATTAGAAAAATACTTACAGGCGTTTTTTCTAATTGCAAAGAAAGCAGAGCTGCAGTTGTGACAGAGCTGCACCAGTGCACCACGGCATGACCAACCTGCGCACGATGCCTCCACCAAACAGGTAAAGGATTTTGATACAAAATATGCTTAAAAACACATTTGTTTAGGATTGCCTTTGACTGTTCTAGTGAAACAGTTCAACTAAAACATTATTAGTTCAACTTTTTATTTTCTTTAGTCCAACTGTTTTTAATATTCTTTTTTGTTTCTGCATTTTTGGCTGTTACACTGTGTCAAGATCAGGGATCTTGTGGTATCATATCGTGTCAAGGTCAGATCTTGTGGTTTGAAAAAACAACGTTGTATTTGAAATAAAAAGGTCCGGGACCTATAAAGTCAACAGGGTTGACAGAAGTTGGTAAAGACGTCATTGTTGGAGTCGGTATTTTTTTATTTTATTTATTTATTTTCTTTTTTTTTCCTACTTGGTTTGATTCTGTTTTATTTTCCTATATTTTAATCATGTAAAGCACTTTGCGTTGTCTTTTTACTGAATTGTGCTATACAAATAAATGTGCCTTCCCTTGCCTTAAAGAAAAAAAATGCAGTCACAATGGAAACTGTGTAATGGTGAGGCCAATGAAAGTTTGCGGAATTAATTTTTTCAATTTAATATGAGGGGTCTGCACAGCAAAGCAACAACTGTAAAAGTGAGTCACAAGAGTACGCACAACTGAAAAAGCTTCATCTGTCCCACATTGTCCCCCATTAGAATCCCAGTTGTCACATATTAATTTTTTGTTCGTTTTTGGGTTTTTTAAGATCTGATCACAAAACTTCCAGGTGGTTTGATCCTATTTCAAAAACTAAAGGTGTGACAATTTTCAGCATCTATAAACAAATCAAAGAGAGTCCCTCTAACCATACATGTATTATCATTGTCAAAAACAGTACCATATGTGTATATGATTTAATGGGATACAATTAATCAGATATGAAACATTTTTAAACTGGTTGCCTTTTCAAGTGATGATTATGATTGCTTAGAGCTTAGGAATACTGCCTTCCAAACACAAACATAATTGTATCTATGATTTGCTTCCCTGATCCTTATTGACGTAGCCTACCAACAAAAACAACTTTACTCTGATAATCCAATTAAAAAAGTGAAGTGCCAGACTTCAAGGTACAATTTAATAGTAACTTTCATAATCTGTCAAAATCAAAAGTGGGAAATTGTTTTAATTTATGTGACTCAGAGACAGAAGTGAAATAAAATTGGCACTGATCTGCTCACCCTGCCTAGTCAGAGCCTCACTATATGCAGTCAGTGTGACATGGAAAGAAATCGGATTAAAAAGTCATCCGCAGCTGGTGGGTTCAGACCTTTATGTGTAGCAGCTTGATAAACTTTTACAATGTCGCGTCAGCTGTATTATAGTTTTAAAACATTGGCAGTTAAGCCGCGCGATTTTTTTCAATCGTTGCACGCAGCTGCGGTTTCGTCGTACATTGTGAGTTCACAGCTCACAATTTATGTTTGGCCCGACGCTCTTATGCGATCTACCTGCTCACACTGTACGACTAAAAACCACGTCGGACTCAGCTCTGCAGTGAGATGGAGCTGCTCTGATTCGTCTATCCAGAAGCCAAACAAATAGAAGGGGAATATGGAGCTCTCTATAGTGAAATGTGCTGCCTTGGCAATGTGTGCAAGTTTGTGCTGAGAGCCCTAAAAAAAAAAGGCGACGACGTATTTGGAAAAAAGACATGGCTGAGTAAACGTGGCTTCTAGGGTCTGTACATTTTACAGACAGAACTGCATTTCACTCATTGCATCCCTGCCATTCTGCTGTGTTTACAGAAGAATCCTTGTTTGCCCACTTTGCGATTTGCCCACGATGGTCGATTCCTCACAATTCCTGATCAGGAGGTGGTCGTGAGGGGTTGATCGCCCCTCGTTGCCGCCTGTACACTGCATGACTCACGACGCACGATCGGGCTGAAAGTCGGTCCGATTGAAAGATTCTGACACGACTGGAAAATCGCCCCGAAAATCGCTCAGTGTACAACCGTGTTTAAAGGTACTCCCCCAATAGGTAATGCAAGAGTTGTGCACAGATAGACACTAGGTGGTGCTGTAGCACTTGCCCTTTCCCCTCAGGACAAAAAACTGACCTCCTGTTTTTTGTTTGGGGCTGTTCAGTGGTACAGTGGGTAGCACTGCTGCCTTACAGCAAGAAGGTTCTGGGTTCGATTCCTGGCCCAGGGTCTTCTGCATGGTGCTTGCATGTTCTCCCTGAGCATGCGTGGGTTCTCTCTGGGTACTCTGGCTTCCTCCCACAGTCCAAAAACATGACTTGTGGGTTAATTGGCTTCTCTAAATTGCCCTTAGGTGCGAGTGCGTGCGTGAATGGTTGTTTATCCTGTTTGTCTCTGTGTTGTCCTGCGGTGGACTGGCGACCTGTCCAGGGTGCACCCTGCCTTTTTGTCCGTAGACAGCTGGAGATAGGCAGCAGCACCCCTCACCACCCCAATCGGGACAAGCGTGTCAGATAATTGATGTTGTTCTTTATTTTGCCCAATTTATGAATTTAAAAGCCTGCCAAACCAAGAGTAGATTTTTTTTTTAAATTTTGCTCCACAATACATGTAGCACCACCTCAATAGAGCCTTGCCCGGATGAACTAACTAAACATGCATACTTAACTCCTTCACTAACCAGTTATTTCATAGATCATCTTCAATGACCTCTACCAGGCACCCATAAAGGATTTAAAATGCTACTCTTTGATTAAATTAGAATACAATTTAATTCAAAGCATGTCACAGATGTAACTATTGATTTGCTATGTTTCCTGTTAGGGACCCCCTGATGATGTCAATTAACTCATGTCTTCTTTTGATGAAAACTACAGGACATAAGCTACGTCTTTTCTGTTTAACATTTAATTTAAAAGCAGAAATAAGGACAAAAAGTCACAGTTCATAAAAAAAAAACTTTAGTAAGATTTCCATTCAGTTAAAAAGGGGGCATGTAGATGAAGTTGCTTATTCGATCTCAGAGTTTATTGATGGATATCTTGGACAGCAAAAAATAGCTGTATTCGCCCCCAATCTGAGCAGGGAAATAAGGTGATCTGTCAGTGGAATGAAGGTTTTTAAGCTTAAAATAAGCTTAACACCATCAGATGGTGTTTGGCTGTTGGCGGCTCCATGTGAAGTATAAGGTGCCCTTTTTCCAACCTGAGCACCTACCCCAAAGCTGTTTGTGCAAGCCAGTGCGTAATGCAGTGGATATTTTAAGCAAACTAATATTAGGACAAGATTTTATGTAACTCAAATATAAAACTGTATTTCTCTCTAAACATAAAAAAAAAACATACCCAAGGTGTCACCCCCTGTCGGTGGGCATGTGTGTACTTGCACTGATTCTGAACTCTTTGTTTGTCCAGACGTATGAGGATTAAAGAGATGCAGAGATGTTTTACAGATTTATGATACTGAAAATACCAAAGAATGGTTTATTGCAGAAAAGGCATTCTTCATTCCTATACAGTTTACATGTTTTATTACAGATTATTTCAAATCTCATTTATGTTAGCTGTTTGTTAGACTTACGATTCATTCTGTTAGCTTTTCATAACAACTATCACAGCTATAGGTTCAGACGTAAAAGAAAACAGTTTGACATTTGGGTTCTGGGACGTTAAGGAAATGTTTTCAATTCCACAGTGAAGTTATGAGTTCACTAATTCTGCCTTGATATATATATATAGCCTCCAATCACCCGTAAAGGTGATTTCTTCTTTTTAGTCCCTTTCTGAGAGTGTTATTTAAAAGAAGTGGAAAGAAACCCTGCACTTGGCATTTGCTTTTTGCTGCTGAGGCGTGACCCAAAAACCGAGGCATTGACTGAAACGTAATTTAGATTTTCTTTTTAGCCCTACCTTACAGCGAGGATCTCGGCCTGTGGAAGACCTTCTGTTTGCAATTTCCAGGGTTTCAATGTGAAAACAATCCATTTAGACACATTGAAATTGAGGTTTTATAGAATTATATTGAATTTCAGAGTTACGTTTCGGCATTTAGTGTCTCATCACACATTTAAAATCTATCACTTAAAATGATAAGATTTCTTTGTGAACTTAATAAGTACTGGTTCCTGTGAATCCTGCAAAATTTGTCAAAATGAGCTGATAGGCCAAAACAAAAAATAAGAAAGCAACTTTTTTTTTTTTTTCATTTTAGTTAATTAATTAAAGTAAAAACAGTTTGTGTGAGAATTTATCAGATAAAGGAAAGGTCTTCTTTTAATAAACAAAAAATCAAAACCAGAAAAACATATATATACATACGGTATATAAATATATACATATAATTGTACTCGTAGTCTCCCGCTTCATGTGGGACCAGGATTGGGGGACCAGCAGTCTCAGCAGTGACTCCTAGACTTCCCATCTCCACAGACACCTCAAGTCTGGTCAGCTGAGATACATAGTCCCTCCATGGTGTCCTGGGTCGTCCCCTATGCCTCCCAACAGTCTGACGTTCCCTGGAACACCCCCCGAGGGTGGCGTCCAGGGGGAATCTGAAAAAGATGTACAAGCCACCTCAGCTGACTCCCCTCGATGTGGAGGAGAAGCGGCTCTATTCTGAGCCTCTCCCGAATGACCGAGCTCCTCACCCTATCTCTTAGGGAGAGCCCAGCCACCATGCAGAGAAAACTCATTGAGGCAGGAACTCTCCTCCAACATGAATGGGACAAGCCACCTTTTTCCCGCTGACAACCATGGCTGCAGACTTGGAGGAGCTGAGTCTGATCCCTGCCACTTCACACTCTGCTCAAACCACCCCAGTACTGTAGGACTTGGCAGGAGGGAGCCTTGTTTTCTTCTTCTTTGTATCTGCTCAGCATGCTTATTAGTTATTTAGCGTTTTGGCCTGTATTTATCAATTTTTCTTTTGCATCAGTATTTAACATTTGAGTCAATGTATCCTGCCATTTTTCTTTTTTCTTCTACTTTCTACCTTGTTGATTTTGTTGGCTAAAAGCTACCCTCTTCCACTCCCGTCCCTCTAGCATTTCCAATGCAGGCTGTGATCTCTAAATGCAGTTTTGCTTAATCCCAAATATTTAGTTAAAAAGTGATTGATTGGTTTCACCTTGCCCTTGTAATGCTTTTGAAGGTAAAAGTGTCAAAGATGTATGTTTGTTTTTTTTTTTAACAGAAAAACACCCTTTCAGAAACACATCAAATGTTCTAAATGAAATACATGATTTGTTAATTATTTTCCTGTTAGTTAGCGTCCCCCTATACACACAACATAGCATGGGCCTAGTGGTGGCGGTGTTCGCCTGTGGGTACAGGTGCTCTCCACCAGTTAATTAACATCAGTGGAGTGTGTCAGGAGAAGGAAAGGAAAACATGCTGCTGTAGGCAGAAGCGGTGAATATGTGACTTTGTAAACTCTAAACTTAATTTTACCTCTAAAGGAGTGAGTTCTGAGTTTGCATTCGGCAGAGCTGGGTTTAATTTTAACCCAACGGGTGGAATAAACTAACACATATCCATAATGGTGCAAAGACTGTTGCTAGCTGTGAAATCATAAAATGGTTGAATCTTAAATGTTATGTTTGTATTCTGTGCATTATGCATGCCAGATCTAGACAATGTCTAGCTGACTTTGATCTCAAGCTTGTATGTGTCAGAGCAAACAAATATTCTTGCATCAGGTGGTTTTTCCCTTTAACACTTAGGAAAATATTGGCGTTCTGTATAATCCTCTGTCAGCAGATTGATATGATGCCATTTGCATTCTTGATTAATGGAAGTGCAGAAACATGCAAGGATATCAAATTGATGGAGAGAAGCTGTTGTCATTGTGATCTTCATCTGAGTCAGTCCAACATTGCTGCCGAAAATATTTACACTCATCATTGAAATGAGCGAATTGAGGGAACTTGTTTTAATTCTGTGTGGATTGTCTCTAATCCCTTATAGTTATATGTACACCCAAAAAAATTAAATTTTATACATTTCTTCACCCATAATGTTACAATCATTTGGTAAAATTTGACTAAAAACACACACCATGCTACACATGAGCAATCCTATTACCAGTAATAAAGGTCAACAAGGGAACCAGTAGGGTTTCCTTCTTTTTACAGTTGCATCATATAAGTACTGTAAGGCAATAGCTTAGACAGTTCCACAGTCAGGAGAAGTTTACCAAAAATCATAAAGGATTATAATACAGCATGCACTGAAAGGATACTTTGGATCAACTTAATTAAATTACTGTAATTTGCTACACTTACCGGTATATGTATTATTTTTTCTTAAATTAGATTAAATTAAATGAGAAGGCTGAAAGCATAAACTTTGATTTATTAGAAATATATATATTTTTTACCTTCAGTGAAAGAACAAAACTGCATTCAAAAGTTTAATTTTATTTATTTCAATTAGGAAATACATACCTTTACATTTATTTACATTTACATTACCTTTACATTTATTTCAAAGAGTAAATACATACCTTATTGACCCTAGACAGGATTTATAATTCATGATAACTTTTTTTTTTTCTTTAAGTTTTTAAAACTGTGAAAATAAATAGTTGTATCTTGAACCTGAAATACCTCGTAGTTCTTAAAATGGTTTCAGTTGATTGTTTCCATGATAAGGTAATATTAATTCCGGGTAAAGTAAAATCATTGGTTTCAAACAACATAAAAGTTTAAGTTGACCAAATGACATGAAAATTTTAATTCTTTTAGTGTATAAGATACTACGGTCAAATGAAGACCTAATACTAACATTGAATAAAAAATTTGCCACAATAAAGAGAAGTGTGTGCACACTATAAGTTAGGTTTATTAAACCTTTTAAAAATGCTCGTTCTGTATGGAGAGCCATTTCAGCCAAAATTAAATAAATAAATAAATGGGTGAAATAAATAAAAAATGAGTAAAAAAAAAATCAAAAAATGAAGAAAATGAGTGAAATAAATAAAAAATTTGTTAAATAAATAGTTTAGCTTTTTTATTAAACCAATTTTTAATTTATTTATTTTTCATATTATCAATTTCCCAATTTCTCTTTTTCATTTATCTATTTGTCATTTATCCCTTTATCCATTTACCCATTTTTCATTAATCTAATTTTCATTTAACCACTTTTCAATTTCCCTTTTTCATTAAGCCAATTTTTTGATTTATTTATTTTTCAGATTATCTATTTCTCAATTTCTGTTTTATCTATTTTTCATTTATCTATTTTTCATTTATCCCTTTATTTATTTACCCATTTTTCATTAATCTATTTTTTTATTTAACCATTTTTTAATCTCCTTTTTCCATTAACCCGATTTTCTATGTTTCCCTGTTTCATTAATCAATTTCTCATATATCCCTTTTTTATTTACCAATTTTTCTTTTATCTATTTTTCATTTACCATTTGTTTGAAAAAATTTTAATTTTCACAGAGGGTGCAGCTCGTTCTGTATCGGTTCTTCTGAGGGAAGCTGCCGATTGAATTACAGAACGTGCTGCACCCTCTGTGTTCGCCATTTCTAGACTGCTTTTCGGAGGGAAAGTCCACAGGAACTGAGCGCTGCAGTTGCATCTAACCAACCAATAGGCTGCCATTGTAGCCTGAAGACACCGCCCCTCATTATCATACTAAAGCAGAAGCGAAGAGGGGAAAATAGAATGTGATAAATTAACAAATAAGGAAATACTTAATGAATAAGGGAAATTGGAAAATGGGAAAATTAAAATTATTTCAAACAAATGGTAAATGAAAAATAGATAAAAGAAAAATTGGTAAATAAAAAAGGGATATATGAGAAATTGATTAATGAAACCGGGAAATAGGAAATCGGGTTAATGGAAAAAGGAAATTGAACAGTGGTTAAATTAAAAGATAGATTAATGAAAAATGGGTAAATAGATAAAGAGATTAATGAAAAATGGGTAAATGAAAAATAGATTAAAGAAAATGGATAAGTAAAAAAAGGGATATATGAGAAATTGAATAATGAAACTGGGAAATAGAAAATCGGGTTAATGGAAAAAGGAAATTGAAAATTGGTTAAATAAAAAAATAGATTAATAAAAAATGGGTAAATAAATAAAGGGATAAATGAAAAATGGACAAATGAAAAATAGATAAATGAAAAATAGATAAATGAAAAATAGATAAAACAGAAATTGAGAAATAGATAATCTGAAAATAAATAAATTAAAAAATTGGCTTAATGAAAAAGGGAAATTGAAAAGTGGTTAAATGAAAATTAGATTAATGAAAAGTGGGTAAATGGATAAAGGGATAAATGACAAATAGATAAATGAAAAAGAGAAATTGGGAAATTGAAAATATGAAAAATAAATAAATAAAAAATTGGTTTAATGAAAAAGCTAAATTACTTATTTAACAAATGTTTTATTTATTTCACTCATTTCTTTATTTTTTTAACTCATTTTCTTCATTTTTTGATTTTTTTTACTCATTTTTTAGTTATTTCACCCATTTATTTATTTATTTAATTTTGGCTGAAATGGCTCTCCATAGTTCTGTTGCAGAATTTAAGAGTTAAATCTAACACATGACTACAAAAAATTTTGCTGCAGTTTAGCAAGTTAAAAGTAAAAAATCTGGAATATTTGGTTTATAGACTTTTGAGAGCCCCTCTATAAACATACATCTAAACTAATATCCATCCATCCATTTTCTTACACGCTTGTCCCGAGTGGGGTCGCGAGGGGTGCTGGTGCCTATCTCCAGCAGTCAATGGGCGAGAGGCAGGGTACACCCTGGACAGGTCGCCAGTCCATCGCAGGGCAACACAGAGAAACACAAGACAAACAACCATTCATGCACACACTCACACCTAAGTACAATTTAGAGAAGCCAATCAACCTAACAGTCATGTTTTTGGACTGTGGGAGAAGGCCGGAGTACCTGGAGAGAACCCACACATATGTTATGTGTATATATATATATATATATATATATATATATATATATATATATATATATATATATATATATATATACACATAACTACTTTTACCCCTTAATTTTATACAAAATATTAGTTTAGATGTGGCTGCTCAGTGGCGCAGTGGGTATATATATATATATATATATATATAATTTTTAGGCAAATTAGTATTTTGACCACATCATCCTTTTCATACATGTCCTACTCCAAGCTGTGCAGGCTTGAAAGCAACTACCAATTAAGTAAATCAGGTGGTGTGCATCTCTGTAATGACAAGGGGTGTGGCCTAATGACATCAACACCCTATATAAGGTGTGCTTAATTATTAGGCAACTTCCTTTCCGTTGGCAAAATGGGTCAGAAAAGAGATTGACAGACTCTGAAAAGTCAAAAATTGTCAGATGTCTTTCAGAGGGGTGCAGCAGTTTGGAAATTGCCAAGCTTTAGAAGTGGGATCATCTCAATACTCAGGGACCTGGCCAAGGTAAGGAAAGCTGAAAAAAGGCCACCTTTAAGCAAGACACAAAAGACAAAAATGTCAAAATTGGGCCAAGAAATATCTGAAGACTAATTTCTCCAAGGTGTTTTTGTCAGATGAAATGAGAGTGAGTCTTTATGGGCCAGATGGATGGGCACCAGGCAGGATCAGTAAAGGGCAGCAAGTTCCTTATCGACTCAGACGCCAGCAAGGTGGAGGTGGGGTACTGGTATGGGCTGGTATCAAAGATGAGCTTGTGGGACCTTTTTGGGTTGATGATGGAGTCCAGATCAACTTCCAGACCGACTGCCAGTTTCTGGAAGACACCTTCTTCAAACAGTGGTACAAGCAGCAGTCGCCATCATTCAAGGAAAACATAATATTCATGCAGGGCAATGCTCCATCACACACATCAAAATACACCACAGCGTGGCTGGCCTGAAAAAGTCTAAAAGGAGAAAAAATGGTGACATGGCCCCCTTGTTCACCTGATCTGAACCCCATCCAGAACCTGTGGTTCTTGATGAAATGTGAGATCTAAAGGGAGGGAAAACGGAACACCTCTCTGAACAGTGTCTGGGAGGCTGCAGTGGCTGCTGCACGCAATGTGGATCCCAAACAGATCAAGACACTGACAGAATCTATAAATGGAAGGCTTTTGAGGGTCATGGGGAAGAAAGGTGCCTATATTGGTGTGGTGATGCGGCACGTTTGGGCTTCCGTAGCCGGGAGCTGGGTGATGCATATACGCTGTACGTCTACTTGTTGTCAGGTGCACGTTGATTAATAAACCGGTGTTTGTCAAGCTGCAAACGTCGTCGTCAGAAGTTTCTTTTGGTCAACCATTGCCGTTCATGACATGGTGTCAGAAGTGGCCGACAGGACGCCTGCTGAGTGAGTTATGGCAAAGTTCGGACCGCCGGAACCCTTTGATTTCTCCCGTCCGGAGGACTGGCCAATGTGGTGCCGCCGCTTCGACCGCTTCAGAGTAGCAGCGAAGCTGGACAAGGAGAGCGGGGAAGTACAAGTTAACACGCTCTTATACGCCCTGGGAAGAGAGGCAGAGGCTATCTATGACTCTTTCGTGTACGAGAGGGAAACTGATGAAGTAGCGGCAGACGAAGAAGCAGCAGAAGCTCATCCCGAGCTGGATTACAGGACGGTAATGGCGAAATTCGGGGACCATTTCGTGCCTAAACGGAACGTCATCCACGACAGAGCTTGCTTCCATAAGAGAGTGCAGAAAGCCGGGGAACCTGTTGAAGCATTCGTCAGGAGCTTATATGAGCTTGCACAGTATTGTGAGTTTGGAAGCACCAAAGATGAACAAATTCGGGACCGGATTGTGATCAGTATATTGGACCGAGAGGTTTCTCAAAAGTTACAGCTGGAGGCTCATCTCACACTAGAACAAGCTATTCAGATAGCACGCCAAAGTGAACAAATTAAACAGCAGAGCGCAAGCTTGCGTGTGGAACATGCTGTGGATGGAGTGAGTCACGGAAGACGGCGTTTTCACACTGAAAGGAGCAGTAATGATGCACAATGGAGGAGAAAATCGGAGCCGGGTGAGTCCAAATATCTCCCTACATGCTCTCGCTGTAATAGACAACACGCGAAAACGCAACCATGCCCAGCTAAGAATAAAAAGTGCCGAAGATGTAATAAAGTTGGACATTTTGAAGTAGTCTGTAAAACAAAAATGCTGAAGGAGGTCTCGGTGGCTTTAAATAACCCAGCTGAGAGAGAGGACATGTTTTTCCTTGGAGCCTTAACTAATACTGAAACAGCCATAATTGAACAGCCGAATGCGGAAAATGAGTGGCTTGTAGAGTTACCTGTAAATGGCTGCCCTGTCAAATTTAAAATTGACACAGGTGCTGACATTACAGTAATGTCCGAGGCTACATTTAACAGACTGCCAAAGAGCCCTAAGTTGGTTACAGCAGATGAAATGCCACTGGTTACCAGCCCTGGAGGTGAAGTCCACTGTGTAGGCAAGTTTCTGGCCACAAGTCAGTTCAAGGGCCAGAAATACTGTTTCTGGGTTACTGTCATAAAGGGACGCTATGCTCACGATTTGCTTGGGGGAGGCGTAGCTGGTAGGATGGGTCTGGTCAGGAGGATCAACAACATAAATACAGACCTCCTAGGGGATGTTTTTGGAGAAATTGGTTTGCTTAAGTGCGACCCTGTTAAAATAGAATTGAAAGCAGACGCAGAGCCCTACAGCCTGACTACACCGCGCCGTGTCCCATTTCCTCTCCTGGCTAAGGTTGAAACAGAACTAAAGCGCATGCTAAATCTGGGCATCATAGAAGAAGTTACTGAGCCTACTGATTGGTGCGCTCCCATGGTTCCTGTTGAAAAGAAAAACAGAGATCAAGTAAGAGTATGTGTTGATCTGAAACGCTTGAATAAAGCAGTGAAACGAGAGCGTTACATCTTACCAACTCTGGAAGACATTGCTCCAAAGCTGGCAGGGGCTAAAGTGTTTTCAACTTTAGATGCCTCCTGTGGATTTTGGCAGATCCCTCTAGATGCTAAGAGCAGAAAACTGACAACATTTATAACCCCTATTGGTAGATTCTGCTTTAGACGACTGCCATTTGGAATCACATCAGCTCCAGAAATTTTTCAAAGACAGTTATCCACACTGCTAAAGGACCATGAAGGTGTCGTGGTAGTTATGGATGATATTCTCATTTATGGAAAGACTACGGAGGAACACGACAACCACCTAAATGCTGTTCTGAAAACCATCAGGACCAGTGGATTAAAGCTGAACAAAGCAAAGTGTCATTTCAGTAAATCCGAAATTCTGTACTTTGGTCACATCATCAGTGCTAAGGGCATTAAACCGGACCCGGCCAAGGTAGAAGCCATCATACGGATGCAGAGCCCCACAAATGTGGAGGAGCTTCGTCAGATTCTGGGTCTGATTAATTATGTGGGCCGATTTTTGCCAGATCTCTCCACCAAGTTACAACCAATCACCAGCTTGTTAAGAAAAGAGAACAAGTGGGTATGGGACGACACGCAAGAACAGGCATTTATCGCTGTTAAAGCCATGCTGGTGTCAGCCCCAGCTTTGGCATATTATGATGCACATAGAAAGACTGTCATCACTGCTGATGCAAGCAGTTATGGCTTAGGGGCAGCGCTATTGCAAGAACATGATGAAGGCTTAAAGCCAGTAGCGTTCTGCTCCCGCACGCTGACAGATGCCGAGAGAAGATATTCTCAAATTGAAAAAGAGTGCTTGGCAGGGGTATGGGCGTGTGAGCGGTTTGCACGCTATGTACAGGGAATGGACAGTTTTCTCCTGCAAACAGACCACAAACCGCTGGTACCACTTATAAACACCTATGATCTGGATAAGGCCCCTCCAAGGTGTCAGAGACTCCTTATGCGCCTTTTAAGATTCAATGTGGAAGCACAACATGTTCCGGGCAAACAGTTGGTGGTGGCAGACACACTATCCAGGAGGCCCCAGGACAACGTGAGTGATGAGACTACAGACCATATAGTACAAGCACATATTGAGTCAGTCGTAGCAAATGCTCCAGTCTCATCTCAAAGACTATCTAAGATCCGGGACGCTACTCAGCATGATTATGAGTTGCAGCAGATCACTAGATTCATCCGAAATGGTTGGCCGCCCAAAACAAAGATGAATCCATCCCTTTATCGTTATTATTCCGCAAGAGCAGATCTCTCTGAAACGGATGGATTGGTGTTGTATCAGGACCGGTTGGTCATTCCTGCCGCACAGCGGGCTGAAGTGCTTTCAGAGCTACATAAAGGACACCAGGGACTAACTCGGTGCCGGGCACGCGCTAAGATGGCTGTGTGGTGGCCGAGCATCAGTGCTGAGATTAAACACTTAGTGTCTACTTGCAAATTCTGCACTGAAAATAAACCAACCCAGAGGCACGAGCCTCTCTTGACTTCGGTTCTGCCAGAAGGACCCTGGCAGCGAATTGCTGCTGACCTGTGCGAGTTTGAGAGATCAAATTATCTCATTGTGACTGACTATTATTCCAGAGATATTGAAATAGCTTGCCTGTCTTCTATATCCAGTCGTGATGTCATTAGTAGACTGAAGAGCATGTTCGTGAGGTGGGGGATCCCATTGGAGCTAGTCAGTGATAATGGCACGCAATTCACGTCTACTGAATTCCAAGATTTCACTAGGGAGTATGGATTCATGCACACGACCACTAGTCCCCATTATCCTCAGGCAAACGGTGCCGCTGAACGAGCAGTTCAGACTGCAAAGAACATCTTAAAGCAGCCAGATCCCCATATGGCTCTGATGTGCTACAGAGCAACGCCGAGTACTGCTACAGGGGCGAGTCCTGCATTACTTATGACAGGAAGAGAGATTAGAACTACACTTCCGATGCTGGAGAACAAACTGCAAGCTGCTCCGGTGGATAAAGATCTGGTTCGTCAAAAAGACAGTCAGACAAAGTCAGCTTATCGGTTCTTCTATGATCGCCATCATGCTGCACGTCCACTTCCTACACTACAACCAGGACAGGATGTTAAAATAAAGCTCGATGGTGGAAAAGGGTGGGGAACACCGGCTAGGATTGTTGCAAAATGTAAGGAGCCACGGTCTTACTTGGTGGAAACAGAGAATGGAGCGGTGCTACGACGGAATCGGAGACATCTGCAAGCCGTTCCACAGCCCGCTGATCAACTAGATCAGCCACAGTCTCCTGATTCTCCAGTGGAACTGACCGGGGGCCTACCATTGGAAGATAGCTCCGACCCCACAGCCGGAAGCCCTCCTCAGAAGAAGAAGCTGCACCCAGAGGTGGAGCGTCTTGCTTTACCTGAAGGTTCACAGGTTACATCCAGAGGAAGAATAATTAGAGTTCCTCTGAGATATAGAGACATTTAGTGACTTGAAAAGGTTCTGTTTCATGTTTTGTTCTAATGTTGACAGGAACAGCAACTGTTGAGGGCAGAATAATCCCTACGTTGCTGCGGACTGAGGGCAGTCTACCCCAATGTCCTAATATTCAGAGTTGTTATTTAATTAAGTGTTAAGGGTTTACATAAAGTGCACAAGTGAGTTTAAACATGTATGTTTGCTACTGAAAAGGGGGGAGATGTGGTGATGCGGCACGTTTGGGCTTCCGTAGCCGGGAGCTGGGTGATGCATATACGCTGTACGTCTACTTGTTGTCAGGTGCACGTTGATTAATAAACCGGTGTTTGTCAAGCTGCAAACGTCGTCGTCAGAAGTTTCTTTTGGTCAACCATTGCCGTTCATGACAATTGGTCACTGATTTGTTTTTTTTTCATTTTGAATGGTGCAAATGTTTATTTCTGAATTTTGAGTTGTTATATTGGTTTACCTGGTGAAAATAAACAAGTGAGATGGGTATAAATTTGTTTTTTATTACGTTGCCTAATAATTCTGCACAGTAATATTTACCTGCACACACACAGACATCCTCATAAAATGGCCAAATCTAAAAAAAAATAAAACACATCAACTTCCAAAAATATGAAACTTTAATATCAAGGAGCCTTTTGGGTTGATTGAGAACACAATTGTGGCTCAATAATAAAAATCCTCAAAAATACAACTTGCCAAATAATTCTGCACACAGTGTATATACTGTGTGTGTGTGTATATATATCTATATCTATATATATATCTATATATATATATACATATATATATAGATATATATATAGAGTATTATTTAGAACTTAATTACACTTTTGTTTTAGATTTTGAGCCTTTAACATTTGAATATTCAAGAAAAAGAAAAACAAAAAAAATATTAAGGGCAGCCCTAATATTTGATGATTGATTCAAAATGAAAATGCACAGAAATTCTGTATGAGCTAAATATTTGTTTATAATTCCAGAATTTTTCAATCCAATTTTTTTTATATTTAGCAATAAATGCTCTGTCGTCATTTATTGAACACCTTTAGAAAGAAAGTTTTGCATCACCTCTTGTGAGCTTGAGGAAATATAATCCTGAAAGTAAACCAAAAGCATTTTTCACACTTGGCAGATGGTGTTTTTCAGCCAGAAAGTTTCTTAGATACAAGAACTGAGAAAACCAAATGCACAGATGATGTTATGAGAGCAGGAAGCAGGGTCAGTGCAACACTGGGGTGGAGCATAGAGACAAAATTCAAAGTTGATTCAAATTTGGACACAACTGGATTCCCACACACGGATAAGCCTTGGTTTTAGAATGGATAAAGCAGCATTATATTATGCTAAAAATCCTTGACTAAAGTATACAGAGAATTGAGTGTGCCTAACTGATTTAACAAGAAAGCTTTTTAGAGCTTAGAGAAAAAAACACATGGCTGATAGAACTTGCTTCGGGCATTAAATCAAATATTGGTGAAGGTGTATGTATATATGAGGGTACATATAAAACTTAGATTATAGAAAGTGGACAATAATTTCAAACTCGTGTTCTCAATTATATCTGAAAAACAAACAACCAACACATCTAATGCACCAATAAATCCCCCGCATAAATAGCACTCATGGTCACTATGAGTGATTGTAAACTTCTGATTTTAACAGAGCCCTTTAACACCAATAACACCCACACAACAGTGTTCTCAAATGAAGCACCTAATAAGAATTCAGAAATGTAAGTCGTTTATATTATTTTAATACGTTTTTTTTACAAAAATATTGTACATTAAAAACACAGCTTAAAATATACACAGTTCACTTGGTGATGCAATAGCTGCAAAAACATCTCCAGTCAAATATATCAGTTTATAGGTAAATATATCTTTACAGCAAAAATAAATCCTGCGCCCACGATGATGCAGCTGCAGGCAATAAAATAAACAGGAATATGGAACCTTTATTTGACAGCAGGGAAGTTATGAGAAATACTCAGCCCACAGATGAACAGGAGATCCTCATTTTGGATCAGTGTCAACAAATTACAGCGAGGAAACGGGTCCATCCACCTACAGGAGGGGCAGTGTTAAGTATTCACACTCATTATAAGCAGTGAGGAGCTCGCTGATAGACAAATGTTTGAATAAATTTTGGAGTTATTCGAATTCCACTTTGAAAACCCTTTTGTTTTAAAAAAAAATATTTTCAGTAATATAAAATCTTTTTCTTCTTAATTTCATTAAAAAAATTACAAGTTCCAACAGAGAAAATAAGTTTATTTTCTTCTAAATAAGAAGCCAAAACTTTGTTGAACATGTTTTTAGACCCAAATAGAATAGCAAGAGTTTGAACTGTTATGAATAAGTATCCGGTTTTTGCCATCTTGTCATGCTTAAATGTTTCAGGTTAAACAAATATTACTATCTGACAGATATATTGAGTCACAAGAAGCCTTTTTTTAATGATTTGATTTACTAAAGAAAATGCCGACTAAACCAGACTAGCCCATTGTGGAAATAAAATTAAATACCTTCGTAATCTTAGCTTCACTATGAAAAGTCAGTTTTCTGTTCAGGTCGACGAGGCCATGCCTTACAAAGTGAGATAATGGCCCTAAACTAAAGAAAATCTATGACAGATGTTTAACAAAATCATGGACCTCTTTTAAATCCACTCTACAAAATCAGCTAAGAACTGCTAAGTTTTGTAATTACTGACTCTGTGTCCGCCTGTCTGGTGTGAGTAGTAAGTATGTTGTCAAGCTTAATTTTCATTTACTTTACTGTTCTTCTAATATATCTCTTCATTAACCTATCAAGAGACTACTGATTTGAAAAAGAAAAGCACTCGGAGACGCTGACCTCCCCCAAGTAGCTAATTTCCTCTGACATGTTGTGACTTCCATGTTAAGTTAATGTCTGTATTCACGCATCTTCTCTGAAAGTTTCAGCAAAATCGGTCCAAAACTTTTTATTTATTTTGAACCAGACAAACCAACTCTGATTAAAACATAACCTCCAAGGCAGAGGTAATTAGTTTATGCTATAATTTGGAACGGTAGGTCAAATTCTTAAATTTATTACTTCACTGTATGCTGTCCCTTTTTAAATAAAGTGTATTATAATTAGTTTTGAGGTGCAAGCAAACCATAGTTTAAACCATTATTCACAAACCGACAGAAATATAGAAATTGTATAAATATTCCCAAAAGTCCTCATGCACTCACACTTAAGGGCAGTTTAGAAACAGCAATCAACAGTTATGTTTTGGACTGTGGAAGAAAACCGGGCTACCTGGACAAAACCCTTGAATGACCTGCATACCAAAGGCAGAAAGATCCCAGGTGTTCAAACTCAGGATATTTTTTCTGCAAGAAAATAGTGTTACAAGCATTTCTTTGATGACCTGAATCATTTAAGTTTGACAGATAATCAATGAGAGGACATTAGCATTACATCTGCATACTATTACAGTATTTCATAACTGTAAGTTGTTTTTGATTAATTAAATTTCTTTTACCAAGCTGGGCATTAATATTTATTTTCTATCTCATGTCCTAAAATGTTGCTCACCTGTGCACCTGAGTGTTTACTGAACTACACCTGCTGCACATGGAGACAGAACCCTGTTTGAAAAATACCTCTGCTCTGTAAAACCTTTGTTAATGAGATGTTGTTGAAAATGACAAAGCATTGAAAGTCAGGTGCCTTTGTAGACAGAAAAAAAAAAAAAAGGGATTTATTGAATAAATAACTGCAAAATCAGAGCAAAAACATACAAAAAAGTGTCATATCAACATTTTTTAATTATTGATCAGTCCGCTGGAAACAGCTTTGTCCAGTGCTTCACCATCATAGAAGTTCAGAGTAGAAGCATAATGAGACTGTCCAAAGAGGCGGCAGTAGCCAGAGTGATGATGGGGAGGGGCGGACCCCCAAAGGTGAAGCAGTGTCTGAGGTGCAGGAGCAAACCTCGTATCCGTTCTCTGCATGATCTGGGTGCCGCTGCACGTTGACTGCACTTTTGGCATCAGTGTCTGGAGAGTCCGACTGCATCTCGGTGCAGAGCAGCCAGTCCTTCGCAATCAGGCGGGGGTATCCCGTCTCTGCCTCCATGTCACTGTCCGGCACCCTCCAGTACTCCTTTCCCTTGAAGAAGTATGTAGAACCTTTAGAAAGGGAGGACCAATGTTAGAACTGTTGTGAAATATTTTTAAATGTTTATCAATTTTATATGTGGACTATTACTAATAAATTACTTATTAGTTCCAATATAACAAACTTGTAAATACTGCAGCTTTTCATCCATATAGGTAAAAAAAATATTTGGATTACTGGATTTATTTAAAATATTTTTTTGGAAATTAAAATTTTTTCCAACATATGAGGTCTGTAATTAAAAAAAAACATTTGTTGGGTGCAAAACTTGTAATTGATTGTGGATCTTCTCTTAACCACATGAGGTTACACATAAAGATACACATGCAGGCCTAAATATATATAATTGGTAAAATACACAAATATACTATACAACAATGTACCACTTACATTTCCATAAATAAAAAGTTTTTCTAGATCAGGCCAGACATACCAATGTTAAACCATTATAAACTGGAAAATGCAGTAACACTAGGACTGAGTATTGGCATGTGTGTGGTGATATAATACGTGTCACGATACTTGGGTCACAATATGACATTTTCATGATTTGCAATATCACTATATATTGTGATATTTTCTTTAGAGATCAAAAAGAAATTAATTGATAAAAAAGTGCTGTATATGTTAAACAGAATCCATGTTGCTTGGGGTTTGAGTCAGTTTACTGTCACGGTCTTGGTTCAGTTAAGTTTTACTTTGCTGCATGTTTTCTAGTTTTATTGGTTTAATTCCTATTTTGTTGTATTTTCTGGATATATTTGAGTTCTAAGGGTTTTATTTGTTGCCCTCTTGTGTTGATCTTCTTTTCCCTAGCTCCTTCCCATACTGCTCTGTTCACACCTGCTCCCAATCTGCTCGTTAGTACTTTCTTTGTTCAGTCTCCCATAAATACACTCCTTGTACAGTTCCTCAGTGCTGGTTCCTCATCCAACATTGTCTTACTTTATCCTACCTCATCTTACCCTGGCTCCTTGTGATTGTTTTCCCCCGATGTCTCCATGGTTGTGGTTTGTTTTATATTTTTAAGTTGGAGTTTGGATTCCTGCCTCTGTAAACTGTTACCAGTAATTAAAACTGCAAGAACTCACCCTGCCTCTCAGCCTCTGCTATCAGGTCCTGAAAACCACAACCAAATCGTGACATTTACGTCTTCTTTTGTGACTGCTTCAATTACAGAAATTGCATTACAAAGCAAAAAGGCTCCACGGCACCATCTACCAGAGTGGCAGTGCAGAGGTGGCCTATTTTTCCTCATTGTTTTAGATAAACATGTTTGATTTTGGAAAACAATGCTAGGTACTGAAAGATAGATATTATATTGGGCAGCCGAAAATCACGACATAATCGTCATATCGTTTCTTTCCACAACCCTAAAGAACACCTTCTCACAGTAAGGCATGTTTAGTACCAACATGAATACCGAATACTAAAAACTCTTTTAAAACATGACTTGAATTTGCATCTACCCACATGGACACGTCCACTTTCCTCTCGGGAAAGAATAGACAAAGATTACGTTTTTTGGGCTTCAACTCCAAAAGAATAAACACTCTTTACTGGATTTGCACCATGGTTGTGGTGAATTTTTCAAAATAACCACAAAAATAAAAAATAAAACAAACAAACACTACAGCTATAGGGTGAAACTTGAATATAAATAGATGTGTAAACATGAACTTCTTAATCACACATCAGAAACGGCTTTAGGCATTTAAAGCAAGCTAGCATCAAGCCTGGAGTGGACCTGGTTTTAACTATTTGATCATTTGCAGGTTATAATTAAACACTAGGTCTGTGGCTGAAAAGGAAAGTATTTGAAAAATCTTTATTATCTTTCATAGGAAGACTGGTTGTGCAATATATCCAGCATAAATCATACCTTGCCAATGTCTAAAACAGTACACTCACCGGCCATTTTATTAGGTACACCTGTCCAACTGCTCATTAACACTTAATTTCTAAGCATTCAATCACATGGCGGCAACTCAGTGCATTTAGGCATGTAGACATGGTCAAGACAATCTCCTGCAGTTCAAACCGAGCATCAGTATGGGGAAGAAAGGTGATTTGAGTGACTTTGAACATGGCATGATTGTTGGTGCCAGAAGGGCTGGTCTGAGTATTTCAGAAACTGCTGATCTACTGGGATTTTCACGCACAACCATCTCAAGGGTTTACAGAGAATGCTCCGAAAAAGAAAAAACATCCAGTGAGCGGCTGTTCTGTGGGCGGAAATGCCTTGTTGATGCCAGAGGTGAGAGGAGAATGGCCAGACTGGTTCGAGCTGATAGAAGGGCAACAGTGACTCAAATAACCACCCGTTACAACCAAGGTGGGCAGAAGAGCATCTCTGAACGCACAGTACGTCAAACTTTGAGGCAGATGGGCTACAGCAGCAGAAGACCACACCGGGTGCCACTCCTTTCAGCTAAGAACAGGAAACTGAGGCTACAATTTGCACAAGCTCATCGAAATTGGACAATAGAAGATTGGAAAAACGTTGCCTGGTCTGATCAGTCTCGATTTCTGCTGCGACATTCGGATGGTAGGGTCAGAATTTGCCATCTACAACATGAAAGCATGGATCCATCCTGCCTTGTATCAACGGTTCAGGCTGGTGGTGTCATGGTGTGGGGAATATTTTCTTGGCACTCTTTGGGCCCCTTGGTATCAATTGACCATTGTTGCAACGCCACAGCCTACCTGAGTATTGTTGCTGACCATGTCCATCCCTTTATGACCACAATGTACCCAACTTCTGATGGCTACTTTCAGCAGGATAATGAGCCATGTCATAAAGCTGGAATCATCTCAGACTGGTTTCTTGAACATGACAATGAGTTCACTGTACTCAAATGGCCTCCACAGTCACCAGATCTCAATCCAATAGAGCATCTTTGGGATGTGGTGGAATGGGAGATTCGCATCATGGATGTGCAGCCGACAAATCTGCGGCAACTGTGTGATGCCATCATGTCAATATGGACCAAACTCCCTGAGGAATGCTTCCAGCACCATGTTGAATCTATGCCATGAAGAACTGAGGCAGTTCTGAAGGCAAAAGGGGGTCCAACCCGTTACTAGCATGGGGTACCTAATAAAGTGGCCGGCGAGTGTATGTAAGCTTGCTAAATATTTAACAAAACAGAGTGCATTTTTTTATTTATTTGAGCCTGTATAAATTGGATAGAAAATGTACAGTACACTGAAATATGTGCAGCTACCTCTTAAAAATATAGATATTTTGAAATACATAATAGAATTGTCATGTTCAGGATGTGTATGTCATTTTCTAAAAGAATGTTAAACATATCAGGAAGATTTATAGTTAAAAATCACAGTCTGGTTAAAAATATAAACCATTCGCATGTGTAAACTTTACTCCCAATCTTTTCCCCAAGAACCAAGTAAACATAATTTAGCCGCCAATTGCATTTGTCAGCACCAAAAGGGGGGAAGGAATCTAGTCATTTCAGAGCGTAATTTGCTGACATGAGGCTCTGTAAAGCTGAAATTAAAGTACACCCTTTATTCAGCTGATGCACAAATAATAACAACAACAGCGGACACACTGGTGTTATTCATAATGTGTTGTCATGAGCTTGTATTATGTATGTTATAAGATGTGTTCTAGTTGTATCTTGCAACTAGAAGAAAAAATAACCACGATGACCAGAGTAGAAGCCTGTATCCTTATTAAACCCATAAGATGATTGTACTTGCAGTACGGCTAGTAAGCGAACATAAATGCTGTTTTTCCTGTGTGGCATTGCTTCTGTTATATTTAAAGAGAGCCTTCATCTATTTGGATCTGATTTAAAAAATAGCAATCCAGCTTTTCTTAGATTAAATCAATTTTGAGTAATTTTCTTGACCAGTGGACTAATACAGCCAAATCCTTTGGGCATTTTGTTCTCATGATTGCAATGTTTCACCAGACGTTTGCAGGTAGACACATCACTCCTCCTCTTGTCTCACTAAGGGGCCCTTAAGTTAATTGGAGTCACTGAAATACTAAATGTAGTCTGACACTCTCTACCTCTGTTAAAAATGTCACCTGGTTGTACACCAGTATGTGATGTAATGATGTCAATTTTCAGGGCAACATTTCTACTACACTCTTTATGTGCTCCTAAACAGAGTCAAAATTTGGTACTGGACTGAACATAAAAGCTGACAGAATCCATTTCTTATGTGAATGTTACTCTGGAATAAGGTCCAAAGCTCTCACACTGAATGATCTTTTTAATTTACTCTGTTTAAACAGAGACACAAGGCTTTATGAACTCATCCATTTTACAATACACCTAAAACAAAGTATGTTAAGTGGAAGGTAATCGCCTTGGCCAAGGCCAGATGAATAGTATTCATTTTCTTTATTAACTTACTAACTGAACCAAACAAGTAAAGCAGGATATAAACAAATCACAATAGTGTGCTTCATTAATAAGGGGTAAATAAATAAAGTGAGAAGGAAAATGAAAAACGCCCTCTCGCCAGTAATAGCTCATGTTGAAAGAACTCCAAGGACTGTAAGTCTTTAGTGGTGAGTGAATGGTTTCTCAGCAAGGGAGACGAGTAAAGACGGATGCCCTTGATTTATAAATCCACGCTTTTGCCTTGAAATGAAATGGCAAGCACACGTCACACTGCTAAAGTAAAGCACACAGTTTCCTACAGAAGATGAGCTTCTTGTAATATGTGAGGTTTAAAATTGATGAAAACAATGAGGACTCTTATAGGTGAACGTGCATTACTTAACGACCAGTTTTATTGACATACAGGTTCATCACAAGACTTTCAGCAGATAATATTGTAATAGTCTAAGAACTTGAAACGCATAGTTGACTTGTGTCTTTTACTTAGCAATGCATACAGCCATACAATGTACCCCCTTTACTAAAAATTATGCCCTGTTTTTTCCCCTGGACACTTCGCTCAAGGGTCAAAATTTTTTCCAAGCAGCAGATGCTGCAGTTCGAAAAATTGAGCTTTTGGTTTTCAACGAACCACATCAGCTAATCAAAAAAGCTGATCTGGGAGTTGACAGGGAGACACATACAGCACTGCTGATGCAGAGAGCTATATCACTCCTCTAAAACAGTTTATTAACGTCTAAATTAACTTAAAATGTCAAAACCTGCCGGCAATATATGTTCGCGTTTATTATTCTGGTGGCTACAGTTTGTTCCAAATACTTGAAAAATGCTAACATCTACTTCCAGTCGTCACTCTGAACAGTAGCAGGAAACCCCCCAAGAGGTGACCGGGCCTGAGGAAGCCGCTGCAGGGGATTCCCAGTGACAGCGCCCTGCTGGTATGTGGGGGGGTCTGAGCAGCTCCGACAGTAAAATAATATAAGGCAGGATCGTAATCTTGATAAACTTTCTCGCATAAAAAATATATGAAAACTACTTTTTACCCACTTATCACAGCAAATATAGCAAAGCTGCTCTCTGCCATTGAATACAGGTGCAGCAGAAGTCTCAGATGCATCTGTACACGTTTTTTGATGGCGTCTTATGTCTTCCTTATAAAAGTTCTACCTCTAATCGAACACATTTGCCAATATCAGGACAATAATTGTGTTGTAACAAGCACATAAACTTAGCTGCATTCCACCTCAACATGAAGGAAATAGCATTTCAGAGTGTCTAAATTTAAAAATTTTCCAGGGGGAGGATACCGCGGACCCCCCTACACAGTGCAAAACCTAGAGATATGATACACCAAGGTATACGCGCTATGAAATATTACTATCTGAAAGCCTGCCCCCTACATATAAACGACATTGTTTATATGTAGGGGCGACAGTAGTGTCAGGTGCAGGAGTTGTGCAACCGGTGGGTTGGCGGTTCAAGCCCCAGCTCCGGATTTCAGTGTTATGTGTCCTTGGAAAAGACACTTCACCTGCACTGCCTAATGTCGGTGGTTAGAGGGCCCGGTGGTGCCAGTGTATTGCAGCCCTGCTTCTGTCAGTGAGCCCCAGGGCAGCTGTGGCTACAATGTGGCTTGCCATCATCAGTGTGTGAGTGTATGTAAATGGGTGAATGACTGAATGTAGTGTAAAGCACTTTGGTGAAGTCTCCTGACTTTAAAGAGCACTATATAAGTACAGGCCATTTACCATTGACATTGTAGCCAAAGCTGCCCTGGAGCACACTAACAGAAACAAGGCTGCTATGCAATCAACGCCACCAGGCCATCTAAGCACCAACTGCAGACAAAGGCTTGAAGGGCCTTACTGATAGACACAACGACTGAAATGGAGTGGGGATTAAACAGGCAACCAGCTACAAGATGAAAAGATGCAATAAACTAAGTCAATAGTTATAGAGACTAAAATCTTCAATTATTTGTTAATTCTGTATAACAGTATAATATTATAGAGCAATTGCAAATCAAACTTTACTTATAGAACCAAACCCGTACCTGAACCAAAGTGCTAAACGGATGAATAAAAACACAGCAGACGTCAAAATATGGGAGCAGTATGCAACAATATCGTTGCTTTTGTGTAACATTTATTTTGGTTTTCAAAATAACAGAATCTTGAATGTAACTTTATCTTTGTCTTTATTTTTTCTCTTTTCTTTAAGTACTGAATCTGATGTTATGACCCAACAGGTGCTACTTGGGTGCTTAATTAACCAAATACAGAAAGTGTTGCTGTAAGTAGGTTTGCCAAAACACAACATTTACATACTTTAATGTACAGTATACATTTTAGGACATAAGGTCTCAGAAAAAAAAGCAACTTTTAAAAATGTTTTATTCAACGTAATCCTGACAAACTGAGCAGATGTTGGAGTTTAACAAATCTACATTTTCTCCCAAAAACATTTTAAAAGTTATTTTTTAGTCACAGAAAGTATATCAGTTATTATCTGCCATTTCTGTACGAGCTTGACCAATCTGCTTTGACTGGCAATGATCGATAGGAATTAAAGTAGTGGGGAAGGAAAGGGAAATGCAAAGTCTGATAATCTCTATTCGGGTCACTTGAGGATCAAGCCATGAGCCAGAGGTGCAGCTTTCACAATCAGCCAGCGCTCTGTAATTCTACAGTGAGGGCACTCACAAACTCAGTAGTTTCTGCCAGGAACCTGTTGTGCATCTTCGACAAATGAAGTTATAATTTGGACAGATCCAACAGGATGACGTACAGAGGCTGCACTGTTTCTAATGCACTGTCCTGACTACTCCATCAAAATGTGCAAGAATGGTCCAGTCACTGACTGGACCAGTCAAGCATGGTCCAGTCAGTGTTGAATTCTATCCTGATTAAGTCTGCTATTTCAAAGCTGTTTTATCTTTTCCAGTCTATATGACTATAAGTCATCTGATTTGGGATTCATAATGGGTGTAAAGTCACATGTGGAGAATCCAAAGAACATCCACAGGCTCTGACCCACAAGTAACACAGATACCAATATAGTTGCCATCATGAGCCGTTGTATCTCTGAGGCATGTGTTGAGGTAGCATTGCTAATGCTGGGCTGTGGTCATAGAAAAATAACTGACTGATAGCTGTCATCTATCTTAGCCTATTCACGGCAGTAAAAAGCTATTTAAATGTGACTCCACCACAGGTTAACTCAGCTTTCCAAGATTTATGTTTTTGTTTTTTTTGCATAAGCAGCAGTAGGCTTTAAACTCTCAGTTTAAAGCAGAGTTTTGCCAAGCATAGTGTTGTTTTCTTTAATGCAAAATGTTGTTAAATTAGCATATTTCCATGACAACAACTGCTTCTGCTTCACATGGGCCACAAAGGGATGTGGGCTTGCCATTAGCACAAAAGATGACTATAAGGACAAAGAGTTGCAGGGAAGCAAAGTTATTGTGAATCACCTCTAATACCTAAAGGTATAGTGGAGGATGTTGTTTTTCTGGGTGGATCATTAAAATAAGAGGTCCTCCTAATTGTGAATCAGTCTGATGATATGTTTACATAAGGCCATCCTACGTGCTCGTCCCCATTTTCACTTACCGGTGGTGAGTCTGACATAGTGGAAAAACTGCAAATCTTCTTTCGGAAAGTAGGCTTGTGATATATATGCAAACAGCAACTTTTAAGAAATGGGCTTGTGCACGCTCTCACATGCGTTTAATATGCGCTCCCTCTTGGGAGTGGGTACAGGGTTGTGCATGTGCATTTTTTTTAAAGTGGAGAGGGTGGGTCTTTTAAAAAATGTGGGAAAATCTTCAACAATCCCTTTTAAAAAAAAAAGTAGCTTGTTGCTATTTGAACATGCTAAGGTGTGGGTGTCTTTTAATATGCCTTACAACATTAAATGTAAAATAATCAGAAACTAACAACTGTTTTACTGAATCACTGCTTTGTTTTCAGTATTTCTACTGCCTTCCCTCACATATCCGTGACTGCATTAAAATATGCATGGAAATTAGTGACCTCACATTAACCCTACTGTTTAGCATAAAGACTTCTTTATGATGGATATGGGTCCTTTTATAGCTCCGAGGACCATCCGTGACATCCATTTCTCTCTGCATTACATACAAACATAATGAAAATGCAGCTACCTCAAAAATGGTGAGAAACTAATATATTTGCTTGTAAACATGCCCGTATTTCTCAAGGGTTTTGATTCTAAAGAAAAAGGAGTACAAACACATGGAGGGTCACCCTTTTGAAATTCCGTTACCCTCAAATGTAAAATCTTCTTCTTTAAAAGATTTTTTTTCTTAATAGCAAATTCCTACAGCATACGAATATATTTTCATGTACCTTTATTAAGAAACACCTCATATTTTACACAATCTCTTTAAAACACTTTCTGCCAAAATGAACATTAACTATAGCACGATTCCTCTCCACTAATTACAATAATATATAATATATATATAAATAAATAAAAACAAGGATTAGCATATTACCTTTCCTTTAGGAGCTTAACAATTCCTATTCCATATGGAGGCTTTAGTGCAATTAGTGCACTTATTAAGGCGACTGCAAACACAATAAGGCTGTAGATTAGTTGTCCATACAGATTTAAAGGTCTTCGGTTCGAGCTGTGGATTTTAAGCTTGAATACCCTCAGTGGACCAACGCCTGTGATGCTGCTCTGCATCCGTCTCTGGTTCTTACGTGTACAAGAAACAGCAGGTGGAAAAGTTGTCCGCTTTGGAAATGCAAATACGTAATTGCATAGATTTTTTTTAAACAGGTTAAAATGTTTCAAGTTATTTAATCGCATTAGAGTCCCGGCACTATGAAAAAGGTTTGTAAAAAATTAATGAGTTAGGCTCTTATATTCTAATTAGTGACATTTATTTTGAAGAATCTATATTTGGTGTTAACTTGAGCTGGGCATAGTTGGAAATTGAACAATCCCGGTTCCTCTCATCAATTCTGGTTCCTATTGAGTCTCAATTTGAAGAGGAAGGAGAAATTAGCTGTTTGAAGTCTTAACTTCAATGTAATTTAATTCCTAACCCAATTCCTTGTTGAATGGTTCCAACCTAGCAAACAATCAAATCGTTATATTCAAGATGGATTTTGTGGATACTCAGAAGCGACCGGCAACCAGCTCAACTCAGACACCAAAGGCAACTCAAAGTAAGGTGAAAAAAGTAAAAGTAATAAAGTAAATGAAACCTTGAAACCTGAAATGCTCTATATCAGTCACCCTGCCTTGCCCTGAGCAAGCTCTGCACTGGTGGCAGAATTATTCAATAGTTCTCTACTGAGAACATCAAACTTTTGGATGTACTTCACCCTTTTTCACTGTAACTAAAAGTGAAGTCTTGCTGGATGGCCTATATAAATGTCAGATGTAATATTCTTAACAGCAACTTTTCTGCTTCAGAACGATCCATTTCAGACACATTACCCCCTTTTATTAGAGAGAACAGTTACAGTTTAAAGCTAAGACAACTTTTAATGAATCATTCATTCATTCATTCGATTACTCCTTAATCATTTAAACTAAGCTGAATACATCGCTGCCTTTGCTCAAACGTATTATCATCTGAATTTATAGTAGCACTCAATTAACATTGATTCTACTCAAAAAAATAGCCTTTTGGCAGCTTCTCAAAGCATTGTCCTTGTGAAAACTGAGCTTCTATTGATCAGCAGCTCCTCCCTTTACTCTGATAAACTTAATAAAGACTACTGTCCCCTTAATTGTAATTGATCTCTCTCTTCCTTATAAACAAGTTGTAACTCCTGGCTGTCTATAAAATATTGGATGTCAGTATATAATAAAAAAAAAAAACAGCTTTCTATCTCATTTTCAAAAAGATTATTTAATTTGTGTATCCCTTTAATTTTTCTCTTCCTAAAATCTCAATTCCACATAAATGTTCTCTTGCAAAATCACAACAGTGGAATATCTGTTTTTAATTAAAAAGAATTAAACTAAGAAAACAGCAAGGTTACAGGTATTAAACTAATACCAGTCTGTATAAGTAACAAGTGTTTTAATCCTCTCAAAGTACCTAAAACAACTTTAAATAAGTTTAGAAGTAGCCTCTAATATTGACAATAAATGATAAAAAATACAAATATTTTTCATGGAATACATGAGTTAGATTTCTATATACAAATATTCCACCATATCAAAGCAAAACACCAATATTAAAGCACTTAAATTCAAAAATTATTTTTTTATATTTCACATCTGTCATTCTTACAAGCAGAATACAAAATCAAAAGTTTTTTTTTTTTATCACTGCAATTCCTGATAATTACAAGGATAATTCTTCACACTGAGATGACAGCATAAATATTTACTAAATTAGATGTTTTCTTTTTTGACTTTTCTACCTGCTTTTGCAAACAGATTTTTACTGCTTTTACAAAAATCGCCAAAACAAGCCCAATCTTTTTCAGCACAGCATCACAGAGAATAATGGAACAATTAATGGCACAAACTGTGTTGAAATCACTGTCATTATAAAAACAACAGCAAAGAAAGTCAGTGGCAGTCAGCATCACATCAATAATCCAAGCAGTAGTTTCAACAAACGATCCACATTTGAAGAGAGGGATGGGGAGAATCATACCGGAATGACAGCTAACGTCCTGCAGATGTTGGAATGTTTATGCAAGCTGAAAGGAAGAACTTTAATTCTTTTATTTGACTTTTTTTTTGTGCTTCATCAATAAATATTTAACTTGGCATGCTGTGTTAGTTTATGCAAAGGGATGAATTTAAAATTATGCTTCTGCATTAAAGGTAATAATATTTGCTTCTGAGAAAAGAACATTAAGATTCAGAAGAAGGTTTATCCTAATTCAGAAGTATTAAATTAAAATTCTAAAGAAAAAATACATTTAAGGAAAAGAGATATTTGACACCACAATCCTGACTCTTACAGATCAGTTATGATCTGAAGATTTTATTAATCTATCCATTAATTTAAACAAGATGAGACCCACCAATCAAACCAAAGGTTAGATTTGGCAAATGTTTTCTTTGATTGACTCTATTCTGCTCTCTTTTTACTCTTCAAATGCAACAAAATAAAACTTTTGAAATAACCGATAAACACATAATCAAAAAGTAGGTACACTACTTAGATGAATTACAAAGCTTCTTTCTCCTATGGAAAATATAACTTTTTTCTTTTCCTTTTAAACTTATGTGGAGAAAAATTAAGATCAGGTTTGCTAATCAAAGTCTTTTCAGAAGTTTAGCAAGAGGGGAATAAATGCAGTCGTGTTCCTTTAGGAAGCGGTGGCCTGACGATGATGTTGATATATATACCGGTAATAATAAATAATAATATAAAAAAAATGGGACATTGAATTGTTTGATCGAAAAATCCCCCCCAGTCTTGGCTTGTGGAAGGGAACCATTTAAAACAACATTTTTTTCTGGATTTCCTGTTGATGTCTCTCCACACTGAATGAATACACTCCAGCAGCCCCTAACTTCTGTAAATCAAGCCACCACTGGATTTTACACTCTGACAAACAAATGAGTGATTGCATTGTGCAAAGCACAAAAAATAATAAACTTTATTTAAGTGCTTTAATCTGCTCCCATGAGATGTTTGCTGTCTTAGTGAAGACAATCTCTCCTCCTAATACCCCTTCTTTTATGCCCATTGCTTTCAGGGTTTCGTTGAAGTGTATAAAGATTAAACTACTGTTCAGCTTTTCATACCAGCATTCTTTTATTTTATCAATAAGAATGCTATTTCATCTCCTGCTCTGTTTCTCAATCCCTCTCCTTTGTCTCCTTTTTGTCACTCAGTTTTCTCTCTTTTCATCAAGATATGGAGAAACAAACCGACAAAAAGCTTTGATGTGGCTCCAGTTCCGAGGCCTCATGATCTGTCGATTTGCATTTATGCATGCAGGTTTACCCTCCAGACTGTGTGGCGGTAATGACAGCTGTGCAACTGACTGGACTTCTCTCTGTCTCTTTTTCACTAACAAACTGTTACATTCATATGAGACCTTAGAATACACAAGGTCAGTCCAGAGATCACAGCTCACTAAACACCTTACAGGCTTTGTTGTATGCACATGTCCTATGGACAGGTCAGTGTTGGGCACGTTACTTTGAAAAAGTAATTAGTTATAGTTACTAGTTACTTCTCCCAAAAAGTAACTGAGTTACTAACTGAGTTACTCCACAATAAAAGTAACTAGTTACTAGTAAAAGTAACTATTGCGTTACTTTTGCGTTTCTCGCCCCCGTACCCCTCACCACCCAGCCCCCACCTTCTTGCGGTGTGTTTCTAAAGCCAGCTGGATAGAGCGGACGACAAAGACAAGAACCTGCAGAGAGTTTTGCATTTCTTGTAACTCAAAGTAAATGACATCAGGGGGGAACGCGATGTGAAGTTTTTTAACAGGGCATTCAGATCTGGTGAGTATATGAAATTAATAACTGGGGATGTCTAATTCTGAAATCCTGTGTGTTTGGGTTGTTATAGATACTGTAACATCTATCTATCTAGATGTATACTCTGTGTGTGACATAAAATATGGATCTCCATCCCTGCCACAAAGGCCATCAAATAATGTTTAAAATAAAAAATACATTAGGTTGAGAAGGCAGAGTATCCATCCATCCATCCATCCATCCATCCATCCATCCATCCATCCATCCATCCATCCATCCATCCAGATTTCTCCCTTTCTCCATATAGGCTATGATTTGATCGCTCTCCATAGTTCTCCTGTGGCGCGAGCACAGGGCGACTGGTGCGCGCCTTTAGAGAGCATGCGCGTTTCCTGTCGCTTGCGCGGTGACTCGTGCCGCCTGTGCTGTGCGGAGATGCAGAGGAAACCGTATCTGATGGAGAAACACAGCTCGACGTAACACCTGTATTTCCATCAGGAAAACGCTGTTTTGCTGCTGGAGTCATCCTCACTCTCCATCTCTCTGTGTGTGATGTACGTTAACACCCGCCAGCGGAAACACCCACCTACCCAACTGACAGACGGAATCTCACTATACATCAGCCATTCTCCTCCTCCCCTCTCTCATGACAAGGCGCGCACCTCTGGATGACCTAAAAAATAATCTTTAATATCTCTTAAACAAAATTAGCACAAGCAATATTTTTTCTGCACAAATCTGCACTAACGTTGCACTAACCATTCAGTCTATTTGCAGAGTTTTTTGATGTGGGTGGGGTGTCAGCTTCACGCAGCTGCGCACGAGTCCTATCATGAAAAAAGGTTCATTGTGCGACCTGAGTAACGCGCAGTAACGGGGTGTCTGCAATGGTAACTGCGTTATAGTTACAGTCAAAGTAATTAGTTAGATTACTCGTTACTAAAACAACTAACGCCGTTACTTTCAACGCCGTTAGTCCCATCACTGGGACAGGTTAACCTCAACACTAGATGTGTGACCTGGGAAATAAAAAATCTCATTAGCTGGTATTTTTGGAGGTTGTTTTAGATCACACCACATTGTGAGCACATCCCAGATCCCAAAATATCAACCTATAAACCTATAAACAGGATAAAACAGGTCCCAATTCTAGGTAAAAATGTTCTGAACCATTTTACAGTTCTTATTTTCCTGGGGTCAGATAACTGTAAGTATCATGCTCTGATGGAGGCAGTCATTGTGACCTTGGTACAGTGGAGCTGCACATTGTTATTATATTGGGCCAGCTCCAAGGTTTGAAAATGTTTGACACTGGAAATGTGAAGCAGAGTGTTGGCAGAGAAAAAACACAAATTGATGGAAAAATAAACTCTTTTGACACACTTTACAAACAGCAGAACTCAATAAACAAACACATCTAATCTGCAAACCGCAGCTTTTCCAAGGACTCATGTAAATCGAAATTAAGGTAAATAAAAGTGCATAAATGCTAAAAATATCCTAAGGAGCGGCTTATTCTAATGAGAGCTGTGTTCCTATCACAAACAGTGGTTTGAAACTAATATTTTCTTGATTTATTTTTTAAACAGACTTTTAAAGAACAGTTGAGAAGCATATCATTGAAGATTTTAAAGTGGCTACTGGTTGCAGATGTAAAGAAACTGAAACTAAAACAACTGTGAACATCTATCTATCTATCTATCTATCTATCTATCTATCTATCTATCTATCTATCTATCTATCTATCTATCTATCTATCTATCTATCTATCTATCTATCTATCTATCTATCTATCTATCTATCTATCTATCTATCTATCTATCTATCTATCTATCTATCTATCTATCTATCTATCTATCAGCATTCAATGTTACTCACCGTCAGACCACCTCATGACATCATCAAGTTGTGATGGCAACCCTTTCCAGAGGGTGCTTTCTTTAGGATAGCCCAGGTCCATGCGTCTTAGGTGGTCATCATAACGCCAGTACTCTTTGTCTTTAAAGAAGTAGGTTTTTTCATTGTGAAGCCAAACGAAAGCAGCGTCCACACCCTCCATAGGCAGGCCGAAGTCACTGATTGGGCGCGGGTAACCCTCCTCTACAATATTGTCTTTAAACACCCAGTATTTCAACCCTAAAGACAGCAAAAACAGAAGATTAGGGTTACGGTCTTCACCTGTTTTCTCCCACATTTTAGTAGTTTAATAATGTACTGACATCATTAATCCTGTGGAGTAACATCAAATGAAAAATGGTAGGAAAAATCCTTAAATTGAAGTAGATAGTAAGTGGGTGGAAATCATCAGATAAAATTAATAAAACTTGAATTTTATATTTCATGTGGATCTGATTGTCTAAAAAGTGTCTTTTATTCAGTAATATAAATGTGGCTTACACTTTCATTCTTATATTTAGACAAAATAAGAAAGACAAAAAACATAGTCTAAGCAATTATTATTCGTATTTTAAAGGTTTAAAATAAATGGAACTTTGACAAACTCGGTTAAGGGGTACAGAAAGATGTCAAAGGAGGAAAAAGAATCTTGAGACCAGCAGCATGTTTATTTCAAAGCATGTAAGAACGTTATCATCAACAGCAGCAATAACAGCTGTTTAGTAATAACTGCTACTCATAAGAAAAAAAGAGCCAAAGTGTAAAAGGATCTAATGTAACTGAATTACTCTAGAATGAGCAATTACATCACAATAATATAAGCAACTAAACAATAAAGTTCCTAAAATGAATGTGAAACATGAAGTGAGGAAATTAGAGAGACGTCAATAATATGACAGCCTTTAAAAATAAGATGCATTCTATAGTTGCATTGATCACAAATTAATTAACCTACTCATCCAAAAACAAGACTAATATGTATCTTGAAAATTTACCTTTGAAAAAGACAATTTTGTGGTCCCCTGGCCTCTCATACACAGCATCCACACTGTCCAGGTTGGTTGGAAGCCCCCTCCAGAAGCGATGGATCTGTGCAGGACGTAGAGACACCAGATGCTTTTCCCTTGTTAGTCGCCAGAAGTACTTTCCTGAAGAGGACACAGAAAACTTAGCTGTGATAATGTCCATTTCTCTCTCAGACCTAAATACAGATTACTTGCAATAAAACTGCAATAGTAATACAGTCTCTATTGATGACATTTCTAATAATGTTCAGCTGACCACACAGTAGGTTCCAAAAGCATTCACATGCATTCACTTTGTTTTTTATTTTCTGTCAATGGTCAGCGAAAAACTTCAGGAAAAACTTCATAAGAGAAGCAATAAAGATTCATCCAATCATTTTCCGTCATGCTTTATCCCAGCTGGAGTCACGAGGGGTGCTGGTGCCTATTCCCAGCTGTCTGTGGGCGAAAGGCGGGAGCAACAAAGATGTTCACAAAAAAAACCTAATTGATTTTAAAGGTTATTTTAAATATATGGAGCTGTCAATGGCATGGGGATGTCTGGTTTGTGGACTTGTGGGTGACGTGGTTCTGCTGGCAGACTCCTGCCAAGACCTAAGCCATTAGCTGGGTGGTTTGCAGCAGAGTGCAAATAATAATATTGAGCAAAAATAAAAGTACCCTCTTCAGTTTTAACATTAAAGGATAGTTCCTGATGCAAGTGAAGGAGTTTAAGTTTCTTGGGGTCCTGTTACCGATTGCAGGGAGAATGGAGTGAGAAATTGATAGACGGATTGGTGCAGCTGCCGCTATTATGTGGAGGATTTACTGGTCTGTTGTGGTAGAAAGAGAGCTGAGCCATAAGGCAAAGCTCTCAATTTTACTGGTCAGTCTATCCAACATATTTGGTTATTAAATCCAGATCATGAATGGAAGAACAAGATTGCAGATACAAGCGAATAAAGCTGCTTTCTCACTGAAAACCCAGGTTTTTAAAAACCAGGTTAACCTGCTTTCAATCTGCGTACGCCCATACATTGCGTAATTTAGATGGTCAACCTGGGTCTGGTGTTCCCACAGCGTGCCGATCAGAGCTGAGGTGACTTTAACACAGGTTGCCAACCAAAACCCTTGACCCAGGTAAACATAAGTCAGTGAGCGGTTCAAACTGAGAGTAAAAGCCAATTTTTCCCAGGTTTAAACTGTTTCTTTTTCCCAAGGGGAAAGGAGTATAAGAGTAGGTTTCTCCACAGGGTGGTTGGGCACTCCCTTAGAGGTGGGTGGGGAGCTCGGCCATAGAGCAGAAGCCCGGAGTAGAGCCCCTTTTCCTCCACATCAAGAGGAGTCAGATGAGGGGGGTCACATTTCTTGATCAGATGCTCCCTGCCCCATCCTACCGGGAGGAGGCCCATGGGACAACCCAGGACAGGCTTAAAGGACCATGTCTCTTGGCTGCCCTGGACCGAAAGACACTGCTGGTCCTAAAAAATTACCATTCACAAACCATGCCCATCCAATCTGAACTTAATCTTCTTTTCATAATTGGATAAGCAAATCATCTGGGTCTATCACATAGAACTCTAATGAAATGAATTTAATTTTGCAATTGTATTACTTTTGCAAGACACTGTAAAAACATATGTTATTTTATTCTAAAAACAAAAGAAAACATTTTGAAGCTCTCCTGGAAAAAAATATGCATTAAATACATGCTTAATCAAACAAAAGCCAAAATACTGCATACTGTATGAATTGTCTTAAATATGTCTCCCATATATTTGTAAGACCATTTTAGCTATTAAAATTAAAAGGAGAATGGAAACATAGGAGAGTCAGTTTGTGGCTTTTCTTGTCAGTTAAAACGAAATGTGAGCATCAATGATGCATTTAGATTGAGATGTTCTGACAGCCTTAATACAGGAGATGAAAAAGGGTCTTTTAAAAGAACTACAATTCAGCACACTTCACTGACACTTACGTTGCTGAAAGTTTGAATCTGCCTCTTGTTTCTGTCGTCAGTGGGAATCTTAGGGTCAGTCCTCCAGAGAACAGCCATAAGAGCCTGACGTAATCTTTGGATTACAGTCTGTTAGCGGCTAAGAATCCTCAATCAGACCTGTACAACTACCTCGGCTCTTAGTCATATTCATCCGTTTCCCTTTATAATGTACTTTAACTTTGCTGTTTCTCCAATAACTTATCCTTGTATTTCGTACTATTCCCTCTGCATTGTTATTCCTCCCTTTGTGCTTCTGTACCTTTGAAAAAGAAGGCCTCCCCCCGTATCTGGGCCACAGCATCAAAGTGAGTTGTGCATCTGTCTGGGGCGTCTCGTGCCAGCCTGGGAGACATTGGTTGAAAGCAGGAAAGAGAAATGTAGTAAAAGGACAAACAGAGGTATTTAGGGTAAAAATTCAGAGTTTTACCCCAGACCATTACACAGAACAAACAGGATTCTTTTAGCAACTATTCCACTCATATTTTGTAAAACTTTCTAGACACTCGTGAGTTTTTCTCCTATCCCCTATCACAGGGCTCTAAAGGAACAAGTGATACTATAGTTAACGAAAAAATGAAAACCTATCAGGCAGAACCAGCTGAATCCCTAGGTGCATTTTTTCCCGAGGTTTTTAAGTGATTTAAAGCTCGAACGTGGCTTGCCTGCCAATGATGAAGCTAATAGCACCAAAGGGCTGCGAGTGGGAGCTCGCCAGGCCTTATATTACCAACAAGGGTCTCTGTTCAGACCTCTATTAAAACTGCATCACTGCAGAGTGGACGGATTGGTGCCCTTGTCAGGCCAAATTCAGCTCTCCCACTCATCATGCTTTAATGAAATTAGAAAAACTAATGATGAAATGAATGGTTAAACTACTAAGAATTAGCATTTACATATTTAATTAACTACCTCCCAATTGACCCATTTGTATTTGTATATGATGTTCCAGACGCAAACGCTTGTGTTTCGGAAGTCTGTCAAAGGGTCAGAATATCATAAGATTTAAGAGATTTAGGTGGAAGCAGTTTAGGAGTATGAAGTTTGACACTTTATTGCTGTGTTAAAAAAAAAAACGATACAAGAGAATTAAGATATTAGTAAAGTAAACTGACATTAAATTCTAGGGTTTGTATTTTTTTTATGCTAAGATTTTGGTTGTGTAGTAATTTTTTGCCCAAATTTTTCATCCTGATTTTATCTATGCTTAATTACAGATAGGGTAAAACCTTACGTGTTTGTATTTCGTTACACTTCTGGTTCTATGAACATTCACACTAAACCTGGTAAATTGCAGATCATGTTTAAAGGTATGAAAGAGGATTTTACTCAGAAATAAAGTGTCCAGATTCATCTAAAATTAATTAATTGATGGCTGGCATTCTTATTGTTTCCCCCCAAAACTAAATTTAAATCTATAACCTATGATCGTGGTGGGGCCTACAAAACATTAGCCAATCTACTTTGCCTACTGTCGAAAGTGGATTGGCAACTTGTTTGTCAATCAAACATTTTGCACACATGCCCCTAGTACGTTATTTACGTAAGGTCCAAACCTAACTTATACTCTGTTTGGCTAGCGGTCCGCCATTACGCTGAAGTACGAATAAGGAGTCTTACACTTGTTTGCTGCTGCTCCAATTTACACTCTTTTTTGTAAATTGGAGCATCAATGGCCGAAAAGAAGCCTGACAAACCAAACTGGAAAAGAAAGCCTTTTTCCGATGTAGTTGAAAAGAGGAGAGAAAGTGGGAGAGAATGGAGTCGGCTAAGAGTGTTTAGGAGATTCTTTTCAGAGATGCTTTGCCCTCAAGGAGCAAAACGGTCTGAAAACAGATGCTTTGTCGCAAAACTTTTGCTGGACCGGAAAATGCTGTTTAATTCTGTACTAAGTACTGTATTTATGAAGATTTCCTGCTGACTAGGTGCATCCTGGCACTTTGCTGCATCTGTAGGTGAAATACAAAATTACTGATGGAGGCGTTTCCAGCGTAGAGAACTTTTGCGAAGGAGGGGGCAATGATGCATGCGCATAATTCAAAAATACTCAAACAGCAGCTGGACATATCCTCCACCACAGAATCCTCTTTCTTGCCTATATAAGCTAAAACCCTTAAATAAATAAAAAGATGTATGCTCTGCTTATAATCACCGCCTCTATGTTAGAGACATGATTAAGCTATAGATCTGCCAAAGCTAAAGTTTAAAAAAATTTTTTGTTTGGGTTTCTGAATGTTGAGCCAGTATTATATACCCATAACTGGTATTGTTTTTAAATGCCGAAATTTCACATTAATTACTTTCATTGACATTCCTGTCTACTGGACTCCTCTGACAGTGAAAAGAATTTATAGACTGAATATCTAAAGGTTTAGAAATACCTGCTACGCCAAGAGAAAGGTAATGCTAGAACAAGTTTCATAATAGTAAAGATGGTTGTTTTTTATGGCATATGAAAAATGATGGTTTTTTTTAAGCTTACTTACAGAACAGTGGACCTGTTTTCAGGGAGATCAAGCAGGACAGGAGGCTCAGGTGTGAGTGAGGGGTCCTCTGGTTGATTTGTGTGGGAAACTGAGTCTCTGACGCCTGCAAGATGGGATGAATGAATACAACATTATAAAATGTAAACTCTTGGTAATCCTCACTTCATGTATAAATTTCCACCCACTCCACTTTTGTTAAATTCAATTTATTTTCTGACACATTCCTTAAGCGTTTAAGCCAGCGTTACACACTTTGAATGCTGATCGTTTCCTTTTTTATTTCTCACATTGACGGTTCCCGCATACAAGCAGAGCATGATAAGGTCACATTCCATAACAGGGTCCAATTAACTTCCTCCGTGTTTTTTATTAAATCAATATCCATGCTCTATAAAACTCATCAAAGGCTGCTTCCTGCACAATGAGGCCTCTGCACCTTGAGTCTCCCATAAACAGGTGTTCTTATCTGATAGACTGCATAATGACTGCAGAGGCTTGTAAGTCAAGGCCAGTAAAGGAAGATAGTGTGAAAGCACTTATGGGTCAGAGAACTAATCATATGGCCACAAAACATACTCTTGGAAGCACCTGAAAATACGGCTAGTCATAAAAATGACAAAGGCTTATTGAGGTAAAAAGGGGTGAAGCAGTATAGAATTTTAATTCGATATCGTTAAGATTTCCACCACAGCTACAATACTGTGAAAAAGATACTGCCTCCATTTTGGCTTCTTCGGTATTTTCTTTTTATTTGCCAAATATATGTGTATTATATTTTTAGAATTAAAGTATAAGACAAAAACCCTGCTTAAGCATCAAACTTGGGGATAAATCTTTCAGGCTGCTGTGAATACGTTTTAGGCCACTTTTCTTAAGGGTCCAAACTCACTATATTAAAACATGTTCTAAATAAATGAATGATAAAATAAAAGAACTGATTCAACTTTGATTTCAATGAGCAAGAACAGTAAAATGTTCAATAATATGAGCTCATTTAAAAATCTTAATCCCCTCCTACCCAAAGTGTGGTAAATGATGGAGATTGTGAAGGACCCTCAAATTGAGTTGTTTCATTTGGCTTAACTGGAGGGCTTATGAGTGTAAACAATATTTCTAAGATCATGACACTGAATCTCATTTGCATTCAAGATTTTAAGTTGTCGACTCCAGCACAATTCGAGTGTTTTGAATAATCTATAGGTGGACCACCTGGTTTGCTTGAAATCATTGTGAAAACTAACGTTAAAAGTAGCTAATCATGAAATTACTCATCTAAAAGAAAAACAAACATTTGTTAAAAAGCCTGTGCAAGCAGTGAGTAAATTATCATAACATCTGGTTTACTATTTAAAATTATGTAAGAAGACCAACCAAAATATACAGCAATGTGAACCTCTGGTATTTTTAAATATTAAAACGTATAAAGTTATGCATATGGATAAATCACTTGTAAAATAGCAGGTTGATTCAGCAGTTTTTTCAACATAAACATAATCTACCTAACACACCCAAACAACATGACGAATAGCAGAATGAATGGTTCTATCAATTAGAGTAGGTTGTCTAGAGTCTCAAAGCAAAGCTGCCTTAGATCACATTACCACCACTTTTAGTTGTTCAACATATTCTCATTATCAGTTCGTAAGAAATCGTACGAAAACTTATGCACAGTATTTCGACGTTTTTCCTCGAAAAAACAGATCAGTGTGCATGCGCAGCCAGACAGACGAAAAAAGCAGATCCGCGGACGAATGTAAAACTGGGAAAAACAGTGCAATAATTACTTCTTGAAGTCTCTCACTAGGTTGCTTGCTGTTTTGTATCTTAGGGTTAGGGTTAGGGTCAGGGTTAGGGTTAATTGTATGTTAAAATCTATGTTATTGAATGGTGCGTAAGATGCGTATGCGCAAGGATATCTTGTCTCGGAGCAAGATGCAAAAATACGACGAAATACGACGAAAAAAACGTCAAAAATGTACGAAACACTGTGAATAACTTTTCGTACGATATCATACGAACTGATAATGAGAATACACTGAATTGTTAGCATGATGCTTCTCGCCTGGAATGTTGTTTTTAGATTAACACGTTCCAGCTTTGTCTTGTTAGTCCATAGATTATCTTTCCAAGTCTTGAGGATCATGAAAATATGCTCCCAATAAAATTGAGAATTGCACTTATGATCTTCATGGTCAGCAGTTGTTTTCTCCGTACTTCTCTCCTGTAGCTTGCACTTTTTCTCAATCTTATTTATATATAATAAGCACTGACATTAATGAAGAAAGCCACGTCTGTAGTGATTCAGTTGACGTTCGGCGTTGTTTGCGACCTGCTGGGTGAATTGTTGGAGTAATTTTGGCGGGTCAATTACTGATCATTGTTCCCTCTTTTCTCCAGTTGTGGATTATGACTCACTATGGTTGACTGTAGCCTGTGGCATTCGTTTACATGCTGATTTATTTGAATGGCTCCTTCCTCTTCTTTTATTGAATTTCTTTAGCTTTGGAAACAAAATCTTTTTAAAATATTTTGGCCTACTTTATATTATCAGAGAGGTTCTATTTTTTTTTTATAGAAGTATCTAATTGTACAGGTCCAGCATTCATGAGGTCTGGGGTTGGTGAGATAAACTTAACTAAGAAAAATAGTTAATTATCCTTCATTTCAAAATTGGAAAGGTAGTAAGATATATTTTCATGCCAGGGACAGGTTAATTTGATAATTGTGTTTCTTTGTAAATGAAATCCTCTTTTAAATGCTTTTATTTTGTGTAATTTTAGAATTTATTCAACCATCTAATGGTTTACGTGTACACAGCAGCCCGGACTAAAATATCTATGAGTGTGCACATTCTTTAACAGTGGATTGCTACTTATGTAGGTGTAGGTATTTAAAATGAATGACCTTTTCACACATTTAGTTACACATGGAGCAAATGTAAATTCCTTCATACCGTAGAGTTGCCAGACACGCACTTTGTCTTCATAGGGTAGATCATACTTCAGAGGGTCCCCTACAGGACCCTGGTAGTACGGCCTCATGATGGATTCCATGGCCGAGGTGTGAACCAGACCGATAGCATGACCAAACTCATGGACTGCAACAGCAAACAGGTCCATCCCATGAGAGTCTGACGGGAGGCAAGGAAGAGAAAATAAGAATAAAGAAATTCTGGTGAAAAAAGCAGACTTCAACAAAATGCAAAACAACTCAACAGAAATATCAAAGGTTACATAGATGACATCTGATAGTCTGAATCTACTGTTATGTCCCCCCACTCTCTTGACAAGCATTTTGACTCTTATTTATGTCAGTTGGAATTATGGTCTGATGAATGCTATTTCTATCAGTTGACCGTGCAAGGGTATCTAAATCTGGAACTAAACAAGACTAACCCAATTTACTGGGTCTGTAAAATAAAATAAAATGATAAAAAAAAGACTTTCCTAAACTAAGTCAAAGGAATAGTATACACACCCAAATTCAAGTTGTAATTGAAAAAACAGTGTGTTTCGCTAATTGTTGAGCTCAGTAAACAGCCTATCCACCATCTTTTCTACAAGCTGATTACAATACATGTCTTTTTCTTCATTCCATCCATTTAATAAATAATATGCCGTTAGTTCCACTTTTTTAACACGCAGCAGCAATATTAACCCTGCTCCTTAAATAATTTGATTGTAGGGTCATTGTTCTTCATCTTTCTAAAATCAAACTCAGAATTTCTGACCTGCCAGAAAAACTAGACCTCACTAACAGAAAATATACCAACAGCAACATTGCTTAGGTTAAAAAGTGGTGGATGCAAATCACCCTGTTGTTCAGTAGGATTTGCCTTAAACTGTACAAATAACTTTTTGCAATTATTGTCTTTTTCTAGCAGTACTAATAATAACAGATCTAATTGTTCTCGATCAACAAAGACACCTGTCTTGACATTGTTTATTGCTGACAATGTCAGCAATAAACAGTGAATTGTTTGCTGCTGGTGATCATAAAAGGTAGATCAGAAAAAAAAAACCTGAAATAATTATACTGCTGAAGCAAAAGACAGAGGATTTAACTGTTAAGGTACTCAGATGCTGTGTCCCTGAGCATTACTACAGGAGTCCTCACGATAACTCAGTTATTTTAGTTTCACCAAAAAATATAGATATTTCTGTTTTTTCTTGTATCTAGAAAGTTTAGGTAATCCAATCTGACGAAGGAAAAGAAAAGGTTAAGCATAAATTAATGTCAGACAGTAAGGAAGCAAAAGATGATTTATTTTTATACAGCATATATAAAGATCTAGCTTTTTGGTATGTACATGTCAAAATAAGAGCTGTTAGCCTGATATAATAAAACTTCTAAATAAACAAGATGACAAGCTCTTTCTTACTCCATGGCTAACAGACTGATGAAGTCAGATAGATTCACTCAAATAAAAAGCATCATGGTGACCTGTCTGCTTTAATTCTGTGGCCTAAAATAACAATTTTCAGTTACTTTTCATCTTCTTTTCATAGAAATTAAGAAGCATGACAGACAGCTGAAGAAATTCTAAGGGATATAAGGTGTATGGCATGGTGAGATAACCGTAGTAATACTGCCTGAGTCCTTGAGGCGGCAATCAAAACCTGAGTAGGAAAAGGCGCCTAAAATGGCTGCTGGCAATTAAAGCACCTTTCCTTCATGTTCAGCCAAAGCGGGAAGAGAAGCCCCCAAAACTCCTTGTCTTAGTGTGTGAGGACACACAACACCTTGGGCTTGGAGACGAAGATTTGCAAACAATTGGGAAGACAACATGGCAAGCCAAGCTGGCTTAGCATCCCTTAGTGACTTGACTAACGTCAGCAATCGGTTAACCTAGAGTTAGCTTCAGCTCGGGACACGCAGTCATGACTATAGTATTCACTGAGGGCATCCGATAGACAAATGCCAGCTGTAATCTACAGAAGCACATGGTGCAGGTGAACAAAGAAAGGATAAGAGAGAAAGAACAGAGGCTCAGAGCAGAGGATCTAGCGTGTCATCGTATTTATGGTTCATGAGAAACTGACAGCACAGATGTAACGCCTGCTGGACAGAGGCAGAGCAGAGAGAGTTATGAGGATGAACCGGATTCCTTTTCTAAGGCAAAGAACAGAAACAAAGTGGAGATTCTTTTTTTGGAGCTCCACTAGCTGCCGAAGTCTCTTGAGTTGAAGCTTTGTTCTACATCCACTAGTGACCCATTAAGCAGCTTTTTATCAACCCAAATGCTTTTATTGCATAGTGCTACGAATAGATTATGAGTCTTATTCACCAGATACCTCTTAGCTTTTCCAAACTGTTGTATTCTTCAAGTCTTAAAAAATTACTTTGATCTTGGTTGGAAGGGCATATAAAAGACTTTACAGTAAGTAAATTAACTTATACATGATTAAATGACTACCATCAAGCTAATCCCTTAACAGTTAAAACAGTTAAACAAAAAAGCTTTCTCAATGTTATATATTTATATGGGGTTGAAGATCAATTCTCATAGGGCCACTGGTACAAGAGTCATCAAGAATACGTCTACATATACCTACAAGTTTTTCATGGTCTACAAACTACTTGTAAAAGAAGTCATACATCATTAATATTTTGTAACATTCACATAAAGATTTAATTCACTTTTATTTACATTTTATATTAAGTACATAAAAAAGTAGCTTTTCTGCCTCTGCAAAACAATTCCCCAGAGGATAATGCTGCCGCTGTCATATATTACCATGTGCACAGTGTGATAAAGGGTAGAAACTTGTTTCAAACACACAAATAGTGCTTTTCATGCAGACAAAGAGCAACTTTGCGAATCATAAAAGTGCAGCCTTATGAGTGTTCACCCTCTTTTAGTCTGGAACTCTTACATAATACTTAATAGCTAAAAGTTAATTCTCCCATTTTACCTTAGAAGTCACCTAATTGGTACTTGATCCTTCTCTCTATGTCTTAATCTTAATAAAGATGCAGCTTTATTGTGATGGTTTATTGTGAAGGTTTGTGAAATCAAGAAGACTAAAGAACACAGGAAAGGGATAAAGCTGTGAAAAGTAATAAAACAGATTTAGGTCATAAACCATATACCAAGTTTCGAACATCTCACTAATGAGCATTCTGTTTGTCAGACAGAGTTGTGACTCTGTCACAACTGCACACTTCTCAAGAATTGGCTGTCCACCTAAACAAATAGCAAGGCAGGAGGAGCATTAATTAGAGAAGCAGCCAGAGGTAACTCTTATAGAGATGCAGTGATCTACGGCTCTACTGACAGGTGAGCCATTAGTGTCGCAATCCCAAGTGTGGCCAGAAGAAAGCCACAATTGAAAGAAAGTCGTTAGTGGTCAATTCAAAGTTAGTTTCTGGTGGGGGTGGTAGAACAACCTTCATGCAATAAATGAAGATGCTCTACAACAAAAGCCAACACATCAGGAAAAAAAAAAAGCACAAGCCTGGAACCATTGTTTCTTTGAAGAAAATGATGGTGGCAGCATCATGCAGTAGGATTATTTTCTTTAGCAGGGATAGGGTCAGTTTTTTAAATCTTAATTATAACCATATACCTACAACTAGAGCAACCATTAATTCATTTAGTTTGTAGGATATTCATGTGTTAAAATGGCCAAGTCAAAGCAGAGACTTAAACCTAATAAAGAATACAAAATGTAGACAGGAAATTTGTTGTCATTGCTGATATTTTGCAAACAACAACATATTAAACTATACTGCTGTTTAGGGGAGGTTAATACAATCCTCAATAGCCAGTGATTGTTTCATACAATGGCTGAATTATACTGTAAACATCAGGGCTGTAACGGTATGTGTATTTGTGTCAAACCGAATGGTACACTACAACAGGATTTGTGTATTTAGCAGTTTATTGTTTATGTTTTTGCATTTCACCAGACAAATAAAAATATTGACACATGAATTATCGCCACCTCTTTATGTAGCGGGCTTACCATACAGTTTCTAACAACTTGTGAAAACATTGCACATTAATTTGTTGAGCTAGAGGAAGCAATAAAAATCCTGCTCGGGTCTAGTTTCACAAATCTGAACTCGTCCGAACCCATTAGGATGACTACTAGGCCTGATCCATCTCCTGTAGACATCTTCTATTCAAATCCCAACTCAACCCGACGATGTTTAACCCACAACTCAACCTGTTAACCTTTGTTTGCATCTCTTTTTCTTTTTTCACTATATTAACACTTTCTCTGCTTAATAATATAACTAAATAAATCACCTATACCCAACCATATTACATACATTTTTGCCTGCAGCCATTAATTTTTCATCCTTGTAACTGTCACCTTTTAAAAAGTATTTTTGCGTGTTACCTGTCGGGTGAACTTTTTATTTATTCATGTATTTGTTATTCAGTTACTCTGACCAAAATAGTATTCCGCTATGGAGTTTTTCCTCTCCACTGTCGCTACAAGTATGCTTAGTGTGAGGGACTGCCTTCGAATAAATGAGTTGATGCAATCAAATGGTTTTCCTTATATAGAAACCTTTGAATCAATCTGACTGGATGATCTGGTGAACAGTAAAGTGCCTTGAGATGACATGTGTTGTGAATTGGCGCTATAGAAATAAACTGAATAGAATTGAATTGATGTTTGTTTTTTGTGATGAGAAGGAGTGAAAATAAAAGAGGAGCTGTTTCTGACTCAGAGGGTGTCACTTTAAATGTGAAAGTGTGTTTTTCTTTCATTTTATTTCATCAAATAATGTAAATAATATTTAAGTTGTTTTTCTTATTCAAACAACATGCCAAAAGAGAAAACAAATGGCTGTAATGCTAAATTCGAAAAAAAAACCAACTCTTAATTAAACACAAAATCATTAATATTTCTGTTTCTTCCATTAGTTAGTGTAACAAAGAAAAAACGAACCGTGTTTTGTGCACCGAGGCACATACTGAATCATGCATTGTGTGCACCATTATAAAGCCAAACTAAACATGTTTTACTGAAGCTCGCTTATGATCCATTTATTTGTTGCAGCTGTATTGGGCCAGAAATCTGCAGGATATCAGCTTTGGGACAGGAGTTGGCCAGCCTTGCTCTAGGTGAAAAAGATACTTGCCTAAAGTTTAGGTTTTAGAGCAATAATACATCAGCTCAAATAGTCAAAAAGAGAATAAGAAGGTGCCAATGAAAAAAAAAGGTGTATGCGATTTATATATATATCCACATATGACAGCCTTTTTTTGTTTTTTTGTTTGGGGGTATCAGAGTAAAGAGGGGCATTTGTCAGATGTGCAAAGGGATGCAACACCTTGCAACTGCAGCAAACAAGCTGGCATATCGAGAGAGCACATGAACCATTTTGATATCCATGCATCATTCTCTTTAAAATAATATCGTTTGAAAGTTAAACCACAGTACATTATTTTGTGCTTGTGATTATAATAAAATAACATATAAGACCATTGAAAAGGTTTGAATAATTGTAAAGAGCTATCATAAGGATGAAAACTAGTATTATGTGATTGTACCCAAACCTTTAAAGCTCACCAAAGGTAAAAGACTGTTTGGGTAAAAGCTTTTTTGCTTCCAGGCAGACATATAGTCACAGATAAATCATATAAGGAACAACTTTCAAAGGTTTAAAGCTTCCAAAAAGTATAACAACTTTTTGATATGAAACAGTTTGATGACATCACACTGGCTCCTAACTTCAGTGCTCCAAGTAAAGTGACCTATTTTTGTGACACTATGATGTAACCGTTCAGGCCTTCAGAATAAGAAGCCTAAAATCTTGCCTTTACATTAAATGTGAACCTTGCAGTGATGTTGTCAGCTGCTGCAACATCTCCACCTGATTTCTAATTGTTTTAAAGTAAGAAAATATTTTACATGTCAGTTTTTACTTGTTTGTATGACAGAGTTGCTCTTTTTGAAATTTGGTGCATAAATTCAGGATGTCCCCATTGCCTTTCATTGTAAAGAAAAGGTAATATCTTGTTTATGGCCTATGCTCTTTGTTTTAGAGGAACGATAAAACAGATTATAGTACATTCTATAAATAAAGTTTACCGAAGCAGAGCTTTTCCCTTTCTAGCTTTTTTTTTTTTAAATCGGTAGGACTATGTAGTTTGCTTTTATTGTCTGTATGGATGTTCATCCTGCTTCTGTTTTCTCACTGAATAGCTCTGTAAAATTCTTTACATTCTTTGTTTAAAAATTTTCTACTGTACTCGAACAGTTTTTTGTTTTCTTATAAAAGGATAATACAAAGAGTGAAAACATTGCAAAGGAAAATAACGATGGCGGAGTAACTGCAAACAAACTGCAGGTTTGGCATTGCTTTATCAAAGCACTTCCTAAAAGCTTGATGTAAATAGGACAAAACTAAGGTCTGCTTTTCCAAGGATGCAATACCTTTCAGGATACCAGATATTTATTTTTTACTTTTAAATGAGATAGCAAAACTTTCTCTTCTCAACCTACTAAAAAACAGAAAGGGACAGGGAATATGATGGAAACATAACCCTTATAGTTTCTTAGCAACAGATTTCATGCAGCTGAGCTTAACAAAAGCAAAAGGAAAACACAAACCTTCACAATATCTGTTGTGCTCACTTGACTTATTTTTATCCCAATAAAACAAATTCTTTTTGTAGGACAGACTTAAGACTTGTGATTCATTTGCACTCTGTAGAGAGAAAGATTAGAAAACATTAAGCTTTTGTAGAAGTTGGTGGAAATCCATGAGCGCAAGATTAGACTAATTACAAAGGGGACAAGATAAACTTTAAAACCGTTTCTCTCCCTGTAAATATATGATTACATTTAGGTGAAAGCTTTATTCTCAGCTTGTGTTTGTAAGGGCTGGTGTTTTATTTAGATGAAAGCAAGAATCATAAACACTCATATCAGCATCACCAATTTCCTTCCAACTGGACACAGAGAGGAGGCCAGACTGTGGGTGTTTACACTTGTCATCACTTGATCTGCACTCCACTGTAACTGAATTGCCTGAGTGAATTCTCAGTGTGAAGGGATTCATGGAAGTCTGGCTTGTAGTTTTAGAAATCTTGGCAGGTTGTACAATATGTATTTTGCATATAATTTAATTATTTTGCAGTCTTAATTGATAAAAGTTGACACCCCCCAGGTAAAAGATTGTAAAGTTGTTTGCACTATAATATATATAAGTGTTATAAATCATTTCACAAGTTTTTGTTACATCTGTAAATATTGCATTTATCCACTAAAAAACAGCTAAAAAAAAAACAAAAACGTGCAATAACCTGTTTTCCTAACTTGTCTCACTTCAAATAGATCTTTGTTGAAACACTTTCTTATTCAATAACTGCAGTTTTACTTTGATTAAGAAATATCTAACCAATATACCCTGCAATATTTCTCAAAATACTTATATTTTAGGGACATATCTCTTCCCTTATCTACAGCCCTCTTAAAGAGATTCCACAAATATTTAGTCTGAATCAGTTCAAGAATCCAGCTATGGCATTTTAAAACTTAAATGTATTCTGATGAAGCCGTTCCTTAAAGGAATAGTACACCCAAAACATGATTAGCCTTCATTTTCTACTCACCCCAATGCTGAACAACACTCTGGAGTACTTTTTTGATATCTCAAATGCATCTGGAGATCTGGGAGGCTTCTTGCTGTCTGCTGACATTCAAAAAATGGAGGTCTATGGCGCCCGAGGCAGAAAGGTCCATAAAAGTCCACAAAAAACGTGTCAATATTCCTCCATACTGCTCGTCCAATGTATTCCAAGTGTCCTGAGTGGGTAGCTTCCATAATTTACTCGAAACAAAGTCATTTAGAATGTTTTTAGAGCATAAACAGTAGTGTATAGGATTTCCTAAAAGCGCACGCCTGCGATTTCACGAGCCTACGGAAACCGCGGCAGACCAAACCAGATGAAAGTGCGCATTCAGCGTCTGCTCTTGATAATGGAAGCGTAGAAGAAGAAATGTGCTGTTTACCTGTGCAAAGAAAGAAACAACGAAAGAAAAATGTCTGAGGACTTCAGTGTTGAGGATGAGCATGAGTTCTTTACCGAGCTGAATGCGCACTTTCATCTGGTTTGGTCTGCCGCGGTTTCCGTAGGCTCGTGAACTCACAGGCGCGCGCTTTTAGGAAATCCTATACACTACTGTTTATGCTCTAAAAACATTCTAAATGACTTTGTTTTGAGTAAATTATGGAAGCTACCCACTCAGGACACTTGGAATACATTGGACGAGCAGTATGGAGGAATATTGACACGTTTTTTGTGGACTTTTATGGACCTTTCTGCCTCGGGCGCCATGGACCTCCATTATTTGAATGTCAGCAGACAGCAAGAAGCCTCCCAGATCTCCAGATGCATTTGAGATATCAAAAAAGTACTCCAGAGTGTTGTGCAGCATGGGGGTGAGTAGAAAATGAAGGCTAATCATGTTTTGGGTGTACTATTCCTTTAACTATTTGTATTTATGTCTGTTCTGTACTCAAGAAAAGTAACTCCAATAAAGACTCAGGACTGATACCTTTAAATGGTAAGATTCTATTAATAATGTATGACTTTGTTAGGATTCCAGTCTGTGTGGTTTGTTTTTTGTTTGTCCTCCTTCCTCCACCAGGTGGCGCCTGGTTCTGGTTCGCCTCCTCACACAACTGCGGAAGGTTACCTCATTAACGGAGTGCTCTTAAGCTGCTGACTGCCACTACCACGTCGCCAGAGTGTTTGCCAGTTTGGGGAAGTGATCCTGCAAACTGGATGTTTCGGACCTTCTCTCCCCTGGAAGGATCTTCTGAGAATCAAGCTGAGCTGAGGATTCAAGTTTGTGGTTCTGGTCAACCCTTTTCCCCAAGAATCGTTTGGGGCTTCTCTCTGAGCGGGGGATCCATCTCCACAACAACCCGTTCAAGTACGGCAGGAAATCTAAGTGGCAGTGACCCTCTCCGTTCTCCAACAAACAACCGCATTCTGGGTAAACCCTGTCCGCCCTCCATCGAAAAAGACAAACACTGGAACATCCCACACCGACTGGAGTCAATAAGAGACAACCTTTTTCTGGAAACTTCCGGTTGAACAGTGTTCAGAGCTTCACTGGCTCATCACATCCATCTCAATAAACCTGTTAAACTTTTCCCTGGTCTCTCTGTGTTGGTTTACTGCATGTGGGTCAGAGCACTTGATGAAATCATGACAGACTTGACCCCTAACTATGGCTTCAGCTGAAGAAAACAAAAATATCTGGACATATCCATTAGAAAATATGATGTTTTGAACAAGTCAGCAGATTCTCAATGCTTAAAGGAATAGTACACCCAAAACATGATTAGCCTTCATTTTCTACTCACCCCCATGCTGAACAACACTCTGGAGTACTGTTTTGATATCTCAAATGCATCTGGAGATCTGGGAGGCTTCTTGCTGTCTGCTGACATTCAAATAATGGAGGTCTATGGTGCCCGAGGCAGAAAGGTCCATAAAAGTCCACAAAAAACGTGTCAATATTCCTCCATACTGCTTGTCCAAAGTATTCCAAGTGTCCTGAGTTGGTAGCGTCCATAATTTACTCGAAAAAAAGTCATTTAGAATGTTTTTAGAGCATAAACAGTAGTATATAGGATTTCCTAAAAGCGCGCGCCTGCGAGTTCACGAGCCTACGGAAACTGCGGCAGACCAAGCCAGATGAAAGTGCGCATTCAGCGTCTGCTCTTGATAAAGCAAGCGTAGAAGAAGAAATTTGCTGTTTACCTGTGCAAAGAAAGAAACAACGAAAGAAAAATGTCTGAGGACTTCAGTGTTGAGGAAGAGCATGAGTTCTTTGCCGAGCTGAATGCGCACTTTCATCTGGTTTGGTTTGCCGCGGTTTCCGTAGGCTCGTGAACTCACAGGCGCGCGCTTTTAGGAAATCTTATACACTACTGTTTATGCTCTAAAAACATTCTAAATGACTTCATTTCGAGTAAATTATGGACCCTATCCACTCAGGACACTTGGAATACATTGGACGAGCAGTATGGAGGAATATTGACACGTTTTTTGTGGACTTTTATGGACCTTTCTGCCTCGGGCACCACAGACCTCCATTATTTGAATGTCAGCAGACAGTAAGAAGCCTCCCAGATCTCCAGATGCATTTGAGATATCAAAAAAGTACTCCAGAGTGTTGTTCAGCATGGGGGTGAGTAGAAAATGAAGGCTAATCATGTTTTGGGTGTACTATTCCTTTAATGGCAGGGGTCTATGTCAAAAAGAAGGAGTGCTGAAAATTGATTAAAAGTTGGTTTAATAAAGAGCAAGTCTATGGGTGTCTACATTTCTTTAGCTGTCAAATAATTGCAGCTTTTTGGAAAAAATTAAAAAATGAAATCTGTTTAGTTATTATTGTTCTAAATTGTTTAGGATAGTATTTTTCTTTTAAATGTTAAAATGCACCTTTAAATCATTCAGAAAACTGTAGTTAAATTATGTAATTGCACTCTAATAGTGTAATGTACTCTGGGATCCACTGCAGATCTATAGAAAATGTAATTTGGACTTTCAAACTCCTCTTCATTAGTCCTCAGTTGTTTGGCTGTTTACAAAGGCAGTTTCTCTTGAGACATACTGTATTGATGTTACTCTGAATAGTCAACTGAGTTTTTGCACAATAATGCAATGTGTATAGTAAATGCTGAGTTGGTTGAAAGTGAAATGAGAGGGTATGAACACAGCCTTCTGCTATACGTTATACCCGTGAAATCAATTGTAAATAATCGTCTTAATCCAATAAAGCAAATTTTAAACTATGCAAGTTTGCAAACACTTTTTCTAATGATCAAATTTTAATTGTGAAGTAATGTTTTTAGCTTTGCAAAACAACAATCAAGTTGTCAAAAAAGAAAAAAGCAAATCTTTTAATTTATTATGATACTGATCAGTTTGGATTGCTGCTAAATAATGGATTTTTGTACAGAAGTATATGAGAAAGGAACAATGGCGGAAACAGCCTCTCAGGAACCATAAGTACTTCCAGGCTTAGCAGGAACTTGATTTTCGTTGTGATAAATTTCTTTTCCTTGATCTCAGCTTTTACCATGCATTTATGTGTGTATAAACAACCATTAGATGCTTTGAAATTTAAAGTAAATACAGGCCAGGCTGTGATCTAAACCGGAATCCACATGCACATATTTACAAGACACACAGATGTGCTTTTTGTAGCAAACTTTTGTGCTCATGTTCAAAAGGAGCAGTTTCTTAAACAATTCCCTTTCACTCTTCTGCACATAAACAGTACAAACCTCACATGTGTTTCTATCCCATCAATATAAACAGGAAAAAAAACAATGCTTTGACATGGAAAACTTCACCTGCCTAATGATGCTTTTGTTTTAGTCGGGCTAATCATTTTGCAGAAGCAGATTGCTCTCTAAGTGATAATTAATAAAAGCAATCTGCTTCCTGTCAAAAACAAGACAATGCTTTCAGACCTCTACTTTTTTTGATCTTGGCGAGACCACCACCTCGTGCAACTTTTAGTGGATTTGGGAGCTATCAGTATGCACAGTGGGGGTGAACTGTTCTAAATGCGGTGCTTAATTTCCAGGATTCAGCATCATCTTGTGCACTAGGAAAACTGACTTAGTGGACCTGGATTTAGGCTCCCACTGAGAACAATACAATAGGAAATGGGGGAAGGGAATTAGCCATGGCAATTATTCATCTACGGATTTGTATGATAAGCTCCTTTTTTTCCTAAAGATGATTACACAGCTATACAATTTGCTGAAGCACCAACTCTGACTTTTTACCTTCAGCCTGACCTGACTAGGTTACGTCTTTTCAAGGGATTTTCAAACCTTGGAAAAAGTTCTACAGGCCAACAATATAGGTCCCTTCTGGCTGCTGTAATGTGCTTTTGTAACGTCTTACAAGAAGATTGGAAATGCGCATGTAGGGGTATGCAACAGCTAAGTAATGTCTCAGAGAGAAACTGATGACGTTAGAGGAGGATGTGAGATAGCGGCGAGGTGAGACTGGCAGAGTGTGACATGAAGAAATTAGAAGCTGTTTAATTAACTTTTTTCCCTGAGGTTCAGAACATCAGGCTGGCAGCTTCGCATTGGTGGGATAGAGAAAATTCAACAGCTAAACAAAGCAAGCCAAGATTGCACTACTATACATCTTTGTATAATATGAAGTTTAATTTTGGCCATAGGATATAATTCTGACAATTTTTTAGAGCTTCTACACTGGTTGTTTTCACCAAAGGAATCTATTGAAATCATAGGCACACAGGGTTAAATTAAAAATAATGTAGAAAATGGCTAAAAAGCAAAACACAAATGACTTTCGGATATCATGATGTAAAGGGCAAGTGATCTACAGTGGATCTTAAATGTCTACAAAACACAAAATTCTATGACTATAAAAAAAAAAAAACATTTCAAAGGGTCTTTAGTTTTGTCCCTAATTTGCCTTTAACCACCAGATATCCAAAGGTGTGAACATTCGGATGAAAATTCAATCCATACCAAAGGTTATTATTAAATTACTTTGCCATAATCTAGTGGCTGGAATAGGGATTTACTAATAACAAGGATTTATATGGATATTTTACAGTAGAAAGTTAACTCAGCTACAGGTTGGTTAGGCAGACAGATCTATGCCCCAGATATAATAAAATGACATATTCGCTGTTGAGCTTTTGTCACTACTGGATACACCTTTTTCCTTTAATATATGGTGCTGCATTTCTGAGTATCTACAATACGAAACAATGTGGATTGATTTCTGATATCTGATGAAGATTTTCAGTCATTCAGGTCATAGTCATTTCGTAAAAGTTCAAAAACTATCCACTGGACTTGGTTTCCAAGATTTGAAGACATTTCGCCACCTCTCCAGGAAGCTAGCTTGGACTTGGAAACCAAGTCCAGTGGATAGTTTTTGAACTTTTACAAAATTTCTGATATCAATATCAGATCCGGAAGTCCTTACTTGATACATTTACAGGTCATCACTTTTGATGGCAAATTCCAGTTGGTATGTTGTGTCCCATTTGTTTTTGATTTGAGATACTTCTTGTAAGATAGGACAATAACAAAATAAAAAGCTGTTGTTCAGCGACATCTATGCTATATTCTTGTTTTGTGTTAAATGTTAGTGATATTTATGATTTTCATGGTGGAGTCCTAAATGAACCTATTGCATGTGTGCTCTACAAAAAACAAAACAAAAATGACATTATTATTAGAGTGCATAAAATGTTAGACACAATTCTAGGTTAGCAGATAGAGTTTCCAGTTGCATCTGGTTCTCTTTGAAGGTTTTCTGTTCATTCCTTTCTGTGTACACTACAATGAACCTTTGATGAGTTGTGTAAGATTGTTAATCTTGCTATCAAGGACGAGCTGGAAAATCAACAACAGTCAGCTAACAGACTAAGATGGGATGAAATTAACGGCATACCTAGGCAGGGGAACAAAGCGCTAGCAAGATTACTTTGCATTAAAAAAAAGAAAGTGTTTCTCTGAAACATTTTGTTTGCTCATATACTAGCCTCTGATAAAACCTCTTAGTACAAAGAACAGTGTTTGTATCTGTAGGTAAGACAAAGAGTATTTTTTTTGATGATCTTGGCACTGATGACTGGATTATTGGTTTACTTTATACACCTGCCTAGCTTCACCCAGTTTTCATTATCACTCATCAGATCCACCCTTTCCTGTTCCTATTTAAAATGCTTGGTCCCAGCCATCAGTGCTAGATTATTCGAACCGTACTTGAGAGTTCTCTAGCGTACCCAGTGTGTTATTCTGTTTGCAAGATCCTGACTAGTCTCTACTAGAGTTGCACCAATGCAATTTTTTGGCTCCAAAACTGATACCACATACCTGGCTGTGCAGTATGGCCGATACCATACTGATACCATCTGTTTGAAATTGATGTGTGTGTGTATATATGAAGAACTGCATACAACCTGGATGTAAAATAATTGCCATCATGGCTTTGTCAAGCTGCTGCCTACCTTTGTGACACAGGAAAAAGACTAATACAAAGTGAATCCAGTAGAACTTTTAATTGCCTACCTGGAATGGGTGACAATAGTTGAATAAACTTTTGGGTCTAAAAATGCTATCAGTGCCCTATTTGTTGGTACTCGCTGATACCGATACCACTAATTTCATGTTGAATCGGGGCCTTGCCCGATACTGGTAATGATATCGGTGCAATACTAGTTTCTACTCCTTGACTTTTGAGTTTTGCCTACCCCTTTTCTGATCTGTTTGCCTGACCTGTCTACGGGCTTCCTTTGGATTCTGTCTGCTAAAAACCTTGGATCTGTCTCCCGACCACAGCTTGGATTTCCCTTCAATACCTCCTCAGATCTCTGATCTTCTGGCCTGGACCTCTGCTTCCTCATCAACAGTGGCTTTGGATTCTCCTTCCGGAAACAACTCCTCCTCCTCTTCTGCTGGCTTCTGCTTATCGGTCTGCTCTGGAGAACCTCTGGCTTCTACTCCTGGAACTGTCTGGGCTGCTTTCACCACATGTTGTGGTAAATCATCCAGCTGGATACCACTCCTTCCTTTGGACTCGGACTGAACTTAGGTTAGTTACTCACATTCTCGCTATCGTTCCACTCAGTTACATATTCACTAACCTGTGTTTCTACCTCTACAGAGATTCCAGTCATTCTGTCCTAGTAGACGAGCCACAGATCCCTGAGCAGTTAATAAATGTTTTTTTATAAATCACTTCAATCTGTCTGCCTGAATCCTGGATCCAATGTTCTGAGACCTGACAAACAGGCTCAATACCAACCATAACAACCTATGACTCCATATTCCTGTTGAACTAGTTGCTCCTAGCTAAGACTTTTTCATGCAAATGGCTCTGTGTGTATAACACCTAAAAAGTATCAGAAACATTCAGCATCTGAGAAGGTTGAGGCAATCCAGAGACCAAAACGCTTCCCATATATGGTAAAGGGGAGTGTTTTTGGGATCCCAGTCTAGCGAAATAAGGTTTTAAGCATTTTCATTTTATCTGAACTCATTCAAATTTGAAATATGTATTTAACAGTTGTTGCAGTTTTTAATATTTTTTGTAGGAAAAAATGTTATTTAGGATTTTAAATTTGTGTAAGTTGGTTTTCAAAACAACACTACAGAGAGACTTCTTCATCTTATTATATCCGCAAAATGCATCATGAGTGTCCTTCATAGAAGGTTGAACATTTCAAATATGACTCTCTTTTCTTTATTGATGGTTTGCTGCAAATGAAAAATATCCTTTTAAAGGGCTAAATCACAGGGAATGAGCAAAGTATCCTTGAACATCAAAAAAGTTGGCTAGATTGCACATAATCAATCTAGTTCCCTTACTTTTCCCAATATTGAAGCCCATTTGGTAGATCATGCATAATCAGACAGAGTCCATCAATTATTTATGTTGGAAAAAAATCAATATAATCTTAATGGGTCTTAAAATATATAAAAGTGTATTAGTTGAGAGGTAAGTCCATTAATTGCTGTAATGTGTTAAAGCTAACATGTGCTCTATTTTTTTTTCTTTCTTACTACATTGTTCCCATGAAACAATCCTCCATCTGCACAGCTGTTGTTGGCCACTGCCATCACTTCAAAACCAGGCTACACTTCTGCACCGCCTCCTTTTCTTGCCACTGCTGCAGCCTGGTGGGAGGTCTGATTCGAGCAGATTGAGCTGCTGTCCTGCAGCATATGGTTTACGGCCCCGATAGCCCAAAACAAAGAGGGGAGATCAGGGAAAAGGTGCTGGCCTCACCACAGACACCAGCTGGGTTAGAAAACATAAATATACCCACCATTGCTCAGCCTGAGGTTTTAAAGTGCATCAGGGAAACAAAGCTTTTCCTTATTATGGATAAAAGTGATTAACACTGGGATATGATTACCAGAGTTTCCGTGTGAAATGTGATGCATTCTCATGATTTAAGAGAATTTTATTATGGAAAAAATTGAAATTTAGGGGGAAGCTGTCAAAGAACGTGGAAAGAAATTGTGAAAATAAAACTCTCAAACATCAAAGACATATGCAGGTGAAGCAATATGTCTGGACATATGGAGATGACAGCTCATTCCAGTTCATAAATGAGGAGAGTTGGTCTACAGTTGCTCAGTGCTTGCCTTTTTTTTTGTGTCTTCCTTGAACCATCAGCCCCCATTAGTTCAGCTCAGATGATTGTTTAAAGCAGAATTTCTACCTTAATATGTCCCATATAAGTCCCTATGATGCTAATCTAACTGTTTACAATATGATTGTAGGTCCGCAACTCCAACTTCTATCTCTGGTAAAAAAAACAACAAAAAAACCCCCAACAACTTACAATGCCCTGACCCATTGGTAGTGATGTGGCTGTCATTCTTGAACAGCTTCATGGCGGCCTAGTGTGAGCCCACTGGCAGCAATAGCCACCTGCCGCATGCTGTGCCACTCACAGGTAGTCATAGAACACTTTGGGATTTTGAAGAATAAAGACATGGAGGGGCCAACAAAAAAGCTACTCGTTTTAAGGTCCTGTAGGGGAAGCCAGACTTGAAAATTACTTAGTCCTACTTTAAACTAAAACAGACAATGTTTCCGGTTTCATCTTGATAAATGGAAGGAGTTACTTCCCACTGTTAACCCATGCCTGCTCAGGGTGAGGGTATTGGTCACAGTCAGAGCAGTTATTTGGGCTTCCTTAGAAAACCTTTTTTTATTAGTTGGTACAAATTTTCAACACAATTTTTGGATTGAATGCAACAGTTTGTAATTTAATCTCAATGTGATTGATTGGTCTGTATGAAAATCAATCACACTGATTTGATTTGAGTTAAGAATAAACTGATTTCGATACAGATGGATATAAACTGGGCTTAACAAGTTTCTTACAATTGCTTTTTCAATCTTGCACTTTATAATTAAATCTATAGTAGCTTCATCTGGTCCGTTCCTGCTTGTCTGTGACACCATTCTGGAGAGAAATATTAGCTGCGTTTCTGCCATCAACACCTTTGTTGATAGATGTTGGAGCTTGGTCTGTTTTTCAGTGTAGTCCTGTTTCTCTGACTGTGACTAACTGCATATGCTCGCTTTTATCCTCTAAAATGGGAGCTGGTTTCAGAGTTTATTTGCCTGGCTGTGTGTTTCCTGGACAGGGCCGCCAGTGGAGCTGGTTGACAGTTGCCTTTTGTATCTCTGCTTCTTTTTCTAGGTCTGCTTCTGTCTCCTTGAACCCCAGTCGGCCTCGACAGATGGCCCCTTACACAGAGCCTGGTTCTGCTAGAGGTTTCTTCCTTTTAAAAGGGATATTTTCCTCTCCACTGTTGCTACAAGCATTCTTGGTGTGAGAGATTACCTTTGAGTCAATAAAGACCTGAACAAACTAGACTTTTTAATCTCAGACCAATTTTTTTCCATGTCACACTGAATGCGTATAGAGGCTCCGACTGTGCAGGGTGGGCAATCTCAGCAGATTTTTTTTCACTTCTGTCTGTGTGCTATACACAAATCAAAACAATTTCCCACATTTGACTTGGACAGATTATAAAATGTTATTAAAAGGAATAATAAAAAAACAACTGGTGTAGCTATTAAGCAAATCTCCCCTTAATGAGTCCGTGCAGCACCTCAAAAGGATAACGACGCAATAAAGCCTGTGGGACAGTTTATACTGTATGCTTACTGAATTAGTGGGAGATGATTCTCACAGAGATCTGTGAAGTTTGTCGGAAGAGTGGAGAATGATGATCTTCGCTTACCTTCTGTGTTTGCCTCTTGATATTAAGTTTTTTTGGCAGAAATCACTATTTCACTATATGTTTTTTGTCCTCCCGGAGTTCTTTTTTTCTTTTTCGAGGAGTGTGACAAACTTTGCTTTATGTCCTTCTTTGGTTTTGCAAGGCTCAAACAGGAGCACTACTTTATCCATTTCCTGTCCTCCTGAATTCCTATCATGGGTAAAGTATTCTTTTTATATTTTATGAAAATGCAAAATCTTTAATATAGAGAAGTGCAGTCATCTTATTATTGGTGTAAGTTAGGCGGAACTCTGGGAACAATTATCATTGCCCTCGCCTTGTTTAAATACAGACATTGATAACAGACATAATTAAGATATTAAAAATTAATCAGTCTTTTAGAAATGTAATGAACTTTCCCATCTTAGGAGAATCAACATCATAACTTAATCTCCAGTTAAATTTGGGGACCACTCTCAGAAAACAAAATGCCTGCTTGCAATTTAAGAAGCAAGAGTTTCTAAATAAAGTTTGGATCTTTGGATCTATCACAACCAGTCCCATTGTAACAACTCATTGCCACTGTTCACTTCTATTACTTAAAGGGATCATAGAATGATTCTATAGGGTATTTGGTGCTGGTCCTTAATGTCTGTGAATAGGGTGTGTAACATTGGTTGGGCTGAAAATGGCATATTTGCTGTTCTAGGAGCCCTAATGCAAGCCTGGTTAAAAGCCCCAGAATGAAACGACAGGTTTTCTTCCTTTTATGGTATGCTCATTAATATTTAGATGAGCTGTGCGCTGATTGGTTGGTAAGTGAGCAACTGCTGAGCAGAGACGCATCATAGCAACAAGCACTTACTCACTGAAACATCAAATTGTTGCTATTGTAGGGATACCAGATGTCCTCTTTTTCCCGGACATGTCCTACTTTTCATACCCAAAAAAATGTCCGTGGGGAATGTCAAAATCAACTGAACCCGACCCGGTGATGGTAGCCTGGACACCGGTGGCGCCTTACCCAAGCATGGTAAGGCAGGCGGAGGGAAGCATACCGTCACCTGGTCGAGTTCAGTCACTCCGTCCCCGGCCGCCGGGGTTCCCGGACCAGCCCTTGTTCTCCTTTACAGAAACCCAAATCTGGATAAGTTATCAACAGCTTGGCGACAGAATCATACTTACTGCTTGCGGTTGTGATGGCCTTACTGTCGTAACAGCCCCTCGTTTCAGTAAAAGAAGTTTAGCAAATCCTGCTTTGAACTGTTGTTATTTTGAAAACTGTCTTCGGTAAAATGCTTAAAGCAAATGAACAACCAAGCATCAAACTTTGCAGGGATCTTCTGATAGACAAAAATAATCCATGCCTGTAGAGTCTTCGGATCCTTGGGAAGAATGTGAAATTTTTTTCCCTTCCTCTGTGCAGCCTGGAACAATGCATTTACTGTATGTTAATTTTGTTGCGTGACAAAAGTACAGGCCAGAACCAAATAAGGCAACATCCCTGTATTGACGTCAATTCAGTGCTTCGTTTGAATTTGCCCATTTTATGGTGGAAGTTTAGAATTGTGAGATTTGCAGAGAAAGGAGGTGTTGATCGGGTGGTTTCGTTGAATGTCCATTTCACCCCTTGAAGTATCGTTATTCATCTATGACAATGTAAACTCGGTTTTGCATTCTATGATCTCTTTAATGTTGCTTTTATATGTAACTTAAACCGAAAAAGGATTCTAACTGTATATGTGAAAACTGAATATGTGGTTACTACTTCACTGTAAAATACATCTAAAGTGAAAATGCTTTTAAAAGTTTAATTTATATAAACTTCATGAATTTCTATATTTTTATGTTCACGTGTTGACAAATTTTACATTTTAGTTGTTTATTCTCAATATTTGTATTCTTATCTAGGAGCACTGTAAAATGTTCTGTCTCTGCCTTTTTTTCCTCTTATACTCTGTTGTACATCCTCCTTTTGTAAAGAACAGACAAAAGGGGCAATGGATGCAAAAATGGAGGGTCAATTTAAGTTCAGTGATCTGGATGAAAGGAGGAATAAAAAAGGAAGAGAACTAATGATTAAAGCTGTCAATTGTGTTGCTGTATGGAGACAGTCTCTTCCTGGTGATGCATTCAGTAGACTACATCACTCCATCCGGCCATTTCATCCGGATGATTGGACTCATAATGTTGCCCCACCTTTTACCATTTTCCAGTCCCTTTCAGCTTAGGAAAAAAGGACAGTGGACAGAATATGAGGTTGATGCTTAGTGACAAGGAAATGGTCCCATTGTGTAACCAGCTCTCTTTTTTGGAGGAAAGCAAAACCCGATTCGTTTTGCAAAAGTGCAAAAAATGCAAAGAAATCCAAAAGTCTATAGGATGGAACATATTCCCACTAGTATTGTTAATGAGTTAACAAATGAATAATAAATCAGTCGTCATAAGTGGCACAGAGACCACAGATTACTGTGTTTTCAAGAACTGTCTAAGAATGACGGATATCTTTAATATAAATTCATCTATTTTTGATTGGCAGATCTGATTGAATTCTATTTTAGAGAAGCTGTCACTACGTTCTCATTTCAAACTCGCAAATCTCTCACGGCGGGTAATAAAGCTCTTTCAAAACACTTTGATGAGACAAATTAGGCCAGATCATTCAGGAGGCCAAAGCAATTTAACAGCCAACACATTCAAAGCTGAAAAACACAAAATGAGCATCTATCATTGGCATTATTGCAGCCTCTGTTTATTACAGCTTTACTTAACCTGCCAATAAAGTAAAATGCATTCAATAATCAAAATTAATTAGAAGAGATGGAAGTCTGTAATGTTTTGAAATGTTAGTTTATTGTAGCTTGACAAAGCGGTATTTGAAACAAGACTGATGAAAACATTTTGCATTTGTTGTTGCAAAGGGAGAGAAAGGAAAATCATTACAAGACAAATAAATCATCCGTCAATCTTTATCTCCGTTTCTCTCTTCGTCGATCTCACATATTATGAAGCTTGCAAGGTGCTTGATCTTTTTCATATTTTGAATATTAAAAATATAACCTCACATTGCAAACAGTAGATTTTTATATTAGGAAATTAAACAGCTAACTCTATTGGTTGCTGTGATTCCATTAAATGTTTTGGACTTGATGTGTTTTTATAAAAAGTTTTTAACTTTTTACAATATTTAATTCCTACCTCCAAGTAAAATTTACTATCCAATCAATGTAAAGGTCTGTATCTATTGTTTAACAAGTTCTAGTGAGAACTTGGCAAACATTTGCATAACGTTGTATTTCTTGAGACTACACTAAGCATCCTAACATATGTATTAAAAAAGCGCACCGCTCTAACCACCAGGCCAACACTCCCCCCCAAAGGATCAAAACCTCTTGTACTGTTTCAAATCACCTTGTTTAATCTAAACCATGAATAATCAACAGTTCAAAATTGAATCTAGAACACTAATGAAGTAACTGTGTTAACAATTCACAGCTTGATTCTCCTATACTCCAGAGCAGCATTATTGTGACATTATATTTTTTATCAAAAAAAGTCATTGGTAAATTATATATTTAGAAGAAAAGAAAAGACTTTCCTTACTGGGAAGGTGCTGATGTTTAAAGTAAGAAAACATGACTTTAGGTGATGTTTTTTCTCAATTCCATTGATCAATTAGAAGTAAACATGAAAACTGACCTTATATTGAGCACATTGCCTGTAATTTAGCAATATTGGATTTTTTTTTTTTTTTTTTAACCAGAATCTTTTAATTCAGATGTAAGAGTTAGGTACAAAAAAAAAAAAAGGGTTTTCTTTTGCCTGAAACCTTGAAGATGTATTACTTTGTCTGCCACCTCCAACTTAAAGGCAAATTCATAATCTGCAGTGTTGTTTCGTGAACAGCATTCTGTGATAAATATGAAGTCATGTGAGGCGGGGCATTATTATTTACTTTTGGCTTGGTATGCAGGTGCCAATTTTGGAAACAGCATGTGTGGATCTTGCACGAAAAAAAGCATTGGCATTTTTAAGCCGTAAGACTCTATAACCCTCACTGCTCCGAGAAAATATAAAACCTTAACAGACCTGTTCTTATTTACAAACTTTTCCTTATTTTTGCATTTTGTTCTTTTGCTTATATGTAAAAAAGCAGAGTTTGTAAATTATTTCCTAATACACTTAATCAAGTCCACATTTGAATCTGCCAGTGCTAATTTTCATCACTGCATTTTGCTTCTGATGTACAATTGATACTATTGTACATTGCACATTACTTTTATTCTTATTTCTTAAATGTATATGATTCCCGTTGTCACTTTTCTCCTAACAATGGATATCTCCAAATAAATAAAGGTAATAGAAAGGCACAAACTTGTGTATATAATTTACTTCCTCCAACTTCTTTACAAACCACATATTTTTCCAGAAGCTTAATCTATTGTTTAAAGTGGGATCTTTTTTGTTTTCAAATATTCAACAAACATGTTTATGCACATGAGAACTGAAGTGTAAATCAACACAGTTCAGCAAATTTCTTGGATTTCACTTCCAAAAATGTGTCCACATATAGAGGGAGAAATACAATATGCAAACAAATGGAAATATATAACAACTAAGCTTTTAATGTTATAGATTATTGTTTTATCTTGTAAACCAGAGCTGATATTAAACAGGATGCAAAACTGAGCAGGTTGAATGTTCAGTTTTATTTGTCTTATGGAGTAATTACCAAGAAGCAGATGAAATGAAGACTTATGCACAAACTTTAATTTACTTTTACTTTATTTACTTTTCTTAGGACCTACAGTGTATTTTGGGGTTGTAAATCTCATTAACTATTTTTGTTGCTGTTTCTGCTATTACATACTGTACATTTTAAAAAGCATTACATTCCCATAGTTGTTCCAGTTTACCTTAACATTAAACTCTTCCTCACCTGGTGATCTGAAGGTCCATGGTTCATCATCATCAAAGTGTGTATCCCCAGCTGTGAACCTCTCTCCAGGGAAAAAGGCATGTGCCACCGTTCCGCCTGGCCCGTCAAAGGGGTATCCATCATTGTGGTCGGCTTTAGTGAAGTCAATCTGAATGTCTGCGTTGTTGCCGGCCACCTCGTGGAAATTTAGAGGCGCAATATCGCTCCAGACCTTCAAAGCATAGTACATGAGGGCCCGAACTGTGTCCCTGCCAAGCAGGGCAGAATCCTTTGGGTAGGTTCTCACTCTGAAAGACAGAGAGGGTTTGCATGTTAAATGTAAGAATAGAAAAGGGATGAGCTGTGAAAGGAAGAACAAAAGGGAGTCAGAATAAAAATGCTAGAATGAGAACTACAACAAGGGAATTTGAGGGAAGGCCTGACCTATAAATAAAGTTGAGACGAAAATAGGTAAAATAAACTTTGACAATTTCTAATGTTAGCATTAATACTTATACTAGGGCATAGCAATGTTATATCCTGAGAGTTTTATTTAGAGGAAGCAGTTTTTCTAATTAGCATTATTAAAAATGAATGAAAACCTATTAAAATGTGCAAGTGTTCCCAAAATGAAAACTTATAAAATTAAATTAGCCTTTAAAAAAGGAGAAACAGCTACATTTCTATCTGGCATATGTATGGATAGATTTACCATTGTCTATAAATAATGTAAAGAATCATTTTATTTGTAATTTATACTTTTCTTTTTTTAAGTTAATCAGAGTGTCAGTGAACTTTAAATACTTTTGGGTGTATGTAAACAAACATGCCAAATTGTCTTAAGTAGGTTAAAACCTGGGAAAGACAAGAAAACATGCCATCAATAAAAATGAAATAGCTACAAAATTTACCTATTAATCATCATTTGAAGTTGTAGTGAACATAATGTTATAAGTATTAAAGGTATGACAAATAAGATAGGATGAGGGGCATATATGCCAAGATAAAACATTTTGTGTAAAAAAAAAAAAAATTCAAAGTTGACAGACCCTTTGTATTTTAATTGTTGTGTGCTTTTTTTGAATTGAAATGAAGACTATTTTAACTGTTTGAAGGGACTAGATTATATGTGTGCAGTCAGACGCCAGTACATCTCTTCCCAGTTCTTGTACATCAGCGCCAAAACCACATCCTCTGTAGCAATGACTCCCAAGATGGAACTAACTTTAACTCTTTATTCTAGTTCAGGCAGAGAAATGGTTACAGAGATCAGTGCTAGGTCTCATTCTACTTAACATGGTTGCAGAATGGACCAAGAACTTTAAATCATAAATGCATTAGGTATTCATAAATGCTAAACTTCCTCACATGACGGCAGTAAAATATGTATTACAGCATGGATTTTATCTGATTATTTAATAGCGGGTGTTTGAAAAGTTATTCTAAGTGTTTGGTTACAGACTGCCCCATGATCCGACAATGTGTCTCTACATGCTGCGGTATCTTTGCATTCTCACCGCTTTGCAACATCCTTTACCAACTGTAGTTTATTTAACTTTATAATGTACATCAATATTCCATAACATAGCAAGATAGATTTTAAATTACTCTCCATTTCAACCATTGAAGTATTTGAAGGAGAAAACAAATAAAACATGAATTATTACACCCTATACCACTATGATATGAGTGGGTATATTTCAATTAAATGTATTTACGTATATAGCGCCAATGCACAACACATGTCATTTCAAGGCACTTTAAAAAGACAATTCAACCAGATCATACAGTCAGATTGATTCAAAGTTTTCTATCTAAGGAAAACCAGTTGATTACATTGCCTCATTGACTCTTCAGCAAACCCTCACACCAAACATGCTTGTAGCAACAGTGGAGAAGAAAAACTCCCTTTTAACAGGAAGAAACCTCCAGCAAAACAAGGGCCAGGGTGAGAGGCCATCTGCCGAGGCCAACTTGGGTTTAAGGAGACAGAAGTTTTAATCAGAAGTATAACTATAATTTAAAGTCATAAAAATTATTCTTCACAAACCTTTAACAAGACAAAGACTCATTAGTCACCTTTTGTTTTGAAAAACTTTACCTAAAGCAAATGCAGTTTTCTTACAAATTCCGATGGGTTATATGCATTTTGTTTCATATTTTTATCCTAAATGTAAGGATGTAAGGCAGATGTAAAGGTTTTTTTTTTCTCCATCTTTTTCAGTCTATGATAAAGAAAAGTAATAGATAGCGCTGGAAAAGCAGTAGAAAAACATGAGACTGGCAGCTAAAGAGTTGGACAGAAACAGCTTTGAATTTAAAGCAGCAGAAAAGCGCAAAGGTCAACTGCACAATGTTTGCCACTGGTGGAGACCTGCACAAAAAGTCCTGTTTGCATATTTCCAGCAACTCCGTCGGTTATTGTATTTCATGCTCAGGTGCTCCTGCTGCTTACATATAATATGCTGAGCATACAATGTGCCTTTGAAGAGATTATAGAGTCAGCTTTTGGGAACAACTCATAAGTTCTTTTCCACGTCTTTCCCATTTCCTTATTAAGTTTTCATTCTTCCTCACATCACATCCACAGCTCTGCAGCCTTTTCCTCTCTGACAGTTACAACAGAAATGAGACGTGTACAAACTGAAAACCACTCAGACATCATGCTAAGTTTTCCATTTTTTTTTCAATCCTCTGATGGTCTCTTTCATCCATTTTCTTTCCACTCGTTGGTCTTTGCGTCCCTCTACGCCTTTGCTTCTGTATGATGGACTCGCTTTCTATGTCCCTGCATGTGCCTTTTAGTCTAAAACTACCAAACAGTGTGGCTGATACAGGCTGCACTGGGAAATTTATTCAGTGACAGAAAATATCAGTGGAGCAATCTCTGCCTCAACTAGCTTTCAGTCTGCTCAGAAATCACAGAAAAGAAAAAAAATGGTGCGTTTAAATGTAAAAACATGCACAAACAAGTCAGAGTAAAAAATACGTAAAGGGTTTATAAAAAAACGCATTATACAACTGCTAAATAAAACAGTTTTTGAAGATGTTTTGACACCTATCCAGGAATCTTTGTCCTCCTGTATCTTCCTGTACACATTCCAAGTCAGATGCAAATCAAATAGGCAAACATTGTTCTTCTGGATTGTTGGAGCCTTTTGTTGTGTATGTCCTGTATGATTGGTCTTTTTGATCATAATTGGAGTGCTTACGGCTTTTTCTTTTGACAAGGATTGCTTCCGTGACCCCCTTTTCAAACCATCCCCTCTGTCCAAAATCTGAACACTTTGGTCTTCAAAGGTGTGTCCTTTTTCTTTAGGTGCAAGTGTACAGCTGAATCTTGCCCTAACACACCTATATCACACTTAAACTTCCAGTTTTATTTAAATTTCTGATAACAGAAAAGTTAGGCAACATCTTCAATATTTTAGATCATAAAAAGTAAAAATATATTAACATTGAGTAGTAAGTCATTATTTTGATAAGTTAATAACTCAGTTACTTTTTAGGAGAAGTAACTAGTGACTATAACAAGTCATTTTTATTATTTAATATACCCCATGCTGGACATATACAACACAAAACAAAAATCTTTGCTCAAAAATAAAATGGTCTACCAACTGCTATTGGTCTGTTCTGTTAAATCACACACCTGTGTTTGGGAGAAGCACCAAGAATGAGGTGTGGGAGAGAGAAAAGGGGCACAAAATGTCTATGTATTGAAAATGGCTTGCTAATGTTGAAAAAAGAAAAACACTACTAGCACTGCCAAAGTAAACACATAAATACACAATTTTAATACCAATAATTAATGTTATTGGAAGATTAACTTGCATTCTTTCATACAATTTGGACCTTGTCTACACTTTAGAATTGATAAAGTGTCCAGAAGACAGATTCTCTCCACTCACCCTGTCTAGCTCTCCTACCGGGCATGTTCAAATTCAAATTCCCCTCAAATAATAAAAATGACTTACTTTAAACAGCATTGTTTTAGGTTGTCAATTTAAATTCAGAGTTTGAGGAATGTTTTGCTCTAATAAAATCCTCCTAATGAATCTTTCTCAGGAAAACAAAACTTGGATCAGTTTTCTACAAAGTCTGACCTTTTTAATGTTTGTTAGAGTTTGCAAGTCTTATCTTAAAAGCACTTTATAGAATGAGTCTTAGTTCTTTTGCTGCATTCCCTAAATTATTTGCTTTCTCATGTCAATCACTCTTAAAAACTTCTGTCCTTCTTAATTTTCCTCTATGAAAGGTAAACAGTTATTGTGGATGAAAGAGTATGCACTAAATTATCTACAGCATTTTTTCAGTAAAGGCCCATTTATTATATTTTTCATGTAGCCTTAATTGCTGCAATCATAATAAGCCCACATATGAATATAAGAGGTATATTTGACCGCTCTAATAGTAATATTATAAATATTAATATTCAAAAAAGGTAAACTGAGACTGTTAAAAGAATGTCTGCAATTAATTTGTGATTGTGAATGAGTTAAGTTGCAGCTGATCCCATTGCAATACAATTATTTGACACGCTCCTTTGCAACTGGACATGTTATGATAAGCATTTCAGGCATTTATTTAGTAACATTTTGTTATCTTAGCTTCAAGTTATGGTTTTCATTGAATTTTCATGATTTTCATAATTTCCCTTGTTTATTATTTTCAATAGTTTTGGCCAAAGTAAATGTTTCCATTTACAGTTTATCATATGAGTTAATTTCCTTATTCTCATTATAACTACAAAATTACAATTACATAATTTTGTATCATATTCTGTTAGATTTCTTCCCCTCATTCCTCCAATTCTTCCCCTGCTCAACATTGTCTCCCCCTTCCATCAGTTAAAGGCTTAATTCTCCTCAGCTGTTGCTCATTTATCAACTGATTGCCCTCACCTCCTTCTTCTTTTGTCCTCTCCTCACTCTCCAAGTATTTAAACAGTTGGTTATTTATTCCTCGTTGTTGAAATCTTCCATTTACCAGTGTCTTAGTCAAGACCACCTAAAGCGAGACCAAATCAACACTTTTGTTGATCAAGACCAACTCCAGAGACAAACGCAGAGGGAGGAAAAGACTGATTCAAGATCAAGACCAGATCCCCAGACTTCATGTCATGATAAAATGTAAAACTTTTAAAATTATATGAAAGATTAACATTCCTATAGAAACAACAATGTATTAAAAAGCTGAAATAAATGTTACTTTTCTAATTAAATACTCATTAATGGCTTCTTTGTTAAGTCAAATATTACTATAAATCATGCCTAAAAATTATGATTGTAAGCAACTTTATTGCCTGCTTTGTTAAAACACCTTTTAACAGTTAGCTGTAGATCATCTTACAAACTTAATAACTATATTTGACTTTAATGTAACAAGAAGGACTTTATTTGTAAGGCAGATAAGTAACAAATTAAAATCACAATGTCGTCAGCACATGGCCACAAAGTAAAAATATGTAATTGAAATATTATCAAAATTAAAGCAAACGTTCAATTCTTCATTTATTTAGAATAAAGATGGTCTTAATTTGATGCATCCATGTCAAGTCACCATAATTTATTTAAATCTTTTTTATTTTAAACGATTTTAATTTGTGGCACTTTTCACCTGACATTACAAACTACGGTCCAATTGTTTCTATTCATATCCCTTGAAGAACTTCTTAGATTGTGAGATTCACAGAGACTGCCTGTAGGTGAAGGCAAACTAAAGGTAAGCTGCATCTGGGGTTTAAGGCATGTCCCTCAGGTGAGTCAATGCTTCCTCATCAAACTGATGGAACGGCTGACCAACCTACAGTGCAGAGCAATATTCAAAAGTCTTCATACATATTTTCCTATAAATTTTGTAGCTACTTCACAGAGCAGCTTGCATAATAAATTCAAAGAACTCACCCAGCAGGGATTAGGGATCGGGAATGGCAGCAGGGGCAGATTAGTGACCACATTAGCATAATAAGTAATGAGTAGCGTTATTGTTTGGATTTGAATGACTGCATTTTACATCAGAAAAAAAATTAACGATAACATAAATTTAATGATTTAATTAAGTTCAATCTTGAGTCCTCAAAGTTAAAGACCGTGCCAAGACCAAGTAAATATGCTGTTGAGTCTGTGATGAACCCAAGATCCCCTTACAACCTATATTGTGTGGTTGTTCAAAAGGGTGATTAAGAGTTTAGGGAATAAATACTTTACAAAAGACTTAATTTACTGGAAATTAGATAGCAACTCTTCACACTTTTGATTTTGACTTCTGTACACATATTACACATAACATACAGATCATGTTCAAAATGAGAAAATATTACAATTTTAACACTTTTTCACATAATTTTATTACATAATTTAGTAAATCAGTAAAAAAAAAACCCAATGCAAATTCACAGATTTATATTTCAGGTATAAGAACTCATACTATAGTAATTTAAGCCAAGGTATCCTACATTAAACGGCTGACTCTTGTAAGCTCTAACAGAAGTTAATACTGATGGAAAAACATCCTATAATACTTCAGGAAAGCAAAAGTGGACGAGTGCCTATGTTCTGAGTCTTATCTTTCCAAGTACCTGCACCAGAGCTTCAACAACCATCTGTCAGAACACCTGCATTACTGACTTCTAATGTGATTTACATAAAGGAAGAGACAAGAACACTGAAAAGAAAAAAACAAATTTGGGGTACAGAAAATGTGCTTTATAAGGATGACATAAAGGTAAGCATAAATCTATGTGAGCTGAATCTCTCTCTTTAATCCGGCTTTAATTTCACCTGTTTATTTAGTGTTTTCCATCTTTTTAAAAAGTACAAACCATCTCCCCTTAGAATGTGTGTGAGCTCGATATTAAGGAACTAGATAAATTAGTTGCAACAAAGAATGGGATAAAAAGTGCTTGTGGGTTGATATATTAAGAGAGCCTAATTTCAGTAGGGTTAAATCTATAATAATGAAACATTTCACTATTGGAGCAGTAACAGTTCATAAAATGTTATCCATCTATTATTAGAAGTCTATGCAGACCTTTAGGCCACTTTAATGTATTACTTCATAATAATAATTAGCGCTGGAATCCGTAAAAAAAAATAAAATACAAGAGCCAGGGCATGAAATTAGCACCCACCCACACACCCAGTGTGGGTAACTTATGTGACTGGTGGGTGAAACTATAAGTCTACCTGCCATGTTGGTGGGTTGCCCTTACTGTACTTCAAGAGTCCCCTTAATGGTCCCTCAAAAAGCCACAGAATACCTCATTTTTATTTAGAGTACTATATTTATTCATTTTAAATGATTGCTTAAATGTGCATATTTTTTGATATTGGGTTGCTCTGGAATCTGCAAACTAACTTCATTTCATTCCATGTTAATATGTTAAAATGACAAAAAAAATTTGAAACATGATGTTGAAATGGCAATTTTTTTTTCATTTCTAAATCACTCTTTTGATGTTCTTCACTATGGGGCAAACAGGACAGGGAGGAAAAGGCAGAGTCAAACCGAGTTCTTCTTTTGGCCAAGCAGCAAGAAAGGGATCGAATAGAGATAGAGGGAGAGCAGGTACTATAGAAGGAAGATACTGTTTATAAAGTTAAACGTTTATTGCATGTAACCTGAAGTATTGTGTAAGATTCTAATAGAAATGTGTTCAAAAGCTGGCTTTAAGAGTGAACAGATTACTACTGAAGTAAATATAAAGCAAGTAATCTCAATCACTCTGGAATGTGTTTTGTGACACATTTCTAGCCAGTTGTAGATAAATGGCCTTTACTTATATAGCGCTTTTTCAAGTCAGGACACTTGACCAAAGCGCTTTACACTACATTCAGTCATTCACCACCCTGCCCTTGGGCTCACTGGTAGAAGCGTACACTGGTGCCACTGGGCCCTCTGACCAACCTCAGTAAACATTGCAGGTGAAATGTCTGGCCCAAGGACTCAACGACAATGAAGGCCAGAGCCAAGGCTTGAGCCGTCAACCCTTCGATTTTAGGGCAAACTCCTACACCCTAAAAATCAAGTTTGCAAGTTTATAATGTCTGACTAGCCTATTCAAAAGTCATAATGCTGTTGCTTTTGCTCCTATTAGACTATAAAGATAAAACGGCCAGATTTAGTTAATGGAATTTTCTGAAACATTTTCTGGGGAGCCGCTGAACCCGCCTAGAAGTGGCTCTTGATTACAGTACTTTTTGTGCCCTGCGTCCGTCTCTGTTCATAGTTGGCACAACTGATCCAAATTACGACCAAAAGTGCCAAATCTATTATTATTTGAATTTTCTGACTAATTTGAACATAAAAAAACTGTATTTCTATATGTAACTTTACACAAATTTTTATTCAAGCACTCTCTTTTATACTATTTACAAATTTCAGCTTTCAGAATTTTGACTATGCATTTTCTGTGTGTCTCAGATTTTTGCTCCTCCTCTCTCTTTACGCACATAAATAAACTTAATTAAACTAAATAAAAATGTAGCCCACCCCTACACTTCCAATACTTGATTGCAAAGCATATCTTATTGGCTAACAAAATAAGTTTGATCTTACATTCAGTTGTTGAGTTCCAGCTGCGCAAAGACTACAATGATGCATATGAATAAGCCCATGTAACGGCTTTAATGGCTTTAATTTCTTTTTAAATACCAACAGGCCTTAACAAAAATTAGCTTAAATGAAACAAAACTAACGAGTTTATTTTAAAAATGTAAGGAGTAGAAGTAAAAATTGTCTAAAAAATAATTACTCCAGTAAAGTATAGCCAAAATTTCCACTTAAGTAAGACAATGAAGTATTTGTACTTTGTTACTTGACACCTCAGGTTACTGGTTATTGTGGTGTATACAGTAGTTGGCTTAGCATTGAGTTTAGTTTAGGATCTTGCGATTCTAAAGAGTAACAACAAGTTGGGTTTAGTTTAGAAATAATCCTGCTGTTCCATGTGGGAGAAAATGTTTCGTCAAAACCAGTCGGGGCTGGGCAGTGGGAGCTAAGGGGTTGAATTCAAACTCATGCACAAATTCCATAGATAAAACAAAGAAAAGTCAAGTTCTAAAATGTAAAACTCTTCTATAGCCTAATGTAGGAAAATGGTTCCATTTGAGTAATGATTTCAGCCTCAGACAGCCTCAAGTTTTCACTTCACAGACCAGCTCTCTGGAGTGTTCCCTAATTACCTCAAATATAATATCTTGTGTGTATTCACACTAAAAAGTCCTTTGATCCACTTCTTTGGTCCAGAATAAAAGCTGAATTTTTGGGTTGGTCCGGTTACTATTCATATCACCACTTTACTTTTTGCAAGTAGACTAACTCACAGCAAAGCCATGTGACAATGACTACAGCAGAACAGAGCACCAAACAGGAAACTGTGGAAAACTCCTGCATGCAGCACCTCTGCTTTACATATTAATGCATTCATTGTGTCTACAGAAGCTCATTAAATAAATATTTTGATATGTATATCAAATTTTGTGACTGTGTCAGAGAATGCATCCTTCAAGGGGAGGAAGTTTCGCTGCTTGCTTGCAACATTGCTGTTTAGCAACAGACAAGAGAACAGGTATGGGTTTCTTACAATTACTACTAGGGTGGCTTGATAAGAGACTTTAATTTCTGCATTGAGTCACACCCAGGAGGGTTTTCATCCATACATGAAATTAATTACACCAGTCTGTTTATAAGAAAACCTAGACCACCTCAGAAAGTAGGTCTCATTTTGGTTGTTTGATTCCCACCAAGGATAGCTGGTCTTTGTTCACACATGGACATAAGGTCTGGACTAAGGAATTAAACTCTGGTCTGTTTGAAATGGAAAAATTAAGCAGGTGTGAATACACTGATTCTTTATATTAAACTCTTTTGATAGCATAAAAATTGGTATATTTTACTGTAAAGAAGCAACTTTATTATGCAATGATATATAATCTTGTTAAGCACGTTTTGGTAATGGATTAGTAATTTAAAAAAATATGAAAGAGCAAGCTAGAGAGCTTGCTTAAACTTAAATCTGAATTAGTTATGTCGATGTTAGTGATATAAAATGCAAATCTAATATCCATCAATCAACAGAGTGAGCAGCTGATTCCTCAGAAATCAAAAAATTCTGACGCAAACGTTTGGTCACTTCATTAAAATAATGTTGCGTTTAATGGTTTGAAGAGACAGACTTTTAAATACATCAATGTATTATTGCTCCTCCAGCTTACACTGTTTTTAAATAGACATAGTACAGAGTTTTATGTTTTTGTTTTTTCTTCTCCTTATGCATTGTTCTGTAAAACAGCACCATCTACCTCACTTGGTAAAATATGTCATTCAGTTGTGCCTGATAGCTACATAAGTCCTAAACACCCTGCATTTATATCCTTCTCAAAGGCATGTCAGATTATTTTACAAAATGTTTAGTAACCTCTATTGTCATTTTTCAAAACAAATGTTAAATTGGCCTCTTGGTGAGCTTTGTAACAAACTCATTTGCATCTCCAATCTCCAAAGAAAAATTAGTTCTCTCTCTCAGGGCTGCAAGAATTAAATTATTCCTTCCATGGTTTAGGAGTTTTTGCAGTTTTCTATTGAAACATTTAGTGGGAAGATGATCTGTTCTTTATGTTGACTGTGTCAACCTTAATATACTGCTGTTGTAACAGGAGAGACCTATGACACTTCCAAAGAGTTCTGCATTTAAGAACTTGTAAAGTGTAAAATATCCTGCTCAAAAAAACCCCCAAAAACCTTGCTATGGGTCACGCATCCTCAGATAAATAATATTTTTCTCTGTTCTTGAGGCGGAAAAGCCATAGGGCTTAGAATGTTGTTTGTTCTCTGTCTTAGATAGTGCACACACAATAAAGGCCTCATTATTTTTGATGCCTTAGAACAATCTGATCTATCTGTGCAAGTGTCAAACTCGAAATATGATTATATTAGTAAATACTGAGGTCACAAATAGGCTCAGATTGAAATTCTGACACTACAAACAGCCCCTATATGGAGTACTATGTCAATTATCTTTATTCTTATCTTGATCTATGGCATATTCAAAATCTTATTTTCTGTCAAAAATGTTCTGTTTCACAGTTGAAGATTTAATCATTCAGAGCTTTTTTTTTTAACAAGGTCTGGTGATTCATACTTTTGAGGGGAGTTCTGCCTTTGTTCTTTTGTCATAAAATGGAGTGACTACAGCTAAGATTTCTTTGTACTTTGTTGAAATATTCTTAAATTTGATCAAACTGTTTACATTTTGTGTTTCTGAAAGGAAGAATCACGGAGACTGAAATGGTAAAAGCTCTTCAGTTTTGTCCACTTCTTGTCTACTGCTTCAAAAATGGCTCCTAAAACCCCCTTCAATCATTTCTCAAAGATTTTGAAGTTATATTTCACATTATATTATTCATCCTAAAAAGCCTAGATACAAGTGTGCCTGGCAAAGTAATTTATTCCAGGTTTCAAATACCTGTGTACAAACCCCAGCTAACTAATACAATGGATTATTCTAGTTTCCCAATATAGTCCACTAGATGATACATAGCATTTTTTTCAAACAAAAGGAGAAAATAATTAATTTGTTGAGATATTCTTGGTGGCAGGAGAAGGTAAATCAAGTAGAGTAGGAAAACTGAGAGCGATGAGTAGAAGTGCAGCAACATTTCAATTGCCGCCATATTTCTGACAACTCTCCCTATGGCCTCATGTTCCACAGTTCTAATTTTAGTGAGAAAAATGCTGTGCGTTCCCTAAAAGAAAGACATCCCTGTTTTAGCATTTCTTGCGGCTACTCCAATCAGATGGATCAGTGATCATACTGACACATTTCTATCTCTGACTCTATCTCTGGGCTTTTTTCTACTAACAAGCACTTTGATTCAAACTGTTTTTAATAAAAAAAGAAAAAAAGCATTTCCACAGTAAAACTGAAGTGTGCTCATGTCAGAAAACGTCACATTACTATTCAGCACAAAATGCAACAAGCTCCACCAGATGGAGAGGCCAACCTGTACATACCCCCAGAAATGAAGCATGTTGGGTTTTCAGTGAAGCGCAATAAACAGATTCAAATCCGTCCAACCTCAATGATTGTATTACGTCTAAACTGATGTGGTCTATATAATTTCCTGAACAAAAAAGACAAATTACTAAAACAAGATAAGATTAAAAAAAAACGCTTAGCACAGTAAAATAATAAATATGAAGAGGTGCTGTTTCAATGTGATCTGATTGGGTTTCTTGAGTTGACGATTCATCGGTCTACTCTTATTCCATTGTGTCTTGGCAAGACAATTATGGCACAATGTTCATTATGTTCCTGACTACCTCAACAAACACATTTCTGATAGCGAAGAATGGACAAAAGACTGTTGGATACAGATTACGAGCAAGTTACTGCAAATTTACCAGCAAGAACCATACATATATTGATTGGCAATGAAAGAGGAAGGGGTGAATTGGAGGACGGAAGGACTGAATTTCATAGAGAGATACAAAAAAAGAGACATCAAAGTGGGAGTTTTGCATGTCTAGAAAGTTTATTTTAGGACTTCCTGGACTGTAACTTAGGAAAATTGAAGGCAAAACCTTCAACAGATGATGTGGAAACGCTAGGATCAATTAAAAATACAACAGCAGATGTTTGGAAAGTATTTACTGTAAAGGTTGGACACAAATTCTGTAAGGCAGTTTTTGGAGATTGGCTTCCAGATGGCAGCAAGAAGAGTGGTATGCAAATGATTGATTATTGAATTGATCTTAAATGTATTGATCTTCTTGATTGACTAACCTGATTGAATAACAATATAACATTTTCTTAAAAACACGAATTTTCTCTTGGATCAAGTTTTTTTATAACATCAAAGGATAAGTATTTTGAACATTATGCTGAGTTAAAAAGCAGTACATCATTGCATTTGATCAATTTCTTGTAGCAGGTGTATAATACACAGAATCAAATCACTTAAGCAGTAATAATCTTAATCAAAAGATATGCATAAACATATTTATACAATATAACTATACAGGAACCTATTCCATTACTGAATACAATAAAGAATAAAATATGTGAAAACCTTATAATTTCCAATGTACAGCAATGTTAAGCTATACTGAAAAGACAGGGTATGTAACTCTGACATTGTGTCAGATTATTTGCCTCTTCGTTTTAATAAGATGGACAGTGGAGATAATATAGTTTCCTGTTTTTTGTATAATTCGGCAACCAAGTATGAAGAGAGGCTTTATGTTGTTAGCAGCACTTTTAAACAGCTGGTTCTGTTTCCTTTCAGATGAATGTTAAAAATTGGCTCTATGCTTTGACATACAAAAGCCTTCCCCATCTTTCATGGTAGTCGTTAGCATGTGTTTCTTTCATCATTGTCCAAATGTTTTGCATAATTCTCTCCACTTTTCTATCACCAAATCATTGCCTTTCAAACACAGTAGAGAAGTCACAGCTGCTCAACCAAGCAGCACAGCCAAATGGGCAGTATTCAGGTGGTAAACTCCAGCTTCCGTGACTGAGCTTTATTTTAACCCCTTTGAGGCTAATTTAGGATCCAGTTCAATGCTGTATTTACGCCTGGAGTACAACTTAACCAAACTTTTTAATGGCTATACAACTGAAGGTTAGAGAGTGGTTCAGAAATCAATGGACTGAAACTGTAGATTGCGGGGATTAATGGTCAAGAACAAATGTAGCGCCTGGCAATTTGTGCAATTTTGTGCAGAAGGCCCTAAAAAGCAAAGGCGACGACATATTTTGACAAAGACATGGCTGAGAAATTGTGGTTACTACGGTCTTTGAATTTTACAGAAATAATTACCTTTCACTTGCACCCCCACCATGATTCTGTGTTTACATCTGGGAAGAAGAAGACAAAGCAGAATCCTTATTTGCCCTTATTTGCCCACGACGGTCGGGAGAAAATCAAACGTTTGATTTTCCCCTGACCTTAAGATTCCTAATCGAGAGGTTGCTGTGAGAGGCTGATCGCCCCTCGTTACCCCCTGTACACTGTACACGAAGCACGATCAGGCTGAAAGTCGGCCCGATCTGAAAATTCTCGCACGACTTGAAAATCACCCCGAAAAGGGCAAAAATCGTACAGTGTACGCCCGGCTTTACTGGATAAAAAAAGTGAAGTTTTTTAATGTCTGAGGGTGAGTGATTCTAGAAAGATTGAAGCACCATTTACACTACCCTTTTAAAAAACCATGCCGAGATCGGTCCAAGTATGGTAACTGATATAACTGTTGAGTGTAGATGGCAGGCACAACTGAACTGGACTGTCCCAGACACAACCGAACTGCGCTAAAATTATACTAGTTCATCAGTAGGGCTCGCTGCGGTTTAGTTCTTGCTCGGTTTTCTGATAACATAGAGTGCATGAGCAGAGTGTGTCATCTCCTTATGGTCAGTCTCTGTAATCATAAAACTTCAGACATTCATAAAAATACTAGTGTCCCTATCGTGCCACATGATTTCCAGTGATTATTCTGCTTAGCAGTGTGATTCACCAAAGGCTGCGTTCTTCGCCTGACTTTCTGCAAACTTTTTGAATTTTACGGGCGCTGCCATGTTGGTTTGCTTTTTTACCTCTAGAGAGCAGTAGTACCACAGATGGCCACTAGGAGGCGAGGAACCGTGCTAGCATGTAAAAGGTCGTAAGCAACCAAGCTCGGCAAGGATCGGTTTTCAGAGGGTAGTGTAAATTGGGATTAAGAAAGACACAACCTTCCAGATGAATGCTCTTCAGTTATGCTGAGTGGAACACGGCTATAGAAAAAACACAAGGAGAAGAATGTTATATGCAGGTAAGAAGCTAATGCTATGCGGAAACAGAAAATATGACAGTAAAATGCCAGTCGTACTACCAGCCATGGGAATTTACTGCACCGACTTCATTGTCACTATTAAACATCGTACATAATCCTGGACCGAACTCTCAAACGATTAAAGTTTCTTCTTTTGTATGCTTCGGTTCCAGCATGACTTCTACTGTAATACCAGTGAGGCTGCACTTAAGAATGAACAGCAGCACCCTCTCATAGATGTTGGTAACACTACTACACTGAAAGAAATAGTTATTTTAGGCTGACATTGTCAATTAATTGGATGAAAAACATTTTAATCTAATAAACCTTTAGTCGTTGGTAAATTATTGTTTAATATCACTACTGGAGTTTATCAAAACTTAGCTAAGATAACAGACCAGATAGATGACTGCAATTCCAATAAACGGTGAGTTCATCCAAAGAACTGAGTTTGACAGATGTTTGGTGTTTTATTGGCCAGATGATGTTTCCCACATCTTCCCACATCACATTACTCATTTCTTCCTTCAAGGAATAAGCAAGAGAGCAAACAAGTAAAGTTCAGTTCATTTAAAAAGTCACCTTTTTAAATGGTAGAGCTCAGTCTTAGAACGCACTACTTTCCTGCAAGACTGACAATGACCATTTCTATTTTTGGCTACTTTAGATCGGCAATGGAATGTATAATAATAGCAAATATAGGTAATAATATGTTGAGACTTTAAAAGAGATTTGATTCTTAGGATACGGGTACAATACAGTTTGTTTGAGTGGATTTGGCATATAATGACATCTTAATAAAAGGGCAGGGCCCCGACCAGATCTGACCACATGAGCAGATCTGGTACCTACACCCTCAACGCACCCATATTACATAATAATTGGCCTATGAAAAGCACTGCATGAATACCATTGAGTGTTTAAATAAAAATCCTTTCTTGACCTACAATGGGGAAATTCACTCTCTGAATTTTACCCATCCTCTTGGGGTGCAGTGGGCTGCCATCGTTGGTGCTTGGGGAGCAGTCTCGGGGTTCTGGGTCTTAAGGGACCCAGAGTGGCAGTCTGTGGGAGTGTGTGGGTGTTAAACACCGGGACCTTAGTGCAATGCTCTAACAACTAATTTATGTGAGAGGTGGAAAGTCAAGTAAATATATTTGGTAAAATGCTGGTGAAGATTCTCAGCCATCCAGGTCATAGTCTTCCAAAAAAAGAAAATTAAAAACAATCCACTGGACTTTATTTCCAAGTTTGAAGACGCTTCGCTTCCCATCCAGGAAGCTTTGTCAATTTAAAATGTCAGTAATAGCATTGAGTTCAAGGCTTTATACTTAACGCTATTCCTGACTTTTCAAATTGAAAAAGCTTCCTGGATGGGAAGCGAAACGTCTTCAAACTTGGAAACAAAGTCAAATGGTTTGTTTTCAATTTCCTTTTTTTGGAATATATTTGGTAAAGAAGTGTTATTGTTATTATTTTATTTTTGTTTTGTTTTTACAGTGTCCTGTCTGGCAATGTGGCAATAAGAATAATTGTCTTGATGCCAAAAAGAGCCCAACAGATTTTACTTTCACAAGTGTAGCAGTATGGCAATTGCCATACTGCTCCGCCTGTTTCATGCATATAAATTGCTTTATTATAATTATGCAGGGAGTTTAACAGTTTATATGGACACTGCAATGTAAATAGAGCAGAAAAACAGAAGAAGAAAAGGAAAAAAGAATAAAAAAAAAAAATAAAAGAAGTGTTATTACTGACACCTTCAGAATTGGATGTAGATAATCTTAACAAGGACAATCAGGCACCATCGTGCTTATCACTGGATGATATCCCAGATTTATGGATTAATTCACTTAATTATTGTGTTTCTAATCATTTCTTCAGGAAGAATTATTGTTTAGGTTCAATTCACCAATTCATGCTGGAAACCACGGAAAGGTTTACAGCAGGCATCCCCAAAGTCGGTCCTCGAGGGCCGCTGTCCTTCAGGTTTTAGAGGTTTCTCTGCTTTAGCAAAGCTCATTCTGATGATTGCAGTTCAGCAAAAGCCTGCTAATCAACTATCAATGTAAATCAGCTGTGCTGGAGCAGGGAAAATTTTAAACCTGCAGGACTGCGGCCCTCGAGGACCGACTTTGGGGATGCCTGGTTTACAGCAATTTATGTGAGTTCTTCAAACTTTATTATATTTATTTACTGATCTGTAGTTTGACTCATCCTGTCGATCACCAGAGAGAGGAATGTTGAGGAAACATCTAAATATATCTGCACTTTGTTTTTGAATTTAAACTGTTGTGACAGGGCCTGTCAGTTCCAAAATAAATCAAACAATTGTTTTGGATCTGATAAAGTTAATTTGTGATTAAAGTTTTATATAAGTGAAATCAAATGTCTGAGAGTAATTGTGATGAAATCTGGCTTAATTTCCTCTCAGTTACCATCTGTGCCGCTAATTTCCCCCTCTCTCCAAAATTTGCCGTACCGATGGGTCAGAGTTGGTGTGAGCACCCGTACATTTCCATACCAAGTTTGCCTTTGATTAATCATATCCTTTGCATGGGAAGTGGTTTATGCAAGTTTCAGGCCCTGTTTTGTGTATACCCAAGCTTGATAAATGAGTGAAATGCTTTCAACTACAGAACTGAAGTCTAGCTGCCTTGTGGTTCTTTAGTTTTTAGATGAAGATAGGTAATCTTCACACAAATGATAACAATCAGGGACTAGATTGATAGAGTCAATAAGATAGAAATCTAGAGGCAGAACTTGTAAGAAAAGAGAACGGAAAGAGACTAGGGCATAATCACCACTTATGTTTGCAAAATGATTTAACATCTGTTTTATGGAGCTGACTTATCTATAAACTTTTTCAGATGCGCCTTGATGGGCCACAGCTGGGCAGCCTGCACCTGCCACCCACCCTGGGGAGTGGGAGGAGAAAATGCCGAAACAACAAAAAAGATCTGTGGATATGACATAAAGTGAATGTGAATTAAGAAAAGGGACAGAAGAAGGGAAAGTGTTAAGGAGGCATAATGAAAAGATTCATAAAAAGCCATGAATAGAACTAATAAAGACAAAACAGGTTTGTTAAAAACTAGGGAACAGGCAGCTCAAGTGGATTAAGAGAGACGAGGGGTCATAAAAAGGGATGACAGGGTGAAAAGGCATAATAAAAAAGGATGTTAATAAAAGGACGGGAAAGGTCATTAATGAGAAATGAGTAGGAAAAAAAAGGTGACATATTTCAGTGAAACAATGTGAAAGGGTGGATGAACTGGATTAACCTGGAAGGAAGACTGATCCGGAAGATGAGTAGGATAAAATTAAGGTATTCAGTCTGGTAAATCAGAGAGGGAGGGGACAAGTGGGATATATTTATGTATTAGGTAAATGGAGGGATCCAAAAGATGAGGTAAGGGTCAGATGTGGCCTTTTTCCCAAACCTAATTTATCAAAAGTGATCAAATTAAAGTAAGTTAGATTTAACAATGCAAAAGGGAAGAAATAGAATAATTAGTGTAACCAAAGTTACTCAGCATAATGCAAAAGTAAATGATGGTGTGCCAAGCATCCCAATGTTTTTCCAGGGATAGGCCAAGTATGAACACATCATTTCCTATTTTCTTTACTTTCAACTTGTCCTTGCTGTAGTGGAGGAGAAACTGTTGCCCCCATTTGCAAAATAAAGCAGATTACTGGAGTCTATTGAGTTTGAATATGGAAATAAGGAAAATAGGAAGCCTGAATCCTCCTCTCTGCTGTGAGTCAACCAGCTGCTCCATCACTGATATAGAAGGGATGGAGCAACTCTCATCTGAGGAACAATCCTCAAGCCACAGCTACAGCCAACTAATGGTTCACTCTCACCTTTGAACTGTCCTTTGAACAGTCCTTTAGACTATGTCCTGTTAGGATGTGAATGCATGTGTGTAAGCCACTGCACCTGCAGGATCTTGGGGCCCTGTCACTCCTAGCCGATTTCGACAGCGTATGCCCGAGGTCCAAGAAAATCCTAAAACACTGGCATAGGCTGAACTTTCTATGTATTGTTTTAATTTTGGGCGTATGCATAGAGTATTCATTATGCATCCAGAACTTATGTCCATTCTCAGGCTAACTTATGCATAACGCACTGCAGCGTAATGCCAATGAATTGATGCACAAGCATCATTTAAATGGCAGTACAAAGCATCAGTTAAAGCTGCTCCTCTCAGGCGTATCGCTGATCCTGAGGGGACCAGCAATACGCAGGCACCCAGTCTGCATAAAAAGATGTCTTTGATCATGGTATTAACGTAGCTGCTCTTTAACGCACACCCAGAAAAAAATAATAAATAAATAGGAAAAAGAAAAAGAAAGAAAGAAGGTTTGCAGTGGGTGGTTTCTGTGGGAGTGAACCTTCACACTCGCTCTATGATGCGGATGCAGTCGGGAGCAGAACTGATGGGTTTCCTCATGTGAACCCCTTTTTATACAAAAACACTGCCAATACACCATTATACAGTAGCTGTAACTTAGATACACTTTCACTGGTCATTTGAAACACGTCAAATATGTCGATATGCGTTGGAGATAAGTTCTAGATAAGTTTGCAGAAGTTATGCAGAAGTTACTCATAGGTTTTCGATAAGCCAGTTGCCACGACTTATGAGTAACTTACATTTAATATTTGTCAATGATCAGATAACTTACCTGAAACTTATGGCCCATGTATGAGCATATGCTGGCATTTCTCGGTGTACTTGCCCTATACCAGCATGCTTTAGCATAATCATAACCTATAAAAAACATACCCATAATTTTTCCAATGTAGGCCAGCGTTTTTGCCAGATTTTCGATACAGGCATATGCTAGACTAAATCGTCATGGTGTGACAGGGGCGTTAGCTGAAGGTGAGCAGCATTGAAAAAACAGATCCTGCTGTAGAATATCTACTACTAAATAAAAATTCTAACCATAACATTTTGAGCTTGTGATTCAAACAGGTCTCACAAGCCGAAGAGTATAGATAGGTAAAATTGGACAGCAGCAGGTATGGAAAGTCAATGCCAGTCAATGCAAAATTTGTATTTGGAAAAGTGAAAATTCTAAATCTTAAATTTAATCTTTCAGTTTTAAAAACCGAAATAATTGTTTCTACAACAAACAAGTCATAGTGATTTGGATTGTAACACGATCTGCAGCTGGCTTCCACTATGTGCATATTCTTTCCAAATATTTTCTTCACTTTCTTTTGAAATTCCCCCAATTTAATTATCCAATTGAAGAAAAAAAAAACCCAGAATTTAATTTAGATATATATTTCCAATCAATTCTAAATATTGACATACAGTAATGTATTTGGCTAGGGTTAAATTTGGGGGCTTTGGGAAATTTAAATTCCATAGGTGGGGGCCCATATCTAGTTTTATCTATTTTTCTGGAACCTATCCAAGCTGTCAGCTGGCCTGGGCACAAGCATACCTATAGTCCAGTTTAGTCAATAGATCAGGGTTCTTCAACCCTGGTCCTCACCATCTACTGTCCTGGAGGTTTTAAATGAATCCCTTCTCCAACACAGCTGAATCAAATGAGTGGCCTGTTACTAGGCCTTTGCCAAACTAGATGGCATGCTAAAGATGTAATTCAGTAATTTGATTAGCTGCATTGGATCAGTGATGCATTTAAAATCCGCAGGACAGTAGATTTTTAGGACCAGAGTTGGAGAACCCTGCAATACATGCATGGAAGAAGTGCATAAATTCAACTTTGTTTGTTGAAGTAGAGCAGCATAAACCTGAAGTAACAAGTTCTGAGTTGTTTAGTCCTCCAAGCGAGGCGGGAGTTCAAACATTTAACTATAGATTTCAGATGGAACCCTTCTAACTCCCTGCAACGAATGTCAGGGTAAAGGGGATTAAAGTGACTCTGAAATTAGCTCGATGTGCAAAAGTCTGATTAGGTTAGACTTCATTTTCCTGACCTACTTAATTCCTAGACATGAGCTTCACCTTCATTTGACAAAGGAGTCATAGAAATCCACATCCACAGTCTGGATTTCCAAAAATCCTGGTAAATCTTTGCATGCATTCTCGACCAGATACATGCACAGACACAGACACACACCTACGCTTAGAGTTGCATATCACATTTCACCTGTATGACTTTAATTTACACATAACCTGCTTATTCTGAACCTCTCTACTCTTAGAGTTATGATTCAGATGAAAAGTGGCAGAAGCAAAAAACAAGGATTGCAGGATACAAGGAGAGTAAGGAAAGCAGACAGAAAGAAAAAACCTCTAAGACTCTTCTGCTGTCCCCTGCCTTCATCTTCTCTGCAGGCTCCTGCCTCCTGCGGCTCCACTACTCCAGAGAGACATGAACTGACATCAGAAGTGATGAAAAAAATGTACAGAGGCTGATGCTACCCATAGTCTCATTCAATCCTTTCCAACCCATTGCAGACAGAAGCTGATTACCTTACAAACTGACTGGTCAAATGGTAACAGCATGGTAATGCACGTTCATATACTGTAGATTTATACATACATACTATCTAACAAAATATGAGGAGGCACGAGCGTGAAAGCTGCATCTCACCAGAACTGCTTCTACCGTTCTTGCAAACAAATTCACATGCCTCATCAATCAGGATGAAGATGAAACACATTATGTTAAAATGCTTCACATGATTCTCTCCTCGTGTTAAAAAACATTGAAAATGTTTGCCTTTTTTTATCTGCATTTCCCCACTGTATGTCTATCTTCCATAAAACTTTCAGCCGAATTGTGAGAATGGGTGAAAAGCTAATAAAATACATATATTTTTGACAGGTCTCTAATGAGATGGCAGCCTGATTATACCTGAGGTTCTACAAATCAATTTCACAAGTTAGGGGCTAACGTGACAGCTTGGAAATGGTGAATGAGCATTTAAGATAGAGATAAGGGGCTTTACTTTGACTAAAAATAAAATAAAATAAAAAAATGAAAATTATACCAATCAATCATAAGGATGAAAAGCATGAATATATATATATTAGAAATAGCTCCAAGCAAGCTTAAAGTTTGGGTATAATTGACAAAACATAAAAATATAAAGATTCCTTTTTTATTATTTTATAAAGTGAATCTAGTAGTGATGTTTTCATTTATAACAGTCAGGATTTCTTATCTTTGTATTACTTCTGAAAAGAAAAAAACTACTTTTAAATATCTGAACAGGTTTGGTGGTACTAACCTGTCAATCTGCCTAACAGTATTTTAAAACCTGCGACTCAGAGCTGAGCAAATCTTAAGCAAGTATTTACTCTAGGTGAACAATTAAGAATTGTATAACATCTAAAACCAACATTGAGTTTATTCTGTACAGGCTGATAGCCATGATTCCTTCTGGAATTAAATTTATGAAAGAAAATCCCTGCTTTAGGGTGGGACTGTACAATCAAATAATGAAGACAACTTAAATAATTGCTTAAACAAATTAAATAATTGCAAAACATGTTATATTTTTAAAGAGTGATCTAATGACTTTGCATATTGGTAATATATTAACCTATAATAATAATAATAATCAATCCAATTTGTACCGCACTTTTCATTAACAAAAATCTCAAAGTGCTACACAGTGCAAATAAAATCAAAGATAAAAATCAACATCATAAAAATCATGTGGAGGCAGAATAGGCTTGCTTAAATAAAAAAGTCTTCAAGCCTCTTTTAAAATCAATCAGTGGTTGTGGAGCTCTCAAATGATCTGGGAGAGAGTTCCAGAGACGGGGGGCAGCGACAGCGAAAGCCCGATCTCCCATGGACCTTAATCTGGAGCGAGGAAGGTGAAGGAAGTTGCAGTCTTGTGATCGAAGAGATCTGGTGGATGAATGTGGAGTGAGAAGGTCCTTCAGATAATCCGGTGAGGATCCGTTTAAACACTGATGGGTGATGAGCGCGATTTTGTATTGAATTCTGCAGGTGATGGGAAGCCAGTGAAGGTCATGCAGAATAGGTGTAATATGGGCAAATTTGCGGGCCCTCAAGAGAATCCTGGCTGCGCTGTTTTGAATGTATTGGAGCTTCTGAAGATGTTTTTTTATGGATTCCAACAAACAGAGAGTTGCAGTAGTCTAACCTGGAGGAGACAAATGCATGAACGAGAGTCTCAGCATCAGAAAAAGAAAGAAACGGACGAATTTTGGAGATATTACGAAGATGAAGGAAACAGATTTTAAACAGATGCTTAATGTGATTTTCAAATGTAAGTTGAGAATCCATTCTAACTCCAAGATTTGTAACTATGGTGGAAAAGGGGATGTCTTGTCCAGAAAAGAAAACAGTCGTCATAGTTGAAGATTGAACCTGGTGATGTGTTCCGATCAGCATGGTCTCAGTTTTGAAGCAGTTTAACGGAAGGAAATTCTGAGTCATCCACTTCCTTATCTCTTCCAGGCAAGTAGTGAAAGCATTAAGTGAAGATGGTGATGATGATGCTCCAGTTCTAATATAAAGTTGTATATCGTCGGCGTAGCAGTGAAAGGAGATGTTATATCGATTAATGATTTGACCCAAAGGCAGCATGTAAAGGGAAAACAGCAGGGGCCCTAATACTGACCCTTGTGGGACACCACAGGAGACAGAGACAGCCTGGGACTTAGCCTTGCCAAGGCTAACACATTCCAGCCGATTGGAGGGAAAAGATTTAAACCAGTCCAGAACAGTGTCACAGAGACCGACCTCCGCATGAAGACGGTGTAGTAGGATGTTATGGTCCACAGTGTCAAAGGCTGCAGTTAGGTCAAGGAGAACAAGGAGAGATGTAGACCCAGCATCAGCTGCCATGTAGATGTCATTAGTAACTCTCAGCAAAGCGGTCTCAGTGCTGTGAGCAGAACGAAACCCAGACTGAAATTTCTCGTACAGGGAGTTTTGTTCTAGATGAAGCTGCAGCTGAGCGGCAACAGCTTTTTCCAGCACTTTTGACAGAAAAGGAAGATGTGAAATTGGGCGGTAATTGGAAAGAATATCTGGATCCATTGTAGATTTCTTTAAAAGAGGTTTAATGACAGCTGTTTTAAGAGGCAATGGAACATGACCAGATTTCAGTGATTTGTTTATTATTTGTGTGATTAACGGACTTATTGCGGCATGATTAGATTTTATGAGTGATGAGGGGCAGGGATCCAGGGCACAAGATGAAGGCTTCATTTTCTTGAGGATGTTCTCCACTTCACTCTTTGCAACTTCATCAAAGCAGCTAATGGACCCATGGTGTACAAGGGTAGATGGCAGCCGAAGATCAGGAAGGCTGTGGAGCTGAGATCTAATAGAATTAACTTTGTTTTTGAAGAATGAGAGAAACAGATTGCATTTTTCAGTCGAATCCTCATCCTCAGTTTGTTGATTGGGATGAAGGAGATGTTTTATTGTCGAGAAAAGCTGTTTGGAATTTCCCGGACAGCTGTTGATGATGTTGGAATAATACTTAGACCTATATCCATTTACTTAAGCCATATATATCTGTAGTAACTGAGTTGTTAAAACATACTTTTAAGAACAACAGGAAAAATAGGGGCAGTCATAATCAGTATCACAATTTTCCACAATAGTATCAAATCACACATTTTCTAGAAATTCAGTTGTAAAATAAACCCTGCTAAAAGTAGTAGCTATTTTGAAGAGCATATTAGACCAAAGTTTGTTCCTTAAACACACTGTTGCTCATTATAAAATAACATAAAGTAAACTTGCAGGTAAATGGGTTGAGTTATTTGCTCCTGTGGTGGGGCTGTAGTCAGAGGTTAGTCATGCTGTGTAAAGCTATAATTTTATAATAAAATAAGAATAACCATGTTTGCAGGTCACACAACCCCAGATCTGTCAAACTCAGACATTATTATTTATATAAAGACTACCAATGGTGGGCTAGGTGACTAGAAAGCATGCTTTAAATTCAATAAAATATCTATAAATGTTTGAAAAAAATCAAATAGCTATATTTTTAGTGGCAGGAAGTTTAACTCTATTCAAAATTGAATCTGCTGATTTACCAAAAGTATCTGAAGTTCTTGTTGAATAAAGTTTGAAAGAGCAGGTTGATTATGTTAGTAGGAAGGGAGACCAACAAATCCATCTGTTTTAGGAGAGTAAGCTATCTTGTCACTGAAAAGTGTCTTCCTGCTTTATATTACAGCCTTGTTTATCCTAACCTCACGTATTACAACATACTTGGGGGGGATTGTTTATCTCACTAATCTATACAAGATTTTACTTATCCACAAAAGCTTTGTTAGAATAGCATCTCTGTCAGGACCACTCCTATCCTATCCTTCTTTAGTTAAAAGATTAAAGATTCTGAAAATGTAAAAAAATATATAGTTTTCAAATAGGCGATTTCATTTATAAGATTATTGTCTATTGTCTTAAACCAAATGTATCTGTTGATTTAATTAAGAGACACGAGTCAAGGGATCTCCATCCTCCTAAATATCTTACTCTCTGAGGCCAACTCTTTATCCGATTCTCAGGTGTACAACTTTGACATTTTTTTCTCATTAAGCAATCCAATGTTTAAGGGTAGAACATTTTCAATGTCTTTTAACAATTAATTAAATGTGGGTTTGGACATTGCAGCACCACATCTTGACATGTACGCTGCGAATACGTTATGTGTTTACGTATGGGCGTCCAAAGTATGTATTTATACGTTTGTATGTGTATTTCTTTTGTCTGTTGGTTATTGTTTTATTACCATTGTATTTAACATGTTTAAATTGTTTTTTGCTGGAGGCAGTCTAGCTTTTTCCATTTTCTTCCTCAGTTTTTTTTTTTAACTTCTTTTCACTTTGTATTCGATGTATGATTTTGTGCAAAATAAACCTAATAGGATGGGTTGTGGTCTTTCAGTTGTAGCATCATGATTTCAGTCAAGGAATCTACCACAAACATTTCTAACAAACTAAATTTGTCTTTCTTATAAGTAAAACATAGATAGTAGCTCTCTTTCAACCAGAAGGCAGCACAATTTAGAGACAAGGCATTGCAGCATTACTCTATGCTTTAAAACAGCCCATAAAAGAAAAAGAAAATAAAAAACTATAGCTATTACAATACTTTGAAATCCCATTACAATGAGAGCGAATTGCAGGTGTTGATAAAACGAAATTGTTAAATTGATCAGAAAATGATGTCAACCAATTCAAGCATTCAACCCTTCGTGCTCTGAAATCTAGATTACTGTGCAGAGCAATACTATGTTATCAGTTCATGAATTTATTTATCTTTTTGCCTTCATTGAACAAGGTTATATCACATGAACGTTACAAATGTCAAAGCAATATCATAATAAAAATAAACAATTGGGAATATTACTCAAAGAAAATGCATAATGGCAATTCAACATAATAAAAGTGATAAAAAAATGAAAAGCGGATGACGAAAATAAATACATGAAAAGGTGTAAGGCTTACATTTTTGGCAGACTCAATAATTTTAATTTAATTTGTTTAACATCTAATGATGTTATTGACATGCAACAATCCTTTCAACAATATATGTTACTTTGAGGTCAGTCTGCAGTCTGTTCCTTCAAAGAGGAGCAGAATGTAAAACCTTCAATGCAGACACAAAAGGAAGTTAAAAGATCATCCCAAAATCAAAATGACAAACGGGTACTTTAGAGGGCTATCACATCTTCATTTAGGTAAACTCTATCAAAGAGGGTTGGGTCTACTATATGTGCTGCATATGCAGTGTCCCAGAGTAACAAAGCTCATACCCCAAATCAGATGTATGCATAGAAAATTACACTGGAGCATTGATTACATAAATTAATTTATCCACATACAGTTAGACAGTTTCATCTAAGGACGGTGTAAAAAACATAAAAAAGAATAACATATGTTGTGCAACTCAGATTTTGTTGAGGGGGCACCATAAAAATATAAAAGTTGACGAATAAAAAAAAGTTAGTCCAAGTCATTTCCATGATATTTAGCAACTTCACAAACTATTTAGCATCAAGTATTCAAATATATAACTGATTGCAAACTTTATAAAAAATATATATATATTTGTTATTTTGCACTGAACTAGATCATCACAGCCACAGCTAGCAGCTTTATATTTTTATGATTATAATGGTACTTTTGGTTCCAGCTGAAATATTTCTGAAAGTTCTGAGCTCTGATGGATCAGGACGGCTACTTTATCCTGGTTAGAACCTAGAAGAACTTAAAATATTGCACTATTTTAAGTGACTATAAATTGAATCGTCTCTAACGTTAAGGTAAAGGGAATATGATAAAAATATTCTTTTTATAAGAGCTATTTGGATCCCCTACCTGCAGATTTAAAGGTGTTCAGCATCAATGTTCATTTTGAGACTCTGCTGACTTATTTGACAAAAGAGCACTGATGGATTCCATGAATTTGTTAGTAAAACTTTTTTACAATTGTGAAATAAATGAAATTAGCAGCTTTCGTTTGATGTTTTGCCCTTTCGTCCCCACACTCTCCTCTCTCTCGTCCTCCTCCCTTTCATTGTCCCTCTACGCTCAGCTGGCTACACCTATCTTTGCGAGTTATCTGTCAAGCTGCTAATGACTGCCAGGCTGTCTGCTGTGATAATGGCCCAACAATATGAGGTAATGGGCTAACAGTGAGCCATTACACCACTCAGCTTTTAATGTCAGTGACACACTCGACCAAACGGACTGTGGAGAAGTGGAAAAAAGGGAAAAGGCAGAATGAAGTTAAAATGGGATAAAGGGCTCAGCGTAGTCACAGAGAGTCTCAGACACCATCGGGAAAAAAATGAAATCATTTACTTATTCCTATTAAGAAGAAAGATATAGCTGGAATTCACAACCCCAAAATGAATATCTACTCAGCTGAGCCACTTATCCTTTCTTCACTTCTGTCAAATCACAGCCACTCAGCACGAACTCTGCATGTTTTCAGAACATAATGATGTGAATAACATGTGCACATAAGCAGAGAGGACTATGAAGTGCCAATCAGCCTGCCTGTCAATTGTGCTGTGGTGAACTAAATCAGAAAGAAGTGGGTGGGCCTCTACTTCCTACTGTATGTAAATAGGCTATTTTAACTAAACATATGCTTCAGACTTCCATTTGATTAGGCAATTCCCTAAAGTGAAACATTGTACAGTATGTGCTGGAAATAATCAACACCTGTTATTCAGTAAATATCTAAATGCATTCTACAGCACGTCTTAAACATTAGCATATGAAACTATTTTATTTCAACATTTGCTAAGATCCCCTTTATGTGCAGCTGGAGGGCAAATTCATTCTGGTTCTTGATTGTAACTGCTATATTTACAGTTGAAGATCATAACATCTGTTAAGACCTTGATAGGTCAGTTTGTAGCTACATGGTCATTTTGGAGCTATACATTGCCATTCTGCACTTTTCTAGTTTTATTTTCTACCTGTATTCAAACAATTTTAGATTAAATCAGTTTTTTGCAACAGATGCCACCTCTAGGCAATGTACAATACAAACTAAATACTGGACTATATTAACAAATTAATATAATTCTATAAATAGATTGAAATTCAATCCAAGGTTTAATACCAAAGGTTCAGATTTATTTTACTAAGCCAAACTATAAGAATAGCTTTTTAAATATAAAACCAAGTGGAACAAATCATGAAGTACATTTCCCTTTAACTGAAAGAATATGTTGTGGCAATGAGTGTTTGATCAAGTTGTCATCTTTGCAAACATCCTCACAAAAAGTAAATATGGCTTAATCTACTGTTTACAATTTGATGTGGGTATTTGGTTTTACCAAAAGGGTAAAAAGGATTTATGAAACATGACGTGCATCTATAATCTAAGGGTTGTTTGGTGGAGAAGTGTGTAGCCCTGTCCTGGGTTTGATTCCTGACCTGGAGTTTTTTTGTGCATGCAGTTTGTATAGTCTCCATGTGCATGTGTTGGTTCTCACCAGGTACTCCAGCTTCTCCCACAGTCCAAAAACATGACTGTTAGGTTAATTGGCATCATGCAAATCATGCTAAATTGTGTATGTTTCCATGGCTGTACCCCTCTGTGTAGCCCTGTGACAGACTGGTATATATATATATATATATATATATATATATATATATATATATATATATATATATATATATATATATATATATATATACAGGTGCTGGTCATAAAATTAGAATATCATGAAAAAGTAGATTGATTTCAGTAATTCCATTTAAAAAGTGAAACTTGTATATTATATTCATACATTACATACAAACTCATATATTTCAGATGTTTATTTTGTTTAATTTTGATGATTACAAATGACAACAAATGAAAATCTCAAATTCATCATATCAGAAAATTAGAATATTGTGAAAAGGTTCAAAATTGATGGCCCCTGGTGCCACACTCTAATCAGCTAATTAACTCAAACCACCTGCAAAAGCCTTTAAATGGTCTTTCAGTCTAGTTCTATAGGCTACACAATCATGGGGAAGACTGCTGACTTGACAGTTGTCCAAAAGACGACCATCGACACCTTGCACAAGGAGGGCAAGACACAAAAGGTCATCGCTAAAGAGGCTGGCTGTTCACAGAGCTCAGTGTCCAAGCACATTAATAGAGAGGCGAAGGGAAGGAAAAGATGTGGTCGAAAAAAGTGTACAAGCAAGAGAGATAACCGCACCCTGGAGAGGATTGTGAAACAAAACCCATTCAAAAATGTGGGGGAGATTCACAAAGAGTGGACTGCAGCTGGAGTGAGTGCTTCAAGAACCACCACACACAGACGTATGAAAGACATGGGTTTCTGCTGTCGCATTCCTTGTGTCAAGCCACTCTTGAACCACAGACAGCGTCAGAAGCGTCTTGCCTGGGCTAAAGAGAAACAGGACTGGACTGCTGGTGAGTGGTCCAAAGTCATGTTCTCTGATGAAAGTAAATTTTGCATTTCCTTTGGAAATCAAGGTCCCAGAGTCTGGAGGAAAAGAAGAGAGGCACTTCATCCACGTTGCTTGAAGTCCAGTGTAAAGTTTCCACAGTCAGTGATGGTTTGGGGTGCCATGTCATCTGCTGGTGTTGGTCCATTGTGTTTTCTGAGGTCCAGGGTCAACGCAGCCACATACCAGGAAGTTTTAGAGCACTTCATGCTTCCTGCAGCTGACCAACTTTTTGGAGATGCAGATTTCATTTTCCAACAGGACTTGGCACCTGCACACAGTGCCAAAGCTACCAGTACCTGGTTGAAGGACCATGGTATCCCTGTTCTTAATTGGCCAGCAAACTCTCCTGACCTTAACCCCATAGAAAATCTATGGGGTATTGTGAAGAAGAAGATGCAATACACCAGACCCAACAATTCAGAAGAGCTAAAAGCCACTATTAGAGCAACCTGGGCTATCATAACACCTGAGCAGTGCCACAGACTGATCGACTCCATGCCACGCCGCATTGCTGCAGTAATACAGGCCAAAGGAGGCCCAACTAAATACTGAGTGCTGTACATGCTCATACTTTTCATGTTCATACTTTTCAGTTGGCCAACATTTCTATAAATCCTTTGTTTTTATTGGTCTTCAGTAATATTCTAATTTTCTGATATGATGAATTTGAGATTTTCATTTGTTGTCATTTGTAATCATCAAAATTAAACAAAATAAACATCTGAAATATATGAGTTTGTATGTAATGTATGAATATAATATACAAGTTTCACTTTTTAAATGGAATTACTGAAATCAATCTACTTTTTCATGATATTCTAATTTTATGACCAGCACCTGTATATATAAATATAAATCTAATATACCCGTCTCTCACATTCTAAAAAAAAAAACAAACAAACTTTAAAATAAACCATAGCCATAATGCAGAGTAAGTTTCAGTGGTGCTGGTCTTAGTGTTGAGGTAGTCAAGACCGGTCTTGGTGTTTGTCTCGGTTTTAATACAAGTTGTAAGAAAATGTTTATATAGCGTTGGTCTAGTTTCTGTTCTACAATGTGCTGGATTTAATATCTTTTCCCAAGAAGAATATTTATTAGGATATAAACTTCATTTGACAACGTCTCCTTTAGCCATGACAAAAAACAAAACAAAAGAAAGGATGTTGTTTATGTTTTTTTTTGCTTTTTGCAAGTAATCATTAGCTAAGCTAGATGGTGAATCATATGCTTTGCCAAAGACAAACTGTAACTTCAGCTACCAGCATGCCTTATAGTTCTGAAATCACACCAAAGGTGATAAAACCCAACTCTGAGCTTTGCTACAGTCTTTCTCACCTCAGCTGAGAACTGTGTTGTTTGTAAAAACTCAGTGAACCTTGTGATGCTGCACTTTGATGGTTGAATCTGCTGCCCATCATTTCCTTTGAAGAAAAAGCTTATTAAAGCCTGGAATCTAAATGAATGGAGAAACTGGAGAGTTTCCTGATTGTTTTCCAGTAAAGACATAGTGACTGAGATGAACCTGTGTCTATTTTGCTTAGGCAGAGAAGTCCTGGGAATTTTTTTGCAGTGCAGCAAGTGCAGCCGGTTAGTCTGAAGTGCTCTGCAAGGTTATCTTGTTAATGAGTTGCTAGTTTCAGATTTTATGGGGGTCCCAGCAGTGAAGGAATAAGGTTAAAAAAGATTTCTAACTGGTTTGGACTGGGACTTGGACTTATCTAAAACTTAATCTGTTTTGTTCTGTTCTCACATATAAAGCCTTAAATGGTCAAGCTCCATCTTATATCAGAGATCTAATTGTTCCTTATGTCCCTAACAGAGCACTTCGCTCTCAATGTGCAGGTTTACTAATGGTTCCTAGAATTTCTAAAAGTTGATTGGGAGGCTGATCTTTTAGTTATCGGGTTCCCCCCTGTGAATTCAACTACCAGTCCATGAGGCAGACACCCTGACTACTTTTAAGGGTAGGCTTAAAACTTTTCTTTTTGATAACTTAGAGAGTTTGAGAGCTCAGGTTATCCTGAGCTATCTCTATAGTTATGCTGCTATAGGCTTAGACTGCTGGAGGACATAGGGACTGATTTTCTCTCATAGTAGCTTCATCTGGTCTGTTCCTGTTTGGCTGTGATACCATCCTGGAGAGAAATATCAGCTGTGCTGCTGCCATCAACACCTCTGCTTATAGATGTTCGAGATGGGCCTGTTTTTCAGTGTAGTCCTGTTTTTCTGACTGTGACTGGCTGGATGTGCTGGCTTGGAGCTCGTCTGCCTGACTGTGTGTTTCCTGGACTGGGCCGCCTGTGGAGCTGGATGACAAGTTCCCTTTGTATCTCTGCTTCTTACTGTATCTCTCCTTCTGTCTCTTTGAACCCCAGTCTGCCTCGGCAGATTGCCGCTCACACCGAGTATGGTCCTGCTCGAGGTTCCTTCCTGTTAAAAGGGAATTTTTCCTCCTCACTGTCGCTACAAGCATGCTTAGTGTGAGGGATTGCATTCGAGTCAATGAGTCGGTTAAATCAACTGTCCTTAGATAAAAAACTTTGAATCAGTTTGACTGTATGATCTGCTTGAATTGTAGAGTGCCTTTAGAGGACATGTGTTGTGAATTGGCACCATATAAATGTACTGAATTAAATTGAATCATCTGTACTTGAATTTTTCGCAAATTTAATGGTCTTGACTGCACTATTGATTGGTATACCTTTATCTTATTATAGAGATGACCATACAATATTCTTTGCATCAGTGTACCATGTTTTAAATTGGATCCTGATTTTCCTCTAAAACAATAAAAAAAGAAGGGTTGGATACCGTTCTTCATTTTCATTGTTTGTTCTGCTCCCAAAATAAGTTTATCCATGGGAACCAAGTTTCTGCCCTACTTTAAAATATAAATTTAACATAAGTATTTGAAGGTGCTTAAAAACAACTATATTTTGAGAACTCACTGAAGTGTTGCATCCCCACATTTAGTACAGTTGTCAAGTTATACCTCAGGTATTAATGGTAGCTCAACTTAACTTGATCACTAATCTAGCCTATTGCTTTTCCATTTATTATACTAGGTTTTATTATATTAAAGGTGCTGCTAAATATTGTATCATAAAACTAAGCCCCGAAGTGATAGCTATACAACATCAACTTAAAACTGAACGGAGAGGACATACAAGACTGCTGTAGAGGCCAGTCTGAGCAGAATATAAATGATTTCCCTAAAATTCTGCCACACGTGAAAATGGGATTTAAGCCCGGTACATAACCTATAACTGTTCCACTGCTCACTTTTACAAATCCGACAACTGTGAGTATGAAGGCGTTTTTATAGGACTGAAGACACGGCTGTCTTATTTTAGTGTGTAGCGAGCTGACAGGAGAGCTGTATGATTAGCAACAGTACAAAGAAGGAAATGAAAGTTAAAGTCCACCAGGACAAAAGAAAGGAAACTTATGCAAGGGAATATATACTTTATTTTTGAGAGTCTATTTTGGATTTCTCTATTTTTCAATACACATGTGTATTTTCTATATCTATTTACTTGCTGTGCTACTTGCCTCCGCAGCTGTTTAAAAGCAAAATATGTTACATTTCTCATAAACCGACACTATATCATACTCCGCTATGGACACTACTCAGAGAAAGTAGAGCACATTTTCTAAGGATGAGCCATTACCTGATATAAAAGCAGTGCTTTCCTCCTGCCTTGAATTCAGTGTTAGTATCTAAAAACTAAGATTAACTACTTGTGAGTCCTATATACTAATTCAAGCTTAGAAAGACTTAACATGAGTAGCAAGGTAGAAAAGGAAAAGCTAGACGTTTGACTTAAAAGGACAGACAAGGATCGCAGCATCATCCGTGGTTAATACATGGTTCAGATTGGCTGCTTCCCCTGAGTAAACACACCAAAGTTTCAAGGAATCACTTTATTGGAAAAAAATAAAATACACTAAAATTGCATAACATGATCTAATTGACAATATCAGCAATATAGGCACCAGTAAAGATGGTTATGGAAGGAGCTGTGCTTATCCCTGTTAAACATGTTAAGTTGTAAACATGTTAAGGTATAAACATGTTTCAGCAAATAGTCCATTTAACAATAATAATAATATTTAATGTAAATATTTTTTTTTCAAAACATCTTGTTTTTTATTTTATTATAAACAAGAAACTAATTTGTGAAACCATACTAACCAAAATAATGCAGACTAGTTTTCAAATTTTTCAGATGTTACTTTCGCTTACCTTTTTGGAGGAAGTAACTATAATTACTTTTTAAAGTAATATATATATATATTACATATATATATATATATATATATATATATATATATATATATATATATATATATATATATATATATATATATTACATACATACACATATATATACACATATATATATATATATACATATATATACACATATATATACACATATATATATACATATATATATATATATATATATATATATATATATATATATATATATATATATATATATATATATATATATATATATATGTAAGTAATATATATATATATATATGTAATATATATATATATATAATATATATATATATATATAATATATTTATGTAATATATATATATATATATATGTAATATATATATATAATATATATATAATATATATATGTAATATATATATATATGTGTGTGTGTGTGTGTGTGTGTGTGTGTGTGTGTGAAAAACATTTTGAATCTAGTTTTTTCTTTCAATGCATTTTGTTTTCTCTTACTTATATATTGAATAGGGATATTGCTGGTTTACTTCTAATTATTTTATGTTTCTTTAAGTTTAAAGATTTAAATCATCGTCCATTTCAATTAAGTATTCACAAAAATGTTCAACGCTTGTAAGATTCCACTGGTTGGTTAATTAGTCTGGGTGTCAGCTCTGGCATCAGTTTTGCAGTCAGCTCTTGAAAAACACTCTTCATAGGCACATTTTTTTGTTTTTTCAATTGAAAAATCTTCCTGGATGGGAAGTCAAACAACTTGGAAACAAAGTCCAGTGCTTTTTTACCGTTCTGGAATGACTATGACCTGGATGACTGAGAATCTGCACCAGCATTTTTCCAAACAGCAGAATTAATCTCTCTGTCATATAAGCATAAAAAGTATAGGTGTCCCTTTTTAACCAGTTAAGTGTTAGCTTCAGGCAATGAGTAGTAGAGGAGGGTGCTGCATAACATTATACCTTTACACAGATAACCCTGAAAAGCATTTCACTAATTGAAAATGATTGATATCTGATATGTCAAACTTGCATATTTATTACCATCTATTCTAAGAATAATTAGGTAGAGTAACTTGAATTTTGGCAATTTTTTTCATCATTTTAATATTCTATGGGCTATTTCTCAGACAATCACTGATGGGCATTTCAATGTTTAAAATGGCAGCCTCCTAGATGGATGTCCCACCATAAATCTAGTGTCATATGGGTTATTTGTTATTGATCAGATGCCAAACAACAAGGTGCAGGTGAGAAAACAAACAGCATAAAGGATCAGGAAAAATTGCTCCTGAGAATGCCTGAAAGGTCACTGCATAGCTAACTTCCCTGAAGCATTTTGATGTGTTTTTGTTTACTTATCAACACATTTAAACCCTGCCCAAGGCAGCAGCTCGATTTTGGCTACGCAATAACGTATCAGCAAGCACAGGGGTTTAAATTGCAGCTATTTGTATGCTTGACGTTATTTACAAATATTATTTTTTAATAATACTTTAGTAAAGTGATTGAAAAGAAAAAAATGCAACTGCATGTTCCCTGAAAGCTATTATTTTCTTTCTCCCCACACTACAATATCAGGGATAATAGAGAAACTGATGATACTAAATTGAACATAATGAGAGTTTGCATGGTAGTCATTCTCTGCATGGTATTTGGCTGCATAGTATTTGGCTAGGAATCTGTTTGAGGTGTAACCAGCATAATGCTCTCCTCCCTGAACGAAAAAGGACACATATATAAATCTAAAGGTATATACAGTGTGTTTTAAAGCATTTCATATTGTAATATACCCTCACAAACCACCCCTCCACAACCCCTGTGGGTGACCATTAATATGCAAAGAGTTTTAAAATCTCAAAGTATTCCAGCAGAGTTAGTGTCTGCTGCTGTCCTGGATGTTCTGATTGCCGCAGGGTATCTTCCTACTTTTAGATAACAGCTATAGAAACCCTTTATCAACTCCTTCAGGCACTCAGTTAGTGAATTAGGCTAAGCCTAATTTACTTTAAAACAAAGTTCAATGACACTGAAAGAAGAGTTGCCTTTTTCTAAACTACATTATACTTCTCGCAAGTAAGAAATAAGTGGAGATAAACTGCAGTGACTTTATACAGGGTTTTGTTTAATTAAAACAATGGCTGAGCTGCCCAATTTATGTTCTGTGAGTTGATCAAATAGCTGTTTTGTAAGTTTTGTCATGACCTTACTGAACCTTTCTGGGTCAAAGAGAAGAAACTGCATGCTAAAATTTAAATAGGTTTCCAACTGAGGTGAGACGCTCCTCACATTTTAATTTAAGTCATTCAAAATGAAGAGTGTTATAAAGTATCCATCCTTAAGACAGAAAGATCAGATTTAACTTAATGATTGGACAGATTAACAAGACAAAAAGGTCCATATTATTTAAAAAAAGTTCTGATTTTGCTAAAGTAAATCAAATTCACTTGATATAAATCCAATTAATTTTTATCCAGTTCTGTTCAGTCCAATGCAAAATCTTTATATTACAAAATTAATTTTAAGGTCAACCCAGCAACAGGGATGAACATTACCACATCAGCTGTCTGTAATTACTAATTAATAGTCAAATGTTTTGATGTAAACAGTATTTCAGCACAAATACTGTTTACATCAAATCAATAAAATAACACGGTAATAAGAATAAAGAGAATATCTTCCTTGAATCTTTTATTGGTTGTTAAGCCAATCTCTTTATTTTCTTAACTTTAAAATAATGTTTGTATTTGTTAAACAATCCCAATGGCCTTTGGTTATTTTGAAGAAGGAAAGCTTGCTAGAAAACTAAATACAGCAGTATTAATTTACATTTTGCCACAAAGAAGAATAGTTTTCTTGTAAAATTTTAAAAGAGTAGATCTAACTATTTCTTCAGGTTCTAGCTGTTAAACTAATCTAGTACTAAATTTTCAAATTCTGAACTTCTAATTATTTATCTCTAATTCTCTGTCTAATTCCTGCCCATTTGAGAGAAAGTTTTTAATTTGTGTTCTGTTTGTTTGAAAAAAATGTGGAAAAAAGGCTCCTCAAACCTAAAGTATGGATATATAGGAGTGTTGGCCTAGTTGGTCAGAGCAGTGCGCTTGTGCTCTGAGATGGTTGCAAGTACCCGGTTTGATCCCCACAGCCTCTACTCTGGGTTCACTGGCAGCCCACTGCTGATGGGTCAAAATGCAAAGAACAAATTTCCCCATTGTGGGACAATAAAGGTATTTACATTTACATTTTGGATAAATAGTACATTTATATGATGAAATTCTGTGATAGTCGGGCGACCGGTCCAGGGTGTAACCTGCCTCTTGCCCATAGACTGCTGGAGATAGGCACCGGCCCCAATGCAAACCAGACGGGAGAAGATGGATGGATTGATGGAATAATTAAATATTTTTTGATACTTAGACAATTTCCTTTCTGCTGGCCCCACAAAATAATGCACACAAAAAAGATACCTCTAGGGTCCCTAAAAATCACTGTACCTCAACGACCTAGTAAAAATAAAGCTTTTAAAGACCTTCAAAAAACTTTGAAGGCGACTTGATTAGAAAACAAGGAAGTTCTCCATCCTGGACACAAAATTAACATATGAGGGGTTTAAAACTTTTGAAGATAAAATCATGTTAACAGGAAGTATTAAGCTTTAAAAACAATTTAAAAGTAACAACTCTAATAATATAATAATATTCAAACATTGCTATCTAGTGTGCATTAACATTTCATTTCTTTAGATTATCAATTCAAATCATACATTGTTTTATTCTTAGATCTACAACATAGACCTTTAGCATTATTTTTGTCACATAATAATATAAAATTAAATGCTTATTATATATATATATATATATATATATATACACTATATTGCCAAAAGTATTTGCTCACCCATCCAAATTATTGGAATCAGGTGTTCCAATCACTTCCATGGCCACAGGTGTATAAATTCAAGCACCTAGGCATGCAGACTGTTTTTACAAACATTTGTGAAAGAATGGGTCGCTCTCAGGAGCTCAGTGAATTCCAGCGTGGAACTGTGATAGGATGCCACCTGTGCAACAAATCCAGTCGTGAAATTTCCTCGCTCCTAAATATTCCACAGTCAACTGTCAGCTGTATTATAAGAAAATGGAAGTGTTTGGGAACGACAGCAACTCAGCCACGAAGTGGTAGGCCACGTAAACTGACGGAGCGGGGTCAGCGGATGCTGAAGCGCATAGTGCGAAGAGGTCGCCAACTTTCTGCAGAGTCAATCACTACAGACCTCCAAACTTCATGTGGCCTTCAGATTAGCTCAAGAACAGTGCGCAGAGAGCTTCATGGAATGGGTTTCCATGGTCGAGCAGCTGCATCCAAGCCATACATAACCAAGTGCAATGCAAAGCGTCGGATGCGGTGGTGTAAAGCACGCCGCCACTGGACTCTAGAGCAGTGGAGACGCGTTCTCTGGAGTGACGAATCGCGCTTCTCCATCTGGCAATCTGATGGACGGGTCTGGGTTTGGCGGTTGCCAGGAGAACGGTACTTGTCTGACTGCATTGTGCCAAGTGTAAAGTTTGGTGGAGGGGGGATTATGGTGTGGGGTTGTTTTTCAGGAGCTGGGCTTGGCCCCTTAGTTCCAGTGAAAGGAACTCTGAATGCTTCAGCATACCAAGACATTTTGGACAATTCCATGCTCCCAACTTTGTGGGAACAGTTTGGAGCTGGCCCCTTCCTCTTCCAACATGACTGTGCACCAGTGCACAAAGCAAGGTCCATAAAGACATGGATGACAGAGTCTGGTGTGGATGAACTTGACTGGCCTGCACAGAGTCCTGACCTCAACCCGATAGAACACCTTTGGGATGAATTAGAGCGGAGACTGAGAGCCAGGCCTTCTCGTCCAACATCAGTGTGCGACCTCACAAATGCGCTTCTGGAAGAATGGTCAAAAATTCCCATAAACACACTCCTAAACCTTGTGGACAGCCTTCCCAGAAGAGTTGAAGCTGTTCTAGCTGCAAAGGGTGGACCGACGTCATATTGAACCCTATGGATTAGGAACGGGATGTCACTTAAGCTCATATGTGAGTCAAGGCAGGTGAGCAAATACTTTTGGCAATATAGTGTATATATACATACATACACTCACTGGCCACTTTATTAGGTACCCCATGCTAGTAACGGGTTGGACTCCCTTTTGACTTCAGAACTGCCTCAATTCTTCGTGGCATAGATTCAACAAGGTGCTGGAAGCATTCCTCAGGGAGTTTGGTCCATATTGACATGATGGCATCACACAGTTGCCGCAGATTTGTCGGCTGCACATCCATGATGCGAATCTCCCGTTCCACCACATCCCAAAGATGCTCTATTGGATTGAGATCTGGTGACTGTGGAGGCCATTTGAGTACAGTGAACCCGTCTGAGATGATTCCAGCTTTATGACATGGCGCATTATCCTGCTGAAAGTAGCCATCAGAAGTTGGGTACATTGTGGTCATAAAGGGATGGACATGGTCAGCAACAATACTCAGGTAGGCTGTGGCGTTACGGCGATGCTCAATTGGTACCAAGGGGCCCAAAGAGTGCCAAGAAAATATTCCCCACACCATGACACCACCACCACCAGCCTGAACCGTTGATACAAGGCAGGATGGATCCATGCTTTCATGTTGTAGACGCCAAATTCTGACCCTACCATCCGAATGTCGCAGCAGAAATCGAGACTCATCAGACCAGGCAACGTTTTTCCAATCTTCTATTGTCCAATTTCGATGAGCTTGTGCAAATTGTAGCCTCAGTTTCCTGTTCTTAGCTGAAAGAAGTGGCACCCGGTGTGGTCTTCTGCTGCTGTAGCCCATCTGCCTCAAAGTTCGACGTACTGTGCGTTCAGAGATGCTCTTCTGCCCACCTTGGTTGTAACTGGTGGTTATTTGAGTCACTGTTGCCCTTCTATCAGCTCGAACCAGTCTGGCCATTCTCCTCTGACCTCTGGCATCAACAAGGCATTTCCGCCCACAGAACTGCCGCTCACTGGATGTTTTTTCTTTTTCGGACCATTCTCTGTAAACCCTAGAGATGGTTGTGCGTGAAAATCCCAGTAGATCAGCAGTTTCTGAAATACTCAGACCAGCCCTTCTGGCACCAACAATCATGCCACATTCAAAGTCACTCAAATCACCTTTCTTCCCCATACTGATGCTCGGTTTGAACTGCAGGAGATTGTCTTGACCATGTCTACATGCCTAAATGCACTGAGTTGCCGCCATGTGATTGGCTGCTTAGAAATTAAGTGTTAATGAGCAGTTGGACAGGTGTACCTAATAAAGTGGCCGGTGAGTATATATATATATATATATATATATATATATATTTACCCCAGTGAAGTCAGATTTCATTTGGCTGCTTTTTTGTGACCGGAAACTAAATCTGAAACTCAAATTATCATCTCTCAATATTACTTGTGGTAATGATGAGGTAAGGAGTAAAAATGTAGATTTTTGAACCTAGTCACAACTGACATAAATAAAGGTAGATATATTGTATGTAAAAAAAAAAAAAAAAGCTGGTATACACTAGTGATAGAGTTGCAGAATTATATAGAGAAGAGAAGGATAAATGTTTTAAAAGTTTTGTCAGGCGTCTCCTACCTCCAGGAAAGATGCCTCTTGTTCCATTTGTTTTGAGGAGTAACACTTCGTTTTCTGCGCATTGTTGTCACCTCAGCCTGAGACACATCTGGCAGTGAGCACCTCGGTGTTTTCATCAACCCTAATGTGGCTTGGTCTATGAAGAGTGAAGAAAAATAAATAAAAAGTTTGTGTTTTTCCAGCAAGCTGCAAAACAACTTTATTGTTTTATCAAACAAATCACTCACAAAGTTGCTTAAAGCAAACATCAAAATACCTAAAACCCCAGTCTCTTTCAGCCCTCCAAACCTCTGCATGGCTTTTATAGCCTTGGTCAAGGCCTCCTTTGTCTGAAGCTGTCCGGTTACTGGGTCAGGTGGTGGGAGGTAGCCAAACTTACTCAGCCAGTCCTGTAGATGAAAATAGTAGACATACAAAGTTCAACAGAGTTCATTTGAGGCATTTCAAAGAGCTCTAAAGCTGCAGAGATACTGACACCTGTGCCTGTTTACTGTCTGAGGATACTGTGTCACTATGTGGTAGTATATATATATATATATATATATATATATATATATATATATATATATATATATATATATAAAGAACCAAGGGTCCCTGTGTAATCTTTCTCAGCCACAGCTTTACATTACAACCAGTTACAATCCAATTCACAATTAAACCTATGTGCACGGATTTATATTTTCTTCATGTTTTCAAGACCCCAATATCATAAATTGTTAAAAGCCATTTTCTTTTTTACAACAAGGGACTGTTTGGAATGATGACGCTCTAAAATAGAAATTCCATTCCAATATATGGATGATGGAATAGCCTATGCTACAAGGGAATATCAATATTTATACACAGAAAGCAGATTTTCTTCTTTACTAGATCTGTCTAAAGGGAATCTGACAAATCCATGAAAGGCCACTTGATAGACGTATAAAAAGATCTACTGATCACTTATTTTACACAAAGATCTGGTAAAAACAAAATCTACTGCTTAGCTTTTTCTATGTCCTCTGACATTGTTGTCAAAAATTTTTGTTGACCTTTTGTGATTGATGTATTAAAATAAATCACTTCATAATCTCTTCAGATTTTTTCCTACAATTCATAGAAACCTATTTTTTTTAGTTTGCAGGCCAAATGAATAACAGCCTTTGTTTAGGAATGTTCAACTACCAAATATATAGGATTAGCTTGAATTGATGTTAAGGTCAAGCCAGAAAACATACATTAGATGAAATTATACAATTTCTCTGGCATATCCTGGAAACAAATAAATTATAGCTACTGTACATTATTCAATTAAACTCTCATGACTAAAGCATTGACTAATAATGTTTAGAAAAATTAGACTTTAAGCTGGCCTCCTACACTAGGAGTTGTGAATAAAATAGGAGCATGGAGGAGTATCAGAGTAGACATTTAAGCATCTAAATAAATGTTACCAGAATTGAAATTTTTTTATTAATGGACTTTTCTCTGTCACCAGAGTTTTCTTCATCATGTTTACAAAATCCAGGCACCACAGGCTCTGGGCAGCTGATCAAATCCTGGTAATGGTGGTGATCTGGTGGCTATCCAAATGTTGCTCTCTGACACATTTTTGTCTTCCTCTGAACAATAAAAATCCGAATCTGGACAATTTACTATTTTGGGGAGGCAACTGAGTAATGTATTAATGCAATAGATCCATAGGTAAAATCACATAAATTTAATATAATTTCACATTTAAAGTCATACAAATGTTGCTATACAGGGTAGCACTGTTGCAGCAAAAAGGTTCCGGGTTCGATTCCTGGCCCGGGGTCTTTCTGCACGGAGTTTGCATGTTCTCCCTGTGGATGCGTGGGTTCTCTCCGGGTACTCTGACTTCCTCCCACAGTCCAAAAACATGACTGTTAGGTGAATTGGCTTCTCTAAATTCTCCTTAGATGTGAGGGTGAATGGTAGTTTGTCTTGCTTGTCTATGTGTTGCCCTGTGATGGTCTAGCAACCTGTTCAGGGTGGACCCTGCCTCTCGCCCGTAGACAGCTTGAAATAGGCACCGGCACCCCTCACAACCCCAGCTAGGATAAATCATGATGGAAAATGGATGGATGGATGGATGAATGGAGTATCATACGGGAACACAACTATAAAGTTAAAGTTAAGTGCATTACATTATTTTGTAATGCAAACTCTTGAAAAATTGTATTAGTTTTTATGTCATGCTACAAGGACAAACAAAATAAGTTGCAACAACAGCTAAATTAAAATGAGCAACTTTAGGGTTGAGAAGTGATTTAAACAAATGTGCTTCCCATAAAGACGTCTAAGGCTTCACATTTAATCTAATTTGTAAAGCAATACTTAGCAGACATGGTGTGTATAATGGGTAACACAGCAATGGAAGCAATTTGTTTGGAACGGAAGATTAAACTATATGTGAGGTAAATTTCTTTCTTCTCTTTGCCTGCTTATTGCCTCTATTCCCCCAACTTCGCTTACTTTTACTTCTACCTTTGTCTCCGCTCCATTAAATCCACCAACTCTCCCATCTTCATGATCTGACAGCTAATCAGAACAGGCAGTTTTAAAAAGGTTTTTGATCAGTACTCATTGGAGGTGAGTGACACAGATCGATAGCAAGGTGGCCCCTCTGTAATGACACTGCTGGGAAAATCCCATTTACAGGCTAGCTCCAGCTGTACAGAACTACTATGCAGCCATGTCCTCTGCCTCCTGATTCTTTCTATTACCGTCTGTCCAAAGGGCTTAGAAGAAGCAATGCAGGAATTAAACTGAACCCCCTTAACACTGTAGAAACCAACAGACAATAGTTTCCAGATATAAGATGATATGAAGGTCAAATGGAAGGTCATAGAATTTACCACAGTTGCATTCAAAGAATAACAGGCTGCCAAAACAAATGTCAGAGGTCTTTTGTCGAAGCTGTTTCTTATAAGCCATTAAGTATCTCCAAATATCTCTCCATTAATCTTTTTTTTTTTATTGCAACATCTCAGCTTTGTTTTCCAATATGTGCTACAGTCTCTTTTCAGACTTTATTAAACTATAGTGTAGCCATACATATCAGATTGGTATTTTTCATTCAGGTGTAAGAAAGAAAAAAAGAGCTGAAATTTTGTAAAGCCAGATAAAGGAAAAGGTTATTTTTGACACAAGCAAATATAAAATAAATAGGTATTCTAATTTACCTGGTCACAGCAACTACCTAAAAATCAGAAGTAAGTATTTCTTAATATTCACCTAATTTTGTTTACAACCAAGCGAACTGAGCAGAACAAAAATAGATACAAAAACTTTATTATTAATCAACTCTGAAGTTTGGCAGCTATTCTGACTTATTCGCAAAAGTGTTGAATGGATCAGCATTAAATGGCACAATGCTGAAGATTTAATTTATAAACAATACCACAAAGTGCTTACAGGTTATTGGCACTGCATTGTTAGGAATGTTTTACTTTCATGTCATTTTTATTTCACGTCGGAGCACTTTACAAAATTAACTTATCCAATTTATATCAGATGTACAGGACAATATTTTTAAATCAGTGCAAAAACTACAGATAGACAGTTTCATAATGTTAATTTTGTACAGTTCACTACAGTCTGGATACTCATACATTAAAGATAGTGTGGTCTTTTAAATAAAAATTTAAATAACAAAACTAAATCTCAGCTTTAATGCATCAACATGTTCAAAACAATTTCACAGGAACCTCCTTACTATGCTGTGAGCCTCTTTAACTTGGATGGTTGTTTAATTAGTTCCAGCTTTGCGGCTGCTGACAATGGCTTAAAGGCTCTCCCTGGAGCAATAAAATTTAAACATTTTACTGATTAATGACAAAAAAAAAACGTATGGCTTTCACATGGCTTTGGATTTGATTCTGTTTCTTTTTCTTGCTTTCTATCACATCCATATCTATAATCTTCATCCTAAAAACTTCCCTCTAACTGTAAGAAATAAGTTGAGACACAATGGAATGCCAAAAATCAAGAATGGGATCTGGATTCTCAACTCTAAAAGTAAACAAGAGATAGTTGACATCTCATTGTCAGATTTAAACAAAAGGATTGCTGCTCTGGCAGTTGGCATGTAGAACTTATTAAAGTTGTAGGGAAGTGGCTGTTCCAACCATTGCATTTCAGAATTCTCCCGAGTGGTGCACAACTTTACAGAAGTAAATAAAGTGAAAGTGATTGGTCGATTATCAAGAGGGCGGGGTTGTGGTGGCAGAAGGTTCGCAAGCAAGTTTGATTATGGTTTCTCGGAAGCATCTTGCTAACCAGTTAGCAACTTAGTGCTAGTAGGTTCCCAATGGGAAATTACTTGGGGACCAAGTAGCACTAAATTGGTGACTTAAAAACAAGATTGGCAAAAAACGCTATGGACAGTGGAAACATGCAAGAGGAGGAGAGTTTTTAGTCTTCTTCATCATACATTTTTTATTTAGAGGAGGAAAGTGGGGACAAAAATGTTGTGGAAGAGGACGCCAGGGCGGCAGAAGCTTGTTTTGGTGTAGAAGGCTTACAGCCGTACATGTTTGAGCCCTCGCCCAAAGCTGCCAGTACTGTTAGCTCTATGCCTGCCGAAGACACAGATATCCATCCCCGTGAACACTGGGACGGAACTCAATGGTAAAGTAAATTATTCTTATTTATTATTGCAACTGCTGCGTTTATTAGCTGCGACATATGTCCTAACTTAAGTTACAGTTTGCGTGACAGTTTTTCTAAAGCATTATTTAATTGGGAAGCTGCATTGTTAATATTAAGGAGCACCAATCTCCATCTACCAGAGGCCCAAACCAAGCTCTGAAGCCCAAGCTCCGCTCCAGCCCAAGTCAGATGATCAACCCTGGCTGCTAGCAGATCAGCTCAGACCGGACCAGCTTGGAGGAGCTCAGCTCGTTCACTGCCACCTACTTCTCTCTTTCCCTCTCCTCTCCAACCATTTACGTTTTTTTTTGTTAAATAAATCCCACTTTAAGTTATACCCATGCATGGCTTCCCTTTAATTTGTTGTGGTCCAGGAGCCAGGCCATAACAAATTGGCCTGGAAAAAATTTGAATGACAGATGAGCTTTGATATATGATTGGCCGAATTTAGGCGTACAAGCTGATGTATAACTAACTGACCTGCATAAGATAACGAAAAAAAAGCACAGATTTTAAGGCAGGATTTTTTTTTATAGAAATTTTCTACATTTTGAGACAATATCATCTGATAAAGAGTACATATATATACATGTTAAAGCCAGACTGATTTGACATTTAAATCTGATTTCCCTACGACTTTAACTAGATCAGGATAGAGTGAGTAGTACACACAACTTTAAGCTTATAGGTTGACCAGAAACCCTGTTCTTAAGGCACAGTCTATATAATAAACATTCAAGAAACAGATGTCTCTTGCTTTGTTATACCCCACACTGATCGGTTGTTCTTAAGATTGGTCAGGATCTAGCAGGTTCAGATTTACTCAAAGGTTCAGCTGATTTTGACCAAACTAGCTCTTGTAGAATAAAAAAAAAAGTTAAAAAGGGAACACGTTTTACTCCATACATTTCTCATTAACAATTCTATAGTTCTCTCATGCAAAATACAATATTTTTGGTCATAATCAAAATGACATTTAATTTCTCTTGAAGCTTTCCTTAGATGCAGCTGCATGAAACCAATCAAAACTATGTTTAATCACTGCCAGTAGGAAGGCTGCTTTTAATTTCTGTCAACTTTATGAGACACACACATGCTATCCCCTTTGATTCATTAAGTTAGTTTAACATGCGTTACAACAAACACCAAGAGTCAATTTAAATTAGCTCACGATAGAAAAGGCCAAATAGAGGGGGAAGGACTGCTCTTCTTTAATGCACACTTAAAGGATTCATTTTTATCTAAATATCTCAGCATACTAAGATAACAATAGTTCTTGTAACACTTGTGGAAGATCTTAGACCTGAACAATAACATGTTTTTATCTTTAAAATGCAAAAAAAAAAAGAAAAAAAAGGAAAAGAAAGTAATCCGAAAGAAAAGGTGACACTCCAGCTGTTGCTGTTACTGAGAAACAAGCCCTGAGGTCTTTATGTAATGGATTTTTTTGGTGTATTGAGATAAAGTATTCTGACCTTGGGTATTCATTTCACCAGATTATCTGAAAGGCATTTTGTTATTTATATTCAACAGCTTCCTAGTTAGCACACAGAGGTATGAGTAAGACATCAGTTCACTGATTCATGTCCCATGGATATACAACAGTAAATCCATAATGTAATTCTGAATGCTACAAAATGAAGGGGAAGAAGGAGGAGAATATTCTGAATTTCCAGAAGTGAAAACTGCAGATATATAGCACAGCTATAAAAGTAGAGGGACCCAAAGGGAATTGCTAACCAAAAGGAAACCACAAAAACTGCAAAACAACCCAATATCTGCAGAGTAAGGCATATCCTGAAATTGAATAGTAGGAGCTAGCCATCACCATTCCTGTCCTGTCAGAAATTATGGGAAAGCAAGAGGGTAGAGGCCACAACTAATAAACAAGAAAACTCTCAATGCAAAAACAGTTCGACCAGAGGTCCAGCACCCTAAGACTATGGAATGATGGCCAGTATCACAGTCAATGGGCATTTCCCCTGCATTAGATCAGGAGAATTACCCTGAGCGATGAGCTTTATGTCCTGGTAGTAGGGGCCAGTATAGGGAGTAGTGAAACAGGAGGAACCACCATAAGGGAATTAGGCTTAGTTTGTCACTAAATGGCTACTGAATCTCTTTATACAATGAAACATGACTCAATGGAAAAGATATCTGTACTAGAGAACAAAATATAGACACTTACAGAGTAAAAGAGGCCTCATTCCATCACATCAGATAGGCCAGAGTTTAAATGTGTGGTACCTTATATAATGTAACTAGCTATTGCATCCAAGAAATACTTATGCATTGGGATATTTCACATAATACCATTGTGATGACAAATGCAGTTCTATATACTGTGCTGATTTGGATAGATTTCTATATTAGTAACTGGAATTCAAAGAGAGAAACAGGTATACTTGCTGGACTGGAGCCAAAAAGATGTCAGTCTAAGCAAATCATGATATAAAAGGATTGTATACTTTGAATCTGCAAAATACATACTGCATTTCAAAAGAATATTTTTAAAACACAGCGCTCAATAAATTGCAAACTGAAATTATCTTACCGAACTCAGTCACTTCTCAAAGATCCTGCCTTTCACTTGCACAGTTAAACACATAATTGAAGTATAATACCAGTATTATAGGTCCTGACAGCTGTGCAGCAGACTGTACATGTAAATGATAATTTGCTTCCATAATCCTGAACAATTGTTTCCCTAATCTTCTGATAAAGGGGATTTGATGAGTGAAAATGCTGCTTATTTAAATATCCAGTTACAAAGCAAAGGTAAACAGCAATAGAGTCTTGAACAATATTCAAGGAATGTTTAATATTCAGATCAAATAGGAGAACATCTTTCCTTGTGTCAGTGGCAATGATATATAGTCTGTGTGGATAAGTTATTGATAAGACATTATGATGTGGTGTATTTATAGTATTCCTTTTTTAGGATCTGGTGGATATGGGAGGCACTGATGTGTGGCACAGAAAAATGACCCAGACTTACTCTAATTAAATCGCTGCAGATAGAGAAAAACAAAGTGAGACAGACGCTCATTGTCCATATACAACAGAGCTGCTTGTTCTTCACAGGGAAAAGAGGAAGGTTGAAATGGAAAAATCAGTGTGTCGCTCAATCATTTATAAACTGCTAATGCAGTAAATGCGCAATCTTTTTTTTGCAACTTATCAGTCTTCATTAGAGAGGAATGAGGTAAGAAAGTAAGCTTAAAGAAAGATGAGGTAGTGATCTTAATGTGGCTAACAGGTTTTGTGATTGTTAAAAAATATTTGGATTTTACTGAATTATGACAGAATAAATTGCAAGGGAAACATCAAATACCCACAAGAGCAAAACAAGATTAAAACTGCATCTTTTTCACGCCCAGAGATGCACTATAACTCTGGCCTGGGTACTTGCACTGGCAAAAGTGGCATTCAGAAAAAACTGAAGTCATTTCTGTAAATAGGTTGTTAGTATAAGAGCACCGAAATCCCATTTTACAGCTTTACACAAATCAACTCTCTATACTCTTATATAAAATTTTCGTTTTGTTTTATTTTTCCAGACACAGTGAACATGCAAAAAAAAAGAGTTTCATTCTTTTTCATTCATGCACCTGGATGCACCTTGTTTTCCAGCAAATTGCCAATTCGTGGTGGATGTAGTCTGTCTTCAAAGTATTTTCACACTTACCTAAATTTGTATATTACATTCACCCTTCTTTGATTCACTACAACTGAAATCTTAAGTAAGAAAAAAAAACAAGCTTCATTTATCAGCATAACTCACACCTAAGTATAAAAAAAGGCTAGTTGTTCCTCTAAAGGTTTGTCCCAGTCTTTTCAAAGGATCCTAGAATATAAATTCTTTCAATGAGATGAGAAACTAAAGAAGCAGAGTGACTACTCTGACTGTTTAAATCATGCAGTGTTCAGTACTGCCCTTTCCCCCACCTACTTCTTCTATTTTGAAAGGAAAGAAAGTATAGTGAATATCATTTTAAATTTCCCCAGTGGGGAAATTTGTCTCATAAAGTCTGAGTTTTAAACCGGCAAACTCAGGGCCTTCCCAAGATGCAAACTAAACCAAACTATGAACTGCATGTAAGTTAAGAGCCAACTCCAGGCTTGATACCAAAATAGTGTCTGCCCCTTATACTTGTATTTTTCTATAAAGAGCAAAACATAAAACATGATTGAATATAGAAAGTAAATAATTTGTAAAGATAAGCCTTTTCATAGCAATCATCATAGGCTATTAATATTGTAAACTTAAGGTTACAATTATGAATGTATTACAATCAATAGATAATAGGAAAGCAATGCTTTTTACATTTGGATAAGCTCATTACAATAAAAAAAATGTATTTTTTACCAGCTAAATTTCTATTTCAAGAATATATTGCAACATTATTCAGTTTGCAGAATATTAGCTTTCTATAGCAGTATAAGACTCAATGTGTCATTTTTAACAATATTATGTCCTCCACATAATTTCCTTAAGTTGTTTGTGTCGTGTTAGGCTGTTAGATGACAGACACATACTTAATGAGCCATACCACTACTCACATCCCCACATCAACTTCCCAAGTCAGATTTACATAAATGCATGTGATCTCTGCAATCTCACAATACCTCCCTGTTTAGCCCTGATGAACAGCTGCTGAGTCTCTACAGCTTTTCTATCAAGACAGGAAATGACTCTCTGGGAGACATTTAACCCTGTGACCTTACTGATTCTCCAAGGGTCACAAAGTAGCACAGTCTATTATTGGGTTTCATTGTTCCTTAATACCTCAAGAGTGAGGTCAGATCTGTGGGCAACCTTTCAGTCTTTTAAAAGGTTAAGAAGCAACATTGGATTGAAAGAAATAGTCTTTTTGTTGGAAAAGTCAGAGCAATATTCACAGTTTTGGCACCATTACCAAAGGTCTATTAATTAGTGCCATTTAAAAACTTGTAAAAAGCAATTAAAGATTACCAACATGTCAAAACAATCTTAACCTATTTCAACATGAATACAGAACTCACTAGAAAAGGCACTGTTGCAGTGAGCAGGTTGTAAGTCTCAGTTTGAGTGTGAAGCACTTCTGAGACCCCCCCCCCCCCAAGAGTCCTCCATACATCCATTAAACCTAGTGGTCTGGGTCCCTGAGTAAGAGAAAAGACCCTCCCTGGACACTGCACAATGGCAGCTCACTGCTCCCCAAGGGGATGGGTTAAATGCAGAGAGTTCATTTGTTACTCTGCACTTGTGACAATGTAATGACAATAAAAAGCTGAAAAAAAAAACACTTCAGTTCTTTCTTAAAGCTCCTTAGGTGTTCCAAGGCCAAAAGAGGCTTCTTTCTGTTAAGCCCTGAGGGGCTTCAGAAAATAAACAGCTGAAATAAATCAAGAATATCTCCACAATTCTGAGGTCTAAAGGTTTGATACAAAGATAAGACATAAAATAAAGTTTTTCTAGCAAAACTTCCATTCAAGCTATTTGTAATTAAAGTAAAATAAAATCTTTTTCGATTTTCAGAGAAATTGCAACACCTGATGTCCATTTAAATCAGTGTACATTGGTTGCATCTTCTTTGTTTAGAGTCCTATAAAACTGAAGCCATCTGTTAAAAAAATTAATAAACACATAAGCACACTCCTTTCAACTTTCTAATTTCTAAGTGGAAGAGCAGCTCTACTCCAAAGTTTTCTCTGAGGACGGGGCTCCTACACTTTTCTCTTGAGCTAAGTTCAGCCACGGACTTAGAAAACTTTATAACAGCTTAGAGAAAATTCATAGCAGCTCCTTTTGTAAATGTCGGATGACCACATGCAAAGGTAAGAACATAGCATTACTTCTGCTGAGAACTTTCTTTTTTAAATCAGCAGACTGTAAAGAAGAAATCACTGAAAGCAGGAAGAACTGTAATATCCTTTGTAATACCTATGCCATACCTATGAATGGGGTGCTAATGCTATCACAGAAGTAAAGAATTTTACATGGCAAATATACCTAAAAGAGTGGTAGGAGGGAAAGCATGGCAACAACAACCTAGACAGGAGCTAAAAATAAAACAATGTTTGCTTGGACATTCAAGTAAGTAAAATAGCTTTTATTTTTTAAAAACAACTGCACATTTGAAGTCTGACATTGCTGTTTGTGAATCTGTGTTAAGGGTGAGCCAAGGCTTTACATAGCTGGTTAAGGGAGTGAGATCTGACCACACACAGCTGCACTAGGGAGCGGCCTTAAACTTTCCTGCATTTACGCTTAACCCTAATGTCAGTTAGACAGTGCCTCTAACTGTTTGAATGAGGCAAAGAAAGAACTAATCCGTGAAATCACATCCCAGTCCTTTCAATGAGAAGATATGGCCTCAGATTTATAGGATCCTACTGCCATTTCACACCCAAGTACAACCTCCCCACTTATGCTAGAACAGAAATGCCTCTAGAAATCAACCATGGTATACTGCAACTGCATCCAAACAATGTAGCCTGTGAAATAAAGTCAGAGGTCTTCTAAAGATAAAAAAAAGCTGATAAGACTGGACAAGCACAGTCTCATGAAGCCCTCAAAAACTCTGTAAGTTAACCACTGTATATTTAAAGTAATTCATTTTATTTACCTACAGATAAAATGTTTTTCATGCTTCAGTGCAACCCAAAAGCATGGTAACGTCTGATATATGCAAACACTGGTCGATTCATTAGTGCATCCAGCTTTCATGCCTTGGTCACTTGAAGAGCATGCATTGCCAATCCCCTCCATTTGCTATCAGAATTAGTATTTTTTGATGAATAAATATTTCTTTTATTTTAAACTGAGACTTGTGTAAAAATATTTTATTACTACCATTTTTAAATGTAAATAGAGAAAATAAAAGCAATATCTACTCCAAGAGTCCACCCAAACATATCAAGTGGGAGGTGGAGGTTTGACAGGACCCAAATATAGACACAAAAAGCTGAAGTGGTTTCTTGACTATTTAATTAACCAAAAAGTTAAACAGAAGCAAAAATCCAAAACATAAATCCACAAAATACCCAAAAACTGAGCACGAGGAATACTTACAAAAAGGGAGCAAAGAAAGGACAAAAAACCAGCAGAGTGACTGAACAGGAGGAGAATAAATGGGAAAGAGAAACAAAGACCAGCCTAATTAGCAAATTGGGAGCAGGTGTGAACAGAGGAGGCAAGAAGGGAGCTAGGGAAAAGGAGACTAACACAAGAGGGCAAACAAGAAATATCTAAAGAACTCAAATACAATCAAAAATAAATAGAACATGAAAATGGAAATAAGACCAATGAAAACTCAAGAGATAAAACTTGAACAGAACCAAAACCACAACAAAACATACTGTCAGCACATATCAGGGATCTTTTAAACTGATCTGATGTCATGTCGAACAAATAAACGTGGGCAAAGACTCTCAAAAGCTTGTATCGGTCGATCTCTACTACAAACCACGTCGTGCCACTATGAACATCACTATTTGAACTAAGCCGTTAATTGGAAATGACGACTCTAATATAGAGTAAATATTAGCATACTGTATTTAAAAAACTTTATTCACAAACAAGTCTAATTGACTTCTAATAACTAAGTGCATTTGTTTCAATTTGTTATGCTTAAAAACTTTCCCAACAAATGACCACAAGGTCAAATGTGGGGACTAAGAATACAGATAAGAATCAAAGAAAAAGATTGGACAATCATCAAGCAAAAAGAGCTCAGATTGATTTTCCATTAGAAACCGCGTAGACTACACACAAATCCTAATCTTTTCATTTAATTAGGAGAATCTTTAACTTACAGAGTGTGGGAGCCAGACAGAGACACGCCACAAAGATATAAATGCCTCACATCAAGGGGACAGAGACTTCAGATGCTGCTCTCCACCGAGAGCATTCCTTTCAAGCAGCTTCTATCAGAACATCCATGAGCTTTGCAACAGATTAAAAATGCTGTCACAATTTAAAGCAGCTAAAATTACTTTCTCTATTATATCACCAGCTAATACCCCTAGAGATGGTTTACTTTAAGTACTACACTGAGATGATGGAGGGTCTTAGGAATGATAGCTTGTTTAAGTGTGTTTGACTGAAAATCTCCTGCAAGCGTTTTTTCATGGTATGGAGTGTAAACAGTTTAATGAAGAAGTGAAGAATTTGGTCTCATTTGTAAAATCAGATAAGTTCAAGAGGGAGAGAAGAAGGGAGGGGAAAGCAAGAGAAATTGGGGATGATATACAGTCTGAATGACACATTTAATGAAAGAGAAAATTGAGGTAGGAATGTTAGGTGGAAGAAGAGCAAGAATCAATTCAGGCCATTTTCTTGAAGTTTGGCTTTAAAAAAAAGCTGACATACATCAAATTATTCATCATTGATCCTTGTCTTGTTTATCATTTTAATTAGTTTCCTTCTACTGACAGAAAGAAAATAGATGGATGGTTCTGCTGGCCTGGATTTGGGTCAACAGGCACCACCAGTGCAGCTAAATCAGTGAGACAGTGATGGTTCATATCCTGATAACCATTGATTTGCTCACCAAAGTCTCACTTTTAATGGCCAAGCCAGTATGCGTAAGTTGATGGCTGAACTTGCAGCAAAAAAAAAAAAAAAAAACTTATCTAATTTATGTCAGGTCTCATGTTCCTGTTGAATAATATAACAGAGCAATATTCTAATGCTATACAATTATATAGTGATTATACTGTATAAGATGTATTCATTTTTAAAGGCTAAATAAAGCCCCTTTGAGGTGTATTTTAAGCTAGTTAAGCACTTGGCAATTTTCAATGTACCTTATTATAAGGTCAAAAAACTTCCTGATTCTGTCAAACCATTACTTTTTAAATTCATTCCAAATTGGGTAGCAGAGACAGTGTGCGGTTGTCTCTGGATTAATGGAGTGCAATATAATATTCCACAGATCCCACCTGCTACTATGTCATTAGTCAAGTGGGTATGATAAGAGAAAAAAAAACAGACTGGAACATACTGCATGCGTCTGACTCTGCAAGCTCTGATGCAATGCTTTGTTGTATGTCACACTAGCTGCTTATAAGGTCGCACTATGCACCATCATTTACAGGAGAGTTTGTCCCCAAAAAATCCCCAGCACAAAAAACCTAGATATTCAATGTGTGTTTGCTGCTCAAATAGGATCAAAGAGGATATCTGTTCACTTTTGAACTTATGCCATGAGTAAAGTGCATTTTTTTAAAGAGCAAATGTTAATTCAGTATACATATGTAGTTGTGCACATTTGCAGCCCCACCAAGGAATGCTTTCATCAGGTTTGGTTTGCCTGTTTGTTTATTGTCAAAATAACTAAAAAAAGTTATGTACAGATACAGCTAAGATTTTCAAAGAAGGTGCATATTGCTAGCCTGGCATAAGCCAGATTTGAACAGTACGCAGTCTCAATCTTGGAAGCCTCCTGTAGAACGTGTTTGGAAAAAGGGAGGGATATTGGTACAATCTTCGAGCTGATTGTGTTCCTGCCTCCCATGTCGGGTTTTATGCTAATTGCAGTCGCAGCTGAGACATATCACATTCTAAACTTGTTTCACAAAGTTAATTACTTCCTTTTCTGCATTTGCAGAAAAGAAATAGTGGGTATTCCAGATAAAACCATAGCAGCCATGTTTGTTTTACTTTAGCCTTCTGCCTCTGTTGACGCGTTACACATAACTGCATTTCATTGATCTGAAACATTTCTGTATTGAGGCTGGTGCTTGTATTGGCTTCTAGAAAGAGTTTTTTTCACGAGTTTGTGAATTAAAAAATCTCGCAAAAATTCATCTTCCTTGCAAGGAAAACCTGTGACTGGAAACAAATATTTAGATTTTGGTGATGATCCTATCACCATCTGGATGCAGAATTTTTTTAAATATATTAATTCATGTATTAACTTAAAGATGAAATCACAACATGTGGGGGACATAAGCTACTTGACGGAGGTCTGCACTCTCTGAGTGCTTTTCTAGTTTAAATCATTTAATCTCTGGATTAACACTCTTGATTTGATTTTACTCCCCTTCTTCTATTAAATTCTGCTGCTTACAAATAGATGCTTTAATGTCACACCCTCTCTTCCTGCTATTGGCATGGACAGGCAAGCATTTGCACTGCAAACACACTGTTCCCGAGCCCAGATAAACTGTACAGAGATTGGCAGCTGTAACCATACCAGGGTACAGTTGTAAGGTCAGTTTCAACAAACAGGACCTGGTTCACCCTATTGTGGTTTGTTCAAGAAACAGACTCAAGCTTTGTAAATGCATTCCATTGGTTTTGTGTAACTGCAGCCTGAGATTTTGGGCAGGTGTTTGTTTTTAAGTGGTAGAGAACATAAATACCACAGGAGGAAAATGTATCACGCCTTTGAGGTATTGTTTGTTTTGAAATTCAACTTTATAAAAAGCAACTTTAAAGAAAAGAAAAACAGTTTTACCAAAACAGAAGACAACCATAGACATTTTAAACAAACTGTAGAAGCATTCATTAAGATACAACATATGATGGGTTTTTTTTACCATTATGGTGTGCATCTGTTTTAATATGTATAAAAATAGACTAAATAATGTCCACCAAAAGTCATTCCAAAAGAAGTAAAAAAAAAACAATCCACTGGACTTTGTTTCCAGTGGATTATTTTTTTTAATCTTTAAACAAGGACCATGTTTTTTTGGAACATTGGAATGACCATGACTGGGAATTTTCACCAGCACCAACAAAGTCATCTGACTTTAAGTTTCATCACAATAACTGAGGTTAAATTTAATTTCATTTAAAGCAGTTAAATGTTTTTTTTTTTAAGTCTGTGAATATCAAATCTGTGATGCTTTTTAACAATAATTATGTAATTATATGCATCAAAATTAAGAGAGGATGGGATGGTAATATTAACATAAAACATTTAGGAAATAAAGGGAACAGTATAAAAAATGTTATCCTAAAATAATCTAGTGATATCTTGCAACTGCCTCCCCTGCTTTGGTTGTATGATGTATTTGGATGCAAGTAAATGTGCAGAAAATATTTCCTTTTTGTACTTTAAATTGTATTAACATTTTGAAAAAAAAAATACTCATTATGAGTAATGTTCATTATTTCAACAATACCAAATAAAAATATTTTTATTGACATTTTATTAAACTCTTTGTTCTAGATAAAATACATTTATTTTCTACAAAACAGTATTTTTAGCTGCAATCGGTTCAGCATCCACCTATTTTACAAGAATAAATAACTACATGTAATTTGTTTTGTACACACGGTAAAGACATTGTTAATATATTTAGCTCTAATTCTTTAGTGCTGTCCTATTAAAGCAATGTAAGGTGTCCACAGTGAATCTGGCACATAACAACACCTCCACTTTATCATATGTGACAGAGCTTTCTTAACAAGTCGGTGTAAAAAGAATGCACATGGCTTTAGTAAGTATTGATTTTTATTCTCTCCTAGATGTCAAATTAGAGCATCTTCCTTTGAACAGTTTGTCTCAGATATAGTTTTGCAGAAAATGTAATATACAACCTTGATTTGACCTCTTAAATCATTCAGTCCTGAAATTATTGTATGAAAATATTAAAGATAAATTTCTCAATATTAGCCTATGTGTTATGGAGCACTTAACTGCCATTTAGTTTGGTTATTTGTGCACCTTTATTTGAAAATCTCCCTTTTCAGCACTTAGAGTGAGCTACAATTTCATGGTTTTTCTCTAATTGTATGTATGCAGTCAACAGGAAAGTGAAATATTGGGGTAATAATGTCTTACAATTGAATTGTATGAAGTTCCACTGAACTGTTTTGCAAACAGATGGCACAAGAACCATCAACTAGAGAAACCATCACTCCATCTTTTTGGCAGACACACTGTGCAAAAAGTGTGACACAAGTCTGCCTTGTTTAGAAAATGCAATACATTTCTGTAGACTTTGTATCACCCAATTTCCAACTGGAAGAATCTGTTAGTGAGTATCGTAGACACTTTGGAAGAAAATCTATCCCAGTTTGCATGTTAGAACATGGATGTGATGATAAGGACTTTGAAATCTGTAATCCTTGCTCTAGAAACAGCTTGTTCTACAAAGAGGTGAGACCTGAAATCTGTTTTTTCCTAGGGGATGCAAAAAGAAAACTAAAAAAAAGAGTTAGAAGAAAAAGACAGGACATGTCAGAGAAGAGAAAACTTTAACTGAGAGTGAGAAAACATAACCTGGTAAAACAACAACCAGACGACAAAAAAGTACACGTAAAATGGGGATGAGCAAAGGACATAATAAGAGTACGATCCTAATAAGTTGCAGCATGACCTGGATTTTGAGTATGTAGTTAAAAAATAAGAACATAAAGAAACCCAAAGTCAAAATTACTTGATACTGAAGATAAATAATCTGATGGAGTCAATAAGAAAAACACAGGATCTGATTTAAGAGAGCAAAGTTTCAGTGGGTGCACTCAGAGGAAAAAAAAAAAAAAAACCCAATCCCTCTTTGAAGTTCTTTTCTCTATGGGTTGGAATGTGGTATGGTGCTGAGAAAAAAACAAAAAACAAAAACATGGACAGAAGGATTGAATAAAACTAATGAAGAGGGTAAAAGACGAGGTTGTGACGTAACACACATAAACAGCCCTTAACTGTTAGTGTCAGTCCTAAAGGCATTCTTTTGAGTTCTGCTTATAAATTTTTTATGGACAGAATGTCTAGCTATAAATCTTAATTTTATAGATCAACCAATGGTATCTCCATCATTTTGTTGAGCTCTTCTTTAAAAGCGAAAGCAGCTAATTTAAAACTGCAAGGATGTGCGATGAAGTAAATAAGACACATTTTAGATAACCTTTATGAAACAACATCCAAAACAGCACCTGATATTTGCTTTAGAATGTCAAACAAAGCCCTGTGTTTCATATCGTGGATATTAATATTTCTCACACGTTGTTTAGCTGTACATACTTTTCTGTGAAATTCGAAAAATGTAGGATGCATATATAGATGTTGAAAATAAGGAGTTTTTTCTTTACTTTTCTCTTACTGTTTTGTTCAGTAATGACTCATAGGCTGGGCACATGTGAGTTAATGGTGAACCAATATTTCTATTCGTTTTTTGGTAAGTAATGCACAGTCAAATGATAAAGGTTTAAAAATATATATTTTTTTTTTTTTGCTGCAGAACACAAAGAGACATATCTCAGAAAATAATACATACTGTTATTGTTAGTAGTTATTGAATACAAGTAAATAAATAAAAGGTATTTTCAAGTAAATGCAAAGAAATATTAAAGTAAGAAAGCAGGGAAAGAAAAGAAACAGTATCCTGTTTACAAAACCATGCAAAAATTGAGCAAAAAGCAAGTGAAGAGACCTATGCTTGCTTAATTGTGGACATTTTCATTAACATCTATGATTATTAACATCTATTTTTGCTAAAATCTGTAAGATAAATATAAATTGGAATTAAGACTTGGCAAAACAATAAGATCAAAAACACAAGCAACCACTAGCATGTTTTAAACATGTTTTAGGCCTGACAGTTTCTCTCTTCCAATTGACAGTTCCACCGTCTCTCCCTTCCTCAGGTCAATAATCTAGGTGTCATCCTTCATAACCTGCTCTACGAATTTTAACACTATAAAAATTCATCCTCTTCGTCCCCCTCTTTCTCCACCTCTGTTCTCAACCATGGCGTCATCACCTCCTGCAACCCTTCTGCAACCAAAAACACCAAAAAGAAGAGACTCTTTCGTCTTCCTAAGAAGTTTCATGATCTTCAGGTGGTCCAGAATTCAGCAGCTTGTTAATTACCAAAGTTCCCTCATTCCCATACATCACCCCAGTCTTACAGGAGCTTCACTGGCTTCCTGTCCACCTTAGAATTCATTTCAAAATCATCCTGTTTGGTCATCCATAATCTTACCCCCTATACATCTCCAGTATCTTCAGATCGCTGTCCCCTGCTGTACCCTTAGCTTGTCCTCTTCCATCCACCTTTTTTAAGCCTCCTGCTTGCCTGGTCACCATGGGGAGCAAACCTTTCTCCTGCTCTGCTCACTCCCACTAGATATTCATAATATTGACACTTTGCCTCTGTTTAATTCAAAGCTAAAAACTTATCTTTTCAAACCTGCATAAGGCCATTGACAGCCTCCACTGTTTTAATATTGTGTGTATTATGTAATATTGTGTATTGTTGATCAATTGTTGTACAGTATATGTGGTTATCCTGATAGGCAAATAGAATAAATGTATGATTATTATTTATTCGCCTATCAACTGTCTCTCAGGAGTCTTCTGACAGTCCAAAAATGCTGACATGAAGAACATTCTTTCTCTCCTTTCTGTTACTGCACCTTCCTTCTTTCTTGCCACAATGACAGCAGGCATTTTTGGTTGTTTGCAGTTGACTTTTAACTATAATAATTATGGGCACTCCAACTGCAATCTGTTTTAGGTTTGCTAATTCCTGTTGTGGGTGTAAGTAATCATTAGCCTATCCTCCTCCCAGCTTTTTGTATTTTCTGATGATCAGCATGTGTTCTGCATATTCATAGAGTCAAAAAATTGATACTATCTAGTATTTTGCTCAGACTATTTTGCTCACACATTCAAATCTGGCTCCACCTAATTAGTAGATCACAGTTCTGTTCTGTATTGATTTAGCATTTTTTTACATAAACATGAAAATCTTTTGTAGATTTGGGCTACAGTGAGCACTACTATATGCTTGTCAGTGATGATGGTCAGAACTGTAACTATGTCATACAACAAGAGATTTCACCCTTATTGGCTGTTTAAATGAGTGTTCAGAATGGATGAAGAAACTATTAAAAAGTAAAGAGCCATCATTTCTTCAAAGCCTTATGCAGTCTGTTTTCTTTATCCACCTACAGATGTACCACTTCTGCTTTCTGAATTGGCTTGTTTACTTGCACAGGCGCAGCTCATACATCCAAACTGACATGCAGAAGATGTCTCTGTGTGTTAAAGTGTTACTTTTCACCAAGAGGCAGTCAGCATGGGAGTGCTTTGTAAGGGGCCTGATGTTGGTGCTCATTCTTAACGACGGTTTTGGGTTAAGGAGCCTAAAGACCTATTATAGTGTCTAGTCAAAGCTGACACAGAACCTTGGAAGGTCGTTTTATCTTTGCAGCAGACCTGGGAGTGAGCAGGAACTTGTGTGTTTAAAATAACATTGTGTTTTTAATCATCTTTGAATCAGCTTAAACGTAAACCTTGACCACAACAGAACCTTTGTTTTTTATGTTCATTAAAAATTGCTGCAGGTGGAATCAAGTTTAATCTCTTTAACCTTTACAGAAACTGGTCATTTTTTTGCACCTACAGTAAAAAAAAATAAAAAGGTTAAAATCAGATATGTGGATGTTGTTACATCCAAATGAACTCCTACAATAGCATGTTGAACTGTATGTTAGATTGCATGGATTACACTGGATTGCTGTTTGGCAGGCTTTACCCAAGTCTTTTACGATATATTGGCAAAGTGAGTAAAGCAGGTGCATATTTAGTAGAACTTTGGATGGACAAGGCAAATATGTTCAGTACTGGATCAGTGAATGAATCACATGTAAACCGAGATGAAACAAGCTAACTTAATCAGTTTGGAAAAATCTGCATATTCAAGAATGTTTGATTACCGGTAAGTAAGATAAAAAGTAGGGTATTCCAAAAAATGAACCAAATGCATCAAGAAGTAGTTATAGTCTGAATATCAGACTATGTAACTTTACTCATTTCGTATGATATTTTTCAAAGTACAAAAGAATCCATCTCAGTCATTTCATACAGATCATGTGTCAGTTCTTGTCTACCATGATAACATCTTTTAGAACCAATGATTTGCAGCATTCTAGTGACTCAGATAACATCAAGCAGCATGGGGATGGTAATCCTTATTTTGGCTGTCAGGTGTCATATTCTGTCACGTTTCACAGGTTCAGGTGCCCAAAACATAGTTTAGGTGGCATCACAATGTTAATAGACTAAAACACAAGAAGAGTATGCGTGAAACTGGTAGGTAACACTAGCTCACATTAGCGCTGGAAGAGTCCAAACCACACTTTTAAAAAGTTTTTATGGAAGTCTTCTATTCAACAAGAAGAAGAAAGCTCATATTAAAAAGGTCAGTGGTTATGGTAAGAACACTAATGACATCACAGTTGGCATCTGCTTCATAGCTTCCTATCTGAACAAATGAATGGCCTTTTCACAGTTTTTAATGAGTCTGGGACTTCTCTAAAGCAGGGAACAGATATTTTTAAAAGCACAATCTGAAGTTTATGAAACCTTTTTAAGGGTATTTCCAGTGTTTCCCTGGTTTCAGCCTAATATAATTATATACAGCTATTGAGAGCAAAATATATGGACTACACAAATCTAGACTCATTAGTTCTACGTGGATTTTATTTTCTTTGAAAGGTGTGAAACTTTCATTCTCTTCAAAAAACAAAGATAGGTCCCAAAAAAGCCGAAATCTTCTTTTACTTTTGTGATCTCAGTGTTGTGTATCATCTCACTGCTTTTATTAATATATAGTTGTTGGGATCCTGAGGCTTGCCCACCAGAGGGCGCCGAGGATCCTCTTCTGTTTTATGTTTTCTGTTAGTGACTGGGGTTACTGTTGGGATCCGGAGATCCACCATCTGTCTCCAGCAGAGAGCGCTGTGGGTCTCCTGGGCTGGAGCTTCCAGCACACCTGAAGCTCATCAGCCCATCAGGAGACCTTCCTTCATAAACAGCAGCCAGACCTTCCTTCGACGCCGCAGTGTTGATCAAGTTTGGTTAGCGAAACCTGAGCCTCTGTTAATAGAATCCTAGTAGACTCTAAAGAGAAACTAGATTCTAACCTGCCTCTGTCTTCTCTGCCTCATAGGAAACCTGATCGAAGTCTGAAGCTCTGGATGAGCTTTGTCTGGAAACCTGCCTGCCTGCCCAAGGAAGCCAAACCCAAAGACATCAGTCTGGATTCCCCCAACGGCTCTCAAGGAAGAGCTAGGAAACCAAGTCAAGGTCTGAAACTCACGAGTCAGAAGCTAGACGCTGCTGCCGCTGAGCTCCCTGCTGAATCTACAGTCTCTGGACCCCCAACAGCTCTCAAGGAAGAGCTAGGAAACCAAGTCAAGGTCTGAAACTCACGAGTCAGAAGCTAGACGCTGCTGCCACTGAGCTCCCTGCTGAATCTACAGTCTCTGGACCCCCAACAGCTCTCAAGGAAGAGCTAGGAAACCAAGTCAAGGTCTGAAACTCACAAGTCAGAAGCTAGACGCTGCTGCCGCTGAGCTCCCTGCTGAATCTACAGTCTCTGGACCCAACCGGTTCCCCCCCTCTCTCAAAGGATCTGCCAGAACCTCATCTAGGTACATTCTGAATTAACAGACTTGACAAACCATCCTGCTGCCTGGCTAATCAAACTATCCATCTCTGCAGATGTCAGTGATTCCAGTCCCGGACCTGTACCAGAACCAGTTCATAATTACTCTGTGTGTTTTTTTTAAATAAACTCTGTTAAACTTTTACTTAGCTTCCTGTGGTGTTCTGCATGCGGGTTCAGCCTCTTAAGCCTATCATGACAATAGTAGAGTTTATAAATCCCCATGGGAAAGAAGTAATACATACATCAGGGTATATTTATAGACAACCCTTATACACGCTTCATCAACCTTTAAAAGGGGATGTTATTTGTTTCTATAGGGATCTTTACAATGTCTCATGGGGTTCAGCAACGGAATGCAGACAACTGGTATCTCCAGCAGAGAGAAAGCATATAAACAAACACACAGGAGTCATGCACACACTTGCATTTGACAGTTCATTTCAATATGTAGTGGGTTCCATTTTAAACCAGACCCTAAAAGAGCAAGGACCTATGCTTTAACAATAGCTCAGCTGCAAAATGAAGTTCCGGCCAGACTGTCAGTCAAGCAGTCAAACACTGAATGATTCATACAACAATGAGACCCCCTTATATTTATGGGGACTATTAGTGCCTCATTAAATTCACTTGAAAGGAAGTTAAGTATCAAGTCTGGACTGAAGAAAGTTGGTCTAATTGCCGGTGATAGCTGGACAGAGAGGAGGCTTATCTCTGCCACCCACTCAAAGTCTCCTGCTCTTCCTTTCACTCTTAAAATACTCTTTCATTCACTTGCATCTTCAGAAAAATGGGATCACGAACAGAGAACTTACACACTGTGTGAGGCTGACTCCAAAGACAAGCAATCATCCTCATCTCGGTTTCTTTTTTTCTTCTTCTATCACTAGCTTGCTAAGAGCCTGCTATTTTGAATAAAAGTCTCACATAAACACAAGCAGGCATGGATATACCGACACAAAACCCTGCAGTAACAACATGCATACACACACAAAACCACATTTATTATGATTCCCCCAGCTTCTGCAAGTAATTTCAGAGTAGCTTTGTAGTTGCTTTTGGGTTTTCTTGATCCAGCTATTAAAGAAGTCTATTGGCAGCTCAGTTGGCAAAGCTATAGATTATTTCAGGCTTCATCATATGTGCCAGCACAACACCAGAAACCACCATAATTACAAGATGTAGTCGGCCTTTTGAATAGAAATGGCCAGCAGAGTCTTGATGTGGTCGAAGACAAGAAGGAAGGCGAAGCTCCGCAAGTTAAAATAGAACTGCCCACATGGAGTTGATTTGAGGTTTTCTATATGGGGAGCCCTGGAGTGGGCCTGCAAAAGTGATGAAGTCAGTTAGAGCCAGCGGAAAAAGACCACTGCATGGGTCCCTGCGGAAAAGAAAAAAAAAAAGAGAACCCGACACCGGTAAGGGGAAAAAAAACTAAGCAAAAATAGATGGAAAAAAAAACTCCTGTTTTAAAGTACACAGATGAATTTTTGATGTGAAAATCAAGCACTTTCGATAAATCCTAAGTTCTGCAGATGCTGAGATACTGTCCATCAAATAATTAATCATATGTTTGTGTATTTCACACTATATAAAACATCACACAGCTGGCAAATTTGAAAAAGACATTAAGATTCTTTACTAAGGTTGCTTTTAATCATTTCAGCTAAAGAAAAAAGACGTTTTGAAATCAAAGGAGTGTTCAAGTAACAATGCATTTATGCTTGTATTTTCATGTTTCTACTGAAGTCTCTTATAAGTGAGTTTTTACATTTCTTCACAAACACAATGGTCAGCATGGTCAGTGGTATTTTTAAGCATAAGTTTGCCTTTTTTAAGGAATTCCTTCAACATTTTGACATCCAAGGCTGGCGAGTACCTCAGTACCTAGCCAAATAAATAAAACCAGAATGACAGAGGCAGATGATCACTGATGATCCCTGATGTGTTGAAACGTAGAACCACCTCTGCCTGGTAAAGTACCAATTGGTGAGGCTGGCAGGCAGTTTGTGCATCATCCCTGCCTTGTGGTAGCATTCACATACCAGTTTTAACGGACAGTAATGACACATTTAAAAAACACCATCTGAATTCACTTTTAATTTGTGTTCACAGCCTCTCTAGCTCCAGGAAATATACATATGTTTTTAGTTAAATGTGCTAAGATAAAAAATTAAGATAAAAAATTATAAAGATCAATTACAATCTCTGGTAATACCAGAAAAATAATATAGGGCTTGTTGCCAAGAAGGACCTGCAAACAAAGCTGCTGAGGACATTTTGAGTGCATGGATTATGACCAGACAGCAATTCAATATAAAAATATATTGCAATATTTTTTTATTGATGGTGATGTGACTTTAAACCCATTTACTGTATGGTATTCAGATATACTCTACATTCTGTGGTTACAGCGTTTGTCAGTGACTGACATTTAAGGCACAGCTGATTTAAGCCAAACAAAAGGAGAGCAACACTTTGGGTCTGTGATGTAGGACTTCACATAGCCAAAGCCTGCGGCTGCAGCTGTGCTTGGCGGTGGAAGGCTAAGATCCATGTTAGATTTCAGCTACAAAATAAGTGTCCATGACTGTCTCCGATTTAGCATTTAATGAATGAGAAAGAGACTGTTGTGTGAGGTCTGTGTAAAAAGCATGTTCCTCATGAGCAACAAGTCACACAGCTTAAAGTTAGAGTCAAAGTAGAAGAGCTGAGCCGTGTGTGGAGGTTTTAAATAAAAGGGGAGATAAAGGTGCAGAATGCAAGCTTGTCCCCACTGACAACAAAACTATCCTGTGGTATTATGGGGAGTGCGAATTGATTGATTTTGTCTTAAAAGAGCTGGTCCTTTCCATTACAAAGGTTTGGTTCACATAAGGAAACATTACTGGTGTTGTCAACATTTGCCCCCAGAGGCCTGTTTCACAAAGCACGTTTAATTAACTCAGACTTAAATCCTCAACTCGGAGTTGATCTAGCCTAAGGTTGGAAACTTGGTTTCACAACAGCTGCTGTAAATCAGTTTAATAAACCGTGACCAGGTTCACTCAGAGTTGAGCATCGGTGAAACAACTATGAAAAGCCATTATCAGTGGAGATTCAATTCTACAAGTCACCATGACAACAAGCAAAAAGAAGCGCCTATTTCACACCTTTGAAACTAGAGATTTTAATGCAGAAATAAAAAAAAAAGAAATTGAAAAAGTGTTAAAAAGACAGATCAACAGCATTACAGCCGCTAATGAGATGGAGATGGCGAACTGCTATTGGAGTTAATGCATAGGCTTATAAGGAGTCCACTTTTGGAGGCAGTTTTGACATTTATTAAAAGCACCCTCCTCACTGTTGTTCCATTTGTAGATCATTAAAATATGATTCTTCCTGGTCAAAATCTTCATTTCTGCAGCAGAAATGAAGAGTTCCAGTATTTAAGTGAATTTAAGAGTTCCAGAATAAAAAACAAAACAAAACCAAATTATACGATTTAGAATTTTTATAATATGCAGAGTTTCATGTACCTAGAAATTTTTACACATTTTAAGTGGCCATTTTGAAATTCATGAGCTTGACTGAATATGTAATTATGATATCTGAAATACATTTCTCCATAGTCAAAATAAAAAAAATATGATGATCAATAACAATAAGAATCTGGAGATCTGATATTCATTTCTATAGTTCCAGAATATTTGAAAAATGTATTAAAATATCAGAAATACATATTCAGACAAACTAATAAATATCAAACAACCTGCAGTAGCCTGTTGTAAATGTTATGGGAAAAACTAGTTTATTGCTTGAATGTTAGTGCGCTGGTGTATTCTGTTTAGGTGAAATCAGCTAGCAGGATGTAGGATAAAGTAAAAAAATTTGTTCAAACAGGTAGGTAGCGTCTCCTGGGGTTCCTCCTCACTTTCATTCTGGCTTACATTACAAAGTTAATACTAAGCTGCCATTTGCCTTCGGATGTTATCTTCCTTTTAAATGGTGGTTATTAGCTGTTATCAGTTCCATAGAATTGCCTCAGATTGTGCCTTCCAGTATGCTCAGTAGGTCATTATCAAAGAATTAATCCTAATCCTAACCCTGAGATAATTTCTTTTCTTTTTTCGTCATAGAATTGATTCATCTATTTATGTTTAATCTGAAAATAATTTCAGTTCTTCATGTATTGTAAAAAGATAATAATAATCTGGATGTTACTCATATTAAGCAAACCAAAAACAAAAATCTCAACCTGTCATTGTTAATCTCCACATTAAATCCGTGTGACTTAAACATTGGAATTAATTTGAATTTAAATTTCAAAAACTTTGTTTTAAAAATGAAATTTCTGAACATTTTATCACATGAACCGAAAATAAAATACTGTATATATATTGCAATATAATTTCTGGCCATATCTACCAACATAGAACCAATCATCAGCCTATGGATATTTATAGTGATCACTTAAAGACACAAGTGCACATACTGCCTGTATACTTGCAATGAAGACACTAACAAGTTCTTTTGAAAGGCTTAGCAAAAAATAGTTACCAGACTGGTAAAAAAAATAAAATAAAAATTAAAAAATAAACTGCAAACGTAGATGTATATAAACTATACTTTGGCTGCTGTGACCCTATCTATCATCCATAGCACTGCTACACCAAAAGAAAATACAAACTGCAATATCTATTTATGAAAAAATTGATAAAGTACCGAAAGAGAAGGTTAAGGGAGCTGTCATGAAACCCAAGCTTGAAAGCAACTCTGAGCATTTTTTGTTTTGACTTCATTGTTTCCGATTTCCTTTTTCTTAACAGTCTCAGTTTTCAACAACTACTTATTTGTTTCATTTTGGGCAATAACAGCACTTGAATGTGAGGAAAGAATTGTGGCTTGGTTTAAAACCTTCAAGCACATTTTGAAAAAAATACAATGAAATTTCACCTTGAAAACTGACAAAATAAAACTATTGTGCCATCAAAAAGAGAACATTCTGTGCTGTTGTCAAAAGGCATCATATGAAAATCTCTTTATTTTTACAGTTTATTATTTTTTCATATATATATTACATTATATAAATTATTTACATGAAAATAGTAGTGAAGTATGTGTCTTAATTCAACAAGCCTTTATCTATCGGAGGTCTTTAACAAAGTGGTTGATTTGAGCTGGAATCTCCATGAAAAGTTGAATACAACGTTATAATACTATTAAGATGATCAATAAGGCTGAGGCTTGTCGGTCTGTGGGGAATATCAGACATGGGCCATTTTGACACTGGGGTTTAATACCCATTCCTACTGCTCACACCCCTTCCCTGCACAGCGTGTACTAACTTTGAAGGTTAAGATTGCCATTGTGCACAGCTGTATAGCTTGCATCAATCTAAAACATATGACTGATGTTTTGTCCCTACCATTAAATGTGCTTACCCACTTTCGAGGTGGTCAATATATACCAGCCTGCAAGTTCACAGTGGGCTTCTATGTTTGGATGAGCTGAGAATGAGGGGCTGTAGCACAGCAGGGAGCAAGGTAGAGGGACCTGTAGCATGTGCTTGTTCAAATTTTCAGGATAAGTCAGTACTTTTCTTAGACCTTTCTACAGCAACTTTAAGTGGTTGATACTAACGTTAGTTTAGTACTTCTAACAACAACTGCAGTAGTTCCAATCATTCAGCATGTCACTATGATAAGATGCTTTGTAAATAAAGTGTTGAAGATCAACTAGAGAGATAAGCAAGATTGTTAAATCTTATCCTTCTATAAAAGTTAGGTGAACATTTTATCCCTTTTTTTATCCAATTTCTTATTGATCACACTTTTTTGTTCAATCCTTCTATTCTTCCTGTTGGAAACTGCTTCTGCACCAAATTTCTCTCTTAACCCTGTCTCCTCCTGAGTCTTCAGGTGTAATCATAAGAACCTTGATGAGCTGATGAAAGGAAAGCCTCTAACCTGTATATTTAGTAGAAAGCCAAAAGAAAGGAACTGGAAAGATGAAGGAGGAACACAAATAATGGTGGTGAAACATGCACTTTAGAGAGGCAAAGGCAGAGCTAATGAGGACTGGTGGAAGTGGAGCTGAGCAGGCTGGTTGCATGAGAGTTCAGTATTATAAGGTCTAGTGGGGAAAGGAGAAGATGTTGGTAGAAGTGGGTGGAGGAGAGTGACTTCCAATAGGGTTTTTTTTTTTTTTTGTTCAACTCAATGGACAGAGCAGATGGTATTCTCATTGAGGAAATTAGGAGGCAAAAAGGAGAATTAGAAGCAGCCTGGCAGGGAATGGTTGTCCCCTTAGGCGTGCAACACACATTCATTTGCTTTTTTCCCCCTATAACACAAGAAGCGCAAAATCAAACAAACCCAGTCTTATCCACGGTAGGAGATTTGATACTATGAAAACATTTTTTTTAAGTTTTTACAGGATCAAATGCCTACTAAAAGAAGCTGAATCGGTTATGTGACTCTTTATAAGTTAGGTAAACCTTAAGAGACATGGAGTAAGATTAACAAGAAAAGTAAAAAAAAAAACATGCAATTTTAAGTTGTCCCAGAAAATTAATCATTAATTTTTTAAGACTTCCCAATTAAACCCAGACTTTGTAAGTTAACAAAACATCCACCAATAAAGGTAACGCATCTAAGATTTTCTAGAAAGAAAATGGTTTTAACATCTGTTGAAAATTAAGTGATCATGTATAGAATGGTTTACTGCCTCCATTTATATATATACCGTATGTATTTGCAGGTGCAGCTGCTCAGTACAAAATGGAAAGTAATGGACCAAACAAAATGCAGTCTGTATAAAATGAAAAATTTATCGGATTCTAATGAGTCATGGAGGAAAAGAAATAAGATACAGACATTCTTTTATTTATGTTAACCCCCATTGACATTTGCTGCAGCTTTACGATTTCATTCTTTAGAGATTTATATTGGTTATACTGGTGTTCACTTTAATAATTGCTGTTTAATACTGGGAATACTGGGAATGTAAAATCCTCCTGAACCATGCATTTTTACAAGTTCTATAAAAGAAACCTTTTTAAAGAATATAATACAAGAAGTGACTGCATAGTTAAAGTTTGTTAAACTTTCTTACTACAACTAAAGTCTTTTTCATATTTGAAAAAAAGGGGATAGGGTTGCTAGTTGGAAGGATTTTCTGTGACAATAAGTGTCTTTCAAGTACATGCTATTTGGAACCATATGTTTCTTATAAGCATATTATTGTAGCTTGCTCGACTCTAACAGAAAACTCAGCTTACCATTAAAAAAGCACATGTTTAATGTCTCAGATTTCCAAATGCTTAAAAACAGAGGTTCAATTTTCCTACCTTATTCTTTATATGTCAATCCCCTGATCCTCACCTTCTCTACTTAAACCAACAAGCTCTCATTGCTGTAGCATGATTGCCACCGATAATCCTACTATAGTCTACTATACTATACTACTATATGTTTCAGTGAATATGTCGCCTATCGAAATAATTCAAACCTTAGTGAAAGTTTTATTCTTGATTTGTGCAATACGAACATCGAAACTACCTAGTTGGTTTCTGGTATATGAACAAAGGGGGGAAAAAAGGAAATAAGGTGCTTAAAGTACTTAAGTCACATCATGTTTCATATTAAAGGCATTAAAAATTATGATTTGTTAGTAAATCAACATTTTAATGCCTTTAAGATGGAGTTCTACCACTACTGACACCTGTAGCAACAAGGTGCAAAACAATTTAGAAAAACTTTGTGGTAAAAAAAAAAAAAATAGGAAGAAATATTTTGTAACTTTTGTCTTTGAACCTTTATATTGTGTTTTGCTGATATCCATGTTCTATTCTACAATAAATACACTTCTTTTTCTAGATGCAAAAAGAAAGTCTTTCTATATTAGTGCTGAAAACAGCCCTGAAGGATTAAGTGACATCATAAATGGAGCATATATAGAGGTGAAAACCTTGTAGCTGATGTAAAGAAGCTCCCTCAACTACTAAATATGTAAACTGCTGCTTTGCAGACATATTCAAGGCGGGATGTATGTAAAATTGGAAATGGGATGCCTTGGAGCGAAGCTGAAGTTTACAGCACTGCTAATTATGGTCACTGTGTACAGTAGTTAAAAAGGCGAATGGAAACATCTAGTGCTGAAGCTCCACTAAATGCCTTGTTGTGACTTTGAAGTATGACGCGACTGTGGAGCGACTGAGCCAGACATCAGGACACGCTACTGAGGGTAGATGACTGTTTTTGCAGGCCGAGTCCCAAATGCATGGCAGTTATGAACACAAATAGGCTGAGATGCAGCAGGCCACTGAAAAACCCCGACAACCAATTATCCACCTGTTCTCAACAGCTGAGAGCAATTTCATCGATGCGAGAGAAAGTCTTATTTAAAAGTCAATCAGCCTGTCTCAGGGGAGAAGGAGGCACATCTGTCAGTCAGCCTGTCTGAGTTCCATGATCACAGTAAATTCCCTAAACAAACAGCAGCAGATATACCTGTCTCTATCCTTGATAAGATAAACAATAATTATACTCCACGACAAACTATGAATGTAAAAATAAACAATGTAGCATCAAACTGAAGCTGAAATATACAGAGGTAGAAAGAACAATCAGAATTAAAAAAAGCTTTTTTTTTAAGTAGGTGGTCATTTCATGACATACATTACTAAATGTATTTTTGAATATTGGGTTTATGGAATTTAAATTTCATTTTGCAAAAGCATGTGTTTATTGTTTTATCAAAGCAAAAAAATCAAATCATATCTCAATCATTACACAGATATTTGCAAAAAAAATTGTATTAAAATGTTTCAAATAATAATTGTAGAAAAAATATTCCAAAATGTATCAAGACGTTAACAAAAAGCTATATGTGTATATTTTGTTATTAGAGAGTGAGTGAACTAAAAACCCATGTTGTATGAGTTAAATATAGAGAGATTATAAAATATCCCATATATAGGAATGTTGAAAATTTGCTATAGGTAAAATCTACGTACTTTTAGAGTCAACTTTGTGCTGCAGCTGGTCTTAGTAGACAGGTTCCCTATAAATATAAACAGCTGTTCCTTGTAGCCTGGCTTGTAAAAACCAACTAGACAATACATATCTGTGGAAGGATGTAAACCCATCTCAGCATAGATGATTTGGGCATTGCTAATGATCTAAAACAGAGGATTTTGCATAGAAAATCTAGATTTTACTTTGATGAGGAAAAATGTGATATTGAAAAGTTTTTGCAGGATCTAAAAGAAACCCAGAATAAAAGAAGATATCTAGAATAACCAATGCAACACTATGAAAATACATATGTCTGCTAAAGTCAACACTATCACCACTAAGGTGACTAAAGGTGTTGTTTGTGAGTATAAAGTTGTCTGTTAAAAAATATGTTCTATTTACAGTGCTGTTCTCATTTTTTGTGTCCCATCTGTACAAAATCTCAGCTAATACCTGTGAAACATGTTATCAAATCATTTTCCATCCACTCCAAACATTCATCCTGAACTATAAGCCACAATGATTCGCTTTGGCAATGGCTCTTATTTAGAAACCAAATGAATGAGCTTCATATTACCCCCTGCATCTGGTAGATTTAGTTTTACTTTACTTTTTAAGGCAAACTATCATTGTGAGTAAAAGTTACTACTGATAAACTTTAAAGAGTTTGAACACACAAGGCCCTCATAATAAAATTTTGACAGCTTCTGAACTATTCAATCATCCCGAGTAAAGCATAGACTGGATACAAGTAAAAAGGGGAACCCTTCAGCTATTTCAATTTAATGTCGATGCAGTGCTTCACAAAAATGTTTGTCTATTTCAATGCAGTACAATTCACAAACGAGGTATAGATCCCAAAGGAAAATTAAATGTGTTTATAAAGAAAAAGTCTTTTAAAACTGTTATTTGAAGTTAAGACGTTCATGTATATCTTCCTAACCTGTATTCATAAAAATAACGAATTACAGGTGAAAAGTACTGGCCATAAAAGCTTTGACAAATCAGTGACTGGGATACCAACATTTCAAATCACCTAAACATCTCTCCTTATTGTTTTCTAATCAGTGCACAAACTGCCGTATACATTTTTGGTTAATGAACTGACAGGTCAGCTACAACTGCAAACATGAATGAAAAAATTGGAACATTTCAGAAAAGTTACAAGTACCCTAAACTAGACTACACCTTTCTTTAGCAGCAGCTAGTTATATATGTGAAAGGCTTGGTATTCTCCCCTCAGCGCACAAAACAATGATACTCCATACTTCATACTCCAACCCTACAGCTGATGACACCTGCAAGGTTTACTTTAGCTGATAGAGAATGGGAGATGATAACCAAACATCAGTAGTTTAAGAAGAAGGTTTTGTGCTTGATTTGTCTTTTCTATGGTATAAAAAAATATATGTGTCTCTTGTCCCAAAAGAAAATATATATATATATATATATATAATGGCTGTACTTTCTTAGGGGTACTTGATTGGAAATGCATTGATCAGGCTTTTGCCTGCTGTAATTAAAAATTGCCAATAAAGGTTTTTAGATGTCTTATATAGCTGATCTGCAGATTCCATCTTCAACTGAAGGTTAGAAATCCAACTCTTTTTCTGTCATATGGATGCATAGAGGCTCCCAATACACACTACCATGCATTTACGGGAGTTTTTCCCATAAATTCTCCAATCTGTGGTTGCCACTCTAACAAGATAATAGATCTCTGTTTTCTTGTGTATTCTGTCCTATTGAGCTCCTTCAATGGGTAAAGAACAGTTTTATATCTAAGTCTGTCCCACTTCCAATAAATTGTGTTTTCTGGACACATCTATATGGGAATGAACCTGATATTCAGAGAATTTACTTTGCATTTTTCCCAAAGCAGACGTTTTCTTTACTTTGTTATCATATGTCTCCTCCAGCTTGAGTCATGACATTCCAAATTGCTTCAAATTGCTGCATAGGTCCAACCAAAACTGGTTGGACCTATGCAGGACCTCGTAGTAACAAAATTACTACGAAATGTAAACAATACAAATTGCAATGTAGCTTTTTTTTTAAAGTAAAATAGACATAAGGAGATCACAAACAGAAGGAATTATAATACTTTACTAATTATTCATCAAAGCATATGTTCGCTAGCCTAGTAAACTAGCCCCACCCGCCAGCAGCCAAAATCATTTTTAACCGTAGCCCATCTGCAGCGGCCCTATCTCAGCATAGTCTTGTGTGAAGGACCGCCGGCTATGATTGCAATTATTGACTCAGCTTTGGAATCAAGTTTTGGACGGATTAGACTTGGGGTTTTCGTTGAAACATGAGCAGGAAGAGGCTCTATGCTCATTCATTTTTCAGAAGGACGTATTCACCATTTTACCGCTAGGCTGTTTGTTTACACTCCCCAACCAGCTTTCTGTCACACTTACCACATCACAGTCAGCTGCGCCCATTGGTCAGAGCGTTGGCCAATAGCCACAGAAATGGTTTGAAAAACACGGGTTGTTTCCATCAACAATCTTCCGATGTCTCATTCATCGGGGCCAGACTAAATTACACATTTAATCTTTAGTCCAGTTTATCAGGCTATACATTCACTACCTTTATTTGATTATTTCTTAAACTCAGAAAAGTATACAGTATCAGAGTAGATTATGAAGGTTGATGAGTTTATAGATGCACAGTAGATGCTTTTAAATAGAAAGTATAAAACAAGCATAAAAATATAGTGAAATTCAGACTTAGGAGCTCTAATGTGGATATGTACTGGCACTGCCTTGGTCACTAGCCTTGCAGAGTTCCTGAGTGGGTTTTGGTTTTCTTGTCCACATGTGGCTGGTGGCTTAGACTTCACTCACTCACTTGGGTAGGTATGCATGGGGTGTAATGGAAGTTTGAGGAAAAGGAGCTACTTTTAAAAGCTATTTGTTGCTTGTATTCACAAAGCAAGAGCAGTATCCACATGCTCCAAGAAAAGCTGAGCTTGTTCTAAATAGGAAGAAGGGAAATTCTCAACCCTGGTCACGGGTCAGGTTTCTCTCAACCAGAGTTCATTAGTGATAGTAAAATAAAGTAATGCTAACCCAAGATACAAATGGCTCAGGTGAGTGGGCAGACCCCACCTCCACATTTTGAGCAGGAAATAGAGGCTCTGCTCCTCCACAATGAAAGAAGCCAGTTGATTTGGTTCGCACATGGAAATGGGATTCCTCCTACAAGCTTCTCTTTAGAGATCATATAAGCACGTCTCGCTGGGAGCAAACTCAAGGGCACATCCAGCTCCAGCTGGAGTACTAAAGTAAAATGTAAAACTATTCACATCCCCCACAATTAAGATCTAAAGTAGTCTATTAACTTTTAGAACTGGAAGTAAAATTAACATTTTGAAGGGGACCAGAGTCCTGAATTGAATGTAATAAGAAAATCAGTGAAGGTAGCGACAGTCTAGGAAGATGACAAGAGTCTTTCCCTATAGGGATGACCAAGACTAATAATCAAACTACCTGTAACAAAAAAGAATACAAAAATGTAAAATATTACATTTACTTCAAGTAATTGGTTTTGCAATGGTTATTCAGAAGTTATTTTTTTAGAAATGATAAATAAATCAAAATTTTTAAGATATAGAAGTCTGATTCCATATTTTGCATTTTTCAAGGAAATTATTTTGTAAGTCTGCCAGGGGTATGAAAAATGTCCTCTGGTTCGTCTGGCTTGGCAGGGCTTCCTAAATGATCTCTACAGCGTTCCTTAAGGATTTCGCCTCTGGACCTGTTAGCTCTGTTACCCCATATTTAATCAACACAAGATAAAATCAGAATTTAAAAAAAATTATTTATCTTTTCCTAATATTTATCTGTCCTTTACAAAACAAATGTAACCAAGTCCAATTTCTGGTCAATCTCGTTGGATTATCTGTAATACTACTACTTCACTACTAATTAGATGCTTGCTTTCTGTAAATACCATCTGTTCAGCAAACTCCAAACACAGTTGTTATAAATTGTTGATATAAAAGATATGGCTCATTAAACCGAAGCATTTTGGAATGTAATGTAGGAGTTTAAATGGAATGAGTTATATTCTCCAGACCTCAACCTGCAAACTTCAGTAGAATATTTTCTAGAGCTATTGTCAATTAATCCTTAATTGCACTACTTATTAAGCAGGCACCCTTTGCACTGTTGATATGAGCGTTCCTTTGCTCCTTATGGCGTCTTTGTGCTGGAAGTGAGCCCCGATTGTAACTCATCACTACAGGGTATATATACCATGTCAGCATGCTGCGGGGGAGGTCGATATCCCGCCAAGGCAAATAAATATATTAACATTTACTCATTGCAAGTCATGCATTAACAGTGATATGAACTTTAGAGATGACTTTTATCCCTTCAGTTTGTTCAAGCAGCCTTTAAGGCAAAGATCTCCCCCTTGCTGCAGAGACGTCTGCAGCAGAGATCAGAGAGCGACATCTGAAAGTAATACAAACTGCACTGTGCACAGCAACCACTTTAAATGGACTGGATACAACTTCTTAGCGCCTCAAAGACCAGGACTTCCCTCCTGGAGGCAAAAAATTATATCAACTTACCACCCCCATGTCCAGCTGCTCGGTGGTCAGAGCAGGAGCCGCTCCAATCAGAGGAAAGAAACACAGAGTTGGGAAAAAGATCAGCATCTCCGGCAAAATGTTCCTTATCCGCATGCGAAGGAGAGAAATCATGATGCCCTATGACAGGTTGATCCTGCTGGGCTCAAACAAACGATCCGACGGCCGCATCCACGGGATAAAAGCACGCGCCGAGAAACTGAAACATGGAGCAGTTTACCTTACAGTGGAGCGCAAACACATAAAACACATTAAAACCGGTGGCGATGAGTAACCTTTGGGATTTATACAAGTTCGTTTTTATTCCACACAAAACGATATCGATAGAAATAAAACTAATAGGTCATGATCGCGGGAAAGGGATGGATTATTCATAGATTAGTCCATTGGAAGTGAATATCCTAAAGGAGTGAGAGGAGAGAGAGAGAGACACTCCACTCGTGGCAGTGCAGTCTCCAGCACTGAGGAACCACAGCAGCTGCGTGGGGCTCCGCTGAAGGAGAGCGCTTGTTGACGCGCACAGTGAGGAGCGTTTCCACGGTCTGAGAGGGAGGAGTGGTGTGGCTGTGGGGGACTGGTGGATTCCTCATGCGCCCTCTGCGTAATCTGAGAGTCTTGGGGTTTAGACACGAAATGTGTCTGCTTTGTTCATAGGATAGAGTATCATTTTACTTATGCAATAAAAAAATAGATTTTTAAAAAAGGACAATCGACATACAAAATGTTTGTAAATGCACTGGAAAAAGTATAACCTTGCACACAAAAAAAAAAAAAAAAATGTCCAGATATCACATCTAAAATATTTGACTTCACAGAATCTGAATTTAATCACTAATTATGACCTGATTATTTTCTGAACATTTCAGTTGATGAACCAAACTAATATATTGAAATTGAACCAACCTAATGTACTTACTTTGAACTAAATTAACATGAATTAATGCTTGTATTGACCCCAGTCAATTATCTTTAAATACAACCAAATTCTAATTTTCACATTTCATTTGACTTTACTTCAAAAATAATTTCCATTTCCAATCTTACAAACTCTATAAAAAACATTTTGCCAACAGATTAATGTGTGGTTGTCTCAGTTTTCTTTGTTTGTTTGTTTTCAACCGTTTGCTTGTGATATTAATAAGGACACGCACTGAAAACAGGATATTTTAAAGGGAGACTGTTGAAAAAAAGGAAAGTAACATTTCATCACTGAATGCATTAATAAAAGGAAGGCTGGATCACAGCAAATTAGGTAAATAATTTGGTGACAGATGGTCTCAGTGAAAAATTGCATTATTTTAAATATGTAATTTAAATAACACATCTTATTTATAAATTAATTAGACTAACAATGTTATATGTACACTTTTTAAAAATTGGATCACGGGCAGAAATGAAAAACAAACGAGGCATGTAAAACTAATTATTCACACCACAAGAAAATTAGGTTGTTAATGAAGAACAATGTAGGGTTATAGCATAAATGTAGAAATTAAGCTTATCTCATGTTCTCTTAACTTGACATTGCCCAGTAGACTGTCACTGGCATTCATCATAAGGGAGCTTAAAACCTACCTGCTAAAGAAGCTGTTTTCTGACTTATTAGACAACTTTTATTGTCATTGTGTATACACAGTGTATAAAATGAGATATCATTTTGTACACTCATGACTTTTCTATTTCTTAAAGTGCAGCAGTGATCAAATGTAAACAGTGTGTGAGAAAAAACATGGCGCATGAAAACGCATTGATATGGAAGTTTGGAGCTTTAAATATATATGGTACAATTATGCAGTGTATTAGTTTGGTGTTGTTAGTTGGATGCTGAGTCTGTGACATGATTTAGAGTTTTTCCAACAGTTAAGCTGTCTGATGGCAGTGGGGAAGAAGCTGTTTCAGAATCTGCTGGACCTTTTGACCTGCTGTCTTTTATAAAGGGAAGACAAGCCTCTATGATCTTCTCTGCTGTTCTTACCACTCTTCTCACTTCCTTCAGGCCTGCAGCGCTGCAGCCTCCACACCACAAAGTGAGATACCTAGTCAGAACGCTCTCTATGGTGCTTCTGGAGTTCTGTATTAAGCATATTGATGGGAAGTTGAGCAGAAACAGAGAGTGTGATACAGAACTTTTACAGAAATTACAGTGGGAACACAGTGGGACCAAAACTGTGAAGCAAAGCTCAGTCAAGGAGGTTAAACTTCCAGAGCATGTGCTTCAAGAGTTGCCACAGACTAAAAGTAAGCAGAACATAGGATACAATGGAGACAGTGACAACACCAGAAGAACTGATGTGGAGTAAGGTGGAAAAAGACCAGCCTACAGCTTTTTTTGTAGAAAATTTATCTTTTAAACTTACTATTAATGTTGCATTTTCTTAATTAATAAAAGCCCCAGAGCAGTGAAGCTTCTGATCCAGGGAGTAATGTAACCTACTGTTGATGTTTCCCTATATGTTTTCTGAAGTCTAAAAAAAAATGCAGTCATCTACAAGGAAACTTTAGTGCTTCCTGCTTTCTCACTGGAAAAACGATCTAGAAATAAGTAAACAATTCCTTAAATTAAGTGTATTTACCATTAATTTGAGTAGGTTAATGAGGTAGTTTGCCAATATATTGAGTATTTTTACTCTTAAAATAATATAATTAGATAATATGCACTTGAAATAAGACAATGTAATTCTGTTTTCTTATTCTAAGTGTAAATTGTCTTGTTCCATTGGCAAAATGTCTCTCTTTCCTCCTTAATCCAAGAACAAATGCACTTATTTTAAGAAAAAATTACTTATCTAGATTTTGATTTTTTCCAGCTCTTGTTGACAAGCTATATAACGATGTAAAAATAATTTTATAGCAATAGTTTACGCCTAAGATACAACACAGTTTGTGTAAGCGCAGTTACATTCTGGAATGTATTTACTAAAATATATTAATTTTCAATAATTTTGATTATTTGAATTATTACATTCGATTTTTGCTGTCATTTATAGACTTGAGGTGGCAAAAAGTGAAGTGGATTTATATGTAATAATAATATACTAATAATAATGATAATGCCTTAAATTTATTGATTTCACACTGGAGACATTTATCTTTGCATTATCCTATTCCATTGGGGAGCAATGGGCTGCCATTGTGCGGTGCCCAGGGAGCAGTGTTGGTTAAAGGATCTTTCTCAAGGACCCAGAATGCAGGCTGTGGGTGCCAAACAGGGTACTTGCAAGCTTCTCAGAGCACAAGCACACTTCTCTAACCCCTAGGCTAACATTTCTACAGTAGAGAAACGACCATAGGACAATAGCCATTGTTTTAAAAGCAATGCTTCATCTTTTCTAATTTTCTACAGAAGCAAGTGCTTACAATAAAATAAACACATCCTAACATATATTTATATTTATAAATGATCTTTTCCAAACCAAACTCAGCTCAAGTAAACTGTTATTTTTTGCATCCCTCGTTACGGTAATTTGTTTTATCTTTATTATGTTCTGCCAAATATCAGCAAAGATATTTTTTTTTTTTGGAGCAGCTGGTAAAACCATAACAATAAACTTCTGTCTCTGGTGTCCTTTTTTTTTTTTTTACAGGAAAAAGGAATCAGACTAATTATTTTCTTGTTTAGCAGTAAAAACAACCATTTAATTGAAGTACACTCTGTAATTATTAGCTATTAAAGCCACGTGCTTCTGCAGTACATTTTTAAATTTTAATAGTTGGAAGGTTCATTTAAGGGAATAAATTAAAGAATTTGAGTACATGTTAAGAAAAAACTGAAAAAAGACTTGCTATTGATTAAGTCCTCATCCCTGGTAAAGGATGACACACATACACACTTTATGTTCTCTGTAGTCATTTATCACAGGAAGACGAAAAACACATGAAAAACTTGCTTTTGCTCAGCAGTGTTACATTTTGCTGTGCTACTCCAAGGCTGCGCTTCTCAGTTGGACTAGCTGCACAGTCACAACATTACGATAATTTTAACATCTGAATATTGTGTCCCTCAGGATGCCTGCCAGCAAGAAGAAGCTTCACTTTATTCATCATCACATTAGGAGAAGGTTAAAACTTCCATTTGTACATCTCACCCTGTTGTGTGCATTTTACCTGAATATTTCACAATCTTCAGATTATACTCTTTGCAAGTTTTAACCAATATCTCGGTCAGGCTCAATGGAGTTAGTTTGGTGGTTTAGTGTAGTATTGCTCCTTAATATTCTATCTAGCACTTTTTTCCTATGCTTCTTGAGTTTCTGGTTTCACAATTTTTGATAGAAAAAAATGCAGCTTTCATCTAGTGTTTAATTTAGTCTTCTATGTTTCTTTGTTTGATCATAGTAATTCATTCATTTTCCTTCTTTTTTTCAGTCATAAATTGGAGATGCAAAATTTCATTAGATGTGTCAATGATCAATGTGGAGTACCTGTTGTGCCCCTGTCCCAACTTCTGAAGTCTGAATATAAACTAGTATTCAGACTGAAGGGATGTCTACAGTGTGGATATTGCCATTTAGAATAATAAAAAAAAGATTGATACTGTACCCTTTGATGCTATTCCATGCTAATCTATTTATAAATTTTGTTCTGATGCTTTTTGTGCACTTTAACTCAGTCTTTAAAACCGTCCTTCAGACATTCTGGCCCTGCAATTCCACAATTTTATGGGCATCACTTCGCTGCTTGATTAGTGACCTCCTTACTAATAGGCCCCAAATGTTGAGGAAAGGTAAATTCACTCCGGACTCACTGATTCTTAACAATGGCGTGGCGTTGTGTTCTACATATAAGACCTGCCTTCTTCACTCTTTCATCACAAAGATAAAACCATCTGCAACAGAAGATGTCCACAATTTGACACAGTGATGTTCAAGGAAAAAAACCTTACCCTGAACACCAGCAAAAATATACAAATTTCAACCACTAGGTGGTGGAAAATGTGGACAGAGTAAAGCTCCTTGGCATTGGCATTTCCCCTTACCTCCAATCTGGTGAAAAGTCCAATAACAGCTATTTTCTTTCAGAAAGCCCAATCTGAACCAGCTGTTTACAAACTTACAGGGCCATGATTGAAACCATCTTGCCACTGACCTTGTGATATTGGAGCTGCATGGTACGTGGGGAGGGGTGGTTTGTGGTTTGTGGTATTCAACCTATCAGAACTTAACACATTTTACGATGACTAGCAAACTATTATGTCATGTAAGTCTCTTTCCCTCTTGGGGAATTATATTTTCTATTTCTAAAGCTGCTCTACAAAGATTGCTTAGTTTTATTTTGCTATAAGTTTTCTTAATTTCCACCCTTGTCATATATGGGCTTTCTGATATCTCCAGGAAATATCTTTATGGTCTCGAAATGATAAACAAGGCTCCTATTTTTTTATTGATTCTAAAAATGTAATGTACAAAGTACAGGATGCAAGACACGTTTAAAAAGAAAGGATAATAAAATCTCTAAATGTTTTAAACAAAAGAGAAAAGAAACAACAACAAAAAATCTGTCACGGTCAGCATCTTACAGTGGTTAAATGGCCCATTTTTGAAATAAATTATGTGATTTAAAAGCATCTCCAAGTGATGTCATTTAGCAAAATATTAAAGGTTTTGTTAGAACTCAAATAAGATAAAACTGAATCTTGGTGAATTGTGATCATACATGTGGATGCAGTGGTTCAGATTTAATAAAGACAATGAGACTCGTTACTTTGTAAAACTATTTGAAAGAGAGTATTGGAGTCATTTAGAAGCAGTTAATGTACTTTCCACAGACAGCTGTGAAGGACCTGCCACCCGTCTATCTGAAGACAAGGACCAGACTTCTTACACCCATGCAAAAGTGGGTAAAAAGAAACAACCAAAACAGTCAATTTATTAGGAAGGAAAACACTGTGCAAAAACAGCAGGAACATAAACATGGAGTTTGTTGGGAGCAGAGATGGTTATAAAGCATCTGCGATTATGTTTTCTCAGGGAGAAGAGATCAATGCAGGGGGGCGAGTTTATGCCATCTTGCCTTTAGTATGCATTTCCATTTAGGAAATCTTTTAACATCCATCTCTTCTTCTCAACATGTCAATTGAGTAGAGGCTGGACAGAGTACTTAAATACAACTAAAAGCAAAGACTGTGTTTCCTGAAAACAGGCATGTGTCACTAAACTACGTAGTATCACACTGATTAAGGAGTTGCAATGGTTTATCAATTATTTATGGCGGTGTTTATAACCTGATAGTTTGCAAATCCCTCTCATATTAATCACCTCTTTAGAGTGTACACTCACCGGCCACTTTATTAGGTACCCCATGCTAGTAACGGGTTGGAGCCCCTTTTGTCTTCAGAACTGCCTCAATTCTACATGGCATAGATTCAACAAGGTGCTGGAAGCATTCCTCAGGGAGTTTGGTCCATATTGACATGATGGCATCACACAGTTGCCGCAGATTTGTCGGCTGCACATCCATGATGCGAATCTCCCGTTCCACCACATCCCAAAGATGCTCTATTGGATTGAGATCTGGTGACTGTGGAGGCCATTTGAGTACAGTGAACCAGTCTGAGATGATTCCAGCTTTATGACATGGCGCATTATCCTGCTGAAAGTAGCCATCTGAAGTTGGGTACATTGTGGTCATAAAGGGATGGACATGGTCAGCAACAATACTCAGGTAGGCTGTGGCGTTACAACGATGCTCAATTGGTACCAAGGGGCCCAAAGAGTGCCAAGAAAATATTCCCCACACCATGACACCACCACCACCAGCCTGAACCGTTGATACAAGGCAGGATGGATCCATGCTTTCATGTTGTAGACGCCAAGTTCTGACCCTACCATCCGAATGTCGCAGCAGAAATCGAGACTCATCAGACCAGGCAAGGTTTTTCCAATCTTCTATTGTCCAATTTCGATGAGCTTGTGCAAATTGTAGCCTCAGTTTCCTGACCTTAGCTGAAAGGAGTGGCACCCGGTGTGGTCTTCTGCTGCTGTAGCCCATCTGCCACAAAGTTCGACGTACTGTGCGTTCAGAGATGCTCTTCTGCCCACCTTGCTTGTAACGGGTGGTTTTTTGAGTCACTGTTGCCCTTCTATCAGCTCGAACCAGTCTGGCCCTTCTCCTCTGACCTCTGGCATCAACAAGGCATTTCCGTCCACAGAACTGCCGCTCACTGGATGTTTTTTCTTTTTCGGACCATTCTCTGTAAACCCTAGAGATGGTTGTGCGTGAAAAAATCCCAGTAGATCAGCAGTTTCTGAAATACTCAGACCAGCCCTTCTGGCACCAACAATCATGCCACATTCAAAGTCACTCAAATCACCTTTCTTCCCTATACTGATGCTCGGTTTGAACTGCAGGAGATTGTCTTGACCATGTCTACATGCCTAAATGCACTGAGTTGCCGCCATGTGATTGGCTGCTTAGAAATTAAGTGTTAACGAGCAGTTGGACAGGTGTACCTAATAAAGTGGCCGGTGAGTGTATAAATGTCATATGTAAAACAGCTGGCTTTAAAATTAAGATTGTCAGAACCTTAAATCATGTCAAGAAATGGGTAATTATTATATGTTTATCTCTTTTTTGGTTAAGGTTTCTTTGTTTTAGACTGTTACATCTGCCTTTTGATCGTCTGCAAAGGTTCTTTTGTTATTCAGTAGGGGGTAAGAATTGTAATATTTCGTAGGCATAAAGGTCGAGACTAGCAAGGCAGTACAAAAATGTACTAATAGAAAGTAACATTCAATGCTTTTTTTATGAGATGGTTGCATTCAGTAGTCGCTTTCTTAAATACAAAGGAAAGAATCATGCAGATGAATAAGTTTGAGGAGACTAGGACAAATTCTTCAAAGAACTATACAAACTAAATGCCTTTCAGACTGGAGCAGATTTAAGCCATAGAAGAAACTCAAAAAAAAAAAAAAAAAGTAATTCTTCTTACTTTATACCTATTTTATACAGAGTCTTCAAGATAAACTAATCATGTCCCTTTTTAAGAGAGACTATAAAACAGGCATCTGTCCCTTCCATATGCCTTTCCTTTTGGAAGATGCAAGTGCACAGGCGCATCTGCTCCCTCAGCACAGCTTGCAGAAGAAAGTTATAAACACAAGTTCTTTTAGATTTGTGATGCTAGAAGATGCACTGACTGAGTCTGATTCATATATCTATTTAAATGTTATCATTGTTGTCTCACGGCTTTGTTAGCTCTCCCTCCAAAATCAGTGTGTGTAAGTTCATGCTTATTAGCTATGATAGAAAATATTCCTTGAGAGGTGAGATATCAAAGCTTAAAAACTAAGTATTTACCTCAGCAAGTATCTATTTTATCCTAACAGTATGCACTAAGTTTAAACAAACAATGTTTATAAACTTTAATCAGTTTAAAAGTGTTGTCATATCAGTTCTTGGAGTGAATTCAATTATAATTCACTCCAAGAACAGATATAAACAGTCTTGCTGAGAACACAGAGGCTGTGATATCACACATCAGCTTCTGTGAGGACTGCTGTGTTCCATCATGAACCAAGGTGAGTTACAATAACAACAGACCCTGGTTCACAGCCAAACTCAGAAGGTTAGGGTTGGATAAGGAAGAGGCCTTCAAGAGTGGGGACAAATGCAGATTCAAAGACGCTAAATACAAGTTCAGCACGGCTGGGAATGAGACTCTGACAAGCTGCAAAACCAGTTTTCAGCCAATAAACTCTGCATCTGTTTGGAAAGGGCTTTGACAAATCACAAATTAAAGGCCTAAACCTAATACTACTTCTACTGTTGTTTTGACAAAGAAAGGGACAGTCCTGTAACCACCCCCCATTGCACCTCCCTCACCTCAGCAGGGGCTAGACGAGCTCTCACAGTACCCAGCTTAAAGGCCGACCCCTCTTCCCCTCCACCCACCTCAGTGACGACTCTTTCCATAAATGAGAAACATGTAAATAAAATCTTCAGAATACAGAACCTCTGGAAAACTGCTGGGGCAGATTTTGTCACTCTATTCACCTTGAAACATTGTGCTGATCAGCTGTCTTCAGTGTTCATAGACATATTTAACACTTTACTGGCGACATGTCGCGTGCCAACCTGCTTCAAATCCTCCACTATTATCGTTGTTCCCAACAAGTGAAGGTCCTCAGGACTTAATTTCCCATTTAAACTACCCTCTGAAAACCGATCTGTGACGAGCTTGGATCAGTTAACAGTGCCAACCTTGGTACCTTACAACCATTTACACACCACGCACAGCTCCTTCCCTCCTAGTGATGAGCTATGGTACAACTGCTCTCTAGAGGTAAACAAGCAAATCAACATGGCAGAACCGGTAACAGTAAAAGTTTGCAGAGTATCGGGTGAAGAATGCAGCCTTTGGTGAATTTACTTGACAGAGTCGGCTTTTGGGAAGTAGATACGAAAAACGATAGTCTAATCCACGCTTACAGACACACGAAATAATGACAGGAGTTGAGGTTCTTCACACTGTTAAGCAGAATCATCACTGGGAATTGTATGGCAAGGTAGGGAAGCTAGTATTTTTATGAATGTCTGAAATTTCATGATTACGGAGGCTGATTGTAATGAGATGACGCAGTCTGATTATCCGCTCTTTGTAATCTGAGAACAGAGCCAGAACTGAACCGCATCAAGCCCTACTGATAAACTACTTCAGTGTTAGTGTGGTTTTGTTGTGTTTGGCGTGGTCTGGTTCAGTTGTGTGGGCCATTTACACTCAACAGTTATCTTGGTTACCATGCTGCAAACCGGCATTCTCAATCGCATCACACAGCTGGTGAAATCTCTCCTGAGTGGTCTGGCCATGCATTGGAATTATTGTTAGTAACTCCTCCGTCACATCAAAATTGTATTCAACACTATGGACATATATTTTGCGAGCTGGGCAGTGTCAGTGATGTCTGTGGTCTCATCAAGAGCGACTGAGTATACACCGAAACATTTTGCTCTCTCATACAGTTGATGATAAATGTCACTGGACAGGTCAGAAATGCGCTCTGCCAAGGTGTTGGCAGAAACACTTATGTTATTAAACTGACCTTTCTTTTCAGGACAGACAATACTACCTAGCTTCGGCTGCTGCGTTATTCTCTTTGGCTGCTTTCCTAAAGAAATGTTGTTGCTTCAGTAGACATGTTTTAAGATTGGCAACTCGGTTGGCTCTTTCACATCTGCTGTTATCGTTAGTGCTGCTACAGTGGCAGCTTGTTTACATCTGTGGTTTACACGCGTAATCTGTCATCCCCGATACTACTACAGTGGTGGCTTGTTCACATCCGTGGTTTACATGTGTGAAAGTTTGGTCAGATGAGGCCACAAAAAAACTTAGGGATTGTTTCAGAACTGCAGACTGGAGAATGTTCCGAAACTCTCATGCTGATGACATCCACCTTCTGCGTGGAGTGCACTGTGCCTACACAATGGCTATGGTACTTCCCAAGCAACCACCCCTGGCTGACCCGTGGGCTGAAAGCCTCCTGAACCAGAAGAAAATGGCTTTCAAAAGAGGGTGGACAGAGAGGAGCGGCATAGCAGGAGCTCCAATGGAGGAACAGGGTGGCAAAAAAGGACTACCCACTCTGGATCTACCTGCTGGAGTGGACAAACATCTTGCTGCCCAGACCATAAACTACCTCACTGACCACCCTCTGCACATGCGGCTGCACGGCTGTCAGAGTTAGCAGTCTGCAGCACCGGGGTCCCCCATGCCACCATTCTGTCTCCATTCCTCTTCAACCTCTACACCGCTGACTTCACCTACAACATGGACAGCTGCCATCTCAAGAAGTTTTCCGATGACATTCATTGTGGGTGTGTTTCTGAAGGAAACTGATTGGAATACTGGTCAGTCATTAACTTTGTGGACTGGTGTGAGAAGAACCATCTGTGTCTCAACACAAGTAATACCAAGGAGATGGTGATCGACTTCAGGAGAAGACTCCCCACCTCACTCCCCAATGAACATCCAAGGACAGGATATAGAAACTGTGGAGAGTTTCAAAACGTGGGTGTTCATGTCAAGAATAAACTTTCCCATGTGGTTTCTGTCAGCTTTTGTGCTCGCTTTATTTGAATAGAGTTTGCTTGAGGTAGGGTGACCATACGTCCTCTTTTTCCCGGACATGTCATAAATGTCTGGGGGAATTTCAAAATCCTCTAGGATTTCCGTCCACTACAGTGCAGCAGAACCGAGCCGGCGGGCGGGGGGAGTGAGCCAGTGGGGGACGGAGCGACTAAACCTGATCTGGTGACGGTAGCCGCGGCCCCATAGCAGGCGGGGGGGGAGGCATGAAAAAAATAAAAAAGTGTCCTTCTTTTCAGAAACCCAAATCTTGCTCCAGGTACTTCGAGATTCACTTCAATACAGAAAGCGCATATTCTTATCTTCAGCTACCACTGTACACATGTCAGATTGAATAATACTATTTATACTTCCTGATAGCATCAAGTAGTTACTTTATTGTATCTCTTATACTATATCCGTTGGTTGTGCCTTTCTTTTTACGTCTCTTTGCGGATGATGAATAAGACTGAAGATGTCATTTTATCTCCTCTTTCTTTCATCTTTTGTCCTTTTTTTGTTTTTCCTTTCCTGTTCCACTTACATTGCAGTGTCCATATAATCTGTAATACTCCCTGCACGAATTATAATAAAGCTATTAATATGCATAAATCAAGCGGAACACTATGGCGATAGCCATACTACTCCACTTGTGAAAGCAAAATCTGTTGGGCTCTTTTTGGCATCAAGACAATTATTCTTATTGCCACATTGCCAGACAGGACACAGTTCTTAAATAGTTGGGTCCTTTTTTTGGCTAAGGTGAAGACTGAACATAAAACTACACAAACTAATGCCGAAGTGCACCGAAATGCACAACTGCAAATACCTTTTTCTGCACCGGCTATTTTAAACCTTATGCTGCTACAGATCATCTTAATCGTTCCACCTCAAGGATTTCTAGTGCAATAAATGGTTAGAAATTGAGGCTCTTTTCAGCCACATTGCTTACTCTAACATTATCTTAAAATTAGAAATTACACAATATATTGAAGCTATACAATAAACAATAATGAACAGGCTAAAAAGCTTGGATTGGTAAAAAATATGAGTCAAAAATAGTTGCAGCTAAATATTTGGAAAATGGGTGAGACTTTCCTTTAGAGGATCATTTGAGCTCAGAAGAGGCCACTCAAAGAAAAGACTGAAATTCTGATAAATACCGTGCAGTCAAATTGTTAGCATTTTGCAGAGCTGAATGTCAAAGCCCCAGAACCCAAAATTTCTTCAACTGTCATTTGAATAAAAAAGAAGAAAAAAACCCTTCCTGCAATTTAAATCCTAACAATATGCTTAAAAGAAACTTGAAAAACTTAGAGAACTGAAGTTTAATACAAGAAGTTCAGTAACTGACAAACACAATTTTCTTTCTGCCTATGAGTAAAAGAAAATCCTAAGGTCCACTGGACTGAAACAGTAATAAACAAAGCTACAGAGGCAAGCTTTCTTTTTCAACTGAAGTGAAATAGATGGGATATTTGAACTTTATTATCTCTTTGAAACAGGATAGCACGTTCTGACTCAAAGCTTAAAGAATCTAGTTCATTACATTCACAAAAGGATGTAGGCTAGTTGGACTTTAAATCGCAGACCAGTCCAGAAAAGCAGAAACATTGAAATGTCTGTCTGTCTGTGCCTGTCTCTGTAACCAGAGGCAGGAAAATCAGATAAGTCCCTAAACTGTCAGAGCAAATAAGGGGTTTAAACTTAGTATACCTGTCATAGGAGCTTAATTGGGTAACAAACTAATTAATCAATATTTTATCAATAAATATAATTTATCAATTGTTTGGTTATTGTTTTGATCCCCTCTTTTAGATACAAGTTGTGTTGTCTTCATTAATCATTTTTATCTTTACCTGTGTAAAATTAACATGGGCGAGTCCGACAGGGATCCATTCTTAGATTATTAACAATACATTATTCAGGTACATAGGATTTAAAGAGAGGGTAAAATTTCCCCTATGTAAATTGTTTATAAGGCTTATTTTGAGTATTTTTCACTAATCCTTTTACTTTTGGTTCATTGAATAAAAAGACATGCATCAATTTTTAAGTACTTTTCTACAAAAGTAGAAAAGCATATCTATTCTCTTTGCAAAGCATGCAGAAGAAAATATAATGGAATGGTAAATTTCAATAATTATCCCAAGAAAGATCTTTATTTTATAAATAGTATACTTTGGTAGTCCTCTTGTTTTGCAAACTTTTGTATGCTGGTAAAAAACCATGTCAATATTTGTTCTAGGATCACAGTAAAAGACTTTCAGTAACCTAAATCACAAATAATCAAAGAATAGCAAAACCAGTGGAGATTTTGACCCATCCTATATACATAGGAGCTGTAGAAAGACAATATTCAGGAGAGTGGGACTCCAGGGAGTAGCACTGCACAAAAAGAAGATAGGCTGCATAGGGAGGGGAACAGGAGGATAAAACAAAGACAAACAACTTCAGTTATGAAATGTCCAGTTAAAACCCATACAGACCCATATGATATAGAAAATAAAAGAGCACCACCGATTACTCGCACGACTGTTTCAAAACACTGGTTGGCAAGCAGTAAGAAACATAACACCTTTTTGCACAGGAAGGACAGGGAGAAAATTTAATTGAGGCTTACATATTTCTTCTTTCCATTTCTATTACAATAAAGATGCAGGTAAATCAATATAATTGTTACATGGCATTGTTTGAAACTGTTTAGAAATGCATTGCTATGTTGTGATCTGGAGATTTACCACCTATCTCCAGCAGAGTGCGCTGTGGGTCTCCTAGGCTGGAGCCCTCCAGCACACCTGAAGCTCATCAGCCCATCAGGAGACCTTCCTACATAAGCAGCAGCTAGACCTTCCTTCAACGCCGCAGTGTTGACCAAGTTTGGTTAGCGAACCTGAGCCTCTGTTATTCAGAAAGAATCTTAGTTGTCTCTAGAGAGAAACCTGATTCTAACCTGCCTCTGTCTTCTTGCTCACAGGAAACCCGTGTAAGGTCTAAAGCTCTGGATGAGCTCTGCCTGTAAACCTGCCTGCCTGCCCAAGGAAGCCAAACCTGAAGATTTCAATCAGGACTCCTCCTGCAGTTCTCAAGGAAGAACTGGAAACCCAAACCAAGGTCTGCCACTCACTAGTCAGAAGCTAGATGCTGCTGCTGCTGAGCACTCTGCTGAATCAACAGTCTCTGGACCCAACCGGTTCCCTCCCTCACAAAGAATCTGTCTGGATCTCTTCAAGGTATATTCTGAATGAATTAACTCGACAAATCATCTGACTGCCTGGCTAATCAAACTATCCGTCTCTGCAGACATCAGTGATTCCAATGCCGGACCTGTGCCTGAACCAGTTCATGTTCTCTCTGTGAAAACCTTTCAATAAACTCTGTTAAACTTTTACTCTGCTTCCAGTGGTGTTCTGCATGTGGGTTAAGTCTCTTAAGCCAATCATGACATGCTAAACAGTAACTTGAAAAAGGTTTTTGTCTGTTTTTTACTTCTCAGGTAATTGTAAATTCTGAAGATAACAAACAAATGTTAATATGTTAAAAAAATATGCTACATTAATAAAAAAAATGAATTTGAATGATAGTTAGAAAAAGGAATGAGGAATTGACTCAAATGGCTTAATTTGAGAGAGGAGGATGCATGGATGAAGGAGTCTGTATGAATGAGGGGTAAAGAACTGAGGTTACTTGATCAGCAATGCAGAGGTATAAAATAATACCATATGATAAGGAGGAATTACTAAAACAAAGAATATTATAAACAGAATAATAAGTTGAAATATTAAAAAAAAGAACACAAATAGACAAATTCTGAAACCATGGTGTCATTTCTGGGTGGTTTTATTTCAGCAACATTGAGGGTTTCTCAAATGAGGTTTGCTTTGACATCCATCTACCATTAAATCTGTTTGAGGGAAGCAGGAATATTCAGAAAAACCTTCCGAGCTGATTGGACAAAGCAACACATGCTACCTGCATACAAAAGTTTGGTTTCAGCCAATCTTGGTAACAAATGAAATAACGGCAGACACCACGACAAACTACAACCCCTTAAACTCTTTACTTTTAAAGATGATAGTGTAGAATCAGCAAGGCTAGTTGTTCCCACCTTGGAATTTTTCAATGGATTGTTACCTCCTTTTCTGAGAAATGTTAAAAGCAATAGCCATGGTTCTTAAAAAGTTTTATTTTTTACTAAAAGATTTAGGTTTGGTAAAAGATTGAGTCTGTAAAATCTTGTTCTAGGTTGTTTTGTGTCTTATATGTGCACTTTGAGGCACCTCTGAATTTTCTTAATTTGTTCATAAAGGCTCTCACTGTCGTTTTATGGAGTCTAATTAATTCCCTTTCCTGACCAATAAATGTGGATGGTACTGTTTCTCATCTTCTTATCTGTTTCTTTTGATCGGGGACATTGTGTGTTGTTTTCTGAGCTATTTAACCCTTTTCGTGTTCTCAGACAGTTTTTGCATATAACTGTGTGTGTGTGTGTGTCAGAATCTGTGGAGTTTTGTAAAGGACCTAAATGCAGAGCTGAAGAAGCAGAGAATATTTCATGTGGATTTGAAGAGGTAATTCGTACAGACACATAACACAAAACAAAGTGAAAAGAAACCTAGGAACCAAAAACTAAAAGAATCCAGCAAACGGTAACTGCAGAGGAGGAGTGTATATATGCCAAACAGAACAAATAATTGAGTAATTCAGTGATTGGGAGTAGGTGTGGACAGAAGAATCTAGAAGGGAGCATAGGAGAATGAAAACTGCACAAGGGGCAACAGAGATTAACCAGTAAATAAAACAGTGCTCAAATATAACTAGAAAATAACTTTGGTCACACTAAATAGAAATTAAACGAAAAGAAAGAATGACATAAATCTGGTTGTGGTTACATTCAATTAGGCTTCCAAAAAAGTGGATAATCACAATCAGTTCATTTTTGATTTTTATCAAGGGCTACAATTTCTATTTATTTATTTATTTTTGCCCAGGCTGGTTTGGATAGGATGGAGTGATAGATGGATAATTTCTAATGGATAATTATCACTAAGAAACTACACTTAGACACTTAGATTACTAAACATGTCTGTCATAATTTGTATGATGGAAACAACTGATTTTGACTAAAAAGCACCACAGAAAAGCCACTAGTGCCAAAAAAAGTTAAAACTTTTGAGCAAAACTTGTTTAGCGCTGTATCCCGTTTATGATTGAGAATTGTGATTGCAAAAGGAGGAAAACAGTCGGATGGATGGAAGGATGGATGGATGGATGGATGGATGGATGGATGGATGGATGGATGGATGGATGGATGGATGGATGGATGGGGAGGCAGAGGTCAGAGTTTTAAGTGGTTTATTTAAACAAGAAAATACAGGACTTGCTGAGAGCCGTCCAGACCTCAGACATGAAACGAGGAAGGCGGTAGTCTTAGACACGAAGAGAGAGCAGGTTAAATTGATTGCTGCCAAGCGCGATCCGCAGCACTTTCAACCCATGGAAACAGGGAAACAACGATTAAACGTTTTCTCAGACTTAAGGCCTGGTTATACTCCCGCAGCAGTGTGTTGCAGTGAACTTGTCACAGATATTTTTGATTTATGCCCAATATTGAAGCATGGTCTGCGCTACTTTATTCCACGCCACAACACAAGAGGGAAAATCAAAAACTAGCTGTGGGTCTAGATACGGCCAAGGCGGTTAGGAAGTGGGGGCAAGTTTGTGTGACAATGGAGGGATATGAGGGTGAAAAGGAGCGGGCATCCAGGTAGAAAAAGGGTCCCAGCGTTCTCGCACACCTCGCTCTTCTAGGTGGTCCATTTTCAAAAGTCGCTTTCCACAATGGCAGTCATACAATAAAAACAAGCTGGTAAGGTACCAAACAGGAAATACGAATTGTTTAAAGTGGATGTAGATTTGACCAATCAATTCACTTATAATTTGGGAGAGGTGGGAGTGTTTCTGTGGAAGAGGCTGGGGCATATTTATGTTCACCTTTAGAAAGACGCTGGCCAATTGAGTCCCAATCACGTCCGTAGCACCCTGACGCTTTGATTGATTTTTAGAATAATGCTATATATATATATATATATATATATATATATAGAGAGAGAGAGAGAGAGAATGTCAAGCCATATAGCTGTATGCCAAGAATGAGCGACAAATCGTCTCTCTGATCCATTACTCCAGGATCTACAGCGCGGCTATTGGGAAGAAATGTGGTCGAATGGTGTCTAAGAGAGGGAAGGTTTTTTCACAGAGAGGGGATCTCACCCTCCAAAGTAACAACAGCAGACATTGAGGACAGTTACAAGTGCCTCAGAATCCTAAAAGCAAATAGGAATCTCAAAGAGATGACAAGGGAAGCAGGTGACAAGGACAGCACAGAGGCACATATCATGGCTGAACAGGAGCAGGCCATGAGCACTAAAGCAACAGAGGCCCAGATATACCATACTAGACAAGACCCCAGGTGTAGAATGTGTAAAGAAGCAGCGCACACAATCCAGCACATAACTGCAGGGTGTAAGATGCTGGCAGGGAAAGCCTACATGGAGTGCCATACCAAGTGGTGGAATAGTATACATTAACATCTGTGCAGAGTGGCTCATTCCTGGCGGCTTCTCCGTGGGGCCCAGCCGGCTGGGGCTTTGGGTCTCCCGGTTCTGGACTCAGTACTCTGGGGGGCACCTCTTCGGCTCTCCACAACCACTTTTGAGCATTTTTTCTTTGGATAAACTTTGCATGCACAAGTGCACTCTCACAAACAACTACAGGTGATTGGTTCCAGGTACTCAGAGATTCACTTCCATACAGAAAGCCCATATTCTTATCAGGAAACACAGAGTACATGTCAGATTAAATAATACTACTTCAGCGATAGTATCTAAGTGTTATTTTATTTTATGTCTCGTGATGTTTCTGTTTGTTGTGTTGTTCTTTGTTAATCTCTTTGCAGGTGATGAAGCAGACTAAAAATGTTTTATCATTATCTCCCTTTTAGCTCCTCTTTCTTTAATCTTTTCTCATTTTTTCTGTTTTTCCTCTTCTGTTCTACTTACATTGCAGTGTCTATATACAGTAATCTGTAAAACTCCCTGCATAATTATAATTAAGCAATTTATATGCATGAAACAAGCGGAACACTATGACAATAGCCCTACTGCTCCACTTGTGAAAGTAAAATCTATTGGGCTATTTTTGGCATCAAGACAATTATTCTTATTGCCACATTGCCAGACAGGACAGTGTTAAAAAAAAGGAAAAAAAAAAACAAAACATCTGTGCAGAGTATGGAATGGAAACCCCAAGGTCAAAGTGGGAAACCCCCTCAAGTTTGACCAAGCCAATGGACATACAGATGAAAATAATGGTAATGGCAAAACAACTGGACATTGTGGTGGTGGACAAAGAGCAGAGAAAAGTCATTGTGGTAGACATAGCAATACCAAATGACTGCAACAACAGGAAAAAGGAACATGAGAAACTAGAGAAATACCAGGGCCTCAGAGAAGAACTGGAGACCTGGAAGGTCAGGGCATCAGTGTCATGATTTTATCTAAGACTCGGACCCAAATGCAGTGAAACCAAACAGAGAGACACATGAAAAGTTTGACGGATTTTATTGAAGATGTTAAGCTCGGTGCAGAGTTTCTCTGAACTCTGCTCGGCTGGAACTGGAAGATGAGGGGAAGACAGTCTATTAGTTCAGGCTCAGTGGGAAATTTGATTCGTTGATTTGAAGCAGAGGATCTGGTTGTTGACTCACGTTTCCAGAGAAGTGAAGGATCCTTGACTCCAATCTGTGTGTTGGTTTTCCAGGGTTTGTCTGACTCGGTGGAGGGCGGAACAGGGTTTACCCAGAACTCGGACGGTATAGGGGAATGGAGACGCTGATTGCCACTCAGATTTCCTGCTGTACTTGAACGGGTCGTGCTGAAGATGATTCCCTTGCTCAGAGAGTACGTCCTCAAAGGAGACTGGATCCAAACCTCCTGTTTGAATCCCTGGCTCAGTTTAGACTCAATTGATCCCTCCTGGGAGAGGAGGTCCGAAAAGGTCCAATTTGCAGGATGACTTCCAAAAACTGGCAAACACTCTGGCGTCGAGGTACTGGCAATCAGCAGCTTAAGAGCACTCCGTTAATGAGGTAACCGTCAGCAGGTGTGCGAGGAGGCGGACCGGAACCAGGCACCTCCTGCTGGTGGAAGGGAGACAAACACAAAAAAAACCACACCGACAGGAGCCCTGACAATCAGTGGTGCCAGTGGTTGTTGGGGCTATGCATATATGTGTGTATATATATAATCATCGGGGTGTGTATATGTGTATAGATAGCCAAAACAAAAAAGCTGTCAGTTTGGGAGAGGAAGTACTATCTTTTTGAACATGACTGTACCTGTGCCTGAATGTGAATTATGTAAAAGTTTTGTTTTCAAGTTTTATTTTCCAGAAGGAAACTACTTTAGGTAGTGAGGTGTTTCCCTAGTCATTCGCCTGAATTAATGACCAGATTAATCCAATTACGACTCACTTAGTAGATTTATTGCACTCTGATGTATTATTCATTACAGGTTACATTTGTTGTTAAAGAATGCAGGCGGTTTCAGCTGTGCCACTATGAGTTTAATGTTTAATTCATGGAACGCTCCAGCTGCTTGATTTTTTCCACAAGATGCAGCACGCTCTGCAGTGTTTTCTGGTAACAGGGTTCTGTATGTGTCAAATGCGTATTGATCATCAAGGCGCATTTGTGTTTGGTGACAACAGTATGATTAGACCGTTAATATAATCCACAACGGGTGGCTTGAACATAGCATGATAAAATTTAAATACTCACTGAAAGAATAGTGCTAGCAGACCATGCATTTGTGTAAAAAAATTATTAATTAACATGATGGACAAGAAGAGGGGACACATGTATGTCCTCTGTGTATGTTAAGCAGCATGAAAAGTAATCCTGATGGTCCCTCCTGCCCAGAAGCTTTCTGTTTTGTATCCTAGTTTTGCAAGTAGTTCACTGAAACTCTGCCTGGGGCTCATCTACACCTGCCCCGAGGTCATCTTTTTGACTTATCTTTCAGTTCTCATGCTGTGTGATGTTTTTATATATCATATTCAAGTGTGCATATTGGCCTTTAAAATGCATATATTGATCTATTTAAACTGTGTTCTATATCTTGACCCACTTTATGCTTATCAAAGAAAGTTCATCAATGTCGCCACAGGAAGGATCATTAGAGTTGCTTACTTTCCTACAGTTCCATTGCATAGTGACCCTGAAAAATACAAAGAGCTTCCCTACAGGGGATGGTGCCAGGTTATGCATCATAGAGGCCATGCTCTGCAGTAAGCCTTTTGTCTTCGTTGTTCATATTTAATATGCCCATCATGTCCCCCCTTTCACATTTTGCAAACACATCCCCCAACAACGTGCAGGGATACATTTATCATAAGCAGTTTCTAGACTGCTCCCTGTCTCAGAAACCAGAGAAATTGATCTCTCTCAAGTCTTCAGTTACATGTTTCCTGAAATACTGGATTTGTCCTTGTAAATTCCTTATTGAAGGAAAATACATTTAATTTCAGTTTATTCATAAACCAAATACTTACAATTTAAAATTAAAAGCCAAGCTTTGTTTCTCAAGCATAATATAGGTAATTGTTTCCTTGTATATTTAAAATAGAATATATTATTCCAAAAAAAAATTAAATAGAAAAAAACTAAAAACCTTTAGAATTAATTCAAGACTTGTATCAGTCTAGAAGTGGTCAAAAATCCATTTCTAAGATTTAAAGAATCCAGCACTTAAGAGGGAGCCATTGTCAACAATAAGAACCCATATTCAAAATAACATACCTACTCTCTTTTTCCAGTGACTGGCTCTTCCTTTCTCATGTGGGGACAGGGTATTGGAGCTGGGGTTGGGATTTGAGGGTTGGTGAGTGGTGGAGGGGGCTGGTGGCTGTCTGGGTTGTAGCCTGCCCCTGGTGCTTGGCCCCTTGTTCCCCTGGCAGAGGGTAGAGACTAGGGTGCCTATTTGGGTCAGTGGGGCAGATGCCTCCCTGGGAGAACCCCAATTCCCAGTTGTGTGCTCCCAATTGATGCTTCCCCTCACCTGGTCTATTACACTAACACACACATTGGATCTCGGGAGGAGATAATCAACAGGGTTGGTCTTCGCATGCTGGTGGAGGCCTGTTTCCCAGTTTTAATGAACACCCTAGTCAGCATTGTTTGTAACATTTCCAGACATATGTTTGTATGTAGGGCATCAGGGTGGGTATATTCGAGGTGGATCGGCCTTTCTGGCTTTGCTTCCGATGTTCACGCCCACCAGTGGTTGCTTGAAGGCATTCAGACACTAGGGTTTAGAGTGGGACATTTTAATATTTTTGTGGGAGGTTTGCGGGATGCAACAGGCAACAACACTACATCCTAACAGGAGGCGGGCTGGCATGGGGTCTTTCAAACTTTAAACCTCTGTTCTGTCCACTGCACCTTGGGCTGGGCCCTTGGTCATGGCTTGGCTGGGGTTACTGGCTCTCCTTTGGTTCTCCGGTCTTTGGTTCCCATCCAGTGACTTCAAAGTTTGTCTGTCTGCTGGGATGGGGGATTTCTTTCTCACCTCCTTTTCCATCTACATTGTATATTGTTTTACTCCCTAAATAATTTGTTAACAAAGTTTCATACTGTATACAAGTATCAAGTGGAACCTTATGGTCATGTCAATGGTCTGCTTGTGAAAGCTAAGATGTTGGGCTATCAACTATATTGGCAAAGCAGGACACAGAAAAGGAGAGGAAAAGGGAAGAGGCTATTTAATCTAATCTATTTAAAAAAAAAACTTTAAAGATTCATGCAGGAGGTGACCAAACACACCAATTAAGCTTTTTATCTTTTGTTCAATAATTTAGGCTCAGTTGTTTCAATATGTAATTTTATTAAACGAATATCTTATCCAGATTTTTGGAAGAAATTCCTGTTCATGTAGGCAAAAATGGGAGCTCAAAAGAAATTAAATACTCTTAAGCGTCATTGAAGAACTGAATCAACTGATATAATCCAGAGTGAGTTCAAAGCCTTTCAAGCAAAAACAAGACAAAAAACACCACCCTCACTTTTCATATAATTTCATTTACTTTGCCTCATTGTTATCGGCATTTTAAAAATGTTTTGCCCACACTGAAGTGCTTATTATCGGAATGGTAAGATGTTACATGAAAACCATTCAGGGCACTCACTGAAGCACATTAATGTAAAAAACAAAGCTTTCAGACTGCCCAGATAACTAGACCCCAGCCTTCTACTGATCCAGTCACAGCTGAGGCAGTTAAGCAGCACCCTGAGAAATCTGACACTAAGCCAAGTATGACATAATCTCCCACAGTATTATATTTCCTGTCTGGAAACTTTCAGGGATCTGTTGGGAGACTGAAGGGTGGAAATTATGTAAAACAATATTAAGTCAGTATGGAAAGCTATTCAACAAGGCTAATTCTAGAGGCTCACAAATTAAATTTTGGGGTGTTTTTATAAGTAGGAAATAGCTCATGGCAGCTCAATTGTTTTGAACAATGCCAATACAATCAAAAGCAAAAGGATGTATTTTGCTGTGCTTCATCGTATAAAGAATTTAACTACAATAGGACACCTTATTAAGTGAGGCTAAGAAAAGATTGTGGTTTGCCTGAATACCCAAAAATTTCATGGTAACCAGTCTATATCCTCTAGGAGGACAAAGTGTTCTTGGTATTCCAATCCAGTGCACGTGACAAAGCAGTACTTAAAATCTTTGGCTTTTGTAAAAATTAGACTAGAAAAACTAAACAGCAACATGTTATGTTTGGGGCCAACTTTCTTTTTTTCAATATCGAATTTGTGTACTCGACTTTCTATGTACTTATTACAAATTTTCATGTGGTGTAGACTCAGAAAGCATGTCAAAACCTCAGTTTGACATGTTTGCAAGGTTACAGGGTTGTGCGGTGACTTCTGCCTTTAAACATAAAGACAATCTCTAATTAATGTAAGACTTATGGAAGAACTCAAACTAACACTTAAGCCCTGAAAACAAAGCTTCTGGCCAAGATTTGAACCCATGAATTAGAATAAAATCGGAATTTTGAAAGAAAAACCATATTAATGTAACAAATATAAGACACTGAAGATGAGAAAAATATGACCTGAGCTTTCATTCTTGAAATAAGCAGAATTAAAACAGACCCTTTATTTTCCTTCTCCATTGCAATGTAAGAGGCTGACCAAATAATTACAGGCAAAAAGTGAAACAAATTACCTCAGTTCCTAAAAAAATTGCAGCTATTTATCTTGTGGCTCAATAAGCCAAAAGCGGTTGACATTGTGTCCTGTAACCCATAGCATGATTGTACTCACCCTTTGTAGAGCAAATGTTTGAATAAAAAAAAAAGATTGTATACGATTATCATAACAGTCAAGTATGAAAAAACTATTTCAGTGGAATCTCCCACTAGCCATATGATCATCTAAGTATTTTTACTTCCTTCGACTGTCCAAAAATAAGAATATTAAGAGAATTCTAGCTTTTAGTGGTCTATTTATACTAAATGGGTATAGAAATGCTTAATCCTCTGAGATGTGGTAAGATAATGGTCCATGCTTAATATTTACTAAAAGATAGAAAGAGATTGCTAGACAAATGTTTTGATTTTTTGGTGTTTTTCGGGCTGATTCTCTGTCGCTCAAGAATTTTTTGATCAGGTCAAGTTTCTGCCTCAGCGTCGTGTAGTATACAGGGTGTAAAGAGGGGTGATCAGCCTTTCATGACCACGTCCTGATCAAGAATAGTACGGTCGGGGTAAAGTCAAACATGTTTGAAATTCAGTCGGCCGTCATAAGGTGTTTGTGAGCAAATTCTGCTTCTGAAGCAGAGCTACGAGCGTCTACGAGCCAATTTAGCATAACCTAAACCAGTGCGCATACGCAAACAAGGGAGTACTTCTACTTCTTCCAGATTGATGAGTTCGACCAGCACCATCTCTCAGAGCTGAGTCCGACATGTGCTTTTCAGACGTACAGTACAGTAGGTAGATCGCATCAGAGTGTCGGGCCGCACAGTGTGAGAACATGCATCGTGAGCTGTGAACTGTTAAATCCTTGTCATACAGTTTGAGTTGTAGGTGCGTGCAACGATTCAAAATGACACACAGCGTATGCCTGGCTTTACTCCATTGCAAGTGTCTGGGCTCCAAGGGAAAGAATACTCTAATCTTCATCTAAAGCTATTCATCCAAGCTCTTACAGAAATAATGACTTCTGCCGGGGTCCGAGCGCCAAAGAACTTATTTCATTCATTTCACTAAAATCTTTCTAATTGCTTATTTTCTCCATGTGAATCTCTTCAGGTTGAATTTCAATGACATCCAGAATATGCAGGTCAATTTATTATGAACAGATTGAAATCCCTTTCCTCATAACACAAAACTTTAAAAGTTTATGCTTACATCAAGTGCCTAGAGATGGAATCCGTGTGTGAACTGGAGCTTAACAAATAAACTGAATTGAATAGAATTGAATTTAAAAACACACCTTTGTTTTATGTCATTAAATACTGAAATTGTTTTAGATGTAGTAAAAACATAAAATGAAATAACAATTCCCAGCAATTTTAAATAATGAGTCTTCAAATAATTTTTTATAACTGGGTTTCTGGAATGATTAGTTTCTCTAACATTATTAAGCAGAGGGTTCATTTATATATATACTCCAGGCATCATTACATCTTTTAGCCATTTGATAATAATAATAATTGGACTTTATTGATCTAACACTGGAGAAATTTACTTCTGCATTTAACCCACCCCCTTGAAGAGCAGTGGGGTGCCATTTTGTGGTGCCCGGGGAGCAGTGTGGGGTTAAAGGTCTTGCTCAGGGACCCAGAGTGCAGGCTGTAAGGATCAAACCTCGACACTAAACCTTGTCAGAACACAAGAGCAATGCTCTGACAATTAGGCCAATACTCCTTTTTTGCATTTGTTACTAATATTATTTACTTTAAGATGAACTTTGGGAAGTTTTTGTACATTTGAAACAATCCAAATCTACTTGAACTGTATGTATATTCCAAGAAAGTGTTGAGTTTGCACCTGTTTTCAAGATGTTAACTGTAAGAAACATATTTCCTGTACTTGTTAAAGAGTTTATTAAAGCTACAGTGTGTAATAATTACAGGGATATACAGTCAGAAATGTAATATATTATACATAACTATGTTATTTTATCATCATCTACGAGCTCAGCCTCTTAACCTTAATATCTGCGTTGCCTTAGAATTCGTTATTTATAATTACATAGGAGCTACGGCAGCGCAGAGCCAACAAACTAGGATTGCGAGATCACCAAAATGTCACAACGATGTAGAAAAAATAACGGGTATATTTATTATCTTAAGTCTACATGAAATCCATACCCTACACAGACTAATGAAATATTATCTGTAAAATTATCTATGTAAACAAACCTCATCACTTGAGAAGGTAGGTGATGCGGAGGTCGTGGAAGATATTTTGTCCCGTAACGCTTGCCGTACTGTTGGGGGGGAGAAGCGGTGGGGGGGAGATGTTCATGTTGCCGCAGTCTGCAGTCTGACCGCTAGATGTCGCTAAAAGTTACACACTGTAGCTTTAAGCATTCACTTTTTGTTAAGTTTTTCCACACGGTTCTTTTTTTCTGTGGCTTTGACAACACAGCAAACGCTGAAATCATTAGTCTATTGAGTTTCAATGGTGAAAATGTGACTATATTAATGTTGCAACTTACCTGATTTAGAAAACCTTAGGTTTAAGAGTTATGATTAACATTGGACTTGTTTTGATATTGTGACACAAAGGGTATCAATCAATGTAAAAGTTACACAGTTTTAATGTTTTGATTTGGTTTGGCTCATATATATTTCTTCCCTACTACATGTTCACCTTTTGCACAGGGGGAAATATTTGTTCTAGTATGAGAAACACACTAGAAGCAATTCCTAACATCAATGTTTACAGCTGAATATACAGTAAATTTTGCCATGCTAAGCACTTATGTTTTTTTTCATATCTTTCTCTTTAAGTTGGCAAAACTTTGGCCCAACTGACTGGTCAGAGAGCCAGCAATGAATAATGTCTTATGCTTGCTTAATCTGGTTCAGCACTTCTCTACTGTACCTCCTCATAGAAATTGTGATTTATTTTTTTGCATTTGTGGAACTAAATGAGAACTTCTGAGGTTTTCATCCAACATAATGGTTGTCTCTATTCATTTTAGCAGCACATTATCACCCTCAGGCACTCATTTATATTTTTTCTAGCACCATGTCTTAATATTTTTCATATATATTTATTTTCAGACAGAAATCCTTCACGATTTTATTGCAGTCCATGACCACATTCAGTAAAGTTCACTCAGTCTCCTGCTGTTAGCTGTCTTTGTCTCATATTACTTTTTCAATTCTTAACTATATCTCCAAAGTACTGTATTAGGACATTTATTAAGTGGCAATACAAATACTGGGCTTTAAAGAGGAAACTTCAAAATCACATCCCTGATTATTTTCCTGGATTTCTTAGAATTCCAAACAAAAACAAGGTGATTTCCACTCAAAGTTTATTTAAAGTTTTTTTTTTCATGTGACAGGTACTTCACCAGCAGTAATTGCTCAAAGTTGTACAAAGTTGCTCTTGGTTGCTTGGTTGTATATTTTTATGGATTAGGGTCAGAGTAGGAATGGATTGGTGTTAGTTCTGTAGTTTCTAGTTTATTCAATTTTTTTGCAAGTTCCTGCCACAATCTCTCATGTATTGTGGACATTAATATATGACGAGGGGTAATGCCTGAACAGGGGTCTCGATGAAGCGTCAATATTGGTTGAGTTTGTACTGTAATCAGAATATGTTTCATTTCGGAGCTCATTTTAAGGTAAAAACTGAAGAGTGCTAGAAGGACTGAAATATCAACAGCAAAAAAGCTCTGAGCTACATATCAAGTCAAGAATGCCTCTTTGCATTCTGGGAGACATGCAATACCAATGTCCAAGGACAGGTTACAATCAACAGCACCATCAAATACTGACCTTGGGATGACCTACTGCTCAGGTTGAAGTTTGAGTCTGTTATTTCAGAAACTGCCTGGATGTAGTTAAATATTGCACCTAGAAGTGTTGCATTGTTATGCTTTACTGTTTGATACTGCTTTACCTGTTATTGTAAACAATTTTATAATACTGTAAGTGCTGCTTGGTAAATGTAGCACCGTGTATATTATGATACCTTTTATCTTGACCAGGATATCCATGTCAATGTATTTCTTTTCTTGTAAAAATAAAGGTGAAATAAATGTTAACATGGGAATTTCACTCTGTTTTTCTGCAGCTTGTGTCATAATTTGGACGTACCATCTGCATCCCTCTGCAAAGATCCAGTATAACACATCCAATTTTGATGGGCCTGGTGTCTTCTTTTTACAGGACTAATACAGCCTTTGGCAGCTGAATCTCTGTTGAATTTTGAGAGACTAGTGCATCACAAAGATAATTAAAGGTAATTTTCTAAACTGGTGCTGTCTTTTCTGTCAGCTCTGATCAGCTGTACCATTCTTCTCTGACCCATCTCATCGACAAATAGTTTTTATCTCCAGAACTGCAAACGCAGCCAGTAGTACTACTTGTGACTATTTCCAGACGTATTAACTACTTGTTACACAATACTGCTGCCTGATTGGCTGCTTTGATAGGCAGATAAACAAGAAGGATTCCTGAGAGACAATTGTAAAGTTTAACATAACAGATCAGTAACCAAAAAGAAGCTGGAAGTTGTCTAACAATTATCCACTGTCATGCTCAGACAAAAGAGAAATTGATTAGTTGTTTCTTGTATATAATTAGCTATTCCTGCTACAGCAAAAACACCATACTCTCACCCTGCAGCGCCAATAGGGTTTCCCACTTTAAAAAGATTAACACTAAGATAGCTATAGGATGAGACAGAGTTTGACCAAGATTGAAATTATGTGCAACGCAGCTATTATTTTTGTTTAATACACTGCATCTGTCCCAACTAGCAACCTGTTTTTTGGAGGGTTTTAAAACAAAAAGCCATAACTTGTGACAATGGTTACTGCTCAGCTGCCCTGACTCCTGTAGTCATTAAGTGTTTTGAAAGGATTATATTAAAATAAAGAAAGCACTGACACAGCCATATCCCTTCTGTAGAGCCATAAATCTTATATTAGGATACAGTTTGTCAACTTAATTTCAGCTTTTAACACGGTCATCCTGGACAAGTATCAAAGTTTCTGAACCTAGAACTGTCCCCCTGTCTCTATTCTTTTGTTAGAAACGTCATGCCTACTGTACCAGGCCCCGAGAGGTAAGCATAGAGAACTACACATCATCCCCCCTGATTCAGGACATAAGGATGTCACAGGGCTGTGTGCTCAATCCTTCCCTCCCTGCCTTGTCCATTTAGGACAGTTCTGTCATCCACAACATAAACCTTCCTGTGAATGACACCACCATGTTGGATTTCATTCAACATGGTGGAAAGAATCAATCCAGAAAGGAGAGTTTTCAGATAATAATCTTGTCCTGAACACCAGAAAATCAAGGCAGGTAATTGTGGAGTTAAGGAGGGCCAGACGGACAAAAGAGTGCTCTAGGTTTTGGAGAGTCTTTTTTAACGTCAACGTTCTTGGGCTTTCATATCTCCTTTTAACTGTCCTGATGAAGAGAGCTAAAAAAGACTCTGAGCCAGGAAGTTATGTAAGTTTACAGTGCTTGTAAATATATACAAAGCCACAATAGAGAGCATCCTCTGTCTGAGACCAACATTTTGGGACAGGAGCTGCACAGCACAGGGCAGAAAGAACATGGTCTGAATGTCTAACACTAGGCAGGGGATTGTGGGATGCCCTATCTTTGATCTGGGCTCAACATGTACTGTACTGTATATTGGACAAGGTGAGAAGAGTGCAAGGACCTCATTTTTTCCCTCTCCACATCCTGTGTGTAGTGTTCAGAAACACAATACAGAACCATTGCCTACTTACATAAACAAAGAAAGCCCTTTCCTTAGAGCTGTCATAGTTAAAACTCCCTTTTTCACTCTCACTTGTGCAAAACTTTATTGCTCCAAATTATCTTGGTACTTCTTTTACTCCTTTATGTTAAAGCTAGGATGCCACAAACTACATTCCATCGAGAAAACTCCTGTGTATGCATAATGAAGACAATTCTGATTAAATAGAGGTTGTTCTGGCGCATGAGTTTTGTTCTATAACTTTATGGAAATTATTGGTAAACATTAGGAAATGGCTACATGTGATCAAAATGACTCATACAGAGGAGAATTAAGTCATTCTTCAAAATTCCACCATTTGCCAGAGGACAAAACCTTACCTTACAGTTTCTGGTATTTTCTTATGCATCTGTTCTTATTTGCAACATTTTTTTTTACACAGTATCTATCCCTTATGTCACATGATATTGTTGACTCTCTGGTAGGCTGTCCCACTAATTCAGATGCGTTATTTAGAAAAATCAGTTTGTTTCCATGACTCAAAGAACTGTTTTTTATTCTCTCAGTTTGAACTCCATCTTATATAACCCATGCCATGAATATTTCTCCCTTTTGGCTTACAATGCTAAAAATACACTTTAATAACTGTCCACAGCTAAAATCCTAAAATTCCTAGGGTTAATGTATTATTTGAACAGTAATAAAATACGGCGTCTTGCAGCTCCAAATGCTTCTTTTTTGATTAAAGAACACAGTGATTGCACTTTATAGCCAAGCATGCTGTTGTTTTAACAGCCTTCCTGCACTCACCAATACACCTTAGAACATTGTCTGATTAAATATATAGGGAACTGTAAAAAATGGGTTTGCCTGTTTTTAGCAAGTCTTATAATGCTTTACATTGAATTGATGGAGAAATAAAGAATCTCTCAAAGGGTTTGTCAACTTTTACATATGATCCATGTTTGATCATGCATTTATTTAATGCTACTAGACTTCATTTTGTAGAAGTGATGTATTGAAACTGTTTTGAGGTGCAATTAATCTTGTTGAAAATTAACAGAAAGCAGAGACCGTTCAATGTGAGAAGGGCTAAACATAAAGGTAAAAAAAAAAGTTATTCAGCCACTGTGGGGAAAGATATTTTCATGGAACTTCTTGGAGAGAATATCAAATATATCCCCTGCTTTTCTCTTTCTCTTCTTTATATTATTATAATAGCAGTTGTGGATGTGAATCTTTTTTATAAATATTCTCATTATATGTTATTAGGAGATGCACAACTGCAAACTCCAAACAAAAACCTGCCAAGACATGTCTATTCAACCAGTATGGGATGCTTCAAAAGAGAGACCATTTCTCAGAAGCAGAAAATGTCCCCATTATATCACTGGGATCTATGTCTAATGTTGGAGAATCTGTTTACAAGACAGCTAGTAGCTTTGCACTTTGCAAACCTGTCCTTTTTGTAAATGTGTTGAGAGTGCTGGATTGTCCAAAAAAAAAAAAAGAAATAAAGTCTTTTTTTCCCCACCCCATTAGCCCTTTAGTTCACTTTAGTTCGCTACTGTCTTAGACTTAGAAAAACCTTATTGTCATTTTTGTACACAAGGGGTATATACAGCTCTGAAGACATTTCCATTTCTTAAAGAGCTGCAGTGATAAAATGTAAACATGGTGACCAGATGTAAACAAGATGTAAGCGCTAAATTGCGAGAGCAGGGGTTTACTCCAGCATCTTTAAAAGATTCCTCTTCCAACCTAAACGCATTGATCGTCAGCACTAGGTTTATCACACCAGACCCACCTGCTGCTAAAACTAGCACAATTTGCAGTGCCACTACACTAGCTCACTGTTGCAAATACCCTGGCAGATGACATTATCTAATCAGGCAAGGGGGCTTTGCTATGATAAATGATTGATGAACATGTGTTTTAATAGGTTAACTCGTAAACCGCCGATCTGACTCCTAACCAGCCCAAATGATCTCCACCCACCCAAAGCAGTTTTTACCCTCAAAATCAAAATGAAAAAAAAAAAAAAAAGCCCAATTGGGCGGTAAGCCGCCCAATATGGCAACACTGCGAACTAGGATTATATGATTCTTATGAATGACGGAATAGGCGTAAATTTGAAAGGAAAATCGGTATGCCAACAGAAAGACAGTAGACCTACCAGACATGCTCTATTATATATTTAAATTTGCTTGATTTTGTTCATTCATTCTGCAGTCCTGTCAAAAATACTGCTGACTAAGATGATGCTAATAAATTAGTTACCTAACTTGAAATAGGAGATCACTGGAAACATGGCTAGCTTTGATGGTTTTGTCATAATGCTATACTACTTCAAGTTACCAGATGCTCTGGAAACATGACAGAGTTAATTAGATCCACTGATTGCACTTGCACTGGTGGCATAATATACACAGCTTAAACTTGAGTGTATTTGAGTCTAAGATGGAATAATTGTTCTGGTCCAATTCAGGCTCACAGTCAGCTCTGACATTCTTAACAAAATTTAGCATCAAACATTTATTTGAAATTGGTGAACCACTAAATATTCATCGTTAACAACTTAGGAATTCTTACTTTATGAAATATTTATTTTGTTTAAAATATAAAAAATATGCAAAAAATGGTGTGTGTGTGTGTCCCCCCATGGTCTTGTTGCAGTCAGTGTTGTCATGGATCAAAGGCAAATTAAGAAACATTACTTCTTGCATAAATGAAATGAAAGGATCAACGAATATCCGGACGCATTACAATGTGAGCCAGTGTTTCAATGTCTTCCAGGGTTAAAACTAATTTACTATTGATTCCCCTCAAAGCCCTTGCTTTAGACCAAGAAACAAGCAAACAGCATAAATGTGGTGTTTGAACTATAAGATTGTGTGCATGTGATACCAGTGATTCCAGCTGAGTCTTGCTCTTGGTTAGCCATGTAGCAATGTCTAAGAAAAGAAGCTTTTGGCTAAGAAAGGAGTTTGTTGCTGTTTGCTGATGTTGTGGAAATGCTGATTAAGATGCACAATTTATTCAGGCTGGCCAGGAGGATGTCCATATCTTCCACTAACAGCCCCTTAGGGAGGCTGCTCAACACCAAACACAAATCATGGGCTGCTGTCAATTAACCAAAGTGCCTTTCTGTAACGAGAAAGTGCATGTGGCACAAGGCTATATATGCATGGCAATTTAGTAAATTCTCATTTGGTAAATGTACCCTGAAACAAATAAATGTAGAGAGGAAGGTCTCATTTTCATACTGGAAAGACATAAATAAAGATACAAAATAATTCAATTCAGTTCAGTTTATTTATATAGTGCAAATTCACAACACACATCATCCCAAGGCCCTTTGCAGAGAATTCCCTCAAACCATACAGAGTGATTGTTAAAGGTTTCCTAAAGACCCTCAGTAATTTGCATCAATTCATTGATTTCTTTATCATTCACTCTTTCTAGATGAGTCTATGTCATATGAAGGAAGTGGCTTGGGTATCATTGTTGACTTTGCAGCAGTCTCTCATACTCAGCACATGCAGAGACAGTGGAGAGGAAAAATTCCTTTTTAACAGGAAAAAACTTCCAAAAGAACGAGGCTCAGTTTGAATGGCTTCTGCCGAGGTTCAAGGAGAGTGAAGCAGACATAAAAAAGGAACATGGCAATATTAATAAATAAGTATGTTTTATGTTAAAAAGGTAACAGTAAACTAGCTACATAAGTGGCCGTGTTTATAAGGAAACAATTAAGCAGATGAGCTCAGAGTTGGTTTTTAGTTAAAAAAGGATGCAAGAGAGCACATACAGTTAGTTCCAGTTAAGGCTTAGCCCATAGCTATGCCTAGGAGAGATCGCTCAGGATAACATGAGCAGCTATAACTATAAGCTGTCATGATCTGGCCTGTTTGCTCTCCCTTAATTAGTAATTCCTCTCACCTGCCCTCTTCCTTCCCTGCCTCAATTATAATTTATTCCCCTCACCTGTTTCCTCTGGTTTATATTCAGTTCAGCCTGAGCATTCAGTGCCAGATCATTGCTTGTCTTTCTGTCAGTTTTTATTTGGTTCATGTCCTGGATCCTAGCTGCCAGTGGAAAGAGGGTTTTAGTGTTTGTCTCGTCTCCTGATCGTCCACTGTTCCTCCCCTGCGGAGTCCTCTGGATAGTGATGGTGAGATGAAGCCTCATGAGGCATTGAACCGTTTGGCCAAATTGCTTCAACGATCCCCACAGTTCATGATGCCTCATGTGAACATGTCACCACCTACTGGTGGAGTGCAGAACTAAACTTAGTAATAAAATCTGTTATGTTTGCAATGTTTTTATAAAAATTGTTTATGATTGTTGCTTATAATAAAATCATTTGGAAAGTTTTGTGTGTGTCCAATTTCTTGGAAAAGAAGAATCTCTTAAGGTACACCATTTTCTGTCATTTTAGTGATGTGAGCTCAAAGAGTGATACAGTGAAAGTGCTTGTGCAACTTGGGCAATGATGAGCAAAATTAAAGGTTTTCATTTTTATTAAGAAATAATAATTTTTCCACAGTTTTGGGCTTCAGTCTATTTCTTTTTTTACATACAACTTCACCTGCCTTTGAGAACACACGCTCACAAGGCACTGAAGATGCTGGCGTGCATAAAAAGACATGTACAAGTCTATATAAATTGGGGTACTGGAGTTTTTTTCCCTCCCAGTACTCCAATGGATTTTCCATTCTTGTTATGTTGGGCTCTGAAAGGTAGCGCTGGACTTCCACAGTGGCATCTGCAGTCACATTTTTTGATTTTCTGGCCTCCATCACGCTTGCATCTAAATGATGCCACAGTTTGCTACCTAAAAGAGAAAAGCAGATGTTAGCAAAAGTAATATGTAAAAGTTTAAAACAAAAAAAGACTGGTCACAAAATAATTACCTCCAGTAGCATCTTGAGAAGTCGAAGCCTGGGGTGTTTCATCAGAGCTTGGTGTAGAACGCATCATTGTGGCACATTCGGAGGTCAGTCTCTTAATTGCCTCAGTGGCTTTAGTGTGGCTGAAAAAACCAATTACTTTGAATCTGGGATCAAGCAGGGTAGCTAGGGCTAAAATGCTCATGGATTGTAACATTTGTAGCTTGTCCCGTAGTTGCCTGATGAGGTGGTCTCCAACTTCAAGTGAAGCAGGTGGTGCTGGTTTGGCCATCTCCTCCTGAAGGCTCTGCTCCAACATCTTTAAGAGGGGAATTACTTTGGAGGCAGAAACAGTCTCCTCTGCAGACAGCTCAACAGTAGCATAATAGAAGGGAATTAGCAAAGAAAGGCACCCTCGAACAATTTCGAACTCCTCTGATGTAAGAGGAGGATTGTAGTCCAGCTAACGCTGCTCCAACTGGCTCCCGTAACTCCATCAGACGCTGCAACATTAAATAGGTGCTGTTCCATCTGGTTTCCACTTCCTGCATCAGCTTCAACTCTTGTAGCCCCAGATGGCGCTGTACTTGTGAAAGCTTCTCCTGTTAAATACACAGATAAAAAGACAAATCACTGTAGTAATAACAAAATAATTAGATTTATGATAATCTGTAATAATGGGAAAGAGCATACCTTAGCAGTAGTGCTGCTTCTAAAGTAGCCAACCAGCTTCCGTGCTTTAGCCCGGATGCCAGAGAGCACAGGGTGCTGGTCAAGGGACTTCTTCACCACCAGATTCATTGTGTGGGCGACACAAATATGATGCCGAAGCTTCAGCTCCCTCACACAGGCAACCATATTAGGAGCCCCATCAGTCACCATACAAGTCACCTTGTTGGATATCCCCCACTCCTCCATCATGGATTTTTTCACAAACGCTATATTTTCAGCAGTATGTGACTGGGGGAACGACTGCACTCCCAGCAGCACAGTATTGAGCCTTGCTTTGTCATCCAGAAAAGGACATGTTACAGCCAGGTAGGCATCCATGTTGATGGATGTCCACATATCAGTTGTAAGGCTAACAGCAGCCACCTCTCCTACTTTAGCCTTGGCCTTCTGTTTAGCAGACTCAAATTTTTCTTCCACCATGGCCTTTAGAGCCTAAAATAAAAATTAAAAAACATAGAGCTAAATTATGAGGAAAACAAAGTACTCTTTCATTTAATGAATGTATCAATATATACCTGCCGAGTTGGAAGAACATAATTTGGATCCAATTTTGCCACAAATGCCTTGAATCCAACCCCATCCACAATGCTGAAGGGCTGTGTATCCTTCACAACGAGGTTGACCAGGAGCTCATCCAGCTCTTGCTTCCTGGTGGCTGGTTACAAAGAAATAAATAACAGTGTCCATTACCTGTTTTGGTTATTAATTTACTCAATAAACAAAATACCATAAAGAAAAATGGCATTGTGTATGTATACTATTTTAATAACTTACCATTTCTGGGCGTGGCTCCAGTGGCCTCCTTATTCTCATGCAGGGCACGGTAATGCCTCAGCATGGAAGAGGTGTTGTTATTGTATCCCAACTCCTTGGTCGAAATGCTCCCACATAGGTGACATCCTCCTCTTTCTTGCCTGCTCCATATCTATCCTCTCCACTATCTCCAAACTCCCAAATCTCTCTAAACTCTCTCAAATATCTAACTAAGCTCTCTATAAACTCTCTCTAAACTCTCTCAAATATCTAACTAAGCTCTCTATAAACTCTCTCTAAACTCTCTCAAATATCTAACTAAGCTCTCTATAAACTCTCTCAAAAAATCTCTCCAAACTATTACCAAACTATCTCCAAACTTTAACCGAACTCTACCAAAACACTCAACTGACAACAAATCTCCTGCAAACTCCCACATCTTGACTGAGTACTGAGGCTGTTTAAATGCCTTTCGAGTTTCGCGCAAAATCTGAACCGCTTCCCGAAGCGGTCACGTGGTATCACGGCAGCGAGGCCTCGGACGTCATCAATTTTGGCCCCTCCCCTAACTGAAGCGCGCCTCGACACACGCCTCGGGGAAACGCCCCCTCGATTACTCGACACACGCCTCGAAGCCTCGGCTCATCTCATAACATCACTACCTCTGGATTTTTGGCTCATTATGGGGGGAGGTTCAGTTTTTATCTAAGTAAGCCTGGCTCCAGGGTGGAGACCAGTTTAAAGTCTGCTTCAAGTTCCGGTTCCTACGTCCTGTCTCGGCTACCCTCTTCCACTGAGCCTGCCTGTCTTCACCTGATCCTGTCTGCTCCTGTGCGTGACCACCTGGTCATGCTTCTGGTCCCAGTCTGACTCTGAACCCTCCTGGAAGCCTGTGCATGCCTGGAAGTCTGGATCCTGCCACCTGTCTCTGTTCCTGTCTGATCTGGATCCTGCCTGTTCCTGTCTGTTCCTGTCTGTTCTGGATCCCTCACCAGGATCAGCTTCCAGCATAACCTCTGGGACTGCAGCACTGGGGACACTCGTGGTCTGGACTGTTAAACCAGGTAAGTGACCAACCCAGATAATCATATATCAGTTTATCGTCTTCACTTACCTGTGTTTCCTGTTCAGTCTGATAATTATTAACATAATTCATTAAAAAACTAATTGATTGATAAGCATAATATAAATAGAAAACACTTTGAGGGCCATCAAACATTTTGCATTGCAAGTTGGACAAATCTTCATTATTGCAGACACAATTATCTGAGATGAAGTAACGTTATTATCTGTTAATGGCTGCAGAATCTTGAGTACCACCTGGGTAAACCGCATGAAGGTGGAACCTATTTGTCATATAGTTATGATGCTTCAGTGACAGACAAATTGTAAATGCCACATAACATGCACATGGATATGTCAGAGAACATGTTTTGTCTAAGACAGTCTATATTTCTAAGATACAGTCAGGCATGGGTTAGAAGAAGAACATTTCTGACAAAGCACACCATACTAGTAATGCAGAAGGGATAATATAAATCTAAAAGTGTGAAGTGTCACGTAAGCTGGCTTTATAGATTAAACTTGGTTGTTAATATTTTTTATCCTGCTATCAGGTTGAAGACTGCACAAAAAAGAAAGATACTGACTTCTGCAATTATCAGTCAAAGTGTGTACAATTGGGACAAACTGAAGACCACTGAGATTCTCCATAAAGCTGGAGACACACTAAAAGATTTTATTATATATCTATTATTTTTGTTTGAGGTTGCCCAGGATTTGTTGCCAGGGAAAGTCTGCATCAGTTTACAGAATATGTGGTAAGTTGGTAGAGTGAGTAGGCATAAATATTTGTTAGCCTAAGATGGGGGGAAGACTGGAGACTGCAAGTCTGGAACAGACTAACCCAACCTCATTTCCGATCCAACAAGTATCTTTATATGTTTTAAGGCAATCTAGTTGCATCTGGAATTGTCATTTAATCCAAACCGAACTACAAAGTCATCTAGCCCATACCTTATGAAAAAGAGAAGCTGGGACATAGCATATGGTATTTTTTTTTACTTTGTTAATGTATTATGTAATGTACTGGTATACAAAACAGCACTTGACATCAATAAACTATCATCTAAGCTATTATGATCATAAGGTAAATAATAAAGGTAAAAGTAAAGTAATGAATTAACATTGCAAATAGCATGTCATTAATTTTATGGAGCTGTATAACATGGGAAATTCTGAGATTAGACTTTATTTCCATCACCTGCTAATGTTTTTTTTATTAAACACTCAACCTTGTGTGATCTGTCAGTAAGCTCATGTGTGATCCTAAAATTTCAAACAAAAAAAACCTGTTAGTTTAAAAATAGAGCAGAAATCTGAGTACCGTCTCCTCAAGAAGATATTTAAAGTTTATGATTCTTTCTTTTTGTTGGCAAGACTAACTTGTTTAGTGTAGGCTTAGTTAGTGTTCTGAAATCTATATAAAATGGTTAGCCTTTCTATTATTAATCTACATTTTTATTGACTGAAGAAAACTGCTCACCTGGGAAGAGATTTAACTATACATAAGATGCTTTACCAAGGAAGGTCTAAGAATGTTTGTCATTGATCCATTTGTACTGTAGGACTAAGGTAGTAAAGGTGATAAAGATGGTTAGAAAGAAAATGTGTTACAAAAAAAAAAAAACAATAACCGCCACAAAATGTGTTTATTGTAAAATAAACTTTTGTTTTTAATTAGAGCTAAACCACTTTCTTTAAATATGTAACGTGATTCTCAATTTTCTAGTCACCCTAGAAAGAAAAAAACAGACTAGCATTTAGACTTTAACAGTAGACTTTAAATCCACAGTAACAAAATACAAAACCATTAGAAATTTTAAAAATCACCAATAATGTGACATTTTCTCTTTGAAACCCACTAATTTTAAGATAATACAATATACTGGTCTTACTTCAGTAGTAAGAGTTTAATGTGAATACTGTCCTTTTACTTCTGAAATTACAAAAAATATATATTTTTATACACTTAAAAATCAACAGTAATATGAAGCAAGAAAATAAATAACTATTAGGATAGAAGTCCAGTTCTACTGGTCATAATTTTGTTGTTGTGCAAAACCTTTTCAATAATCATTAAGACCATGTCTGAATCCCTTCAGATCCCCACAAAGATTTAGAGTTTTATTCTTTTCTTCTTTTTAGCAAAGATAGTCTGGGTCAAATAAAACTTATGAGACAATAAGAGGAGGAAGCACCGACTCATCACATCTATTATTCACAAAAGCATGTGTGAGCAGCTGTTTCCAGTCTCATTAGTGAGAAAGCAGAGTGAGATTTAATGATACCATGACTAATTTGATTTAACCCTTAAACACATTATATGACATTCAAGGTAGTTTAGAACAGACATATATAAAAAAGACTCCTGATGAGGTTAAAATAGGTTACTAGTTTTGTCCTTCAATCATACACACATCTTTATTTAAGGATAATTATATGATTACAAAGTGGTGTCTTAAACAACAACAATCTAGTATTGATGATGACAGGATGCATAGATACAAGGTTAATACAAGGAAAGAATATTTTAAAAGAAATGTTTGTAAATTCAAGAGATGTGAGGTTCACTGCTTGTTTCTCCTTTCCTTCTCCCTCCCTTATACTCATCTGTTAGCAGATGGATAGAAGGGGAAATCTCATTCTGCCTCAGGCAGTCAATCCCATAATCCCCCATCTTGTCACTCAGATCAAGTTGCTAATTAAATACATTCTACGGCAGGCCGGTTTGTTTATCCAAAAGACATAAATAAGATCCTTTATTGTGAATCTTCAGTGACTGGTTGCTCAGTTGAGGAAGTAACACATCGTATGTTTTTTATTTTATGTGTGTTTTTTTGTGTATTTCCTCTAAGTGCCTTCTTTCTTGTCTGTCTGTCTGCTTTTGAGCACTGCATCTCAATGGATGCTGCTTGGTACTGTTTGACATTTTTGTCTCTTAGTTGGTCTTTTTGTGCTCAGATACGCTGAAGCTTGATCCATTTACTAACTTAAAAGTAGACCAAAATCGGAAAAATGGGTAATCGATAAAGAATACTACAAAGGAGGTTTGCTGAAAGTATTTTAAGGGCATGAAAGGTTAAAAAAAAATAAATAAAAATTAAACTAACTCTTTTTGTTTTCTTCCAATATATATGTTACTTGGTCATTATTTGTGTGTGTTTACATTGTAGAATCTTCAATCTAACATCACTAAGTCTAGTTGACGCTGTGGTTTTAAATCAGATCTTTTGGATTCTAACTGCAGTCTAAACAACCAAGTGACCAATATCGCAATTAGTATGATGATGATGCCACTCAGAACTGACAGAGCAAAAACAATTACAACACACATGGAGGAAAGCATAGACAGAAGAGTACAGTGGAGTGACAACAAACTGTAGGAGTTAATAAGTATTTGGGGTGGGTACAACCTTCCAAAGGAAATTTGAGGGGTCCTACCATATCAGGTAAAAAAAAAAACATTTTTAGATTATAATAATTTAAATAATACAATTTTCAGATGGTTAAAGTTAATTGCTGACACCTGCTAGACTGACCAAATTTATCACAAGGAGACTCTGAAGTTGAAAATAGGCTATTATGGTCAAAGACCATGGCTATTGTTAAGCGTTTATTATTCTCTAATTACATTACAGTGTTACATTTTACATATCCTTTTGATGATAAATAGAGTATCAAATATGATTTGACAAGTTTCACATTAAATTATTATCATTAACTACTAGGTTAACCAAAATGCTTTACGATAACATTAACTAAAAACACATAAAACACAAAGAATAAGTTGTTATCATACTTTTATTACAAAAGTTAGATTAACAAATTCTCTTTCTAAGAACATGTTTTCTAATATTGCATTAGTTCAGTTATGTTTTATTAAAAGATTTTAAACATGGTCGCTGGTGGTTCTGTCATGATCTCTTTCAGCGATCTGACCCACATGCAGGAAAACCACTCAGAGAAACCAGGGGAAGGTTAAACAGGTTTTATTGAAAACAAGTCGAGATGGGTCCAGTGTTACTCTGAACACTGGTGAACCGGCACTGGAAAGTGAAAGGGGAAGTTCAGTGTTTAGTTCAGGCTCAGTGGAAAATTTGAGCTACGATTTACAAAAGCAGAAACAGCACTGGACTCACGTTTCCAGAAAAGGTGTTTTTCCAAGGATCCAGTCGGTGTGCGTTGTTCCAGAAATTGGTTGACTCGTTGGAGGGCAGACAGGGTTTACCCAGGTTAAGTTGGTTCCTTGAGGAGCGGTGGAGTTGACTGCCACTTAGATTTCCTGGGGTACTTGAACGGTTAGTGTGGAGATGTATCCCCTGCTCAGTATGAAGCTCAAGATGATCCTTCCAGGGGGAGAAGGCCCAAACATCCAGTTTGCAGGATGACTGCCTGCCGAGAGGCAAAGACAAAAAACAAGGTTAAGACTCAGGGAGACAAAACTCAGTTTGACTCAGCAAAACTCAGCTTGGTTAGAGTACCAAAAACTGGCAAACACTCTGGCGTCGAGGTAGTGGCAAGCAGCAGCTTAAGAGTCCTCAGGTAATGAGGCGACCATCCCCAGGTTTGTGAAAGGGCCAACGATAACTGGGTGCCACCTCGTGGTGGAGGCAGAAAACACAAAAACACAACCCACACAAACTGGATTCCTAACAGGTTCAGGGCATAGTTCATCCTGTAACAGTGAGTTGCTGGGTAAAGAGAGTAAACCAGCAATCAAGTTTCACCAGGCTTGACTGCTGTTGGTGATCAGATGGGGTAGTTGTGCCAGAATATTTTTTGCAAATTTTTTGCAAGAAAAATTGCAATGGCAGTGCAACCAATATGTGGCAGATTACTTTCGGTAGGACAGTTGAGGCTGCAATATCACCTGTCACCATCAGCATGTGTACATCAGAGCATATGGGGTAATGACTAGATGTAACGTAAAGCACTTTTGTGTTCTTGGACATGCATTTACCATGAAGTCACCATTTGCCATCTTAGCCATCATGTTATTCTGTTTTACTTCTTTTCTTTATCTTTGTTGTAATGGGAAGACATGTATCCATAATAATAAGTGCTGTGAAAAACATTTCCTGCTGTGTATTAGAAATATTAGATACAACAATACAAAAGATAAGAAATAAACATATTTAAATTTTGTAGAGAAACACAAAAAAATTATAATTCTAATTTATGTAAAAAAAAAAAGAAAAATCTCATTTGTGGTAACAGCCAGAAGTTGTCTTGTCTCCTTTTGATGTAACTGCAAGGTATTTCAAGCTTTAAACTCACTTTTTTTGAACAATAAAAATAGAAATATTCATAATAGGCTTATTTTTATATTATTTGTATATCTGGAAATTTTTCTACGGTGTTTTTATGAGGGAAAAATCTCTTGCAGTTTTCCAACAGGGTTCAACTACTGTAAAGTCTCTTATGAATAAATAAAAGTAAATTGCTGTTCCTCGTGTTGTAAACGGAAAAACAAAATAGAATGTCAGTGGCAGAGGGAGGAGAATAACACCAGGTTATAAAAGAGTTCATGTTTGTCCTTTGAGCCTCCATTTGGGAGCATTCTGCACATTGAAATTGATCTTTGATCTCACATTTCCATAAGAATTGCACAAGGCAGTGCCTTAAGCTATTACACATCTGAAGAGAAGAACTGCAAATCGATTATTTCAAAATACATTTAGTATAATGGTTAATGTAGCTGATATTTTTTTATTGCATTAAGGGTATGAGCCTTTAACAGTCATGCTGCAGCATCAACAGTGGCTGGTTTATTTCTTGAAAATGCAAACTGGTGTTGATTGCGAGTATGGTTGTAGAAAAAAATATTTTGGCTTGCAAGATTTTTCTACATCTTAGTTAAAAGAACATCATTTAGAATATTTTCTATATTTTAAATACATTTTTATTCATTTGTTTAAACAGCAGACAGATAGATTTGCTAGAACTTTCTCCACTGCAAATAAAACATCAGAACACTCATGAAGTATCTGATTAAGATTGATGCAGAGGGTTTGCCAAGAAATCTTCAGTATATTTCACGTTTTACAGGCCTTAAAAAAATGCAGAATTGCAATAAATGATTAAATAAATCTTTTTCTACCATAATAAGCAAATGAAACTATGCAGACAGGGTTTTTTTAAGTATACACTGTCTTTTTTTTCATTCTTTAAACATTTTTATTTGTTTAAAGCATGTTTTTTGCTGTCATGTTAACATGCAATTAGAGAAAATGAGGTACAGTTCTAATCTAAACAACACTATTGTATATTGTAGATATAGTGTATTATTGTAAAATAGTTAAAACATGTTATGCCATTGTGTTTAATGGACCAGCTGTGAAAGGCTTATAGTCCCCCTGACACATTACCAAACCAAGGGAAGTTAAATAAAAAGTGAATTAATTAAATAACAATTTGAAGTATTTTTCTCAGAGAAACTGTATTTTCAGCAGCCAAGCAGGTATTGATCTAGTAGCTGAGAATTGCTGTGATCTTTTTTGCATTGTGATGGTTAACTGTGCCTGAATTGGAGATTGGAGATGGAGGCTCCGGCAGATGATGAAAGTTAAGATGAGTCTACATTTTTCATGACAGGTTTGCTGATCTCTGATGGTTTATTTTTGAGAAAGGGTAAATGAGCAGAAGCGTTGATGCACAACAGACAAAGGAGCATGATGAGTTCTTTGATCACTTGCATTGAGATGCCTGGCCATGTATTGTGGGTTGTGGTCTGAACCAGAAAGAAATTTGAGGATAATGCAAAAGCACATGAGGAGGCTCTAGGTTTAGTGTTTTGTGTTTAGCCCTGTGTGTTTTTTTTCACTACATATTCTGATATGAAGCTCTTCTATGCTTATTTTAACAATAAGATAATACTAACCACTATGTTTAAAATCATAGAAATGCAATTTATTATGAAAAGAATAAGGACCCTCCAAACATTTATCCTCATAGGTTACAAAAAGCTTTGTCCAGAAAACAGAAGATTGCTTAAGTCAATGCATTGTATACCGAGGGAATAGGGCTGTTGCAACAATTGTAGCTGGACAAACATGTCTACAATACAATTATATGGAAACCAAAATAGAGTGGTTGGTTAATGTAAAGTGTGCAGTATACAGCATTACAGTAAAGGGACCTTGTACATGTTATGACGCACAGCAGCAAAAGTGTTATGATTGGATGTGCTTTGCCACACCAGGACATGAGTGGCTCATCATCCTTGAAAAGAATCAATTCTATGATGTAACAAAGAAAGCTTGAGGAAAATGTCATACCATCTGTAAAAAAATAAAAGAATAAAAGCAAATGATGAACCATGCCTTTCAATATGACAATGACCCCAAAGCATAACATTTAATCCAAAAAGAACTGATTTTAACATCATTTAGATACTGTAGGGTGACTACAGAGTGGTTGTACATTTGAGAACCCCCTCAATCATCTCTCAGATGAAGGTTAAAAGTGGGGCTTCCCTCAACCTGAAGTCTGAGACTGATGCTCTGTGTGATTTTGTGTAAAATCTCACAGCCCATCTTTTATCACTACATCACAGCCTGAAGCTGCAGTAAAAGCCCACCCCTACAGGGATGACAGATCCCTTTCCAGGGTCGAGGTATAACAGTGAAGGGTTTGCCTTAACACTTATGTTCAGTCTTTTCAGAAAACCCAGGGATAAAGCGAGACAGGGAACAATTTTCAGCTTCAAATGTTTTGTGACAGGGGCAATAGAGACAAAGGGTCAGTGGATGGAATGACTAGGAGCTTACTTATTACAAACAAGTTTGGGTTAACAAGAGCTTAAAAGATCTGTGTTTGTATTATTCCATAAAGCAACAGAAAAAGCACCCAAGAGGTTAGGATAAACCACATAGACTATCTAAATGGAAAACTGCACATCTTTAAGCTTATGTTTCTGTCCTCTGCCACCATCCATTGGATAAATACAGTCTTTCATTGCTAGTTCTGCTTCATAACGCTGCAAAATATGTCCAGTCACCTTGATCCAAAGGAAACAAAGCAACCATATCTCTGATTCAGGATGAATCAAGAGGTAGAAAACATTATGTATAAAAACATTATGTGTTTTTTATCTACTTGTAATAATATTGATCACTTTGGGCAGAGTAAGTTAATCAAACCCACTTGTTTTGCTTATGGACATAACATAAAAGAAATATAAAATTTCTTGCATGTACGACTAAATTGTACTCTTTGTATTGTGTAAAAATGCAACCTGCGTCTTCATACACCAATCCAATACAAACTCGAGGGTTTAGTGACCTATGGTCTGGTTTTAGCCAAACCCATTAGAGGTCTTTTCTGTTACACTGGGGCTGTCTGCATTTGGTATGCAAGATTCTTTCGGGGGCTATTGTGCTGTAAGCTCCAGAGATTGGGAAAACAAAATGAATGTGGTGGAGTTTATGTTTCAGAGAACAATAGCTGATTTTGTCTCTATGGGTCCCCACTGTTTTCTGTCACAGTCCAGTTGGTCAGTTGGCATTCTTGCAAGCATCATGGACCATCCAGCTGAGCTGTTTAGGGGAGCTTTCTTTGCATAAAAACTGCAGCCATTCATCGCACTTACTGTACAGTATAATGATGATTTGGAAAGAAAGGATTAACCTCTTTTTATCCTTAATCTTTGCCCAAGTCACAATCTTTCTGTTTTTCCTTAACTAGCTCATTTCACAGTCAGATCCATCTACAATTATTCTTTCTTTTGGAAGAAAAAAATTACACCAACATTACCAACATCTGAAAAAAAGGGCAGTGAAGCAATCTGGCATGGAAACAGATTGGAAGACAAAGAGAAACAAAGCATGAGAGGCACAGACGACTGTGATCACGACAAATGCTTTTATGCGAGAGCTGCGGAAACATCACACGGACACGGGGAAGAGAAATTAATGGCTCTGTAATACATTGTACGCTGTGCTTACACAGGGCACAAGCTGCTAAGTGGTTTGAAAAGCACCAGAGACGACATGCTCCCACAGTGCAGCTCTGCTAGCAAAAATGAAACAATTGAAGCGTGAACTAAGGCACTTATTTCAATACAAGACATGAGAGAACAACCCAAGATAAAAAAAAAATAGAAATCTTATTGTAGTATCTATATGCTTTACTACTATATTTTACATATAGGTAGAGTGAAGCTATAGTCAGATTAATACCTTACATTGAAAATGAGTAAAATTTATCATATGAATTCAGCACTGTTTATCAAGTAACGGAAGCACTATTTTTTTTACATCTTAAGTTTGTTAATGGCTAAATCAAGGACTTGGTAAACTTGGGGTTTTATTTCTAAGGGATTTTTTTATCAGAGAGACATCCAAGCTGGCAAGAGTGCATTGTTTGAAACCACGTGTTGCACTTGTTGGGCTGATCAGTGAAAAGAGCAAAGCCATACTGCAATCCTCCAATTGGTGTAAAAATATATAAAGTCTTTCTGGTATTTTAGATTAACAAAAAAAAGGTCACCCTTATTTTAATGTCTGGTTAGACCATTCTTGGCATTCTCTTTGCAAGTTTCATGAGATAGGGACTTTCAATGTTTTTTCAACAGTCTTCAGGAGTTTCCAGAGGTGGTGATAGAAATTGAGACAAACCAATGAATGAGAATGAGAAGTTAGTTAGTTGAGTAGATTAGATTTACCATGAGGGCCAAAGTAGGGCCTTAGTTTTTTTTTTTTTTTTTTTTTCTTTCCATAGGTTCACAGAACAAATACGAACAAGCAAAACAGCAGGTTACACAACATGGCTATATCTCATTTGATTCATCTGATATTGAATACCTTCAATAAAATGTTAATGTTCAAGAGACCATTGGTTATGGTTTCTATCATCATAAGAAATATATTTATCCTTATGTCTCCAGTAAAGGGGCCAGGACCAGTTCTACAGAGGCACTGGCTCCCATCTTGTCAAGTTTCGGTTTTGACTTTAGAGTTTGGAGAGATAGTTTTCCCCCTGATTTTCCAAAATCTGCCTCACAGTGGAATGTGTCTTTATGATATCTTGGACCTTAGCTTAAAACTATGGATTCAGTTATATGAAATAATGAAAGGATTATATGTAAAGGGAGAAAACCCTACAGAGACAGATAAACTATATTTATCAGATTTACTATAAATATTATTGCACGTTTCCCGAGAAGGTCATATTCTTTAACTCAGTTGCTGATGAAGGTTCTCAGTCATCCAGGTCATAGTCATTCCGTAAAAATTCAAAAAATATCCACTGGACTTGGTTTTCAAGATTTGAAGACGTTTCGCCACCTCTCCAGGAAGCTTTCTCAATTCACATTCATAAAAACTCAGTTTTTATGTTGTTGTTAAAACATAAAAGGAACATTTAACCTTGTTTGTACATACAGTTTGGAAATGTGTTGTAATGGCTTATTTTTTCCCATTTAGAAATAAACCCATTGTTGTACAGAATAAAAAAGTTTTCATATCTACAACATGTCAGAGGTTCGGACACTGCAGCTGAATCCTTTAACGATTTAAACAAAAAATCCAATTTAAACTGCACTACTGTATTATAAAAGAAACAAGAGAATCAGGGGATTCAATGCACATAGTTATAGAGATAACAAGCTGATGACCATGCTAATACAAATATAAATAGTTTTACTTAAATGAGAACAAATTGGTCATTTCACACATGGTCGGACTCTTGGAAATACATAGGTCCAATGATAAACACTCCCCTCAGATAAAACTAATTATTGTATTAGATTTAAAAACTTTATATGCTCAGTGGAACAGGGCTCTCTTTATGTATCATTTTGTTAATGTTTTTTCTTAGAGCCAAAATATTTATTTTGTTTATATGTCTGATATTAGTACTGCAAATTTTATTGAAAATGCTATCAAGTAAAGTTGAAAAGAAATTAAGTTTTAATTTTCATGAAGCTTCTTTCCCTTGTCCATTTAGCTGCAAATGCTTGCAGTGTTACCTTTGTTATCAGAGCTTATTAGAAGCACACGAAATCCTGGCAACGAAGTTGATGTTGGAAGGAAATTGGAAAGCACATATTATAAATAAGCTTTGACTTTACAACCTCTGTCTAGGTTTTATTCCCTTTGGCATTTAAGGGTTGCCACTTTCTGCAACTGAGAGTGAAATATTCAACTCTTTGAATCACGATCCCAGTTGTCAAAAGTAGAGGGAGAAAACTCTACTTTTGACAACTGGGATCGTGATTCAAAGAGTTGAATATTTCACAATCGACCCACGTACAAAAATGTCCATTTTGGTAAAAGAGAAAAAAAAGAAGAAAAAAAAAAAAGGTACAAGCTTATTGCAAGAAAGCCACTTCACTCAGATCCATTCGCCTCGAAGTTATCTTCTCCACAGAGGCAGCGGACAATTACACATTGAAAAGCTTTGAGTCTTTGCTTTATCAAAGCCAACACAGCTGTAAGAGCAGATAAAAAGCAACGATAATCAAATAAAGCTCCTTCAACACATTCTGACTCAGGCAGGGAACTGCCAGATTTCTTTGACCTATGTGTCACACAGTATCAGGGCAATGCGCTCACAGATGTATGCTAGGAGAGCCAAAAAAAGAGCTGTTGGCCTATTGAGATCCCCTACACTTTAGATATTTCAGGGGAATTGTTGTTAGAAATCTAGATATAAATCATCTGCAAGGAAAACTTTTGTTGTAACTTGCTAGGGAAGGATGTTGTCCTTTTATATATACTTTAAAAGTTTAAAATTCTCTCTTTTTTCCTTAAAAGTAATGGACAAACGGAGGTGAAACATAAAGAAGCATAACGAGGTTGAAGGTTTTAGTTGGGAGTCCAAAAAGAGATGTTATGAACAGAGCGAAAAGTCTGGGGTTTAAAGACAATTCAGTTGAAGTTTTGAAGAAGAATTTGATTTCAGTCAATCTTAGTTTCTGTTAAACCTTGAGACAATAACACAGAACTAAATTAAAGCTGTATTATAAACAATTTTCATCCATCCTTTCCACCATGACGGCCAATATTATTGTTGGGATCTGGAGAAGTTCCACCTTTCTCCAGCAGAGTGCGCCGTGGGTCCTCTGGGCTGGAGCCCTCCAGCACACCTGGAGCTCGTCAGCCCATTAGAGGACCTCCACTACTTAAGCAGCTGCCAGACCTTCCTTCGACGCCGCAGTGTTAGCTAAGTTTGGTTAGCGAACCTGAGCCTCTAAAATCTTGAACTTTGTCTCCGAGTTAAACCTAACTCTAACAAGCCTTGTCTTCTCGCTCCTAGGAAAACCTGTCTCTTGTGTGAAGCTCTGGGAGAGCTTAACCTGAACCAGCCTGCCTGCCCTAGAAAGCCAAACCTGAAGATCTCACTTTGGCATCCACCTGCTGCTCTCTGGATGAGAGCTAATCACTCAAGCCAAGGTCAGACAAACAGTCAGAAGTAAGACGCTACAGCTGCTGAGCACTCTGCTAAACCAACAGTCTCTGGGCCCAACAGGTTCCCTCCCTCAGAGAAGAAAGCCAGAACCAAACCAAGGTATTTTCTGAATCTGAAATCTCAACAACTTCTCAAATCCACCTGGTTAACCAAACTGTCATCTCTGCAGACGCCTGAGTATCCAGCCCGGACCTGTTTCCTGAACATTATCTAGTTTTTGTACCAACCTCAAATAAACTCTGTTAAACTTTTCATCAGTCTACTTTGTAGTGTTCTGCATGTGGGTTTAATTCAGAACCGATCATGACAATTATAGGCTACATATTCAAAGACTGAACTCAGAGCATCCTAAGTATTTGCCATTAGCATGGCTTGCATTGCTGAAACTGTAGTAGAAATATTTATGTCCTGGCTATAAGAGGGGAAAGTTTACAGTAAATCTGAGATCTGAAAAAAAAAAGCTATTTCTGTAACCAGCAGGTTTCATAACAAAGTAAGAACTCAAAGAGCTAAATTAGAGCAAGTTGTCAGGATCCCATTTATTTTGTGATACCTGCTTTAAAATGTGTTCTGTCATGTTCTCTCACAGTAAAGAATGAATATTTGACATGTTGTGACATTTAATAAAAAACACAATTGCCTTTCATTGTTTTTTACTAGTGTTATTTAAATACCTGACTGGTACTGCTGAATTGGATTTTTTCACTCAGAAAAAGCGTCTGAAATAAAACAAAATATTTGTCAGTGCAATTTTTATCTCTTTATAATATATTGTTTACTCACAGAAAGATGTTTTTTCATTTTAAAACCGACAGTTTATGGTTCTGAGCTTGTATTGCTGTACTTTTATAATTTTAGGACAAATAAACAAAAACATTAAAGATTGTTGATTTATTCAAAATCAGTTTTTGTATATTATGGATGCAACTGATGCTAAAATCTGTTGATTTTTCTGTCTTTTATTTCAGCAGCGGATAGTGGTAGGGAATATCTCTGATCTCTCTCCTATTTTACCACATTAATATACTATATTATAAAAATGATAGAGATAACAGTTGAACATTTACATCGAACGCAATGTAAATGCAAAAGCAGCTGGTTTACAAGTCAACAGTTGACACGCTTCAAGGCACATCAAAAGTTCCTGGAGCATGTCTAGAGGAGCAGTAGCAGCGCATCTTGACGCTTCTGAGTATCTGATGTGCATGAAGCACTTGACAAGTAGCAGCTGCTGGAGTTTGGGAAATTAAACTTTTGCTAATCGACGTGCCACATCAACCAATCAGAGAAGCTGATCTGGAAGCTGGCAGGAAGACAGACATAGCAGATTGCTATGATCACTCCTCTGAAGAAGTTTATTAACACCTAACTTAAAATGTTAAACCTGCCAGCAAAATATGTTCGTTTTTATTATTGTGGTGCCGTCAGTTTGGATTTCAGACATAAAAAATACTAACATCTCCTTCCAGCCACTACAAACAACACCAGGAAAAAAGAGGCGACCGGGCAAGAAACCGCTATTGAAGGGGATTTCCAGGGAAAGCGCTCCACCGGTATATTCGGTGTTTTGTGCTGGTCCACCATAAATGATATTTGAAGGCAGGATTGTAATCTTGATAAACTGACTGCACAGATGAAGTTTTCAGGTGTACTTTCTAAATTAAATGCAAATTAAAACTACTTTTTACTTAGTTTTAACAGCAAATATAGCAAAGCCGCTCTCTGCCATTGAACACAGGAGCAGCAGAAGAATCAGATGCATCTGTACACACTTTATTGGATGTGCTTCAGGAGCGTCAAAGATGCTCTTGAGGCGTGTCACACCTTAATGTGTACAAGCATCAAAAATGAAGCAGCAGAAGCTATTTTTCCTGCTTCAGTTACATGCGGTTTGAACGTAGTGTGAATATGAAATCTTTTGGCAAGTCGAAAAGAGAGACATTCTGCAGAACTTTACAAGCCCATTGAGGTGACAAGTACTCACTTACACAAGCTTGGTTTTAGCCAGGTAAAAAGACGCAAACCCTTTTGCCACCAAAAAATAAACAAAGCAAATCTTGCTGTTCTTCTTTTATAAATGAATTTGGGATTCTGATTAAACAGAAGTGATACCATTATCTACACCTGCTTGCAATGTATGTCTGATCAGTTGTGGGTGTGGCACCTTTTGCTCTCTTCACACTATGTCCCTGTGACAAGATGGGTTTTATATAAATTTGTAAACTTAAATTTAAGTGAAAATCACATTTGCAGGCAAGATAGCTGAATGCTGAAAAAAAAAAAAAAGAATGTGAGGTGACATTGTTTTTCTTATAAATTAGGTTTGATGTAAATTTTAGTATAACTTTAACTCATAGCTTGATAAACTTTTAGGAATTCTAAGCACGACTCCTACATGAAACTGGAAAGTCACCTCGAAGAAAAGTAAAGACATCATGAATCAATGATGGCTACAGATTATTATGGACCTTTTATCTCTATTTACTGTTAAGAATTTTATAAACCAAAACAAAACCAGTGAGAACAGAACATTAAACAATATAAAGTGGAAGAAAAGGGGAAGCAATAGTGGAAAATACTGTCTTTATTTTCTGAGAAAAAACCAGACAGATATTTCTTAAACAGGATCCAAGACTCTGCTGTGTATAAATTATTTACCCTACTTAAAATTCTCTGCACCCAAACACATGTCAGACATTCAGCAGATGAGGGATTTTACCAGTAGGGTAAAAAAAGAACATTTTTTGTGCTTGAAGATGAGCTTCTTTAGTTCTCCCTTAAAAATGTTTCCTCAAACATAATGATCCACAATGTGGATCGGCATCAAATGATTTATCATAACAACTAAAGGAAAGATCAAAGCAGGAAAAAAAAGGAAATGATATAGGAAACATGAGAATAAAGAAAGTCTGGGGTTTTAATCCTGGCCTTAGCTCTTTTTGGATGCATGTCTTTCCTTTGCATGTGAGGGTTTTTCTTTCAACCTCTACAAATAAAAAGCCTGAGTGGTTCATTACTAAGTTTGGGCAATTACAGGTGACCAATAGGAAAAAGACTCAAAATTAAGAACAAACTGTATCACTTATATAAGTTTAATAAGGGTCAATGTACGGAAAAGCCCCAAAATACACTGTGGAATACACAGGCAAGAACTGTTCTAATTAACTTAATCAGAAAAAGTAATTTATGAGGCAATTATAAGCTGCTACTAGAAAGTGATTGTCATCCGTCCGTTCGTAGCACACGAAAAACAAGATGAAAATCAGATTGTATTAGGAAAGTTACTCTTTCATAAAATAAATATATGTGGAACATACACTATATTGCCAAAAGTATTTGCTCACCCATCCAAATTATTGGAATCAGGTGTTCCAATCACTTCCATGGCCACAGGTGTATAAATTCAAGCACCTAGGCATGCAGACTGTTTTTACAAACATTTGTGAAAGAATGGGTCGCTCTCAGGAGCTCAGTGAATTCCAGCATGGAACTGTGATAGGATGCCACCTGTGCAACAAATCCAGTCGTGAAATTTCCTCGCTCCTAAATATTCCACAGTCAACTGTCAGCTGTATTATAAGAAAATGGAAGTGTTTGGGAACGACAGCAACTCAGCCACGAAGTGGTAGGCCACGTAAACTGACGGAGCGGGGTCAGCGGATGCTGAAGCGCATAGTGCGAAGAGGTCGCCAACTTTCTGCAGAGTCAATCACTACAGACCTCCAAACTTCATGTGGCCTTCAGATTAGCTCAAGAACAGTGCGCAGAGAGCTTCATGGAATGGGTTTCCATGGTCGAGCAGCTGCATCCAAGCCATACATAACCAAGTGCAATGCAAAGCGTCGGATGCGGTGGTGTAAAGCACGCCGCCACTGGACTCTAGAGCAGTGGAGACGCGTTCTCTGGAGTGACGAATCGCGCTTCTCCATCTGGCAATCTGATGGACGGGTCTGGGTTTGGCGGTTGCCAGGAGAACGGTACTTGTCTGACTGCATTGTGCCAAGTGTAAAGTTTGGTGGAGGGGGGATTATGGTGTGGGGTTGTTTTTCAGGAGCTGGGCTTGGCCCCTTAGTTCCAGTGAAAGGAACTCTGAATGCTTCAGCATACCAAGACATTTTGGACAATTCCATGCTCCCAACTTTGTGGGAACAGTTTGGAGCTTGCCCCTTCCTCTTCCAACATGACTGTGCACCAGTGCACAAAGCAAGGTCCATAAAGACATGGATGACAGAGTCTGGTGTGGATGAACTTGACTGGCCTGCACAGAGTCCTGACCTCAACCCGATAGAACACCTTTGGGATGAATTAGAGCGGAGACTGAGAGCCAGGCCTTCTCGTCCAACATCAGTGTGCGACCTCACAAATGCGCTTCTGGAAGAATGGTCAAAAATTCCCATAAACACACTCCTAAACCTTGTGGACAGCCTTCCCAGAAGAGTTGAAGCTGTTCTAGCTGCAAAGGGTGGACCGACGTCATATTGAACCCTATGGATTAGGAACGGGATGTCACTTAAGCTCATATGTGAGTCAAGGCAGGTGAGCAAATACTTTTGGCAATATAGTGTATATGCAATGGAAAAAGGAAAAAAATGGGACACACATCTCTAAGAAAGTATTGGACAGCCTGAGAGAGAGAATGTAGGTACCAAATAAATAGACCACATATAAAGTGATCAAATGCCAAAGAGTGGTCTGGTCACCCTTTCAGCCTCAAAAATCTAAAGCTTCCCTTCAAGTGAAAACGGACAATTTAACCAAAGCTAAGTGGAAGGTGTCTAAGCCATAGCAGCTCAAACAATGAGAATGGTCCAGGAACAAATAGTCAAGTGTGGGTACAACCCAGGCACACAAATTAAAAACACACACCCATTCATGCACAAACACTATAACACATGCTATGGCCCTTTGCCAAAGGAGAATATCCTCAGATTTCCATCTGGTTCAGAAAAAGCTGATCCTGTGTTTACAGAAGGGCTGCTGCTAAGAGCCTGCTGGGGCCAAAAGCAGACTCTGCATTCACACTCTGCTGACCTCCATCAGCTGGAGCACGAAATCCTTTTGGACTCTCACCTCCACCGCAGGGTCTCTGCATTCTGAGCTGCAGTAGCTTCTTAGACCTTTTGCTCTTTTAACTGTGTTTGTGTTTCAGTCCATCAATGTGGCGTTTGGTCAAAAGGGTGAATGTGTTTAACTTTTTGTCCACAATTGTCTGATTAATTAATATATTTTACAGAAAGTATTCATATGACTTGAATTTCTAAATTTTCTGTAACTTCACAACTGAAAATGTTAGGGTACTTTTGTTAGAAATTACAGTCATACACTAATGCAAAGTTATGAATAATGCTAACAGGGAACTAAAATGACACATTTTAAAATTTTGTACAAATGAAAATCTGAAAATCGTGTCTTGTCATCTAACTGCCATGAGCTACTCTTTTGTTGAACTCGTCTTTCATTGTAGGTACCACGCTGGACTTTAAATAACACATGTAGAAATCTTTTAGAGGATATGTGTATATTTCTTTTGGACAAAGTAAATATACAATGTTCTTCTATCTGCTGTTGTCTTTAGGGTTCTCTGAAGATGATATTATAACCAAACTCAGTGTCCTTCTCCTCCATACTAAATTATCGGTATCCTTTATGACATCAATAAAACTTCTCTTTAGTTTTCATTTGTCATGATTCTTTCTAAGGCTCGGACCCACATGCAATGAAGCCAAACAGAGAGACACAATATAAAAGTTCAACGGGTTTTATTGAAGTGTATATTGAGTTCGGTGCAGAGTTCCTCCGAACTCTGCTCAGCCGGAAACTGAAAGACGAAGGGAAGACAGACTGTTAGGTTTAGGCTCAGTGGGAAATTGGAGTTGTCAATCTTGAAGGAGAGGATTTGTTGCCACTCACGTTTCCAGTGAAGAAGAGACACTTTGACTTCAGTCTGTGTGTTGGTCTTCCAGAGACTGTTTGATTCGGTGGAGGGCGGAACAGGGTTTACCCAGAACTCGGACGGAGTGAAATGATGTAGTCGTGGTTGCAACTAAGTTTTCCTGTGGTACTTGAACGGGTCGTGGTGAAGATGACTTCCTTACTCAGAGAGATCTCAGCGTGCTAAAGGTGGCTGGATCCAAACCTCCTGTTTGGAATCCGTCGCTCAGTGTAAGACTCTGTTGATCCCACTTGAGAGGAGGCGGCCCAAAAAGGTCCACTTTGCAGGAAGGCTTCCTGCCGAAAGGCAAAGAACAAACAAGGTTTAGTCTCAGGGAGAAACAACCGCTCAGTAAAACTCTAAGTGATCTCAGCTTGAATAGAGAACAAAAACTCAAAATGCAAAACTCAGATTAGACTCAGCATAAACAAAGCTTGGCTAGAGTACCCCAAACTGGCAAACACTCTGGCATCGAAGTAGTGGCAAACAGCAGCTTAAGAGCAGTCCAGTGATGAGGCAACAGCTTGCAGGTGTGTGAGGAGGCCAACCGGAGCCAGGCGCCTCCTGGTGGTGGAAGGGAGAAACACAAAAGACGAGACAAACAGACAAACACACAAACTGGGATCCTGACATCATTCCTCTGAACCTGTTAGTTCTCACCTTCACCCAACCCTTTCCCTAATATATCCAAAATCCTATATATATCTAATAGTTTTTTGTAACAGACTCCAAAGCTGAGTGCATGGTCTTTTGTGTTCAGCTTCAGCGAAAATGTGTAATAATCATGAGTACAAGACAAAACTTAAAATGGAAGTTAGCATTTTTAGATGGGGATACTCTGCGGCATAACCAAATACTGTCCGCTTAGTGCTTAGTGACACCTACATGCAGCAATTAAATTTTATGAACAGTAATCCTGCTATTTTTTTAGTTTTATATAATGTTATGAAAATCATATTAGCATGTTGTTCAATAGTGTCTAATAAAATAAGGAAAGTTTCTCACTGAACTCTAAAATATTTTATCTTAACCTACATCCGCTAGCTTGAATAGGTTTGATATTATATATATATATATATATATATATATATATATATATATATATATATATATATATATATATATATATATATATATATATATATATATTGGTCATTAAAAGATGTATTTCAAATGTAACTAAAATGTAACTGTAAATGTAATAAAAAAAAACTTGAGAGTAAAGGTACAGTTTTTGAAATCTACTTAAAAAAACAACACTAATTTAGAGTAAAACCAGTAAATGAAACTAGTTACTTTCCAGTCCTACTGCTGTGCAACATAAAGTGCTAAAATCCACTCAACTTAGGTAAAGAACTATGCAGTAAGTACATCAGAGAGAAGAAGGATGACAATTTAAAATTCCAAAAAGAATAAAACAAAAATTGGGAGAACAAAGGTTTTAGAGGATGAAAATTACATCAGGAGAAATGAGAACTGAAAGAAGGAGCACAAAGGTTGAGAAGATAAAGAACAAGATTTAGGCTTAAAGGAATAATTCTCAAAAACTTATAAAAAAACCATAACAAAACAAGGAAAACATGACATCTGTAGAGAGGATGAAAAAAATATAACCTGTTATATACATTTCCATAAAATAGTAAGTAGCCTCTTGTTTTATAGCTCTATAGCAAGTCCAAGTAAACCAAAGCACTTAACACTATGTTAAGCTATTCCCCCATTCACAAACACACTCACATGCTGCTATATGTCACATTGTGTTTTAGAAAGCACAACATTATTCTCACGTTGTTTCTAAGCTTCAATTACATAAACAAATCTTATTTCTTTTTTCCTTAAAAAAATCCCTAGATGGCCTTGCCCACCTCTGTCCCCTCAAGTATACAATCCTATTAAAATCTGGGGCTAAATCCAAGCAGGGCAAATCAGTAAAGACATTTTAGCCAAAGTGAACGTGATGCCATCTGAATGGTGCTAGTAGTATGGAAGAATTTAGGAAAAGGAAGCAGGATGCTTCTTATTGATAGTTCATTCAGCATATGGACTTGCTGACCTTCATAGGCGTTGCATATAATCCATACAGCTGCCACCTTTGTGTGAGAGGACATACAGGCACAGCCCACCTCAGATAATTTTACAAAATTACATTATTTCTTTATACTTTCTGCATGAAAAATGCACACATATACTCAAAACATATATGTTTAGAGTTTTATGATAAAGCGCTTTAGCCATCCGCTAAATTTGTGTAACTTCAATTTTTATGTAGTTATCATCCATGTGCAGTTTTGTTGTGTAATGATGTCTAAAGGCTGTAAAATAAGATGCTTTATTTGTTATAATACACACAAGGTGCATATACATGAAAGTTTTTGGATAAGATGGAGGGATAGTCTGTGCTGCTATGACTGAGTGCACCACCACCAATGGCTTAACTTATTAGCATGTTATTAGTGCTAGGGGAAAATGGATCGCCAGCAGGGATCCTACCCAGATCCGGGAAGAACATGCAAAATCCACAAGGAAAGGTCCCCACAGAGCCCATGACTAGAACCCAGGAGGCAAGAGTGCTGACCACAGCTCCACTGTGCCATTCCCTGAGTCTGGAGTTCCTTTCTTATCACAGTGAAAGGTGAGAAATAGGCGCTTGAAGCTACAATTTACCCCTCTGCTAACTCAGTGTCGGTTTGCCACTGTCTCTTTATATTTAGGGTTGTGGTTATGCTAGAGGGTAAAGTGAAACTTTGACTCAGGCCCCGTCCACACGAAGTCAAAACGAACACGAAACGCTAAGATTTTCCAGAACGTTTGTTGTAAAGACGGAGACGTAAAATAAATGTGATCGTCCACAAGAATGCATGAAAACGCTGCAAAATGTATGCCAGGCCTGTAAGTGGCGCTGTCGTGCCAAAGCAAAAATAGGCGACGAAATGTTTGGCATGCGCACTAATATTTATACATGGTTTCCCTGCGGGTCCATTTTCGTGGTTCAGTCAAATTCAGGTGCTGAACTATGTCGTCGATATTGCTCTGTTCTTCCTGGAGATATTCCAGAAGAAGAAGATTCTGTTGTAAGGCCGACAGCAGGGGGAGTAGCATTAGCAGTAACCATTCAACACAGTACGGCGCCATTGTTGTTGTGATACTGTCGCGCATGCATGTTTAGAGGCGACGCTATGACGCATGCGTGTAAAAAAAAAATGCGGTTAGAGCCTAAAGATGGAAACGCGAAAACGGCGTTTCAAAATCTTCCCACTTTGAAGGCTGAATAAAAAAAAGATCGTTTACAGACCCCCGAAACCCCGGCTTCGTATGGATGAGAGGCTGGTTTGGTGAAAAATTTGTGCGTTTAGGCCAGGGTTTGGCTTCGTGTGGACGGGGCCTCAGTCACATGAGGGGCATTCATTGTTTCGCAAGATACTGGGTAAAGGTGAAAATGGGATGTGTTAATTAAAATATGTACATTCCTGAGGTGTAGAGGTGTATGACTAAAATAAGTTTGTAGGAACATGGAAATTTATGTTTAAAATACTGAAATAAGTTGCTGCCCCTCCTCCTCCTTTTATAACTGGAATTAATGAGGGACATATGAAGAACTCTGATAGAAGCAGGTCTGTTTTCATGGGCACTGCATTCAGGTACTGAGAGGAGGTGTTCAGTTGGTTGGAAATTGTTACCAGATGTTTCAACATCCTATACAGCTTCCGCCTTGAAATATATTCGGTAACAGAAGTTGAACTGACAATTTTTGAAGGAATATACTGCTGACAAAAGTGTTTTTTGATAAGAGGTAAAAAAAAATGTTGGGTGGAATTTCTTTACATTTGATAATTAATCTTCACTGTTGCATTTGTCAAACTACATTTATGATACTGTTTTAGCAGCAGTTGACAGGAGTGTTAGGAAACATTAATAATTTAGAAAAATTGTTATATTATCCTAAACATATCTACTCAAATTAAAAAAAAAAGAGTCTAGACATTTAGCTTTTTTCTAACAGTTATATTTTAAACAGAAAAATATGTAAGATGGAGGATTGCTCCATATTTTTTCAACATCCCTTTCTACTGTATGTAAGTAGTAATAGAATACCTTTTTTTCCCTTTGCCTTTGGTGTTTTTAATTTTTACACAAAAGATTTAATGCAAGAATGTAGGTTTACGTACAATTTGGATAAATCTTTGAAAATATCTTTTTTTGTACCTTCATAAAGTATTACACTTTGTAATCGAAGTTCCTGTGCAAACATTATCGTCAGTCAAAAGCAAAAACAAGATTTAGTGAATTGTTGGTAGGAACAGTTTCCCACTGATGCACTTCAAAACAGCCTTTATGATGTTACACTGCTGATGAGGTATATGTAAGGGAACAAAAACTTATCCTCTCTGTGGTTTATTTAGTTAATCTGAGCAATCAGGCACTATAATACTTATCTTAAAAGATTAATTAATGACATTATGTTGACATCTAAGAAGGGCTTGTAGCAGTAATCAGGCTATATGTCTGGCCTGAGGCTATATCATGGAGTCATAGTTGTCTGACCTTTAGTTTTGTACTATTTCTGATTATTTCAGATTGTAACAAAGCGTAAATATACATTACTTTCATATGTTTTTTAAGTGTCTGATATAGCTAAATATATGTTATACTAAAGACAACATGTTTAATTTTTAGAGCTGTTTATTAGATTATTTGAGCAACAGCAAATCCACATTTAGATGGCATTTCTTGCTACAGCAGGGCGATTTATTTGAAAACCGTCAAATATTTGGCAGCTTGACAGCTCTGAAATTAATTTTCCAACTTGATATGGAGAACATGCTTGAAATATAACATAAAACTGATTTACAATGCCACATTGCAGTTCAGATAGATTCATTCCAAAATTAAATTTGCTAGTGTTGTGGAATTTTCACAATGTATTCCAGCCATGGTGCCACAGGTCAGCTTTAGGGCTATTACTGAGGGTGTTGGAGAACCAAATAAATTACACAGAAATCTGTTGTATGGATCAGCAAGTCCATCGCATAAAATCCCCCCCTCAAAAAAAACAAAAAAGATTAACAATTTATAATTTATATAGAAAAAGTAATTGTTTCACTTTTCATTTTCGTTAAATTCACTCAAAACAACCACTTAGAACATCAATTACTCAAAGTAAGTTAGATTTGCTACATTGCCAAAAGAATGTACAGACTATAGCTTATTTTTGTTGTTAAAACTCAACTTTCACCTCTTCAGACTGACCGCAGTGCTAAGAATTTTTAAAGGCTCTAATAGAAGTTTGTCTTCAACTTAAAAGATGTAGTGACACTTGTTAGGGTCTCTGGTGTTTTGCTGTTTTTGTGCTGTAAGTGAGCTTTCTGTTACAGAGAGGATCTTTGCTGGTGGTTGGGCCGTCCATGCTGCTGCACACCTGAGAATGCTTCTCAATCAATGACTAGCATGTAGGTGAAGGATCATCTCTCTTCGCTGGATGGTTACCCCAAATGGCATTCCAGGCAAAGAACTAATCCACGAATATCCTTCATGTTGAAATTTGTCTTATTGTGAATTTGTTTTTGTGTCGACTTTAATGGTTCCAGAAAACCAGTGAACATCAGTTCCGTCTCCGATCTTTATGGAAAAGGTCTTATGGTGGAGCAGTTCTCAGTCTTCATCACCCACCCTCCCACTCTCCAGCACAACGCCTCTTGCAAGTACCAACGCTCTCTGGACCTGTGCGGTACAGTGTGTTAAGGCCGCTGAATCAAACCCCTACAGATCCATGCAACAACCCCTTCATCTCTTAAATAAGCAAATCAATCAGTCATAACTTTTCATCAACCAACTCTGCTTTCTTGCCTTAGACACTTCCTGCAGTTCTCCGCTTTTAGATTGTTGTTTCTTTTTGTAAATAAAAAGTTAATAAACTAACTGGTTCTCCATGTGATTCTGCATGTGGGTCAAAAAACTACAAACCAACATGACAACATTATATTCTCAAATTGTGGGGAGAAAATTTAACACCCATCTGAGGCCTGTACCGTGAATAATCTCTGGATAATCCCAGGCCATCCGGTTTAACCAGTCCACAACAAGGGCATTCAGCAACAGCTGTACCACAAAGCTGGTTATTGACTCGTTAACTTAACCCAGCTTTAACTGAGCATGAAGCTGTGAACGCATGTAGTGGCAACTTCGGAGCCACCGCTTCAGAGTGGAAATATAGATCAGATCCAACGCGTGTCTTCGAAAATTAGAGGCATTTATTTGTCTTTCACTAACATATGAACGTACAAAACAAAAGCGCTCCCGCATCACGCAGTATAATGCTGCGTTCACACCGGACGCAGCTGGCGCGACAGAAGCAGCGAGTTTACATGCAAAGTCAATGGTTGACGCGCGTCAAGGCGCAGGAAAATGTCCCGCGGCGCGTTTTGAGCAGCAGGCGCAGCGCGTCTAAACAGCTGAAGCAGCGCGTCGGGCGCGTTTAAGCATCTGACGCGCGTGACGCGCCGCAAGCGCGTTGCTGCTCGAGATGGATAAATTGAATTTTTGCTGCTCGACAGCGCCGCGTCAACCAATCAGAGAGAAGCTCCGCCAAATGACGTAGCTTTGTTTTCAGACTGGAGGGAAAGACGGAGAAAACCCAGGAATTTGCGAAGATAGAAGAAAAATTGATCATTGCTGTTTGCTCTCATCCAATACTTTATGATCAATCAAGTTACGAATACAGAAACAAGAGCAGAAAGGACCTGGCATGGAAAAGGATTAGTGAGGAAATCGAACTCTCTGGTAAGTTATCCAGGCTTTTACAATGTTAAACATACACTTTCAATATATTGCTAATTTCATGCTGCTCAATAAATGTTTATTCAGAGGATGTATGCAGGAAGAGGTGGAAAACCTTGAGGGACACATATGTGAGGGAGGTAAAAAAAGAAAAAGAAAGAAAGAGAAGTGGTGCAGCAGCAGGGACAGCACAGAGGTGGAAATATCTAGCGGTCCTGTCCTTCTTTGAACCCTTCGTCACTCCGCGAGAGACCACCAGCAACATGCAGGGAAGGGTCGAGGAGGAGCAGGCCGCTGAGTACAGCCACCCAGAGGAGCCAGAGGAGTATTCAGGGCTATCTGATGCCAGAGGTTTGTTTAGTGAGACAGTTAAAAATGATCAGGTTTCATCTCCTCTGTTTGATTCATAGTGGTTCATATTATTAAATTGTTTTAATAAATGTATTGACAGAAACAGAAACAACAGTGTCTCAGAACCAGCTTGCTGAGCTGTCTGCCTCTTCTTCTGAGCTGGCTGGACCATCTTCTGCTCCTGGACCATCTTCTGCTCCATCATCATCAGGTGTGTATGGAATCAGTAAGGTACTGTCTCCTCTTCTGTTTGTTGTTGTGCAATGAAACACCAGATAAAATGAAACCTTATTTTGTGATCCCCAAAATCCTATATTCTGGTCTAATTATACTGTCTGCTTTTAAGGTCCATCGAAGAAGAGGGTCCGGAAAAGGCAGCATGATGAGCCCACAGAATTTGAGAGGGAGATGTTGGAGGTCCTGAAATCTAAATCCACATCTGACCCCTGCTGTGAGGACGATTATTTTCTGCGTTCTCTGCTTCCTCTCCTGAAAAAGGTTCCACCAGAGTCAAAGGACTTTGTAAAATTTCAAATTCATAAGTTATTGTATGAAAGCAGCACTGTCACGCTTACCCCTTGCTCACACTGGCTCCGGTGCGGTTACCGAGCCGACGGAGACCGCAACTCCCGCACACCCCCTCTCACACCGCCCTTTTGACTATGGTGCGGTGCGGCTCTGCGGCTCCGGCAACAGGTCCGGAGATTTAACAGACGTTCACTTGAGTTCACATAACTTCACGCGATAACACGGCCCAAATAAGGATATTTGCGAGAGCTTGTTGCGGAGGGCTCCGGCACGCCGCAAGGATAGCTTTCTTGCTGAATTTTCTGCAGCGTCGGAGTGTCTCGGTAACCGCAGCCGGACAGCTCAGCAGCCGGTGAGAGAGGTTTACGTCTTTTTAATGACTTGGAATCACTGCGGCGCCGCACCCACCGCACCGCAACGGTAAGACCGGAGTCGGTGTGAGCCAGGGGTTAATCTGGAACCATCAGAGACCACAAAGTAATTTTTTTTTACCATAAAATAGGTGGCACTTTTTGCAAGAGAGGAAACAGATATTCTCAAGTTTGTTTTTTTTCCTTTTTGTTCATGTTGTATGTATGTGTTGATTTAATGTTTGTTCAAAATCTGTTTTAATAAATATTTTATGAATTTACATTTGGTTTAATTATTTAAACTATCACTTTTATCTTTCATTTGTCAGTTCTTTTAAATAGTTGAAGTGAATGAAAATATTTATATTTTTACAGTATTATTCATTTAAAGATGAAACATTTTGATAAAATGATAGATTCAGGAGCCACAAATCACTAACATTGTCTTTAATTAATTTTCCCAAAAACTTTTAAGTGAACTGTAACTACGGTCTTGGTTGTGCTTGTGGTTATGCTGTGATTAACCAGGAGCAGGAGTCAGAAACAGTTCCAGGCAGCTACTTTCTGCAAACAGGAGGGAGACAAACAGCATAACATATAAATGTTTTAAACACAATCATGTTAACAAGCAAGGAAAATGATTAAGTTATATAGAAACTAGGCTCTTGAAGTTTTGGTGGGTGGCTCTTAAAAGAGCCGTTGTGCGTCAGTCATGTGGAGGACATGACTACTCAGTCGGCTGCCATGGAACTGCTCCCTCCTCACAGAAGTAGGCCATGAATGCCTCTCTGGCATCAGTTGCCTCTCTTGCTGCATGGTTTGCTCCCATGCGCCCCACATCTGGAAGAGGATCTTCCTTTGTTCCAGCTCCACTCAGTGCAGGTACATGCCCATTTGCCCTTATGAAATTGTGAAGAACACAAGTGGCCTTCACACATTTCTCTACAACCCCTGGGTAGATCTCCAGCTGACGGCGAAACATCCTCCACTGGCAAGACCAAATCCCGAACGTATCTTCCACCACCAGACGAGCCCGTGACAGACGATAATTGAAGATGCGCTGCTCTTTGGTGAGGCCGCCACGTCCAGGAAAGGGCCGCATCAAATTTCGCCGTAGTGGGAACGCCTCATGTGCCACAATCACATGGGGCTGGGGTCCTCTGTGGTCAGCTCTGGGGAGGTGCTGGTCAGGTTGAAAATTCAGCGTGCCCTCACGCAGAGCCTGGCCAAACGCGGAATTGGCCAAGATCCCACCATCACTTGTTCTCCCATAACCCCCAACATCTATCACCCGGAACCTGTAATGGGCATCAACAAGGGCTAAAAGGACCAATGAGTATTCTCCCTTTTAATTAAAAAAGAGAACCTGAGTTGGGAGGTGCTTTTAGCTTTACATGTTTGCCATCCAGAGCACCACAATTGAGAGGGAAGTTCCACCGCCTCCAAAGATCCTCAGCAATGTACCTCCACTCATCTTCTCCAGGCACAGCCATAAACTCTCCCACAAGGCAGTCCCAGATGGCTGTAACAACATCTGGGACAATAATGGAGACAGTGGAAATACCCACCCGGAAGATGCTGGCAATTGACCTGTATGAGTCACCAGTTGCAAGAAACCTGAATTAAATAAACAGAAAAAAAAAACATTATCTATCTCATTTATTTTAAGAAAATGCAGATAATTACACACACACATACAGTATATATATATATATAGACATATATATAGATATACACACATATATATATATATATATATATATATATATATATATATATATAAACATATATATATAGATCTATATATATAGATATCTATATCGACATCTCTATATATATATATAGAGAGAGAGACAGATCAATATCTATATATATATATATATATATATATATATATATAGCTACAAATTCATCAAAGTGTTTAAAAAATACCTTCAGCATGTTATACTTTAACTAAAATAAGCCCTCCTTAATTGTTATCACAGCAATGAAATAATTATTTTTTTCAGCACCAATACGAGCCTTCTTTCTCACTAACCTGAGACAGATGGACAGGCGCTCTTCAGCTGAAATTGGCCGTCTGTAGTTTGTGTCCTGGTAGGTGATGTGGGCACCAATGCGGGACAGCAGGTCATCAAACTGGGCTGGGGTGAGACGATGGTAGCGCTGGAAGCGACCCTCGTCCGCTCGGAGTTCCTGGAGTAGATGGTGAAACTCTCCACAAACTGAACGCCTCTGAATTATTTCGTGAATCCAGATATGACGACGACGCGCCCGAAAATGGCGTTCTCTAGCTTTATTTATTAAAATAAGCCAGGCGACTCTCTCAATTTCATCCGCCATTGTTCCAGGCAAAGAATGGATAGAGTAGCTCTGCCCAACGCGCGTCAGACCCACTTTTGGACCGCGCAGCAAGAGCAGCAAAGCTGCTTCAGCCGCGCGTCAGAACTCACTGATACAAGCAGCAAAAATGAAGCAGCAGACGCGATTTTGCTGCTTTTGCTGCGTCGTAGAATACGGGCGGGTTGAAGGTAGTAGACCAATCATGATCATTCGTTTAGAAGGTTGAGCACCGTATTTCTCTTGTAAGGACAACCCTTCTTACAGAAATATGAATAGATAAAAAAAAAAAAAAACGAGCTTTAATGAAAACAACCATAGTGGCAACATCAAAGAGACACAAAATGGCATGGCAAATGATTGCTGACTGCGTCAAGTAAGTCGCACATTAGTGTCATTTAATGCACCCATCCATACCAATCACTGTACTACATAATAATCAAGTTCCTCTCGAAAATGAAGAGGACTTGGGTGCAGATAAAAATAAAACACAAGAGAATAATTTCATTGGGTAAATTGAACTTCTTAATTCAACAATGCATGGGCTACAATGAAGCTGGAAGCTGATTCCACAATTGCAACATGTTAATACAAGAAGTGGTTAGTCTGAGTGAAATCATACTGATCATTTAAGCTGTGATTAAACTTCCTGTGATGACTAGCATCTTCTTTTCACTCTCACATAGAAGCTGCTCTAACAGACAAAAAGGGATATAGATAATACATTTTAAATTTCACAGTAAAATTACAGCCTTATTCCTAGTGTTGTCTGGTCTGTAAAAACCTGTGTCACTCATACTGTATATAAATGTGATTGGGATTCAAAGGATCTTCTCACAATTTGTGCTCTGAATTCAATCAGGTCTATAATTAAAGGGCACGTCATTGTTTCCCAAACAGCTGATTGGCTGGTGGGTAGAGCCTTTTTATAGGATTCACATCATCCTAAAAGCTAGTTAGGGTTAACACTGAAGTTACCAGCATGTTCATGGCACAGTTCTTTGGTACTACTGATATTAAATTAAGAGAAGTAAAAAAAATCAGCTAGGCCACAAACATAACCTAATACTGTTTCTCCACAGAGATGTTTTTTTTTTTTCTCTCGATAATGACCCTTTTATTAATGATGTCTGAGATGTTAAAGTTATCTACCAGCTCATCAACAAAGTTTGAGTGTAAGGTGAAACGGAGTAAATCTGTTTATATGTTTCAGCAGCACTGTCCTTAAAGCTGCTTTTTCTTATAATGTACTGTATTATGAACATCAGTAACAGGTACCTTGGAAAGGTTTAGAGTCAAGTCCAAAACTCAAACTAAAATTTGTAAGAGAATCACAGTTCTTTTGTACTTATATCTTCACAATTTAGATATACTGTAAATGTTTAAGTCTACCACAATAAACAGTCAGAATCACCCCATATCACATGAAAAAAGGTCATTGAAATTTCTAAAACGGCTTGTTTTGGACTTAGGAGGCCTTTGAATATGTAAGAACAAAGCTCACTACCAGCAGAGCCAAATATTCAAAGAAATCTATTTCTTTCCAGAAATACCCTTTTACACTTTAGTGAAGTTGTTTTTCAACGTTTGATCCTCAGGACCCACTGTCCTGCAGGTTTTAGGTATTTCCCTGTCTTCACATACCTGACTTAAATAAATGGGAGAGTAGCAGGCCCCCGCAGCTTATGATGGCATCTGAGCGGGTTGTGCAATCATTTGATGCAGGTGTGCTGGAGCAGAGACACATCTAAAACATGGAGGACAGCGGGTTTCAACGACTGAGTTTGGAAACAGCTGCTTTAGAAAATCTTTAAACCAGGCATGCCCAAAGCTGGCATTCGAGGGCCGCTATTCTGCAGATTTTAGGGGTTTCCCTGCTGCAGCAGAGATTATTCTGAAGATTTTCTGGTTGTAACCAACAATTCAATTCTTGAAAATGTGATTATTCATTTCTGTGTTTTCACATTTGGGCTTCTAAAGTACAACAGTTTAAACGGATACATTTAAATTAAGATACACACTGCATAACAAGTTTTATCTGCTAGGGAACCCATAGAGAGACATTCAAGAAACAATTAAACAAGGGGGGTTACCTCCTTTTTTTGTGCTATACTGTACATTCTATAGTTGCAAAGCTCTATCATCTAAAGGACACATGGCAAGAAAGACAATCACAGAATAATTATTGCTTTTTTGCACTGTAATAACCAAAAACAAACAATCAGACAAAAACTGGAATTGTAACTACAATCCTGAAGAAGCATATCACAAACAACATAAGTTTCAGCGTAAGAATATCGTAACATTCTGTGCATTACACACAGAAAAAAAAATCCATGATTTAAGTAGGAGGAAAGTGGCAACTGCAGAAAGAGAAAAAGGAGTTCCATCTGGTTAAACAGAAAATGAAAGTATCCACAGGATACCAGGATCAGGAAATGCATCTGAAAAAGCAGGAAAAGAGTGACTCCTTCTTCAGTCAGCTTAATTTCTGAAAACGCATTTATAAGTGTCACAAAACCCAGTGGTTAAATGATTCCATTTGTAGAATTCACTCAAAGGATCATCTGAATGCCACTATTAAGTATGCATAATTACATCCAACTGATAATGACAAATTGGCTTGAATTTTGAAGAGGAAATGAGTGTGAGGGGAGAATGTGACTACAGCATGTGCAATCTAGCTTGCAGATGGCAGAATTAAATTAAGCTCTTGGTGCTTCCATACTGTGCATATTCTCAGTTTGAACGTAAGATATTTACATGGAAAAGCTCAAAGCATCATGAGATACAGATTAGATTAGAATTACTCATATGCATTATAATTATAATTATTCTTTGGGGCAATGCTTTAGCAGGATGCATGGTGGCACAGCTTATAGCAATGTTGCCTTGCAGCAAGAAGATCCTGGGTATGATTCTTGGCCTTGGGTTTTTCTGCATTGAGTTTGCATGTTCTCCCTGTGCATGCATACAGTAGGTTCAGTCTGGGTTAGTGACTGACACAGGAGTGTATTTTCACTCCTGTCCTGTCCCACTCCCACAGAAAAAAATTGTGTCCCGTCCCGATCCCGGGCCAGTGTGGAAATCTAAATCCTGTCCCGTCCCACTCCTGGTGAAATTACTCCCACTCCCATCCCGCTCCCATACAGACTGTCCCCCGCTCCTGCACCACTCCCATTCTTGTTATTTTTAAGCGCGGGTGAAAAACTCAGAGCGGAAGCACTGTTGTATTACTATTAGTTTGCTCCCGCTCTCGTCTGCTCCTGTTAATGTTTAATCCTGTACCGTCCCAATCACATGATCGTTACTAATACTGACTCCCATCCCACGGGAATCCCGAAAAAATGTCAGTCTCTAGTCTGGGTACTACAGCTTCCACCCACAGTCTAATAGCATGACTATCAGGTTGTGTGTTGTGCTGTGCTGCGAAAGACTGGTGACCTGCCCTCGGTGTACTCCTTTTCATGTCCAAAGACAGCCGAAGATAGCCATTTGCCCCTCTGTGACCCTGACAGGTAAGCGGGAGAAGATGGGTGGATGGAACAATGCGTAGGACCACTTCAAAAGCTAAGGGTGTTCTGTAAGGATCCATACTGGACATTATTCTTTTTAAATAAGACTTGACAGGGATAACTAAGCAATCAAAGAAAACCTATAGATTGATTGAAGGTATTCATAGGAAGAGCAAAATGAAATGTATAGAAAGTGCTCTGCCAAGAACTTCTACAGAGACTGATGCAATAAGTGAAATGGTTTCAGAACTCAATGATAACTAAAGTCATGGTGTCTGTTCATTCTTGTACCTATTAAGGAAACTGGCAAGAGAAGCAAACTGATTGTGATAATTTCATAGGAGCTTTAATCTAAACCATTTTAAACTCTAATTTCCTTAGTTACCCTATGAACTACAATTATATATTTCTCCCTGTGTTGAGAGTGAGATTTTTAAAATCTGACACTGCATACCAGGCGGTATTATGCTTTGTAACAAAGGCAGATGCTTCTGCTCACTATTCACATCTCACTCACTTTAAATCAGACACCAAAATGCATGTTGCTCATTGTTGCAAATAGTGTTAGCAATTTTCCATTCAGGCTAATTTATTAATATGGTGCCAATTCAAAACATATGTTGTATAAAGGTTAAATACAGATTCAATTGAAGGAAATCCAACTTGTTGTTACATTTGTTTAGGATTGCCTTTGACTGTTCTAGTTAAACAGTTCAACCAAAACATATTTTCTTTAGTCCAACTGTTTTTAATATTCTTTTTTGTTTCTACATTTTTTATTTTATTTAATTTATTTTTTATTTTTTCCTACTTGCTTTGATTCTGTTTTACCTTTCTGTATTTTAATCATGTAAAGCACTTTGCATTGTCTTTGTACTGAATTGAGCTATACAAATAAATTTGCCTTGCCTTGCCTTACTCTGTAGTCATGGACCTTGCACTGTTCTCTTCTGAATAAACATAGAGCAACGGTGTCACTTGCATTGTGTTGTTAACATTGGAGCAATCTCTTATACTTAGCATACATGTAGTGAGAGTCGGGAGAAAAACTCCCTTTTAACAGGAAGAAATCTCCAGCAGAACCATATGGATGAGAGATTTACTAAAAAAGAAAAACAGACATTTCAGTTTCAAGCTGTAAATCATGCAATATGAAATCCAATTTTTTAAAACATGTTCCAATTACATAATCTAAATTGAATTATTGAAGAGGGATTATAAATTTTATTGATTAATGTATTATTAAATAATGGAATTTGTAAATGGACTTTCAAATCCTATTTCAATATGAATATTTAAAAACACAGTTCATTAATCTGAATATAAATACCTTTTCTAATCACACATTTAAAAAAGCAATTCCTTATTCCATTTTCTTTTTAACTGCCATTTTCAGATCTTTTTTGAAATTGCATTTTCTTTTTGCTTTACCTGCTCCAGGTACAGTACCTTTTCCATGCCCCTTCTGGTCCCTTTGAATACTAAAGAGACCAGTTAAACCAATCACAGTTGCTCCTCATTTTTAACCAGCTCTCTCATTGTTTAAACTGATATACTTGGTTCTCAAAGTAACCAAGACGAGAGCTGGTTATATCTGAGGAGCAATTGTGATTGTCTCAACTGGTTTTCAGTGTGTTCAGGGACCAGAGGATCCTGTAAATGGAGAGGGCTAATTGAAATGAAAACGCAAATGCAAAAAAATTATTTAAAATAAAAATGGAAATAGAAAAATTAATAATGTTTTTAAAGTTATTTAAAATCAGACTTACAATTTTGTTTTATGCATTTAGCTATATTGAATATACATTTTTTTATTCCACTATTTAATAATAGTTTAATAATAAACCAAACCAAATTACAAAACATCCTAAAAAAATGTAATTTTAAACGTTCACTTAGATAATGTTTTTCAAATTTGATTTTAACTTGCTTGATTTAAATGTTAAATTTGAAACGGGTGTTTTTCTTTTAAGTGACTCGTTACATCCTCCATAGAACCAGTCTCGATCTGAATAGCCTTTTCAACAACCAACTGGGAGTTTAAGAAGACAGAGCTGACAAAAATATAGGGCAGATGCATTCATCCAGGAATACGTTCTACAGTACATTAAAAGAAAGTAGTGGTTGACTTGTCCAATAGATTACTTTGCCCAGGTTTTCAGGTTTAAAAGGACACAACAAAAACAGTTAGATAAAGTATGAGCAAAGCCATTAGCCAAGTTGTAAAGAAAGACAGGACTACACAATAAAAAAAACAGCCAACTGTATCATCTATAACATAAAGCCACACAAAGCTTCATGTTGGTATGAGGTTATATGTTTTATTTTCTATTGAATCTTTACTGTAATCTCCTTTACTGTTGGGCCCACTTAAAATGGCTTATCAAGACTACCTGGAAGAAGAGATGTACCATATTATCAATATTAATATTTTTTTTTAACTTTAGTTAACTTTAGTTGTTTAAATATGTAAAAAAAATCCCAAAATAAATATAAAAAGTCTATCCAATTAAAATATTACACATTATAAATTCTGACATACAAAACTGTGTGATTTTCCTTTTACTTCTCTACTTGAAATAGACTGATGCTGATGATAGTGTAGCATGTAATTAAAAGCACTACACTTTACAATAACTATAATTTATAAATGGTAATGGCAGCATTTGTTAATGATTAACAGATAGTTAATTAATGTTTGATTTATTTATAAATTGCATCTTAAACATTTATAACACATATATATTTTTTATTAAGTGATTTAGCCCAGTGATGTTAAGGTAAGTCCAACAAAACAAGGCAATTTAACATAAAAATAAAGGCTTCAGTCGATTGCGTTAAGTCCAATTAGGGTTAGGGTATGGGTTTAACTAACATGAGCAAATAAATTAACATCAGAATAGATTTAGCAAGAAGGCTAGGGATATTTGGGTTAGAGATAAACTAACATGGTAGAGCAATTTAATCTATTTAACTTTTAGAAATAGTTTATATGCAGTTTAAAAATTAGGATTGAACATTAATAAACTGTTATCCATTGTTAAATGGTATGTTTACCATTTAAAATTTATGTTTATGGTTTTCTGTGTTATAAAGATAAGTAACACTTCAAGGAGTTTTAATAGTTTTGGACTGTGTTATAATCATATTTAAAAAGCACTTTAGTCATAGGTTGATCTAAGCCAACCACAAATTACAACACAATATGCTTTCTTTTTGATGCTTTTTAATATGCCGTTAGTTTTTTTCTATATAAGTTTACAATTTTCTGATAAAGTTCATTTGTCTCATACTCTTGCACTTAAAGAAAAAATGCATTTTAAACTGCACACTTACATTTTTCTCTTAAAGTTGATAAAGTAACTGATGTACATAGAGTAAGTAGAGTTTGGTAAGACATCCCTGCTGGACTGAAATGAGGTTTTAATCATGTTCTTTTAATATTACCTCTCCTTGTAAAACTGAGACAATTAATCCTGACTAAATATCCCGAGGATAAATGATCAGCCGTATATGCTCCATTACATTTCTATGAGCTAGTATCTTTAGAATGGCAAACCATAACTGCTTTTCCTCTTATAAACACTCCGCCTACCAATTCATTTCTTTCCCTGAGAGAAATTCTTAAACTTCCAGCTCATTATATCTGGCAGATTTATGACTTCTAATTCAATGAAGAACTGGACTGTCTCTAGGCTTAAGGCCTTACAGACATCACGTCAGACATTAAATCCCTGGTCATTCTTTTATTAGAGGACAAAATAAAGAAACACACTATTAAAAGGCCATTAGAATCACAGACTCTTTTATCTAAAACCAAAGGCGCTAATACACTACACTTAAAAGACTTTTGTTGAACTAGCTCTCATGTTTTTGGCCTGTTCTTAGAAAAAACATCAAAAAAAAGGAACACAATTCCAAAGACTTAGATAAGCAGATTGTCTTGATTTCATAAATGGCACTTGTTCATAATGCCTAATCTTTAGAAGGCTAAGACCATAAAGGATTTTTTTATACTACATTTGCAAGAACTGTTAGGACAAAAAACTGGGGACCTAGAATTCAAAGCAGACAGACAAGTGTAATTCTCAAAAGCGTTTATTAATATATGTCAGATCAATAGCAGCTACGGCGTGAAAGGCCGGAAAATCTGTAGGGGGAAAATTCAGGTTAATGACCACATTAATCTGACAGAGGATGGTAAAGAGCTTGGGAGTCAATAACCTGGTCTTAGAGTTCAGTCTCTGCCCAGAAGAAGGAGTGGAATCCAGCCAGATGGCTACCAACAGCACACAGTGGACGCCCCTCAGAGAGTTACAGGAGCCGAAGCCTTGAAGCCAGTTGAACTGGCTGACGAGCAGATCCAAGCAGACAAAGGAAGGTGGGACTGTCTGGAAAACACAGAAAAAGCCGGTGTTGAAGAGATTCACAGGAGTCCAGTGAAGAAGAATAGAGATATGAAGAGGTACCGAGGGGAAATCCAAGTCAAAGTCAGGAGGCAGATCCAGGTTCAATCTAGAGGCAGAAACCAGCAGGAGTCAAACAAGTCTGAAACAGGTACAGGCAGGCTCAAAGGTCGGAGGGAAGAATGGGACAGCATTAGGCAATCAGGTATGCTAGAGAATTCTCACTGAAGGCTCAAATAATCTGGCACTGATGACTGGCAGCAAGCAGTTTAAATATTGAATAGAGCAGGTGACGCAGATGAGAAATTATTAGAGCAGGGGCGGAGCCATACAGGATGAAAGGAATGAACCATTAATCCAGTCATCAGTGCCAAGATCATGACAAGGACATAATGGGAAAACAGATTAGGATTTCTTTTGCTAATTTATTAAACTTAAATGTAGTTATTTGGGTGGGCCTGAAGTTAATAGGAGCAGAAAAGAGCTCAGACAACTTAAAACTAAGCACAAAAATATTGCATGATATTTTAAACCAGTAAACTAGACAAATATGCTTAGATTAAGGATATTTTGGAATCTTATTTTCTTTTGTGATCGAAGTATTGTGGTCAAAGTTATATTTATTATATTTTTTAGCTTAAAGTTCACATGTTTACAGATTTAATATTGAAACGTAAAAAAGGTCTCACTGAGCAACTGCAAAAGGAGTGTATTAATGTAACATAATTATGTTATTAATATCAATATTGATAATTAGTTGATATTATTAAATATTATTAACATACATTTTTATATTGGACAGAAAATAAAATATAAAATATCTATAAGCACTGACAGATTCTATTTATTTAGATTAGTGGCACATACAGTATTGGTATAATATATGTATTTGTAAACATAAGCATAAACAAAGAGATGTTCCTCATTATCAGCTTGCATTGCTAGTAGTATTTAGCAGCACCAACAATTGCCAGTTTTAATCATTTAAATTTGGTGACGCTTGGAGTTGCAGAAAGAGGGGTTCACCAGGTCACTCTTCAACCAATAATCCTCCTTCATAATTGGTAAATTCATTATTTGGAACGAAATCATCTCTTAGTTTGCAACAAAAGGTACAATTATTAACAGCACAAATGAGCCCGGTTTTTCATTTTTCTAAGTGCCAATTTATGATCATCATAGGTGAGAGCCATAGATGAGTTAACTGAAAGTTTTTCTTGGGTTCAGCTCCTTGTTGATTACAAGAAACCGCTTCTCAAGTCCTCTCTATAACAAAGGTTTTAGCATATCCGTTTCCCTCTGTCTTCCAAGGAGAGCATCCACTAAATGGACAATGGAAAAAAGCAACAAAAGTCATCATCGAACTCTGTTTTCCAAAGTTTCTCTGCAAACAAAAGTAATATAGTTCCCTGGCAGTGTGCAATGTTGCTTCTATCAGGAATCTTTACCCCACATAAACTATTAGATAGATACAAAAGAGAATCCCATACTTGTTAAATGAATTAGACATTGTTCCAGTAAATTTCAAAACAAAGAGGGGAAATTCCATAAATGCAGAGAAAGTTTAATTGGCCTAATTTCAAAGTTTTGAAAATCAGACCATAGGATATCAAAACGTCGATGTAAAGGGCATCATTTATCATATATTAGAACCAGGGAAAAATATCAGAAAAAATGGTTTATAGAGATTGCATGACGAATAACACTTCAGGTGGGGACCATCAAAGATTCTTTTGTCACCTGCTGAGTCGGCCTTGCAGTTAGGGCACTACGCTATACCTGTTCCTCTCAGACAACATTTCTACTGGTTTACTCTTCCTTTCTGGACAATGACTACATAAAATGTAATATAACATGAAATCCTACTGTTGTACTGATTATAATACATTTTTGATGAAGCGTCTTTGAAATCATATTGCACAAGCAAAATCCTCAGTGACTAAACAGGAAGCTGAAGCTCTCCCTGAGTGGGAAAGGTTTCTCAATAGCTGTTTTCTGTGAGAAAAATGCCAAGAAAATCTGAAATTTCAGTGTATCTGAGGAACATATGTCAAGTCCCACAGCCTTTAATTTTTTTTTTTCTGTGTCCATGTGAGAAACGTGACCCATAGCACCTTTGTCATCCATGGAAACGGTTATTCCAGCATTGCATTTAGTGCATTTTACCACCCTTTTATCCTTAGGTTTGCAGTTGAAGATGGACCTGTGCTTTCTCTGATTAACAGCAGGAGTGCTAACCAGGGTTGCACTGTTGTTCGATCTTTGAATTGAATGGAACTACTGATTTAAGCCCTTGTCACACCTTGACAATTTAGCCAGTGTAAGCCTGACGTACGAAAAATCTAGCAAAAACGCGGCATACTTTGGATAAGCTATGGGTCAGCAAGTATGTCTAGAAATTATTGGCATGATAAATTTTCTTGATGTTTGCCAGTGTTTGGTCATATGTGGGACATAAGATACAAGTAAGTTATTTGATCGGTGACATATGTTAAGTGTTACTCATAAGTCATACTGTCTAGCTTATCCAAAACCTATGAGTAACTTGTCCATAACTTATATGTAACTTATCAAAAAATATCTCCTATGCATATCAACGTATTTGACGTGTTCCAGATGACAACTGAATGTGTTTCTAACTTCATCCTCATCATAGGGTTAGCAATAAGGTGAGTGAGATGGATCCTCCCTGCCTTCACCCCAAGGCCATCTCCAAGAAACTTCCGAGCAGATATGACGCTGAAACTGCTTCAACAGCAAACCTTCTTTCTTTGTTTGTTTGTGTTTATTTGTTTGTCTGTTTATTTGTTCGTCTGTTTCTTTGTTTCTTTCTTTCCTGTTTCTTTGTTTCTTTCTTAGGCTCTCGTTGGACAGTTCTGGACTTGTTATGAATACTCTATGTATATGCCCAAAATTGAGAAACTCCAGGATGACATCACGGGAAATGAATTTATATGCAATGGATTTCATCAGGCAACTGAAGTACATGTCCATTGAGATATTTGAAAACTAATGCTTTCATTAACCCACAAATTCTCCAAATGCCAATAAAGAAAAAGGAGACAAAAAGGAAAAAATAAACATGTCTTATCAAAAGAGGACATTTGGTCAACTTAATCCAAAAGGAATAATGAGATGAGGGAGGATTATTTTGTTAAGTGTAAATCTGATATGTTGTTCCGCAGATGTTGCAGATTCTTCAAACAAATTAAGGAAATGAAATGTATTCTTAATGGGTTGAGGGGACAGCTAACAACCTCAGTCTACAGTTACTGTAGAAGAAAAGGTTTATGTTCTCTCAAGAGTTAAATACACAGATTGATTTAACAAAAGGCAATAGGTGCACTGAGAAGGCTTCCTGGCGATTCACCAACTCAAAGGAGATTGATATGCGTAATAAAAGTTGTCCTTTTATTGTACAGGCAGGCATGTTTTTGGGCTTTTTAATCATAAAAAAATCAGAAAATACAGTAGTTTATTATCTTATCTAAATTACAAATATAAGATTTTATGGAACTCTACAATCTGCACATAGATTTTCTCTAACAACCATGAGCATATATTTACACAATATGTTGCTGAACAACATTATATACTCTGTCTTTCTTTTTTCAAAAACAAACACTGTTTGTGCCAAAAGCAGAAATAACCAAAAGGACCATGATTCGTGTTGTCCTGCCAAGACACTGCCACCACCATTATAAAAATTCACTAATTAGTGGAGGCTGACAGACTATGTTTATTCAAAGCAGCTAAACGGTTCAAATCTAAGAATCAAGCACTGACCTCATAATCAAATTAGAAAACCATTACAGAGAGATCTGAATTCCAATGATGAATTCTCAGAGGAATAAAATTAGTAAAAAACAGGCTTTGTCTAATTACTCATGATTAGAGACTAAGCAATTTCTCTCCGTGACAATGAAAAACAGAAAACAAAAGAAATTGACATTCAAAGCTACTGTCAGACTTTTTGATTTACCCTTTCCCCTGTGTTGGCTTTTGGATATAAAGCTTTTTAGATTTCTGAAAATGAACTGAGGGGAATTTATTAAGTCCATCATTCTTAACATCCATCATCATGTACACTTCTGAGGAAACGCATAAGAAAACACATAACATACAATTAGCAAATTTGCTGATGAAGGTTCTCAGTCATCCAGGTCATAGTCATTCCGTAAAAATTCAAAAAATATCCACTGGACTTGGTTTTCAAGATTTGAAGACGTTTCGCCACCTCTCCAGGAAGCTTTCTCAATTCAAATGATTTGAATTGAGAAAGCTTCCTGGAGAGGTGGCGAAACGTCTTCAAATCTTGAAAACCAAGTCCAGTGGATATTTTTTGAATTTTTACGGAAATTAGCAAATTTCTGCATTTTAATGCAAATAGCTTGTTCTTCCACTGATCAACTTTTAAGACCACAGTGTCTCCATTTATCAAGCATTTATATTCACATGTTGGATGATGAACAAGGCAAAATGGCTTTCTGGTTTTGGGCGACAGAGGATGGTTGTCCTGTAGATTTAATGGTTTGTTGAGGACAGCTTTGCTACAAAAGTCGACCTAGTAAGAATTTCTAAAATATCCTGACAATTAAAGGACAGAAAAATCTAGACGTAGACAATAACATGCGAACATTAAGTCATCTGTAGCTGGAAATAAAACACTTATTTCAGCTTTACTTTAATCAAAAGAGTTTTTTTTTAACTACATAGCAAGAAGGTTAGTATATTTTGTAAGGGGCCAAATTAAAGTAATTTTTTCTCTTTTATATTTTGACTGGTCTATCTTTTTGTCATTAAAGCTGCAGAATGTATATGATCTTAACTTCATTTGTATATGTAAGAAAGCAGGTCTGAGTATCAATTCTTTTAAACATCTAGGGCCAAACATCCTTGCCTCCTCAAAAACAAATTTGATATTTGACTCTTCAACTAATTTGATTGTTCCTTAAAGAATACTTTGGGGTAGGGGTCCTTCAGCTTCTTTAGCTAGGTTTGGTGTATTGGGACAATGGAGCTTATAGCTACCAGAGACGAGTGGACTTGTTTTAAAGGACCTTTTAGTCATATTTTAGCAATCAAATGTAATGAACATATTAGAAAACACATAAAGGTTACCATCATATTAATTCTTAAATCTTTAATATAATAAGGTTTTTTTCAATTCAATACAGTTAAAATTCAGTTTATTTACTGCATATAGTGCCAAGTAATTTCAAGGCACTTTACAGAGACAATTCAATCAGATCATACAGTCAAACTGATTCAAAGTTTTCTGTATAAGGAAAACCCTTTGATTGCATCGCTTTGAAAAAGTTGTAAAAAGCTGTGTATTCTACTCCCTGTTGTAGTGTGGTATTGTCAGTATTTGGTCCCCCCGCCCAACAAAAAAGCCTACCAGATGAGGGTTGAGCCACAGACTGTATAAAAGTTACAGATGTTGTGATGACAAGCTCATTTTCTGTGCAACAAGCATTACTCAATCTTTATACTGAGCATTTCGGAGGGGGGCTTCATATATCCCACTGAGTGTTGAAACTCCCCCTTGACAGTGTCTTAGCAGAATGTTCAGCTCAGGTTTGTTCTAAATACACTATATTGCCAAAAGTATTTGCTCACCTGCCTTGACTCACATATGAGCTTAAGTGACATCCCGTTCCTAATCCATAGGGTTCAATATGACGTCGGTCCACCCTTTGCAGCTAGAACAGCTTCAACTCTTCTGGGAAGGCTGTCCACAAGGTTTAGGAGTGTGTTTATGGGAATTTTTGACCATTCTTCCAGAAGCGCATTTGTGAGGTCGCACACTGATGTTGGACGAGAAGGCCTGGCTCTCAGTCTCCGCTCTAATTCATCCCAAAGGTGTTCTATCGGGTTGAGGTCAGGACTCTGTGCAGGCCAGTCAAGTTCATCCACACCAGACTCTGTCATCCATGTCTTTATGGACCTTGCTTTGTGCACTGGTGCACAGTCATGTTGGAAGAGGAAGGGGCCAGCTCCAAACTGTTCCCACAAAGTTGGGAGCATGGAATTGTCCAAAATGTCTTGGTATGCTGAAGCATTCAGAGTTCCTTTCACTGGAACTAAGGGGCCAAGCCCAGCTCCTGAAAAACAACCCCACACCATAATCCCCCCTCCACCAAACTTTACACTTGGCACAATGCAGTCAGACAAGTACCGTTCTCCTGGCAACCGCCAAACCCAGACCCGTCCATCAGATTGCCAGATGGAGAAGCGCGATTCGTCACTCCAGAGAACGCGTCTCCACTGCTCTAGAGTCCAGTGGCGGCGTGCTTTACACCACCGCATCCGACGCTTTGCATTGCACTTGGTTATGTATGGCTTGGATGCAGCTGCTCGACCATGGAAACCCATTCCATGAAGCTCTCTGCGCACTGTTCTTGAGCTAATCTGAAGGCCACATGAAGTTTGGAGGTCTGTAGTGATTGACTCTGCAGAAAGTTGGCGACCTCTTCGCACTATGCGCTTCAGCATCCGCTGACCCCGCTCCGTCAGTTTACGTGGCCTACCACTTCGTGGCTGAGTTGCTGTCGTTCCCAAACACTTCCATTTTCTTATAATACAGCTGACAGTTGACTGTGGAATATTTAGGAGCGAGGAAATTTCACGACTGGATTTGTTGCACAGGTGGCATCCTATCACAGTTCCACGCTGGAATTCACTGAGCTCCTGAGAGCGACCCATTCTTTCACAAATGTTTGTAAAAACAGTCTGCATGCCTAGGTGCTTGAATTTATACACCTGTGGCCATGGAAGTGATTGGAACACCTGATTCCAATAATTTGGATGGGTGAGCAAATACTTTTGGCAATATAGTGTAACTTCTTAAAGCATAACACCCCCATAGCACTTGAGATGACAGCATATATAAGCAAATGTCAACAATGAATCATGTAAACATATTGCACTGACAAAAATGAAACATCTGTAAAGTTTGTCACTCACTGAAATCTTAGAGCCAATGTTTAACATGGAGCATTTGAATCATGAGACAAAATTTTGTTTGTTTAAATGCCTTGGCCTTAAGATGATCATTTTGTTGGTCCTTTTTATGCGTTGTATCTGTGTTAATTTATTTCAATTTAAAATGTGACCAGCTTTACAGTCCCTATTTCAAGTTCTGATGACTAATAAATGCAATTAAATTAAATTCAGTTAATTTATATAGTGCCAGTTCACAAAACAAGTCATCTCAAGGCACTTTACAGAGACCATACAGTCAGATTAGTTAAACCTTTCTCTCAAGTAAAACCAGTTCATTGAATCAAGTAATTTACTTACAAGGCATGATCCTCCTGGATGAGCTTTCACTGATGATTTTTGCCTGCAGTTTATCGTTGACTCTTCAGCAATCCCTCGTACCAAACACGCATGCAGCGACAGTGGAGCAGAAAAACTGTCCTGTTTACTTAATTAGGATTAATTTCAAACAATTTAATATTTTAACATTTATTTTTGTTTTCTTTTAAGCAGTTCAGGTGTGCCTTTTTAAGATCGATAATTATTTTTTATAAATGTAAATTAAAGCTCATATTTTCAAATTTGCAGGTACAAATAGAGTGTTGGCCACTAGTAGGCTCCTAGTACTGGGCTTAGCTAGTTGCTGGTACAAACCCTGCTTGCGTAATGACAGAAATTTCAGTTTAAGTGTAATGGGGATGGTTCCAGAAGATAAAAAATTTCCAGATTCTGTAAGACCTTTTTGTGCGAAATAAAGAAAGGAACTCAGCACATATCAGACCCTCTCACAAAAGGTATTAAAATTGCTAAATGATTATTGAGTTATTAACATTTAAAATCTTATGGACAGCAATGATTTATTTATTTTTTTTGTGATTAGATCCAGTGTCTAAATTTTGGAAGGTGGCTGCTGACAAACACTTGGAAAATAGTACCTTGGGCAGATACAAGAGCTTAATGGTCATATCAAGCATACTTTTAAGTACAACAATGACCTCTGTGATTTAATTTCTTTATGTCTTTAAATACACACTAAGCCACCATATACAGTTCTTTTAACACATCTCTCATCGAGGGTACTTTTTTTTTTTCTTAAGTTTCACATATCAGGCTGATTGGGGTCACTACATAGGCGAGATTTATGCCCATGCCTGTCTGAAAAAATAATGAAACTTCTCCAGCCATACTTGATTAATGGCAAAGCTCACCTTGGTCACATCCCACAGGAGTAAAATTGGCTATATGTTCAAATGAATTGAAGACCATACAAAACAGGGGAAAAAACAAGCAGAACTCTGGTTCTGATTTTAGTTAAGCAAAACTTTTTCTTTTTTTTCTAACATTTATTTTTCTGATAAGAAAATAAATATCTTCCCTTCAAAGTCATTTATTTCACCTTAACTTTCAGTGGAGTCCTTATACAACAGGCAGAGCAACAAAAAGAGGGAAACACATTTCCCTGTTTGTCCATACTGCCCCGTGGGTTTCTAATGCAGTTCATTAGCAGGCTGAGTTGTGTCAAGATGTTAAAGCGGGCTGCCAAAACCTTGAGGCCTTTGCGTGAAGCTGCCTGTGCAGGGATGACACGTTATCCCTAAGGACTGAGGCTTGCTGTCTGGACAAAGCATGGCGGGCCCAGGGCCCAGTCAGTTTACTTGCAACACGTCTCACACTAGAGCTGCACCAAAAGAAAAAGAAGGAAACAAGGTGACACACATAACAGAGCCAAATGATCTTGAAAGATTACAAACTTTACAAAGAATGACTCATAATTACAGCTGTAGAAACAAAGAGTAAATCCTAATTCATATTTGCGCTTGGTTAAAACTCAACAGTTGAGCTCTTAGGGCTCTTTTTTGCTTGTTTCCTTAGGTCACCCTATGTTTAGTCACTAGTAAGGAATGACATAAAGCTGTTACTTCTGCCACCTTATTGTGTATAAAAAAATTACATGAATTTAAATAAAGTTTCCACAATCATCCTTTCAGGCCAACCACTTTAAATATGATCCCAAGCTAAGAAGGTTGTCACTAATCTTTTGAAAATGTTGAAAGTCTACCAAATGTCTTGTGTCACAAAAATGTTATGACAGGTAAATGCTACTTATAGACCAAAATGAAAAACGATGCTTGGTCTAATAATAGCAACTCAGATATCCAGTAGCAGCCGTCTAATACTTTTTTATACATAATTTGGCAATGATTGTTGTTGCAGTTGCAGTTGTTGATTAACAACAGTGCCACGTTTCTTGTTTCCTCCAAAGAGGACGTGGCCATGGTGACAAAAAAGAAGAATTTTGAAAGTTGATTGAAAAATTTACTGTTTTGAGGCCCCTGAATAACACAGCTCACAAATGACCATAAATGATATCTAAAGCATTATTTCAATATGTGCTTCAGAGACATGTGAAGATGATCTGTGTCAAGGTGCCAACAGTTTGGGAGGGGAAGCGATGGTTTGTTTATCCACTGTCTCTCATTACTATCCTGGCATAATCACCTGCAATGTGATGTGCCAAAAAGTGAAAAATGCATAAAATATTGTGTTGAACTATGGTTAATAAATCAAAACCTATAGTACATATTGGTATGAATGTTAAACCATATGAATCGGTAGTATTAATAACAATTATCCCAGCTCTCATGTTTCTACAAAAACATTAATGTTGCCACGGGGACGATGTAAAAAAGGGGGTCATTTTGAAATGTTTCAGGTAGAAATTTGACCGATTTCATGCCCCTGAAAAAAGTACAGTAGTTGCATGGCCAAATGTTACATAATATCGAAATTATTTCTTCAATGTGAGTGCTATCGGCCTTATCAACAAGGCCAAGACCCGCCCGTGACACTGGACAATGTTTCTCTCCCCCATTCAGGATTTCTGCGTTACATTAACGCACAGTCTACTGTTTGTATATAGCTTCTGTGTATATATATATATATATATATATATATATATATTTTATCTTATCTTGTTATTTTGTTTTGTGTTGTTTTTTCTCTGCACCAACAACACCAAGTCAAATTCCTTGTAAGTGCAAACCTACTTGGCAATAAAATTGATTCTGATTCTGATAGACAGGTCTGATGATGATATGTAGCAGGTTTCATGTTTTGTACATCAAACAGTTCTGGACAGGCAGCGATGTCTTGTTGAGCCACTGTCTCGCCTTATTATCCGTTGCTTTATCACATCTATGATCTTGTGCCGAACAAACGGCTGTAATTCTGGCATAATAAGGCATATTGATGTCATGGTTTCACTTTTTATTTTAGGACAGATAGGGGAACGATGTGTTAGAGCTGTTTGTGTAGAAAATATTTTTAAACAGACACAGTACAATATGTGCAAAATTAGTAAATCATTAACTATGGTTAATGAATCAAAAACCATAATAGATACAGAAATAATGTTTAGATTGCATGAATCAGCAGTCTTTGATGAACAAATATACCAACTTTCACGTTTTACCAAAAACCATTTGGCTACGGTGACAGTGTAAAAATGGGGTTTGCTTTGAAAGATTTCGGTCTGAGACTTTTTTCCAAAATCCACGTTTTCCTATGCCCAAACAGCTCAGCTAAACAGCTAAACCATAAATGATATTGAAAAAATTTCTTCCATGTGAGTGCTAGAAGTGTCTGAAGATGTTCCATACCAATTTTCATGCTTGTACATGAAATGGTTGACAAGAGGCTGCGATACGAAAACATGGGTCATTTTGGATTTTTGTCTGTGATTTTTGGAAAGGCTCTCATTGGATTTCCATTTGGGGAGTGTGGACTTCTTGGTGGGCTGGGCCAAACTGGAAGAAAACTGTTAATCCCAAAACAATGAGAGTTACATTTTCCGAATCCTGACAACAATTCCTGTGTTTTGATGTATTATTTATTTAAATTAAGTAAAAAATTTGTGAATGAGAAGAATTTGTTTGGAAAAACCAGAACGGTTCAAAAGCTAGGGCACGCACTTTGACGGTTGAATAATTCCATCCATAGACTTGCATTATAAAATGTAAAACCTGAAAAAAATTGTGTAAAGTTTAAATCACACTTTTATAAAAACAGCAAAAATATTAAAATGCTGAGTTAAAGTCGGAATAGATGAATCATTGATGAACATTTTAACAGCTGAATGGTGTTTCTAGCTGAAAGTATGCTGAAGTAGTTAAAGTTCAAGATGATGACATTTTAGCTGAATTTAGCTAAGAGAATTCTACATGCATTTCAATGGGACAAAAAACGCAGAAAAAGCTGAATATCATGAAAACTAAAAAAATATACATCTTTGCCAAAAGACTTAGCAGAATTCTCCTGAACAAGCTGAACGTTTTGAAACCAAAATAATTAAAATCAGTTTAACCTGCGGGACTAGTTAAAGTCTAAAAAATATAAAGAGCAAAACAATAGGTGGGAATGCATAAACATAAGTTTGATTAAAATTATAACTTGTTATAACTTAGGGGTTAATTTCTATATGCAACGTGGTATGCTCCACATTTAATTTGCTGCAATTTGCATTAAATCTACATGAGGAGACACTAATGAGTAGTACATAAGGCTCTGCTCACACTGCAGGTAAATATGGCCAAATCCTGATTTTTTGGGCATCAACTGATCAGGTTAGGCTTTTTAAACAAGTGTGAACGCTTAGATCCGGCCTGTATTTGACTTTCTCATGTTACTGAAGTTTCAACAAATAGCTTGTTAAATGTTAAATTGTTAAATTATACTTAGCAGCGGAAGTTCACTAGCACCTTCACAAAATCATAGTTTTCATCAGCATCTACAGGTGCTGGTCATAAAATTAGAATATCATGAAAAAGTAGATTGATTTCAGTAATTCCATTTAAAAAGTGAAACTTGTATATTATATTCATACATTACATACAAACTCATATATTTCAGATGTTTATTTTGTTTAATTTTGATGATTACAAATGACAACAAATGAAAATCTCAAATTCATCATATCAGAAAATTAGAATATTACTGAAGACCAATAAAAACAAAGGATTTATAGAAATGTTGGCCAACTGAAAAGTATGAACATGAAAAGTATGAGCATGTACAGCACTCAGTATTTAGTTGGGCCTCCTTTGGCCTGTATTACTGCAGCAATGCGGCGTGGCATGGAGTCGATCAGTCTGTGGCACTGCTCAGGTGTTATGATAGCCCAGGTTGCTCTAATAGTGGCTTTTAGCTCTTCTGAATTGTTGGGTCTGGTGTATTGCATCTTCTTCTTCACAATACCCCATAGATTTTCTATGGGGTTAAGGTCAGGAGAGTTTGCTGGCCAATTAAGAACAGGGATACCATGGTCCTTCAACCAGGTACTGTTAGCTTTGGCACTGTGTGCAGGTGCCAAGTCCTGTTGGAAAATGAAATCTGCATCTCCAAAAAGTTGGTCAGCTGCAGGAAGCATGAAGTGCTCTAAAACTTCCTGGTATGTGGCTGCGTTGACCCTGGACCTCAGAAAACACAATGGACCAACACCAGCAGATGACATGGCACCCCAAACCATCACTGACTGTGGAAACTTTACACTGGACTTCAAGCAACGTGGATGAAGTGCCTCTCTTCTTTTCCTCCAGACTCTGGGACCTTGATTTCCAAAGGAAATGCAAAATTTACTTTCATCAGAGAACATGACTTTGGACCACTCACCAGCAGTCCAGTCCTGTTTCTCTTTAGCCCAGGCAAGACGCTTCTGACGCTGTCTGTGGTTCAAGAGTGGCTTGACACAAGGAATGCGACAGCAGAAACCCATGTCTTTCATACGTCTGTGTGTGGTGGTTCTTGAAGCACTCACTCCAGCTGCAGTCCACTCTTTGTGAATCTCCCCCACATTTTTGAATGGGTTTTGTTTCACAATCCTCTCCAGGGTGCGGTTATCTCTCTTGCTTGTACACTTTTTTCGACCACATCTTTTCCTTCCCTTCGCCTCTCTATTAATGTGCTTGGACACTGAGCTCTGTGAACAGCCAGCCTCTTTAGCGATGACCTTTTGTGTCTTGCCCTCCTTGTGCAAGGTGTCGATGGTCGTCTTTTGGACAACTGTCAAGTCAGCAGTCTTCCCCATGATTGTGTAGCCTATAGAACTAGACTGAAAGACCATTTAAAGGCTTTTGCAGGTGGTTTGAGTTAATTAGCTGATTAGAGTGTGGCACCAGGGGCCATCAATTTTGAACCTTTTCACAATATTCTAATTTTCTGATATGATGAATTTGAGATTTTCATTTGTTGTCATTTGTAATCATCAAAATTAAACAAAATAAACATCTGAAATATATGAGTTTGTATGTAATGTATGAATATAATATACAAGTTTCACTTTTTAAATGGAATTACTGAAATCAATCTACTTTTTCATGATATTCTAATTTTATGACCAGCACCTGTATAGTCAACCAGACCAGTCCCTAAAGATATGTTATTGTAACATTTCTCTTTTCTACATTTATATTGTATATTCACCTTCATCATAAAACCTCTTTTTCTACCATCTCTGAGTGTGAAAATGTTAAGCCAAGGGAAAAGAAAGAAAGCTGGGTAATATACTCTGTAAAATTATGATACAGCAATATTACCCTCTTTGTTACATCACCATTATCGAATCAATATAATTTACAGCCTCTTTGTGCATTAGCTAAGCACAAGAAACAACAAACCCCAAAACACATTGAATTGTCTCTACAAACAAATTTCCTCAAAGGTATGATGAAAAAATGTTTATTCAAAATTGCATTATAATTACATCACTTACATCACTGTGACTGATGGGAAAGAATTGAGAAAAAAAATAAAGTACACGTTTTACATTCTGGTTCACAGAAAAATTTTTTATTAACCCAAATAATTTATTCATTTGAGTCACTGCTTGATGAAATGTAAACCAATAACAACTGCGATGAAAATAAATATTCTTTATATTTTATTTGGTTTTAGGATGGTTTATGAAAATAATCTTTATATATTACTAATTAGGTATGAAATTTAACAAATGAAATTATCTTGGCATGAGACAAAAATTGGCCTGTATATGTGTATATGAGATGATGTAGACGTCTCTTATCTCTCCTACTGGCTCTGGTCAGCAAACCAACTTTCTGTGCCTTCCACAATGGTTGCAGTCTTGCAGCTTTGTTCTCGTTCTTGTGGTTTGACAAAAAGCCTTATAAGAGCCCAATATAACTCCATCGACTACAGTAAAAAGGTGCTCTACCTCCAGGTGATCATACAATAATCTTTTATTTTGAAAGTTTATGACATGCTTTAACAACCAAAAAGGGCAAAGGAAACCTTTGTTAGAAGTGGAAGGGAAAATAAAACATGAGTCGGATAGAGGCAGGGTAATAACACAGGTGAATTCAGGGAAAGGCATTTACTCCTCAAACTAAACCAAGGATAAAAAAGAATGCACACCTACAAAATGTTGCACTCTAACACTTGAAAATATGAATAGTAAAGATTTACTGACTAGAAATATTTTCCCCATTTTCCTCATTGCTAATTTGGTATATTGAAAAAAAAGAAAGTAGGTAAAAAGAATGCAGGAAGAATGTATAGTTTTTTTGTCTCTCCTCTGTTTAAAATAACTCCTGGTTTACTTAAGCTTTGTTTTCAAAATAAAAACGAGGCTTTGTTGGGCTACTGTATAAAATCTTGAACTCAACGCTATTGCTGACATTTTGGATTGAAAAGGCTTCTTAGATGGGAAGCGAAACATCTTCAAATTTGGAAACAAAGTCCAGTGGATTGTTTTTTATTTTCTTTTTTTTTGGAACGAATATGACCTGGATGACTGAGAATCTTCACCAGCTTAGTTTACTTCATATTGGGGCTAGAGTATGGTACAACTGAGGCTGAGGGGTCTGTTATCTAAACTGTCACTGCCTGTCCTGCAAATGTCTAATCTTAGACTAAAATTGAGGGCAGAGCCTCAATTTTGGAGTTTTTTATGGATGTTTTTATAAGTCAATGTGCAATAGTGAAACCAAGATTCCTGTAATAATGTAAGCAAACGTAAAAAAGCAAAAGTAGTAACACTATGCCTAAAACCACATCTAGCAGACTTCAAAGATACAGTAGCACATGCAAAACTAGGTCATGAAGAAAGATTGAAATAAATAAAAACATCAACTAGAACATCTTGGTACACTGACAACATTATTAAGAGGCTCACATATGACAGCTATATTAACTTCTACCCTAAGCACAAACTGCAGCAGATGGAAATGTAAAAGATTTTTTATGAAAAATTAAGATTGTTTAAACAATTACATTACAAACAATAAGTTATCTCATTTAAAGTGTAAAAATTAGGACCTTTCTATATGCAGACACATAATTAGTGTGATTTGTGCCTCAGATCTCACTTGAAATGGATTAGGCCCTTTTCATCCTTCACCAATTCTGCCCAACAATACTTGATTTCTTTCTGGGTAGCTTTAAAACTTAGTGTGCTACCTGTCCTTTGTGATGTGAGTATGTGAACCAATGTTCTGTTTTAACTATGAAGTAAACAGGGCACTTGGCTGATAGACGGCAGCATAAAGCAGTCTGAAAACCTTGCCTATGCTTGTCTTATGACTTACCAGAGGAGTAAATTAACTAGGTTCAAATACTTAGTAAATGTACTTAAGTAGCTTTTTTGGGGTCTTTACCCTACCTGAGTATTAGGACTTTTTACTTTTAGTCCCTAAATTGGAAGCCACGTATCTGCACTTTCTTCTCTGTACTTTCTCCAAAATAACTTGATACATCTTTACATATTGAAAATGACATAAAATAAGAGCTGCAACAAAACAGATAGAAAATACAGTATAAAGTACAAAGTGAATCTGTCTAATTGGAACCAAGTGAATTTCCAGAAAAACACTGAAAGTGACATGGATGAAGAAAGGGGGCTGTGAGACGGCCACTGGCTCTTATATAGTCATGGAGCTATATAAGAGCTCTAGTATTTTTCTACCTGGCCAACTACTGGTCATGGCTGAGGAAGGAAAAGATGTAAACCTTCTGAGGAGGCTTAAAAGAGAAAACATGAAAGGGGTCATGCTCGAGGAAAAACAAGAGTCATTCTTGGAAAGGAGTTTGTCCGTTGGCACAGGCTTAAAGAAGAAGCCGGATGTAAAACCGATTCTCTTTTCTCAACTTTATTATTAGACTGGCAAGTTAACACTTTGTTCCTAGTACACAGTCATATATCTTTGTTATTATTTTTGATGTTTAGTAGAAGCAAAATATGGACAGTTACAGGTCTAGAATCCCTGATGGCCAAAAGTTAAACGTTGTGCCTCATAGGAGCCTGATGCAAACTCTCTAGTGTCAGACTGTAAACCTTTTAGGTAACTCCTTGCTCACTGAAGTTCCTGAGCTTTGTTTCCTAGAAACCTCTTGGATCAGTTATCTACTTTGGTTCTGTTAGGAATATAGCCCCTGAGGTTTAAGCTCCTGAAAAAAACCTTCTGAGTGTGTCAGACCTCTACAAATGTCAAGGTAAAGCCTGTTGATGGTTTTCTCAGCTGGCAGCCCAGAGCACCTTTGAGGTCACTGCTCCGCTCAAGCTGCTCCGCTCTTCTCTGTGCTCACCTGGATTCCTTTGCTTTCGAGACAAACTCTGTCAGTACCACAACTCAAAGAATTTCCTGGACCCAAGCCCGTCCCCCGGCGGATGAATCCCAACCTTCAAGTAAGCTCTCTCTACCATATTCAGATTCCCCTCAATTCAATTCAACACATCTAACTTTCCTGTCCATCTTTCAGAGGGCCCTACCATTGCTGCTCCTGGTTCCCGAAGTCAATTTGCAGTACGCACATTCTGTGAAAATAAGCATAAGTTTGTTGAACTGTTCTCTCTTTGCAAAGATATGAAAATAAAGTGCCGCCTGAGTGAAATCCATTGTTTATTTAACTGGGGTAATTAGTTGAATACTTTTTTACTTTTTTAATTTCTAAAAATGAATAAAAAAGTGCTGCTGTTGTTTCAGAGCTTTTCAAGATTAATTTTTAGGTCACCCAGAGGTCTACTATTGAATCAAAATTATCAGGCCTACTTTTTTCAGTGCTATTTCATTTCTGCAGGTAAGCTCTCATTTGTGATGATTTGGTTTTTGCAATGATCATCCCAACAGATGTTAGTGCTGCGCTCGTTTCCTGATATAAAATCATTGCATAACATCACAAGCCATTTCTTTGCTGGTATTGAATAAAACAGTGGGCATGTTTACCTTATTTAATGGTTGGAAAACCTAACATCACGGACCAATGCTAAATTGTTCCTTTTAAAGAAAATATTGAATCACCCCAGGGAGACCATAACTTTTTGGAAAAGCCCCAAAAGCTCTGAAAAAAAAGTCCACTTTGGTTCATCCAGACGCAGCCCTGATTCACCTTTGCCTATAACCAGTCCCTGATTGGCTGACGTTGCCATTTCATAGAAAAGTTCAGATTTTTTAAGTTTGCCGCTCTTCTCTCTCTATGCGGTGCTGCTGTTTGACAACACCTCAGCTCTATCTAGTAGCACGAGGTGAGGGTGGAGCAGTGAACGGTCTCCCCAACTGGAGTTCACTATTCGTCGCTTCACCACCCTTCACTGCAAGGATTGTATGTGAAATCACCACAGTCGGCATTGTCACTGACTTCAGTGAGAAACATACCATGAAAAAACAAACAACTTCAGAAAACCATGACAAAATATTTCCCATCTATTACCACTTAATAAGATTCTAATGTATAAGTTGATTATCTTTCAAGATCTATAAATTGTATTTAATTTAATTTCAGTTTATTTATATAACACCAATACACAAGACATGTAATCTCAAGGCAATTTACAGAGTCAGTTTGATTAAATCATACAATCAAACTAAGAAAACCCAGCTGATTGCATTGATTGCATCTCTTACTCTGTAGGGTTTGTTGCACTTGAATGAGAATGTGGCAACATTAAATATGTACTTGTGTTGTGTTGTTGACTCTACAGAAATCCTTCACATGAGCATACATGCAGCAACAGTGGGGAAGAAAAGGTCTACGAAGACATCCCTTTTAACTGGAAGAAACCTCCAGCAGAACCAGACTCTGTGTGAGCAGAAACATTGGGGGTTTAAGGAAACAGTAGCAGACATACAAAATGTATTTAGAAGCACTGACCTTTAAATACCTTTTTGTTAGAGAAGGTAAAAAATCCAGCACCATAGGTGGCTCTGTCTAGGAATTAGTTAAGCAGAGGAGCTATGAGTCATTTACCTGTTGAAAGGAGGAAAGTGAGCACACATATTTAGTCACAATAAGAGCTGAGCCTATGGCTAGAAACAGGACTAAGCACTGAAATCAAACCCAACTCAATTATCTTTAATCAGAGGTGTTTATGGCAATGAACTAGCTGAAATTTCCCTCCAAGATGTCATAGCCAAAAAGGACCTGACCAGATGAAGCCACTGTTTTGCAACTTTAATATGTTATTTAATCAGATATGATTGGGACTGTCTTATATTGTTTGGGAACACAGGATTTACTGGCTGTGCATTAAAACAGCAAATGAAAGTATGAATCAATCTCAAATCATGGTTAAACAGATAATTCTGCACATACATGGAATAAATTCACCACAACTTCATATCAAAATATAAGAGTTTATTAACAAAAATCATTCAGCACCAAGTCAAACATATTTCCGTTTAAAACTCTTGACTAAAAACAAACGAAACAAAACTAAACTACTATGTACATAGAGGAAGAAAATAGATGGCTGAAAAAACATATCAAAGTTCAGGACGGATTTTGTGTTTGAGAAAGAACGTTTATCTTAGGTAAATTGGGATGTGATATAATTAACTTTTTGCTAAATTTAGAGACATAGGAATGTTTTCAAACCAATTCACAATGCAAACCCATGAGGTGAATAAAATATTATTATTGCAAATATGGTTTTATTAAATGATCCATAATCAGGAATCAATAACCTTTAGTAAATTGATTCTTTACCCTCTTTGAAAGATCTAGCAGCGAGCAGAAATTATGACTCCATTAAATGGCAATAATTTGTAAAAATTTGGTCATCAAAATGTAATAAGCATATGAGAAAACACATGAACATTAACATTATATAAGTCTTTAAACCTTTAGTGAAATAAAGGTTGTTATAGCTTTATAACAACAGCTCAAAACATTTTACTGGAGCATAGTGTACCATGCGATCCATCCTGTTAGCTTTGTATTTACTCAGTAGTGAACCCACTAAATGATCAAAATCATCAAAAAACATACTGTTTAATTAGAAGTTGAAGTGTGTCGGGTCACAGTATTTTCTTTCTCTTGCTTTTTTTGGCACCCAACGTGTTGCTTGTCTCTTGCTGCTGCCTGGTTTCATATTAAAAGGGCGATCAGAATCACATGTACATCACACTGATAAACATCACAGGCTACAAAGCAAGGCTAGAACACAGACATAGAGAACTATTTTTCTAAAAGACAAATAAAGAAAAACAGAGCAACAGAACAGAGACACTGGAAGCAAGAACCCTGATCAACAATAGGAACTCAGAGAATAAATCTATTTGGGTTTACAGAACTCTGCAGAGGATCCAGTACCAACCCAAACTCCAGCATGTAGCGGCTGAGTGAATTTGGTCTGGACTCTGTGGAGGAGAGCCCTGGTTTCAGAGACTCTGTAGAAGGACAGAACACCTGCTCTGTGATCCAGGTATACTCCTACTCTGGAAGAACCAGGTCCTGAGATAGGGGTCCAGATGTTGTTGTGACCAAATGTATAATTGCCTTGGTTACAATTTAAAGCCCAGGATTTTTCATTAAATCCAAATAAACATTCATCCCCCTCTCCTACCCTGCTGATATTCTTGTATGCCACTGCTACATCAATGTCCCCCCTCCACTCCACCTCCCAGTAACAACGTCCATGAAGACTCTCTATACTCAGAACCTGCCAAAAATCAGTAAATCTGTTTGGATGACTAGAATAAGACTGTGGTTGTTTCATCCTATTCACTTTCCCGTTTCCCTCTGATAATGACAATTGTCTGTTTGCTGTGTTAGGATCCAGTGTGATTTGAAGTGAATATTCTAAGAATTCAGTTCCGCTCCCTGGTTCTGGTTCTTCCTTATTAAGTGTCAGTGAGAAGTTTGTCCATGTGTCTCTCAGTAGGTCCTGTACTTTGTCTCTGAGCTCTGACACAACTGCTGTTACATCCTCCCAGGATCTCAAAGGACAAACGTTGATGCTATGTGAAGGTGCTGATTCACTAAAGTCTGACAGTGATAGGTAGCTGCAGACCAAACAGGACATGGTTGCTTTCACTTTCCCTTTATTACAGATATCACAGACCACGTCTTCAGCTCCAATATAGCAGTGGTCAGCAGGAGCAGCTTGTAATCCAGTCTTCTTTATCTGCTCCACTACAGCAGCAACCAAGTTATTTTTCTTCAGAAATGGCCTGGGTATAAAGGTCTCCCGACACTGAGGGCAACTCTGAATTCCTACCTGATCCTCTTTATCCCAGTGGCTTTTAATACAGTTCATACAGTAGTTGTGTCCACAAGGAATAGTCACCGGATCCTTCAGTAGATCCAGACAGATTGAACAGGAGAAGGTTTCTGAATCCAGCTGGTTCTCCTCCATTTCTGCTCTCAATCACTGTGACTGTGGGTTTTCCTTCTAGAAAAAAGATACTGGTTTTAGCTCTTGTCATGAATCACATGTCAGTGCAGAGAAACTGCAGCCAATCAGGTCTTAGCTCCAGCAGATATTGGTCCCACCCAGCTTCAAGGTGTGTTTAGGAGCAGGAAAATAGATGAGGAGCGATTCCAGGAAGAGGAGGGCACTCCAAGTAAAACTGAAAGTTTAACAATCTACATAACAATTTTCTGTTCAAAACATCTGACTAAGTCTCCCAAACAAGAACCACACCAGGTGAAAGTGCAAGTTCCTCTTTAACACTTAAATTCACGGCAGGTAAAGGATATTAACTTTTTGACACATAATGACCCACCCATTCATTTCAAACTTCTGTCTCAGGATAAAGTTGAGCAGCTTAAGGACTTTCTTGCCAGAAATATCAACAAGTAAAAGTAAATGTTATTGTTTTTGTTTCACAAGACAAAATGGACACCTGTAGAAATGTCTGTAAATATGCCAGTGTTGGTTATGAAATTAGAAAAAATATTCTGACTTCATTGTCTGCAGAGAAGTAACTTTGTGGTGACAGTCCCTGTGCTGGCATAAGTCATAAGGCATAAGTTGTATAGTGGGTGATGTACCAAATTTATAATCCCATTTTGAATAACTAGATCTACCCAAGATCAGTGCCTAACTCATACTAATGAGCCGTAAATGGATATCACTTTGAATTGATGTTTATGCCTGTTGCTTCTTTTTTTTTTTTTATGTTAAATTACATTATGGATAATTCTAATGGATTCTAATAAAAGTTGTGATTGAAAGTAGTTGCATACAGGTCACCTCAAGCTAAGCTCTTGTTGTTTTCTTATTTTCTGTTATTTATTGGACATCACTTTTCCTTGCCTGTGACCAGCAGCTGGTTGTCATGGTTTTTATTGTAAGTTTTCAATTTTGTACCATTGTAGATTTATTTAGTTTTGCAATGACATAATATTTGTAAAGTATCAAACTGTGTATTTATTTTATATGTGCTACATTTACATGACGCAGAAGTTTTAGTTTTTTTCCTGGGCATGATTTTGATGGACTTCTAATTGAGACTGCTTGGCAATTGTTCATTGCTATGAATAGGATCCAGTCTACCTAGGCTCCTAGTGGCCTTTGAAAGTCTTTCAGACAACTAAGCCCCAGAGTCATTAGAATGTGTTAGTTTAAGCTTCAAAGAATCTTCAGGACAGCTTAGTTCTTGTCTCAGAGGGTCTGTTTTTATGACTCTTCAAGACGCCTTTCTTTCTGTCTCTGAGGGTCTTCAGGTTGCCCAGCTTCCTGTCTCTGAGGGGCTACAGTATTCCCTGTTTCACATCTCTGAGGGTCTTCAAGACATCTCGCTTTTCGGTCCTGATGTTTCCAGTGTTCCTGCTCCAGAGGGTGTCTGTGCTCCTGCTACTGAAGGTCTCGGTGATCCAGTTCTCAAGGTTTAAGAAAAGCTACTTCATTGTTTCCTGTCTTCACCCCTGAGCTTTTTTTCTGTCTCAAGGCTTCATCCCAAATTCATCTCTGGATCTTCCATTGGTTACTGTATTGCCTCTATTGGCCTCCTGAATCCTGGGCATCATTTGGATGGCTTCATTACCACCCACCTGAACTTTGTGCCCTCCCTGGATGACCCTCTTTTTGCTTATCTGAACTGAGTACCTGTACAGTTCATCCTTCAGGTTGCCAACTTGATTGATTGGTCAACTTTTTTTATTTTCCGAGATCTCAGATTGTTCATTTCAGCTGCTATGTTGAATCAATTTGAAAGTTATCAAAGCTGTTACCCAACTACTCCACATTGTACCTTAAATCTTTATATGCTGCCACAACTAGAATGAAGTAACACATTCATAGCTTAGATGATTTGTTTTTAGAATTGTACAGTTCAGTGTTTTCTTCTTCCTTCCCAGATGACCTCCCTGTCATATAGCCTGCACACCATCCACTGTCTAGCTGATTTTGGACATCATAGAACAGTGTTTTATTATGTGTAAAAGGATCCTAACTAACAGTTGTAAATTGATGCTATATGAAGGCAACACTGTCTTACTAGCTTTTGAGAAGGTGAGATGTGAATGGAAAAAGCATAGTCACAGTAACCATATCGACAAAACTTAATGCTGATATACAAACATATAGTCAAAAGAATGAAGACTACCATCCTGTTTTGTTAATGTTTGCTCTTCTACTTCAACTTTTCAAATAATAAACATATGCAGAAATGTTTCATTTTCATGCTCACTTCACATTTGTTCTTTTGAAAACAATTGTTGACATCCCATAAATAATGAGAAGAAATCTGAAGCTGATGCCAGCTCCCAGTCTCTTTTTATCCTCCTGGACTTGAATGCGGCCTTTAACACTGGGTCATGACATCCTCCTTCACAATTTTCAGTACATTCCACTATCAGTCTTTCTGAGTTCCATGTCACCTTAAGAGAGTCTACTGTAAATGCCTGACACATAACATCAGCTGTTGTGTGCATCAAGGCTAATTGCTTGGCCCCATCCTGTTTATTCTCTAAATTCTCCCCTTGGCCATGTTATCTACCACTATGGAATTTCATTACACTGCTGTGATGATCACTACAACTCTATCTAAACTCAATCTCACACTAACCTTTACTGATTTGCAAAAGATTATTCAGGCTTTTGTATCCTCCAGACTTGACAACTACTACAGTGGGAACAAAAAGTACTTAGTCAGCCACTAAGTGTGCAACCACTTCAGGATACTTTTAGAGGAATGACTTCTTAGTTGGCTGGGTGTTATGTTAGAGATCATTGTAATGTTGGAAGACCCAACCATGTTCTATTTTCAATATTCTTAGTGATTGAAGGTGGTTTTGACTTAAAATCTCAGAGTACATGGTCCTGTTAATTCTTGTCTTACACAAATCCTTAACACATCCAGTCTGTTTTGCAGAAAAGCAGCCCTAAAATATGGTGTTTCCAATCCAATACTTCACAGTATGTATGCTGGTTTTGGAATGGAACTCAGCATTATTCTTCTTCCAAACATGATGAGTTGAGCTTATGCAAAAAATATATATATTTTGGTTTCCTATGAGCACATGATATTCTCCCAGTCCTCCTCTAGATCATGAATATATTAACTTTAGAATTACAGATGGGCCTGAAGATGTACTGATTTAAGCTGTGGGACACACCTGGCACTGCAGGATTTTAGTTCCTTGCTGCAAAGTGGGCTGCTTTGTCATTTTGGTCCCAGTGCTCTGCAAGTCATTCATCAGGTCCTCAGGTTTCTGTGTTCAGACTTTTGAGCCTGCCTGCCCCAGTCTGCAGACTCCTGTTGTATTCGTCTGTCAAATTAACCTTGATCTCCCTCTTGACTTAGCTCTGTGGATTATTCTGCTTTCCTTTGTCTGCTCGGATCTGACCTCCTATTAGATCTGCAGCCTTCTAGGCTTCCACTTATGGAACTCTCTGGCAGCCACCGCTGTGTTTTGTCAGCTGACCGACTGGAATCATCCTTGTTCTCTGGGCATGGACCGAACTGTAAAACCAGGTTAGTGACTCCCGCGTCCATAATCATCCTCTGTCAAATTATCGGGGTCACTAACCTTTTTTTCACTGCTATAGATGTTCCTGTCTTAGAAGCCCTAGCCTCTGCACAGATCCACTTGTTTCAATAAATGCTTTAAGTTATTCCACTGTCTGTCTTGCCTAAATTCTGGGTCCTCTGTTTTAAAGGCTTACACGCTTTCACTCTGCTTATAAAAATAATTGTTTTTCTGCCTTTTATTCTGTGTGAACAATTTATTTAGTTTGAATGTTTGTAGCTAAACATAATTATAAAAAGATATGTTATTACTATTATTACAAATTGTACCCATGGTTTTGGCTGCATTTTCATCTTTTATGGGTTTGAAAAAACAAACAATTCAACAAGTATTGAAATAACTTATTTTGGCATAAAAACAGGGGTATGTTTTTCTCCATTTCATCCTGAATAAATGTAACATTTATAAAATGCAGACCTTCAACAGATATCTTCATTTCAACCGCTTCTAGCCAAAATATAACAACAATGTCCTATAGGTATGCACAAGATTTTACAGTACTATGCTTTCCAATTTTCTGTTCAATATTGCGTAAAATCATTATCATCACATCTCTGCAGAGGTGGATTTTATGTATCTGAAGAGTGGCCTTGCATTTTCCTGAGCACTGTTCATTCAAGACAGTCAGGTGAATTGCTTTTTTATGTAACAACCTCAGGGGTCCCATCTTACAACAATCATTGAACTAAATATAAAGTCTGTAACATACTTTCTGTATTTCCCATTGTCCATCAGTTTTTTTTTTAATTTTTTTTTATGACTGTTCCCTTACCTATTGTTAGTGCATCCATCAGAACTTGGTTACTAACTTGGATATTATTATTAATATCCAATTAATATTTTATTAATTGCACTGTGTATTGCAATTAAAACCAACATTCAAAAATAGGAGCTAAATAAAATACAATAAAAACACACACACAAAGGAACACATATTTAAGATAAAAATGAAAACATGCCTGGTGTGTTCCTTGTTCTTCATAATGCTCTCTGCATTTTGAATAGACTTGTGAGACTATCAAAGAGGAGGTGCATTAATACAGAATTGGTGTACTTTACAGAAAGTGTGCTATTGCCAATCTGCTAAGGGATGTCAATAGGAGAAGACAATCAGTGGCTTCCCCTATGGCCATTCCAACCAGGTGATTGGAACCTCCAACACAGAGGGATTACAGTGATACTCTGAGGTAGTGTTCTAACTACATTTTTCAGTTGTAAGGATATAAGCAATAAATTGATTATATTAATCATTTTAATACTTACATACAAATACTTAAGTTAAAAAAAGGATGTAAACAGAACTCATGCTCTTTTCATAAGTTTTGTAATTAATGGAGAAGAACGGACATTGGTATCTGCAGTCATAAACACCATTCTAATATTAGATATAAAGAACCACTGCTCAACCCATTCAATGTGTATACTATTCAAAACCATAACCCATTAGACCACATAAATGTTTGTAGATTTATTAGCACAGACTTATGAAAATCTTCTCTGTTTTGCTCATTAATTTTCCTGTTACTACAGTGTGATTGGTGTAGACTGACCCTAAATTGACTTAGGCTCCCATCAGTTTTTGGGTAGCCCTTGTTCCCTCGATCCCTGCCTGGCAAACTCTATCACCCCTAAAAAAATGTTCTGGCTCTGCCTTTGGGTTCAAGGAAACCTCATTAAGTGAAGCCATCTGTTGGTTGGTCATTCCAATCTTGAGTGTCAACCTTAGTGGTACGTCCTCAATATGTGCTCTGCTTATTTCTTTCTTTCTTTTCTTTTTTTTTTTTTTTTAACTAAGGTTCTGGCTCATATTAACTTTGCCTTGTGCACTTAGCTGACTATCAAGCTCTGTAAAAAAAACACTTATTCAGATATCTCAGATTAGTCTGCGCAATAACTTCATGATTTTCAGCAAACAGGAACCTCAAGACTTTGATGGATTTAGCTTCTTTCAAGTTTCTGCTACAATTAAAAACATTTAAAATCTTTCACCGTCTCCTCTGAGTTTCTGCATGTGGATCATAATTTTGCATAAGATTGACAATTTGGCATTGGTGGGCTGTGAGGGACTTCAAGGCCTTCACAGCTGGCCTAAAACACTAACCAACATTCAAAACCTCAATTTAAAATGTCTTCAGTCCAACTGCATTAATCCAAACAATGCAGATGCAGAGGCAGGGAGGCAGAGGTTAGTTCTTGTAGATATAATTAATTTTTCACAAACAACTTAGGCAGGAGTCCAAAAATCCAACATGAAAAAAGTAAAACAAACCACAACCATGGAGACATTAGGGGAAAACAACAATGACGAGGTAAGATGAAGTAAGACGAGGAACCAGCACTAAGGAACTGCACAAGGAGAGTATTAATAGGAGACTGAACAAAGAGAGGACTAACGAGCTGATTGGGAGCAGGTGTGAAGAGAGGAGTCTAGAAAGGAGCTAGGGAAAAGGAGACCAACACAAGAGGGCAACAGAGGGCGACAAATAAAAATCTAAGAACTGAAATATAACCAGAAAACACAACAAAATAGGAATAACACCAATAAAACTAGAAAACATGGAGTCAAGTAAAACTGAATACTCAAAAGAAAACATAAAAGAACCAAGACTGAGACACTCTTTAGTTTCTCTAGGCTGCGCTGCTTCCAATACATATATGTGGTTGCTATATTTTTGGTCCAATCAGATTTCAGTCTATGTGTGTTGCTATGTCAATCAAATCTGCCCAGAGCCTTAAGAATTGGGAGTGCTAGCTGATCTTACTTTAAAAATACTCATCAGGAATGTTATCTTCAACCAATCAGATTTCAGATTTGTCCCACTGGGCCCGCTAGTGTGCCCATCCTACAATCAGCAGTTTCTGTCCTCTGAATAGTCAGTTAGAATAAGTTAAGCTATCAACAATCTGCAATTTAGATTTGCTTTTTTTAAAGATTTTCTGGCCTCAATGGCTGGTAATAAATGGAGTTACTAAGACTTCCTGCGGAAAAGTTGTTTGTTTATTTGTTTTCTTTTTTCCCCCTTGATTACTATGACCTTTTGTGTTTTGATCTTGAATATTGTCTGGTCTTGCAATTTTTTACTCATGTAAGCACGTCTTTGTTTGTCTTATTTGCTTTACGACTGACACACTGGACTTTCTGCGTTATATTTTTTAAAAATTTCTCTCCCCAATTAACCCTGGAAACAAGCAGCTGGGTAAGAAACATTTTAATATATTAATAAAATATATAAAGGGTGACAAAATAAACCAATGTTCTTCGTGTACACTAATCAGGGGCTCTTCACCTTTGGTGGATATTTGTTTTAGGTACTGCTATTTGAGAGATTCTAAATAAAAGGAACAATGATAATTTATCCTCAGAAAATTTGTTGAGAATTTATAAAGAAAGCAAGATCTCATTAAAATATGATGCATTACATCACTTCATGATAAAGAAAGATCCTGACAAAAATGACTTTTGTAATGATCGCGGTTTTGTCTGAAGGAGAAACCATTGCAAGACAGCCATGAGCAAAAAATAGATGCTCCACTCAACATGAAATGACTGAATGGTAAATTGAAGGAAAAGGTTAAATTTTTATCTTCCAAATGCTATTAGTGCAAAGGAATATTAAAATGAAACCCTAAAAGCAGATACAGGCAGATGCGCTAATTCTCAAAAACACTTGTGTGGACACTCTCTTTCACTTTAAAAGGCATCTGTGAGAAAAATTTGCTTCGGCCACTCATGCCTCTCAATCTTTTATGTCCTTTATCACAGCCCTCTATGTTCTTTGAGTGCCTCTAAAACTGTCTGCTTAATCAAATTTGATTTTCTCTTGCAGAGAAAAGCATCCTGCAAATGTCACAGTACGAGCCTTTCATCTGCCTGTATTCAAGACAGGAAAACCAGGCCATATTTTGCGTAAGGTGCTCAGCAGGCTGATGATTAGGGATTATACCTTGCTGATGGTTAATCCCTTCCCTGACAGTAGGTGTAAATATTGCTTTTCTTTGGTAGCTGTTATGCTGCAAACTAAAAAGGTTTTAGGTCTGCTTTCGCAACACTTGTGATGTATTAAAAAGTTACATACACCAATTCCAGGTATAAAGCTCCATCTTAAATTAAGACATGTCTTGATTAATTGTTGTTTATTTTCCTTGTTTATTTTTCAGGTTAGAATGATCATTGCACAAACATTTTAAATTGAATTTAAATCAAGATCAGACATTTATACCCTATACCATAGGTCACGGATTAGTGGACCGGGGTCCGGATTCAGACTCACCTGCTGGCTAATCCGGACCCAACCTGATTTAAAACATTTATAAATCACTGCATGTTGTCCGACGCCATTGTCTAAATTCAGTTGTTCTGCTTCTCCTTTTAACATGGTAAAGCCTTCCGGAGCGTCCGGGACCAGGCCACACGTGATGCAAATTAGCCAATGAGCTGTGTCTGTCTGGGTTGATGCTGCTAGCTACTTAGACATAGCAGGCAAACCTGTGGCAAGACGGGCGATGGCAAAGAAAGAGCAAATGATGAGAAAAAGAGAGCAGGGAAAGTGTGGACTGCTGGAAGAACTGCGGGGAACTGTTGACAGGCTTTGTTGCCATTCAAACCCAGTTTTAAAAGCCTTGCAGGGCAGCCTAAAGCCCACTTCTCTCACTAAGCAATAAAAAAGAAAACAGTTCAGGTGTTTTATAAAATATGTGAATCAGGAATTTGTCCATATACCAAACGAAAAGATTGTTATAACATATTTTTTGACAGGGGTCATTCATCAAAAAAAAAAAAATAAGAACCTTTGGCAAATTTAAGGAAATCTTCAGCACCACAAAGAAAACTGAGAAGGTATGTATTAATGTGAAGCTCTGCCTATGATTCTACGTGGATAATAACGAATTCTTCATCTTAAAAAATCACCTAAGTAGTTTTTGTTCTTTTATGATCACTTTGTAAGTTAGAGAAGATGATAATTTAAAGCAGCAAAAATTATTTCAGGTTCATACTGAGTGTGTTACTAAAAATCTGACCAGAATCCTGGATTAAGAGATGGATCATTACAGTATTATCAGTAATCCAGGGTTTATGCTGGATTTTTGTGCTAAAAAGGACATTGAGTATTATATTAAATCTCATCTTGGCTCTAAACATTACATCTGTTTCATTATGAGCTCAATTCAATATCCAGATATAGAGTAATAATGAAAATATCTAACAACTATCCCTATTACTTTACTTCTTAAAATGTATGGACACTGAGAAGAACATCTGCAATTGATAATTGATTACTGTATTTGAATCCCAAAACAAAGTTTTTTTTGATTCAGGTGTAAATAATTTTCTAACTAGTGAGCCCCACAATAACATATTTTCACAATACTGTTTCAGCATGCTGGTAGTGAAGTTTCATTTCATTCTTTAACTGCTTTGTACTTATCGCTAACATAGCACTGCAGGGCTGTTTGCTTGGTCACCTAGCTGGCAAACTCTGTTGATAGCAAAAGCTAAGCAAACCCCCCACACACACATATCAGCTGAGTACCTTCACAAAGCACATATCAGTAGCTTGCTTGCCACTGAAAACATGTCTGCAAAAACCAGATAAATTGAAACCCACTGCCAAAAGACTTACAGAATACACTAGCTTTACTCCTAACCGAAGGCATGAACTGCTGATGCAAGGGAGAATGGAAATTTCATGATATGGAAAAGAAAAAAATATACAACTAGCAGAAATACAAATAAAGATACCTTTGCATTACTGTACAGTATATGCAATCTGATATTGATACCAAAGCAGAAACAATTTATCAGTTCCAGATAACCCTAAAGAAATAAGCTTGTTTGAGATTTAAGAGTTACAAATCAATCTGATACATCTTTCTATCAGTGACCACGTCCTTCCAAACGGCTGGTGTTTCAAACTTTTTGTTATGTTCAAGTATAGCAAGACATCTTCTATAACACAAATACTACAACTGCCAATGATTATATATTGAAAATATCAGATAATATCAAATTAGTAAATGTTTTATTTGATATCATACAACAAACTGATTGTAACATAACTTGCAGAAAAGCACCTTAAGGCATAATTCTCTGAGGATAAAGGCTGGAGTAGAAATGAAAATATAGTTTAACACTGATGTATAATAACTCCTTCATTACATTATCTTGAAGGTGTCATAATACTTGTGCTTGATAACATTTTTGTTTAAGAAGGTATTTGTTTACTTTAACATTAGACTAGTTTAGCAACATCACTAAAGCTGAACTAAAAGTTGCAAGTAAAAGACGTTTTAAACAAACAGCAGTTTTGAGTTGTTCCTGTCAAACATATATAACACATTAGATTCATGTGTGAAATAAATACATATTTATACCTATCAGATTGACCTTGGGGCCAAAGTATGCCAGTAGAAAGACAGACAATGAACCACTTTTTGCTTGTCATTGTTGTTCATTATGTCATGATCTTGGCAACTTAAGGCTGCGATTTCCTGCTTGCAGCTCTCATCTACTTTGCTCCGCCCCTGCGCTCATTATCTCTCATCAGATCCACCTGTTTGCGCTGCTATTTAAGCTTTCGGATCCCAGCCTCTGGGGGCAGATTATTCGAGCTTCTAGCAAGAGTAACGCTAGCATTCCCTGTGTTTATTTCTTCCCCAGTTCTGCTCTATTTTGCCTGTCCTGTGTTTCCAGGCTGTTATCTGAATTCCGTCCGATTTCTGACCAAGGCTTGGATTAGCCCTCCTGGATCCAATGGTTCCATTTCATGCTCTGGCCACTGCAAGACACTGCTTCTCTTGTCTTCTTGATCTCTGGTACAGAATCAGTAATAAACAAAGTGTCACGGTTTTGATTCTGTAATGTTTTACTTTGCTCCTTGTTTTCTAGTTTTATTGGTTTAATTCCTATTTTGTTGTATTTTCTGGATACATTTTAGCTCTCAGGTTTTTCTTTGTTATCCTCTGTTGCCCTCTTGTGTGTGTGTTCCTTTTCCCTTGGCTTCCTCGTTGTCTCTACTTACACCTGCTCCTTCTCTGCTCGTTAGCCCTGCCTTTGTCGCATATATACTCTCCCTCTGCTGTCACTCCTTGTTGGTTCCTCTGCTGTTCCTGCTTCTGTTGTCGCTGGTTCTGTCGTCGCTGGTTCCCCATTGCTGGTTCCCTGTCACTGGTTCCCAGTCGCTGTTGCTGATTGTTTTCCCCTGATGTTTTCATGGTTCTGGTTTGTGTTGCATTTCAAGTTGGATTTTGTATTCCTGCCTTTGTTTACTGTTTTAACCAATTAAACTGCAGAAATCTGAATTTGGGTCCTCTAAACCAGGCATCCCAACCTCGGTCCTCGTGGCCCGCTGTCCTGCAGGTTTTAGAGGTTTCCCTGCTTTAGTACAGCTGATTATAATGATTGCAGTAGACCAAAAGCCTGTTAATCAGCTTTCAATTAAAATAGCCAAAATAATTTGCAGACCTACTGTAAGTGCACCTTCAGGTAACCCCTTGTTGGGTTTTCTTATGATAGAAAAGTACAGTATTAACACAGACTTTTTAAAATATCCAACATGAAACAGCAATATATATTTTTTTACTGTTTAAAGAGTTACTAGCTGATTAATCTTTGGATATTGGATGCTTTGTACTTATGATTTATATTAATTTACATTTCATTGTAAACAGCAAGAGAAAATTATTTAAAAATAATTTGCAGACCTACTGTAAGTGCACCTTCAGGTAACCCCTTGTTGGATTTTCTTATGATAGAAAAGTACAGTAATAACACAGACTTTTAGAATTATAATAAAAGGCTTTATGTTTGAAACTAACAATTAAAATGAAAAAAAAAAATGTTTATAAAGTATAATAGAATAACAAACAAAGGCAACTGCTGTCAATATATCAGAGCTTGATCAGGGGAATTACTAATATGCAACAAGAGAATTCACATTAACTGTAAAAAAAAATAGAAGATAAAAAATCTAAATTATTTCCTCATAGAATGTAAAATTTGAAGTAGCTATCAAATGAACATACAATGTTTGATGAGAGCTGGTAATGTTTTCTAAGATATTTCTTCTTTCTTATACTTATAAAATTTTACATATATTTGCAGCACTTTTTTGTCTTTGTAATTAGTTCCCTAAAGGTCCTACTAAATTCCAATCTATAATATTAATTTACTTTGAATTGAGATTACTTTGCGTATTTCCATTTAATTTATCTTGTACTCCACTTCTATGTAATATGTAATATTTGTTATGGTAAATACAAAGAAGTTTGTTTACTAAAAGAAAAAGCAAAAGCAAAATGTCACAGAAATAAAAGCCTAAACCATCTAATTCCTAACATCTTAGTACTTGACAAGGACCTTTAAACCTAAGTTCAATTTTTTTTTATAAAATGTACCACTATGTCAGTTCAGTACTGATGCTGTCTTGATTATTTGGCAGGCATATTTGAACATTATCAGCAAATAGAAATGGGAATTAAAAAAGGGAACCCAGAGGCAAAACAAGGAGATAAAAATTGGAGAATCTAGAATAGAGGCTTGCTCAAGTATAAGTAAAATACTATAGCCTTTTTTTCAGCTTTTTTATTTTCATTACACGTTCACAAGTACAGCAATGAAATGAACTCCATGCATTTAACCCTTTCCCTTGGGGAGCAGTGGGCTGCCACTGTGCGGCACCTGGGGAACATTGTGGGGTTGAAGGTCTTTGCTCAGGGACCCAGAGTGGCAGTCTGTGGGAGTGGGGCTTCCCCTCAGAACCTCTGAATTACAAGTGCAATGCTATAACCTCTAGGCCACCACTGTAAACAGTCAACAGTATCAAGGATAGCTTCCTTATCAGCTGTTACAAGACAACAAAAAGATGTAAAGTGCTCCGTCTGTGCTGTGAAGAGACTTAAAATCTGACTGAATGCTTTTAATGAGGTATTCTGATGTACCCTAGAGATGCAGAGAGCATCTCTAGGGTTTGCAGACTGAATGACTCCTCTTAATCTAATCAGAGAAATATTTACATTTTCTTGAAACCATAAGGCAACAACCCCATAGTCTCATATATGTATTTTTCCCCCAACAAATCTAATAGCATCATCTGTGAGGCAACAGCTTTGGAGATACATTCTTACTCCTTTAGAGAAAGACTCAGTAAGCTGCAGTGATTGTAAATGGGGTTGCAAGAGAAAGCTTGACTGAGGAATGTCTTAACTTTGACATTTGTTGATATATTACCACAGAAATTCTACCTTTAAAATGTGTTTGCCTATTTGAAGTATGACCTCCAGCCAAACTTTAGATCTCCACAGTGGTTTACTTGTGGCCCTATTAAATTCCGTTTATCCAATACAATGTACCATGGGAAGTCCTGAGGCCTGTACCAGGAAGCAGGATTACCAGCTTAGTGAGACAACTTCAGGTTTAACCCCTTTTTTTGTGTGTGTGCTTCCTGTTTTGCCAATATAGCTCTGGGAATAGATGTCCCAAAGCTTGATGGTAGCCCAACAGATATGCTTTCACAAACAGACCATTATGACTGTTGCCATAAGGTTCTGCTTTGTACTTGTACATAAACCTTAATTGAAAATTATTTCTGGAGCAAAATCATATACAACAGAGACAGAAATGGAAGGAGAAGTGAGAAACAAAAAGGATATAAAAACTAAGGGAAGAGAAAAAGATAGACAGGAAGTCTGGTTCCACACCTCTCTGAGATGAGAGGGAAATAAATTAGAGAACATATCAACAGCAACAAGAAGAAGACAAAGAAAACAACAGACGACCACAGCAAACATTAAAAAAGCTTCAAGGGCAGCAGGTATCCCTTAAAGGAATAGTACACCCGAAACATGATTAGCCTTCATTTTCTACTCACCCCCATGCTGAACAACACTCTGGAGTACTTTTTTGATATCTCAAATGCATCTGGAGATCTGGGAGGCTTCTGACTGTCTGCTGACATTCAAATAATGGAGGTCTATGGTGCCCGAGGCAGAAAGGTCCATAAAAGTCCACAAAAAATGTGTCAATATTCCTCCATACTGCTCGTCCAATGTATTCCAAGTGTCCTGAGAGGGTAGGGTCCATAATTTACTCGAAACGAAGTCAATTAGAATGTTTTTAGATTATAAACAGTAGTATACTACGCTTGCATTATCAAGAGCAGACGCTGAATGCGCACTTTCATCTGGCTTGGTCTGCCGCAGTTTCCGTAGGCTCGTGAACTCGCAGGCGCACGCTTTTAGGAAATCCTATACACTACTGTTTATGCTCTAAAAACATTCTAAATGACTTTGTTTTGAGTAAATTATGGACGCTACCAACTCAATGAAAGTGCGCATTCAGCTCGGCAAAGAACTCATGCTCTTCCTCAACACTGAAGTCCTCAGACATTTTTCTTTCGTTGTTTCTTTCTTTGCACAGGTAAACAGCAAATTTCTGCTTCTACGCTTGCATTATCAAGAGCAGACGCTGAATGCGCACTTTCATCTGGCTTGGTCTGCCGCAGTTTCCGTAGGCTCGTGAACTCGCAGGCGCGCGCTTTTAGGAAATCCTATACACTACTGTTTATGCTCTAAAAACATTCCAAATGACTTTGTTTCGAGTAAATTATGGACGCTACCAACTCAGGACACTTGGAATACATTGGACGAGCAGTATGGAGGAATATTGACACGTTTTTTGTGGACTTTTATGGACCTTTCTGCCTCGGGCACCATAGACCTCCATTATTTGAATGTCAGCAGACAGCAAGAAGCCTCCCAGATCTCCAGATGCATTTGAGATATCAAAAAAGTACTCCAGAGTGTTGTTCAGCATGGGGGTGAGTAGAAAATGAAGGCTAATCATGTTTTGGGTGTACTATTCCTTTAAGATCCATGTGTGTGGAAGGACAACCAATAAAGATTACACAATATTATACAGGGTGGTATATATCTGTTGCTGCTGCTTAGTATTTAGTATTAGTGTGTGTGATGGCTGCAACTACAGCCACCCAAATGTGGTAACATTCAATCACTACACACACTAAGTCAGCAAGTCTCATTTCATTTATATTGGGATTTCTTTACATTTAGGATTTAATTTACAGAATTTTTGTAAGTCATAACACTGTATTCTAGAATAATTGCGCACATTTTACTTTACACTGTTATGTTCTGCTTGATTTAATCTTTGTTTGTTTTTTTGAGTCACCTCAGTGCTGGCTGCCCCAGTCCTTCAGGAGAACAGAGGTGGAGAAGGGGTGGAGCCAGCCCATTGAAGCTGCAAATTGGTTTACACCACTTCTCATCAGCAAGAGGGGGGGAATGGGATTTTCCTCTGTTAATTTCAGTTAGGTTTTTGTGTGTTTCCCCCTTTGTATCTTCTATGTGGCCTGATCAGCCAGTATTTAAGTTTTCCCTTTGTCTCATGTAGCAGGTCTGTTTGTTTCAGTAGGTCTTTTTGTTAGCCTGAGTTAAATTCTGTTACTTTGACCTGTTTTATGGGCCCAACTTGGTAATTTGTCCTTTATTGACCCAGTTTTTTGTTTTGGGTTCAATAAAAAGAAGACTTTTTTGGATCTAAACCTGTGCCTGATCTTTGACTGCTCAGACCATCACAGTGTGCATCGATGACACACATAGAAACAAAGTACCATAGTGGGTATACATGGTCATGTTCATGTATAATGAATTTATAAAGCTTCTTCAGAAGGAACATTTGCTCAATAGCAGGTGTGGGTGGCCCGCGAATCACCCTACAGGCCCCAGGACTAATAAACAGGCAAGACATAGGGCAGACATAGGGATGGCAGACATAGTGATGGCCACACCCACCAGAGAAGGGCAGACGAGAGCACTCAGAGCCTGACCCCAAATCAGCCCAGTCCCCGAAGAGACTGTCCCCACAGGCCATAACAATGCAGCGCCCAATGAAGTATCCAACTATGTACTTTTAGAACCATCAGCACGCCAGCAGACACAGGCACCTTTCCTCCGCAGGGATGAGCTATGAGTTCAGTAGAACCTGGGAGGGTTGTAGATAAGTTAATTCTCTCTAATACCAGTGGCATATGCACCACACTTTATAAACCATTTCTATATATAAAGAACTTATAACTATCAACCTGATCTGAATTTACAAATATGAAAAGTTTTTAGATTATTTACAGTACGGGTCAAAATGACTCCAGATAAAATCCATAGTGCTTCATGGATACTTTATTTCAACATAAGCAATTCAAAACAATTCATGTTGGTGAAAACTTTAGTTTCACCCTCTGACATCAAGGAAAGGTTCCAGCAAAAAAAAAGAAAACAACCAAGCAGAAGCTGAAATGAAAACAGTGTTTTTGCTAAACTAAAGCAATATTCTATGTCACAAATATTTACCCAATATGTATTAAACAGTCATAAGCAGTGAGGAACTAAAACTACATCTAATGGTACATACCATTTTTTAATTTTATTTTTTTAATTCAGGGTCAGTTATATGCTACCTGAACCATTTTCATACAGATAATATAAGGATGGATATCTATGTGGAGAGCTATATGGTTTATGCTTAAAGAAGCATACAAATAAACTTGCTTTGATTTGCCTTGACCTTATAATTCTATAATGGTTAGTTTTGATGGTCCAAATATGTTTATATAATGCTCAAGGCTTTAATATCTGTCCAAAGTCTCTACAAATTTGATTCTTTCTCAATTCTGAGCCTGGAACTTTCTGTTTGCAAGAGAGACAATAAATTATTTTAACCAATCCAACACCATTTTAATACAACATTAAAGCGCTGAAACAAATACAACTCTTTAAATGACATTAAAATATGTTATAAATCTATATTACAATTTCTACTGTGAAGGTTAGCTTTACAATCTCTGTGAATTTCATTTAAAGAAGCAACCGCCATCTGGTTCTCCATCTGAAATTGTTACTGACAAGTTTAAAGCAGCTATGGCCATTTGCCAAGGTCTTTGCTTCAAAGCATATCTAATTTTCTCCTGTGGGTCCCCTGTCCTCCAAACCTTGAATTGAAAGCTGATGCTTTGAGACTTCTGAAGCAGGAACCATTTGCTCCTACACACAACCAGAGGCATTTATGATTTGATCCTGTCAACTCTGAGAAGGCCAGAAGACCAGAATAACAATGACATTGGGCTAGCTGGGCAAAATAGAGATTTCTTTTATAGGTTTTAAGTTTCTTATAAGTATATTAAGATTTATGAGGACATTAGAAGCATTCAAAACAAAACAGTGTAAGGAGTCTTTCAAAACCATTTTTCTTATTTGATTATGAGTAATTATTTAGATACACAATATAGAATTTTAATGAATAATCATATTATTCCAACCAAAATCATGATTTGATATTTTTGTAAAATGAGTTGAGATTAATAGGCCATTTAATTTAGATGCTTGTAATTAAGAATTTGGATTTACACTGTATAAATGAACTGAAGTGAGTCTAACTGAATCAGATTATTAACAGCCATCAACTGAATTTACCATCAAACGTGGCTTTCAAAACCACTCATAGAATTGGATTTGTTTATTCAATAATAACTGTTAAGATAGATATTGTTTAAAACTATAATTGTAAATAATGACCATTAAACATTAAAGGGGTCAAGGAATGATTATAAAGGGCATTTGGTGCTGGTCCTTAAGGTCTCTGAATAGGGTGTGTAATATTGGTTGAGCTGAAAATGGCATATTTGCTGTTCTATGAGCCCTAATGCAAGCCTGGTTAAAAGCCCTAGAATGAAACGAAGGATTTTCCTTCCTTTTATGGTATGCTCATAAATATTTTGATAAGCTGTGTTAAAGCATCATAGCAACAAGAACTCACTCACTGAAACATCTAAATTGTTGATATGATAGGGTGACCAGACGTCCTTTTGTTTTACTTGTCCTACTTTTCATACCTAAAAAAATATCCAGGGGGAATTACAAAATTTTCCGGGATTTTGGTAGACTATAGTGCAGTACGTTGTCGAAACACAGCAGGCACTCGAACCGAGCCGTCAGCTCCTGGGCTGGTCCGGTAAACCCGGGGGAGGGGGACAGGGAGCCAGCAGGGGACGGGGCAACCGAACCCTGGACACCGTCAGCTCTGTGGGGCATGACAAAAGTAAGGCAACAAATAAGGCAATATTCCTGAATTGACATCAATTCAGTGCTTCGTTTGGATTCGCCTGTTTTATGGTGGAAGTTTAGAATTGTGAGATTTGCATAGAAAGGAGGTGTCACTCGGGTTTGAACTTCTCTGTACGTCTATTTCACCCACTGAACTAACGTTATTCATCTATGACAATGTAACCTCGGTTTTGCATTCTATGACCCCTTTAATATAAATGTCACTGACTTCGCTACTACTTCCAGAGACAGGGGACCACATGTATAAAATAAGCACAAACAGCTATTACATTAAGTCTGCTGAAAATTATTCAACACAATATTTTTTTTCTGTTACAAGTACATAATTATTTAACTAGAACACAACTACAGTGATAGGAAGAAAAAAAAAGAATAAAACAATGGGAGACAAATAAAATGATGAATATTGATAAGAGCAGTCTCTAGATAATTACACAATTGAACAAGCTTTAGCCTAGTTCAGACACTGAAAATTCATCATTCAAACCAACTGTAGAGATCAAATATTGTTAACAGCATCTTAATTGATGATGCGTGAGTGTTATAATCCCTGTCAAATCTAATGTTTTCCCAAGTAGTTTATCTAATTGGGATAAAAAGTCATCTTCATTATGCACGTGGCAAAGATTTGGACATGGAATGCGGTGTCCTTAATCTAAGAGCAAAGTGTAATATTTTGATAAGGCTGGAGCCATGGATGTCTCCTCATCTGCAAACATGTATGATGTAATGATATGACGATGTGGCAGACTGGAGTTGTATAAAATGCATCTTTAACTGTGATTGGAGGCCACTTTACTAGATATGAACCAAGTTGGTAAGCACTGCTTTCTGTAACCCCAATCAACTTCTCTATTCTAAGATTACAGTTTCTGTCTAAATCTGTTGTCGTGTCTCATGGTTTTTTGATCATTTAATTAGACTTAGACAGATTTATTTTGTCATTTTGTATACACAAGGGTGAACAAAAAGAAATGTTGTTAAGAATTAAAGAGATTGTCCTCAGTGATCTCTTCTCAGGAAAAGAACTGGAGAGAGAAAGCTTCAAGGTGTATGCACAGCTTCCATAGCAATATCTTCACAGCAGCTTGTAATCACAAAAGTTATGAAAATACTTATGAAGGTTGAAAAGTTGCTTAGTGTTGGTTTAAGTTTGCAAGTGTAATTGTTGAGTTTGCAGGACCATTTGAATTTGTTGTGAAATCATGTAAAGTATTTACACAGCACAAAATTGAAAATTTTATTTATTTTCCTTTTTTCATCATTCTTCATAATAAAATCTGATTTATCCAGATCTTATACACATTTTTAGTGCAAAAAAAAAACAAACAAAACACAAACGCAATAACTTTTGTAAATTAAGTCATCTAAGAGAACAAATATATCTGTATTTTATTGGATTTTTTTAAGTGACAGTATAATGCATATGTCTTATCTTAAAACACCTGAACAAAATTTAGTTAAAGTTTAAGCCATGTATTGGTTTGCCAGTAACCTCAGATGTATTGATGATGCAGCATGCCTCTGTTATTAGGACTAAATCACTTAAATCCGAAAAAAAGTTGAACTGCTTACTAGGACTCTTCTGTTTTTTACTCTACAGAAAGTCAGTGTAACAAATTAATCAGAGAGAGTGTCTTCAAACAAATGATTTTATGGTACTTATGTTTTAAGTGGCCCTGTGATGGACTGCAACCTCTTCAGGGTGTCCTCCTCCTCTCACCCGTAGACAGCTGGAGATCGGCACCAGCACCCCTCGCAATACTAATTGGGATAAGCATAATGGAAAAAGGATGGATGGATATAAAATATAAAAATATAAAATAAAATAACCAACAACTGGTTGATGATTCTTTTTTAATGAAGCTTGGAAACAATGGCCGAAGAGCTCTGGAAAAAAATCTAGCCTGAGGGCTCCCATTGATTCTGAGAAGAGTGACAGATGTATTCGTATTTGCTTTTAAGATTACATAAGGGCTCTAATCCCACATGTGGAACTGAAGCCCTATGACATTGATTAAAATCACACTTTAGAGGTTGAAAAACTGAAACCATCTGATCCGTCCTTCTGAATTGGGACCATTGAGATTTGCTGATTTGCTGAGTTTTTTAACAGATCAACAACGATGCAAGAAGTAAACACTTTTTGGGGGGAGAAAAGACAAAATAGTAGAAACACAATTAATTAACAAATGTAAATGTCTGTTATAATGCTTATTTTTCCAGAGGCTAGCCAAAGCTATAAACTAACAGCTCCTTCCAATATAACCAGCAGTGCGTTTTACAAAGAAAGAAGATTCCAAATGTAAGATCACAAAGTGTTTCTTCATAAACCTGTTGATGAATATGTTTTGTGCATAGGAAACGAGTTAATGAAACTATTGTGTGTTTTAACATTCCAATTGAGATGGCACATTTAAGTGTGTGATGAATTAAGCTGGAACAATAACATTTTAGTAGTCTTTTAATTTACAAAGGTTATCAATAGGTCGAGAATAATGAATAGCAGAAAACAAACACATTTTAAATTAGAGTTTCTCAAACAAATGGGCCACAAAACTAGATTTACGTATCATTTAAATAACTTGCATGATACATAAATAATTAAGAAAATGGTTCCCTTGATTTTCAACAGCAGTTCAGTGAATAAATCTATAGAATTTCGCTCATCAAGCTCAACACATTTTAACTCATCTCTTAAATGAAAAAGTAACATTAAAGTAACATGAAAGTAACATGAAAGTACTTCTTTACTTCTTTCCATACTGGAGTTGCTGCCATCTGTAATCCCAAGCAAATTCTCTGGTCTGAGTAAGATTGCAATTTATGTCAAAATCTGTTATGACATCTTATGGTTGTTTAATACATACATATTAATATGAAGATTTATTGTAAGAGTTTGTACTGTGTGATCTCTTCTTAGGAAGGAATTGGGGACAGAAAGCTTCAAGGTGTAAATATGGAGCTTTCCTTTTCACCAGGTTGTCTTTCATTTTAGTGTACTGTATGCTGTGTCTCTTCAAACCCCTAGTCAGATGGTCACTCAGAGCTTGGTTTCCTTTCTACTGTCAATACATACATTACATGCACGTATAATAGGTTGATTCAAAGTGAACAGCAAAATGTAAGCATATTACAGCTGTCACTGCATGATCATTCAATAGTTGTGAATGCTGCAAGTCAATTTAATTCCATTCAATTCAATTTGGTTTATTTATATACAGTAGCGCTTTTTCACAACACATGTCATCTCAAGGCACTTTACAGTTCACCAGATCATACAGTCAAATTGATTCAAAGTTTTCTATCTCAGGAAAACCATCAGATTGCATCAATTCATTGACTTGAACGCAATCCATCACACTAAGCATGCTTGTAGCGACAGTGGAGAGGAAAAACTCCCTTTTAACAGGAAGAAACCTCCAGCAGGACCAGGCTCAGTGTGAGCGGCCATCTGCTAAGGCTGACTGGGGTTCAAGGAGACAGAAGCAGAGATACAAAAAGCAGCTACAAAAGCCAGGAAAAACACAGCCTGGCCGACGAGCTCTGAGCTAGCTTCCATGTCAGAGGATGAAGAGAGCACATCCAGCCAGTCAGAGAAACAGGACTACACTGAAAAACAGGCCGATCTCGAACATCTATAAACAAAGGTGTTGATGGCAGCAGCGCAGCTGTTATTTCTCTCCAATGTCTAAATGCTGGGTTTCCTTAGATTTGAAACTTTTAAATCAGTCTCAGTTATATTTTATTGAATTAACTCTTTTGAGTGCATTAAGAAAACATGGGTGCTGTGAAATGGCTCTATACAAACTGATTTGAAATTGATTTAATTTAAATTCATTTTTAAAGCTCTAACTGTAGCTAGTTGAAATATTATATTGAATTGCTCCTTCGTGGAAAGAAAATTAAGCTCTGAAGCTTATATTTTATAGGCTGAGTAATCCAACAAGAAAAGGAACAAAACCATTTAAAACTAAATCTATTGTAAAAGAAGTGCTATATTTAATCCATAAATAATAGATACGATCAGACCTTAACTGGAGATAGAACATCCATAAGTCCCTTGAATGAAGACCAGCTAAGAGCATAAATGCATTACAACTCAGACAGCTTCTCTGACACTCATTGATCCCTCTCCCACTGACTTCCACCCTCTAAGACCTTCTCCCTGCAGAGTTTTATTCCCCTCTGGAGCTCCATCACTGTCAGCTGGAGACAAAGCAGGCTTGCTGTAAATCAGAAACCCAATCCCAAAGGCACCGGTGAATTTATCCTCAGCTGAAGAATAGCAGACCTTTCTTCCTCTTCAATTTAGACCAGTGACAGTTCAAGCCAATTTAATATTCTGCTATTGAGTTTTAGAAAAAAGTAAAAATTAAAATACTTCCAGTTAATCCCTTATAATGGACGAAAAATATCAATCATAATTAATCTCTGAGATTGAGTTTCCAGACAGGACAGGGATTCTTATTGTATGATCCCTTTAACCAAAAGCCATTTTGGGCAAAAAAATACTAAAATAAATGTCTGTATGATGAACAAAAGGCTTTTCTTTAACACAGTAATTCAACAATGGTTGTAAGCTTGTATCTCAGTAAAAGAAAAAATACTGCTTAATTCAGTAGGAGTAATAGAATTGTTATTACAGAATATTAGAGAATAATAGACTGTTCCTTCTAGAGAAAGACAAGTATATTTGAAGCTGCTATCAGCTGTTTATTTAGTAGGTCTTTTTTGGCAGCATGCGTATAATCATTTGCCTGTCTGATATGCAGCCCAATGCTTTCCGTAGATAAATATCTTTGAGGTCTTTAATGTGAGTTAACCTTAATATATATTTTGCTTCATGTGCAAGCTAAACAGCAGCGATCAGAAAAAATAGCAGGAAGAGAACCGTAGATTTAATAAAATCTGAGAAAGAAATTCCACTCTGAAACTTTATCTAATTGTCATTTTAAAGCTACAGTGTGTAATTTTCAGCGACATCTAACGTCCAGACTGCAGACCGAAGCAACATGAACATCTCCCCCCAACCGCTTCTCCCCCCCAACAGTACGGCGAGCGTTACAGGACAAAATGTCTTCCACGACGTCCGCATCACCTACCTTCTCAAGTGATGAGGTTTGTTTACATAGATAATTTTACAGATAGTATTTCATTAGTCTGTGTAGGGTATAGATTTCATGTAGACTTAAGATAATAAATATACCCTTTATTTTTTCTACATCGTTGTGACTTTTTGGTGAGTCGCTTTGCATGGTGATATAAACAGATGAAGTAATAGTAGTCTTTAGTTTAACAGCGAGATTGTGTTCGCTGGAAGAATATATATTCCCCGTTTACAGAGTCCAAGTCTTGTTTGTGGCACGGGGGTTACAAGGCGAGGAAGAGGGCGAGGAAGAGGGCAGAGAGGCCGGGGTGGGCGTGCAGCCAGGGCCAGGCGAGGGAGAGGTGCCAGCGGGGTGACTAGAGCAGAGGAGGAAAGGCTTGAAGATCTCCAAAGGAGCCGGAGAGAAGTAACCGAGGTATATATCCAGAAAATTATTTTACAGAAAATTACTGAATCATTACCTGTGAAACGTCAGGGACGTTGCTGAATAAGTATACTGGAGAGTAACAGCATCATCACGCAGCATGTTATTGTAATGGGCGATCTCGGAATCGCTAGTTTGTTGGCTCTGCGCTGCCGTAGCGCAAAGATGTCTGCCTCCATGGCTGCGAGACCCGCTCCTATGTGATTATAAATAACGAATTCTAAGGCAACGCAAATATTAAGGTTAAGAGGCTGAGCTCGTAGATGATGATAAATAACATAGTTATGTATAATATATTACATTTCTGACTGTATATCCCTGTAATTATTACACACTGTATCTTTAATAACTTTTAACCTTTTAAACAAAACAATAATATTACAGGCATTATTGAGCTGTGCTGCAACAATTCTTTCAAAAATCTTTCCACTAGTATTTATCTAAAAAAATTGACTTTGAGTGATGACACTTCAGAGATCTAAATAAGCTACAGACTTTTTACTTAACAGCTAAGTATGATGATAATTTAGTATTACTTTTTAGTTTTCCTTGTGTTTATTTTTTGTTATTGTTGTATTACCAACACAGTTCATACAGATAAAATGGCCTCCAAGTTGGTAATAAATACAATAAATTTCTAATAGCGTTTAGGTTTATAAAAATGGCTTAAAAACTAGCTTTTGCTTCTCTGAGCAGGTAAGATCACTATAACATTGCAGGTATTGTGGAGGCTTTTTTTGAATTTTTTAAAAGATCTGCCCTCTCCAAAAAAAATTGTACGTGCACAAGCCATTTCTCATCGTGCACGCTCTGATTAAAAGTTGCTGTTTTCATCCTTCACATAAGGTTACTGTCCCGAATGTCCACCCTTTTCCCTATATCCTTGAATCACTATATAAAGTGGGGACTTTATAGTGGACTTTAGAGCAAAGTCAGTAAACCTACCGTTCGGATACATGATCACCTCCCCGTTGGTCTACTGTACTGCGCAGTGTCTGCGCCATCTCTGTTATTAGTTGCCACTGTCGGGTAGCGGCAGGCTATGGCGACAGCGGGCCATTGTGACAGCAAATCACATAATGCTTTGCAAGGAGAGCTCTCTGTGCAAAGCGTTCTGGGATACATCTGCCTCTTCTGAGGCCTTTTTTTCTTCTCATACACTTTGTAAACACTTTCAATCTTACGACCCTCTGCCATTTTCAAAGAACTACGTTGAAAAAGGTGAGCTTTAATGACGGTCTAAAACCATAGCTAAGTGCACATGCGCAGAAAAAAGATAGCTAGATAGACGAGCATGTAGGACGGCTTTACGTAAACATATGACCAGAATTATTAACAATCAGGAGGACCACTTTTTTTGATGATCCACACGGAAATAAAAGATCATCCTCTATACCTTTAAAGCCCCATACTCGCTGCAGACTCCAAGCTAGAGTAATCATGAGATAGAAATTCTAAAATAATAATAATTAAGAAATAATAAGTTAATTTACTGCTGTATTTGTTAAGAGATTTACATTGAAAGAAAAACAAAAGATTTTTTGGGCTCCAGGAAAAATGTATATGATGTTAAGGATTTTAAGCTTCAGCTCGTCCCTGCTCTGTTAAAACTATTTATATTATCAGAGAAGGAGTAGTTAAATAAAGAGTTTAGCAGGTCAGAAGCCCGACTTGGCATAAGAAACATCAAATTGAAATGGCCTATGCTTAGCTAAACTAATATTTAATATATGTTTTCTACTGAGTTAGTAGTTGTTCTTGATTACGGGAAAGAGAACCTTGAATGTATTAAAATGAAAAGTGTTAATTTGGGCTTAACAAAGATTACTCATCATACAACTTGCCAATTGATTTAAGATTTTGTTCAATGTCTTATGTAATTTAGAAGTTCTCACTTATATCAAGGAAGTTTCACATTCAACAAATTCGCCAATAAAATGGCAGCTTTCATTGTCAGTTGGAATCAACTGTTTTTTGTTTACCCTTAGCTGGCAGTACAACAATATTTAAGAGATGACCTCCATCTGAAGAAAGAAAATTCATGATTTCATTGCGTTCTTACTGCATTATGCAGAAAACTTCCCAGAAAATTTCTCTGAAGAATCTTATATTAAACCAAATAAAACAAAAGCTTTTTCCACTGAAAGACAAGGGTTTGCATTTCCAGTTCTTTTGGGTTAACATGTCTTAGAAATGTTCATCTGAACATGTCATGAAGTTTAACAGAGGTCTACTCTCGACCTACCAACTCAAAGGTGTGCTGAAGCAGGAACAGTACACACATGAAAACTGTACAATGGTTTGCCATAGAAAGCAAAACTGTCATTCACTCTACTTCATTTCTATAGCACATTTAAATAACATGAACTGTTTCTAAGTACTACAGGAAAATTAAGATGATGAGATGATGACGGAGCGACCGAACCCAACTCGGTGGGTTCGGCTCCGGACCCGGACCAGCCCCCAGAGTTGATGGTTGATTGGTTAAGATTACATACACAAAGCAAGACTCCCTGCATGAAACGCTACATTAAATGCATCGTGCCACCAATGTAAAAAAAAAAGCCCTGTTTCTCCCATCAGAAAGGGGTGATGTGAGGCAAAGTGCAGTGGCTCAAATTTACGACAGGGTGGGGTCTTTAAGCAGCTTCTTGGGATGGAGCAGCTGCCTTTCTGTTTAACACTAATGTTGAAGTCCTGGAAATCTGTTTTTTTGGTCTGTGGTCTTCAACTTTGTTCTGGATTCCAAAGTGATGTTTTGTTTTTCTTAGTGGTTAGATACAAAATACATTTTCAAACAAATGAATACATATGTAGATATAAAGGAAATATTTATTTTTATATATTTGCCTCTTGGTGAAATTGAAAGGCTTAAAAAGTGAGACAGACAGACAGACAGACAGACAGACAGACAGACAGACAGACAGACAGACAGACAGACAGACAGACAGACAGACAGACAGATAGATAGATAGATAGATAGATAGATAGATAGATAGATAGATAGATAGATAGATAGATAGATAGATAGGACATTTAAAACATTTAAAAGCAACCATAAGACATTAAAATCAAAATTAACATGAAGCCAGTGGAAAGACATAAGAATAACTGAAATACGATCCTGCTTTTTGACCCATGTTAAAAGCTCTGGTGCCATGTTCTGGACTAACTGCAGGCGATTAAGACAATTTGCATTTATGCCTATATACAAAGCATTGCAATAGTACCATTCTGAACATATGGACCTATTAGTTATTTTTACCACTCAGAAAATAGAGATCCTCACAGTGATATTTTCAGTTTTCAGTTTTAATAGTTTCTTTATTGGGGCTTACCTGTCTGTGGATTTAGTCCTTAGAGTCAGGATTTAGTCTTTACAGCAAGGCAAAGTATACTGATATATTCTCCATTGAAGTAAAATGCATCTATCTAATTTGTGCAATATTCAAAAAAACATAGGGTAAGCTATATATCTGAGAAAAATAAACAACTAATTACAGCCTTGATTTAACACTTTCTTTGTGGGAGAAGAACTTAAGTAACATCAGTGGCAATATTTCCACTTGAACTGGATTAAATATTCATTCCATATTTTCTGATTTTGGAAAAAAAAAAAGCACTCAGAGAGGTAGTATGAGAGAGGATCAATCCAATAATAAAATGGAAAAAGATATTTAAAATGAAAGTCCAAAACTGTCTTCTTTTACCCCAGATGCAACCTAATATGTAAATAAATCTGCTCTGCAATGAATAGCAGAAAAAAGTATGTAGATACTTATATAACATGGTAAAGTATTTTTTAGAAATTATTTAGAACATGTGTAAAGAAAGCTTACATGATAACAGAAATTAACATTAAATTAGACATTTTTTATATTTTAGTCTTAGAATATTTGATTTTATATATTTGCTGAGCAGCAGCCCCTCCCTTGTGAAACCATCTACAAGAAGGGACAGAGCAGAATGAACTTCCAATTGAAGCTTAGGTCCTTTTGTCTTTGAGGCAGGATGCTGCTTACCTTCTATAAGTCTGTTTTAAAGAGTGGGATTTGTTCTGCCTGGAGAGGATTTCACAAAGAAGAATTCTTCATAAAGCGAAAAAACATTATGGACAACAGTGAGCATCCTCTTCAGAAGAGGCTTAACGAGATCCAGTGCAAGACAAACCAGTGCAGAAGATCCTTCCTGCCAACAGCTGTTGTGGTTCTCCCCTTGTGGACTTCTTTTCGAGTTTGTTATTGAGTTTGCAGTAATTAATGCCAGTCTGTTTTGCTGGTCAATGGTTTCTTTTCCATTTTGTTTTATATTTAATCTGTGTTGCATTTTTTGAGTTAGTCTCTATTGCCCCCTAGTGCCAGTCTCCTTTCCCCATTCACCCTTCTAGTTACCTTTATCTACACCTGCTAGATATCAGCTGATTAGCCCATTCTTTGTTCTGTCCCCCATATATACATCTCCTGTGCATTTTCTTATTACCAGTTTCTTGTTGTTATTTTCCCCCTAATGTGTATTTTTCCCTGGCATCTCCTGGTTTTTGACTTCTGTATTTTGTTCCTGCATTTTATATACAGCATCAGCTTGAGACCAAGGTATTTTTAATTGTTGACCATCTCTACAAATTCATTCTGAAGATATAAAAGTTTGATGTTTGTAAAAGTAAAATGACATCTCTTTAGTTTTGCCACATTATTATTGGTTACATTATAAATACTCCATAAATTCTTTCACTAAAAGACCACGATCCTAATCATCACTACTCAGCAGGGACACAATGGCAGTCATCTGGAAATGTAACAATATGTCTACTGTCACTACATGCAAACGGAGCAGATCCAGCAGAGTCATTATTTAACCAATCTGAGTGTATATTTTCCATGAATTATCTCTAAAGTACTTAAATTAACTGAATTAAATATATTTATTTATTGGTACATTCAGTAATTTTATGGTACATTTACATGTATTTATTATATGATATGTTTATGTATGTATTTAACCTTGTCCCTTTAACACTCAATGGTAGACCTGCTCTATTTTTAATCAATCTGAAAAAAAACAGATTCACTCAAGTAGGTTGTTGAAAAAGGGAAAATGCATTTCAGTACCCTTTGAGCTAATTTTGTTTCCTCTGTCTATGTTTCTCTCGTGGTTAGGGGAAAGTCTCAAAGTTCTGTTTTAAACCTCTGTTTTTTTTTTTTTTTAGTATTTGTTTATACAAGTTATATTTTATGAGAATTTAAGGGAAATTTATTTAAATGTCTTTAAATACACATGAACATGAATTCAACACGCTGTAGTAAACAGAAAAATGAAATAGGAATGTAATAGGAAATGTAATAGGAATAAACACAACATAGAAGAGTTATGAAAGAATAATGAAGAATTGTGAAATTATTTTTTTCTAATATTTAATCAGTAGCAGTCATCTGTAATTTAAATTCAAAGAAAATCTCTAGTCTGCAACTAGGGAATAAGAACAGGACATTTCAATTATTTTAAATAAAACATTAAGTTTAATAGCCAGGTTTGCTTTGCCAAAATAAACTTTGTATAACGGTTTTAAGATTGAAATTTAAAACTGAAATTTAAGAGTTTAGAGAAGTTTAGCGAAGGAAAAAAAAACTACCTTATCATAGAAAACAAGGCCTTGTCCATATAAGACTCAAACTCACTGCGGATCCAGACATTTGAATTGAGAAAGCTTCCTGGAGAGGTGGCGAAACGTCTTCAAATCTTGAAAACCAAGTCCAGTGGATATTTTTTGAATTTTTACGGAATGACTATGACCTGGATGACTGAGAACCTTCATCAGCATATCATAGAAAACCCAGATTCTATGGGACCAAAAAGGTGACACAGATTTACCTTAGACACAAAGACTCCCCTAAGTGTAAAAGGTACCAACGTACAAATGTAATCTTTGTCTTTCATTGTACCTGTAAGTTTCACAGACTCACCAATGTATAGCAACGCATTATCAAAGCAAACATTTAAAACTAAACTTTAAACACTACTTAACAACAGAGAAAAATTCTTCTTACTTTTAGATAGAGACTGACTGAGAGCTTCTCTAAACTGTTACTCAAGAGGCAGCAATGTAACCAATCTTGTAGCGAGTCAGTGTTAATCAATATAATGGATTAAACAGCACATACATTGGGAGAGTCAGGTTTTATTGACAGTCTATTAGATATTTAGTTAAATGCTGATATCTTTGTAGGTTTTATTATTGTTAGTACTTTGTAAATATGCATACATGGATTCTCAATATTTATATTCCCTTCACTTCATTACTTTTTGTGTCCAATTTGTGTTTTCCATCAATAGACATACAAACCTTTCCATCAAAAAAGACCACTGGCTATTTAAATTAAGAATATTAGAATTAATCATTAAATTAAGCCAAAGAGACTCACATAGAAACAGTTTTTTTTCAAAACAGAATGTGTTAATTGGTCCAAACTGATTGTTACCGTTGAACAAATACACACGTAGCCTACTAACTGCTGTAAAGATCTCAAAACATCTAGTAAGACAAATACCACTGACAAATACCACTGTAAGACTGATTTTTCTGTTAATTTGTCTTCCTTTGGAGACTAAATATTTCTAATATTATCTCCTGGATCTTTCTCTCATTCTCTAAAAAATATGTCTGTAAATGTGTTAGTATTTTCCTCTTCTTCTCTTTTTTTGTAAAAAAAAATAAAAAAAATAACTAGTGGTAAAAACATGAGCTCAGGTAGTTATAGTTTCTGATCAGATGCACTCAGCAGTGGCATAACACAGGGAAATTTGCACGCCAACCCTTTTTCCTTGATCATAGTTAATGCTCCCTCTAAGGGGATTTTATTGTCATTAGAGAGATGTCTTTGAAGGGATAAATATAAATCCTCCAACTCTCACAGGTGAAATCTGCAACCTTCTGTGTCACACGTAACAGATCTTCTGAAAATGCACATTTCCTGTTAGGTTTAACATTGCTTGAGATAAGACACATAAATCATGTGACATGTATCAAGTTCATGTGTTCATTAGGAAAAGGAGGATTAAAAAAATTCCATTACGCTACTTTAAGCAGTATCAAGATATACGACTGTTTTATAAAGGCTTTTCTGAAAATGACAATCAAATTCCCATTATACTCTCCCCACAGTTTCAAATAATTTTAATGAAATATTAGACCAAGTACCAGGGATTTCTCTAGCTGTATATACCACACAGCATAGCATTTCCCCTTTCACATCCATGCCTAATAATTGCCTGTTAACTTGCTTAGAGAAGGCACCTTTACATTTTACTTCTTTGAAAGGTCGACAACTTTGGCTATTTAGAAATACTTTCCATGGGATTGAGACTAAATAAGGTAAACAAATCTCTATCCTCGGTAATGCCCTTTGGAAAAATATAATTGGCAGGCTTTGAAAAGTACATCTGTCAAGCAGCTGACTGTTGGCTGTCTATCCGAGCACATAGCCCAGATAACTTATTTATTACACCTAGTGCTTGTTGAGAGGACCCAAATTCAGAGCGGAGCAGGCAGCAATTGTAGAAGGTGAAGATTTGTATCACAAATGACATTCAAAAACTTGGAGCTAAGGACTGCTGAGGAGAAGAAACAAAGAACACAAGAGGGCCAGCGGTTAACGAGTGTTCTGAATTTATGTTCAATGTCCATCCAGTTGGACGGTATATTAATGTTGTGAATAACTGTTATATTCAGTTATTTCATGGCCCTCACCTTGGTTGGCTCCCCTTGGTTAGTGTACTAGTTCTTGTTTGTTTTAATTTCCCCTGCCGTATCCTTTTATCCTCCTTTGTTTAGCTGATGAATACTTCTCTTATTTTCTCCCCATGAGAAAATAGTCTTTATTGTGACCAGTCATGGAAGCTTTTCCACCATCTTCTCTGCAAGGAGTTGTGCAGGGGAACACATGCGGGGGGGAAGAGATTCAGCTGATTGCTCTTTATTTTGAATGGTGGTGTGGTAAAAGTGCTCCAATGATTCATCAGTGCTTTGATCACAAGTATTGAAACTATTCCTTTTTTAGGTGGAGATAGTGCTGCAGCATGTATGTGGTGTAACTGAACATTGTTTTGAAAATATTAAATCAGATATTATGTTATCATGTACACTCACCGGCCACTTTGTTAGGTACACCTGTCCAACTGCTCGTTAACACTTAATTTCTAAGCAGCCAATCGCATGGCGGCAACTCAGTGCATTTAGGCATGTAGACATGGTCAAGACAATCTCCTGCAGTTCAAACCGAGCATCAGTATGGGGAAGAAAGGTGATTTGAGTGACTTTGAACGTGGCATGATTGTTGGTGCCAGAAGGGCTGGTCTGAGTATTTCAGAAACTGCTGATCTACTGGGATTTTCAAGCACAACCATCTCTAGGGTTTACAGAGAATGGTCCGAAAAAGAAAAAACATCCAGTGAGCGGCAGTTCTGTGGGCAGAAATTCCTTGTTAATGCCAGAGGTCAGAGGAGAATGGCCAGACTGGTTCGAGCTGATAGAAGGGCAACAGTGACTCAAATAACCACCCGTTACAACCAAGGTGGGCAGAAGAGCATCTCTGTACGCACAGTACGTCGAACTTTGAGGCAGATGGGCTACAGCAGCAGAAGACCACACCGGGTGCCACTCCTTTCAGTTAAGAACATGAAACTGAGGCCACAATTTGCACAAGCTCATCGAAATTGGACAAAAGAAGTTTGGAAAAACGTTGCCTGGTCTGATGAGTCTCGATTTCTGCTGCGACTTTCGGATGGTAGGGTCAGAATTTGGCGTCTACAACATGAAAGCATGGATCCATCCTGCCTTGTATCAACGGTCCAGGCTGGTGGTGGTGGTGTCATGGTGTGGGGAATATTTTCTTGGCACTCTTTGGGCCCCTTGGTACCAATTGAGCATCGTTGCAATGCCACAGCCTACCTGAGTATTGTTGCTGACCATGTCCATCCCTTTATGACCACAATGTACCCAACTTCTGATGGCTACTTTCAGCAGGATAATGCGCCATGTCATAAAGCTGGAATCATCTCAGACTGGTTTCTTGAACATGACAATGAGTTCACTGTACTCAAATGGCCTCCCCAGTCACCAGATCTCAATCCAATAGAGCATCTTTGGGATGTGGTGGAACGGGAGATTCGCATCATGGATGTGCAGCCGACAAATCTGCGGCAACTGTGTGATGCCATCATGTCAATATGGACCAAACTCCCTGAGGAATGCTTCCAGCACCGTGTTGAATCTATGCCACGAATAATTGAGGCAGTTCTGAAGGCAAAAGCGGGTCCAACCCGTTACTAGCATGGGGTACCTAATAAAGTGACCAGTGAGTGTAAATAGATATGTTACTCAGTACCTGAATAGCTTTTTAACTAAATACCTTTTTACTCTTGAGTATATTATTGGATAGTTACTTTTTTTCCAGGTACAAAATTAAAAAAGGGTCGATTTACACTTCCTTTAGGTTTGGATAGAATGAAGAGTGCTGCACAAAAAAACACTCTTTTGTCAATTTGGTTAGTATGCTTTGCCCGGGCAGGTGGATTAAATTGTACGGATTACTTTGGGGTTTAATGAACCTCACATGCATCAGCGATTATTTTACACAAGAGACAGCCAGTTTGCTAACTCAGGTTAAAAACGTGTGAAATTAATTTATTAATATTTATGGGTTTCCTAATGAAACACCTGTAATCCATGTGGATTTTATTTTCATAGGCAGAGTAGACTGGTTGTGCCAAGTACAGGCTCCTGGAGGCTGTATATTTCAGGCATTCATTATGAAAGGTAGATCAATGCATTGATTAAATAGCAAGTTATATTTAACTTCTTATCAGCTCCTTAACACTGTCGTCGAGACTTTAGGTTGGATCTACTAATGAGACATAATTAGAGCCACAGAGGAAAGAAATGATCCACAAATGCTGCAGAAAGTGACTTATAACCCAGGCTGCACAGTTGAAAATGGAAGCAGGGGCCATGGGGAGCTGCATTTGCAGAGAATTACTAATTGGTAAAGGGCAATTACAAATATTAAATATTAATATTAACCCCCTAAATTTACACAATGACTACTAATATTATACAAAATGCTAAGCTACTATAATAAGCAATTATTTACCATACCTTGCAGTTGAAATCACCAAATGTACTTTAGATAAAAGTTGGAGGGAAAAAAAATGTTATTTGCCCTGATCAACCCATTTAATGAAAGGTAACCATTTTAATAATAAGGTCAACGTTTCTTCTGTGTATCGACCTTCTCCTGAGGCTATTTCCCATGAGAGATGGAAATGCTGCTAGACAGCAGCTCTTAGCAGGATTAAATTGGTGCTGAGTAAAGCCTATTTTATCCCGACCCCTGCCGCAGGACGTGTAGAGGCTATCATCAAGGCAAGACTTGGCATTTCTTTCCCTGAACAGCGAGTCCAAGGTACTTTAATATGGAAAGAAAAAAAAAAAAACTATGCTCAATTATACACACAATCATGCCACTTTAAACTGACAGTGAACATTATTAAGCTGAAAATGTGATTCTTCATAAAATGCCAAGAAGTAATGTCACTATAGATGATCTGTAAGTGTAACATGATATGTCATTTTCATCATGCAAGATATAGAATTTGTAGGATGATTTGAAAGTGAAGAAGAGAAATGAGAAATATATAGAGAAATTAGCCCAAACGCACAGAATGAAACGAACAATGGGCAGTGACACCAAACAAATGGACCAACGGATGAACAGAGACAGGTAGCAATCCAGTATACATCCTGACTGTGAGTATTTTGTTTACAGTACTCAGTACAATATAGGTAAAGCAGGAGAAGGGCTTTCAGTGAAAACCAAAGTTCTATTTAAGAAGTTCACAACAGTCACTGATAGTAAATGTTATGCTAGTTGTAAAATTTTTCATCATAAAAAGGGTTTTTATGTCAAGATTAGCTTTAAAGACTTGAACAATTTCCAAGTTCTTGTTTTAAACTTGATTCCCCTTATTTTTAAATTTTTAAGACATTTCTGTTTGTTTTTTTATTAGTAAGGGCGGGAATACACTGTACAATATTTTCTGTTGTTGTACTCAGCTATAGCTCAAACTGTAGAGTGAAACAACAGGGTTTAAAATTTCACAGCTCACAATGTACAGCCCGATGCTCTGATACAATCTGACTGCTTACACTGTATGCCCAAAAACAAAATAGCGCCAGTAGATAGAGAGATGGTGCTGGTCTAATGCTTCTATCTGGAAATAAAGTCAATAAACAAGAATTTCTCTGATTGTACATGTACACTGTGAGACATTAAGATTAATTGGCTTATAGATGCTCGTAGCTCTGTTTCAACAGCATAATATGCCCACCAACTCCTAAAAAGGACAGACTGAATTTCAAATTTGTTTGCTGTTCCACTCAGGGGTCTGTTTCACAAAGCAGGATTAAGAAATTCAGATTTAAATCCTAAACTCTAAATTGATCTAGCCTACTGTTGGAATGTTTGATCATCTCTGAGTAGGTCCACTCAGAGTTGAGCATGTGCGACACAAGTATGAAAAGCCTTCATCAGTGGAGCCCCAGTTCAACGAATCACCATGACAACATACAACAGGAAGTGTCTATTTCACACCCATGGAACTACTTAGAGATTTTAATGCAGAAATGAAAAAGAAAAATTGTTGAAAATGTTTAAAAGACAGTGCAACAGTTCTTCTGTTTTACATTTAATAAAAGCACTCTCCTCTCTGTTGTTCCATTGTAGATCACTAAAATAGGTTTCTTCCTGATCAAAATCACATTTCTAGATGGAACTGTAATAACAATTTTCTAATTTAAATTTTTGCAAAAGAAAACTGAATTTCAGAAAGTAAAAAAACAAAACAAATTGTAGTAGTAAGAATAAAGTTTTATATACCTGGAAATGTTGACAGATTTTAAGTGCAGTTTTTGATATTTATCAGCTTACTTGAATATGTATTAATGATATTTGAAATACATTTCTTCATAGTCAAAATAATATGAATGCTAACCAGTAACAATATGGAGATCAGAAATACATTTCTAGACTTCCAGAATGTTTATTTCAGAGGTGAAAAATGTAATTTTGTTTGAAAAGGTTATTTTGATAAAGGAAAATGTATTTTTTAGATATTAGAAAAGAAATTTCAGACAAACCAATACATATCAAATCAGCTTGCCATAGCCTGAAAAAATAAATAAATAATTGCATGTCACTCATAAACAAACATTAAACAAATAAATAAAATATTTAATATTATGTGAATTAATGCTGATCATTATAAGATCCTTGTCAAAAGACATGCAATGTTTGTTTTTAAAGCCTAATGTCTGTCACAGATCTAGTGAATGTTTTTTTATTGTTATTGCATGTACAAAACTATGACAAAACTCTCCTGACTATATCAGGAAATGAAAAAATGTGATTGGAAGGAGGGCAGAGACAGAGCACATTCTGACTTTACTGAAAGAACAAAAAAAAGAACACTACACATTGTTTGCCTGCCTTTTGGACAACAGAGGTCTGACCAGAATTATCAAAACAATTAATTATTTTCTTGCTTGGATAAAAGGTGAAATTATAATTTTCTCAATGGTTTGTCACAAATAAAACTCAAAGAAAGACATTTCATCAACATTTAAATATAGACATAGATGGAAAAAAAATGAAAAAAATAAAAAGCACTTTTTAAACGATCATTTATAGAATGTAAAAAGATATCTGTGACTTGACCATAAGTCAAAATTATTTTGGACTGTTGAAATCAGTAAGTCACATCCAGGTCTCATAGTGCTATACCCCACCAAAATAAAAAACTCACTTGAATATTAAATATGACATGACAATATAAGGGAGCTTAAATGAATCTAATCAACAAGACCACTTTAATGAGTTCTATTGGCATCATTCTTGAAAATCTAAGGTTTTATATAAATATATACGAATGCCTATGCATACATATAAAACAAAGGCAAAAGCAATTTCAAAGACCAATTACAAATGCAAATATTTGATATTAGTTTGTGAGAGAGAGAGGGGGAAAGGGAGTGCCACTATCTTGCCTTTTCAGTTAAATTAATTGCTTTATTGCTGAATTTTCTACTTACATGTTATCTTTGTTATTAAAACTTGTTTTATTAACTAAAAAATAATGTCTTACAAAATTGCCAAAAGCAGAAGAACTACTTAGGAGGGCCAATGGTCTGTTTGTGAATGCAAATGATTAGACTCTACAACCCCTTTTGCTTTGTCGTATTGTAATCCAATTGATAGCATTATGTTGAAATAAAAATCTGATTAAGCCTTTGTAATAGCAGGGTAAATGACAAAGATTAAATCAGTTTTACTGCTAATGTTTTACTGTCAGTGTGTGAAAATATTGCCTCAGAAATATGATCCCGCAATGAAACATATGTGCATGCAGACTCTTCCTTGCTGTGTAACCTGCAAAAGAAAACAAAAACTCTGCTATGACCTGGCAAAAGTAACACACCCACAATCAGGCTACGTAAAGGTGTACCAGTATTTTCCTTATACTGAAATCATTATTCGATATACATGATTTACTTCAGAAGTTAAAATTACTTAAATATTTTTTTATGATGTGTTCTCCTTATTTCAATAAATCTAGTTAAATCTAGACAAAGTTTCCCAATTTCACCAGCTAAGTTCTTCCTCCTCTTATCTCAATGTTTTTCTTCCAAAAATGTCCTCAAAAGATTCATGTACAGTCCTAAACAGTTATAAAGCCGCTGTTAAAAAGAGCATAGACAAAGTACTGTCTATATCAGGCTACTGCGCTCACCACTAATCTGAGACCTGAACTTGTCAAGTTGTTCAATGACATCTGTATAAATGCAAACCGAGCAGGAACCAGTGCCACATTTTGCATGGCATTTTTTGCTACAATAGTGGACTGGTTTAAAATCTTCTTAAAGAACAGAGCCTTTTTTGTGTCCACAGGTAACTTTACATCAGAGAACACGAATAAAAAAAAATACATCCTTCTCTTTTCTTAATAAATAACAACATAAATTACCATAACTATGCAAATGGAACACAGTTGTAAAATTATGATGTCAGGTGTCTATGAACCCTTTCAAGTGCTCGGCTAGAAAAACATCTAAAAACCTGTACTCTATATAACATATGCATTTACAGTAGTTGTAATGCCCCAAAAATCTGGAATAAACTCCCAGAAAGCTGTAAAGATGATGAAACCTTCCATTTGTAAATCTAAATAAAAAAACACATTTGTTAAGAATTGCATTTATCTGTGCTATCTAAATAATGTATTACGGTAATTGTTTTCAACATAGATTTTGTTATATTTTCTTATTAATTTAATCCTTTTTTTAATACAGATAGCTCATTGAGCTATCTAATCCTGACTCATGGGATGCCGAAATGGACTCAGACTGCCACCTAGTGGCTATAATATTCACATGTTTTTCACGCAATTCGTGAAACACAGGGAGCGTGAGTGAAGTGTCCATTTTCAACCAGCACCCACTGTAATCAACTTATTTTTATGTGTCACATTTATTTTCTTGAACAATTTATGTCACTTTTATGTACCTTAATTTTTTGTCATATACAGCACTTTGAATTTATCACTGTATATAGATAAATTGTCCTTGCTGTTAGGCTAAAAAAAAAAAGATTGACGATTTTTGAATATCTGATTCATTGGGTGCCAATAACTGTTAAGACTTCTTTATTTGTAACATACTGAAAAGCACTATTTTACTTAGAAAACTCTAGCTTGTTATTTGGGGATATAATAATGCAATGAAACAGCACTCAAAATAAATCCCATAGGCCTGTTTAATGAAAGCATTTTGCAAAAAGCATTGTTGTAGCTGTACTGAACACATGAAGACGCATTAAGGTAGGCTACACTTATTCTGTTCACGTTTTTTTATTACTAATTAAATTTGAAAAACTTGAATAGATAAAATTAAAAACTTAATACTTTTTTCATCTTTTCCACTACATTTGAAGCTGAGTAACATTTAGAGTTTGAGATTGAAAACATCAACTTTGTTCATTACTCATGAACAATGATTTTAATGAATTGTCAGCATATGGTGTTTTCGCACATCTGATGTAGCAGGAAATATTAATCTTCAAAATTCATTTTACGCTTCAACTCACTACTGCCGTCTTGTGCTCTATGATGATGTGAGCAAGCTGATGAGACAAAGTAGAACTAGAAGTTCAGTTTCAACATTCTGTGAAATTTTAGTTTTATTTCACTTAAACTAAACTTAGGTCAGAACATTAATAGGTCTAAATTTGCAAGGTAATCAGATTAACCTATTTTAAATATCTGACATCTTTATCTACTATGAAATTAACTTTATGTAACTGCAGTTCTCTCACTTATTCTTTTTCAAGCACAGCACCTTTATTTCCTTGTTACTGAAATGTGCTGTGTAAATAAGCCTAACGTGCTGGATTAAAGTAGTTTTTCTCACACTATAGCTCTTCTAATTATTGAGGTGTCGACAATTTTGGTCGACCCCTATTGGCTTCCTTTTCCTTTTTGGATTTTAATTTCCCCTTGCTGAGTAAATTGGACTTTGTTGTTTTCAAGGTTATTTGGTATTACACCAGATGGCCTTGTGAATCACATTGTTTCTCCCAGTTTGTTGCATGCTTTCTCATACAAATAACGTCACCGAATGGCTCCAGCAGTTCGTTATGCATTGCTGTTTGTTTGTGTTGTTGCTTGGTGTAATTGATTTAGTTTTCAATTTTTACCATTTAATTATCTCTCCCAGTATCTCTGACTGGCATGAATGTGAAGCATATTGTGGGCAATAAGCCATGAGATCCACCTATTTCTAATTTCAGTTCAGCCCTAATACATCAGTTTGGGAGGAATGATCCTTCTCAGTGGATTGGCCTGATATGCTGCAAGGCATCATATAGATAGAGCAATTATGAGAATAGGATTCCAAAGTCCACCACCTGAGCTGGAAAACATGTGTAAAGGGGGAGAGGGAAGGAAAAGGATTTAACTGAGGTGGGACATGGATAAGAAGAAGAGAAGCGAAAAAGGATATGATGGTGTTTGTGTGATACAACTGTGTCCCCGGGCTCTGTCTGGACCCAGAGGCAACAGAAGTACCATCTGCACAGAACTACAAGAAAAGCAGGATATAATGCAGGGAAGAGAGAAGAACACGCCCTATTAAATCCATGAGCTATCAGCTGCTTTTTTCATTTCTGTTTCTACAAAGCAGTGACAATGATGATGATGAAGCAATAGAAGAGCAGATAAATAAAAACAAACTGCGCACAAAATGATATCAGGAAGAAGCTTTCATTTGAAAATGTATCATCTAAAATATAAGAATAACATTTATGTTCATTCATTTAGCAGATTTTATCAATTCAATGTAAGTTAAACGAAAAAATATGTAATCTGGAATGAATTGACAGAGTTAATTACCTTTCAATGACGTGCTGAAATTGGCTCTACATGAATAAAATTAACTGTAAATTAATTGAATTTGACTTAACAATTAAAATCAAAGCTAACAATAAACCACTAAGAATATGAAATTATAGCAAAACCTTTCATCAGTCCTGCCAGGCTCTGACAGAGTCATGGGTTATCCGTGTAGAAATACACTACGTGCTTAATGGTCAGTGCAGAAAGCAACAGTGTAGCAGAGGGAGTAGGGAAGTGTAGGCTGGGTGATGGGAGGAAATATTCTGAATAGACAAGTCTTCAAGAATTTAATGAGGAAAGAGGCGACACCCCTGTTCTACAGTAGGAGCACTCGGTAGGTAATGGCACCTTTATGGACCACACATGAAAAGAGTCTGGACCATCCTGAACATGGAGACAAAAGTTAACCTAGAGGAAAGAAAAGACTTCCCAGTAGTAAGACTTGGGGACCACCTATAGCAAGGTAGACATTCCAAAAATGTTGCCAAGCCAGAATATATTCTAACTTTTCTGCCAGGGATTACAGATCTCTGGCAGAAAATCATGTACAATATATATATATATATATTTGTCATCACAAAGACATATAGGAACCAAATATAAACAAACATTTCTTCTTAGCTTTGACATTCAATCATAGTTTTTACCTGATTCTATTTTCTCTTTAATAAATATTAAAGGTAAAAGAACAACTTTTATAATATTAAATTTGACCAGCATTCCTATTGTGGGTGGTTACTGAGAACTTAAGACTCTAAATCCACAAAATCCTTTCTAAATCCAGCTTGTTCCATGAAAGTGGTTAAAAGCTCAACAGGATAAAATAGAGCCACTTTGCTGTGCTTGATTTTCTCTCCATCTGATTTTACCATAGTACGGAGCCCCTCTGATGACATGGTCAAAAAAATTTTTTAATTGTGGCCACGAAGTAGTATTTGGTGCACACGAAATACTACTTCGTGGCCACGCAATAAGTATAACGTGCGCACGAAATACTTATTAATAATATTAATCTCATTCCTGGACAACTGGGTAAGCAAATCGAGCGCGCCTTCTCTAAGGTATAAGGTAGAGGCATTAGAGAGGCTAAAGCTCCACGATGGAAAGGGACAGTATGATAGAATTTTATTTAGGCTGGGAATGAGTTACAAAGACATTCTGAAAAGCCTGGCATTGCAAGGAACCGTCATTACCGAGAGACATTTAAACAGGATATTGAGAGCCAGCTCGATTTGCTTACCCAGTTGTCCAGGAATGATATTAATATTATTAATAAGTATTTCTTGTGCACGTTAAACTTATTGCGTGGCCACGAAGTAGTATTTCGTGCGCACCTTATACTTATTGCATGGCCACAAGTAGTATTTCATGTGCACGAAATACTACTTCGTGGCCACAATAAAACATTTTTTTTGACCATGTCATCAGAGGGGCTCCATACCATAGCAATATATATGAGTAATAATAGCTTCTAATTTAAAGTGCTTACACTGCCAATACAAACACCAAATCATTTTTTCATACAGAACGGTGTTGTCATCCGGTAATTGATCGTGGATGAAACAGCTGAAATCCCACGCAATTAAAACATGACCTCGTACCAGACAACACTATGCATTTAATAATGCATTCATACATGTGCATCTAATACATGAAATAATGTGGTTGAAAAGTCTGTCCAATAGAAAAACAACCAGCTTCTCCTTCATACAATTCTTTGAAATGCTAATAACCTTAATACTAATTGTAATCCATGTTGATGTGTGAAAAAAATGTTTATTTTCTTCAGACACATGTCAGATCAAATATATATTTGAAAATATATACCTCTTTTCAGAGAGAGGTGGCATGTAGCTATCAGGAATGGGACAGTGGATAACATAGTTTGTTTACCAACTATGGTTTTGTACCATGCCATATTGTAATACCTAATATGTGTTTTTACACATATAAGGTATTACAATATGGCATTCATACAATATAGCCTGCATCTTTCTTCCACTCTGGTCAGGAGAAATGAAATGGATTTTTAAAGACTTCACCCCAAAATGTTTTCTATACATTTTATTGGTATTACAATTATTGGATGTTGCTTTTTAAAGGGGTTAGGAATTTTTTTCAACTTTGGTGAATTTTCTTCTCCCCTTTTTACCACATTTGCAAACTCTTTTGTTCTTTTTGTGAGGGTGTACCAATAAAGACAAAACAGTTATGCATTCATGCTCATTCCTAACTGTGCAAAATCTCCTTAGAAAACAATATTCCCCATGGTCACTCCTTTTTAGGTTTATTCAGTGAAGCGCTAAAGAAAACTCTGCTTATTACTTTTTAACAAAATGTAAAATAGAGCACAGCAAGATATTATTAAACAACTGGCAGAGTTAAAAATGACTTTACAGATTAAACTAGGATTAAACTTCATTGCCATTGCACGTCACAAAAGAACAAGGTTACAAAATTCAACCAACCAGAAGTGCACTACTTAAGTAGTGATGAGATACTCATTCTCATACTCATTTGTTTGGACTGGGATTCAGGGCAGCAGTTACAGCAGTCTCAGCAGAGACTCCCAGACCTCCCTCTCCTCAGACACCTCCTCCATCTCACACAGTCTACTGATAATGATTGCAGGAAGGGAACACTGCACACAAAGCTGTATTGAATACAACAGTTTTAAATACTGTATATAATGTGGGAACGGAACAAGTATAAACTCAGAGAAATATCTAAAAAATATAAATAAAGCTGATAGACAATTATTGTGGACTTAATTAGTTATAATCATTGTAACCCTACAAGCATTCAGAGAGCTTCCATTTTTTACCTTTTTGGCAGAGCACAGCACCGTACCTCTAAGGTACCTCTAAGAAAAAAAAGTTTTCACACTGTAAATCATATTGAAAACTGGAACACATGATCAAATGAACATTAGAAATACTGTAGTTACCAGTGCCTGCAGGGAGCCAGTCTGTCAGTGTGTCCTGAGCCTGTAACATAAGCACCAATGGCAGAATTAATCATCTAGAATAAACTAAAGTCTGTGTTTTCTTTGTGTCATTTTTCAAAGTGACATAAAAAAACAAGACCAGCCTTCATGATTAAGCACATGGAATCCAACTCCTGATAACTCCGACATCTGGTGGATGTTTGAGAGAGAGGGCATTGGGAGGAGCAAGTAAAAGTGATATGAGGTAACAGAATCAGGGAATGGTGCCAGAGGGTAGTTGAGATTCTGATTTTTCTTTTTTGTTGCTGAACTGTTCAGTCATACCAACCAAGTGCTTTACAAGCAGTCCCCTCCATCTCCCTCTTTCTGTTGTCTGAATTTTGCTCCAGATATATCATGTCTCATCGTCCTCAGGGATCAAGTCCATTCAGAAGTTCTTTTATCACTTATCCTGTGTGATGCATATTTTATTTATGTATTATCATTGAATTTCACTGTAGTATGAATAACTCATAGTAGTATCAATGAGTCACAGTATTACAATTGTTGTCACCAATGAATTTAATTATCCTATTTATAATTTTTGACCAATATTTTTTTACATACCACGGAACTTATGAAATACATGCCAATAGTAGATAATAGCATGGATGCACTTTATTTTTTCTGTTCTTAGTGGCTTCAATGTTTTCTCCATTTGCTGAAGTCTTTTATGCAGTTCCAAATGTCATCCTTCAGATTTTATGTTTAGGTCAAAACGATTTTCCCTTTCTTTTTCTCTTAACATTGTGTGCTTAAAATACATTGTTTTAAACTGTTAACCCAAGATACCTTTCAAGCACTGAGCAATACAGTTTACTCCTTGGCAGTAATTTAACTGTATCATCCTTTTGAGGCACTTAGGCATTTAGTTCAGTGTCCTATGTTGCAAACAATGAAAGAAGTTCACAGACTAAACAAAGCCTGTGAACTTGATTTTGACTTGAGTTTTGTTTAAAACCAATAAACCCTAAAAAGTACAAAAACAAACACACAAAAAGGACCAGAAACCCTACTTTGACATGTAAAAGACTTGAATCTCATAACTAGCCAGCAGTTTTCATCTTGTGTTATGTGGACTAAAAGGAAGCCAGAATGTGAGATAAAGACTGCAGTTGTTGCGTATGTTTTATTATCTAAGAATGAGCTTGATTATTTACCAGTGCTGTTGGTGCATTATGGGCTTTTAATGTCCCATAACAATGTGTCAATTTTATCTGTAGCTTCACACTTATGACCATACCAATGTTAGTAACTCCTCTCACTTGTTCAACCTGATTTAGCAGTTGTCACACAAATTTGTCCTCAGATGCTTAATGGGTGGAAAATAAAATGTTGAATTACTAAAAGAAACTGAAAATTAACAACAAACAGGGTTGGATTCCAAATTTAAAACAATGCAGGAGAAGATTAAATTAAAGAGGAACATTTCAATTAGGTCATTAAAGACTACTAGTTGTTGGGATCCTGAGGCTTGCCCACCAGAGGGCGCCGAGGATCCTCTTCTGTTTTTTTTGTTTTCTGTTAGGGACTGGGGTTACTGTTGGGATCTGGGGATTTACCACCTTCCACCAGCAGAGTGCGCCGTGGGTCTCCTGGCTGGAGCCCTCCAGCACACCTGAGGCTCATCTACTCATCAGGAGACCTTCCCTTCATAAGCAGCTGCCAGACCTTCCTTCAACGCCGCAGTGTTGACCTTAGTTTGGTTAGCAAACCTGAGCCTCTGTTAACAGAAAGAATCTTAGTCATCTCAAGAGAGAAAACTGATTCTAATCTGCCTCTGTCTTTGCTCACAGGAAACCTGTCTCAAGTCTGAAGCTCTGGGTGAGCTTAACCTGCCTACCAGCCCTGGTGAGCCAAACCTGAAGATTCCTGTCTGGATTTCTCCTGCTGCTCTCAGAGAAGAGCTGGAAACTCTGATCAAGGTCTGCCATTCAAAGTCAGAAGCTAGATGCTGCTGCTGCTTGTGCACTCTGCTGAACCAACAGTCTCTGGACCGAACGGTTCCCTCTCTCACAAGTAAAGCCTGGACTTCTTCAAGGTAGACTCTGAATTAACCTAAGACTCAATTAATCATCTGACTGCCTGACTAATCAAACTGTCCGTCTCTGCAGACATCAGTGAAACCAACCCGGACCAGTACCTGAACCTGTTCATGTCCCTGTGTTAAATCTTATGTCAATAAATTCTGTTAAACTTTTACTCAGCCTCCGTTTGTGTTCTGCATGTGGGTTTAACATTTAACCAATCATGACACTAGTATTACTTTGTTCTCAGATTAGCATTGTGAAATAATGTGACCCACCTTTTTATTGGTTATTTCAAAAATTGTTATAAAGTTGATTTCCTGAGAATTATATCATTACTGGGAATTAGGAGTAAAAACTACACCAAGTAGAGCTTCACCAAAAGTGGTGTCTCAGACTTATTAAGTACATTTGGCCATAAGCATAAATGCTTTGGGGTACTTTCCCACATAGATTACCGTCACTGTATCTTTGTTGCAAAGACTCAGTGGTATGGTTCAAGTGTCAGTTTGTATATTTGGCAACACTGCGTTTTGTTCTGAAAACAGCTTGCTATTTGGCTCGGTGTGGCTTGAATGGAATAGTGGATGAGAACCTTTCACTGACCTTGAAACAATTTCTCAATAACAAAAACAAAAAGAAAGCTCCCATTTGGTTTATTTTCCTTTTACGCTGTTTATTTAAAAGTTTTCTCAGAGATAAGTTAAGGAGTCCTGACATCCACGTGGATCTTAGAATAGGGCTGCTACAACTCTGCATTGCAAGAAGTCAGATGAGAGGAATCAGAGACCTCATATATAAACTGTGCCTAAGTTCAAAAATCCTTTGCCTGCAATGTTTCACATACAACTATAAATGTATAAAACTTTACTTTGCGTGAAGATGTGCAGGAATTCAGGCAAAAATGTTTAGCAGGTAAATTCTAAGTCAGTTTGGATACCGTCTTTTTAACCGGACAAGGTTTAGACCCACACATGTCGGTAAATACAGTAGCTGTACAAAGCATTGTAGAATACTGTAACGTTAGCTTTGTCACTGCTGGATGATATTGCAAATGGAAAAACACAGAGGTGGCGTGTTGTCAAAGATCGTACTGACCTGCTGGCTCAAGAACTAGATTTACCCAGGGGATAAGATTGCCCAATTCCTTAGAGCTCTGCATGGAAGTGGCCCCAGCATTATAGACCGAAAACCAGGAGGAATGGTCATGATTTGATGTGCAGTAGAATTATCTGTAATAATCTATAATTAAACTTTGTGTAACAGCTGGAACGTGCAGTTCTAATTTGATAAGGAAAATAAAAAAAAAAAGAAAATCTGGTATGAATTGAGTACCTGATGTGACTCATATAGTTCTTGGCTCACTGTAATTAACTACACCAACCGTCATGGGGAGAACAGTGTCTCGCTGTGAATGCAACACAGCGCTGTTGAGCACACTGCTGGACTGATGTCCCTTTGTAGCCGAGGTCTGTGGTGCCTCTTATCCAGACACCTCCTGTTGTGCACTGCTCAAGTGGGAAACCCATCCAGGACCAGGTAATGAAATCCTTTATCCCAGATGCTGCACTCCCCAGTTTCTCTATGACTCTCCAATAGATGCTTAATCAAAGAACTCCATGTTTCCAGTTTTTGTAATAACATGTCCCGTAATGTTAAAAAGCTAAACATTCTGTCTTCAATCAATAATTGAAACTCAGCTGCATACACTTTTCCAACTTCAGCCAGGCCATTTTGTATTTCTTTATTTAATTACTTTAACTAGAAGTATTAGGGCCAAACAAGATTGTATCCTGTCTCTACCTCAACACTAACAGATATATTTAACAATCTTTAAGAAGCAAATACTAATTATAACCAGAGAGTCAAGCTAAAAAGTTGATAGTGTGGGCATTTTGAAAAAGACCTTCACACCTTTGGAATCACAACAGTTCTAGTCATGTGCAAAAATCTCTATGCTGTTGTCCCTCTTTTAAATAACCCTACCACTGCTAGTAATCTACCAGTATATTACATTAGCTCTGTAATTGGTTGCTAATATATACTGGATGTTTCTGATTGTTTATTTCTTACTCAGCTGCCTATATTATAGATTAGTAGCTTTTCCAAGAAATAAAGAATTGTATTTTACACAGTTTCAACGGCATCAGCTTCCTTCCCAGAAATGCTACATGACAACATGAATAAGTATGATTGTACAAATTACATTTTATTCTAACTCTACTGGTGGCATGCAAAATGAGTGCTGATTTAATATTAGGAGAACACAAACCTTACTATTTAACACAGAGAGCAGAGAGGCAGTATGCTACCAACTGGGAACCAATGAATAATTGATAAAGAAAGATATTAATGTTCAAAAAGTATTCCCCAGACATTTGCCAAATTAATTAAAAGTTTAAAATAAAAAAAACTGTGAGCCAATTTGGATCTAATACAAGATAGCTGTGTTTTTTTTTTTTTTTGAGAAACATTATTTAGCCAATCTTTAGTAGCAGTTGTAAAGCTCAGGTTTCGGGAGGGTTTGGAGCAGATGCTTTGCTCATTTTCATTCTAACAAGTCATCAGAGGTGGTTTAGTTATGTAATTAGATTTTAGACATGACTCACTAAGAACCCCAAAGTAGATGCCTGGGAACACCTAAGGGTGCCCAAGATTAAAATTGAGAGGGATTTCTTGGCTTTTTCTTAACCCTGTTATCCTGTGACTAGATAAGCTAAAATAAAAATAATGAATGTAGATTAATCTTTGTTATGTTGTTTTTTTTTGTTTAGATTGCAAAGCAAACTGGTAAGCATAACAAAACGTAACCTAAAATCACAGATAAGATTATATCTAATTTTCTACAAATCGCCTTCATATGCCTGCAGCACACTTTAACATGTAGATATGTAATAGCAGCACCCCATCATGCAGAAAACACAATACAACTTTAATGTGGTGGCCCACAGGCCAACAATCTGAGAGGTATTGAATGCAAAGCCGCTTAAGCTCTTATAAAGCATCTATTCATTATCTAGAGGTAGGATACAATATTTGAATGGTGGGTGAATCACAAGGACAAGCGATTACAAACACTATTCAAGTAAACACAGCTGAAGGCACATGTGCAATCCTGAATTAACCTAACTTGGATGCTTTTGGATTGGAAGAGGACATCAGGGAAACGCTCTGAAGAGGACAGCAATCTTGGATCTTCTTGCGGTGAGATTTAAATTTGAAGGATTTTATATTGTTTCGGCCAACATGTAATTTGACTGGAAGCACAATACATTTTTTGGAGTTGACCAGCAATGGCCACAATCAAATATCGAAAGCCTGATATTAGGTAAATGGCAATGAGGGATTCCAAATTCAAAGAATCTTAGCTAATCACCAAAGACAAATCAATATACCTGTGGCAACATGCAGAAGGGTTGACAGAAATTCTAAGAAAGATATGGTTACCAATGAGGATTTTCCATTAATCATTAAAAAAGGTATGAATAATTTACATCATCCAAATTCAAAGTAAAATGTAAATAAAAATATATATATTTTTTTAATTATACCTGTTTTAAATATCATCTTATTTCTGATGAGAAAATACAAACAAACATATTTAATGGAAAATCTTGAATTGAAACTTGAATTTTAAATCCACCAGAGGTAGCAATATATTTACACTAGAGATAGGACTTAACACATCAAATTTGATAAAATAATTAAATAGATTTTCATGCATTGAAACAATGAATACTATATAAAAGAAAAATGTATTTGCTCGTATTGTTTTATCACACAAAGCATGCATTTAAAAAAAATTTAATTGTATATGTACAATATGAAAAAAAATATATAAAAATATATATACATATAGTGAGGACGCAATGTTAATGCATTCAATTTGATAAATTAATTAAATAGATTTTATTGCAAAAATTTGTATAGGGTATGCACGGCTTAACATGGCCAAGAGCAAAAAGTTGTCCAAAGACACTCGAGACAAAACTGTTGACTTCCACAAGAGTGGAAAGGGCTACTGGGATTTTGCCAAGCAGCTTGGTGAAAAAAGGTCCAGTGTTGGAGCAATTATTAGAAAATGGAAGAAGCTAAACATGACTGTCAATCTCCCTCAGACTGGGGCTTCGTGCCAGATGTCACCTCGTGGGGTCTCTATGATCCTAAGAAAGGTGAGAAATCAGCCCAGAACTACACGGGAGGAGCTGGTCAATGATCTGAATAGAGCTGGGGCCACCGTTTCCAAGGATACTGTTGATAATACACCAAGACGTCATGGTTTGAAATCATGCATTGAAACCTATTTTGGCCCACTAGCTCCTTCCAAGCATCCCGCCGGTTGCAATCAGTATTTTTCCTTAAACTATCTTGAGCTGCATAAAAAGTTGGTTCTTTCCAACATACTCTCATGTACTCCGTAAAAGTTTAAAAACAATCCACTGGACTTGGTTTCCAAGGTTTGAAGAAGTTTCGCTTCCCCTCCAGGAAGATTTCTCAATTCAAATGTCTTGTTTTTAAACTTTTACATAGTGACTATGACCTGGATGAATGAGAATCTTCATCAGAATATACGGTACTCTCATATAGATTTGGTCTGAAATTTTTTTTTTATTATTATTATAATGAAAACATTTTTAGAAAAGTTTTTGTTGGAAATATTAATTGTTCATGATCTAACAATATAAAAATAATATATTTATTCAATATGTATTCATAACTAGATTTGTTTGTAATTAACAAATCGTAGTTTGAAGAATTACCATGGAAGAGTGATGGGGCCATCAGTGAGGCTGCTGAACTAAATGTGTTGTCAGGAGTTTAGCTCCAGGCAGGTGCTGAGAATTGCTGATCTAACTCTAAAGTCTCACACAATATTTTCCTGCCCTGAGACATGACAAATAGGAAATACAAACACCTGCATGTTGCAAGCAGTGCTGACAGAGGATCGAATGTAATACACTGACAGAGCTGGAGCTGCACACATAATTTAAAATCACATTATACTGATATAGTATAACTATTGTAGAAGGACTATTCATTGGGGGTATTATCATTGGAATGTAGAACTCCAGCCTTACAGCATTGGCGGATGAAATTTAAGAAGTTATGTTGCTTAAATGTAAGACTTGCTTACGTTGCTGTATGTTGATGTCAATGTCCTAATAGAACCAAGTTTAAATTACCCTGACCTTGTGTCCCTAATTGTAAGGCAAGAGCACTGTAAGAGGATCTTCTTAAATATATATGCATGGACAAGTTTAGGATGTATGTCTTAGTTTATATCTGCCAGCAGTTCTTTTAGCTCATTGTTATAAAATACCATAAACCTTCCAGCCTGATGCCAAACAGTCTGCGATATAGCTCCAGTAATGACTCTATAAATTTAGGTTTAAAACTATTGGCTGCATTTTATAGCTTCGAGGCTCTTATGGAAATCACTTACAAACACCATCTAATGCAACTTCAGTTTTATATGATCTATCTCTCGCTCACACACACAATATAGTTGCCAAATTGGGAACTTTCTGTCATGATCTTGGCACAAGTGCTGGTCTGATTCCCCATTCAGCACATCTGTGCAGCTCAGCTCCATCCTCATCAGCCTTTATCATTATGACCTGGTGAGTTTAATCATGCATTCCTGAAACCCTGTCTGCCTGCCTGTTTTTGATCTGATTCTTTCCTCTGATTGCCCGAGTCTCCCTAACCCCTGCTGGATCTATTTATTTGTGCTGTTTGAATCTCTGACCTGCTTCGGTGCCTTGACTCTCTGCCCTGCATTTGTGATTACCTGGCCCTAACCATGGATCTGTTCTCGGAACCCTGGACTGTGGTTATTCCTCCTGATCACCCTGACTGTCTCTTCCATTCTGGTTTGGTTCCATTGCATGTTCTTTGACTATCTATTACTTGCCAGTCCCGTGAGTAAAATCCTTCAAACTGATGGGATTCTGGCTTCACCGGTGACGTCACCTACCGACAGGAGCCGTCACTTGCCTTTCAAGCCTGTTCCAGTATTGAGAGAAGGTTGGTGGCCAAAGTTTCAATAACTAAAACCTCCCAAAGGCTCTTCCTGGTCACTATCCTGTAGTCTTTACTTCCATTGGTTCCTGTGCCAGTGATTAATCTTCAACCTGGCAGCAGATTACAGACAATAAACTGTTTTACACTATTTAATCTCGTCTTACTGAATTCTCTGTCCTTTTTGTTTGTTACACATTTCTGTAGGGATAGCTGTGTGGAGCTGCTTTTAGGAGCAAATATCTTGGTCAACATTAACTTGAATCGTGATCATGTTATGATGATGTTATCAAACACTGTTGAGACCATCTCTGGTCTGCTTATCTTCCTGGCTTCCATGTTTGCAGACTTCTGCTCTTTTGCCAAGATAAAATACCTAATTCTGCACTCTTATTACGTGCACAAAAATCAGAACCATGATATTCTCCAGCACACTAAAGGGAGGAAAAGCAATGCGTGATGTTATTTTAGTTAAACACAATTCAGTGCTTGGTTGTTTAGCATTTGATTTGGACTCCCCCGCCATTAGGTCTTGAAGGCCTTTTTGGATGCACAAATGGTACAGGGACAGCAGTGAGCCTCGTCAGTGTTCCTGTAGATTTGCACCTAGCATCTCAAGGGTCTTGAACTATGGGGCTACAACTATAGCAATATTATTTGCTAATGTGTGTAAAGAGTAATATGTCTGTATCTCGGTTTGTGTGTGTGCAGATAGATTTGAAAATGTGCAAATCTGTATATGTGTGAGGAGATGTTTGTGTCTGTAGGAGAAGCTGCAAATCTGTAGATCAAACTGTAAACACAGACACAGACAGACAGAAATGTCTGAAGTACAGTGTTTCTGCTTCAAACTAAAACATATAGGCAAATTACTGGTCATAAGTCGGGGGGCTTTTTCATTGGCTGTCCTTACACATTTGATTGTTGCTACAATTTTGCTGTGAGAGAACAACAAATGCGGAAGAATAGGAGTAAAGCTCAGGGTTGCAGACCAAAGTACACCTCCCTGTAGCAAACAGACATGGCATATTGCCATGCCATATTTGGAAAATGGCAAGTTTGCTTCATCTTCCTTCTGAGCAGCAGATATTCCAGGTGTAAATTAGTATGGCTTGATGTTTTTTTTACAGTATTTAGTACTTTTGGTCTCTTTCTTATACATGGACATGCTAGCAGCTTTGTTTCTCCAGAGTAATGTTACGAAGAATTACAATTTTTAGCTCTGCTTTGAAACTTAATTTAGCAGATGGGAAGTTGGAGTTTTTACTATTTTTTAACTGTTATGAGTAATCTGTATTATAATGAAGATTAAAACATGGTCCTAATGCAAAATATGTAAAATTTTAAATTGTGTTATTTCTTTCACTTATTTGTCCTTTAACAATAATTATTTTATATAACCTTATGCAAAATGTCAGGCAATTTTTTATGCCACATCTAGACAAGTTGTTCATTTATTTGTAATACAAACATGTAATACGTAAGACTTCCTATAAAGGTCTTCCTCTGCAAGTGCTCAAATATAATAACATACATTTGCATGATTTACTGCTCTAATATTCTAAAACAGGCGTGTGCATTATTGGAAACTTCAGCAAAAGTGTAGCAATGACAGGGTGGGTCTTGAGCTCAGCTGATACTGGGTTGCAAGTTCAAAAACAAGCAAACAGTCACACGCACACTAACACATATTTACTCACAGACACACACACACTCCCAGGTTGCTTTGAGAGGGAAATGAAGTGAAGCAGAAAATTGGCAGGAATGTGAGAGGTTTGCTCTGATATGATCTATGAGATGGAGCAGTGGAGCTTGTCGCTCCATATAATCCAACATGACAGCAGAATCTCTAGCCATCTCTAATCCATTAATCACACAAAAAAACCTCTCATGCATCCACACATAGTTATATATATATATAATAATGAACTAAAACATAAACAAAGAGGCACATGGTTATTCCAGTAAGACATCATAAGAACATTTTCAAAATCTAAGAAAAGTACACCTTCAACTGTTAACATGCATTTTTGGTCAAAATATTTGAACTTGCTAACTTTTTTTTACATGTTAATAACATGAAATAGGAGTCCTTTTTGGGACAACGGACAAAAATCTTTCATTCATTATACTCGTAGAAAAAGTTCCTGGCCAATCTAAAAAAATTCTTTAAAAGAAATGCCAATCACTTTCATGACATGACCATTTACAATGTCCTGCCAAAGTATCAACCACTCTTGAACTTTTCCACATTATCGTCATAAAACCTTAATTTATTATTTCTGAGTTTTTTTTAAACACAGAATGACATAATGTATTTTAAAACTGCAAACAGGATGAAAAAAATCTTTTGACAAGCTTGTAAAAACAACAATCTATATTTTGTCTTACATTTTATTTACCCTATTAAGTGTTTTAAACTACTGTTTCTGCAGAAATTACAGCTGTAAAATTCAGGAATACCAGCTTAGCAAATCTGGAGACACTGTGTTGCTCTTTGTTCTTTGCCAAATGGTTGAGACTTGGTCAGAGTGGATTAATTGGGTATGGAATATCATATTTCAAGCCTTACTAGAAATTCATAATTGGATTTAGAAACTAATTTTGGGTAAGTCCAACACAGCAAACCATGGAGGTTTATTCTAAAATTGTGGGCGTACTGCTGAGGGAGCTGCGGCTAACATTCTGCTAGAAAAATGTATAACCTTTGGCTGGGGGAAAAAATGGGCTAAAAATCTAAGTGTTAATGGAAGTGGTGAGGGCGGTCATCACCTATCAGAAAGCACAGCAGATGGATTCAGGACAGCAAATGGATATCCCTTACCAAGGAGTTACTCTGATTTCTTCAGCAAGTTCCTTTGCTGGTTAGATGTCAGGAGATGTGAAAAGTGGTGGCCCCCATTCTAACACCTGCCTGAATCTCATGACATATGAAAAAAGATATTGATTCACCAACTTCTTCCTGACAAGAGAAATTCACTTTTCCTTCACCATGCATTTGAAATTTATATAAAATATAGGACTTGCTAATTATTCTAAATCCTAATAAAGTATAGACTCTTGTATGTATTTATATTTTAATTAATATCCATTAGCTGTGACCAATACAGCTACAAATCCTTCAGTGTAATATGTTACTCACAGGACAACATTTCAGCAGCCGTCACATCATCACAAATGATAATACAAATCAAGCAGTTTAACCAAACACTAATGATCTGCTTATTAAAATTGTTTAGGGGACTCTGTGTAATGTACTGGGTCATTGATTATACCTATTCATCCAATGTTGTTGCTGTAATATTATGAACTAGTTATAACTAAATCCTGTAAGTATCCATGTACATTAATGTCTCTGTGGGTGTCGTGTGTGCCTGGAGAGTAGGGTGGGAATGGGTATTTGAAACTGCATTAGTAATGCACCTAGTGATCTAGCCATGCAGTGCACTTCTTCTATAAATTATTTTAACTATAGGTAACAAACTCAAACTTTAATACATTTTATAGCAGTTATATAAGATGAACACAAAGCAGTGTAAACTTGTCATGTGGAGGGAATTGAGGTTAAAGCTTTGTAAAGCAACAATCTCAATTGTGTACATTTCCTTTGTATTTATGCTCCCCCAAATAAAGGATTTTTAGAATCCCATCTATCCATACAACTGCACGTCCTTTTGGAGAATGTCTCCACCAGCTCTTTACATTGACAGACTGAAAAGTTTTGCCCATCCTGCTATGAGACAGACTGGATTGATAGCATTTCTAAACATATGTTTTTAAGTCTTACCAAAGTCTAATTCAGGTTTAGATATTGACTGAAATTCTAATGCATTTCCAGTGCATAGCTAATGCATATTTTAAGAACAACATCCCAGTTTTATTATGCTCTTATCTTCACCATGTAGCAGCAGTGATTTCATGGTGATCTGCATTGCTCCTTTGTTGATTCTTTTAATAATGTTCTCCCTACCCAGCCCAGTAGTTTAGGATGTTGGATATTTCTCATCAAGTTGCAGGGTTTATTTCTCTTTTGTATCAGTAAATGTAATTATGTTATACAAATTCTAATCTTGGTATGTTCACAGATGTAGCCTGACCTACATTGTGTTTATATCTTAATGCTGTGTTTTCATTAATGCTCTCTAATGTTCTGAGTTTATCACAGGACCTCTGTATTTATAGTTGCATTACAAAATTTGGTGCATTTAGGCCTACTAATTAGATGACACTTCTATTAGATTTATTTTTAGGTCTCAGCTTAAATTAGACAGAAAAAAAGTAATTTTAATTATCTTAATTCTAAAAGTTAGATATATTTAAGTTTTGAAAATTATAGATATATTTGATTCCACTGTACTATTATTCTATGCCTTCTGATGTGCCACAATATCCAATAAAATACACTGAAGTGTGTAGTGACAGAATATGTAATCTGATGTATGATTACATACTGTAGCAACGTTTTCCTCTGTTGTTTAAACAAACCACCCAAACATTGTTTATGTGACATTAAAGCAGCAGCTTGGAGAGAGGATTTAATGTTGCTTAAAAAATACATGCCAAGGTCTTTTTGAAACCTAGTCAAAAAACTGTTAGTATGATGCAGCATACCATGTCCTGCTACATAGCAGGATCCTTCGAGTAAGCTTTGAGGTTTGTGAATATTAGGTATGGAATGACTTCTGTAATAATCATTTAAGCCTGTTCAATTGGTCAGTTCAAACTTTGAAAATCCATCAAGCAAAGTAGATGGCTTCTTTTGGTCCCACAGCACATTTTTCTGAATCCTGTTTGATGTCACTCCATTTTACAGTACAGTGTTTGACAGATGTAGTGAACTTGCTCATTTCTAAAATAGTTTTTGAGACATGGTGGTCATAGCATTGTTATTATCCGAACTAATTGGATCATAGTTTGTGTGGCCAGAGAGTCTGGTTCGTTTAGAGAGGTAGGAACCGCAATCAAACTCTGATGCAGATCAATTAAGCAAACCTGGATCCACCTCAAAACCAAGGTCTTAGCTCAGTTGAAGTGAACTCTTGCACAGTGCAAATAGAGATGTGAATGCCAAGCGGACTGCTGACCAATGCAAAAGCTGTAATTGTACTGTAATTGTTTAATAATACTAATTAAATCACTCATATCTTAATAGAAATAAAAATAAAACAGTCCCTGTGGTCGCCCTCCTTGTTTTTCTTTCAATTTGACCGCATAGTTGAAACATACTTATCTGGCAAACTTGCCAAAAGATGAAATTGCTGGAATGTGCTGCCATTCGATGATGCTTACATTTTCATAGACAAGGAAGTAGTGTTGCATTGTTGACCAACCATCTTTATACAGTGGTTCTTGGTGCAGAGCCATCGCATGCGACGGCGGGAAGAAGTTTGTTTTTAGTTTGACAAAGTGCTTTATCAATGTGTACTGCAAGTTTGGTGCTCAATCTATTCAAGTCTATCAGACTATCAGGTGTAAAAAAAAATGACCTTAAAGTTTACCAGCAAAACCAATGTGTTTTTGGTTGTCACAAAAATAACCAAATATGTACAAAATTGACATGAAAACTTTATGACCCTTAGCTTGGAAGCGATACATTTCACATGCATAGTCTTAACCACTGTTTCATAAAAAAACAGGAAATCATTCTGAAGGTGTATTTTTTACCTCTTAATGTGGGCAAGCAGCAACTACGTAATTTTCAAAACTAGACAAGTGGTTGGTCAGAGAAGGATTTCAACTTAATTAAATCCTTATTTAAACATCTCATCCTTTAGTCTTTTAAAATCTTACCACATACTTTTTTACTTCTCAAAATTACATTTTTTTTTAATTATGAGTTTTATAAAATACCAACCATATTTTAAAGATCTAGTTGTTTGCCTCTCTCGATGAAACAATTAAAATAAAATAATTAAAAAGAATGGGTTCTAAGAGCTTTTTAATAGAAGGAAAGCTCTGGAATTTTGGTAAAACTTAAGACACTAGCAGCAACCCAGAAAAGAATGGAAGTAGTAATCGAAAATCCCACATCTATTGAGTTCTGGTCACACTTTGCATTGTGTAAAGTATTTTACAAAAAAGTAGTAAGATAATAGTAAGAAAAATGTTATTTAAGATGTTGAAAAAAGGCACCTGAGAAATTGGAACCAGGAAGTCATTGCCACCTCTAAGAAGGTTTTTCCTTCTTTCACAATAGAAAGTCTAATTTGAACTTCTTCAAATTAACTGTGCAGTCTGCAAAAAACTGTGCAGTCAGTGTGTAAGGCAAATGCTAGGAGGTGAAATGTTTGTTGCGCATGATAAGCACCACACAGCTTCTTGTGGCCCCTCAAGGGGCCAGAGAGATAAAGAAAGTAGTTACCGTCAGAAGAACCCATAATAAAGATGATGAGAGGTCTTGCAGACAGGCTGCATTATTAAACTCTATTCTTTTAAGTCGGAATTACAGTTAATTTGCAACAATTTTCAAGTGTGTGTCCTTGAGATTGTTCAACTTTGAGATGGTTATTTTCTAATCAAATTTTCATTTCCACCTATTAGTAGATTTATGGAGAGTTAAAGAGGCTAAAGATATGCTTGTCAGGATCCATCCCCTTGAGTGATTGGTGTTGTGTGTGTGTGTTTATCAGCATGTGAATGACTGTAAATGTGCACCAGTGAACTGGGGCATAGAGCATAATCCTTCAATAAATGTTTGTGTCACTGTGACCGACATTTCCCTCCAGTGCTCTGATAATGGTCTCTGTTTGGTGTTGTCCTTATGTGACCCAAACGCCTCTCTATTTGAGAGGTTCTTTGTTCTAATTAGAAACAATGGACAGCAGTTTTGGCAGCATATGTTGTGGGCGAGGAGGGGGCTGGGGGCTACTTTTGATATGTTATGTTTTTCATGCAAGAATACCAGTAGCAATTATTTTGTTGATCAATTTATATTTTAATGAGTCGTTATATTTAAATCAGAAAGCTTAAGAAAAAATGCACTAACTCCCCTAGCAACATATTAAAAGGGAAGTGCAGAGGGATTTATTTTGTTGTCAAGGCACCTGCTCACATAAAGTTCCACCATATGTAACAATACAAGCAATCATTACATGCAATAATAGAAAATAGCACATTAATAACACTGAATACATTTTAAGAACGTTTAAACAATCCAGAAAGACACCTAAGAAAAAAAATCGTAATATTATAGTAGCAACTAGAATGCACCAAACAGAGCAAATTATTATCAGTCAGTTTAGCATTAACTGAAGTTCTTTAGAAAGGTTTCTGAGCAACAGGGTATCGTCAAGTAGAAATTGATGATAGGTTAAAGCAAAGAGCTCTCTCAAGGCTTTTGCAACTGTATTGTTGCTGGCGGGCATTGGTTGAACTTCTAAATATTCTGACAATAACTACTGAAGCCACAATCCACAAGTGGAAAAGGTTTTAACTCACTATAAAAAGATATGACCAGGTTATTCTTTTCGAGATTTTTTGTAAGAGAGGGGACAAAAACTGGACAAGATTTGTTCAAGAGCCAAAAACCACTTTCTAACATCTTGAGAAAAAAAATTATCTTGCAGAATGTTAATTTCTTTCCACAGAAAAAAGAAAAGATGCAACTGAAACGACCTTTAGGAACACTCACCACAACAAGACTTTGTTAATGATGAAATTGCATAATAAAGTTTGTTTGCAGTTTGCTACAGAACTTTTCAACAAGTCAGTGAAATACTTGGAAAACATCGTCTGGTCAAATGAGGCTATCACTGAACCTCTTGGATTTCATTGCATACACCATGTTCAAAGGCTTAATAGCACAGCTTTGTTTTCTAGTAAAGATACTATTCCAATCACTCTCTCACAAAACATTTTAGTGAGTAACAGAGAAAGAATAAAGTGGTTAAATTGTTAAAGTCATATGACTTGTTTCCAATCAAAAGCCATTTTTGATGCCTTCACTAGGAAAACATTTTTTTCCTGCACATTAAATAAAATTTGTGTGTTCCAAACTCCATTCTTAATCCATTCAGGTTTCCACAAACCTAAATTTATAAAATAAAAATGTGTCTTTTCTTTTAAAACTTTTTCTGATGTCAAATACCTGGTAAATATAAATGCATTAAGATATATGTTCTGAGAAAAGTATACACCCATCTCAATTGTTTGATTTGGAATGTATTCATAAGGGGAAGAAGTTATATTGAGTCACAAATGATAAAAGGGATACTAGAAATTCCGTTACATAAAATATCAATCAGATTACTGACATTCCAAAAAGTCTGTTATATGATGGATGTCAAGTAAAGAAGCAGACATTCAAAATGGCCTTTCCCAGTCAACGCAGACATTTTTAATTTATGCCCAATTTAGCGTGGTCTGTGCTATGTCATTCCAAGCCCCAACACAAGAGAGACAATCATGAACCAGCTGTGGGTCTAGATACAGCGAAGGCGATGAGGAAATGGAAAAACGCAAGGCGCAAGTTTGTGCAACAATGGAGGGACATGAGGGTGAAAAAGAGCCGGGATCCAGGTGAAAAGAGGGTCCCAGCGTTCTTTCGCACCTCGCTCTTCTAGCTGGTCCATCTTCCTGAGTCGTTTTCCACAATGGCGGTCATACAAACAAAACTAGCTGCTAAGGTACCAAACAGGAAATGCGCATAGTGTAGAGCGGACTTAGAATTGACCAATCAGAGGCCTCCTTTCTCTCCACCCTGCAATGCTATCTGCGGCCCTGTCTGTAGTCACCTACAATTTTGGGGAGGTATACCAGAGTGTCTACGGAGTGGGGTGGGGGGGTGGGTGGGGGCGGGGGGGGGGGGGGGGGGGGGGGGGGGGGGGCACTTCTCTTTAGATCTTAATGTCCACAAATCATTACAGAAAGAATATTTTATGACAGAGATTGATATTTAAAAAAAGGAATCTAAGGGGATCAGCCAAGGGCCTATCAAGGAAAGAAGTTAATTTTGAATGGCTTCTACTGTATAGGGACCAACTGACAATTCAACCGGGTAATTTCCCCACCCAACCTCATGCCTAATGAAAGGTACACAGTTTACAACTGTCATTAAAGTAAAAATATTGCTAGTGGATGTAAAGTCCCTGCAATTCTTATTACCTGATATGTTTGAGTATTTAAAATACAGATTATTTATGGGAATGGATTAAGTTTTGATTAGTCCTGTTATATTTTTAAAGTATTTGTGGTGCTTATGCTATGCCTCTGTTTTGTATATTGATTATCAACAATAGTAAGTTACTTAAACCAGACTGACTTAAAGGGGGAAGTTGAGGTGAGCTGTAAACTTGTATAAACTGCAGACTCGTTTTAATAAAGGACACTCTAGCCCTAGAAATGTAGATTCATTAAACAGTATGTTTAGGGATTGTTGAGCTTTAAGTTTGTTGATAATTAAAGGATAAAACCATTTATGTAGTTTGTAACAGAATTAAATATTCATCTTAGTATGCGGTTCATAAAGATGAAACAAATGTTGAGTTTTATTACTTAAGTTTAATAACTGTTAATACTTCTAAATTGATGAATTAAATGTAGAACAGCTTATAAGGTGGGTTACCCAAATCTGTTTGTCATCTATAAGATAATCAAATATGTTACTTAGGATTTAAATGTTGTTCTTAAATTCTTGCTCACTTCCCCTCCTGTTCCTATAGCCCTAAAGCACCTAGGACTTTAATTATATACTCTCTAAAATATTTTCTTTAAATTTAAAGACATTTTTTGCATACATTATCTAAAATTACTCCCAAACAATGAGGTTTTTGTTAACATTTAAGACTGCTGGCTACAAATGTTATGTACAAACATTATTAAATCACAGGCAGACTGCAAACCTCCTCAAATACCCACATGCTTCAATTTTTAAATATATGCTGATTTATCCTGCTTATGCAGAGGGTTCAGCACCAGACTGTATTCATTCTCTTCTAACACAGTGTCACTGCTTTGACTTTCTGTACTTGCTTGCCCTTGCACTACTTCAGATCTAAAAGCATAGACTTTATGCATCACTAATGCTGCAGCCAATTCTAAATTATGTGCTCAAAAATGTTTTCTTTTAAATTTTAGCAATTTGTAGGAACAGCAGGGTACAATGCCTACTTTATTGTGTACCTGAGCACCCAAGGACAAATATACTTAATCTCAAAGGAAACTCAAGGTGAAGAATGAAAATATTTATTTTTTCCTTTGTTAATATAGAAGTTTGATATCTTCTGTTAATGTGGTAAGTTGTGGTTCTTAAACAACTTCCAGTGTTTTAACCAGAGCTGCCACTGTGAGGTTGTGTAGAGGTTTTTAGAGGACCAAATGCAGATGTGGAAGCTGAGGTGGCCTCTTGCAGATTTAATTATGCAAATGGTGGCAACTGAAGCAAAAGTCCACAAACAAAATAAAAATACAAACAAAAACCTAAATCCAGGAGACATCAGGGAAAACACATATGAGAACCAGTAAACAGTAACTGAAGAGAAGAAGTATAAATGGGAGACTCAACAAAGACCTTCAGCAGATTGTAAGCGGGTGTGGACAGAAGCATCTAGAAAGGAGCTAGGAGAAAGAGACTGACATAAAAGGGCAACAGAAGATACACAAGAAATGCATAAGAACTCATATACAACAAAAAAAAAAAAAAACCCACATAACACAAAATGGAAATAAAACCAATGAAAACTCAAAAAGAAAACTTAAACAGAACCAAATCCATGACAGCCTTAAGTGAGAGGAACTCTGACTTAGGGTGGTTTGTGGCAAAAAAAAGAGACCAGAACAAAAAGCCTTGTGTGATATTTTAAAAATTTAAACGTAATACATAAAAGTTCCCTTCAGCGATTTGATAATGTATTCATTTTACCTACATTGGCTGGACTAATCCCCAAAAACTTAAGTCACAGAAGTCTTATCTTTTGCTGGACAGATGCCTACTTTTAGGTAGAGTATTAATTTCTCCGTATTGTATTGTTTGAAAAAAAGATGGTTAGTACCTCTTGATGTTGGGACACAGAGCAGACTCCTTCCAACAATAATAATCAAAAAATTTGATGCAGCCCCTTTATATATATATATATATATATATAATGTATTTGATCAGCTGTTTGATCACCTAATTCTAATCCGAGCAGGGATGTTCCTCAAAAACAGTACAAAAAAGAAAAAGAATAACTATGTAAAAATTCGCCCTCCTGTGCTTTCCTGAAAATGAAAACAAACACCCACTTTCTCTTCTTATTGAGAGATGATGTAAGCCAGAGTGAAAGTTGAGCTACAGTATCTCATTTAGCAGTTATGCTTAATGAGGTGCTGCACCTAAATGAGGTACTTGCATAGGTACTTCCATAGGTACTACTTTGAAGTCTAGTCTATGCAAAGCAGCAACCGCTCTTATTTTAGCCCATTTTTCAAGTGGTGAAGTTCAGTTTTGCTTTAGGTCCTAAACATTGTGTAGCCTTCAGAAGGGTTGAAGGGGAAAAAGGGAAAGAGGTTGCTTAACTTTGAAGGCAAGTGTTTTTTTTCAGGGTTGGAGGAGCATTTATTGTAAGTATATAATAAGTATATTTCATTAAAAAAATAATATACCATAGTGTTAATGTCATTATTCTATCATATTTTGCCTACAGTTTACCTCGAAATGCTTAAAAAAGTATGATATTGAACCTAAAGGTAATACAACTCCAACATCTCATACTGAAAGTTAACTTGATTCAAAGTTTAGTCACTTGTAAGTTAAATTCTTCCCCCTTCACCTGCTCTATTGAAATTCTGCTGGTAGCTCTCTGATTCTTTAAGGTATATTGAATTGTGGATGCGTTCGAGGCCTTGTCACTCAGCAAAGCAGACTTATCCTGAAGACGGCTATAGCCTCTCCGTCTTTAATGCTACTCCTCTTCAGTCCCACTTCAGTTCCCACCTCACTATACATGGAGATTTGATGTTAAATCTCTGAACAAAAGAAAGGGTTTTTTTTTTGTTTGTTTTTTTCAGATTTAGAAATCCTGATACTTGTTTTTGATGATGAATACGAACTGTATAATACTTATAATTTTGAACAGGCACTTTACCAAAATAATCTTGTTACGGTTTTTTGTTTTCAGCTTTCTTTTTATAATTTTGCACATGGTTATAGATAAACTATTTAACTGGCTTGATTGTCTGCCTGTCCCCTCCTGTTTTAAACCTAATCTGTATGATTTTAAAAACTATTCTTCATAATCAGTGTTTTTCAACAGCTAACATATTAGCATATTTTGGGTATTGAGAGCTAAAGACTTTTGATGAACCCAAGGTTACATGTTACAAAGGGTTTCTCTTACCTCCATTTTTGCACAATCCATGTGTTATTAATATGTTTTAAACGTATCTCCCTTGCTTACAGATTTCATTTTTGTTTTTAGTGAAAGTTTCAGACCAAAGAAAGAAATGTTAACATCGGATTGCTTTTTAATTTACAGTATTTAATTTCTTAATTATTGTTTTATTCCTTTAGAAAGAGATATTCAAACCAACATTCTGATTTGTGAAGAATAAAACATCAGTACTTAAAGTTAAAATCAAGTTTTTACATTGTCTTGATAAAGGGCTTTTTTTCCCCTCCAGTTTGACATTTAACCAGAGTTTCAACTGGTTTAATGTTGTAATGTCTTCTTTAAGGAAACTTTTGCTATCTGATTAATAATTGAAAAAAATATCTACAGATTAATCGATTTGCAAAATGATTGTCAGTTGTAGCCCTAAACATCATGCCTTTTTAAGGTTCTGACTGATGAAAAGTTAAGCACTATGGTTAACAAATTTCACTCAAATGCCACATATTCAAACTAAACAGGGACACAACTGTACATGTAAGAGAACACCAATTTAAAAAGAATTGTTTTTGTCTTTAGGGTGTAAACTGTATAACTTGTATAAACATCTAACATTGTCCATCGATCATACACATCAGGAGGACAGGTTCCTGCTCTCAAAGGCCAGGTTCACAACCTATTCTCATTATAAGTGCATATGAAATCATACGAAAAGTTATGCACCATAATTTCGTACGTTTTGGACGTTTTTTTCGTCGTATGCGCAAGCGCATCTGACGCACCATTCACGAATATAGAATATAAATTACAATTAGCCCTAACCCTGACCCTAACCCTAACCCTAAGATATAAAACAGCAAGCAACGTAGTTAGAGACATGAATAAGTGATGATTGCACTGTTTTTCCCGTCCGCGGATCTGCCAGCGCATGCGCACTGATATGGCTTTTTGAGGAAAAACGTCCAAAACGTACGAAATAGTGTGCATAACTTTTCGTACGATTTCATACGCACTGATAATGAGAATATGTTGAATGTCAACTATGTTCAATGACCATATAAAATAGTATATATTCACATGTAATAATTATTGTAAACTACTAGAAGAAAATAGAATATAAATAAGCATAGGAAATATTTTAAACTATGTTATTTTAAAATGATCCAAAGCAATTAATTATCTGCAATATTCTATTAGAAAAAATCTAATTATTGATGATACTATAAGTTTGTAATAGTTCACAAGTTCAAATGGGTATTTGGTAAATGTTTGCCCCAACGCTATCAAAAGATTCCTATCCTGGGACAATAGAGAGCTTCAATGCGGTGCTAGAAACAAAAAATTCCAAACTCAATGTTTCTCACAGCAGTGGAACGAGGAGGAGATCATAGCTGATCCTAACATATAAACAGGACCTTGATATGAAAACATTTGAGTGTTATTGGTGAAATTGTTTAACCACTGACTTTTATCTTCAACCTCTCTTTCCAAACATAATAAAAAACACAAAAATTTGTAAAATATACACACAGTATATCTACAATATACTGGAGCTAGAAAACCAATTCACAGACCATAGGCCTGTTCCTCTACTTCCTCATATTTCCATGATTTGAATAATTAGTATTTATAAGGATTTCTTGATTTTTTTTTTTTTTGGTGCTCAATTGATTATAATTTTTTTAGTTAAATTGATCCACAGTGGTCAAGGTTTGAATTCAGTTCGGAGTCTTTGGCTTCAGTCATGTTATAGATGGTTTAGGAGATAATTTAATTTTTTTTTTTCCAAATGTGATTATTTGCCTTCCTCTCATCTGTCAAAGCCGTGGCTCTGCTGTGTTCTTCTAAAGAGTGAGAAGTTGTTTGAATTCAGTTTTTTTTATAAAAAACACACATTTGAATGAACAGAATGCAAATTAGTATTTTTCCATTTTTCTCTTTGTCCACACATACCCGTGTCTATGCCCTTATCATATATCAACAATACATGACGTGACAAAACAAACAGACTATGACCTGAGAGGTGTAAGTCAGACACTGAACAGATTTTTTTCATAGAGATTCTGCATTTTTGTGCACTCATCTTAAACTTCATTGCTTGATAATAATCTGGTGAAATTCCACTTCATCTGTCTCTGTGCTTATACTATCTAAAATTAATTCTCTGTCTGTTTTGTTTCTGTCTGCCTTTGCCTCTGTCATTTTGCTCCATGCAAAATGAATAAAATATGGTAGACCAGTTAAAAAAATGATTACGTTTAAATAACACAGGAAAAGGAGAATCATTAGAGGTTAAAGCTCAATGAATTCTATCTAACTGTTAAATTAGGTCATAATTTCTCTGTGAACAGGTCACTAGTTTGTGCATAAAAGTGTAAATTGGATTTGTGACAAAAGCATTTATGTATGCTTTGATAAGGGATTAGAGTTATCCTCTTGTAATCAAGCTAAGGTTGAATTGAAAGATATGTATTTAGAAAAGTTAAATGCAACTAATTTAGTGATGTTTAACATATACTTATATACCACTTTAATTTATTCTGTGGGTAAGATATCAGTTTGAGAAAAAAACTGGAATCATTGGTCCCACAATCGACACCCTTCCTATTAAAACCAAGTAGCATCACCTTTTTCTTTTGAACAGCATTTATTCTTATTCAATAACACTCTCTTTATGATCCTAAAGGTATGGGCTTACAGAAATTACATCCTGAATCCTATCTTATGCTCTCTTCTCTTCAGCTTGCCTCCTGGATTTCTGTAGGATTTAGGTCTCATTATTCTGCCTCAGGAATCAATAACAGCCCCCTTTCAGTTCACTTTAGACTTACACAGCTTTTATTGTCATTTTGTATACACGGAGTGTACACAAAAAAAATCGTTTTGAACAGCTTTCAGCAGCAGCTTAGCATTGAAATGAACATTTCCATTCCATAAAGTGCAGCGCTGATCAAACATAAACAGTGTGGGAAAGAATTAAAAAATGTTGCAAAAACACATTGCTATGGAAGTTCAGAGCTTTGCAAGACAAATATATATGGTGCAAATATGCAGTATTTGCATATAGGTTTGGTGTTATCAGTGTGATGCATAGTCTGAGACTTGATTTAGAGTTTTTTTTTTATTTTCAGCATTTCAGCAGCCTGATGGCGGTGGGAAAAAAGCTGTTGTAGAATCTGCTGGGCCTGCATTGAATGCTTCAAAGGCTATGTTGGAGGTGTAAGAGGTCATTGATGATGTCACGGGCTCGGGACACAGCGCTGGGATGAAATTTCTTTATTGGAGGAAAGAGGAGCCCTGGTGATCCTCTCTGCTGTTCTCACCAGTCTTCTCTCTTTCTTCCAGTCTGAGGCGCTGCAGCCTCCACACCACACAATGAGACAGCTGGTCAGAACGGTCACTATGGTGCTCCTTTAAAAAACACCATAGAGAGCATTCTGACCAGTGTTATTCAATAGTGTTATTAAAATCATCCAAGATTTCATGATGCCACGCATTTCATTCCAATTTGTGTGGCCTATAAACAAATACACATCCTTCACCAACTTAACAGTGGATATGAGTTATTTTACTGTTTCATTTGTGTTTCTCTGTAGTTTGCCTGTAGTCTGCTTGTTTTGGATACTTGTTGAAACCCAGTACTTATGTTTTTTTCAAGTTTCTTAACAGATTTATTCCTTTCCATATCCTCCTCACTTTGTATGGTCACAAGATAACCTGTTGTTTGATGTGGATGTTTTCATCCACCTGTAAATTCTAAAAGCTACCGAGCATTTTAGTAATTACTCGGACTGCAGATATAGACAGATTTAGATGTTTTCCTGTAGTTGTTTAATTACAAAGTTCAACACACATCTGTCTTATTTGTTTCGTTTTCTCTTATCTTTCCCATTTTGAAGGCATACTAAGATAAATGAGCCTTTGTGTATCATCATATATCCACTTATGGTAAACTTAAAGTCATAAAGTAGGCCTACTAATCAACAGATCCCGGAAACAGATTACCTTAGAAAGATAAATGATTCATAACTGATGTATATAAATTGACCTTCAATTCAAAGAAACTTTCATTTTCTTGGAGCAGGTATGTTTATAATAGAGCTTTTTTTAATGTTTTTTTGTTCATATTAGAAATATGATTTCTTTTGTGATTACTGTGCTGTGTCCATGGAACACTTAACCTTTGATGCACTCAGGCTGCTTTTTCAGAATGTATTAGGATCAGAACTTAGGGAACAGAAACACCCACTAGGCTTTATTTGTGAATTACAGGTGTCCTTAATCTTATTAATTATTGATTTATTCATTTATTTAGTTAGGGATTTTCTCTGTTTTTTTTGTTTCTTTTTTCTGGAGACAGAAACATATTTTTAATTTCTATCTCTTCGATCAGCATTTTGGTCCCATTTTCTCCTGCTACTACATAGTTTAACATCATTATCTAAGGAAGATATAACTGCAGGAGTATGTTGATGTATTTTTGTAATGTTACTCAATTGTGAACCAAGGTTTACTCCCATGAATGTTAAGTTAACATTTATAAAAATTTTATTAAAATGGGGAACTCTGGATCAAGCTTACGTTTTTGAACCCAGATTATTAAAAGAGTTTCTCCGCAGGCAGATGGTTTTGATAATTTGTTAACTGTATTTTCTGCCGTGTTTTCTTCACATGATTGTGAGACTGTGATAGAAAATCCGTTATATTATTATCCGTTTTCCTTCAACTTTAGAAACCCTCTTTATTCCAGATATCTTTACAGCCTGCTTATTGACTGTTAATAAATTATTAGGTCCGATAAATCAAACACTGAGAGGCCATGAGGAGCTTTAAAACAATAATGTAACCTCTTGAAAGAAAAATAATAAACTGTTACCCATCATACCCATGTTGAGTTGCTAACCCTTTTATTTAGTTTAGAAAGGTAAAGAGCCATTTTTCTGTTCTCATTTAGTCCTTTTGGACTGTAAGTTATTACAGAAAATATGTTTCTGCAGAATACTGTGTTCTCAGTTTGTTTTGTTCTTGATCCACCATCTAAGTTACCCATAATAGTTGAAAATGTATATATGAACCACATAATGAAACCAGCTGAATCTTCTGGGATGATGAAAATCATAGTCATTTTTTCCAATTATGATAACTAATTTCTGCTCAAAACAACTTGTGATAGTAATCTCAGAGACATCTAAATAGTGAACTGGTGAATTTACCATTGGACCGCCAGTCTTTGAAAGCAACACCATTCTGATACCATACCAGTAAAGACAATTATATCTATTGTTTTGGTTACATTTTAGCTTTGCCACACGCATAAGCTAAAAATAGAATAGTTTACATATATAGGAGCTGAATCCCCTAACACAATACTGCCATCTACTGGTCAGAGCTTTCGGTTTGACACCCCTTGATTTGTATTTTCTTTTTTCATCTCAACTGAAAAAATCCAATGTAATTCATGTACACTGTCTATGAGAAAAGAACACAAAAGACTGTATTGTTGTGAAGTGGAAGAAAAAAACTGTACTTGGGTGCAATTTTGTAACAGTGCATATCTAATCAGCGGGAAAGTATTTCAACAACCTTTACCACCTTACCACTTAATAAATTGCAGTTCAAGCAACTGTCATTAAAAGATATTCAAAGTTAGTAAATTGATACAACTCTAAAATCTGATTACTGCATAAATCCAGCTCATCCTTTAAATGCCCAAAAGGTTTAGTAGAGAGGAATGGTGAACGAGCTGCATCATAAAAACCAAGGCAGATAGAAGACAGGCCAGATCAACAGCTGTGGATGTGCTTAAAGGTTTTAAAATAATAACCCTGACTATAACCCTTCATTAACGTGTATGGCACAGCTGCCAACATTCCAAGATATGGGCCTGTGCACCAAGCAGACCAGAAATCAGAGAGGTAGCCAGGACAACCATAGAAGAGCTTCAGAGATCCACTGCTCAGATGGGAGGATACTGTATGATAACAGGACAACTACTTATGCTCTACCCAAAATGGAGCCCACTTGACTAGTGATAGAAAATAAATGAATGTTATAATAAAGTCACAACAAGACTGACAGTTTTACAAGTCGTGAAAACAATAGGGCTTAAAGGGGTGACTTAAAAACATTTCACATAAATGTGACAGTTTATAGAACAGTCTTGGCAGTGATGTAATCTGATTTTAGTGTTTTGTATTTTTGGTGCATATTGATTTTGTGTTTTTGAAATACGGCATTTAATATTTATTTAATGTCACTAGGGAAAGATTTAGCTTTCTCTGTGTTCCTTTTCATACACAAACATTTAATATTTATAAATGAGTGACTCATTTAGATATCTCAATCAGTCAAACAAATGCACCACATTGCAGGTCATCTGGAAACAGGTTTCTGTTTGTTTATAAGGCCTGATCAACAACAATGCCTTTGTATACTGTTGTTTTTGTTTAAAAGGTTTAAAACAATTTATTTTTTGTCATATTGCCTCACGTCATATGTCTTAGTGATAAACATTTAAATATCTAAAGATAAAGATTTTTAAGCTTTCCGATGTTGAAGCAAAGACAAGGAGATCAAATCTCTAAACTGACAAGAGACTATGAAAGGCTTCAGCAGCTGACTGATACCAGGTGTACACATGATAATTATCTGCAAAAACTAGAAGCTACTATTAAATGAGAAGCATAAATACTAACTGCTAGCAAATAATTAGCCTAATAAATATACTGTATTGGCCACATTGGCTGATATTATAGTTATTACTGTCGGTTAGAAATAGAAGGATGTTTCAGACCAGTCATCTGGAACATAGTACCAAAACAAATTATACAGAAGAGAATTTTTTATCAGATAGAAGGTGCAAGAGATTGTACCACAGAAAAAAAAAAAAAAAACAGAACAAAAAAACCCAAGGATTTTTGGATTTCTGAATCAATTTATTTATTTATTGCCCCAGGTGTATTAAATACTGACTAAACAAAAGATTTTCTCTTAAACATTACTACACTTGTTTAACAAGAGCATATTAGTTTACTGAATTGAAAAAAAAAATATATAGTATATGTAAAAACAAGAGATGTACAACTATCATTAAAAATATATATATTTCGCTCTGACATGCTATGAGAATATTTGCTGCTTTGTTTTAATGAAGCGAAGGGTAGATGGGATGCGGCTTTCTGTTTTTAATGTAATCCAGCATTCAGGAATGTGTGCTGCTAGAAGAGCTTTGAATTAAGGCGCTCTGGTACCTCTCTGAGGAATATTAAAACTTATCTCTACGAAGTGCATTAACTCACAAAGACGTTATCCTCTAAATCATCCAACCTTCTTAGAGCAGCAAAAAGTTGAGCTGCTTCACCATGCAGCACAGCTAAATGGGCGCTATATAGATGATAACCTAAAGTTTTATTTAGATCTAGCGCGGTGTCCGAAGTGACTTCTTTGAGTTCTCCACTGTGCATTTCAGATGCACAGTCATCAAATAGGAGGAGCTTGACCTGAAGCTGATAAAGCACCCACATGAAAAGACAGAAAATAGACTTAATGGTTAGTGCTTCATTTTAGTGCTGGTTTATGCAGTTAAAAAGATCATATCAAAAAGAAAAAAAGATAATTTGTGCTGCTTTTACTTTGGAGATATTAAAGATGATCTTTTAGGTCATCCTGTCATGGCTCAGAACAGAGGACCCAGTATTCTATGCTAGATTGACAGTGGGATTACTCAAAAGGCGTTTATTAAAACATGGATCTGCAGTTACAGCAGCTGTGACATCTAATGCAGGAACCTCTGCAGGAGAGAAACACAGGTTAATGACCACGATAATCTGACAGATTAGCGTGAGTCACTTACCTGGTTTTACAGTTCAGTTTGTGCGCAGATAACATGGTTGATTCCAGCAAGTTGACTGACAAGATGCGGCAGCGGCCGCTCCTAGAGTCCCTGTAGCCCCAGAGGACTTAGAAAAAGCAGGAGTTCAGATCCAAGAAGTTGAAGGAAGGCAGGATAATCCAGAGGGTGAAGCCAAAGCCGGTGCTGAGGATGTGCTCAACGTTCAGAACCAGGAGATCAGAAGGAAAGATGTCGAAGAGAAAGATAGGTTGGTGACAGGAAGCAGCTCTAAGTTCAGTAAACACGTAGAATCTAGCAGGAGTCCAAAGACAGGTCAGGCAAACAGATCAGACAGGAACAGGCAGGCCCAGTGGTTAAAAGGCAGAACAGGTTTTCAAAAACACTAAGGTTACGCTGCACACGCTCTCCCCACTGACTCGAGAATAATCTGGCTCTTACTGGTAGCAGGCAGGTTAAATAGAGGCAGGAGCAGGTGGAGCAGATGAGCAGTAATAAGAAACTGGGCAGGGTTAGACAGGTGGATGAAATGAGTGATAAAGCCAGTCATCAGCGCCAAGATCATGACACATCCAAAGGTTGAGTATCCTCCCATTAATCTTTGAATCGAATCAAAATTATCTACTTTTTCAGTGCTACTTGATTTGTGCAGGTAAAACTGTTATTTGTGCTGATTTGGATTTTAACTTATAGTCATTTTATATTTCAGCCGATGATGTCACCATCCGAGCAGATGTTAGGGCTCCAAACGTTTCCCAATATAAAGTTATTGCGTAACAGAGCGTGTATTCCTGTTCTGGCATTGAATATACTGTAACTGTGCACATGTTTTACTTATTGAGTTGGTGGGAGGATTGTTTCACAATCTTTTGTAATTTATTAGCCTCTCAAATCCTTCAGTTTGGATCTGCTAGTATTTCCAATCAAGGTCTCACTAACTGCCCTTCACAATAAAAGCACAGGTGAAAATTAATATTACACATTGCTACAAAATTGCTCTGTTGGCACAATATTTGAATCTGCTTGGAGAGACCATCAGTTTTTGAAAAAGTCCCACAAGTGCTGAAAAAGTACATCACCTTGGTTCATGCAGAGCTGCATGTGGATGATGGCTGGATTTGTTGCTTTCTTGTAGATCTACACGCATTGAGTGCAACAATGCCGGGGAAAGGCAACCACTGAGTGGTGTCTGTGCTGGAGGTAAGGAAGGACATCTAAAATAAAAAGCCACCTTCTGTACAACCCTCTCCAGAGCATTCCTTATTAATTTTTTATAACCATAATTTTCTCTATATTCCGATTAAACTGAAAAAAGGTTAGCTTCGGCAGCACTTCTTTAAAATATGTGAAATTTCACCATTTTCGAGTAACACAATGTGAGGGGGGAGCAGTGACCACCCTCACCTCGTGGAATTCCCTGCTTTGCCGCCCTTCCCCCAACTGTTTGCATAGAGATACAACAGTATGTAAATCCACTGCCCACTGTTTGGTCTGAGTGCACCTTTAAAGTGTAGCATCTTAATCAGAAATGTAGACACAAGGACAATCACAACCACACCTCACTTTCTGTGTGCTTTTCTTCTGTAGAGTGAAATTGAAGAGAATACTGATGAAGGCAGCAGAAAACTTAAGTTTTAAGTAGATGTTTACCTTCCAACTGGAAGATGACACTTAGGGCAGAGTAACTTTGAAAGGTTAAGTCAAATTCCTATGAATTTTACAAAAGATTTTTAATTTGAGTCTTAATTGTCAATGGAACCTTAAGTTACACTGTTTTGGATCCTCATCATAATTTTTGCATCAGCTGAAAATATTACAAGCAGCAGTTCATACTTGGGCTAAGAAAGGGATTAGTCATGCTTTGTGAATGAGCATATAATTATCAAACTCTCTCGCTGTTCACAAAGTGGAATTTGCGTAACTTATCCAAAAGAGCACAGCATAAAACCACAGATCTGGTTTTGAATAATGAGATTTAAGGACAGTTTGTCCTCTGAGGGCTCATCAGCCTGAAGTTTTGAGTCTCTTGAGTGAGCCAGAATGACACAATGTGATTTAATGTGGAGCTTTACTCTAGCCAATAATTTGTAAGCAGCTCTTTTCTATGAAAGTAACTTATTGTCTTTTAATTGGTCTTTTTCTGTCAAGAAAGGTATATTAATGGACTTGTAATGGGGTTATATGGAGTAGCTTTCATAAGTATTAAGATTTCCTTGAATATTTCAGATTTTAATGCATTCAGGTAAATCAATGCTAGAAAACCATCAAATAGTAATATAGAGCTAGGAGGTGAAAATAATTTTAAAAAATAGAATTTAAAAAAAATACTAAACGCTGAGTAGTTTGGCATACATTTGTATATTCAGCTTCTTTGAATCATATAGAACCACCTCAGCTGTGATCATTGGAGGTCTTTTTTTGGGGTAAATAAAAAGACATTGTAAAAAAAATGTCCTGCTTTGTTTTGGTTTGGTGTTTTTTCATCAGTCATGACAAGGTTGTTTGAAATAATCAAGACTAACCAGAAATTTGAAAATAATTTTAAAACCATTCTAACCACATGTTTAGGCTGACCATAGAATGTAAAAAAGAGACATGCCACATGAAACATGCAGTGACGGCTGAATGCATAACTGCAGACATAAAAACTAAACTAGATTGCAACAATAAATGCTGCTACTTAAAGGTGCCCAATCGCGGGATCTGGTGGAAGTACAGGGGTTAACACATGACCTACAGTATGAACGTATGCTTTAGTCCTCGATGCAGCCATTGTGGGTTTGGGTCCCAGCCTGGAGACTTTTGCTGCATGTCTTCTCATTTCTAAGTTCCTCTTTGCCTGCTTTCAAAACTGACAAAAAAATAGCCACTAGAGCCTGAAATAAAAAATCATCCTGCAGTGTCTTGTCGTAAAGCGACAGCCCTGTGTGCTAAAAGATGAAGCAACCTAAGGTATAGTGTAAAGCTATAGGTAAACACCAATGTTCATACTGTATTCTGTGCACTCTCAGAGTCTTATTCCTCTTTTTTTTTACTGGTTCTTTTTTATTTTTACTCATCATCTTTGAAACTTCTGTGGGAGGTGCTAACTTGCTTAGCCCGAATATTTTAGCCCAGTAATTTACCATCTCAGTATTGTATATACATTTCATATATTAACTAACAAACTGCTATTTTGCAAGTTGTCCTACTTCATGGAGCGGTCGTCGTAGGTGCATGTCTACTCAGACATAATCTAAAAAAAAAAAAAAAAACATAAATCACAATATATGTTATATATGTTATATTTATATTTTTTTAACTATTTATTTCTATGATTTATCTGCAAAAATGTTAATATTTGGTACAATAGCCTTTGTTTGCAATTACAGAGGTAAAATGTTTCCTGTAGTTTTTCACCAGGGTTTTACTCACTGCAGTGATTTCGCAGAAAAACAGCCCCAAAGCATGATGATACCACCCTGTATGCTTCACAGCAGAGATGGTGTTCTTGGAATGATACTCATCATTCTTTTTCCTCCAAACACGGAACTATGACCAAAAAGTTATATTTCGGTCTAACTTTCTCCCATGACTCCTCTGGATCATCCAAATGGTCATTGGCAAACTTAACATGGGCCTTGACATGTGCTGCTTTAAAGTCGTAGGGAAATAATATTTAAATGTCAAAATATTCTAGCTTAAACAGGTATATAATTGTGTTCTTTCTCAGACGATATTGTGCCAAAATTTAGAAAAATCCTGCCTTATTTTTATACGTCAGCCATTACACCTAAATTTGGCCAATCATATATCAATAGTCATCTGTCAATGTAATTTTTTCAGTCTTAGCATCTTGATTCATATGTCACAGCTAATATATGCAATGGTTGAAATAAGAGTAATTTACTTTACCATTGAGTTACGTCCCAGTGATCACAGGGATCGACATCTTTGTGTTCAGCAGGCATAGAGCTAACAGAACTGGCAGCATTGTGAGGCAAGGGCACAAACATGTACGGCTGTAAGCCTTCTACACCAAACGTAACTTCTGCCTCCCTGGCGTCCTCTTCTACAAAACTCTTCGTCCCCATGGTTAGCTTCTTCCATTTTCTAATTGCTCCAACAGTGGACCTTTTTTTCACCAAGCTGCTTTACAATTTACCCGTAGCCCTTTCCAACTTTGTGGAGGTGTAGAGTTTTGTTTCTAGTGTCTTTGGACAGATCTTGGGTCTTGGTCATGTTAGTAGTTGGATTATTACTGATTGTATGGCGTGGACAGGTCACTTCATGCAGCTAAAAACCTCAAACAGGTACATGTAATTTAGGATAATAAATGGAGTGGAGGTGGACATTTTGAAGACAGACTAACATGTGTCAGAGGGTCAGAATTCAAGCTGATATAATCAAATACTTATTTGCAGCTGGATCATACAAATAAATTATTCATATATTGTAATTTCTGTTGGTTTTTTTTAGATTGTCTTTCATAGTGGACGCAAACCTATGATGACAATTTCAGACCTCTCCATGATTTCTAAGTGTGGAAAGTTGGAAAATAGCCAGGTGTTACTCATTTTTCTCACTGTACATTATTAAGAAAGTCAAAATTGACAATAGAATCTTTAAAAATGAAAACTAGATATTTTTATTTTAACTTTGCTTCCATTTTTCCAACTTAAATAAATCTAACAAATATACACTAGCAATTGATTACCTTGAGCCTTGAAGTTTTGTATGAAGGTAATTTTGAATCTAACCTATTTGTCCATTAAGACTTTAAATGTTCAAGTGGTAAACAGAAACAAAGGGAGAGCTTTGCAATTGCTGACTTTGTCCTATCTTTTACACAAAAAGTCTCCAATATCTAATCAAAATTATTGAATAGAGGCACACAAATTAAGTTTTGTGAGTCACAATTAAACAAAAAAAAGTCGTAGATATTCAGTTTTGCTTCAGTAAATCCAAAACTATTGTTCCAAAATTCCAAAGAAGTTAAAAAAAACAGCATATTGTTACAAAAGTATTTTGCATTTGAAGGTTTGAATTAGTGAGCTAGAATCAACACATTCAAATGGAAATCTGATGCTGAACAAATACCTGTGATATATTTTCAGATAAAATGTAATTGTAGCCACTTTGGCTCTGAGCACAAATACTGGTGGTGTCCTACATCTGGAAATTAACAATACAGTATATATCGGCTACTTATCAATACAAACCTTTTGAAATTTGTATGATAGAAAAAAACAATAATCAGACTCACATTGATTATGAGGTGAATAAGTTATTCAAACTGTAATTTATTGCAACAGCATCAGAAAAAAAAGAGTAGATTAAGCAGGTCTCTTGTCTCACTGCTCTGGATGCATGCAGTGCTTTTGGGTTAAGGCAGCTGCCCATGCTTGTGAGACAGGACTTACGAAACACCCTTTTTATTAAAAATAGGTTGCTAAACTCTCCAAACCCACAGAGGAAAGCCTTTAGATTAGTCTATATTGTCGCTTTTTGAAAGAAAAAAATAGATAAAGTTGCTAGAGGGGTCCCTATATAGTCATTAAGTTGGCTACACTAGACTGTTGTTTCCAGTTCTTTTTCATACACTAGCTAGCTTTACAGTGAGACAGACAGGAGTTGTTAATCTAAAATAGAGTCAATTTTAACTTTTTATATTTAAATTTATTATAAAGAAAGATCCTATTCAAATAAAAAATACTTCTTAATTATTTTCTGTTCCCTAATTAATGTTTATGCTTATGGCTAATTAAACCTTTCTTGTCATCGCTGACAAGCATTTGAAGGATTTCTGCTGGTATTACAGTTAGCAATCATTAGACATACATAGTGGTTGTCTGAGTTTGGAGGGCTTTTTGCCATTAGCCAGTAATCAAGTTGTAAAAAAATAAAAACAGAAGGGAGATGGTGGATTTTTTTTTTAGGAAGCATACATAGCCTATTTGATATAGTCTACTAAAGCTGCAGTCTGTTACATTGAGAAGAGAGCAGACTTCGACTGAAAATTTGAAGAAAAACAGGTTTCACGCCACTCCCCCACCCTCTCTGCTTCACTCATGCCCCACCTCCAAGCATGCGACCAGAAGCGTCCAAGCAGCGTACGTGGCAGCTCTTCCATTGACATCTTCTTTTTTGAAGTCTTTGCCGTGTAAGCAGTTGTCGGTGGTCGCTGGTGGCTGTCGCTCCGCCATGACTTCCATGCGCGTCCTCCTGACTGCAGCAGCCAGGCGGCAGCGGCAGGTTCAGCGGTGAGAGGGAGGGGGCGGGATTCAGCGTGTGTGAGCTGTGATTGACACTCCATCAGACGCTCCTCTGGCTGTGATTGGTTGTTTTGTCTCGTCCCGAAATATTCTTTCCAGATTGCAATACAGGCAGTAGGCGGGACCAATTGAAGCAGTTTTTTTCACAGGTTACATATCACATGTACTGCTGTCTGGGCATAGGGACAGTTTTAGCCAATATGACAAAAAAGTGATTTTTAAAAACTTACAGACTTCAGCTTTAACCCAAAGCAATATGCATGGTATGGTTGTTACATGTCAGGTATGCTGGTCATTGACCTTGACCAAGGCACCTTACAGTAGAACTGTTGTCAGTCCCTGGACTGGCATGGCTAACATTGCCCCTACGCAGTTAGGGACTAATGCAGAGGACAAATTTCCCACTGGGATCACCTTCATAGTCATGGTAGGCGACCTCATTTGATTTTACTTTGGCATTCTTTTGGCAATGAATCTATTAAGATTTGGAACAAAACCTCACAAAACATTGCAAATGAATATCTGAATCCTTTCAAGTCAACTATTTTGTTATTCAAAACCATTTAATTAAATTAAAAAAGTTGAAAATATTTTCAAAATGTGAAAAAAACTGCTTACAATTTCAAATTCATTCAAATTAGCCTGAAAATGAAATAAGCCTATATAAAATCTAATCATTTTACTGACCTTTCAAATATTAATTTAGAGTATTTACTTCATAAAATAGATTGCTTCTATTGGCTAATTTAAAGTAAGCCAAGCTACATGCTGGCAATGAATGAGTTAAAAATATTCTAACGGGTCCATCAAACTAAGTTATTAACCATTGATTGGACAACCGGAATTCTGCAAGTCACAGGAGGGACCTTGCAGTCAGATGTCAACATTCAATTTATTTATGACCATTGGCCAGACATTAACGTCACATTTCACAGTTTTTCAAGATAATAATCTTAAAACGTTCACTGTTAACACTTAAATTGCTTAATTTTCAAACCTTCTATTCTCTTCTCCAGGTTTCCTCCATTGCTCTCGGCTCACAGCTCCACTTTTCTAACCAGCATCTTTTAGATTCTGGCTGTCACATAGCAAAACAGCAGTGGTCTACAGATTAATTTTATGTTTGATTCACAACCAAAGTGCAGATTTTGAATGTTCAGAAATGCATGTACACTCTTGACTAACTATCCTGTGTCAACAACTTTAAGACAGAAAAATGTTTGCGCTTCAAAATAGTTTACCTAGTTTTGTATACTATAACTTTGTCCAGAGATTAGGACTTCTACATATTTGGTGACACAATGGTAAGCTTACAAAAGGTAATGTCTTCTGACTCTTGACTTACCTGAAGCGTTAGTGTTTTCTTCTTAAAAATGAAGTCCCTTAAATTCCCTTTTCTTCGTCGCTTGGCCGTGATAATGTTCAGAACACCATTACCTACCTGAGGTGGAAAATGAAATCGCATTTGCCCTCTGGGCCACCGTAATTTCGTCAGGCTACTTGTAAGCGCACAGCCAGCCAAATGTTGAAAGGACAAATATTATTGCCTTTACTGTTAATATATAATAGAACTGTACACATTAGGGTTGTCACGATACTAAACTTTTCAACTCGATACCGATACTAAGGAAAATATTCGATACTCGATACCATTTTCGATACCACAAGGATAAAAACAAAGACTCCAAAATTCTACAGAAATATTTGCATTAATAAATAAAATATAATAAATAAATGCAATAAACAATAATAACAATATTTTGAGGTTGTATGCTGTGCACAATATTAAGCAAGCTTGATAAAAAACTTATAAAATTAAAATTAAGTGTTCCTTTCTTGGCTATGCTTTGCACACATAACAATGACACTAGCCAAACTGGTTAAGAAACAAAAATAATTCTCAGCAGCTGCACCTCTTACAAAAAAAAAGTCTGAAAATGAAAAATGCGCAGAATTATTCAATCACACAGTGTTCTGAAAGTGCATTGTCTGCACTTTAGATTAATGACTACTTAGGTGCCACTGGTGGTGGCACTGTATCGATACTTTTAAAAACAAGTATTGTATCTGGATACAACATTTCAGTTTCGATACTTTTTTGAGTGTCGATACTTTTGACAACCCTAATACACATTCATTGATAATATGTTACTTGAGATGGTATGGGGGGATGATTTTTAAGATTTTTTTAAGAAGGGGAATACCATCCCTCTACTACACCACTCAATCCAAAACTTTATTCTTTTTACTTTCAGGGGATAAGAAAAAACATTTGTAAAATGAATAGATTAATTTAAACCTAACCTTTACATGTCTGTAATTCGTTATGGTAAAACTGTATAAGCAGTTAACATAATACTTGCAGAAGACAAAGTCCCTTGAAATCTTTACTTTGAATAAATCCATATTATAATTTCTTAATTAGCATTTACTCTCAAAACAAAACAGACACTAACGTTTTTGTAAAACTTCAATCATATGCCGTATTTAAGGTATGATGATGCTGTTTTATCAACCTTTGAACACATATCATTTGGGCAGGTATGTAAAAGGAAATGTGAGAATCAACCAAGGCCATATAAAATGCAAAAATACAGCAAAATCAGACTTTTTATGCTGATTCACATTTATACAGTGACTTGAAACATGTGGACTGCTCTTCTTAGAACATGTCTTACAAAAAAAAAAAAAAACTTTGCTGATGACCTCCCTCATTACCCTATTCATTGCTTAAATCATTGATGCAATTTCTGTGAAAATGTTATAGCCTGACGTAGTCCTACTCAATTCTAGTCAGAGTATGAGTCTGATACTGCTCCATAGAGCTGTGATTATGGGGCGTGTTTCGAATGAACCAGGAAAAAAAATGCCTCTGCACTCAATTGGATAGACCTACAACCAATAACAGCAACGGAGTGTGTGACGTATGTTAAGCGACCAAGGGAGCCAGCTGATAAATTAAACTTTTGCCGAATCCCGTAGGAAGGACGCCAAAAACATCTTTCTTTTCATCAAATGCCTTGATCACATTTCTCTGTTCCTCTTTTAAAATTAATTTGCTGTAGATATCTTCTAGAACAGACCCAATAGCAGAATCTACTCACCTCAACTCTCCAGCGGCAGCCATTGTTGTTGTCACCCAAGCGCGCTTTGGTGACGTGGTTGATTACGTTACAGTTGATCATCTGTCCATCATCGTATAAAGCCCTCCCTGACAATTTGATTGGCCCGACCAGATATTGGGCGAGCATACTCGCGCTACTATTGAGCAATGCCAGACCGAACTTCCCGACCTCAAACGTTGTGGGCGGGACTAAGTTCGGAATGGCACCCAGGCTAAAAATGTTATGCTCTTTATTTAAAACTGAGAATTAGCGAATTTTTGTAAGGAGTCTTTTAAAAAGTTTCAATCTCAATTGTAACCTTATGAAGGAAGGGACCAATTTTGTTAGAAGAAAATACTCCAGAGAGGTTTGGTTTCTCTGACAGTTTTGCCAACTGATGTCAATGGTACAGTTAGTGCTTTAGAACATGGGCATTCTTTGACATAGACCTAGCATGTGTTCATAGACACTATTGTTCATGCTCCTCTTCTTCTAGAGGACAATGCTGAGGTGCTTCAGAATGATGAGAGTCCCTTAGGAGTGCTTTCAGCTATGCCCCACTGATATCAGCCCCTGGGGAAGACCTTGAAGGATTATAAAACTGTTTTGGCGCTGGATCCTTTTAGGATCCCCCAAAATCAGTGGGTTCTGTGGGGAGGAGAGTTAAGGTTTGATCTGTTCAAACTACGACTTTACATTTCTGTTGCTAAATAAACTTTACAAAAAATTGTCATGATGTGGCAGGATTACTAGCCTAGATGCAGAACTCACGGACACAGAGGCAGGTTAAAAGTCCAATATTTATTGGTAAACACAGGTCTCCCTCCTGGGAGGCGGAGAAGACAGAGCAGGTTAGGTTCAAGTACAGGTTCTGATTAACAGACTTACAGGTTCTCAGGTTCAGACAGGCAGGGTTAAATAGGCAGGGTGGCTCAGGCTTGCTTCCATGGCAAGGACAACAATCCGGCTCAGAGGGAAGCTCTCCCTCAGCTTAAGTAGGGAGAGCTTAATCATGAGCTGATGGGGATCAGGTGTGAGCGCTGAGCAGCAGCTCCCAGGAAAAGATCCACGGCGCCCTCTGGTGGGCAAGCCGCTGGATACCAACAGAAACACAGAAACCCACAGAGAAGGATCCACATCGCCCTCTGGAGGGAAAACCCCTGGATCCCAACAGTAACAGAAGCCCACAGGAAGGGATCCATGTCGCCCTCTGGAGGGCAAACCTCTGGATCCCAACAGTACCCCCCCCTTAAGGGCGGATACCAGACGCCCAAAAACAAAAAACCAGAAACAAAAACAACCCACCCAGGGCGGGTGGAGGGGGAAACAGGCAAGGAGGGCCAGGCACAGAAACAGGGTCCAGAAATCAAAACAACCCACCCAGGGTGGGCGAGGACAGGGAAAATCTCAGGTGGTCGGCCGTGGGGCCGGAGGCAAGACAGAGTCTCAGGTGGCCGGCCGCGGGACCGGCAGCAGGGCAGAGTCTCAGATGGCCGGCCGTGGAAACGGAGCTGAGGCAGACGCTCCGGAGGCCGGCCGCGGGACCGGAGTCTCAGAAGCTGCAGGGGCCTTGGAGGAGAACCCCATCCCAACTTCTGCAGGAAGCTCCGAGGAGGACGCCGTCTCCGCTCCAGGAGGAAGCTCCGAGGAGGATGCTGCCTCCGCTTCTGCAGGAAGCTCCGAGGAGGGAGCCGTCTCCGCTTCTGCAGCTCTGCAACAGGCTCACACAGGGCCGCCCACTGCGGCTCCGAATCAGGAACTGAAGAGGCCGCCGATTGCGGCTCCACAACAGGAGCAGAGGAGGCCACCGACTGTGGCTCCACAGGAAGACAGGACGGCACAGAGCGGGCTCAGGGGTCTCCAGACGGCACAGAGCGGGCTCAGGGGTCTCTAGACAGCACAGAGCGGGCTCAGGGGTTTCCAGAATCTCCAGCCATCGAAAGAACGAGACCGTCCAGTGTGGTTCCGTGGAGTTTGTTGGTCCCTCCTCAAACATCGTCAGGTATGTCTCCAGTGAGTCTGCTGGGCTAGTCTGTTGGCCGGATTGTTCTGTCATGATGTGGCAGGTTTACTAGCCCAGATGCAGAACTCACGGACACAGAGGAGGGAGGGCAAACCTCTGGATCCCAACAAAAATAAACTTAGATCATATCTGGTACAATTGAATCATGTTTCTTTTAAGGTGCAGTTTTGTTTTGGGTCAATTGTTCACATTATTTCCAAGTGTCATTTTTATGTTGGAGTCTGACTCCAAACGTCTACTTGCAAAGAAATAACAATTTTAGAGCGAGTAATAAAAACCCACCATATTCTGCTCTGTGGAGGATCTTGTTATATTAGGTTTAAGTAGTTTTATAACCAACAAAACACAAATAAAACAATTTTATTGGTGCGTCTGAACTGTTATATTAAATTCATGAATATTTGATCTACTTTTATATGGAGGACCAAAACTGTTGTAATTAAAAATAAAAGCAGAAATAATTATTTTGTATATATATTTCCTTTTTCATTATAAAAGCCTTTGTTCTTTCTATATCTTCTCGTCTCCTCTTTGTCCCTTTATCCTATAAGAATCTACCTCTCCTTTTTCTGCCACTCAGTTTTCAACTGTGTGTTCTTCATCCACGTGCAGATGGGAAATGTAGAAAGAAAGAGTGTTGGTTTGAAGCTGCTTCATGTGCAGCAGCTTCTCACCTATTGGATGAGGTCAGTTGTTGCTGGAGGCTGCCTGACTATAGAAGAGCAAGTAGAAATGGGTAACTTCCATCCTGTTTGATTAAAGTGATTACAGATTTGGCAGCAGAGCAGTACAGTTAGCTGCACGTAGTGTAGTTAGACAGTCAACACAACACAGTAAAGCAATCCAACTAATTCAGAAAATACATCAGTTTGCATGAGCAGTTGCAAGTTTTGCATTGAACTTTGGGGTGCTTTCATTGCAAAAGCCTTTCCTACTGACTATTTTCCACATTTAATCACACAAAACATATTTAAGACCCTAAACAGTGAATTAACCTCCTAAAACATGATGAATATATGGCTAATCAAACACCATAGAAATAATCACTTTGAGGCTATTAAATAAAGGATTATTCCCGTCGCGATATAAAGCTTAGCTTCTAATTCATTTGTATCTCATAATCAAAGGTTAGGGAGATATGTATGTATAATGCTAATAAAAGATGATCAATGTTGAGTTATATTTCCAAAATAAACTTGATTAAATCACATGGTGATTTCAACTCATGCTTTGTCACAGATTTAAATTTTAAAGAAGTCTGAATTTAGAAACTGAAGTTTTGTGGAAGTAGTTGTTTTTTATTGTCACTGGTTTCTTTAAAATCATTTCAGTCTAATAATTAAAATATATTTGAATAACATTTTGGTCTAACCGCATAAAAACAGTCCTGCCCAGTCAATCAGCAACACTAGTTAATCCCGCATTATCCATATATTAGAATAGTTAATCTCAAATTACTGGAACCCGAATTCCTTACTCGGACTCAATAAATCAATTAACTAATTTAATTTCACCAGGCTAAACATGATCTACCGAAATTGTCAGCTGGGTAAATATTTACGTCAGTGTGTGTGCGAATTCTCTCTTGGCAGTTCATCACGTTTTACTGTCATTTAACAATTTGATGTACTATGTCAGATGATGGAGAACTTAATTTTAATAAGCTCTTATTTAAGGATTTTTACCTGACGCTTGTTTTTATCTTTATAGTGATTTTTAACTGACACTCACTTTACGTCAATTGTTTATATGTTTGAATTGTGTAGATAAGTGTTGTTAAAAGTCAAAAGTCATTTACTGACCCCCTAGGAAGCTATGTGTGTGATGCGCCTGTTGTTGGTGATTATGTAGCCCACTGCATTCATAATCTCTGCTTCTAGTTTCAGATCATCATCAACTGCATGTCCCAATGTCAGCACAGTCACCGGCATTCCCCTCAGCGCATTGTTACTATCTAAATGTGCACCATGTTAGACGTGTTTCATTGTGGCGGGTGCTTAGGCACCCTCCATCCATCGCAACAGTACTTATGGTATTCCTTTCTCGTCGCTGCAGGCATCATAACGCCCTCTATCACCACGGCAGGTGGTTATGGTGCCCCTTTTGCCATTGCCGCAGGTGCTCATGGTGCCTTTTCCTACCCCTACAGGTGTGCAGGGTGCCCTCCATCGATCGCTGCTGGTGCCAAGGCACCTCTCATTCGCAGGCCGGCGCTCATGGCACCCCTTTTTCCAATCGCTATAACCGCTTGGCGCCCTCCATCTATCGCACAAACGCTCATGCGCTGTCCATCCATCTCTGCAGGAGCATCATGGTGCGTTATATTTGTTGCGGCAGAAGTTTCTGGCAGCCCTTCTTAATCGCTACAGTCACTCATGCGATCATGGTGCCTTTCATCTTTAGGGCAGGCACCTCATGGCGCCTATCATTGTGGGTGTTTATGGCGCCAGCATTGTGGCAGGCATTTTATGCCGCCTTCTAGCATCACAGCGTGTGCCTGTTGTCTGGTTGGTGATTATGTAGCCCACTGCATTTATAATCTCTGCTTCTAGTTCAACTGCATGTCTCAACATCAGCATAGTCACAGGCATTCCCCTCAACACAATGTTTCTATTTAAATCTGCACCATGTTAGACGCGTTTCATCGTGGTGGGCGCTTAGGCACCCTCCGTCAATCGCAACAGTACTTATGGCATTCCTTTCTCATTGTTGCAGATGTTATGACGCCCTCTATCACTGCGGCAGTCAGTTATGGTGCCCCTTTTTCCATTGCTACTGGCTTATGGCACCCCTTTTTCCAATCAGTATAGGCGCTTGGTGCCCTTCATCCATTGCACAAACGCACATGCGCCTTCCACCCATCTCTGCAGGAGCATTATGGTGCATTATATCTTTCGCGGTGGAAGTTTCTGGCAGCCTTTCTCAATCGCTACAGGCACTCATGCGATCATGGCGCCTGTCATCTTTGCGGCGGGCGCTGTCATTGTGGGTGTTTATGCCCAATTTCTAACATCGCGGCGGGCGCCTCATGGCGCCTTTCATCTTCGCGCCAGGCGCTATGCCGGCATCTTCGCGGCGGGCATTTTATGCTGCCTTCTAGCATCGTGACAGGCGCTCCATGGCGCCCATACCCTGATCTGGCCTTGCATTTCCTTCCTCCTTGTCCAGGTTCACTGTTTCTCGGTTGCCTTTTGACTTTTTTTCCTTGTCTATACTGCTTCTTGATTGGATCATTATTATTTCTACTATCATCATTCTGTCTGCAGTATGCTTCAATTTTAGGAATGATGCCCCATCCATAGGTTTTGGGGGAGTTTTTCAAATGGTTCACAGTTCATGGCTGCTATCCTCATCATTTCTAATTCTCTGCGTGAGGTTTACCCATTAGCTGTAGTTGCGTCGTCGGGCCATTCATTCAAATGGAGCAGCCACAACAGTGATTTGTGACGTCTCCTTGAGTTTCTCAGCAATGGGGCTGATGTCCTTCAGCCTATGGCTAATATATCCGCCCTGAGCATGCATTCATCCTTTCAAACTGTTCAACGTTCTCTCAGCCTTTAAGGGTAATCTAACTACAAATACTGGTGGTGGTTTCAAAGCTCATTTATATCCTTCATCAGATCTGAATGTTTGATTATCTCAGTTGTGTTTATAACTCCTTCTCATCGCTCATCTCTCTTCTGTAATTCCTCATGCCAGATGGTTTTATGCCAGGCTCCCTTCTATCATTCATCCTTTCATTCATCCTTTCATTGATCCCAGCAATTATCCCCTCATTCATCCCGGTAATCATCCCATCATTTATCCCTCCTTGATCCCCTCACCATTCACCTCACCTCACTTCACTTCACCTGACCTCACCTCGCCATCCCTTCACAAACATTTGGAAGCCTTTCGCAGCAACCGGTCCTCTTTTGGTAGGTCTTCACTGGAATTGGCCTTGGCCCTCTTTTGGTAAGCCTTCGCGGCACTGGCCTTTCTGTAAGCCTTTGTGGCTCATCTCCTCTGTTACTACTCCTACTCTTCTAATTTTCTTAGCTTTCATTTCAGGCTCTGCCTTATGAGCATGCTGTCGTATCAATCAACCTCGGCAATTTTTTTGGGGGAAACAGCCCTATTCGTTGCTCCTGTTCATGCATATCTATCAGTATACCAGATCCCTGAGTGAAGCTCCATATCAGCTCACGCTGTCCACTGGATCTCTCCATAAAGGTCAGCATACCATCTCACTAACCAGCAGTTTACAGACTGACCAACTTCATCTATCTCCACTCCACCACCAGTTTCAGGCCTGCAGGGAACAGCTCTATTCTTTGCTCCTGTTCATGCATATCTATCAAAATTAAGTGCTTTGTTTCCTGCCAAGGTCTGAACGCCAAAGACAAAGTAATTGTATCGATACATTTTTCCTAATTGTCTTTTTTCTTTGTGTGAGTTTTTCAGATTGAAATGACCTTCATACAAAACTGCAAGGCTCAAGGTAATCAAGTGCTAATCCAGCTTTTAATGCCTTCTCATGTTGTTAATTAAATTACTGATTGCACTGAGTATACACTACTTCAACTGTCATGTTCATGAAGCTAGTTCTTGGTTTCGCTCTTGATCTCCTTTGCAGTGAACTCTGATCCCTCAATAATGGCATTTTAATAGATGATTGAATTTCTCTCTAAAAGGATCATTGAAAGAAAATGGCAGTGTCAATTTGGAAGAGGAAGAACAACATTTAGGCATCACTTGATAAAGGTGAGGAGAAATAAAGCTTCAGGTTTATTTCAAACCTTCAGGTTAATTTAAACAAAAATATTTATCATCACGTGGCTTTTTGTATCTCAAATTGTCCCACAATATATAACCACAAACTTCAAAGTATTTTTTCATTTAATATATGTAATAGAAAAGTGACCTTTTGTAAAAGAAAGTTATCCGTACTTATCATTCTTTATAACGTCAAACTTCTCAAAAGGTTTCCACACTATATTAGGTCATTCATACCTTGATGGTAATGTTGCTAAGCTAGGCTTTAGCCACAGGTGCACTGAGCAGATAGACAGAACAAGGCTGTTATATAATCTGCACCACTTGCTTTTCTGATCTTACAAAAGTACATTTGAGACCGATGGAGCAGAGGCTTCAAACTGGTAGACCAGAGGTTACAGAGGAGACCTGTATCAATTTCTTTACAGTCAAATATCTACATTCAGCCTCTCTCATTCTGATACCTCTTACAAAAATCAAGTACAACTAAATGTTTTGTGAAGCTCTGTTTGTCAACATTTAGCAAAAATAAAATAGAAAATTTTAGACCAAGAAAACTACAGGCCAGGGAGAAGGTTCTTAAGAAGAAGTAAAAAAAAAGTGCTGAGTTTATTAATGCCATATAATAGTGACGAGCAGGATGTACATGCGGCGTGGAGGTAGGCATATAAAAATTAAAAACGTTTTTAAGAGGAATTCAATAAAATATGAAAACTAAGGTCCAGAGAGAATCGGAAATGATACATTACAAGAGGAACCAACTCAGACACAAGAAAAGAAGTCTAGAGGCACATAATCCACTTTGCTTGTAGACCAATGGGAAGTCATCAAGTCATCTACTAGAAATATTAGATCACTTCATAGTCATTTTTGATGACAAGCTTTATGGAGATGCCAACAATTTTATGCCCCAAAGCATGAGCTATCGTTTAGTTTTTAAGGAAGGTGAGAGAAATGACAGTGTACAATGAAGATTATCTTAGTGCTGCCATCAGATGAGCTTCCATTACACATAATAAGAACAAACTAATAAGGGTGTATAATTGGAAATACTTTTCAAAATTCAGGACATCTGTTAAAAATACATTTAAAAAAAATAGACAACGCATTATTAACCCTGTATAGACTATTCTATTTTATTTATTTTAATTTCTCTGACACTAAATATAAGCATGTATTATTCGTTAGCCAAAATAATACAATTTTCAAGAAAGAAAGGTTTGAAATATTTCATTCTAAAAATCTAAACATTTTCAAGACCATTTAAAAAAAAAAAATTATATACCTGCACACTGCAACTGGACTTACTCCTGCTGCAACCCTGCACCTGTTTCACTGGGGACTCATCATCGACAGTGTAGCAAAATTGCTTCCCAGCTGCCTTCCTGTCTGCCTACTCCTGGGTGTACCAGTCTGTGAAATCACTGCTAAGCACCGCTGAGCCTGCCAGCAAGCATGCATTATTGATTTATATTGAAAACTGTTAACAAGAAAAAGTGTGGGCTTGCTCTGCTTCCGCGTCAAATCACAGCAACGTAAAGTGCCAGGTTTGCTGTTACTTTCTACTGCAGGTTATTTAATTATAATTAAAAAAAATGATTACGGATTCCAATTTTTGTCTTTTGTTGCAAAAATAATACATGCTTTATTTACATATTTCATTACAAAAGATTTGTGACACACTTTTGGACACTGTTGTTCCAGGTAAGAATTTAGAAATGATTTGTTTTTTTCTTCAATTTAGAAAATTTACAACGCAACTGCTGAGTGCATAACGGATTGAATGTTATTAACTTTATTAATGGTAAACTGCTGTGCTGTCACTGATATCCCATCACAACCTGGAAAAGGCAGCCACATGAGAGCTGTCCAAAGGAGCTGACGCAAATGCAGGTTCCTTAAATTATTGGCTCCCATGCTGTTGTTATTATGCACAGCATGTGCTACTTTTGCCAAGATAAGAGCAGCTGGTTTTCTCAAATATCATTTGAAAACAAAGTGGGGGTCTTTGGTCATTCCGCTTGGCCCAGTCTGTTGTAAGGGTGACAAACTCTGTTCTCATGGGGAGTTGTCCTGCATTTGTCCCAAGTCTGACCTAATTTATAAGGACTGAATGTCCTCTAAATTCACTCAAGTATATAGAGTATTAGTTATGGACTTTTTTGACAAACTTTTTTCCCCTCTTTCATCATTAAAAACAAAATCTTAAGAAAACCCTTTGGTTTACTTGTCAGATTTTGCAAAGATCTAATGTAATAAAATACATTTACATAATTGGTGCTCCTGATTGGCTGCAGGTTAAGTGTTTAGATCCCCAAGCAGACAACCATATTTTTTTTTTTACTTTTTACCAAGATTATATGATATATTTGGTTCATGTCAAGATCCAATATGAGGCAAACTTTCAGGTTGGTAGCTATTTTTGCAACTATCATGTATAGTAGTTATGTTAAATACCAAAATCCGACATGAAAAATGTACATGAACACCCACTCGTGTTGTAAGTTCCACTGAAAAACTGCCTTAGTTGCCAAGATGAGGTAAACTTTGACCTTTCAACATGGAGGAGAGCAGAGAAACTATTCTGTATAAGGAGCACTAAATGTTCTCTCTCGGATTAAGCCTCAACAATGCTGAGGTCAGTGGTGTCAAAAGTACACACATTTGTTACTTAAATAGAAGTATAGATACTACAGTTTAAAAACACTGGTAAAAGTTGAACTATCAACTTGACCTCTTTACTAAATTTTTCAGCTATCTCGAAAAATTGTTTGAGATAAGGCCAAGGATGAGGGTCTTGTTGGTCTCCGTCTCCATCTCCCGATACGCTCTCGTCTGTGGCTGGCCTTTTAGACATTTCAACATCTTTTTCTGAATCTGACCGTAGAATGGCATAGACAATTCGCGTTTCCACTTTGAACAACACCTGCTTGCTTCTGATGATTTCCTTTATCTAACTAATGAGAGTTTGCGTTATATGACTCATCCAATTACACTAGTTTTCACTAGATGTGGATGGCACCAATGATCTGCATTGGATGGCACACATGACGTGAAATAAATATTTATAAACATTAAACCGAAGAGTAACGAGTAACGTTTGTTTTAAAAATGTAAGAAATAGAAAGTACAGATACTTGTGTGAAAATGTAATGAGTAGAAGTCAGAAGTAGGAAGAAAAATAAGTAAGGGAGTAAAGTATAGATACCTAAAAAGTGTACTAAAGTACACCTCTAGTTGAGGTATGTTTCTTTTTACAATATTGCCATTTAAACTTGTGCTGGTCTTAAAATAATCATTGATGTTTGATTTTATAAGATGCTAGCTAGCAGTCCGTCAAGGATAGCAACCAGTTGGTTACTGTGTGCAATGTGTTCTGATACAGACAATTTTCTTGTTTAATCTGTTGTGTATGCCAATGAGTGCATGATTTAGTGGAACCAGATGAGCCTATAATTGTTTCGCCCATGTGGCAGGTGAGGATATTCTTTGGATCAATGTACCTCATCATCATGTACCTCTTGTCTACCACAACAAAAGCACTTGAACACAATAGAGTGGTAATTTCCACTTTATAAGTGGATATGATCATCCTTCCCAGACCACATAAAGGCAGCTTAAGAATGTATCATAACCCAGCTTGCCAGCTAAATCTAATTCAAAGTTACTTTAATAATCCCAAAATAGAAATTCAGTTCTGGTACAGCCCATATTCCAACAGTTAATTTGATATGTTTTTGCTCGATTTACACTGGAATATGCTAACTTCCAAGAAAGCTTTGAAAGGCTGGCATCAAGAAAGGTGCTACAAAAGACTGACATGGTCAAGTTCTTTCCATGTCAATATGACTGAATATACATTATACATTATTCAACTGTTTTGTGTTTGAAATAAAAATCGAATCAAGTACGGTATCCCAAATAAGTTTAGTATTTTAAGATGATCTGACTGAAAGAATAATGAAAGGATGGAGAAGCCAAAAAAAAATAAATTTGGTTTTCTTTTTCATTTCAAAGAGGGATGGGGGATTAATTTCTTTGCTACTTTAAGGTGAAAAAGTTCTTCTGTTGACAGTGTTTATTAATTTCCAAATAGGTGTGAAAGTGTTTATTCAACACTATATAGGCAAAGAATAGCTCATGCATATCAGGTGAAAAGTGCAGAAAATGCACATTATTGGGTTCTGTTTTTCATTTTCAAGGGTTCGGGTTATTTTGAAGATACAGGGTTTCTTTTGGTGTAAAAGTTCTTGTATTGATGGTGTTAATTAAGTCTAAAATGGGTCTGGACCTTCTGAACTAAATGATTGTCCCCAACCCCAACCTGTGCCTGAAGTTAGACTGTCCAGTCATCTAAACTCTTTTCTCTTTGGTTTACATTAGTTTTTTTTCCCCCATAGGATTCAAAGAAAGACCCAAGGAAATTTACGCTAATTTGTGTTTAACTTAATCTGTATCAATTTTGTCTAAAATGTTTTTTTTTCTTTAGGATAAGAGAACAAATTATGAGTTTGCGGTCAGTGGCCACCAGATTTTCTTGTAAATGTCCTGGAAATGTAAGGAACTACTTACAAGCTTAAAGGTAAAGTTTCCAATAGCTATCACAACAGAACATTAAAAAAACTGTTTTCCAAAATCAACCACTAATTTTTTTAAATCATTTAATTGTTGCTTTACACACCTAGTGATTCTAGGATGCTACTTTTTGCTGCAGATTTTTAACAATGAATTCAAGATAAATGTACAAAAAGGTCCATCCGCATTTGTCACAGTTCCACTGTCAGTTGAGCGTTCCACACCTCTAAGAAATGGCATGCATGCCCTCCTGCCTCGGCTATTTCTAGACTTTCTAGTGAATGTCTTTGAAATAGCAATTTTTTGAGACAGCATAGTTTCTGGTGCCTCCTTATTTTTATACAGAACTGGGAAATCATTGAATTATAAAACACCAAGTATTTTGTAGGGGCTCTTAAATTATCAATAAATGTTGGTCTAGTCATTAATGAACAAATAAATATGTTAAAAAGCTAAATCAATAAATTAATTCCATTTGCACATGTTTTCCAGTAGTTCTAGTGACTCCTCCATAAACTGCAAAAATGAACTTAAAACCAATGTCAGGATCTGTGGAGTTTTATAAAGGGCCTAAAGGCAGAGAGGTTTTTTGCAGCTTTAATGGTGAGGTAGATGGTAAAAAACATAAATCTAGAGGTAATGGGCAGGGAACTCAAAACTAGGAGGCGGTCAGGAGAAACAAACATAAGATTGAAGAGAATCCAGCACTGAGGAAGCGCAGAATGGGAGTATATATGGGAGAGAGAACAAAGAGTGGCATGATCAGCTAATTGGGAGCAGGTGTGGACAGAAGCAGATAAGGGAAAAGGAGAGGGGCAACAAGGAGTAAACATAGCTTAACCAAAACTAAAATAGAACTTAAATGAAGCAAAAGAGAAATAAGACCATTGACTTGAAAATAAAGAATGACCAAGAAAAAAACTAGAAGAGAAGGGACTGGAGATAAACATAAGCTAGGGATAAGAGAAGGAATAACTATAACTAAAACTAGACCAAGGAATACCAAAAATGCAAGTACCATAAATGCTGAAAAGAGATAACAAGGACGAGTAAAACTAAGAATTCAAAAATGATATGAATCTTGACATTACAAAATAAAATAAAATAAAGCATACTTAAACCAAAATGAAAACTTTAAACAGACCCAAAAAGTCCAGAAAAGCAGATCATGACACACATTTTAATAAATTACTTAAGAACATTTTAAAGAGTACAATTTGTTGATTAAAAAAAAATAAAAAATGGAAGCTGAACAAATGTGAAAGAACCCTTTTTAGTAATGTTCAAGCAACCTCTAGTGGTCACAAAATGTACTCAAACTAGAAAATACTAAATGCCATTGCTGTAAATCTACTGTGGGTGTAGGTGTGAAAATACAAGGCAAGCTGAGTTACTATGGATTTGCATTCATTGAAAACTGAAAGGTTTAGAACATGGAAATGATCCGTTTGTGTCTGAAAAAGCAGAAAATTAACCTATATGCAATTGTGATAAATTTGTGATTTACTTCAGACACATTTACATTTTAATTTGTTAATTAATTACAAGCTCATAATATGGCATTTAAAAAGCTGTTTAATATAAAAATAAATCAGACTGAGAGGACAGAGAATCTTTGCTTGGTGTAGTTATAAGCCTTTCAAAAATAAAAAAAATAACAATGCAAAAGATACATTGTAGTGTCTGTCGATCTAAAAATAAAGTTATTTTTTCCACTTGGACATGAAGAATCTAAATTAAAAAATGTATCTAATCTGAATAACATGGTGGATAAATTAAAAACATTGAGAAATGATTGCTGTTTTTCTAAATGATAAACAGTAACAAGAAACAAAAGCCTTAAAGGGATGCTTCTATAATTTATAAAAGAAACATTTCAGGAGCTTTCATCTGTTTTTTTATGCAGATAAAAAACGGCTTACCGTTGGGCTCTGAATGTTTCTTATCTCTAGTATTGTTTAAGACTGAAAGAACAAACAGACACAAACTTGTTCTTAGCTTACTTGTTCTTGTTCTTAGCTCTGTGAAACAACAAAATAAACCTCATGAACTGTTTCTGCTGCATACACTGCAGCAGACACATCAGATAGTGTTAAAGAATACCAGTACATTTATAGCTTTAATCAATGATTTCCTGACCGAGCATTATCAATCGTTGCTATAATAAGAGCTTGCGGCTTTGTACACATCAAATTTGTTTTAATGGCTGCACCTGTGTCTCTCCCCCACCCTGCACACGCCCTGCTGTGATAAAAGCTTGGCTAAATGTGCAGTGAAGCAAAAGTGGAGTAAGGGAAATTTGTCTGCAGATGGAGAGCAAACCTTTTTTATTTATTTATTCCTTCTTTTTTTTTGTTCTTGCCTTTTTGGCATTTGGTATATTGCAAAAGTTCTCCTTTATTATTTTTGGTGCTTAAACACTTTTTGGTGGAGTTAGAAAATGTACATTAAATAACTCTAAAAGTATATGTAACTTAACTATACAAGAAACAAATGACAATTTGTGCATTCTCTTGGATTGATTTGACAATATTTTTTACCACAGTTCACTCTGCCCCATACTTTTTGGGTATACGACTGCTGCAAAAGTTTAGCTCTTTATCTCAAACAACTTTTCCATTCCACTGACATTTACAGCTTATAATTGGAGATACGTTTAATTAAAGGGCTTCATTCTTTTCCAGTGCTGCTGCTACTTTAAAAGAGTAGATAAGGGGCAGACAAACATATGAATATATTTTTTCTTAGTATAGTATGTTTGTAAGAGGGATGCTAAAAATACTTCAAATGAAATATCTTGAGAAACATGGTGGTTTAAAGTGGTAGTTGCAATATAATGTATATATGTCTTTATATTTGTTCTTTTCAGTAGGAAAAATGCACTTTAATCCCCAATCAAAGCATAAAATGTTTTTGTTTTTTATTTCTGCTCTGCTTTTCTGATTATACTGTGATGCTTTCAACTCGGGCTAGTATCCCTCTAGCAGCCCCGCTTTGGACACCTGCTTCTGCCTGTAAACAACTCTTTTGTTGTAATGTGTAATAACATGGTTACAAATAACAACAAACTAGAACCACAATATGAATCAATTTAGAAGAGCAATGCGGATAAAAATATAAGCAATTGATTTAAAACAAAACAAAAAAGGATCAACACCCTGGAGTTAAAACATTCTGGAATAATAAGTAAAAACAGTGAATTAGAGTTGCTGTTGCTAAGATACTTGATTTTTTATATTAGACAGAAACAAAATAACATTGCAACTTGAACATTAACTGACATATGCAACTGAAAACAAACCAAGAGGCATTTATTTCAGGGAGATCATACCAGGTATGTTTAATCTTACTAATATTGTTGTGAAAAGGTTGTAAACCTAGTGAAAAGAATGCCAATACAACTTCGAACATTCTGTTAATGTGATATGTGTTTGTTATATCTCTATATTTTATTTTTAATTAGTGTAATGCAATATTATGAAAAAAACAAAAGCTTAACATTTTTTAAGAAATCCTTTTATATCAATTTATTTTCTAGACTTCTTGGAAACCATTTTGATTTAAAATAATCTTTTGGGCTCAATGACCATAGTAACTGTTGGGACTGTTTGTTTTCCAACTTTTTATAAATATCACATTTTCCAAACATTTGAGGGCTCTGCTTTTATTTATTTATTAATTCAAGTCAGGGGGAATATTCATTTTTATTGCAGACCAGTATTAACCTGTGGGTTTACACATAGTTAGAAATTTTCTATTTCTATTTTCTATATCTGTCTGATAAAGACTACACTTATATACATGTTTAAGCCAGAATTATTGACATTGAATTACATTTAAATATGACTTTCTTACGACTTTAACAAGCATGTCTAATTCTTGTAAATCATCATGTTACCTACACTACAGTTTATTTGTAAAGTGCACAAAAGTTACCTTTTTTTTACCTTACAAGAAAGGACAGTTATGCATTTGTTTGACTATGTTTATCTGGATTAATGGTAGCTTGAGAAAAATCCTAAGCCTAAAAAAAATAAAATTAAATAAAAATAAAATAATAAATATATATAGCTTAAAGGTACAGTACTGTACAATGGAAGATTTTGGTGATTTTCTTTAAAAGACCCACCCTCTCTATTTCAAAAACTGTACATGCACAACCCTGTACCCGCTCCAAAAATGGGAATGTCTATTAAACGCGTGCGAGGACGTGCACGAGCCCATTTCTCCTCGTGCACACTCTTTTTTAAAAGTTTGCTCTGCTCATACAAGCTTACTTTCCAAAAGAAGATTTACAAATTTTCTACTATGTCCTACTATGTCAGAGACATCATTAGAATAACAATTTGGAATTTTGATGATCCACCCAGTAAAAGAACATCCTCCACTATACTTTTAAGCACTCTACAAGTTTCTTAAAACAATTTTCACTTTGGAAGATTTTTACTTACTGAAATGCCATACATATGAAAGACATATGCCTTTTAAGATGAGTAATGCACTCAGTATAATATTTCTCCCTTTTTATAGTGTTTGATCAGAATAAAATGGATGAAGCTTGGGATCAACAAATGATCTATGCGGCACAGACAGGAGAGGGAGCATCTGGTGGCCAGAACCTGGAAATCTCCTTCACTAAAGGACAGATGGCAATGCAACCCCAGGGGAACATTGGACTTCATAAGAAGATGGCAAAGTTATTTCATCAATACAAGAAAAAAGGGTAATCAGTTTAAATAAGGAATACATAAAAGGGGTCGAACCCTTATCCTCAAGATCTACTGTCCTGTAGCCTAATTCCAATCACTGAATTAACATCTAAACATGATATCAAGTTTTGGAAAAGCTTGGTAATGAGACGTTCATTTGATTCAGCTGTGATGGAGCAGGACTGCATCTAAAACCTGCAGGACAGTAGATCTAAATCCCCTGCCTTAAAGCGTTGCAGGAGGAAAACTGCTTTTTTATTAGTTTTCACAGATGGGTTACAGGAATAATGCAGAGGGTTTTTTTTTAAACTATTGGTAGTCATAATTATTTATGTAAATATTCTTCTTCCTCATAAATCAATGCATTTTTCAAATTGTTGTTCATTGTGTCCAATAGATATATGGATTGCACCTTCCTAAAAATCTTTTGAGTCATGTTATATTTAGATTGAGTTATTTCCTCGTTATCATTTACTCAGTGCTATCTCCTGAGACATATAGTTGGATAAAATTATATGTATCAATTATATGATCAATATAATGAAGTGCTTACAGTAGTCTGACATTGTCCAAGTCAACAAAAGCTGTGGGAGAAAACAATTTATTTGTTTGTATAATAAAATGATTATTGTTCTGTTTATAGGCTTTACTGGGCAATAAAAGGGGCATGAAGGAATATGTCGCCTTAGTGCAGCAAATCCTTAAAGCATCTGTTTCTCACTCATCAAGGAATAGAAGCATTTACATCACGAACAAAAAGATATGCTTGTCAGATAATGGATGTCTTTGAGAGAATAGTGGAAGCATAATGGGTCAGAAGTCTTATTTAACCTGCTATCTCAACAGGGATGAAACAATCTTCAAAAAGTACGCAGTCAGAGTAACTTCAGACCACTCTCCAAATGATGCGAAGATTTCACTCACAGTGGCTGAAAAGGAGGTGAGACCAAACTGACTAACTTTTCCAAACATTAAGGGCAACTTTTTTTTTCTTCTTTTTTTTGTAAGGTTTAATCCTCCCAATAAGATTTGAATATAGGTCAATAATCCTTTTGGATTATTTATGGGAAGACAAGCAGTCTGTCAATTCAAGCTAAACATCTAGATTTTTATTTGCATTACAATGAAATGTTGCAGTTTATTTTCATTGCTCTCCATATAATTATTGATCAGAGCAAATTTCTTTTCACATTGATATCCATTTTTTCTGTCACTTATGCTCTAAGTTCTGTGAAATGTTCTCTCTTAAACAGAGCTCTGTGCTGTTCAGCGTGGAAAACTCTGGTCTCCAACAAGTTTATTTCACCCTTCAGAACTTTGATTTGGTGGAAAACATTTTCACCATCAGAGACTGCGATGGAAACCTTATCAGAACAATCACAGACCACCTTCTCTTGCCTGGTATGTGAATTTTTGACAGTTGAGAGCAGATGAAAGGTTTAGCTAATACAAGGAAAAAATATTTTGTCTTAAACACTTTATGTTCTGGTTCCAGGTGACTCATACGAGATAAAAATCAATTTCACCTCCGACCACCCTGGCTTCTATGAGCAAATCCTGGTTTTTAAATTTAAAAGAGGCTATGACCATCCAGAATTTTTTGAGATTATGCGCCTCTTGGAGGTTGAATTTCAAACAGCTCAGAGTGAGAAGGACTCTCTTCATGGCTCAGAGGTTATGAAGAGGTTTCAGACTGCAAACAGGAGACCTTTTACTCGGTAACCAGATAATTTTTTTCTTTTTTTCCACCTTTGTTATGTGGATCAACTCATGTACCAAATTAATTTGTTTGTCGTCCACTTCTTTAGCGGTGAGAACTTTGCTACACCGGTGGTGCATCTCAAGCAATACCCCATGCCCAAGAACTTTCGAGAAAATAAAGAAATACAAGAGTACGTATGTGTAATCATCAAATTATAGCGTTTTTTTTCCCTGTAAATTGTAAATAAATAAATGTCTATACATCAGGGTGATCAGATTACAATACATTTTTGCTGATTGTAAAAAGTGTTGCTTAATGTACATTTTTCTAAATGTATAATGTAAGCATTTGGGATGTGGTCATCTTTATACCATTGGGATTTTTCAGGATTTTGAGGTCAAATCCCCTCAACTGGGGGAACTACAGCAGGAGATTTCATCTACTGCTTCATCTCGAGGAGTACAACATCAGGAAAGGCATTAACCAATGCAGCCTGAATAAAGTGCCTCTCACCTTTTACGAAATGGACAAGAACATGTTGGTTGTAAAGGTAACACCTTTCACTAAGACACAAAGTTATTTCAACCTTCAAACTCTTTTTATGTGGAAAATATGACTTTTTGCTAATGTTACTTGAACTTCAGGCAGAACATTTCTTGAACAAGTCTCTGACAGTGCTGACTGGATGTATAGTTGAGGTGACTCCTTTGAAGCAGAAGATGGACAAGGTTTTCTACAAAGGATGGGTCGATGATGTGGATGAGGAGCAAATCTACTTGAGAATTTATGAAGAGTAAGACACAATTCATTTGAAAACAATCAACGATTTTCTTTTTGTCTTGTCCATTTTGGCAATATTAACTTAGTCTCCATCTGCTATCAAATTGATTTTTCTCTGTTGGTGTAAATTTTTACATGTAGAACATCAACAAAAGCAGATACCCATCAATCATTTTAAAGGCAGAATGGAATTCAGACAAAATGTTCTATCAATATTTATCTACATGTGGAATAAAGTAAGGAGTTACTTATTGAGTGTCTTGAAAAAGTTTCTACACACCCTAAAAGAGAATATTTTAAATATCTTGCCATGTTAAACCAATATCCTAGTGTAAATTATCCAATTTAATTTTATTTGTTTAGCACTTAAAGAAAAACAACCACAGCTGAACAAAGAGCTGTACAAAAAAAAAGATAAAACTGTATAGAGAAAAACAATTCAGCTAAAATGTGGATAAAAATAACATTCACACAATTAAAGCTACAGTGTGTAATAATTACAGGGATATACAGTCAGAAATGTATTATACATAACTATGTTATTTATCATCATCTACGAGCTCAGCCTCTTAACCTTAATATTTGCGTTGCCTTAGAATTCGTTATTTATAATTACATAGGAGCGGGTCTCGCAGCCATGGAGGCAGACATCTTTGCGCTACGGCAGCGCAGAACCATCAAACTAGCGATTGCGAGATCGCCCATTACGCTCGAAAGTAACTACGGCAAGTTGAGAGAGATGAACTGAGACGGTACTGAACACACAGACTAATGAAATACTATCTGTAAAATTATCTATGTAAACAAACCTCATCACTTGAGAAGGTAGGTGATGCGGACGTCGTGGAAGACATTTTGTCCCGTAACGCTCGCCGTACTGTTGGGGGGAGAAGCGGTGGGGGGGAGATGTTCATGTTACTGCGGTCTGCAGTCTGGACGTTAGATGTCGCGGAAAATTACACACTGTAGCTTTAAAGGGGAACGCGTTTTTTTTTTACATTGGGCCCTTGATTTTACGTTATTACATCATGTTCTACTCACCCATATAAATTTTGTGTCATTTGGAGCCATTCTGAAAATATTCCGTTAGGTTATATCCAAGTAACGTCTTCCTATGAGCAACGACTTGAAGGCACAAACTAAACTGTTCATAATTTATCATTTATGGTACGCCAGCATTCATAACATGTAGGTGAAGCACTGTCCCCCAGACATCAGGGGTTATATTTTTTATATTTCTATTTTTAAAAAACAAAGCGCCGTGTGTATGACTTCATCCATGCGCGCCGGCTACCGTTCATTCATCCTGTCCGCTGAACTGCTGCTAGTTTTATTTACATGCTTGGAAGATGTCTAGTGCTACTACCACAGATAATCTCGCTCTCGAAATGGAATTGAACAATTTAGATTAGCTCCCCTAATGAATAGAAGGGGTAGAGCGTGCCTGTTGTAATGTACATTGGTTAAATAAAGTTTTTTTATTTAGTCCGGCGCACGGATGACGTCATACACGCACCGCTTTGTTTTTAAAAGATATAAATATAAAAAATATAACCGCGGATGTCTGGGGGACAGTGCTTCGCCTACATGTTATGAATGCTGGCGTACCATAAAGAATTAATTATGAACAGTTTAGTTTGTGCCTTCAAGTTGTTGCCCATAGGAAGACATTATATGGATATAACCTAACGGAATATCTTCAGAACAGCTCCAAATGACACAAAACTATACGGGTGAGTAGAACATGATGTGATAATGTAAAATCAAGGGCCAAAAAAACGGCGTTCCCCTTTAAATCAATAAAATTGTGTAAAAGATACATAAAAAAATAAAGCCCGTCTGGCTAGGAGTTAAAAGTTTTGACAAGAGATTTAAAAAGAGTTAGAGAAGAATTCTGTCTGATGCGCTGAGGCAGGTCATTCCAGAGGTTTGGAGCTGCAACAGTGAAAACATGGTTGCCTCTGGTCTTCTGCTTAGTTTCAAGGTCTCTCAAGAGCAGCTGTCCAGCTGACCTGAGAGAGCAAGTAGATCTATAAGGATTTAGAAGCTTAGAGAGCTATGGTGGGGTAAAACCAGTCAAGGATTTAAAAGCAAATAAAAGAATTATAAAATGAATTCTAAAATAGATGGGCAGCCAGTGGGGTGAGGCTAAAATGGGTGAGATGTGTTCATACTTGTGTGTGCCAGTTAAAAGTCGTGCTGCAATTATCAAACTGCGTGCAGCAGATGGGAGATGGAGGAGGAACTAACCCTTAAATAGAGGCCATTGCAATAATCCAGGCATGGATTACCGTTTCAAACTGTTGCCTTGAAAAAATTGGCTTTATTTAGGCCAGCTGTCTCAAATTATGTATGTGGAAGACAAGACAAATTATTTATCGTTAAAAAAGTCTTCTACAAAAAAAAATCGGAAGTTTGTTAGTATCTATTTTCTACTGCTCTTACTTGAAAAAAATAATGTGACTATTTTTCTGTGGAAATTATAAAGGTTTGATAAATAACAGTTTAGTCCCAGTACAAAAAGTACATAATTTTATTGCTGTTACTCACTACATTATTACGGTTGACTAAGATAAACTTCAGAAATTGCTTCAAAAAAGCAGAAACTAAAACAGAAAAATGAAAACATTATTAATTCAGTTCTGTGGAGTAGACAGTGGTTTGTTAGAGAGAGACAGGAAGCAAATAAGCTTACAGGAGATCGAGGTAAATACACAGTTAAGAAGAAGTTGTGTGGATGTTTACATTACAATATGTTTATATTATCATCCAGGTTCAGTAGTTGATGCGTCATGCTATGCAGAAACTTCTTTGCTGTATATAGATGTAGGAAAATTCTGTCTAAAATGTAAAACATGCATCTTCAATTTACAGTGGATCTAAAAGTGCTAACCCAGTGCTGACTTCAGTTTGTTATGTTTGTTTTTTATTGCTAAATATGTTGCTTTGTTATTATAATTCAGCCTCCCAGAAGATTTCCAAAACGAATTGGCCTGCAGCCTTGTGTTTTTACTCCATCGAATGCCACTGCGGATGCAGCACAGAGCAGCAGATTTAGTACGCAAACATCAGCTGAGGGATCTAGTCTTCCCTACACAACATTCATGTCTCGCACCTCCAATCCCCAAATTAATAAGGTGGGCATGCAGTAAAATCCACACCATCGCTACAATCAATGCCAGTTATCAATGGAGTAAATACAGTGCAATCTCCCATCTCCAGGACACCAGCGCTTGAAAGCAACCCAGAGCAGCGCAGAGCTGTTGAACACATACTGGCCCGTTCTGCAAAACCTGCTCCTTACCTGATATTTGGTCCACCAGGCACAGGTACAGTAAAAGTTTTTACATGCTAAGACCACCCAGCCCTGCGGTAAATTGAATATAGTTTTCTCTCATCCATGCCTCAGGCAAATCAGTAACCTTGGTTGAAGTCATCAAGCAGATAGTGAAAACACAAGACTGCAACATCCTAGTTTGTGCACCATCCAACAGCGTAACGGACCACCTCTGTAAGAAGATCCTAGAAGAAAACATTGTCCCCCGCCACGTGTTTCGCCTGTACTCCTTAAGCTACAACGCAAATAAGATCCCGGAAAGCGTGAAGGTTTGTATTCTGCCTCTTTTAGTTTTGTTATGGCAACTAAAATGAAGATGAACAAAGGAAATGTAAACACGGATGTTTAAAATCTAGCTGGGAAAAATAACATTCCTCTTTTCGTGCATAATGTGTCCCGTGTTTTAACAACAGGAACACTGCAGCTTTGATGGTACAGAAAACTATTTCGAAATACCGACCAAAAAGGAGCTGATGAGTTACAAGATCATGGTGACCACCCTTCAATCTGCTGGAAGGTACACTAATTTTTTTTTTGTAAGGAATGCCATAATGTCCCAAAACCAATCATGTAATTTCGGAACAAGAATCAGCCGATAAAAACTCATTACAATATTTTGTTAGAATTAATACTAGGCAATCTAATGAAGACGCACTAATTTTGTAGCATTTCATTAGTTTGAAAGGGTCTTCATAATAAAAATGTTATGTCTCTGTACAGCACTGATTCAGTTTAACCACTTTAACCACATGTGTTACAATGGCAGCTGTTCACTGGTAGTGTGGCTGACAAATTTTAGACCAGGAACAGGCAAGAAAAAGAATGTTTTGTCAGGATAAACCTTGATTGACACCCTGAGCCATGTTTGTTAAAGGAACGTGGCAGTGTTTTCTTGGAAAACTCTCTCCTTTGGAGGAAATTCTTGTTTGATGGTAGCACCTTTTTTTTTTATTTATTTAAACCAATTTTATAAAGATTTGCTTAATTTGCAGCAAGCTAGAAGTTTTGATTAGAGTTTGAAATTGCTTAAGAGCAATAAATGAAACACCCATATGGCAATCCGTCTAATGATTAACCGTAAATTACAGAATGTAAAAATATATACTTCCTCTTTTTTACAGGCTAGTGACAGCTGGGGTTCCTCCAGGCTATTACAGTTACATCATTGTGGATGAGGCGGGCCAGGCTAAAGAACTAGAATGTTTTATTCCAATAGCTGGTGAGTTTTTGTTTATTTTTGTTTAAAATGCCCATTAATGATACATTTCATTAGATGTGCCTTTAATGGATTCCTACAGGATTGCTGAAACCAGAAACAGGCCAGGTAGTTCTGGCTGGAGACCCGAAACAGTTAGGCCCCGTCATCATCTCAACTATCGCAGGAAGATTTGGCCTGGGTAAGCACCATGCAAACAGTGTTTGTCAGTGTGTGAAAGTTTTAAGACATATCGTAAAACATGCTGCTTTTTGAATGTTTTATTGAGCCTGACTGGGTTTTATTTATTGGTTTTCAGCACTGCTGTACAAGTTCTGATAATTTATATGTTGTTTATCAATCTTCAATCAAATTTAATTGTTTTAAATTTGAGTTTTTCCAAATCCTATTAACCAGTGGAAAATTAAATTAAATGAGTGAACTATTCTATGAAAAAATTGTGCCTGAATAATAAATAATCTGTATCAGAAAATAAAATAAAAGAGAAATAGCCTGTTTTTTTAACAGTGGAAAATTCAGATTAACCAACAGCAAAGTTACAGCCATATGGAAGCATGCAGATTTACACAAGAGTAAATAATATTAATATTAATTTGGAACAAGTGACCAAGTAGTAAGAGGAAGTTTACAACATAAGAACAAAATGCAGTACAGTTATTGAAAAAAGAGATTTAAAAAAGAATAAGCAAAAGCTGTTGGTAGTAATCCATGATAAACACCATCAAACTTTAAAAACAACGAAGAAAAGTCAAAAAGCAGCGATTTAAACACTTTGAGTTTGCACAATGCAGGCTGGTAGGTACATTGCTGCAGACCTAATGCAGACCTCACCATGTGCGAAGATGGTTAAGTACCAACCTCTTGTGGGTCTTCATCAATTGCAAGATCAGTGCTTGTAGCTGCTTTGGTCAGTCAGATGTGGGGCCTACTGGTACCACACAGGAGGTAGTCCACAGATGTGGTGCATTCCCCAGCTTCAGGCTTAGATTAAACATGTATCGCACACAGTCTATCTACATAGACCTTCAGGAGCCTCTGTACTGATGCCATCTAGAACTCTAGTATCTTTCATTCATTAAGCAACATACTTAGCTTGAATTTAGTGGATTAATGTATATTTTTAGGTAATGCACATAATACATTATGCATAATGCGTGTATTTATATCATGTTATGAATGTTTTCTGTGTTCTGTCCTGTCTTTAAGAAGAAGAAAGCTTATTATCTTATTTGTTTTATTCTCACTGCTTATTATTCAAGTGTTGTGATGGGGATAGGAGGAAATCTAGGTGTTGCTAAATAGGTGTATTTCTAAAAGCACAATCCCTAAAGATAAACATGCATGACAATAAGCAGCTTAAAGTTTTGAGTCAGCTGTAGTTTGTTGATATGTTGCAAGTAAGTTATCTGTTAACTGCTTTGAATTCTTGGATATAGTTTTTAATGCTTTCTGGTAGTCCTTAAGTACTTTACTCTGCATTAAGCCACTCTTCTCACTTATTATCTGTATCTGAGAATTTTTTAGAATGGATTTATTTTTCCATTTGTTTAAGCTACCTGACTCTGACCTCTTAATCTCCTAGGTTTAAAAAGACTGTTATACTTATGGGCTGAAACAGAATAAAGTCTACTCCCAAAAGCCAGTTTTGAAAATAAAATGATTAGAGCGTTTATGTCTGCAATAATTACTTCTTAATTTGTAATTACTAAAAATTACCTTTACATTTTTAAACAAGCAACTTATTCAGTTGTTTGCAACTTTATTCATTTCAGAATCCTACAATATTCATAGCATTTTTGATGCGGATGTTTTATGCTGCTGCAGTTGGATATTGAATAGAATAGAAAATCCCTTTATTGTACCACAATAGGGAAATTCAGTTGTTTACAGCGTCAAAAAAGATTAAAGAAATGGTCACACATATGTTGACCTTAGAAAAATGTTTAAAGAATAACATACTAGTGAAGAGTTAAAAGATAAAAAATAAAATACTGTAAAGTGTTTTAACAATATAAATCTGTGCACTTGGAGAATAAATAACCATTATAGAGCTGTGGACTTTTTTACAGTAATGGGTATTTGAAAATAGCACCAACATCAGAGATGTGCAAAATGCATAAGCATGTTATTTAACTGACAAATAAACTGTACAAAATCAGCCTGAATGTAACAACTTATTGAGGTTTTTGGAAACAGTGGTGGTTATAGAGTCTTACAGCTGCTCAGAGGAAGGATCTGTGATGACTCTTACTTGGGCATTTAGCGTGCAGCAGTCTGTCACTGTAGGAGCTCTCCAGTTCTTCAACCGCTTCATGCATGATGTGGGAGACATTATCCAACAGAGATGTTAATTAAGTTAGGATCATTTTGTTCCCCACTTCTGGCACTGGGTCCAGAGGGCATCCAATCACAGAGCTTGCCTTCCTGATCAGCCTATACAGGTACTGTACAGTATTAACAATCATTTGTAGAAATGAAATAACCATTAAAAAGTGCCCATGATACACAGTTTTGGGGAGGACGAAAGTTAGCTGAATGGATGGATGGATGGATGGACAAAAAAAAACGATTTTTTTTCCTATCGGTTAGAGAATCATGGTACCTGTCGTGAGATTGGTTCCTGTTGTATATCTACAGTAGTGGTAGTTCGGCTTCCTGACCACTGGGGGAGCTCTAGGAAACTAGAGCGACACAGGCGAATAAGAGAGTTGTACGTTGTTACCAGATGCTCCAACAATAATAAATGGAAGCACCGCTTTCCAACTGGAATAACTTCGTCTGTCTTCCCTCATAACATGACATGGTGTCAGAATTAAGCACTTAAACGCCTTCTGAGAGAGTACAATGGCAAAGTTTGGACCTCCGGAGCCGTTTGACTTTACGCAGCCTGCGGAGTGGCCGACCTGGCGGCAGAGATTCTCCCGCTTCAGAGTCGCGTCGAAACTCGACAGAGAAAGCGGCGAAGTGCAGGTAAATTCACTCCTGTACTCCATGGGGAGAGATGCCGAACCCATTTACGGCTCTTTCGTGTTTCCTGCCGCAACGGAGGGTATGCCACATCCAGAGTATGAGTTCGCCCTAGTGATGCAGAAGTTTGACGAACACTTTGTTCCGAAAAGAAACGTTATCCATGACCGCGCCTGTTTTCACAAAAGGAGCCAAAGGGCCGTAGAGATGGTTGAAGCTTTCGTGCGGAGCTTATATGAGCTCGCGCTGCACTGCGAGTTCGGCGCGGGGAAGGATGAGCAGATTCGGGACCGGATCGTTATTGGAATAATGGATAAGGAGGTTTTTTCAAAAACTTCAACTAGAAGCGGACCTGACTCTGGAGAGAGCTGTCCAGCTTGCACGTCAGAGTGAACAAGTGAAACAGCAAAGTGCGGAGCGCGTGGAAACTACTGTGAATGAGGTGAGGCAGAAACAGTTTAGCAGCACAAAGAGGAGCTTCGGGAGACCACGGCAGAAACAAGCACAGACACACAGTGAGAATAGACAGAACTGTCAAAGATGCGATAGGATGCACGACAGAAAAGAAAACTGTCCCGCCCGCAATAAAAGATGCAGAAAGTGTAACAAAATGGGACATTTTGAGGCTGTGTGTAGAACTAAAATGGTAAAACAAGTCAGAGCTGAAGCTGCTATGGGTTCAGATGAGGATTCCTTTTTTATTGGTGAACTGTTCCTTAGAGCAACAGCGAAGTCAAATGTCATCGAGGAGTCAGATTCAGACATTGACTGGGACATTGAACTGCTGGTGAATGGCAGCCCAGTGAACTTTAAAATCGACACTGGTGCTGATACCACCGTCATGACAGATGCAACTTTCAAAAATCTACAGCAAGAACCAAAACTGCATAAGTCCAGATCAGCAGTGTACAGTCCAGGTGGAAAGTTCAGATGCGTGGGTACGTTCCTTGCTACCACCACACGCAATGGTCAGAGATACCAGTATTGGATTACAGTTATTAAAGGACAGTTTGTCAGTAACCTATTAGGCAGGGCTGTGGCAATGCAAATGGGACTGGTCAAACGAGTCAATGCCATTTGTGGTGACTATTTGTTATCCAGTGACGTGTTTGGGGAAATAGGACTACTGAACTGTGCGGTGGTTAAAATTGAACTGACGGATGAGGCAATTCCATACAGTGTCAGCACACCAGGCCGAGTCCCTTTTCCCCTCCTTCCAAAAGTGGAGAAAGAACTAAAGCGGATGCTGAATCTTGGGATCATTGAGGAGGTCTCTGCACCTACAGATTGGTGTGCCCCAATGGTGCCTGTTCCAAAACGAAACAAGGATGAAGTCAGGGTGTGTGTAGATCTAAAACGCTTGAATAAGGGGGTTAAGCGGGAACGCTACATTTTACCTACATTAGATGACATAACAGCTAAACTGGCTGGAGCCAAGATTTTCTCCACTCTGGATGCCTCTAGTGGGTTTTGGCAAATTTCATTAGACCCCAGCTGCCAAAGACTGACCACATTCATCACCCCGATGGGCCGGTTTTGCTTGAAACGCTTACCGTTCGGGATCACATCAGCTCCTGAGATTTTCCAGCGGCTGATGAGTAATCTACTTAAAAACCTGGAAGGAACTGTTGTCGTGATGGATGATATTCTGGTTTACGGATCTTCTAAGGAGCAACATGACCGCAGACTCTATGCTGTTCTGCAGACAATCAAGGTGTCCGGTCTTAAGTTGAATAGGGACAAGTGTCACTTTGGGAAAACTGAACTGCAGTTCTTTGGACACATCATTAGTGCTGATGGTGTAAAGCCTGATGTGAGCAAGGTGGATGCTATTGCTAAGATGCCTCGTCCATCAAACGTGGAGCAGCTGAGACAAGTGCTCGGGCTGGTGAACTATGTCGGGAAATTCCTGCCAGGTCTGTCTACGGTGCTGCATCCACTGACGAACCTGCTCAGGAAAGAGACTGCATGGGTTTGGGATGAATCCCAGGAGCGAGCATTCAACAAAGCCAAAACAATGCTCATAGATGCGCCAGCTCTTTGCTACTACGACGCCAACAAACCGACAGTGGTCAGCGCTGATGCCAGCAGTTATGGCCTCGGGGCTGCTCTGCTATAGGACCATGAGGGGGAGTTGCATCCGGTTGCAATTTGCTCACGCACTCTTACTGATACGGAGAAGAGATATTCTCAAATCGAAAAGGAGTGTCTGGCGTCGGTCTGGGCCTTCGAACGTTTTGCTCGCTACATCCAAGGGATGGGCCATATCCGGTTACAAACCGATCATAAGCCACTAGTACCACTGATTAACTCTTATGATCTTGACAAAACGCCACTGAGATGCCAGAGACTGCTAATGCGTCTTATGAGGTTCAACGTCACCGCTGAACATTTTTCGGCAAACAGCTTGTAGTCGCTGACACACTCTCCAGACATCCATTGAAAGACAGTTATGTTCCAGAAACTGAAACACAAGTAAAGGCATATGTCAACACTGTTGTGGCTAGTAAACCAATCAGGTCACCAAGGCTGGAGGAAATCCGCCAGACTACACAAGATGATGTTGAACTCCAAAAAGTTATCACATTCATCAGAAAAGGGTGGCCTCACAATATGTCAGAGGGCTCACTAATGCATGGATACTATGCAGCCAGAAGCCACCTATTGGAGTTGGATGGGCTGGTCCTTTATCACGACCGTATTTTAGTTCCAACAGCACTCCGAGCTGGGGTTTTGGACCAACTACATGAAGGCCATCAGGGCCTCACCAAGTGTCGTGAGCGAGCGAAGTTGACGGTGTGGTGGCCAAAGATTGGTGCCCAGATCACAAACAAAGTAAAATTCTGTGACTTTTGCAGAGAGCATAAACCTACACAGAGACACGAACCACTGATGACAACTTCCCTGCCCGGTGGTCCATGGCAGAGAATTGGAGTTGACCTGTTTGTGCTTGAGGGTAAGACGTATCTCGTTGCCGTTGATTACTTCTCCAGAGACATTGAAATTGCTTCCCTCACCACCACTTCCAGCACCCAGGTTATCAACAAGCTCAAACACATGTTTGTGAGATGGGGCGTCCCACTAGAACTCGTCAGCGACAATGGGACACAGTTTACATCTGCAGAGTTCCAGGAATTCTAGCAGAAGTATGGGCTCACTCACATAACCTCAAGCCCCCATTACCCGCAATCTAACGGAGCTGCAGAAAGGGCTGTTCAGACTGCAAAGTACATTCTTAAACAACCTGACCCCTGTTTAGCTCTTATGAGTTATCGCTCCACGCTTGTGGCGGCAACAGGTTCCAGCCCAGCGCAGCTTATGACTGGCCAACAGATCCGCACCACGGTTCCTGTCCTGGAGAAGACATTGATGCCAAGTGCAGTCAACCCAGACCTGGTTCACATGAAAGATGCCAAGGATAAAGATTCTTATAGATTCTTCTACAACCGCAGATATTCGGCTCGGCCTCTTCCCGACCTTCTCCCTGGTCAAAATGTGAGGGTGAAACTTGATGGCGAAAATGGGTGGAAAACACCTGCCAAAGTCATCAACAAGTCCAAGGAGCCGAGATCCTACCTTGTAGAAATGGCCAACGGGACTGTGACCCGTCGCAACAGACATCACCTTCAGGAGGTCACTGGGACTGATATTCCTGAGGCACAACGTTTGGCTGACTCTGAGGTGCCTCAGCAGGACTGCAGATCCCCAGTTGCAGAGGTGGCCATGCCACCTGACCAACCATCAAATCAGCCAGCGACAAGTCCTCCCACAAAATCCTCCTTCCCACCATCTACTCCTGTGAGAACAACTTCCAGAGGACGTGAAATAAAGCTGCCTCTGAGATTGAGAGACTATAAGTGTTAAAAGGGCAGAATAATCCCTATAAGGACTGAGGGCAGTCTACCCCTGTGATGTCCTGTACTTTTCTGTGTGGAATTTGTTGAAACTGTTCCTGTTGTATGTCTACAGTAGTGGTAGTTCGGCTTCCTGACCACTGGGTCAGCTCTAGGAAACTAGAGCGACACAGGCGAATAAGAGAGTTGTACGTTGTTACCAGATGCTCCAACAATAATAAATGGAAGCACCGCTTTCCAACTGGAATAACTTCGTCTGTCTTCCCTCATAACATGACAGTACCTAAACATATAGAAAAAAAAAACTGATAATATCCTACACTTTATCTGGAAGCTCTGTTTTTGCCTGTCATATCAGGCAAATTTATTTGTATGTATTTTCAAAAGACAGAGTTTTGGGTGTATTATATACAATACAAGGTGTCTCTCTTTGCAGGGGTCTCCTTCCTGACAAGGCTGATGACAGAAGTAGAACTGTACAGACCGAACAAGACCAACGGCTACAACAACTGCTTTGTTACTAAACTGCTGAAGAACTACAGGTGAGAGTTTTTAAGGAAAGAACGTCACCTCTTCACCATTTTGAACCGTTTATTGCTATTCCATTTATAAACAGTGTTGGGCACGTTACTTTGAAAAAGTAATTAGTTATACTTACTAGTTACTTCTCCCAAAAAGTAACTGAGTTACTAACTGAGTTACTCCCCAATAAAAGTAACTAGTTACTAGTAAAAGTAACTATTGTGTTACTTTTGCGTTTCTCGCCCCCGTAACCCTCACCACCCAGCCCCCACCTTCTCGCGGTGTGATTCAAAAGCCAGCTGAATAGAGTGGACGACAAAGACAAGAACCTGCAGAGAGTTTTGCATTTATTGCAACTCAACGTAAATGACATCAGGGGGGAACGCGATGTGAAGTTTTTTAACAGGGCATTCAGATCTGGTGAGTATATGAAATTAATAACTGGGGATGTCTAATTCTGAAATCCTGTGTGTTTGGGTTGTTATAGATACTGCAACATCTATCTATCTATCTATCTATCTATCTATCTATCTATCTATCTATCTATCTATCTATCTATCTATCTACAGTATCTATCTATCTATCTATCTATCTATCTATCTATCTATCTATCTATCTATCTATCTATCTATCTATCTATCTATCTATCTATCTATCTATCTATCTATCTATCTATCTATCTATCTGTCTATCTAGATGTATACTCTGTGTGTGACATAAAATATGGATCTCCAAAATACAGTAGGTTGAGAAGGCAGAGTATCCATCCATCCATCTGTCCGTCCATCCATCCATCCATCCATCCATCCATCCATCCATCCATCCATCCATCCATCCATCCATCCATCCATCCATCCATCCATCCATCCATCCATCCATCATCCATCCATCCAGATTTCTCCCTTTCATTTGATCGTTCACGCTCTCCATAGTTCTCCTGTGGCGCGAGCACAGGGCGACTGGTGCGCGCCTTTAGCGAGCATGCGCGTTTCCTGTCGCTTGCGCGGTGACTCGTGCCGCCTGCGCTGTGCGGAGATGCAGAGGAAACCGTATGTGATGGGGAAACGCAGCTCGACGTAACACCGGTATTTCCATCAGGACAACGCTGTTTTGCTGCTGGAGTCATCCTCACTCTCCATCTCTCTGTGTGCTGTACGTTAACACCCACCAGCAGAAACACCCACCTACCAACTGACAGACCGAATCTCACTATACATCAGCCATTCTCATCCTCCCCTCTCTCATGACAAGGCGCGCACCTCTGGATGACCTAAAAAATAATCTTTAATATCTCTTAAACAAAAGTAGCACAAACAATATTTTTTTCTGCACAAATCTTCACTAACGTTGCACTAACCATTCAGTCTATTTCCAGAGTTTTTTGACGTGGGTGGGGTGTCAGCTTCACGCAGCTGCGCACGAGTCCTATCATGAAAAAGGTTCATTGTGCGACCTGAGTAACGCGCAGTAACGGGGTCTCTGCAATGGTAACTGCGTTATAGTTACAGTCAAAGTAATTAGTTAGATTACTCGTTACTAAAAGAAGGTAACGGCGTTAGTAACGCCATTACTTTCAACGCCGTTAGTCCCATCACTGTTTATAAACTACAAATACAATTTTCTGTATTATTTAGTAACTTTATTTCATAAGAATTATTGCGATGTGACTTAAATTTAAATAATTAATTTCTTTTTTTTTCTGAAGATTTTCTATTCCAAAGTTTTCAATTGTTTTTGCTCTGATTCCCTCTTGGACCATTAAACTGTTTTGGATATGGCTCATTATGACTTTTACAAACCAAAATAATTTTGAACATCATGTTCTGGAAAACATCTTTCATATTCATACAAGCTTCATTTGCAATAAAAATGTTAGGATTATAAAAAGTGACTTTAAATCAATAGTTGTCAAGGAATGGTATGAAAGGATTTTAAGGTATCAAAGAGTTTTTGGTGTAAACCATCCCAAAGCAAACAGTATTGAAATGTGGCATAGAGCTAAAAATGCTTTTTCTCTAACCTTATAAAGCCTAATTATCCTCAATGCTGATTAAAAATCCTACATGTTTTCCTTTTATATAGATCTCATCCTGCCATTCTGAAAATTCCCAATGAGTTATTCTATAATGCCGAACTCCAACCCTGTGGTCACCTTGAGAAATCCTTGTACAATGACTGGGAACTGCTGCCTAGGAAGGTAACTAGGACCAACACAGACCATATTCTGCACAACTCTCACTTTACCTGTAACCTCATTTTGTGTCCCTTGGAATCAGAATTTTCCTGTGATCTTCCATGGGGTGGCAGGCATGAAAAAACACGATTTCCCCAGCCCATCTTCTTACAATATGTTTGAGGTGGATATTTTGAAGGAATACTTGAAATCTCTGATCAGCTTTCGCCACAAAAAGGGCCTGAAGACGATTGAACCGAAAGAAATTGGCATTATTTCTCCATACAAAAAACAAGTAAGTATTAAGATCATATGTTTGTTTTTAGTTGTTTAAGATTTTGCCAAAGCTCATTATTCTTCTGTATTTGCTGACAGGAACAGAAAATCAAAGCAGCCCTTCGCACAGACAAGGACCTAGTCCAAACTGACGTGGAAAACATCCTAGTATGACCCATGTCAGGATTTATTACATTTTAGTAAATATATCAAATAAGTCATACATTTGTTGCTTGTTTCCACAGGTTGGCACAGTCGAGATGTTTCAGGGCCAAGAGCGTGATGTTATCTTGGTGTCAACAGTGCACAGCACTCCCAGACTGGATGCAGCTGAGCAAAACTTTAGCTTGGGCTTCGTGAAAGATGAGAAGGTGCGACTTTGGATGAGTTTCTTTTTTCTCTAAATTCGTTTTTTAGAAAACGATATTGTCAAAGTCCTGGTACAAATACCGTGTAGAACCATGCATTTTTAATAGTATGTCTAGTTTTAATATGTAGGTTCAGATCTGAATCAATCACTACACACAGCTTTTACATTGTAGAAAAAATGGAAATTACTTTCTAAAAGAACCGACACCGAAACAGAAGAATGGATAAAGATCTATATATTTTTTTACCTTAAAGAACTTTGAAAAGGACTGTAAGGGATAAAAAAGAGGAATGTAAAATACATTTCCAGAGCTCTACTACACCACTGTAATAAAGAAGCATTTATTTAAAGGCCTTCTACACATCTTTATCACTAGAATGCCACTTTATGTTAAAGCTACTGTCTCAAATACTTTAAGTTTAATGGACACTACATTTCCTCAGAGGTTCAACGTGGCAATGACTAGAGCCAGAAACCTACTGATTGTGTTGGGAGACCCCAGGGCCCTGGAAAGGGATCCAGTGTGGAAAAAGTATGATTCTGAAATTTTATTTAATGAAACCAGTTAGCAAATATTAGTCTAATATGTATTTCATGCCACCTTTTCTCTTCAAGGTTCATCCATTACTGCTTGAAAGAAAGAGCATATCGTGGCATCCTAATTTCAAGCACTGACGGAGACGCGGAGGCCCCTTCCCATGCGCCGACCCCAGGTGAGTAGTGGGGTCACTGAATCAGACAGTATATTGTATTTTGTTTTCCAGTGTCTCATTAAATAAGCAATGTTTGTGTCACAGCGCACAGCAGGAAGTGACACCAAAGGCTGCATTCAGCTAGAAGAATCTGAGGCATTCAATGTCGAAATAAAGTGCATCAAAAGCATGTTATAGTGTTTTATTTTTTCTAATGAAAGACAAGGACCCTAACCATCTGCCTTTTACAGCACATTTCACATGTGCAAGACGTGTCACTTTGCATCATTCACACAAAATTCAGCTAAGAATTCAACTGCCAACTGACATACAAATTATTATCATAAATGGAGAATTTATCAGCCTTAAGGCAAGTTAAGGAGAGTACTATCTCCAGTGTATCTGAAATATGAAAACTCTCTCTCTCTCTCTCTACCTGTATATATGTATATATATATGTATATATATATGTATATATATATATATATATATATATATATATATATATATATATATATATATATATATATATATATATATATATATATATATATATATATATCTCACGCTGCACATCCTCCTGGATGACCCCTAAATGGACATGAAAACCAGAGGAGACAGACCTCTGCTGCTGCTTTTTGGTTTCTCTTTTCTTGACATTGTAGTTTATTATGCCTTGTTTATATTGTATTCCTTGCTTTTATATCTTTGTTGTGAAGCACTTTAGGCAGGACTGTTGTTGTAAATGTGCCATTGAAAAAAAAGTTGACCTTGTGTCCTAATAGATATGCTACCAATAGATAGTCTAAAACACAACTTAATCTGTTTTCCTAATTCCAAATACTTTCTGAACAGTTCAGACTTATGCTGAAGCCTCACAGCTTTTTGTTTTGCCGCTCTGCTGGGCTATTGAACATGTTCTCATTTTCTCCGCACTTTACAGGTTTGTATTAGTGAAGTAGCCTATGTGTTGGCTTCTGTATATTTCTACAACCACCTAAAAAGACCTAATGAAGGCCTATTCTGATCTATTTCAATGAATCAAGTGTGGGTTTAAGCCACAGTGTTTTAAACTTTTTGCACATCACAACTGTTCTCTTTTCTTAAACGCAAACATTTTTGGAGCACTTACACTGTCACTTCTACCCAAAGCAGGTTTTCTTATTTCTTATTTCCCATTGATCCAAAAATAAGACTACCACCACATTTATGATATAATGCTTGGATGTTTGCTTGCAATCAGTCAATTTTGTATTAATATATGGGAAATTTTTCCTTTCATGGAAACAGTAAGTGTCTTTTTTGGCATTTGACTGTTATGAAAATAATCGTTCTGTGTGGGTGCCAGCTGCTCATATCCTGGATAAGTTCCATAATTCCACATCAAAATAGCATGTCTGTGTGTGTTTAAAGACCCCAGCTGCTCTAGCTGTAACGCCTCAATAAAAACAAACCCGCACATTTTCAATACTTAATGTGGAAACTTCTTTTTCACACTTTGATGATCAGCATATCCAGGTCAATCACCGGGTGATCGGTAAGGATCGTACCCAGGCGTCTCACCTGCCGTCCTCTTATTGGTGGATGTGTCGCTCTTTGTGTGCCTATGCTGACCAATCAAAATAAACAAAAAAAAAAAAAAAAACGGGAACAACTTTCGTTTTAATTAAAAAACCGCGAGTAAGGAATGCCTTTTGTGGGTTATTTTTGCTGTTTTAAAACGTACCATAATTCTTAGTGATACGAATTTATAGATTTGTTTTTAATATTCTAAAAGCTTTCAAACAGCCAGGCGGTGTAGGCGCTCCCTTTGTTTGTTTGGTCTGCACGGGAGCGCGCTTGCGTGCCCACGCCCTTCACAGGTGCGTGCAATGACCTCATCCGTCAGGAGCACAGGACGACTGCAGGTAAAGTGGACCTTTCACCTATACCGACCTGAATATAGAGACTTTTACATTTATAGTTTGCTGTTTTTGTTACCGTGGTAAATACCAGAGGAAAGCAGGTAAAAGCTACTTAAAATCAGTTAACAAAGTTTAATAGAGACGGTAGTTATGTGTGGAGCAGCGGTTCACCTTGACGGAACGCTCTTTTTAAAGCTAAAACATTTCTGAAACATACATTTTGTTTTTTTTTTTACTTATAGGAAATGTTCAATATGAGCAAATCAATGAAGAAAGCGGAAGACATGGATGATTTTTTTAAAACGGTAAGTGACATTTAAAGGTGAAACCAAAACATGGAAGCAGAAGCTGCTAAAATGTATTTAAATTAAAAACAGACTTCCCTCTGCACATTAGTCTTAATACGGGTGTTATTTTACAGAAATTACCTCTTTTGCCTTTTTTCCCCTCTCTATTTAAATTTTTCATATGCAGGAACACTGCATGGATGTCAGGAAAATTTCACAAGGAATCATAAATTTTTGAATGGGAAAGCCAGAAAGCTGTAGGAATACATAGTTTTTTAATCTTACCTGGCTGTGTGAAAAGCATCTGCCACACTCTTAAAATACAACTAATAAGATTTATTCAGTTTTATGAGATACTATATAGAGAAAACAACACAGCTAAATAGTTTAGGGCTGCATCTAACGGTTATTTAGCAAATAGATTAGGCTGTTGATTAATAAATGCATTCTTAAATGCAAACCTCTTTATATATATATATATATAAATAATTTGGTATAGTTACTGCTCTAAGTGGGTTGCTCTGTCAACTAAAGGCGTTTTTTAAAGTCTATACTCCAGTTACTATTAATCTATGGTTAAATTAGTTGACGATTATTTCAAAAAATCAGTTAATCGGATTAATTATTTCAGCCCTAAAGTAGTTATTGCTGCACTTGGTTGCATGAGGAAACGGCCAATTGTGTGTTTCACCAACATCTTAAAGACAGCGTTATTTTGTTTTTGTATAAAAAAAAACTAAAAAATAACCTGATACATATTTAAAAAGCTGTATAAAAAAATTATAAAGACAAACATCACCCTTGTTTTAAGGGTGCTAAGATGTGCTTTTTTTTGAATATGCTGTAAATGCAATTAAATATGCAATTAAACTTGGTAATTGAATTGGTTAAATTGCGTTATTGAAACGGTTTAAGTTAAAAATAACAGTTTTAATAATTACACATAAAGCACAAAAAACGCATTGAAAAAAATGTTTCGACTCATAAAGATAGAAGTTGTTCTGAAAAATAAAACAAATGAGATCAGACTGAACAACGGTCCACTGGAGTAGCAGATAATATCACTGTTCAAGGTAACTAAAAACAGTTACAGGGAGATGAGATTTAAAACTTCAAAAGGAATAGAAAGAAATCTACATATTATTTGTAATTATGAACATTTTTCCACTATTGAACAAAGGGATTACTTGAACTGAGTGATCCCTTTGCATAAACTGTAATATTTTCAATCTTTTAAAAGGTGCCCCTTTGCCAAGATGTTTATTCATGCTAAAAGATCTGTTCAGTTGTAAATACACTTGATAAAACACGTAATGCAGGTTTACTTATACAACACCATTCATGTAAACACAGATAAGCCTGTCAGACACATAGTTTTGTAAGTTGTATGTTTCAGTGATGACATTTTAAGTAGCCTAATGCTATTGTTTGTTTGTTTGTGGGTGTGCGCGTGTGTAGGTGGATGAAGTAAGAAGCCTCATAGAAAAAATCTCCAGCCAAGCAGAGGAAATGGAAAGAAGACACAGCTGCATCCTCTCATCTTCAAACAGCAGCAAGAGTAAGACTTTTGGGAAAATCAAGTAAAACTTCTGAATTGTGTCAAAAGTCTTTCTTGATAACTTTACTATTACTTTTAGAAATCTATTAAGATCTTAGACATGCCTAAAAAGCCAACTAGAGAAACGATAGAAGCTTAACAACCTTTGACAAACAGAGCTCTGTTTGTTTAGAGAAGGGACACAGAGTGAGGTCCACAGAAACAGACATAATGTTCTTGTAGCTGGAAAAGGTAATACAGCCATTCTTCCAGTTTCTTAGATCTATGCAACCAGTGCTTTTAGATGTTTAACCTTTCATTTCTATATTTTAGCTGAATGGACTATTCCTTTATGTTGTCTATAAAATACTGATAACTATAGCGCTGTCATACAGAGAAAAGTGAGTGAAGCTTATTTCTTTAGTTTAGACACAACATGCAGAGACAGAAATGTGCAAAGCCCTAAAGCAAATTTGTTTGATGTTTGTTTTAGGAGGTAAAGATGAGCTAGAGCTGCTGAACAAGGAGACCAGAGAGAACGCCAACTTGGTCCGATCCAAGTTAAAACGTGGGTGTTACAAACTGGCTTTTCTGCTGTAACCCTTGGACCCTTTGTGCTCTTTGTTGATATTCCCTGAGGTTGATTGTTTTTGACAGATACAGTTTAGGCACACATTAGATCTGCCTAAATACAGGGTTTAAAGTCAGGAGAGTGTAATTTGACTGGCAAATGAACAGAACAGGAAATTGTGTATTGCATTCTACTACATCATTGCTCTTGATTGTTTTGCACCATAAAATGGTAAAACAGAACTCTAAAGCAGACACGGTTTGTATATATTTCATGTGTGTTTCAGTAATGCAGAAAAACTGTCCATCAGATGAAACCAGAGCTAATGACTCAGTAATCCATCGAATTCAAAGGAATCAGGTTAGTACTTTTGTTTTCCTAATGGTAGCTCTTTTTCCAACCAAATCATTGCTGCTAAACTTAACATTATGGTGTTGCACAGTGATGTGCACTATAAGCAGCTTCCTCTTCCTGTTATTTTTAAAACAGAAACTGATCAATGGCCTAGCTTTACCACACTGTACATTTGGGTTTAAGGTGCTTTTATACATATCTTGCATTGCGATTGCTTCCAACTAGCTAATTTTGCTGACTCCCTTCTTCCAGCATTCACACCTGACTCGCTGGTTTTCTGACGTCATGAAGAACTACTATAACATTCAGGTTTCCTTCAGAGAGAAATGCAAGGCACAAATTCAGAGACAGCTGGAAATTGGTGAGAAGCTATTTCAACAGCAACTGCTTTGAATTGTTTAACTGCTGTACAATGAGAGCAAATTTAAACAGAAGTCAGATCTATTTTTTTGTGTTCCTAAACTTGGCTAATACAGCTGATCATGATTCTGATCTGATTCTTTAACGGAGAATAACTTTATTCATACAAATGCCTATGATAATGCATATTTAACTCAGAGTGCTATAAGTACTAAGTATTAAATTTTATTGCCCTCTTGGCAGGAGCATTTTTAATATTGCAAACACTTTATGGAGTATGTACAAATCTGCCATACAATGCCAATCCATTGTTTGAGTACCTTTTTCATTTATCCATTTTGTTCACTGAGTGAGCTTTAAAAAGCAGCTTTAAGCTGCTTTCTACATGGTGTGCATTTATATTTAAGAACATCAATTTGACCTGAGCAAATGCAGTAATCCTGCCATCTTGTGGTGAATATCCAAAGATGAGCGTAACATATATCTATTCAAACTTACATTTTCCACTTTTACCACAATTACTTAGTCATTCTATAGTAAACTATTTATTATATTTCTGATTTTATTTTACTTCATATGCTAATCCACTGTCTTTTAAAATTCTAGATACTAACTTGTTGTTTGTGTCTCATAGTGGATAAAGTCACTACAGATGATGACCTGGAGGATTTGCTGCAACGGGATAATCTTGCCATCTTCATATCTAACGTTAGTAAAATATCTTTGTAACATGTATGTGTGTGTGTATGTGTGTGTGTGTGTATGTGTGTATATATATATATATATATATATATATATATATATATATATATATATATATATATATATATATATATATATATATATATATATATATATATATATATATTTATATTTTATTTTTTTCCTTAGATTCACTCCGATGCCCACTTTTCAAGTCAGGCGCTTACTGAGATTGAAAGACGTCATCAGGACATCATCAGTCTTGAATGCAGCATTAAAGAGCTACATGAGATATTAACAGACACAGCTATGCTGTTAGAGATTCAGGTAAAATCTCTGTCCCATTTATAAATGTCTGAGGACTAATTTAAAAATCACTGATAAGATGACAAGATTTTTTTTTTTCCTCTAGGGGGAGATGATCAACAACATAGAAAAGAATGTCACCAGTGCTGGAGAATATGTAGATGGGTCAAAAAAGGAAACCCATAAAGCCCTAGAATATAAGAAAAATCGTTATAAGATTGCATCTCTGCCAAGCTTTCTAAAGCCCTTTAGGAGACAAGCCAGTACTAAATCTGCTACAGATGAAGACTCTTCTGAAGACTGCATCAAACGTGCCTAATCTGCATTGAAACTTGGAAAATTATTGTTATTTATTCTTTTACCTCTCTTTGACATTCTTAAAGAAATAATTGTTTTTAAGAATAAAATCATAACTTTCCTAAATTAAACTTTAAATGCATGAATAAAACAACTTTGTTCTAAGTTAAGAATTCTATTTCAGTCATAGAATGTTTGTTTTATTTCCTTATAATACTAGTATTAAACCAACACTAAGTGACCTTCATAAAGTATTTTCATACATTTTGTGATTATACTTCGACTTAAAACTAGTTGAAGGACACCTCTGTCATGGTCTGAGGAGGCCTGTATGGCTCTCACCAGCAGTAGCCAACTCTGCCACTCAAAATAACTATGAATGTGCAGACTGCTTAACAGCAAAAATCACTTTCGCTATTCGTTAAAAAGAAGGAAGTGGATCCGCCTAAATTTCCCTGAGAGACAATACATTTGTGCAAAATGTTTAGAATTCATAGGCAAGGCAACTCCTTCCTACTGGGATCTAGATGTGTTTACTGTGAAATATTCAAACCTAACATATTTATCTGTTTCAAGGTTCTAAACTCCTCAGAACATTAGTCGCTGACCAGTCGGGTGAGGTGGGGGTGCAGGAATACAGTACAATATCTAAGACGTTTCCAATTTAAATTTTGTCATATGACATTTCAACACAGTTGGATTCATTAGCTCATTGCTGTTAATCTTTCACACAGCCACTGGAAACAAATGTATTTCAATCCAACTGCAGGCAACCTGGAATCAGGATTCTGCAGATCTTCCTATGGTCTTTCCCGTGCTGATTTTCATGGGAAATATTTTTTCTTTAGGCAAAACAATACAGCTTTTGTCCACTGGGGGGTGCCGAAATCTCCCTAATGATATTTAGCATATCATTTAATCTGTCGATTATTCTTTCGATAAATCAATTATAATCAGATAGCAAAACATTCCTTAAAGTAGAGTTTATGAAATTAAACCAGGTGAAACTAAAACTTTTCCACTTGAGGAGTTCTGGAAAGAGCATATTGACAGACAAAAACGTTATTTTATCTTTAATGAAAATTTTTTTTTTTTTTTTTTTACAATTTTGTGTAATTGCTGCTCAAGGTGGGTTCCTCTGTCAACTAAAGGAATGCATTAGAGTCTCTATACTCTAGTTATAGATTAATTGATTACTAAATTAGTTGACAATTATTTCAATAATCGATTAATCACAATTTTTCCGATACTTCAAATACAATCTTGTTCAGTTGCTGGCTCTGTAACACTATTTTACTGGCTGGACTTACCTTCTCTAGAGGTTATACTTTGATTAATGTACATCTGTTGAATTAACTGCTTTGAATTAAAAGAAAAATGTAACATATGGATGTTTAAATATTTTTAATATCAGTCTGCTTAACTTTAACTTTTGTTAATGCATAAAGCTCTAAAATGGAATATAAAAAAGTAAAAATTGGGTTTAAATGCCCCTAATAAGATCCTCAGATTTTAAACTTTTATATATTTGTTGCAAAGTTATATTTTATGTTTACTACTGGTTCAAAGTGAACTCTGTTTAACAGTTAGAAGAGTTAAGGTGCACATAAAAAAGGAGGGCAAAAAAAGAGATGATTTGTGAGGATAAGAAAGAAGGCAGACATACAAACATGACTTATTTATTTGATTTGCCAGAGTGGTGAACCATACAAACTAGGGCTTGGGCACAATTTAAAAGGACTGAGTTATCCATGGCTGTGTAAAATGTGGGGGCCTGGCCCTTCTCCCGAAAGAACCATTAACCATTTCCCCAATCTGGAATGAAATATGAGGAAAAGCTGGAAGAATTTAGAGGTGAAAGTCTCATTTTCTGCTTTCTCATGGAGCCTCAAAGGCAAGTTTACTTCTTGGCTTTGCCCTGAGCAGCCACAGCCTCCATGGCCTTCTTCACAGTTTCTTCATCACCTAGGAAAGCCATGGGCTTGACCGGCTTCAGTTCGGCATCCAATTCATAAACAATTGGGATTCCAGTCGGCAGGTTCAGCTCCATGATGGCTGCATCAGACATACCTGAAAAAGACAATACAAACATATCCCGAATCAGAAGTATTGGAGTATCTGTGCTCATACATTATATACCTATGCAAAGTTTTTCAATGCTTTATATATATTACTAAAAAGCATGGTGTGGCTGCTTCATGGGAAAATGAAATGATTTACTACACATTTAAATAATTCTAGATGCTTTTCGTGAATGCAATATATATTTATTGACATTCAAATATTTGTATGTTGAATTATTTGTCCATTAAAAGTCTAGTTTTTGATGCCTTGGTGACACATTTAAATGATTGTTTAATTATGGTACTTCTGGACCTCCATTTACTTTCTTTATGCTTGATTGTGCAAAATATGAATCACATAATTTTTTATATTTCTCATATTTCTCCTCCCAATGCCTCATCTTCTCTTATATTCAGCAACTGCCTTATTCATCCCTGGCCACTTCTTAAATATGTCCAACCTTTCGACATAAAGGTCATGACTGTAATGGGAACCAAGCTGATGACCCTTTACCCTGTGGTCGACTGCAGGAGTCTTTGCTTGCTATTTATAAGCAGTGGAATTAAAAGCTCTCTATTCGCAGTCAATGCATGTTTTATAAATCCAGTAAATACATTTTTATTTCTGTAATTAAATCTCTGCAAACAATTTTAGAGTTTTAGAATTATGATTGAAAAAATACAACCACACGCAAACTGCAAAACTCACCCTCTAGGTGCTTGACAATCCCACGGAGGCTGTTCCCGTGGGCAGCAATAATAACATTCTTCCCTGCTTTGATTTGTGGAGCAATAACATCGTTCCAGAAGGGCAGGGCCCGGGCAATGGTGTCCTTCAGGGACTCGCATGTGGGCAATTCACCAGGCTTCAGGTCCTTGTAACGCCGAGACTGGTAGTAGAAAAACAGAAATAGATCATTGCAACTCGCCTTTAACTCTGAAGATCGTTGAACAGGAGAATAATGTTCAGGTGTCTTACCTCACTGATGATCTTGTGGTAAGGGTGATCCTTATCCATAACTGGAGGTGGGATGTCAAAAGATCTACGCCAGATCTTCACCTGCTCCTCACCGTGCTTCTCTGCAGTCTCTGCCTTGTTGAGTCCAGTGAGGCCTCCGTAGTGGCGTTCGTTCAGTCGCCAAGTGCGAATCACGGGCAGCCACATCTGGTCGGTGCCCTCCATGATGGTCCATAGGGTCTTGATGGCACGTTTCAACACTGAAGTGTAGCATATATCAAACTTAAGGCCTGCTTCCTTAATAGCCAGGGCTCCACGCTTAGCCTCCTCCACTCCCTTCTCACTGAGGTCGGCATCAAACCAGCCACAGAAGCGGTTCTCCTGGTTCCAGGCACTCTCACCATGGCGGACAATAACTAAGCGGTGGACAGCAGTCATATTTAATGGTTATTTTCAGGTTTAGGTCTAAACAAGCAAACACAGAGCCCTCAGCCCCTCTAAGTTGCTCTCTCACACACTCTGGCTGGCCAACAGTGAGCACAGACCAGCATACCAAACTCTTTTTATAGCGACCAGCCTCTCAGCATTCCACCTGTGAGAGCTCCTCAGGCTCTGATGGACACACAGGGCAGGCCAATAGAGCCAAACATCCAGCTGGATTATGAGAAAGGCTGGGAAGGCCAGAGGTCAAGAGTAAACCAAAATAGCAACATGACTTTTAAAATGAGATCCATACAACAAAAGTGTAAAGAGCAGAGTTGGCTGCAGATGGTTTCCTCACTCTGAAATTCACAATAAAACTTGCTCTACTGTGAACAGTTCATAATTAGATTTGCTATAGAAATATTAATAGTGTTATGACAGAGCAGGCTTTTAACATGTTCATCTAGCTGTGACACCTAAGTAACCTAAATGTTTGAAGACAGCTGCCTAAAACCTTTACTTATATTCTTGGTGGAAATTGGAGACAATGTTGCTACGGCTCCATCCGTTCAAATAACTGTCCTCTTACTTTCTTCTTAATATTCAGTAATGGACATTTTTTTTACAAGCATTTCGAAGCATTTTTGGAAGAAAATGGGGTTTGTGAGGTTTTTAAGCTCAGCTTTTAAGTCTTTATACCAACTTGTGTCTCCTCCCTCTTGAGAAACTTCATCAGTATACCAACACATACTTCGATACACTGGACTATATCATCCTGATATGGTCCCACTCAGAGCAGAAAGTAGGCATGCAAAGTACTGCACTATAGTGGTCATATCATACCTGGCTCAGAGGCCTTTTTGTTGTGAACTAAGTGATTGCAGATCCTCTGTTCTGTTGCTTTGTGGGGTCCTACAGGGCTCAAATCTTGGATCCCTGCATTTTTTCTTGTGTCTCCTCCCTCTTGATTCTACTGTTTTGGAAAGCATAGGATTGGTTTTCATTTAGTGGATGAAACCAAGATCTTTGTGCCCTCAAAACTAGACAACGACTACTATATGCAACTTTTGCAGTGCTTTCTGAAAGTATGAATTACATTATTTTAGTATGAAGTTGGTGGGTCTTCTTCTTATGTAAATGTTAGCTTTCTTGCAGTTTAAACAAGGACTCTTGTCACAACCCTTGGTTTACAACTGATGGTGCTTTCACACAGGGTGAACTGATCAGTTTGGTAATAAAATATAATTTTTTTACCTGAGGCAAATGACTAAAGTAAATAATTCTCACTACAAATCTTTGTAGCATTTTAATTGGATAACTGAACTTCTTTGTACATTTAAATTTTCTTCTTTCTCTGTCATATATTTTGTTGCTAATTTTACTTGTATTTAATTCCTATGTGTGAGTAATTCATTAGTTTTAAATTCTAATGTGCTATTTATCATGTTTATAATTTTTGTTTAGCACTAAATTTAGTGCTGTATGTTTTTAAACTGGTTATGAATAATTTTGACTTGATTTGGCTTATACTTCTTAGCAATTAGCATTTTTCTGCATTCAGTTTACCTCTGTTTATGTTTTTTATTTGTTTTGCACAATTGTATAACCCCTATTGTAATGTCTCTTTATTTCAATTAGTTAAAAAAAAAACTTTGTTTGCTATTACAGAATGTCAGACAATTCCTGCAGTTATGATGAGGTTTGGTCTCATTGCAGCAGTGATTTTGGACCTTCAGGTTTCTTGGTTGTTGCAGGGCAATGCAATAAGTTCAGCTTATTCCAAAAAAAATATTGCTAGCATGGAGACTGTAAAGGCTCCTCCAGGACCTTGAGATGCTATAAACCACTCATTAGTTGCCCTGGTTGTACCCCTCGGGTCATTGTCTTGGGAAGGAGGATGTTGTCTAAGATATTTTGATATATGTCCCCACCCATCCTGTCCCCTTAGCATAAGAGCACCCACAAGGTGTGATGATTGTGAAGCTGGCTGATCACAGCTCTCTGTACTTGGACTCAATCTGAATACCTTAAACCAGGGATGACATTTAGACCATGGTGAAACTGTAAGAGTGGCCACTATGATATTTGCTATCCAAATAGCATACTGACATTAAGAAAGGTGCTAAGAAAATATAGCAGGATGCATCCTAGCCCCATGTAATTTATCATGGGGACCTCCTGACGTTTCTAGCTGCTTCTTGCAGCTATACAGTTGCCCACAATCATTTGCACGACATCTTTTTCTTTTTTTTACATGTACTCCACTTGACACATACTAGTAAACAAACCTTCATATAAGATTTAGCTATTCATTACAACTGTTTTCCTGAAGGCTGTAAGACAAGCTTTGACATATTAATAAAGTCAAGGCTGGTCAAAGGAAGGAATTGAAGCTATAATTTGAAATAATTGGATTGAACCAGGGTCATTTCGGCGTGTTTGTTTGGAGTTATTTTGTTTGGACTGGTGTCATATATATTTATAGATAATTAATTTAAACAACTGTGATAATACAGCAAGATTCTCAACACAAGGCAACTTCTTAAAGCCTAGAGAACAGGAGGTTGGTTGTTAATCAGATACTTGTATATTGCAATTAAATGCTATTTTATGGATTGTTGCTTTAGATTCAATCACTCACAGTTGAAGATTACCATAGCAAATGTGAAAACCTGCAAAATAGGCTTTATATCAAATACTTGCTCTTAGTTTAGTAATCTCGTGTATATTTTACTATTACAGTACTTGAATAGAAACATGTGTCTCGTTAATAATTCATTTTTATTGGGCCAAAATAGATTTGATCTTAGTAAATTCCGTTGTATTAGCTCTGCATTGTGCTGTAATTCACTGCTTCAAAATAATAGACCTTCTGACATTATGCAAGTATGTTAAATAAACAAATTCATTCATCTATTGCACAGTAGTCCAGTAACATAAATAGATAGAAATTAAGCTGTAAGGTCTGAAAATTTGTAATTGTAAAAATTTTCTACAGTACAGGAATTGTCTTTAAGTTCATAATTTTTACAGAGTAAAACATGTTTTTTTTAAAAGCTATTGATAAATCATAAGACAAATTTTTTATCTTCTTTCCCATTATGGCCACTAGGGGTTGATCTTGAATAACATAAAAAAGGGATGCTTTAATACATTCTGCTGTTGTTTATAAAAAGTAATAAATAAATCAATCAATACTTTAATTTCTAAATACCTTGGCAAAATAGTACCATATGTAAATAAAATAGACATTTAAGTTTTCCACCATAGATAAAACCTTTATTGTATTATTTTTTCTGTTATTTTAGACAAAAGCAAGGGAGTACAAATAGAGGATGTCTTAGACGCTGAATATTCTGCTGCATCTGACATGAAATTTGATGCCAGGAAGAAGAAATTCCCAGAGCTGAGATAATGGAGATGGCTTAGGAACTGAGCCGATAAATCCAAAAGCTAAAATGTGATAAAAAAAAAATGCCTTGTCATCTTACTATGAAATTATAATCCACTGGAAAAGCATGGGTCCAAAAAAGGAATGTTAATGGAATTCTAGGAGTGAAGCCAACCTGCATCCTGTGACCTTAACCTTGGTTTGTACTGTACAGAAAGAACTGGGAAGGAGAACAATGCGCAAAAATGGCAGACATATATCTATGTGTTATAAAGAAACAGCATTTCTTTATAATTTTTGCACTCTTTCACCCCTTACCCCACCCTTCCACTATGTATGTTTGTTTTGGTTGTTAGCAGAAGTGTAAGTTATTTTGTTTTAGTTATTATGGGTGCTTTCTCCTTTTTTTTCTCATTGGGGCTGATATTCTCAATAAATGGTCTTGAAAAATTCCTTTTCTTCTGAATAAAAAAGATAATATTCTAGCCCTTAAGTTAAAAAAAATGGGTTTAAGAGATTGAAAGACGATTGATGCTTCTCTATACATTTACATCACAGTTTCAATTTTTTTATTTAATCAGAAATATAGCTATTTAATGTGAGCCTATGCTTTAATATTACTAATATTCTGTTGTTTGTTGATGCCTAACATTCAGTACTCATCATGTTTCTTGGCCAAAAAAAGCCACAAGTTGTATCGCCGCCTTAAGCATTTTCATTTGGTTGGAAAGGCAACTTAATGATCTGCTGCTGATCTATGTTGTCACCCAGGGATTTGTAAGCATCCTGTCTGCAACTAAATGCTCTGCTGCAGATTGTCAGCCTGCTGTTTGGAGTGGGAAAAAAAAGTGGACACGGAGGAGTTTGTGTGATTACAACTGTTCCGATGACTCAGCTTAGAGTAGCAAAGAACTACCTTTGAGGGCTCTAAGGTCCTTTGGTGCAAAAAAGAATTTCTCAAACAGCCCTTGTTTTGGATCAAAGGCACTGAAATATCCCATGAACCACAAACACATTACAAAATGTGCAGCGGTATTTATGCAGAGAACTGCACAGAACAGCAAAAATGGGTGATGCTGATTGTGTTAGGTGGTAGTCTTCATGTGCAAAATGCTGAGCTAGCCAATTGCACATTATATGTGCAGATACTCCCTAGGCGTAAGAGAACTAAAACGCAAGTCAGTAGCTTGGGAATATTGAGCTGCTGGTATCCGAGGAGCAGTTGACAAATTTATTTTTGTAAATTTGAGTCAACAGGAAACAAAAAGGAATACCTTTTTGTAATATAATCAACGATGGGTTTTCTACATAAACCTGCAGTCCATGTTGCGTATTTTTAGAGAAAGTCAGAAATAAGTGCGCAGATGTGAAAGATCAGGAGAATTAAAGATTGAAATTTTATTTCTAGTTCCGCAAATTTGGAGGAATTCAGGCATGTTAGACAGAGATAATCTGTAAATATGTATGTGTTTTAACTCTCGCTACAAAATGAATCTGCCTGGATTCTCATTGGGTAATTCTTACATATTACATTTGTTCAGTTGTAAGAGGATGAAAACACTGATAGTCAAGAACTTGCAGAAATTACAGCATTGAACTGTGCATTTGTTTTTTGCCTTTTTAAATTTTCATGTGAACTTGTTTACTGGTACATGCTTTCATCTTCATAATCCCATGCTTTGGTATGAATACAACTCACTCAGACATATGCCCCTTTAATAAATCCTCTATTCCTCATCTGCCTTGATAGCAGCAGCAAAATCCTTGCTCACTTGGGGGTTTAAATCCTTGTCCTTGTAAGATGTATCAGCAGTGTAACCACCAGGGGGTGCAAATTATCTTATTTTTAATAGAGTCTTATTTATAAAGAATCTAACAAAAGTAATTACTACTAAGAGCAAGGGGGGTTTACAGCTCAACAGAACTTTGGGTTAGTGTGAGTTTGGCAAATATATTAAACAAAAAGCTTGGTTTGTTCTTATTTCCTAATAATCAAGAAAAAACATTTTGCTTTAGTTTTATGGAGGGTCTTTATCCAGCGGTAGACTGTTCTTCCAGATGAAGTAGGATTCCTGCAGAGATGTAAAGCAATAGTTTCTCTCAGTTTTTCAAGCATTATGCCTCAAAGTACATAGTTTTGTATTAAACCAAGGATTCAGCCTCCTATTAATAAAATCCTTCTTTTTCGTCTAAAGCAGGGAGAAAAGAAGTAACCAAGAAATTAGTAATCTACAAAATCATATATTTGTAAATGGGGGGATAAATTAAATACTGTCTACTGTATTGTTCTGTGATACAGAGGACATAAAAAAATGAATTAATTTTTTTATATTTTATTACAGCATGATCTGATAATGAACTGCTGAAGTGAAGCCTACAGTACTTTAGGGGGAGATGAACTGTATCCCCCAACATTTCATGTTAGTAAAGCTGAACGTTTCCATTTCCGCCATTTATGTTGCATCTGGGTCATGTAAGATATCAGAGGGTCTCTGAACCCAAAGAAGTGCTTTGGTGGTGGCGCAGAAAATTATTTTTATATTTATTTTTTAAGGCAGTACCACTAGACCTGCTCACAAGAGGGACTAATTTCCGTAACACTGATGAATATTTACTGGAATATTTTGCAGATAAATTAATTTGGCAAACGAGTGGTAGTTTTGAATTGATTAGGACTGGGAGGAAAGTGAATAGACAATGTTTTTTATTAGAATCCAGGTTAAGCCGAAACGCACACGCAATATTAGAAAGCAAAAGCAGAATACTGTTCAGTATATGTATCATTGTTGACTAAAAGTTTGTGCTTTGTATAAACTAAAATCCCAATAAATCAAAAATAAACTTTTTTATGATAAGACATGCACCATCTACAGCTAAAAAGTTGGTTAACAATAGAAGAATAAGCTGAAATATTATGTCTCCATTGCCAGAAATTCCTCCCTCTTGAGACATTATACCGTATTTGGTATGCATTTTATGCAGATTTATTATTCAATTTTTTTGTTTTCTGTATACATGTATGCATATTACCTGGAATCCAATGGGAAGAACTGATTTTAAATTCCAAAACACAGATGTAATGAGCTTTTTTTTATCTGCTTTAAAGTTCTCCCAAAATGTAATTTTTTACCTTTTCTTTGCAAGAGATTTTTCCTGTGCAGGTCATTCGAGGTCACAGCTGTAGTTCTCTTCTCCACCAGAAGAAGGCAAGCTGTGGTGAGTCTGGACAGCCCATTTAAAGATGCCAGCAGTTTGATTCTTCCATATTTAATAACTTTATAAATCGTGGAAACAACAAACAGCTTAGTTGTCTAGAGTACTGTGAAACCCAGTTTCAAGTTCTGGTATAAATCTGGCAGCGGTGATTGCGCTTGCTGCCATTATGAAGAAAAGTGCTAGTTCCATACCTGCCTTTTCTTTTCCTGTGAGTGTTTTTCTTCCTACGCCTATGACCGTTCTCTCTCATCTTCTGCTGCTGCAGTGTAAGTTTAGAGAGGCTGCATTGTCAGGGTTTGGAGGAAGTGCTTGCGTCAGACTCTGTCCTGCTATAAAAGCACAGCCTTCTGCTGCAGCGAGCAGTCGGGGCTTAAACCTGAGCCCTCTGTACACCTATTCTCCCACACAGGCATAAAGAGGCGAGGGAGAGCAGCCTATCCCTCCAACACTCAGCCATGAGTAGCTTCGGATATGACCCCTACTATGCCTCCTCATTATACAAAACCTTGTATGCTGAGCCTACCCCTCGGGTAGTGGTGCGAGGGAGGACCCATGCCAGCTACTCTTCCCATCCATCTCCACTTTCTTCCTCCCGTCTGCAGTACTCCTCTCCCAGCCGGGTGATGTTCTCCTCCTCCTCCTCAGCTTCTTCCCTAGAGCGGGAGCTAAACCAGGCAGCCCAGATCAGCTCTGATTTCAAAGCGGTGCGCACACAGGAGCGAGGCCAGCTGCAAGAGCTCAATGACCGTTTTGCAGGCTTCATCGAGAGGGTGCGTGAGCTGGAGCAGCAGAACCGTGCTCTGGAGGCAGAGCTGCTGTTACTGAGGGAGAGGCATTCAGAGCCATCCCGTCTCAGAGCATTGTATGAACAGGAGGCTAGAACTCTGAGGGCAGCTGTGGATGAAGCAAGGGCAGAGCAGCAAACTGCCCTGGGTCAGAGAGAGAGGCTGGAACAAACCCTGAACTCACTGCAGGGTCGATATGAGGAGGAGATGTTGGCTCGGGAAGAAGCAGACGGCAAGTTGATAGAGGCCCGTCGTGAGGCTGATGAGGCAGCCTTAGGAATGGCAGAGCTAGAGAAGAGTGTGGAAACTCTGCTGGATGAACTGGCTTTCCTCAAAAGAATCCATGAGGGGGAGGTGGCTGAACTTCAGGCTCAGGTCCAGTTGGGGGTCCAGGTAGCCGTTGAATCTGAAGCCGCCACTCCGGATCTTTCTGGTGCTCTCAGGGACATCCGATCCCAGTATGAGAGGCTGGCTGCAAAGAACATGAAGGCAGCTGAGGAGTGGTTTAGGGGAAAGGTGGGTTCGCTGACAGAAACTGTTGCTCAGCACAGCAATGCAGTGAAAAGCTCAAAGGACGAAGCAGGCGAGTACCGGCGTCAGCTGCAGGCCCGCATACTAGAGATTGATGCATGCAAAGGCCTTAATGTATCCCTGGAGAAGCAGCTGCATGATATGGAAGAGAAGCAGAGTGCAGAGATAGCTGCCATGCATGTAAGTAGTAGCACACTGCAGTATTATGTGATGCTTCTTTAGATTCAGTACATTTAGGTTACTCACCTTGCTTTTTATTAAGGACACCATTGCAGAGTTGGAGAATGAGCTGAGGGGGACCAAACAGGAAATGGCACGCTACCTTAAGGAGTACCAGGACCTGCTCAATGTCAAAATGGCTCTAGATATTGAGATTGCAGCATACAGGTAAGACTAAAATGCACCTGTGTAGACCTTCTGAGTGTGAAACATATGACTGTGTTTCTATCAATTTCTGTTGATTACAAATTGTTAAATGTCACTGTTTCATTTTGGTTTAATGTTAATTATATATTTATTTCATAAACTCTAACAGAAAAACAAAAAACAAATAAAATAAAAATTTGACTTTTACTGTTGTAAAAAAACTGTCACATTAGAATACAGTTTGTTGAATATTATTTATATGTGTGGCAATTAAACATGTCCAGGTGCATACACAATGGCATATTTAGTTATTTGAAACTTTGAACATTTTTAATAAATGCTTCAGTATGATTTTAAAAAATGTACTATTTTATAGCAAATTTTGAGTTTGTTAAGTTATTTTGGAAGGCATAATTTTCTCTCATCATTTCACAGCCCACTGTTCTAGCTATGTATACGTATATATCTAAATTTAGACAGTTTAATTTCTCCTAAAATTGTGGTATTTTATATTGTCCCATTTTTTATTTAACAGAAAACTTTTGGAAGGTGAGGAGTCTCGCTTCAGTGGGGGAGGGATTGGGGGTATGGCCTCCCTGTACAGCCACACCCTGTTGGGACCCTCCTTTGCTCGGCCCATCCTCTCCAGCCTCAGCTCTGGCACGTCTTACCTGATGACCTCCCACCTGCTCAGCTCCAGCACCACTGAGGGCATCATCTCAGCCAGCCACGCCCAGCAAGAGGAGGCCGCACCCCCTTCAGACGAGGAGGCAGAGGAGGGACAGGCTGACGAGGAGGAGGAGCGGAAGGAAGAAGAGGGTGGAGAGGAGGAAACAGTAGAAGAGGAGGAGAAAGAGGAAGAAGAGGGAGGAGAGGAGGAAAAAGAAGAACAAGAAGAGGAGGAGCAGAAGATAGAGGAAGAAGATGAAAAGGGGGAGGAGGAGAAACAAGCGGAGGAAGAAGTGAAGGAAGATAAAGAGAGCAAAGAGGGAGAAGGTTGGTATTTTCTTATTTTATTTTATTTTTCAATGCAGTAAACTATTTATAATTAATGTCATTATGGATTATGGTAATACAAAACCTAATATTTACATTTAGGTGGTGATGAAGTCAAGCAAAATGAGGAGGTTGACCAGACTCCTGCTGCTGAGGGAGAGAAAGAAGAACCAGATGATGGAGTGGAAGCTGAGGTTAAAGCAGAAACACAAGAGGTAGAAAAAACAGAGGGACCAGACGACAGCGCTGAGAAGGCCAAAGACGGAGAAACAGCAGGGAAGGAAGAAGCTAAAGAGGCTGAAGAGATAAAGGAGAAGGGAGAGTCAAAAGAGGGTGAAGGGAAAGAGAAGGGAGAATCCAAAGAAGGCAAAGAGAAAGAGGTGAAGGAGGAATATAAAAAGAGTGAAGAGAAAGAAGACAAAACTGATGCCAAGGAGGACAAAGCTGATGTCAAAGAAGCTGCCCCAATAAAAGACAAGGAGGATGCTAAAAAGGAGAAAGTTGAAGAAAAAACAGCTGAATCAAAAAGCACAAAAGATAAAAAGTGAATTCAGCACAATTTGATTGTCATAGTGCAAATTACAGCTCAACGATCAAATAATATCTCAGCGCTGGCAATCCTGCTTGTAAACATGGTGCTCAATATAACAGTGTGAAAACACTGACAGCAACAAATCAAGCTAAACTGCTTCAAATGTCAAAATAAATAACCTATAAATGTCTGACTGCACAGTTCCTCGTGTCTGTTACTACTGAATGATAAGTGAGCGTTTGTGTTTTGGGGGAATAAATAAAGAAATACGTCTTTAAGCCTTCTCTATTAGTTTATTTGCAGAACTCCCTCAGTAAGTGCACTTATGTAAGCAGTGCCTGTCTAATAATCAGATTCTATGTGTGCTAAAAGTTATTTTGCAAAACGTGATATACTGTATCCTATTGAGATCCTTTTTAAAAACAATGTTAAGCAGACATTAAAACCAGTAATATCCTAAACTCAACAGATACCTTGGATCTATGTGAATAGTAAACATCTCCTTAGTTTAATGACAAACCAAAAACAAAACAAAAAATCCACTGAGATGCTGCGATGTGATCATTAATAGAGTTTTCATTTTTAAAAGCCCTTCAATATGTCTGAGTTAAAACTGCTCAAACAGTATTCTCTCTCCACAGTGGTAAATCCTTTAAGTATTGCAAATATCCGACAGAAGTAAACAAATGGGCCATTTTGGTTTAGAGGGCGAATATCTTTTCACATAGGAAAGAGGTGTTAAAGTTTCTACAATTGATGAATTCAGCTTTTAAAAATTGCTTTAATTATTTATTCATGGGGTGAATCTAGAATGGGGACCAATCATTGGCCACCCTACCAGGTTATTTGTTATTCCGACGTCCATTTAATTGACCACCTCTGGAACAAGCAGTTCCCCTCTAAACCAGAGGGTGGCAGCAGTGATACCATCATGGTGAATTCCCTACTTTGACATTTTAAGGTTAGTTTATAAAAAGTATAGTAGAGGATCTTTCTGACATTTTTTAAAAGACCCGCCCTCTCCACCCTAAAAAAGAATGCACATGCACAACTCTCTTCCCACTCCCGAGAGAGAACGCCTATTAAACATGTGCGTGAGCATGCACAAGCCCATTTCTCCTTGTGCACGCTTGGTTAAAAAGTTGCCGTTTGCATTACTCATATAAGCTTACGTTCAAAAAGAAGATTTGCAATCTCTCCACTGTGTCAGACTCATTGCCAGTAAGTGAAAATGGGGACAAGCACGTAGGACGGCCTTACGTAAACATATCATCAGCGTATACTGTACTTACCACCAGAGCTGGCTAGCTCAAGTGGTAAGTAACCCATCCTGCAAACAGGAAGGCTGGGTTCCTATCCCTGCTGGGGGGAATGAGCTGCCAGTGTGATTCCTTAGGCAAGGCCTACACACTAAAACCTGCTCTGGTTTTAGTGTGGGTCTGGCCTAGTGGTTAGGGCATTGCTCTTGCACTGGCTCCATGTGCAAAGACCCTCTACCCCCACACTGCTCCCTGGGCTATACAATGGCAGCTTACTGCCCCCCAAAGGGAATGGGTTAAATACAGACGGTTCATTTTGTTGCTCTGTAGTGTGACAGTTTAATGACAATAGTAAAAAACAAAAAACAATTAGCAGGACCAATTAGATTTATCCAATTATCCACACAGAAAAAGAAAATTCTCCATTATACCTTTAACTTATTCATGACGCAATATTGATTTTCTACATGATTTTACCTTAAAATCATGTAGCAGGATCTATGGAGGACCAATGCGGACATAATTAAAAATGCATAACATAATGGCTTGTAATTCAAATTAGTTAGCCATTAAATGAAACAAACGGATAAAAAAAATAGGGATAAATATTGAAATTCAATTCAATTCAGTTTAAAATTCACAACACATGAAATGGTAAATTATTTTGAAATAATTATATTTATCATTTACTTTAACTTTTCATTTTTTTCTGCACTTTTGTTCTAATTATTCATTTAAATAATTAATATTTATTCTTTGCTTTTTTACTGAAATGCTGTATTTTTTTTAACTTATCTATTTCAAGTAAATTTATTTTTGCTTTATTTCTCCCAACCCTTTTTATTTCTTTCTGGTTTTTTGACTGAAAACAGTTTTTCCACCTTTTATATTATTTTCCAATTATTTTATTTTTAATAATTCTAAAAACTCTAATAACTATAAAAAATATATTTTCTAATCCAAGTATTTTCTGAGCAAACAGATATCTCTTAAGCCATTTATTTCAATCTCTCCTTTTTCTGCCACTTGTTTTTCTACCTCCTGTATTTCCTCGATGTGCAGCTAGCTTTTATTGTAAAGCCTACTGTCCAAAAACTCAAAAAAAAAAAACTACTCGGAAAAAAAGAAAAAAGTTAACAAGAAAAAGTTACAGATGGGCTATTTTCCAAATCTAATCAAATCAAACATAATTTAGAAACGGATTAATTAACATAATAAAACCTGTTAAATGAATGCAAAGAAAAATCCACAATAATATTAATTTTGAAGCTATTATACAAGGAATATTTCTCTCCTGATAGAGCTCTCTGATTCATGGCTGGTAAAAACTCATTTCTGTCTGCTGACGTAAGAGGGAGAACCTGTTTTGCAGCTAGCTCATTATTCGATAATGGAAATGGATGAAAATATTTCCCTGATCGTCGGATCTACTGCACCCAATTTGAAAGCAGCTGTGGACCTATAGGAAACCTAAATAAGCTGACGCCTCCGTATGGGGTTTATAGCAAAAAGCTGCAACTCAACGTGAAGGCATAGCTGTATCCTTATCCATGAAAACCTCAGCAGATGCCCATAATAAAACCACTATTCCAGCTCTACGTTTTTCTCCTGCATACGTCACCTCGGTTTTCTCACTCAGTCACTGAGCGGCACTAGAGTCCTCTGAATGGAGGAGAATTTTTGATGAAAACAATTTTATGCAGGTGAACTTTAAATTATTACATTGATCATTCACATTCACATTTGAATTCTACAAAAAATACTAGAAAAGGTCAAAATTGTCTCAACACTTTAACCAAAAGGGGATAGCAATTAAGTATTAACAACAATATACTATTATTAAAGAGGACTAATACAAAAATATGTTCTTTTAAAAACAGTTCAATGTTTTATGTGGGAGAATTGACCTCTGCATTCATATAGGAATCAAATCAAGAACAACTGCTTAACCCATTTAATGTGCAGAATATCTTGATGTCAGGGTTCTGCCCTCTGTTTAGGTTTATTTTTAGTTTCTTTATTATTTTGTGTCTTCAAGTTGCTTTCTGGCAGTGTTGTGTTCTTGAGTTTCTCTCTGTTACCGCTTATGCTTGTTTCTTTTCCCCTTGGCTCCTTTCTAGTTAGTTCTATTCACAGCTGCTCCATATCAGCTCATTAGCTCATCCTTTGTTCTGTTCCCCATATATAAATCACCTCTGCAGTTCCACCTTGCTGGTTTCTTATTGTTTTGTTGCTCTGTTGTTACTTGGCTCCCCATGTGTATTCTCCCCTGACATCTCCTGGTTTTTGGGGGGTTTTGTTGGGTTTTGTTACTGTTTTCCTTTTTTTTTTTTTATTAAATGAGCAAGAATCATCTCTGCTTCCTCCTCTCTGCATTTGGGCAAAAGCCTCATGAAAATCTGGTCCGTCTTCAGTGACATATCTGGAAAATATAGTTGTTCATGTTAATTTTCCTGCTGGTTCATTGTGATTGGTGTAGATGGACCCTGCACTGGTTTTGGTGCCTATAAGTTTTCAGCCACTCATTGTACATTGGTTCCTGCCTGGCCTCCTTTAATTAAAGTTTTCTGAAACAGCCACTGGTTTGTTGCTTGGAAACATACGCAGGACAAAGAAGCTACTATCTTACATCACATTATCTTTTATCTTTGATATTTTATTTAATTTAATTTTTATATAAATAAATATACACTGTATATGTATTTAAAAGTACTCCCCCTTATGCTAAACTAGTTAGTCTCTAAAAGGAGAATATTGTTTAAACAAACTCTATTCTGTAAATAAACTTTAAAATACTCTGTCACTCTTTACATTTTTAAAATAATAGGTTGCCCTTTTAGCATCTCCATCTTGATTAAACAAAGGTCCTTTTAGAGCCAAGAGCTTCTTAAATCCAGGTCAATATGTTGAAGTCTGCTTTTAGAAGATTTCCAATCAGAAAAGGGAAACATCTATTAGCCATAGAGCTAACAGATCCCCCCCCCCCCCCCCCCCCCCCCCTTTGCTAATGTCACTGCAGTTTTAATGTTACAAGTTTCTAAAACCTTGTTCACCCTCCATAGCAAATTAGCTCTAGAACTGTCTATTTCATAGAATACCTAATCTCTGCCATCTCCAGGTTTTGGGATACAGGGGCCCACTAAAGCTGACAAAGATTAAATGTCAGCTGGATCACAATCTCATCAAATATGAATTGGTTGAAAAGTAGCAGGAAACCTGATCTCCATACCAAACAAAAAGCTGTAGAATAGTTTTGCTGATACTCCAGTGCTATATATTGCACCAGAATGAAGCATCCGCCATATTTATTGCCTTAAATTGTTTGTTCTATCAGTTATTTCTACTAATGGGGGCAGTAATTAAACTGTAGCATCAAGGACACTAAATTAAATAAATATTTTAAGGGTGTCTTAGCAGTGTTTCTTCTTTAAAAAAGATTAAACAAAACTGCAGTATTTAACACTTTTAGAAGAATATTTTTTGGGCAATTATTCAAAAATTATATCAAAAAGAAAAAAGTTTAAACTTTAACATTAAATGCTTGCTACATATTAAGAGCTACGTAAATCCAAGAATCCCCATAGCAATCCAGACATAACTCAAGCATAATGGTACAAATAATTACAAGACAATTCTTTTTGTTTTGTTATGATATTTATTGAGCAAAGGCTGCTGGGAAATAAATCAAGATGAGTAAAGATATGGGACTGCAAACAGTAGCACCTCATTTATTTCTGTAATTAAATTCAAGTTCATTCTATGCATACAAGGATGCACAAATCATTTACAGTTACATTTGTCTAAGTTGCTCTCAGGTAAACAGAACAGACAGTGATAGAAAGCATGTTTAAGGCTAGGAGTTTCTTTAGATTTGTTAAGCTGTCATTGCTTCAGATACTGGATGTATAATGGTGTAGTTATGTGTTTCTTCACCTAATGTTTCATATTCATTATTACTGTTTCTGGCTCAGATGGCATCTTCACATGTCAAGTAAGGCTTCTTCAGAAGAGTGCATGTCTGGGCCAAGGACCCCCCCTGCCTAACCCCAACCCTTTTTTACCTAAACTCAAAAAATCTGTCCCAACAATCTCACATTACATTTTCTTTAAAGTGCTTCCCTACCAAGCATACAGATAAGAGAGGGCAGTACTCCACTCCTCTGAGCTAGCATGCAGATACACCATCCCCCCTACTTCTGAGCTCACCTTATAAAAGCAGAAAGAACCTAAAATAGGATAAAGTTCCTCAGTCATTTGCTGTTCACCGCGTCAGTAGCAAAGCTTGCTTAAAGCTTTCACTCAGCATGCAGGTTTGAAGTTTGTCGCATTTTATTTTGGCTTCTCTCTATAATTTGCTTTTAGTGTGATTTTGTTATTACATCGCTCTAGCTGTATGGATTTCATTGTTACGTTAGTTCTTCGTGGATTGCTTATGTTCTCTCCTCTGCCTTGCGCCTCTCTCAATTTTGCCCCCTCCTCTTCTCCCATTTTGTCTAAGCTGACCCTAGTCCACTCATTCAGCCTCTGTCAGTGGCTTGACGGACTGCTTCTCTGTCTTTTTGCCAGAGACCAGCTTCTCCTGCTGCAACTCTTCCAACTCCTTCACTGTTTCTGTCACAGTGATGGATTTTGTGACATGCTTGGACCCATCCTCTCCAGTGGTGATTGTCTCCACGGTCTTGGTGATCACCACTTTCTGGCTGCCGTCTTCTTTAACTGGGCTCTCATCTACGCCATTAGCAATCACGTCTGTATCTTTGCTCTCTGTTTCATCTGGGCTGCTCTTCTCTACCTCGCCGTTCATTGCGACGTCTTTCTTTTCCACCTTCTTATCATCTGTTGAATCACTCTTTTTTTCAGACTTGTCTTCTTTTGGAGCTTCAGCTTTGGTGGTATCAGACTTAGGGGACTCAGATTGTGGTGAGCTAGGCTTCTGGGATTCAATCTTAGGGGAAACTTCTTTGGGCGATTCAGGCTTTGGAGAAGCAGACTTAGGGGATTCAGCTTTAGGAGACTCTTGTTTGGGTGATTCAGATGTAGGAGAAGCTGGTTTGGCGGATTCAGACTTAGGGGGACTCTGTTTCGGGGTTTCAGACTGTGGAGAACTGGGTTTTGGGGATTCAGACTTTGGGGAACTGGGCTTTGGGGATTCAGACTTTGGGGAACTGGGTTTTGGGGATTCAGACTTTGGTGAAGAGGGTTTTGGAGATTCAGTTTTTGGGGAACCTGCCACTGGAGATTCAGATTTAGGAGATTTTGATCCATCTGTTTTTGAGGCCTCTTCCTTGCTGGCTTCAGTTTTTGAATCTTCTGACTTAGCCACAGCTTTTTCTGATATGTTTACTTGCTCTTCCTTTGCATCCTTTTCATCTACCTCTTTGCTGTCCTCTGCATCAACTTTTCCTTCCTTTTCATCTTCACCTTTTGATACTTTGTCTTGTCCTTCTTCTTCATTTTCACCACCTTCCTCTTCAGCAGCAGCCTCCTCTTCTCCTGCACTACCCTCTTTTTCATCACCCTTCTCTTTGTCAGGAGAGGATTTTGACTCTGGAACTTTTGAGCACAGTACAGTTTCCTCTACCTCCTCCTCCTCCTCTCCTCCTTTCCCCCCCTCTTCATCACCTTCCTCTGCCTCACCCCCCTTTTCTTCTTCCTCCTCTCCTTCCCCTTCCTCCTTGTCCTCTTCCTTACCACCCTCTCCCTGACCTTCTTCTCCCTCATCATCTCCTTTTTCCTCCTCATCTCCATCCTTAGAAGGGGCACTAGCACTAACTTTGGCTTCGGAGGCAGCTACAATTTCCTCTTCGTCTGCTTCATCTGCAGCATCCTGCTCTTCCTCTCCCCCATCATCCTTCCCTTCCTCCTCCTCCTCCTCTCCTCCTTCTCCGGGTGCGGCCGATAGCTCCTGTGCTATCTCTGCCAGAGCCTCATCAATATCTGCCTTGTCATCCTCCACCCGTGTCTCCTCTATGATCTCCTCCACAAACTTGTGCTGCACTCTCAGCTTTGAGGAGTCTGATTTAGGTTTGGAGATTTTGCTGGAGGTAACAGCCTGGCGATAAGGAAATGTGCTAAAGTGGGTTTCCTCTCCCTCAAGGAGTTTCCTAGTTAGAAACAGAGTGGATTTATGGTAAATTTGAATTATTTATTTGTCTAAAACCAATGAAATAATTGGAAGTATTGTTTTAGTACTCTACCTGTATGCAGCAATTTCAATGTCCAGGGCCATCTTGACATTCAGCAGGTCCTGGTACTCACGGAGATGGTGCGCCATCTCCCACTTGGTGCTCTTCAGTTCATTATCCAGCTGGTGGATTGTCTCCTGAGAACAAAACAAACAGCAAAAACAACTGATAAAGCATAGCAGAGCTATTTTCTTTGCACAACCTGTTGTCCAACTGCGTCTTTATTAATTATTTTTTGTGAACTTGTGAATAATTGCACTGCAGTAAAACTCCTTCTCTAATGTATTCTGACGCAATTCAGCATTCTAGAGATGCTGACCCTCTGTTCAAGGGTAGCCTCTAACACACCACCCCCGCCCCCTCCTCAAACCTCTGAGCCATATGATGCAAGGACAGAACCAATGAAGGCATCGACCCATGCTTCTGACTCAGCAAGAGAGGAATGGGGGGTGGGGAGGGGGGACTGCGGAGACTGTTTTTAATCACTTGGAAATCTGCCAAGCTCATAAAAGCAAAGAAAACCCGCAGTAATAATGACGGTGGAAAACAGTTAGCCCTATAGAGTCAGAGTAAATTTTTGTTATTTGTATATATATATATATATATATATATATATATATATATATATATATATAAATGTGTCAAATAAAATATCTGCGTCACCATGGCAGAACTCTGAGTTTTAATGCGCAACCCAAACATTAGCCCTTATATTAAATATTTATCACACATTTAAGAAAATGATCGAAGTTAGAAAAGGGTGATAGTATTTTTATTTTTAAGTGAATAAAAATAACTGTTCAGAGTGTCTCCCTACCTGAAGGCTGGACAGGTCGCTGTTGTGTCGGTCCTCGATGTCATTCAGCTGCCGCTCCAGAGAGTCCTTCATACCGCGGACGGACTCCAGCTCCACCGTCTTCACCTGCAGCTGGCGGCGGTAGTCGGCTATCTCATCCCGGGCGGACTTAATCGCGTCCTTGTTCTGCTCCGCAGCCTCGGTGAGCTTGGAGTAGCGGCAAACGAACCAGCTCTCCACCTGCTGCAGGTTCTGGTTGGAGTGTCCTTCCAGTTCGCTCCGTAATTCCCTCAGAGCCTCGGTGATGTCGGTCTTCTGGAGGTCCTTTCTTTCCACGGTTACCTGAGACGCCTGGATCTGGGCGATGAGGTCGCTCACCTCTTCCTCGTGGTTGTTCCGGATGAAGGCGATCTCATCCTGCAGCGACTGAACTTTTTTCTCCAACTCGGACTTCACCAACTCAGAGTCACCGGTGTCCTTCTTCAGTATGCGGATTATTGCTTCTGTCTCCTCACGGATGCGAGCCTCCTCCTCGAAGCGGTCCCTGAGCCGCTGGATGTCCTCCTCGATGTGTTCTGTATCGAGCTGGATCTGCGCCTTGTCGCGGTGGATCTGATCCAGGACGGTGCGCAGTTCTTTCAACTCCTGGTCATAGAGGTCGTCCAGCTGGGTGCGGGACACCTGCTTTTGACGCAGCGCCTGAATCTCAGACTCAATCTGCTTGTTCTGCTGCTCCAGGTAGTGAACCTTGTCGATATACACAGCAAATCGGTCATTGAGCCCCTGGAGTTGCTCTTTTTCGTTAGATCGCTTGTAGTCACCGTTCAGGATGGAGGTTTGACTGTAATCAACGCTGTCGGCGGAACTCAGCACCGTTGAGCCGTATGCCCGGGGCGCCGGTGCGTTCACGGTCCTCTTGTAGGATGCGGTGACCGTGGAGCTCGGGCTCGTCCGAGACCATGACTGGGAACGAAAGCCGCTTGAGGGGGTACCGGTGGGGCGGCCGTAGCCATAACTGGTTGTTCTCGTATCCATAACTCTCCTGAATGGACTCCCTATCGTGTCCATCGTGTAACTCATCCGGTCAGGCTAAAGTAGAGGAATGAAGTGAGACAATGTTGGAGATGTAGAGGCGTGTGGGTCTAAATATATATATGTGTGTGTGTGTATGAGTGTGTGCGCAGATGAGGGGTGTATGGCTTTCACAGCGACTGAGAGCCCCTCCGTCTTCTCTTTATATACCAGGGCTTCTACCACTAACAAGGCAAGTCCAAGCAGTTTAGCGTTCCTCCTATGAAGGAGGGGAGGGGATGGAAAGGAGCGTCCCCCTCAGCTTGTGTGCTGATGTTCCCGGGACCCACTCAGTTTGGATCACGTGGCACGGTGGGTGTGGGATTTAGGATCAATTGAAAGAAAGACAGCAAGGTGGTGTGTTTACATGCCTTCCATTATAATTGCTGATGCGCCCTAATCATTTCAGCACCACAGACAGCGACAGTCAGATGTCACTCGTTTCCCTGATTTAAGACAAAAGCAGAAATTTCTTATTACAGAAAATTGACAAATAAGGGTAATCTCTCACTATTCTGCTGACAATTGCTGAGCCATGATCTGCATGCAACAGTCTCATGCTGATCTTGTCACTTAAATTATTCAAATTAAGGTTAGGTTAACAAATTAGCAGTTTTCACTTGGTGTGCAACTGCAATCAGTTCAAGGGCATAGGTTTGATTTCAAGTTTGGTAGGGACACAATTGGTCTTCAGTTTCATTGGTCTGTCATTGGTCCTATGCAAAAATATGCATGCTCTTTTTTATTTCTTAATGTGAGCATCAGGGCACATTTTGTTTAAAGAGAATAGCAGCATTTCTTGCTACATTAATACAAAAAATCTTCTTTAAGGAACCTTTGGCTAAAAATAATCGACAGACAAATCAATTAGCAAAATAATCATTAATCGCAGCCCTAATTTTATGGTAAATTTCCAAACACATTTCTTCCATAATACAGCACTGAAAGGCAGCTGCTTCACCTTGAGGCTGCCCTGCATAATTATATCTGTGTTTCCTACAATCATATAACGTTTCTATTATACAAGTGCATTTTTAATAGTAAAGGATTAAACACAACCTTGCAGTATTGTAAATTATAAACATGTTGTTCACACTGAATTATTGGTAGGGACAAGTAGATCGATCCAAAATGTTGGAATTAGGCAGACAAGGCCCAGGAAGCATTCTGGAGGTACAGGTGTTTCTCAGCTCAAGGACTCCGAGTGGCAGTCCAAGGTATTGAAACCCAGAAACAAGTGCCTTGCTGTAATGTTTTGTACTAAAAAATAGAGAACGGTTACACAGATACACAATTCTGCGTAAAATCCCAGAGTTTTGCTTCTTCTCCACGTCTTTAGATATTGTAGTTTGCAATATACAGTGGGGCAAAAAAGTATTTAGTCAGCCACCAATAGTGCAAGTTCTCCCTCTCAAAAAGATGAGAGAGGCCGGTAATTTTCCTCATAGATATACCTCAACTATGAGAGACAAAATGAGAAAAAAAAATCCAGAAAATCACATTGTCTGATTTTTAAAGAATTTAATTGCAAAATATGGTGGAAAATAAGTATTTGGTCAGTTACAAACAAGCAAGATTTCTGGCTCTCACAGACCTGTAACTTCTTCTGTAAGAGGCTCCTCTGTCCTCCACTCGTTACCTTCATTAATGGCACCTGTTTGAACCCGTTATCAGTATAAAAGACACCTGTCTACAACCTCAAACAGTCACACTCTAAACTCCACCATGGCCAAAACTAAAGAGCTGTCAAAGGACACCCGAAACAAAATTATAGACCTGCACCAGACTGGGAAGTCTGAATCTGCGATAGGTAAACAGCTTGGTGTGAAGAAATCAACTGTGGGATCAATTATTAGAAAATGGAAAACATACAAGACCAGTGATAATCTTCCTCGATCTGGGGCTCCACGCAAGATCTCACCCCGTGGGGTCAAAATGATCACAAGAACGGTGAGTAAAAATCCCAGAACCACACGGGGGGACCTAGTGAATGACCTGCAGAGAGCTGGGACCAAAGTAACAAAGGCTACCATCAGTAACACACTACGCCGCCAGGGACTCAAATCCTGCAGTGCCAGACATGTCCCCCTGCTTAAGCCAGTACATGTCAAGGCCCGTCTCAAGTTTGCTAGAGAGCATTTGGATGATCCAGACGATGACTGGGAGAATATCATATGGTCAGATGAAACCAAAATAGAACTTTTTGGTAAAAACTCTACTCGTCGTGTTTGGAGGAGAGAGAATGCTGAGTTGCATCCAAAGAACACCATACCTACAGTGAAGCATGGGGGTGGAAACATCATGCTTTGGGGCTGTTTATCTGCTAAGGGACCAGGACGACTGATCCGTGTGAAGGAAAGAATGAATGGGGCCATGTATCGTCAAATTTTGAGTGAAAACCTCCTTCCATCAGCAAGGGCATTGAAGATGAAACGTGGCTGGGTCTTTCAGCATGACAATGATCCCAAACACACTGACCGGGTAACGAAGGAGTGGCTTCGTAAGAAGCATTTCAAGGTCCTGGAGTGGCCTAGCCAGTCTCCAGATCTCAACCCCATAGAAAATCTTTGGAGGGAGTTGAAAGTCTGTGTTGCCCAGCGACAGCCCCAGAACATCACTGCTCTAGAGGAGATCTGCATGGAGGAATGGAACAAAATACCAGCAACAGTGTGTGAAAACCTTGTGAAGACTTACAGAAAACGTTTGATCTCTGTCATTGCCAACAAAGGGTATATAACAAAGTATTGAGATGACCTTTTGTTATTGACCAAATACTTATTTTCCACCATATTTTGCAAATAAATTCTTTAAAAATCAGACAATGTGATTTTCTGGATTTTTTTTCTCATTTTGTCTCTCATAGTTGAGGTATATCTATGATGAAAATTACCGGCCTCCCTCATCTTTTTAAGTGGGAGAACTTGCACTATTGGTGGCTGACTAAATACTTTTTTGCCCCACTGTAATTGTCTCACCTTATCTGCCACTTCAGGAAACAACCTTGATGTTGTTTCACATCCTGCCTTCTTTCTCTCTGTGTGTTTGTCTAACATGGGCAGTTTCAGTTCTTGAGCTGCAACAACGACCCCCCCCCCCCCCCCCCCCCCCCAAACTGTGGTATCTGCATGTTTTCACTGAAGGTTTGGCCTCATTAGCCGATTATTGATCATCGGTCAATCTTGATGACCTTTTTCATTATTTGGTCACTTTGATCAATATGAAACCATTAGTAGCTGTTAGAAGTAATGTGTGAGAAGTGTGTTTTACCTTTTTGTTTAATTCTGTATATCAGCAAAGGGAAGACAAAAACAGCTTCATACACCATACATTTTATAAATGCTGTATGTGTTACCAACTGATGTTTAATCTAGTTCTTTCTCTTAACATAAGAAAAATATTCTTCACTTTCCTGTTCCTCTCTTACCGGTATTCCTCTCGAAGCTTCCAAGAAACAGAGCTAATGTATCAAGGTTGGACAATTTTAGAGTGCTCCAGAGACAGAAGGCAGACAATGAGAGAGAGAGTGAGCTCAACAGACTGAGAGAGAAAGAGAGAGACGGATATAGTGACATCCTTGCCTTCTGTGTGCCTATTTAAAGCTGTAATACATATAGTAAATTACTCCCTTCAACCAACAAGCTCCCCAGTTGATGATGTTGCAGTGTCATTTGGCTCCTTTCCATGACCTGTTTTTCTATTTTTATTTCGTTGACTAGCAATCGCTTGAAGAATTTCATATCCTGTTAAGCTTTTCTTATGGGATCTATTAAGTTCAGCAGCTGTTTGATGAACATGATGTTCTAAGGGTGAGCAGGTACACAACAATTCTGGGCCTCAGCGCATTGCAGAAGGGTTGGAGTGTTTTCAAAAGCCGATGCAGCAGAAACTTGCTCGAACAGCTAAGACAAGCCTATTTTAATCAGTCTCGGTCCATCCCAGCCTGCAACTTGCACAGACACATCCATCGGGTAAGAGAGGCCAATGATCCTCTGTATGAGGTCAAGACCAAATAAACCTGGCCTGGGGAATCTACTTTAAAGGTTAAACATATGATTTCTAAAAAAAAATCCAACAGGGAGCTACGATAACCCTAGATATGTGATACCTTTATCAGAATGAGCTAATTCTGTAAATTAATTGAAATCATTTCAGTTAATTTCCATAGTGCCATTTCACTTTAAAAATAAACTATAGTGAACTAATAACTATCCCAACATAACATTTGGACTGCTTATAGGTTTCTGTCAAGGAAAGCCAGTTGAATGCACTTAGTTACTTACCTAGATAAGCCTGGATGAAGGAAAATTTTTTCTTGCATTTTGTCTTTGACTGCAGGAATCTCTCACACCAAGCATGCATGTAGCAACAGTGGAGAGGAAAAACTCCCTTTTAACAGTAAGAGACCTGTAGCAGAATCTGACTTATTGTGAAAGACCTTCTTGCAAGGCCAACTGCAGGGAGGTAGAAGACACAAAAAACATGAAAAGAAGCAGACATACAAAAGGTAACCGTTAACTAGCTCAACAGGTGGCGCAGTCCAGGGAGGATACAGCCAGGAAGATTAGCTCTGAGCCATTTAGTCAGGGTAAAAGATACAAGACTAAACTGAAAAAATAGACCTAACTCAAACATCCATAAACAAATGTCTCGATGTCATCAGAGCACAGCTTATATTGCATTCTAGGATGGAGTCTCAGTCAAGCAGGAACAGACCAGATGAGGCTAATATGACAAGAAAATAACTGAGGACACCCTAACTATTCATTATTATATGATGTAGTGATTATTGCTCCCTGAACGATGATTTACATACACTGGTAAAGTTTTTTAAGTCAGCATGGGGTTGAGAAAAACAGTGTATATTATGTTGAGGTGAAATTATGCAACCAAACTTCCAGTTTGAATTTTAATCGATACATCTTTATTTCACCAGTTTTCTACAGTCTGTGTTTGACCGAACAGAAAGGCATCAAAGCATGTGTTTTGGTAATACTGTATCTTGCCATATATGTATATATAAACTTATCCAACGATTGAAAAAGTGTGGGAATTTTTGGTACTACAATACATTTGTTAAAGTATTACCTGGCAAACAAGGTTAATTTAGTATGTTTGGTATGATCAAGATGTTCTTACGATTTCCATCTCTAGCCAACTTTATTAAAAATCAAGATGTACACTCTAGTTCATGATACAAGGTATTACAGCTGTTTTGATACGTCATCTTTTGCTTTTGAGTCATCCATAATTTAAGTCATGCATAACTTTTTATTTTATCACTTAAATTCAATATAAAAGTCTCTAAATAGAGTGTTTATAATTTCAGTAAATTATTATGTCAGAATTTCCTCCAGTTTAATACAGAGAAAGATAAAAGTAATTGTTTTTGGCCTAAAAATGTCAAATGGCTGATCAACGCTTTACTGAACTCCATAATCATACTGTAGATAGTTTGTACTTGTGAGCGTTTTATCAAGTCTGAAGGCTCCAAAGTACTATACACTACATTAAGTAATCTACCTATTCACAGACTCATAGTGGTAAGCTGCTTTGTAGCCACAGATACCTATAGCAGACTGACTGAAGCCATGCTGCCACACTATTAACACCGGAGCCCTTTGACTACCAACAGCCAACAAGGTCGGCAAAGTGTCATGCCCAACGACACAACAGCAGAGAAGGATGGAGCAGGAGCTCAAATCCACTAGTTACAGGAACAACCATTTTATATTCTGAGTCAAAGGTACCCTAATATTATTAAATGCTATGTATTGTAGCAGTGACTAAAGTGTAGCTGTTGTCTCCAAACATGTTTAACAACCACTTGAACCTTCACTAATTCAAACTTTTATCATCTTAAAATATTTGGAGAAACTTGTTCCTGCCGTAACAGGACATATAAACTTTTGTGCATGCCTATTTTTAGTGGGTGAGATTACTATACTGTGTCTTTACTCATATCAATAAAATAAAACACTCAAGCATCCAGCTCATCCAATTTTAGCTGCCAGAATCTGGACCAATTCTAGAAATGTGTCACATAAATTAGGTTCCAGAACTGGCTTGGAAGAATTTTCTTAACATCCTAATGTAATGGTTTCTGCACTGATTCTGGCCTGATCACTGAGTCCATGCAGCTGCTCTGCTCCACTCATCTGCAATCAGCTCTGACTGGAGTCACCTGCTTCCAGCACTTTAAAAACCCCATCAGATCTGTCCTCTGTGCCAGATTACCTCAAGCCAACCAGCTACGAATAATCCAGCATCAAAAGAGGAACCTGACCGCCTATCTGTTTCTGACCCGATCTGCCCCCTGACTCCGAGCCTGCCCGAACCCTGTTTGATTCTGTCTGCCTGCTTCCCTCTCTCTGGATCTCTGACTCTGAAAAGCTCCGCCTGACTGCCTGCCTCTCCATCCTGGATAAAACTGGTAAACCTCCCTCAATCTACCCGCCTGTCTTCCTGCCGCCAGTTTGCCCACACAGATCCAGCCCTGCTTTCTGATTAAGCCTCTCAATAAATCTTAAAAAACGTCACTAACCTGTCTGGGTTTATTTGGATCCAGTCTCTGTCTCTTTTTACAGAATAATCTGGCCAACATGGATCCATCACCAGACGATCAGTGGCGTGCTGGCGTTGAGAGATCTATTTCTCAGTTAGAGGCTGGTGTCAGTGAGATCCTCTCACATCTCCGTGACCAGGCTCCACCAGCCGCCTCGCTTCCGCAGGCGTCAGCACCTGTCACCGCATCACGCTCACCGCAGCTGTCAGAACCACGCCTGACCCCGCCCGAACTGTTTAGGGGCGATCCGGACCAATGCCGAGCCTTCCTCACGCAGTGTGAGATCCAGTTCGAGTTACAGCCATCCGCATACCCCTCTGACCGCTCCAGGGTTGCATATGTAATTTCCCTGCTGACCGGTAAGGCAAGACTGTGGGGAACTTCTGAATGGCAAAATGACTCTGATATCTGCCACTCATATGACGATTTCTCCCAGGAGATGATCAGGGTTTTCAGCCCTGTGCTACCATGCCGTGAATCCACAAGGGGGCTCCTAACCCTCAGGCAGGGTGATAAGTCAGTTTCTGAGTATATAATTGACTTTCATCTCTTAGCAGCTGAGAGCCGCTGGAATGAGCATGCCCTGATGGATGTTTTTATTACTGGACTAAATGAAAAAATAAAGGATGAACTCGCCACCCGGGATTTCCCACGGTCACTAAAGGACTTGGAGGATCTGGCAACCCGGATTGACCTTCGACTTATGGAACGTCGAAGGGAGCGCCGAGCAGCTAACCAGTTTCTCCCCAGGTCGTTCTCTGCACCAGCAGAGGCTTCACCCCTCCAAAGCACAGCTGATCCTGAACCCATGCAATTGGGGAGGAGCAAGCTGTCTAGTGAGGAGCGCCATCGCAGGCGTCAATTAAACCTCTGCCTCTACTGTGGAGCAGTGGGTCACTACATTGGCACCTGTCCAGTAAAAGCCAAGGCTCAGTAGGGGGGGGGAGATCCCTCCTGAGCCGCACTACACTCTCTGTCTCCCCAGACCTCTTGCTACCTGCCACCTTGACTGTTTCAGCCATAGCACATAACCTGTCTGTCCTTATTGATTCTGGGGCAGACACTGAATTCATGGACGAGGGGTTCGCCAGAGGACTAAACATTGGACTCCTCCCGGGCTCGTCACCTCACAGTGTCCTCGCCCTGGATGGCCACCGGTTGAACCACTCCCACCTCGTCACGGAGCCGGTGGAACTGCTAGTCGGAGGTAACCATAGAGAGACTTTGACCTTCATAATCATTGACTCCCCACAGGTTCCTGTTGTCCTGGGTGTCACCTGGCTCCGGAGACACAATCCCCTGATTGACTGGAGAAGAGTGGAGGTCATGGGTTGGGCTCCCTCCTGTTCTCAGTCCTGTTTGTTGTCTGCCCAACCTCTTTTAATTGCAGAGAATGAGGTGGAGGAGGTTTACCCTGACCTTTCTAAGGTCCCTGCAGACTATCATGATCTTAAAGAGGTTTTTAATAAGTCCAGAGCCACAGCCCTACCGCCTCACCGTCCATTTGACTGCAGCATTGAACTGCTACCGGGAACAACCCCCCCTAGGGGTCGACTCTACTCTCTGTCTATACCAGAGTCCCAGGCAATGCAGAAATACATAAATGAGTCACTCAGGGCAGGGATAATTCGTCCTTCTTCATCCCCTGCTGGTGCGGGGTTTTTTTTTGTGGGTAAGAAGGATGGGTCCCTCAGACCTTGCATTGACTATAGGGGGCTCAACGAGGTGTCTGTTAAGAACCGTTATCCACTTCCCCTTATGAACTCGGCCTTCGACCAGATCCAGAGGGCCAAGATCTTCACTAAATTGGACCTGCGGAACGCCTACCATCTGGTCCGCATTAGGGAGGGTGACGAGTGGAAGACTGCCTTTAACACTCCCTCTGGCCACTATGAATATCTGGTCATGCCTTTTGGCCTAACAAACGCCCCAGCAGTTTTTCAGAACCTTGTTAATGAGGTTCTCCGTGACATGATTGGGCAGTTTGTTTTTGTTTACATTGATGATGTACTAATCTATTCTGAAAACCTCTCAGCCCATAGGAAACATGTCCGTGCTGTCTTACTCCGCCTTCTCCAAAACCAGCTGTTCGTTAAAGCAGAGAAGTGTGAATTTCATGTCACTTCCATGACCTTCCTTGGCTTCATGGTATCCCCAGGCCGGATTTATATGGACCCAGCCAAGGTCCGGGCTGTCACTGAGTGGCCTATTCCTTCAGACAGAAAGCAACTCCAGAGGTTTTTGGGGTTTGCTAATTTCTACCGCCGTTTCATCCGTGGGTTTAGTCAGGTATGTGCTCCCCTTCATGCCCTAACCTCTAGCAAAGTTAAGTTCCTCTGGAACTACCAGGCTGACAGGGCATTTAAGCAGCTCAAATCCCTGTTCACGTCAGCTCCGGTTTTGGTCTCCCCTGACCCAGACAAGCAGTTCATTGTGGAGGTGGATGCTTCCAGCTCTGGAGTCGGGGCCATCCTCAGTCAGAGAGCCAGTGATGGCCGCATTCACCCCTGTGCATTTTTCTCCAGGAAACTGTCTAGCTCTGAGCGCAATTATGATGTGGGAAACCGGGAACTCTTGGCAGTTAAGTTGGCCTTGGAAGAGTGGAGACACTGGCTAGAGGGATCTAAGCTCCCCTTCCTGGTCTGGACAGACCACAAGAATCTGGAGTATCTCAGGACTGCAAAGAGACTTAACCCCAGGCAAGCCAGGTGGGCCCTGTTTTTTGGTCGTTTTGACTTCTCCCTATCTTACAGGCCGGGGTCCAAGAACAGGAAACCAGACGCCCTGTCCAGGATGTTCGAGACCGGGGAGGAGATTTCCAAGGAGGCTCAGGAGTACATCCTCCCTGACACCGTTAGGTGTGCCATCACAAGGCTCGACCTGGAGGGGGAGGTCAAAAAATCTCTCGAGGGAGTACAGACTCCGGAGGCCTGCCCCAGGGACAGGCTTTATGTCAAAGACTCTCTAATTAATAAAGTCCTTAACTTCTGTCATTGCTCTCGTCTGTATTGTCATCCTGGTTACACTAAGTCAGTCAGAATCATCAGGTCCCAGTTTTGGTGGCCCACTTTGACTCGGGACGTTAAGGAGTTTGTTGCAGCCTGCCCTCAATGCAACCAGGCCAAGGTCTCCAGGCGACCCCCGTCCGGTCTGCTCCGCTCTCTCCCCGTTCCTTCTCGGCCATGGTCTAGCATTTCCATGGACTTTGTCACAGGTTTACCAGTTTCTGAGGGTCACTCTGTCATTTTAACCATTGTTGACAGATTTTCTAAAATGGTCCACCTGGTCTCTCTACCTAAGCTCCCCACTGCCAAGGAAATGGGCACAATCCTGGCTAAGGAGGTTTTCCGTCTGCATGGACTGCCAGCTGACATAGTGTCCGACAGAGGTCCTCAGTTTGTGGCCCGCTACTGGCAGGAGTTCTGCTCTATGTTAGGGGTAACTGTTAACCTGTCGTCTGGTTTTCATCCTCAGACTGATGGTCAAACAGAGAGGATGAACCAAGAGGTTGAGACAAAACTTCGACTCCTCTGTGAGTCCGACCCCACTAGGTGGGTGCAGAACCTACCCTGGGTGGAACACGCCATCAACTCCACTCCCTCCAGCTCCACTGGCCTCTCACCCTTCTATGTGGTGTACGGGTTTCAACCACCAGTTTTTTCTGTCGAGGAGAAGGAGTCAAGAGTACCGTCAGCCCGTCTGTCTGCCCTTAGATGTCTGCGTGCTTGGAGGAGGGCAAGGAGATCCATCATCAAGTCATCCCAGGTCCAGGCTCGAAATGCCAATCGCCGGCGGGCTCCAGCTCCTTGTTACCAACCTGGAGACCGGGTCTGGCTCTCCACCAAGGACCTACCTTTAAAAGTGGATTGCAAGAAACTGGCACCCCGATTCATTGGGCCCTTCCCCATCTCCAAGGTGGTCAATCCAGTGGCTGTCCGGCTTCGCCTCCCTCAGACGATGAGAATTCACCCCACATTCCACGTCTCCCGTGTCAGGCCGGTCAGAGACTCAAGGTTTGTGCCCGCTGCCAGACCCCCACCTCCCCCCCGTCTGATCGATGGGGGTCCTGCCTATTCAGTTAGGCGCATTCTCAGATCCAGGAAGAGGGGCAGGGGCATCCAATATCTGGTGGATTGGGAGGGTTATGGACCCGAGGAGCGCTCCTGGGTCCCTACTCGCTTCATCCTGGACAAAACTTTGATCCGGGATTTCCACAGGGCCCATCCTGACCAGCCCAAAAGGGCGTCTGGAATCCGCCCTTGAGGGGGGGGTTCTGTAATGGTTTCTGCACTGATTCTGGCCTGATCACTGAGTCCATGCAGCTGCTCTGCTCCACTCATCTGCAATCAGCTCTGACTGGAGTCACCTGCTTCCAGCACTTTAAAAACCCCATCAGATCTGTCCTCTGTGCCAGATTACCTCAAGCCAACCAGCTACGAATAATCCAGCATCAAAAGAGGAACCTGACCGCCTATCTGTTTCTGACCCGATCTGCCCCCTGACTCCGAGCCTGCCCGAACCCTGTTTGATTCTGTCTGCCTGCTTCCCTCTCTCTGGATCTCTGACTCTGAAAAGCTCCGCCTGACTGCCTGCCTCTCCGTCCTGGATAAAACTGGTAAACCTCCCTCAATCTACCCGCCTGTCTTCCTGCCGCCAGTTTGCCCACACAGATCCAGCCCTGCTTTCTGATTAAGCCTCTCAATAAATCTTCAAAAACGTCACTAACCTGTCTGGGTTTATTTGGATCCAGTCTCTGTCTCTTTTTACACCTAAAAGGTACTGCATGGTGAGAATACTTAATATCCAATTAAATTCAGTCAACACACTTTATCTCAATACACATTACAGAGACAATTTAATCAAATCATACAGACAAGTTGGTTAAATGTTTTGTATCTAAGGAAATCCAGCTGATTGCAATGACTCTATTACTTAGCAGGATTTGCTTCTCCTGAATGAGAATTTAGCAACAGTAGACGTTCACTTGATTTGCTTACTCTGTGTGGCCGCGGGTAGTTTTAAAAATCTGCTACGTCAGCTGCAAGGCATCCATATAAATACTTTTTAGGTATTGGTAAACTAGCTCAATAGGTGGCTCTGTCTAGGAAAGAAACAATGAAGCATAAAAGCTCCGAGGCACTTTTGACATAAAAAGAGTCAAGAGTCATTCAGGTGGTCACTGTAAAAGCTGAGTCTGTAGATATGTCCCATAGATAGGAGAGAAACAGCACTAAACACCAAAAAAACATGCCAAAATATATTATCTGGAGTTGAAGTTGACCTAAGCAACCCCCCTGATTTCTCCATCCCTCCCTAAATATCAATATACTTTGGCATTGCTATCGACACTTCCAGGTTGAGCGCTTTACCATCTTACTTTTATTTCATATCGTTTTTTTCTTTTTCTATTATCCAAATGAAGTTTGCAGCACAATACTTTGAAAATTGTCTTGTAAAATAAAAAGTGCAAACATGCAAAACTGACTGAAAACTGAGATTTTGTTAAAGTGTTAAACTTCTGCCCTTCATAGGGCGACGACTTACTCGGTTTTGTTAGATGAATTGGTTGGAGCTGCGAGGGCATTGGGATCAGATGCTGAGGTGTGGCAGCTTATGACAAGTTTTAGATATCCGAGTGGTGTGATAATAATGGGTGGTCTGGAGACAGTGATGTCATCGAGTGCATCGACAGTGGAGAAGAATGTAAAAGGCAAAAAGTAAGGGAGGGGTTGCACTAGGCTCTGCAGTTTATCTGCAATGCATCAGTAGGTCCGTTTTTCCTTCCTACCTGAGAGAGTGAATGTATATAGGCCTTTTTCCTATAAGTAATCCTCAACTCAGTGGTAACAGAAATCCATGTCTTTATTTGTGTGTTTGTTGAAGATAGCTGGCCGAACTCCAAGAGCTACTTATTTTTATCTTAGACACATATTGACTGTAAACACATTCACACATGTATAAAAAATATTTCAGAGAAATGGGCATTGGAAATGAATATTATAATTTATTGTAGGACTTGCTGTTATTAATCATGTGGTTTCATATTCAGAAATCAATAATGCAATTATAGAGAAACAGGAATAGAACTGAAGATATAGCTCCATACAAATCTTCTTCTCATTCACTTATCAGCCATAACTGTAAATCCAATAGCACTGCCTGTTTGGTTTATCAGCCATGACAATTCTTTTTTTGTGTGTGTAGCACCTCTCACATATAAAAGCAAAAAACTTTACAACACATAGAAAAACAAAGCAAATTAAACACAACAGTTGATTACAAGCCTGTCTGCAAAAATATGTTCTTAGCTGTGCTTTGAAATAATCAATGAAACGTTATGGTAATAATAATGAAACAAACAACAGCATTTGTAGAGGTCCCAGTGAGTCATGCATCACTACAGACTTTGTTGCAGACTTTTTCATGTTATGATTTAAAAATCCAAGGTATTTTAGTAAACCACCAATAGTTTTCCATAATAATGAAGTTCAAAGGAAATAATGCATGTTTTTTTTTAAGGACAGAGATATAAAACCCCCTTATTTCAAATACCCTAATTTTTAGCTACATTCAGATTATAGTAGGTTATTTGAGATTTGCCTCACTAACCCCCACACACGTTTTTCTGATGCACAGCAGTTTTCTGCAGGTTGGGCCAATCTCATAAAATATGTAGTTACTCTCGGCCTCTAACGTTCAACAATCGAGGTTGCGTGACTCTGAGTTCCATGACCCAAACCAAAGAGATAACTTACTCAGCCGTGACACTACTCCTGTTCTGCTCATAGTAAAGACACTACTGCACTCTCTCTCTTTATCTAAAAAAAGATTTTAAGAATTTTTGTAACAACATTAATGTATCAAATGAAAACAAGAGCCAAAACTAAAAACTAAAATGAAATTAGTACAATATTTTTTTAATTTAAACCTACTGTTATGTATTGTGCTGAGATTCTGTTGAAGCTGATCACTTTGCTTATTTCTTTTTGGTATTACTTTTCTTATTTAATAAAGCCCTATAAAATATGGAATATAGGTAGAGTGTCTATAAGTATAGTAATAAATAAGTAATATTGCCCTTCTAACCCAGGAATTGTGAATAGTTGTGAGATCTCTGTAAAGTAGGATTTCTCCCATAATGAAAATACATAAGCTTTGTAGTCAAGGGTTTATAATTCAAGAAAAGCTTTAAACAAATATTAGTATCTTCTATTGAGATAACCATTTTCACAATTTTACAAGAAATTCACAATTTCTATGTCTGACTATTTTTCGATCATAAGAAATCAGCAGGTGCATCATGCAGGTGTGGTTACAAGCAGTTTTTTTATTTTATACTTTTACTCAGGCAATTAATAGAACAACAAACATAATGTTTTTAAGAACTAGTATTTCTATGCTAAAACCTGTGATAGTTAAAAATAAAAAAGATCAGATATATCTAGAGGCCTGGAAGCTTGAGAATTATTTTCAGTATCTGACCACAAGCACTACTGTTGCCTTCATGTTCAATGCTCTTTCTAGTTCTTCCCTGAGCCATTGGTATTTTCAAATTTCTCATGTTCTTTTTTCTTGATGTTTCAATCAATTGGGATGGCCACATTTATTACTAGGACTGTGCTCTGCTGCTTATCAATAATCACAATTTCCAGGTGGTAGTCAACCTTTTGTTTGCTGTATCCAGAAGTCTCACACGATCTTAATTCTGTAATTGTCCACCACCTTTTGAGATGGCTCCCATTTTGACTTGACCCTTTCACCCTTTGTGATGCTAGATTGTTTCCGGGGCTTTTTTGCCTAGCCTATGGTAAATCTAATCCTCTATTGCTCTGGAGCTCAAGGCCTCTCCCTGTGATGCCATGATCAGTTCCCCTTCTATCTATTGGTGGGATTTCATCATATCAGCCACTTCCTCTTCCAGCTTCCACTGTCTGAAACATTCACTAAACGATTCCTCCCTTGGGGCCATCTTCATGATCTTGGAACATGGATGTTTCATCTTCAATGGTGACTCTGATGTTCACTAGGCATTTGTCTAATTTTTTGTGCTTAGTGTGCAGTCTGTGAATATTGGATTTAGGGTGGAATTCAAGATTCAGGGTGATTAGTTTCCGTGGTTTAACATCAGTGGTCTGGATTTCTGTTGATTTAATGGACCTTGTTCTTACTTCTCAGAACTTACCATATTCATCCCAGGTGTTTGGATGTCTTTATGGTCTTGGGCGATTGTTCTTTCAACCAGTACTTTTTGTGCCTCTGTCATGTGTTGATCTATGTGCCTGCTTGACTTTGCTTCCATGATGCCTTACAGGATCTTCTATGTTGTGGAGAGATAGGTTTTTGGCCGAAAGTTGGTACGGACTGTGCCCTTCTTGGGGTGTTTTATATTTAGGAGTGTCGGGCCTCAGTCAGCCATTCAGGGTGGGTCCGGATCCTCAACAGCCAGGTTTCTTCAGCTAGTAGGTGTGGATCGTGTCTGGGCCTGGTGCTTTCAAATTCTCTCATACCTACAGTCTTTCTTGGAGGTCTGCTGTGGTTATTTTCATTTATAGAGGAGAATAAGAATAATCCTAGATTTCTTTTTAATACAGTTGCCAAACTCACCCAGAGCCATAGCTCTGTTGAACCGTCCATTCCACCTGCTCTGAGCAGCAATGATTTTATGGGATTCTTTATAAATAAGATTGATCTTATTAAAAATAAGATCATAAGCACTCCTCTATCCGCGATTGTACCTGAGGTAGTCATGGAATCTGAACCGGGTTTAGACTGCTTTGATCCAGTTGAACTTTCTGAATTAGCAAAATTATTGCCTTCATCTAAGCCTTCAACTTGTATGTTAGATCCAGTTCCAACCAGGTTATTTAAGGAGGTATTCCCTTTGATCTCCTCCTCCATTTTAGATGTGATTAATCTATCTCTGTTACAGGGATATGTACCTAAAGCTTTTAAGGTTGCTGTAATTAAACCTCTGCTTAAGAAACCGTCTCTTGACCCAGATGACTTGGTTAATTATAGACCTATATCCAATCTTCCTTTCTTATCCAAAATTCTTGAGAAAGTAGTTGCCAAACAAGTTTGCGACCACTTACACCATAATGAACTTTTTGAAGAGTTTCAGTCTGGCTTTAGAGCTCATCATAGCACTGAAACAGCTCTGGTGAAAGTCACTAATGATATTCTCATAGCCTCAGATAATGGACTCGTATCTGTGCTCGTCCTGTTGGATCTTAGTGCTGCATTTGATACAGTTGACCATAATATTCTTTTAGAAAGACTTGAATATTTTGTTGGAATTAAAGGAACAGCACTAGACTGGTTTAAATCTTATCTATCTGATCGAATTCAGTTTGTTTATGTTAATGATAGATCTTCAACACGCTCAAAGGTTACCTGTGGAGTACCACAGGGATCAGTGCTAGGACCAATTCTCTTTACTTTATACATGCTCCCAATTGGTAGGGTTATTAGACAGCATGGGATTAATTTCCACTGTTATGCTGATGATACCCAGCTATATCTGTCTATAAATCCAGATGAAGCTAACCCATTACATAGATTACAGGCATGTCTTGAAGACATAAAAACCTGGATGACTCTTAACTTTCTGCTTCTGAATGCAGACAAAACAGAAGTTATAGTCTTTGGACCAGAGTCTCTGAAAAAGAAGCTGATTAGCCAGTCACTTCATTTGGATGGGATTAAACTGATTTCAGATAATAAAGTAAAAAATCTTGGTGTTATTTTTAATCAGGACCTGTCATTTAAATCCCAGATCAAAGAGGTTTCTAGAATTTCCTTCTTTCATCTGAGGAATATTGCAAAAATTAGAAATCTCCTGTCCAGGGGTGATGCTGAGAAACTAGTCCATGCATTTGTTACTTCAAGGCTGGACTATTGTAATTCTTTACTATCAGGAAGTCCACAAACTGTAGTTAAAAGCCTTCAGCTGATCCAAAATGCTGCAGCCAGAGTTCTGATGAAAATTAAAAAGAGAGATCATATCTCTCCTATCCTGGCTTCTCTTCATTGGCTTCCTGTTAAATCAAGAATTGAATTTAAAATCCTCCTTCTCACATATAAAGCCTTAAATGGCCAAGGTCCATCTTATATCAGAGATCTGATTGTTCCTTATGTTCCTAACAGAGCACTTCGCTCTCAATCTGCAGGTTTACTAGTGGTTCCTAGAATTTCTAAAAGTAGAATGGGAGGCAGATCTTTTAGTTATCAGGCTCCTCTCCTGTGGAACCAACTACCAGTTTTAGTCCGTGAGGCAGACACTCTGTCTACTTTTAAGACTAGGCTTAAAACTTTCCTTTTTGATAAAGCTTATAGTTAGGGTGGCTCAGGTTATCCTGAGCTGTCTTTAAAGTTATGCTGCTATAGGCTTAGACTTTTGGAGGACATAGGGACCCCTATTTCATCTTTCTGCTTCATTCTCTCTCTGTTCTCCTATTCTGCAGAATCTGTTAGTTCAATCTCTAACGTTCTGCTCTCTCTGCTTTTCCTCAGAGTAGCTTTGCCTCGTCTGTTCCTGTTTGGCTGTGACGTCATCCAGGAAAGAAACATCAGTTGTGCTGCTTCCATCAACACCCTTGTTTGTAGATGTTGGAGATTGGCCTGTTTTCCAGTGTGGTCCTGTTTCTCTGGCCGTGGCTGGGTGGATGTGCTCTCTTCATCCTCTGGCATGGGAGCTGCCTTGGAGCTCGTCTGCCTGGCTGTGTGTTTCCTGGACGGGGCCGCCTTTTACAGCTGCTTTTTGTATCTCTGCTTCTGTCTCCTTGAACCCCAGTCGGCCTCGGCAGATGGCCGCTCACACTGAGCCTGGTTCTGCTGGAGGTTTCTTCCTGTTAAAAGGGAGTTTTTCCTCTCCACTGTCGCTGCAAGCATGCTTAGTGTGAGGGATTGTATTTGAGTCAATGAGTCAATGCAATCAACTGGTTTTCCTTAGATAGAAAACTTTGTATCAATTTGACTGTATGATCTGGTTGAACTGTAAAGTGCCTTGAGATGACGTGTTGTGAATTTGGCGCTATATAAATAAACTGAATTGAATTGAATTTAACCTTGTTCAGGGAGGTTTGCATTGTCGGCTCTTTGGTCTTTTGGTGTACCTGTTCAGTCAGGCTATCAATTTGTTGTTTGCCTGTTGCCTCAGGTTAGGGCATCTCCTTGTATTTCTGCAGTTCTGAGAGTTGGTTAATTTCTGTCCATGTTAGGAAAGGACAAAATTGAAAAGTTGTGAACATTGTTACTTCAGTATTCAGTATTTAAACCAGCTTGGTCAGAAGGAAATAGGAAGGATTCCACAGAACTATTGTAAGAGGTTTCTAGAAGGGCACCTAAATACTATGGAAATTAAAGAAAAAAACAAAGGGAAGAACAATCGTCACAAAAATATGATTATTATCATTAATATAATCATTATTAGTAGTTGTAAAAGTAGTATTATTACTACTAGCTCTTTCATGCAGCTAACAAAGACAGATCTCTTTAGACACAAACCTTTCCTGTCCATATTGCTTAACCTTGAAAGTCCAATAAACTAATGACTTTTGATTCTGATGTCATAAAAAATATAACTACAGTGTGCTACAACTACAGTATTTTTTTGTAGCAACATATACAGTTACATAACAGGGTTTAGATCAATAGTTAACAACCCCAAAGCTCACATGATATTCCCTCAACCAATTTCAAATCCTCTTTTTCCAACTCCCCCCCTACCCACCCACCAACCCTCCCTTTCTCTCTCTCTTTTAACTGGATCATGATTCTGCAGCTGAGCCTCTGCAGCATGACTCCACTTTCTCTGCACCTTAATCAGCCTCTACAGCAAATCTCTGACAGGTCTGAGAAATACTGAAGGCAGCCAGACATATACACACATACACTGATAAAGGCAGGTGTAAATACGTCTATTGCTCTAAGAGTTAACTTAAAAGGTTAAAATTGCATTCATGTATTCCTGAAATAATCATTATTGGGTTGGGTAGTGCTGGAAATCATCTACATTCTAGACAGGTAACCCTCACCATAACCCTTTGTAGTCTTGAATATGTAAAACCTGTGTTGTATTCTGCATTATTGCTTCTGAGCTTAGTTGTCTCTGTTTTTTATGATACTTATCAGCAAATCCACAAAAGGCAGTGTCCTTGTCTTCCACAAGTCCCTGGGGAACAATGTCAACCAAAGAGTTTAGAGGTCTCAGCATTTCATGGCCTACCACCTCCACAACTGTTACAGTAATTGCTGCCAGGGATCCTCTAAACTGCTTCTAAGGCGTAAATACTGAATATGAGTCAGACAAGTTTTTATATTCCGCTCATGTTTGATTTAGTCTACCCAAACTGTTTTCACTGGATGTACTCCATCCTCCTACGTCCTTTGTGAGTGCAGTTTTGTTCAAAGGGCTTTTGATTTGTTAGAGCTGATGCCAACCTGATAGTCCTTAGTTGCACCTGCAATGATTCAGCATATTGTAATTTTGCATTCTACAGTACATAATTAATCCTTACAGCACCAAATAGTAAAAACACCTTGATTTAAATTTGTATAGTTTAACGAGGCATAGTCATTCACTATGATTATAAAAGATACCCAAAAACATATACTAATCTTCAAATAGAATCATATTTTCAATCTAAGCATTTGTCCTGATAGTGTGCTTCATCCCTTTTCAGCCTGGAAAGCCTTTTTCCTCTGGGCCTAATCAGCAGACATAAAAATTGTTGCGTGCCACCTGATACCTAACCTGGCATAAGCCAGATTGATACGTGTAGTTCCATTTGATTTGCACATGTAACCAGCTGGGAGGTTTTCTATAGAATGTATTTACACAAGGGAAGGATATTAGGTAAAATATCTTCAAACTGATTTGGTACACTCCTCCTATGTCAAGTTTTTTGCCAATCACAGCAGTAGTAGCAGCAGCTGTGTCATGATCTGGCCTGTTTGCTCTCCCTTAACTGGATATATCTTTCACCTGCCGTTTTCCCTCCCTACCTCAATTATAATTTATTCCTTTCACCTGTTTCTTCTCGGTTATATTCAGCCTGAGCATTCAGGGCCAGATCATTATTTGTTTTCAGTTTGTTTCTGTTCAGTCTGTTCTATTTCAAGGTTCATGTCCTGGATCCTGGCAGCCAGTGGAAAGAGGGTTTTTGTGTCTGTCTCGTCTCCTGATTGTCCACAGTTCCTCCCCCGCGGAGTCCTCTGGGTTTTTGGCTCTATATGTGCGGAGGTTCAGTTTTTATCTCAGTAAACCTGGCTCCAAGGAGGAGACCAGTTTAAAGTTCCTGCATCAAGTTCTGGTTCCACGTCCTGTCTCGGCTACCCTCTGCCACTGAGCCTGCCTGTCTGCACCTGATCCTGTCTGCTCCTATGCATGACCGCCTGGTCATGCTTCCGGTCCCAGTCAGACTCTGAACGCGCCTGGGAGCTCTATGATGCCTGATAGCCTGGATCCTGCCAACTGTCTGTTCCAGCATGATCTGGATCCTGTTCTATCTGTTCCTGTCTGCCTTGTATCCCTGGCCTGCAACTCCTCCGTGGCTGCAGCACCGGGGACAATCTGGGTGACGTGAGTCGCGTCAGCTGTCAGCCTATCATCTGGATTGCACCCCCCTCAAGGGGTATGGACAGAACTGCAAAACCAGAGTGTCTGAGATTGGGCGGTGCCCCGCCCCCCCTCCAGAGAATCTGTGAGCCACAGCTCCACCTTTAGTTTTGTTTATAAATAAATGTGTTGTACTTTCCTACTGGCTGTCTCACCTTGAATACTGGGTCCCTCTGTCCTTGGTTCATGACAAGCTGTGTAATGGCAAATTCTCTATTTGTTTCATGGATTTAACTGATAAATCAAATTCTTTTCAAATCTTGTCAAAAAGAATGCAAAAACATCTTACCATTGACAACTGCTTTTGCTTGTTTTTCCAAAAAGAAACAGAGCTAATACTGGCATAGTCTTCTTTGTTCTACTTCAACCTTCCACCTGTGGTTGACGGCACACATGTCACTGCATTTAATTGGTCCAAGATATTTCTATATCAAGGCAAAGGTATCTGTTGGCTTCTGGCAAGAAGTATTTCGCCGTAATTTGTGAATTTACAAATCTCAAAATAATTCATCTTGCTTGCAAGGTAACCTATTGGCTGAACTCTGAATGTTTCTGCCACTTTAGTTCCTGCTACAGCACCAGCAGTCATCTGGTCTTCCTATGGTATATAGCATAAACACAAAAATGCTGTTTGCAAACAAATTGTGCAAAAGCAGTGTAAAACACAGATATAAAAATATAGCAAGCCTTCAAATCACAAAACCTTGGTATGCAACTACAGTTAGCTACTGGCATAGAAATTGTCATGAAACGGGACTGATGGACCCAGTATTCAAGGCTAGACAGTCAGTAGGAAAGTTCAAAACATTTATTAAATTAAACATAGCAGTACAGATGCTGAGAGCTGTGGATCTTTGGATCCGAGGAAGGCAGGATCCAGCCAATGGACTGCCAAATGAGCTGCAACATACAGCCCCGGTGTTCCCGACGCAGAAACCTCAGTGAGCAGGCAGGAATCTTATTCAGGTAAGGGATATAGACCAGACAGGAACAGTTCTGGAGTCCAGGAGTCCACAGCCCGGTTAGAGGTTCTGATCCGCCCAGGAACAGACACATCCAGACTTCCAGGAATCCACAGAATGTGAATGCAGGTTCAGAGTTGCATGTGTTCTATTTTAAAGGTCAGATTCGTATTGTATTCACATAGCTAAGTGGCCTGGGTCGGATTGGAAAAAATTGGATCTGTGTTGTTCAGACTGCAATGAAAAGATCAGATCCAGGTTGCATATGGGCAAAAAAAATCGCATTTGGGTCACTTCAGGCTGCAGTGTGAACGTAGCCAGAAATGCACTGATGCAGACAGGCAGGCTCAGTGGTTCAGGGACAGAGACATGGTCACGGGAATAATTGCAGGAACTTTAAACTGGTCTTCAACTAGGGGCCAGGCATACAGGACTTAAAACCGACCTTCCGTGCATTCCAAGCCAAGACCCTGAGGGCTCCGCGGAAAAGGGCCGGGGGACAGGAACATGAACCAGGGACTTAGCTAAATCGGACGAAACAAACAAACAGGGATCAAACAATGATCTGACCCTGATAGCTGGGATGAGCCAATTATAAAGCAATAGATGCAGGTGAATAAGATGAGTGCTTATTAAGACCTGGGCAGAGTTAGACAGGTGAATTAATTGAATAATAAAGGGCAGCTATCCGGGCGGATCATGACAGAAATTAGTAAAGACATACTATATCATTATGAAACTATGACAAAATGTTATGATGCAAACAGGAAAACTTGATCATCATTTTACATGAACAGAAATGTCAAACTCAGTTTTACTGAGTATCACAATGTCTTTAAAGGGCTTGTTCTGCTTTTCATTGACAAATTTGGTTTTATTCATTAAGAGCAAATTGCTCTTCATTATAGGTTTTTCCTCCTCTAGATAACAGCTAAAGCTAGTTTTCAAACTTGAAGATAACATATGCCTCTGCTTTACTAGAAGATCAATGGTTTGATGCCTCATGTAAAAAAAAAGTAGTCCTGACAGATAGTGAGCCAAAATGAAGTAAAATAAAATTCTCATCATCCAGTCTCCCCATATAAGAACAGTTTCGATTATTTCAATTCAGTGTGTGACTGTTGATTTATAAGAATGATTTTTATTATCACAGCATCACCTTGAAGAAACAGCTTTAATGAAATGTGCTTAGCTATTAGACAGTCTGGCAAAGCATTTGCTGCAGCTACACGTGCAAATGTCATTAAAACTCTTTATTTTTCTCTCAGGTTTCTCTCCTAGTGGAGGTGTGAGAGAAATACGCACTGAAGTAATTTTCGGAGGAAGCGCATAGAGACAATTCATGGAGGGGTATACCATTAAAATGTCCCATAAATGATTGAGGAGGTCATATAGATATAAATAAGAGACCGCAAAACTGCTTGTGTGGGGGCAAAGACAGCAAAATAGATTGCAGGGGTTGCAGAGGAACAAGGTGATGCATGACTTTGCAGAATTAAAATCCATGACTTCTTGGGACTGTGGCTGATCAGTAGATAAATGAATGGCATTAAAAAAAACAGCAAGTGTAATGTTTTTAACATTCATTAAGTAATCCATCACATTAATTGTATCAGCCACAGGAACAGAGGCTAAATAAATAGAAAGATACCCCAACCTGATTCTGATTGGTTTCTGTAATAGCTGCCATCTGCACAGCAGTGAATCTTTGGCATTCTACTGCTGACCTACTTGCTATACTGCAAGGTTATTGTTCTGTCCAATATTATATAATTATAATTATATAATTAATATACTTGTTATAAACTGTAAACAGAACTTTGAATCTGAATTAAATACCTTTTTTCAAAGAAGATTCCATAAATATTGGGTGGCGATAGATAACCCTGAATGCATTCATGTTGTTTAATACTCTAGGTTTGTCATAAGAAGATAAGAAAACTCCTGATTTGTACTTTAACCATTTTAAAATTGGTGAATAGACAAAATAGTTGACTATGTAAGAGGAAAACATAAATAAAATACACTACTGTAATCTTGTATGGGCCCTGTCTTTGCCTCACTACTAACAACCGCTTCTGCTATTTATAGTCTGCGGACGTCCTGGCTGCATCAACTTGCAAACTAACATGAATAAAAAAAATTTTTCCCAGAGGGCATTGGTACTAGGATATAGAAGACAACTGACACAATCACAAAATACTTGCTGACAACTTATTCTGGTTCAGGGTTTCAACTGCACCCACCCAGGTATCCTATACAGTCAAAGAGAAGAAATATGTGTATAGTGTGTTCAAACATTCAACAAATTCTTGACTCCTCTTTCAAGTTTCTTCTCTTTTTTACTTTGCTGTTACAATTAAATGTTTAAGATGAGTAACCCTAGCCTGGGTGCCATTCCGAACTTAGTCCCGCCCACAAGGTTTGAGGTCGGGAAGTTCGGTCTGGCTCTGCTCCATAGTAGCGCGAGTATGATCGCCCACCCTCTGGCGATCCAATCAAATTGTCAGGGCGGGCTTTATACGATGATGGACAGATGATCAACAGTAACGTAATCAACCATGTGACCAAAGCGCGCTTGGGTGACAACAACAATTGCTGCCGCCGGAGAGTTTAGGTGAGTAGATTCTGCTATTAGGTCTGTTCTAGAAGATATCGACAGCAAATTAATTTTAAAAGAGGAACAGAGAAACGCGATCAAGGCTCATCTTCTTATTCTAGGCGTCCAACTGCACGCTTTGATTTTTATTGACAACAACTATGCATCCCTTAACATACGTCACGCACTCCGTTGCTCTTATTGGTTGTAGGTCTATCCAGTTGAGTGCAGAGGCATTTTTTTTCCTGGTTCATTCGAAACACGCCCCATAATCACAGCTCTATGGAGCAGTATCAGACTCATATCCCTGCTTCCTATAATATATTATTTATGGTACGCCAGCATTCATAACATGTAGGCGAATCACTGTCCACCAGACATCCGCGGTTATATTTTTTATTCTTATATTTTTTTTAAACAAAGCGGAGTGTGTATGACATCATCCGCGCGCACGGCTACCGTTCATTCATCCTGTCCACTGAACTGCTGCTAGTTTTACTCACATGCCTGGAAGATGTCTAGTGCCACTACCAAGGATGATCTCACTCGCCCGGGCTGCATGTCACAACTCCAGTCTGGCGCGCAGATGACGTCAAACACGCGCCGCTTTGCTTTAAAAATATATAAATATAAAAAATATAACCACGGATGTCTGGGGGACAGTGATTCGCCTAGATGCACTAAATAATGCTGAGAATGTAGATTCTGTCATGATACCTTCCCGCTGCACTGCTTTCTCCCTCAGCTCAGACACTTGGCTTAAAACTGCATCACAGTCAGAATCAGGTAAATAGAATAAGAGAATTATACTACATTAGTATCTGATAACATGTCAAAACATGTAAACTTTCATGATTCTTCTGCTTATAAAAAAATCTGAATCGAGAATCGATTGGAACCAAATTTAAATGACACAAGTTGTAAAGTAACTCCTTTGGTCAAATAAATTCTACTTAAATTATTTATTTACTGTGCTGGTTCAGCATTAATCAAGCCAGGGTGTGGTTCATAAAATTAAGCCTGCACAAAGGAAAAGAAAAACGCACACCAAAATGACCAAATCTCACAAGAATAACAACAGCAACCTAAAGTCATGTTACAACTCAAGTTCTCACTAAACAAATTGCTGATGTATGGTCATTAAGTATGCAATATATATTTTCCACACTGCAAAAAGGTCTTAGAGTAAGGGATGGGGGCTTGCCGAGAAGTCAGACCAAGCATTTACATAATGCATGGCTTGTTTATACCGGGCTAGACTCCAATGTCATTATTACATAGCAACAAATGCTGCATTAAGTGCAAATAGCAAAATAAATTGTTGATTAAGTAATACAACTTGAGTTTTCTCTTTCATAGCCAAGACATATAAAACAAGTTTGTAAAATATGTGTGTTTGGATACCGGCTTAATTTTTCATTTGCTCAGTGAGCTGAGAGATAGAGGCGCTGGTCCAAAATTTGTCAGCACTTGGTTGAATTATTAGTATATGAGGGCTCAGAAGTTTAACATGTGCACAGATCAGTGTATGTAATAAGCAGACTCCTCTATCCTTGTAGGAACATTACAACAATGGGTCCAGATAATAGAAAGGGTGTTTAACAAATCCCTAAGGATCTCACTAGGCAATCACTCCCAGTGCAAATACATTTGAAGCATAGCTTAAAGAGCAGGATATAAACATAACAGAGCTTTTTAAACTCCAAAAAGCAATTACACATATCAACAATAATCTTAAGCAACTTATGCTACCCAAAAAACATATTTTTTCTTACAACAAGTCAGATTAGTTTGTGGCAATTTTGCGCAAAATAAATGATGATTCTGAGGAAGAAAGTCATTCAAATTTGACATTAGTTTAACCCTAATGAGTAATTACTCTAGAGCTTACTTTTCAGTGCAAAATATTTTTAGAATCTGCATCTACCATTCCAAAAACAATCTTTGTACATTTAAAGCAGAATATACCTCATATCTGGTCAGACAGGAGTCAGCTAATGTTTGAGCATTGTTTAGCAAAATTAACTTTTCAATCAGTTGACTTGGTTTTCTGCCCAGGTCTGCTTGGTGGAGTGCCACAAGGAAAGAGATCAGACACACAATTAATCCTCATGAGTTCTGTCTGAGCAGCAACACCATTCTGTCACTTTCAATGCAGTGGATAGAGAATGTCTTCATAGAGCTAGAGGAGTATCAATATTCACAAACTCACATATGTGATCCACACATGCACAAGACAAGATCCTCACATGCACAGCAGAATCCACACATTTTAACTTTTTCTGTTGAATTGAAGGTAGAGAGAAGTCCAAATCCCAGCTGCTTCAAACTTAAATGCAAAGCTCTCTGGGGCACCCTCAGGACCATTTCCTGAAATGAAAGAAAACCACACCTGCAAGATCTGAGAATGAGCTTTCCAAATCTTATATACTCTCTCTCGTAAAACTATCACTAACCACTTAATGTTTTGGATTTCATCTCTGTTTTCACTTTGATATATATATATATATATTTAAATATTGCCTTAGTGCTGTAAGTCCTCTGTGTTTATTATTGATAACACTGTGTTGTTTACAGTATTAGATAATTCCTTTGTACATGTATTTGCATTATTATATTACAACTATAGAACCAATATTCTAATAAATGATGCAGATGAATATCTTTGCAAGGATGAAAAGAACTTGGGGCTTCTCTTCTAAAGATAAATTTAAGATTCTTCAGAAAAACTTCTGTTAGACAGAAAAACAGAAAGCAAACTCTCAGAAGCAGGTGTTCTTTCCTGGTTGACTGACTGAAGGCTCTGATTGGCCAAATTGCTGTCTAAGCCACATAACACAATCCTTCATTGGCATAATGTGTTCCCCAGATGATAGAGACATGGGAGTTTGGTACGAAATATGTTTGGTGAATGAAGTTTCTTCTATAAATACAACCACTGAATAATAATCCTTATTATGCTTCTCCCTTTAGTGCTACTTCTTCAAAAGCAAATCTTGTTATTTGAAGTTGGGTTGACTGTTGTGTTGTGATTACCACTGTTAATTTGCCATCCTGGCTCATGGTCTTTTTCTGTGAGGATTCAATATTTTTTTATGTATGGGAATTGTCCATCTTTTGTTTCCCATATTAAAAAAACAACCAATAATTTTAGAATAAAATAAAATCTGTAATGGACTCAGGACTGTCCCTCTGTTCCCTGATTTTCTTATAGCTTCCAATCCAATGCATATGGCAATTATAGAAAATTAATACACACAGATGAAAATACCTTTCAAAGCATAGGTAACCCTTTAAGCTGTCCACATGTCAATGTTTTTTATTACCTTTTTCCAAGACAGACAAAAACAAATTCCTTAAGAGGCTTCATGTTAAATTAATATTTATTAGGAGAATAAAAAAAAACACATACCTTTATGATTTTTCAAACTCTGTAATTCAGTGAAAGGTTGGAGTCAGATAAAAAAAATAATATGCACACCTAGGATAAGGCCATTGGCTGGAAGTGGGATTTTGCTGGGAGTGGCAGGGGGGGAGGCTGCCATTGGGCTGGCGTTCGACTGGGAAGGACCGTTTTTAATGCTGTTGCTGTAAGTCGGACTTGTTCTCTGTGAATGTTGGACTCTGACAGGTCTGTTCTCTGTCACCGGGACTGTTCATAACTTTTATGGACAGGATTTCTAGGTGCAGCCAATGGTCGGATAGGGTCTGGTTTGGGGAACAGTGGATCTGGTCCCTGATTTTTGTGTATTCTTGTGATGTGGTTCTTCTGACCCACAGCATGCACTGCACTGTTTGAGCCAAGTGTGAAACGGATGGGATCACGATCAGCTCCTCCAAGTCTGAGGCCATGGTACTCAACCAGTGAAAAAAGGTGGCCTATCACCTTTAGTTTGGGGACAGGCCTGCCTCAAGTGAATGAGTTCAAGTATCTTGGGGTCCTGTCCATGAGTGAGGGGAGAATGGAGCGGGAGATCAATAGATCAGTCGCTACTAATGCAGACGTTGCACCTGTCTGTCGTAGAGAAGAGAGTAAAGAGCGAAAAGGCAAAGATTTTGATTTACTATTAATGCTACGTTCCTACCCTCACCTATGGTCTTGAAACCAGGGTCATGACAAAAAATACGAGATCCCGGATACAAGCAGCCAAAATGAGCTTTCTCAACTGGATGGCTTGGCTCTCTCTTCACTCTTCACTCTATCTCTTAGAGATAGAGTGAAGAGTTCATTCATTCAGAAGAAGCTCAGAGTAGAGCCGATTCTCCTCACCATCAAAGGAGTTGGGTGACGTGGCTTGTACATCTTTTCTGATGCCCCAAGATGCTTCCCTTGGAAGGTGTTCCAAGCACTTCCCATCAGGTGGACCTAGGGAACGACCAAGGACAACCTGAAGGAAGAGTATATACTGCATGCTAAAGCAGCATCACTGTATCCTGCACCACAGAAAATGGAAAAAAAATAAACTGAATACATAGTAAACTTCCCTCAGTGTAAGAGGGGAGATAAGAAAGAACGAACATATCATAATAAACAAGGAATGGATAACAGAGATGCTGAAGGAGCAGAAATATCAAACTAAATATTATAAAACACTAGAGGGATACAGAGGGTTAATAATGAACAAAAGATTTAACATCCAACTGGTTTTCTTTAAGACAGGTGATATTGGAGCTGTCTGAACTTTGTGGGCCTGCAGTATGAACGGAGTAGAGATAAATTGCTGTTTGGCATTTTCCTTATTTAACCAAGCCAGCATACTGGCTAATCAATACTATGTTCGTTCTGTTAGGTCTGTAGGGTTGTGTTTGTGTGCGTTTTGTGGCTGTGTCTCTTACCTGCAGGCATTTTGGATTCAGCTGGGGACACCGGGTGGTTAATATTTTACCAGTGGTAACAGAATTGTCTGAGTCAAATTTAATGCTCCTCCATCTGTACTTACCATTCTGTCGTTTTCCCTCACAGCTCCCGTCCACTGGTCCCCTGGAAGATCTAACCACTTACCTGCACTGCTGAAGTTGTCTCTTCCTGGTCACAGGCAGCTCCTCTCTTGCCTGCCCCTATGCTGCTCCTCTAAATAGTTGTTCCTGCAAGGTTCACTGGGTTCTCCTGTCCAAATCAGCCTCTCATCTTAGAAGCACCAAGAAACGACCACTTTTGAAAACTTTTCAGACTTGTCCTTAGTGGTTGCTTGCCTAACAGTCAAAACACCAGACCATGTCACAATTTAAACTTTTTTTTATTATCAAATTTGTTTTGAAAATGTTTAGACTAAAAAACCCCAAAATGGCCTGGCTCCACAAAAATGATCGATCTATCTATTCCATCTTCATCCAAACTTATAGTATACTTTTTCAGAGATGTGTTTTATGGGCAGAAGAAGAAATGAGAGGCATCTACTTAAGCTGTATGTTTGGAGGCACTGAAGTGAGAACTTTGACCTAAAAACACTTAACCAGTTATCAAAGACAACAGTGATATCGTCATAAAGTTGGGGCTATTGGCCATTTGACATTGGTGTATTGATTAAAGTCGGTAGAATAATGAAGATTAAATACTACCTGAAATTTCTTTTCATTTATCTTCAATTCAGGTACTAGCTTTCAACTGGTTAAAATTTGAAAACACTTAAAGTCGTAGGAAAGTCATATTTAACCCTTTAAAGCCTAATCCAAGAATATAACAAAACAGAAAATTACTTTTTTTGGTTTGAAGTACTTATTTGGCCTTTTAACAAAATATGTAAAAAGAAAAAACAGAAATTGTCAGGATCCAGAGATCTGCCACCTGAACTCCAGCAGAGAGCGCCGTGGGCCTCCTGAGCTGATTCCTCTACACACCTGGAGATCATCAGCTCATCAGAGGTCCACACTACTTAAGCAGCTGCCAGACCTTCCTTCGACGCCGGAGTGTTGCCCTAGTTTGGTTAGCGAACCTGAGCCTCAGAATGTCTGAACTTTACTAGTAGACTCTAGAGAGGAACTAGTCTTCTAATCACCTTTGTCTTTGTGCTCACAGGAAACCCTGAAGCTCTGGATGAGCTCCACCTAGAAACCTGCCTGCCTGCTCATGAAAGCCAAACCTGAAGATCTCAGTTTGGATTCCTTCTTCAGCTCTTGGATAGAGCAAGGAAGTTACCCACAGCATTCCAGACAGCCCAACTCTTGGTTAAACATGTCTTCCGTCTCCATGGTATACCCCAGGAAATCCTCTCAGATCGTGGCCCACAATTCATCTCTCAAGTTTGGAAAGCCTTCTGTTCTGCACTCGACTGTAAAGTATCTCTCACTTCTGGTTACCACCTGCAGACTAATGGGCAGACGGAGAGGATGATCCAACAACTCGAGTCCACTCTCCGCTGCCTCTCCTCCAACAATCCCAATGAATGGAGTCAGTATCTTCCCTGGACTGAGTACGCCCTCAATTCTCACAAATCTGCTTCCACTGGTCTGTCTCCATTTCAGGTCTCCTTGGGTTACCAGCCTCCACTCTTCCCCGCAGACGAGAGAGAGATTGCAGTCAGGTCCATCCACCAACACATCCGTCGCTGTCATCGCACCTGTAAGGAAACCATCACCGCCCTCAATCACACCTCCGCCAATAACAAGAGGTATGCAGACAACCGTAGACGCCCAGCCCCCGAGTACGCTCCTGGCCAAGAGGTATGGCTCTCCACTAGAGACATACCGTTAAAATCCATGTCCCGTAAACTGTCTCCACGTTTCATCGGACCATTCAAGATAACCCGGATCATCAACCCCTCCGCTGTTCGTCTTCAGTTACCTCCCACGCTACGTATACATCCCACCTTCCATGTGTCTCAAATTAAACCTGTCATCACCAGCCCACTTTGCCCACCTTCCGACTCCCCTCCACCTGCCCTGGACATCGACAGCCATCCGGCCTACACAGTCCGCCGGATCGTGGACTCCCGTCGGTGAGGTCGCGGTTGGCAGTACCTCGTCGATTGGGAGGGCTACGGTACGGAGGACCGCACCTGGGTTCCCGGCTCCTATATCCTCGACCCTACCCTCGAGAGGTCTCTCCCTTCCACGTCTTCTGGACCGCCAAGAGGCGGTCGTTGAGAGGGGGGTACTGTCAGGATCCAGAGATCTGCCACCTGATCTCCAGCAGAGAGTGCTGTGGGCCTCCTGAGCTGATTCCTCTACACACCTGGAGATCATCAGCTCATCAGAGGTCCACACTACTTAAGCAGCTGCCAGACCTTCCTTCGACGCCGGAGTGTTGCCCTAGTTTGGTTAGCGAACCTGAGCCTCAGAACGTCTGAACTTTACTAGTAGACTCTAGAGAGGAACTAGTCTTCTAATCACCTTTGTCTTTGTGCTCACAGGAAACCCTGAAGCTCTGGATGAGCTCCACCTAGAAACCTGCCTGCCTGCTCATGAAAGCCAAACCTGAAGATCTCAGTTTGGATTCCTTCTTCAGCTCTTGCATAGAGCAAGGAACAAACCCAAGCCAGAAACCTTCTAGCTCGGAACTAGACGCTGCTGCTGCTTAAACTCTCTGCCACATCTTTGACTCTGGACCTTCGGTATCTCACCTCACGGCTCAGTTACAATCTCCTCAAGGTACATCCTGATTCTTCTCTCTATCAATCCTTCATCAGCCCAGCTAACCAAACTCTCATCTCTCCAGAAACTCTGAGACCAGTCCCGGACCAGTACCAGAACCAGATCCGGTATTATATCATTGTACATCTTTCAATAACCCTTGTTAAACTTTCCTTCAGACTCCGTTGTGTTCTGCATGTGGGCTAAGTCCTTAAACCCAATCATGACAGAAACACTCGGGCCATCAACAAGACCCAGCGGAACACCTCCGAAAGAGGCTTGCGGCTCAAGAAGCCCGGATCGAAGGGCAAGCCCAGACCCTCCGTGAGTTAAATGCTTTTGTTGAACATCAGAATCAAGTTATACAAAGATACGCTGGCTATGAGAGAACTGCTAACACCGCTCCAGTTGTACTTCCTATTCCTGAACCACTTCCGCCTCAAGGGTCAGAGGTAACGACGTCACTTCCTGAACTCCGTCCTAGTTTACCTGAACGATTTTCCTGAAATCAGTCAAAATGTAAGGGTTTCTTGTTTCAATATCGTTTACTCTTTGAAGGGTCTCCTGCCAGTTTTTCTACCGATAGAAGGAAGATCTCATTCATTCTTTCTCAACTCTCAGGCCGAGCTCTTGAATGGGCGGAAGCCCGATTTTATGATGAAACCAGTTTTTCATGCACATATTCTGAATTTTTGAATGAATTTTCTCAGGTTTTCAACCAGGATTCAGATCAAACAATTGATTCCCGGGCCTTGCTTAATTTAAAGCAAGGAAATTTGTCGGTGGCAGAATTCTCCATTGACTTCCGGGTCAAGGCTGCAGCTTCAGGATGGAACGAATGTGCACTAAAGATTGCGTTTTTCAAGGCTCTTAACGAAAACATTAAAGATGAACTCGCCACAATTGACGAGCCTTCTAGCTTGGAGGATTTAATCCGATTATCAATAAGATTGGATAACAGACTTCGGATTAGAGATAAAGCTAGACAAAAGAACCATGGAATGTCTGCTTCCACCCCTGCATCTAACTGCTCTTCTGTTTCTGTCAGATCACCAGGGTCCAGTAACAGACCAGGGATTAAGAATCAATCACCTCTAGCTTCAGCTTAAGTCTCTCATTTCTTCTCCCCATCCACAGAAGGAGCGGAATGTGAACCCATGCAGATTGGTCATACAAGACTTTCTCCTGAGGAAAGGCAACGGAGATTCAAGGGGAACTTGTGTCTCTACTGTGGTGAGCCTGGACACTTTATTGCCTCCTGCCCGGCAAAATCAAAAGCCGGGGTCTGTCAGAGGATGTGAGGAGTCTGACGGACCATCTAAAAACTGATAAATCTCCTCACCTACTATTACCAGCAACTCTGTTTGTCTTCAACCAGTCTCTGACCTTGTCGGCCTTTATTGATTCAGGATGCGAAAGGAATCTCATTGATTCGAATCTGGTTCAGCAATTGGGGATTGAGACTGTTCCGTTGCAGAAGCCCCTCAGGGTTGCGGTTATCGATGGGAAACGGCTGCAACAAGTCACTCTTCAGACTCAACCTTTGGAGCTCCTCATTTCTGGTAATCATCGTGAGACTCTGACTTTTTTGTTTTTCCCTCTGCTTGTTCTCCCCTGGTGCTTGGATTCGAGTGGTTAATACGTCACAACCCCCATATTAACTGGGTTGACCGCCACATTGAGTCATGGTCTACTTCCTGTCACGAGTCATGTCTTCGTTCTGCTGCTCCCACTAGACAGCCCCCTAAAGGTGGGGGGAAGTTGGACTCTCCTGACCTTTCCACTGTTCCTCTTGAGTATCATTACCTGGCTCCAGTCTTGAGCAAGGTCAGTGCTACGTCTCTACCTCCTCATAGACCTTATGATTGTGCCATAGACTTATTACCTGGAGCTCCTCTTCCCAGCAGCATGCTATTTAACATCTCCAAAACAGAACGTGAAACGATGGAGAATTATATTAATGAGTCCTTAGCTGCTGGAATTATCAAACCATCTTCATCCCCTCTCGGCGCTGTTTTTTTTTTTTGTGGGTAAAAAGGATGGTTCCCTTCGACCCTGTATTGATTACAGGGGATTGAATCAGATAACCATTAAAAATAAATACCCACTTCCTCTACTGGCAACAGCTCTAGACCCAGTGCAAGTAGCTACAGTGTTCACCAAGCTTGATTTAAGAAACGCCTATCATCTTCTTAGAATAAGGGAAGGAGATGAATGGAAGACTGCCTTTAAGACACCAATCGGCCAATTTGAATATTTGGTCATGCCTTTTGGGCTAACTAACGCCCTTGCCTTTTTTCAAGCTCTAGTCAATGACGTCCTCAGAGATTTTCTAAACGTTTTTGTGTTCGTATACATCTATGACATTCTGATCTATTCTAGGAACCTCTCTGACCACAAGAAACACGTTCGTCTGGTCCTTCAGAGGCTGCTCGAAAACAAGCTCTTCGTCAAGGCGGAGAAATGTGAATTCCATCAGCCATCCGTTACATTCCTTGGGTTTGTGCTTGAAGGCGGGCAGGTGAAGCCATCTGAGGAGAAAATAAGGGCAGTCCTGGATTGGCCAATCCCCGAAAACCGTAAGCAGCTTCAAAGGTTCCTTGGTTTTGCTAATTTCTACAGGCGTTTCATCAGAAATTACAGCCAAACTGCTCTACTACTTACCGCTCTGACTTCTGTTAAGAAAACCTTCCAATGGACACCTGAGGCTGATTCTGCCTTTAATAAACTCAAGAAACTCTTTTCCAGTGCCCCCATCTTGGTCCAGCCTGATCCTACGAAGCAGTTCATCCTTGAGGTGGATGCATCTGATTCCGGTGTAGGAGCTGTTTTGTCCCAGCAGTCCGATTCTGACCACAAAACTCACCCCTGTGCATTTTTTTTCTCGCAGGCTCTCACCCGCTGAACAGAATTATGACGTCGGGGACAGAGAACTGCTTGCCATAAAACTCGCTCTTGAGGAATGGAAACATTGGCTCGAGGGAGCCGAGCACCCAATATTGGTCTGGACAGATCATAAGAACCTGACATACCTCCAATCAGCTAAAAGATCCAATCCTCGTCACTCCAGGTGGTCTCTGTTTTTCTCTAGATTCAATCTCATCATCTCTTACAGACCCGGTTCCAAGAATATCAAGCCTGACTCTCTCTCTTGTCTGTACTCCCCTGATCGACCTGAAACACCCGAGCCCGTTCTCCCATCCTCGTGTGCGGTTGGAGCCGTTACCTGGGAGATCTCTGATTTCATCAACTCAGCCCTGGCCTCTGAACCCGACCCAGGTAACGGCCCACCTAACAAGACATATGTTCCTTCTGCAGTCAGATCCCGTCTCATCCAGTGGTTACACACGTCCAAGTTCTCAGCCCATCCTGGTGTCAGTCGTACCATTGCTCTCGTCACACGTCGGTTTTGGTGGCCGTCCCTCCATAAAGATGTGAAGGAGTACGTTCTGGCCTGTCCCGTCTGTGCAAGAAACAAGACCTCCCATCAACCACCCTCTGGTCTGTTACACCCTCTACCAGTTCCGACCCGTCCATGGTCCCACATTGCTGTGGATTTCGTTACCGGTCTCCCAGTTTCTAAAGGTATGTCCACCATTCTCACCATCGTTGACCTTTTTTCCAAAACCTGCCATTTGATTCCCCTCAGAAAGTTACCCACAGCATTCCAGACAGCCCAACTCTTGGTTAAACATGTCTTCCGTCTCCATGGTATACCCCAGGAAATCCTCTCAGATCGTGGCCCACAATTCATCTCTCAAGTTTGGAAAGCCTTCTGTTCTGCACTCGACTGTAAAGTATCTCTCACTTCTGGTTACCACCTGCAGACTAATGGGCAGACGGAGAGGATGAACCAACAACTCGAGTCCACTCTCCGCTGCCTCTCCTCCAACAATCCCAATGAATGGAGTCAGTATCTTCCCTGGACTGAGTACGCCCTCAATTCTCACAAATCCGCTTCCACTGGTCTGTCTCCATTTCAGGTCTCCTTGGGTTACCAGCCTCCACTCTTCCCCGCAGACGAGAGAGAGATTGCAATCAGGTCCATCCACCAACACATCCGTCGCTGTCATCGCACCTGTAAGGAAACCATCACCGCCCTCAATCACACCTCCGCCAATAACAAGAGGTATGCAGACAACCGTAGACGCCCAGCCCCCGAGTACGCTCCTGGCCAAGAGGTATGGCTCTCCACTAGAGACATACCGTTAAAATCCATGTCCCGTAAACTGTCTCCACGTTTCATCGGACCATTCAAGATAACCCGGATCATCAACCCCTCCGCTGTTCGTCTTCAGTTACCTCCCACGCTACGTATACATCCCACCTTCCATGTGTCTCAAATTAAACCTGTCATCACCAGCCCACTTTGCCCACCTTCCGACTCCCCTCCACCCGCCCTGGACATCGACAGCCATCCGGCCTACACAGTCCGCCGGATCGTGGACTCCCGTCGGTGAGGTCACGGTTGGCAGTACCTCGTCGATTGGGAGGGCTACGGTACGGAGGACCGCACCTGGGTTCCCGGCTCCTATATCCTCGACCCTACCCTCGAGAGGTCTCTCCCTTCCACGTCTTCTGGACCGCCAAGAGGCGGTCGTTGAGAGGGGGGTACTGTCAGGATCCAGAGATCTGCCACCTGATCTCCAGCAGAGAGCGCTGTGGGCCTCCTGAGCTGATTCCTCTACACACCTGGAGATCATCAGCTCATCAGAGGTCCACACTACTTAAGCAGCTGCCAGACCTTCCTTCGACGCCGGAGTGTTGCCCTAGTTTGGTTAGCGAACCTGAGCCTCAGAACGTCTGAACTTTACTAGTAGACTCTAGAGAGGAACTAGTCTTCTAATCACCTTTGTCTTTGTGCGCACAGGAAACCCTGAAGCTCTGGATGAGCTCCACCTAGAAACTTGCCTGCCTGCTCATGAAAGCCAAACCTGAAGATCTCAGTTTGGATTCCTTCTTCAGCTCTTGCATAGAGCAAGGAACAAACCCAAGCCAGAAACCTTCTAGCTCGGAACTAGACGCTGCTGCTGCTTAAACTCTCTGCCACATCTTTGACTCTGGACCTTCGGTATCTCACCTCACGGCTCAGTTACAATCTCCTCAAGGTACATCCTGATTCTTCTCTCTATCAATCCTTCATCAGCCTGGCTAACCAAACTCTCATCTCTCCAGAAACTCTGAGACCAGTCCCGGACCAGAACCAGATCCGGTATTATATCATTGTACATCTTTCAATAAATCTTGTTAAACTTTCCTTCAGACTCAGTTGTGTTCTGCATGTGGGCTAAGTCGTTAAACCCAATCATGACAGAAATACATGTTTGATATTAATAATTTATTACTATGCGATAAGTCAAGATAATTGTTTGTGTAGTCTTCTGCCCTCTGTTATCAGGTATATCTGATTGTGTACAATAGGACTTTGAGCAAAGTTTTTACCATTAAATTATGCAAAAGGTGTCAGACGCAAAACATTTCAGAAACCGTATGTATCAAATATGATACATTTGGGATTACAGAGTTAAATTTCAAATCATTCTGGCTCAAACATATATGTAAATGTACTCTTTATCAGATGCTATTGTCTGAATTATTTGCTATTATTTGCTATTGTTATATATATATATATATATATATATATATATATATATATATATATATATATATATATATATATGTATATAAAATATCAGCTTGTACACCTAAATTCAGCCAACCATATATCTAAGGTCATCTCACAATCTATTTTTTTTCAGTCATAGCATCTTGATTCATATGTCGCAGCTAATAAATGCAACGGTTGAAAAGAGAAATAAGCATAATTTACTTTACCATTGAGTTTACGTCCCAGTGTTCACGGGGATGGACGTCTGTGTCTTCGGCAGGCGTAGAGCTAACAGAACTGGCAGCGGTGCGAGGCAAGGGCTCAAACATGTACGGCTGTAAGCCTTCTACACCAAACCAAGCTTCTGACACCCTGGTGTCCTCTTACACAACAACTTTGTCCCCACTTTCCTCCTCTAAATAAAAAATGTATGATGGAGGAGACTCATCCACGACCTCGGACACAAAACTCTCCTCCTCTTGCATGTTTCCTCTGTCCATAGCGTTCCTTGACAGTGTCGTTTCTAAGTCACCAATTTAGTGCTTCTTGGTCCCAATGTAATTTCCCATTGGGAACCGACTAGCACTAAGTTGCTAACTGTTTAGCAAGATGCTTCAGAGACACTTGCCACAACTAAACTTGCTTGCGAACCTTCCACCGCAACAATCCTGCCCCCTTGATAATCAACCAATCACATTCACTTTATTCACTCGTGTAAAGTTGGGCACCACTCGGGAGAATTTGGAACTTCAAGCATTGGAACAGCCGTTTGACTTGACTTTATCAAATATTAAAAAATGAGTTGCATACCTCCAGCTAAAACAAGCTATGTTAGGGTGACAGTTGAGGAGGGACGGACATTGCAGAAGTGCAGACAGCCATTTTAGAGAAGGACATCAATGCAGAGAGCCAGATTGGCAAAAGTGGAAAAACATTTTGAAGGTATGAAACTACACTATAACTCACCATTTGGTTATTGAACAAACCATAGAAAATGCAATGACCCTCAGTGCTGTGAAATAATTTCTACACCATACTGTAGTCTGATAACAGAGACTTTCTCTCTGCCCTGTGTCCTCCTCCCACACATGGTAATCCAACAAACAAGATAATGATGAATCTGCGAAACGCAGCATCCAACCTGACATTCACCGCCCCAAAGTTTGAGTTCAGTCTTTTCTGAACAAGAATTTAAAAGTTGATCGATTCTGGGAATCCCGCTGTTGGTTCTGATTATATCTCTTAAGTAGGAAAATTGGTCTTCTGGTTTGTGTTTTTAAATGTATTTAGTATTTACCCATTTAAAAAAATAGGGCCACTAATCACAACGGCTGCTATCAATTAGTTCAATCAATTTTAACTAGGTCCACTCAGAGTTAAGCACATGAGCAACAAGTATGAAAAGCCGTTATCAGTGGAGCGCCGTTTTGATGAGTCACCATGACAATAGGCAATGGGAAAGGCCTATTTAACCACACTGGAAGTAGAGATTTGAATGCAGAAATGCAAAAAAAATTTAAAAAGAATGTGTTTAAAAGATAGACAATGGGAACGAGCATGTAGGACGGCCTTACGTAAACATATCACCAGAATGATTCACACTTAGGACGACCACTTATTTTGATGAGCCACCGAGAAACTGAACATCATCCACTTTGCACTTCACAAATGGCAGCGCTTACCACACTGCTTGCTTCTTCAGAAACCTGGCCCAGAATACCAGTTAAAGAAGCATTTTATACACACAGTCTGCCACATTATCACGTCATTGCATTATACACGTTTTTAAAATGAGGATACATTACTGGCCCCGGCCATCTCAAAATAAAACATAATTCTGGATCCAGGACACCATGGAGGCACAATGACAGAGCTCTCTAATAAGTGTAATCCACTCTGTGTGTTAACTCCCTTTTCATTTCCAAATTTTGTCCCAATTAGATAATCTGCTGCGAAAACATGAGCCTTAACACATAACAGGCAGGTATGATTAGGGTTTAACAAGCACATATGTGACACATAAAAATAATCTCATCATTTTGAAAAGAACAATTTAAATCCATCACTAAACTGTCCAAATTATTAGTATTTTCAAACCTGTAATAAGCGGATTTAATCTTCAAACTGTATCTTGTTTGATACATCTAGCCTTAGCAATCAGAGAGAAAAAGTTCCATTTTAACCTAAATATGTCCTCCGTTTATTTTTTCTTTTTAAAGGAGCACTCTGTGAAGTATTTAATTATTTGCCAATCTGTCTGTAGAATTATTTCATATTTAACTGCAAGAAATTAAAGTAAAACACTATAGGTTAAAGTACTTAATTTTTGCCACTTGCATCTACTGAAGCAATGAGAAAACTGATTTTACCAGTTGCCCATTGAGACATTGATCTATTATAATCACTTTGCTTTATTTCTGGTTGTGCAATAAGTGTTTAACATATTTTACAGAGTTTGAATAGTCAGAGAAGTTGATGACTTTATGGTGAGAAAAACAAGTGTAGTTATTGCATAAAACTACTGCATCAAAGCGAGAAACTGACATAAACTGTCTGCGAAAAATAATCAGAACTGTTTTTGCTTGCAGTGACATCTTATATGCTGCCTCGCCTTCCCCCTCTTCTGTTTTTTTCCTGCCTCCCTCAGTGTACCCAGCCAACGCCCAGTTGCTGCAGTGCAGCTCTCTTCCCTTTCTCTGTCTCTGCAGTGAGACAGTGAGGCAGTGGGACGGGTTTTACATGTTGGCACATATTGTGTTGCAATATAAGAGATGCTGAGACTGCAACCCCTTTTATGTTGGATTAATCAGAGCACTGTTTAATAGATGAAGGTGACATGCTTACATTCTTTTGGCTTCATGGAAAGGACTCTGAAAAAGTTCTGTGATGTTGTGAGACACAACTAACAGGCTGAGTTATTCCGGGAGCCTACTTCTGTTCAGTCCTCCCTTTAATCATCTTTTTGCTTAAACTTTTTAACAGAAGTTCTGCAGCAGGGTTCTGAATCATCAAAGTGAGATGTTCTTACAGCATGACTTGCTAAAATACAACCTTCAAACTCCGACCTCAGCAAGCCGGCTGTAGTTTGGCTCTTCCTCCATCAGTATCATCTCCTGAATCCAGATTGAGAAAGACATCCCATTTCCCTTATGTCAGTAGAAACGATACTGCAGATCCTGTTCTCCTCAACATTACCCAGTTATAGGTCTAATATGATGTCTACAATTTAACCAAGCACTAAACAACAATTGCAGCCAAACATTAAAACTTAGAATCTTAGGAGAAGGATGAGGCCAATGGAGATTGAAGAATACTAAGATACTGGATAACACTGCTGTGTTGAGATGAGGGATCTGATGTATGGAGCTATTCAGAGTATGTTATGTTGCTCCCATCACATGTTGCTTTTTTATTTTTCTAGAGTTTTTTTTTTCAAAATACTGAGATGTTTTAAAGTAATAGGAAGTAGTTTTAAACGTGAGCTTTTTCAAAATGACTTTAGTTATCAGTTTAAATCACATTCAATTCCATATTTTCCTACAAAAATGTACACAGGGGTAGGCACCGTCGAGGTTAGTGCCTTTCTTACCACCATGAGATGATAGGAGGGTGAAATCCAACAACTTTTAGATTACAAAAGACCTACACTTCCCACTAAATAACAATCACCTTAGTGAATGCTGACACTCAAAATGAAATAACTAGAAAGTGTTATTTTATATCCAGATACCTTGTTTTCAAAAGATGCATGACATAAACCCGGCTTTAACTGAACACATATGCCAGAAATCTACGGCCAAAACACATACTTTATTTAAACCCGTTTCTCTTTCAAGGGTGGTTTTGTAAGTTTTTCTTTTTTTTTTTTTTGATAATTAAATATTATTATTATTTTTTTTTGTAAATGTTAAAGATTCAGTGTGTTATAGTCTGTTTTTACTACTGTGATGCGTATACCATCAAATCCTCTAAATAGCTCAAAGGAAAAAATGTAAAGGCACCCAAATTTTCTGCTAAATAATTTTGCATCAATATTTTTTTCCCATAAATATCAGACAACAAACAAACAAGCAGGAACTGCTGCTGAGGCTATTGATTCAGCTATGACATTGTTTGCCTTGACCTGTCTCAGCCATTGCTAAGGGATGATTTAGTAAGAATGGAGATAGGGTGTTAAAATATTATATGGAAATATAATATAATATTTTAACACCCTATCTCCATTCTTACAAAATCATCCCTTAGCAAGACGATGAATGAAGATTGCAGCTGCAGCAAAGGGAGACAGCTGCTTTGTCATCCTCTGCAACCGGACAAGAACCACACCCCTCTCAGCAGCACCTACTAATCTATGGAACATTGCAGTTTGTGGAAACACTGCATGGCAAACACATTTACTGTAATCTAACTCTTGTAAAAGTCAAAGGACGAAGAGAGAGGAGCTACAAGGCACCATGGTTGGTATTGATTGGAAGCGATGCGGGTCTTGTCTTATGGTGCTTGTGAGATGCTCTTTCAGGGCGGTGCCAGGTAATCTAAACCTCAGAGATCAGCAAAATTCCTGGTTTGTTCAATACGGCATTCCTGCAGTTCCAACAGAAATCAAGGCAAAACCGTTCGATGATTAGTAAAGTTTGACTCTAGTTTTGTCCTTAAAAACTATCATAAGATACTGCTGTGGCATGGATGTTGTTTATTTAAGGGGGAAAAACAATAAAGTTTATAAATGTGCAAACTGAGCTATTAATAGCTGCTTGCCAAAAAAAGATTTGACACTTTAAAAGGAGACAATGTGCAATATGTGCAAATTTTCTTAGCATTTTAGGCAGAACAAGTTTTCATTATTCTTGTCCTGGGCAGGATGATGGTCTGCAGTGGTGTGATGCCTTGGCTTCAGCAGGGGTGACTCTGAGATAATTTCTTGGCTGACTGCCAGGTGCATTCCAGCCTCCTCAAAGCACCGCTTCAGTGATCAATGGTTCCTAATGGAGGGACGCTCATGTGGAGCAAAAGTTTTAATTAAAACACTTTTATCTGAAGCCATAAATTAATTCAGACAATGATTTATATTTCTTTCAGATCTGTGGGGGTCTGTTATAATTTTCTGAGAGCTTAACTAAAAGGCTGCATCAGACATGTCTGATATTTCAAGGATTTGATCCATAATGCAGGAATGTTTAAAAAGTTTTGGGTAAAATAAAAACTCAAGCAGCAGATTACGCTGAGAAACAATTTTGGATTGATTATACACATCTGTCTTGCTGTCTGTTTCTCTGTCTGAGCTATCAAATGAGCAATCCATTAAATGAGCTATCAAGGGATCTAGCCCTTTTTTATGCAAATTAAACAAAATTATTTATATATTTTGTAGAATTTACCATGAGCAATTACAGGTAAATATGTTTAAACCACAGTTCTTGTTTTTTTTTTTGTTTAGATATTTCAAAGTATTTTTTCATGTATTCAAGGTTAGCCTCAAAACTTACAATGAAAGTGAAACATTTTCACATTTATTGCAAAGCATTCTCTCATAATCGTTTTAATTCAGATTTTTTTACTGTAAGTCGCATTTACACTTGCATTTTATAAAGACAGCAGTTGGAAAAGCGAATTTCTAAGTTGAAAACAACATCTACTCTTCTAAATCTGCAAATTTTTGGTAACATACAATTAACACCATTTTGCAACTTTTGTACAAGATTACAGTAAATAGATGCTATAATATTCATTTAATTCATCTATTTTAAGAATTTACAAAGTATTTAATGGCAAATAACTTTAAAGCTAAATAAGTTGATCCTTCAAATATTGTGTACTGAATTATAGCAGAATTTTAAATCCAGAAAAGCAGCAAAAATTGTATTGACCAATCAAAAATGAAAAATAAATACATCTAGTGAAGTAATTTTTCTTTTTACATTAATTATATAATATATTAAAGCAAAATATGTGGTGCTAATTATGATAAAATAAAAATTTCTTAGTGGTATTTTTGAAATAAATAAACGTCAAAATAATCAAGTAACAGTTGAAATACTGAGGAGGCTAAAGTACTTTTTTTTTTTTTTTTACTTGTATGCATAAATAGTGTGATATATAAACACATTTGTTCTGTTTCAGGGTTGGGATTGTGTTCATGTATATTAAGAGAATGGAAGCATAGCCACAGGTAGAATTCAAAGTCCTCTAATGTGAAAAGATACATAAGGAAAAAGCTTTTGTAGCTTATCTTGTATAATGTTATGGATAGAGGTTTGTGTTTTCCGAGGAGCATACATTGACACTTTGCTGACATCTACAGTTGAAAGCCTACCAGTGCAAATTGAAATATATGCATAAATGAGATACTGTTGGACTTCCAGATACAAACAGACAAAACGGTTGTGACCGACCAACTGGACATTGTGATCATCAATAACCAGCAAAGGACATCCTTAGTGATTCATGTGGCCATCCCAACTGATGGAAACATCAGGAAAAAACATGAGAAATTGAAGAAATGCCAAGGTCTAAGGAATTGACAAGAGAGAGCCTGGAGGATGAAGGTAACTGTAGTGCCTGTAGTCATCAGCGCACTGGGGGCAGCAACCCTCATACTGGAGAAACCTTGAGAAACATCAGATAACACAGTCCAGAAATCCACAGGTCTAGTTTGTTGCAACTTTAATATATTTATTGCCCACTCCTTTAGAGGTGATAAATATGTTTGTTTTTTTTATCGGATAATATTCAGACTGTCATATTATTTATGAACACATGCCCCACTGACTGTGTGTTAGAAAAACAAATGAAAGTTTGAATCGAGCTCAAATCATAGTCAAACAGATAATTCTGCACACATACAAAATAAATTTATCACAACTCCATTTAAAAATTAGTCTGTTAACAGTAATTCAGTTCCAAGTCAAACATATTTCAGTTAAAAACTTTTCACTAAAAAGTAGTGAACTTCATCTAAACTAAGCTACTACATAAAAAAGAAGGAAAAACATGGCTGAAAAACATAATTGAAGAGATGATGCAATAAAAGATGCAGTTCATTATGGGTTTTGTGTTTGAGAACAAAAGCTTAACAAAAGCTTATCACTGGAATGTGATCAAATAAGCTTTTAACTAATATATAGCACAAGTGGAATGTTTTCAAACCAATTGACAAGGAAAATCCATTATTTGGCCCAATAATGTTTTATTAAAAGATTAGCTTAATCAGGAATAAATAACATTCAGCTAATTGATTCTTTACCCTCTCCAAAAGATGGAGATTCCCATGACTTTTGGTCATCAAAATATAATGAGCAAATGAGAAAACACATGAAAATTACTTTAATATTAGTGTTTAAACTTTTAATGAAATCAAGCTTGTTATAGCTTTATAAACAACAGCTCAGACATGTTACCATACAGTCTATCTTTTTCCCTCTGTCTTTACTTAACAGTAAACACATTAAATGATAGAACTAATCAAAAAAATATTCTTTAACTGGATAATCTGTCCCTAACTTTGCCAGAACTTGTGGCTCTGCCCATTTAGTAACATAAATATAATCATAGCAGCCCTTGATAAAAAATCAGTCTAAAACGCTTGGTTAAAAACTGTTTTTTTGTTTTTTCTTCTTTAATCATCCATGGAGTTGACAATGTGCAGGTAAAGTTGTAGCGCATCCACAGTCTGGATGCGACAGCTTGCAAAGACCTATCACCTCTCGTCCTAAAACGGGTTCGATGGACCATTAACAAGTTCTTTACAGCAGATCAGCAGAATGGTGAGGCTGAATCAAGTCACACATGGACAGAGAAAGCCTGTCCATGCATGGCTCTAAAGGTCAGGAACAGAATTTTTAAAGCATAAGCAGTGTTCAATGGGAAGCCAATGTAGAGATTTTAGGACAGGAGTTATGTGAGTTCTGGTTATACGTGTCAATATCCTTGCTGCAGAATTTTGCACTAGCTGCAGTCGAGCTAGGCCTTTTTTGTTCAGACAAGGGAACATTGCAGTAGTCCAAACATGATGATACAAATAAATGGAGAAGCATCTCAAGGTAAATTTCAGAAACTAAATTTCCTAGCAAAACTGCATGATCTACACACGTAAACATGGTTTAAGAGGAAACACGGTCCTGAATATCCAAAAAATATTATCCTGGTTTATTGCCCAACACTAGTAACTGCTAAGATACTGAGAAGAACCCTTAATAGCTTAATATGAAGAAGCCAACCCACGTTTCCCAGGAGTATGAGGGGTATTTGAGAGAGCAGTTTTTTTGTTTTAACTATATATCATTAATATACTACTGAATATATTGTTCTTGTTAAAAAATGTTATTCAAAGCTATTTATAGTTAAGGCTGCAGCTTAATGTTTAGCACAACAGTGAGTATTAAACTTGTTTAAAAGGAAAAAAAAAATCAGGATCAGCAAAAATTAAGAAATAACCAAATTTTCTCATTCAGTGACTGACTGTCCTTTGAGATTGACTGATTAAGATGCTATTTGATATACATTTTTCTAAAACTTATATTTTCAATTTTCCAATTCTTCTTTTAAGTTCAAAGCCAGAGAAATTTCAAAGTTGTTTCAAGGCGAAACAAAACATATGCCACTTCATGCAATGACTACACCTTTTTTAATTATATTTTGCTCTTTACATTGTAGAGGACACACTGAATGAAGCTGAGAGTGTTAGGTGCTGAGGTAAGCAAGATTCATTGTCAAGCTGAAAGAGTTCAGGAATTTCAATGTTTTGGAGTGAGGCCAGATGACGTGACCGAAATAAAGGGCATTGTGTAGTATTTTTAGGAAATTTGAGAGACATTTGTTTAACCTGAAAGTAGGATTTGATGTTAATTATAGAATGTTAAAAATAGAAATATTTATTGAAAAAAAAAGACAGAGGGCTGCATTTATCCAAGAAGAAGCAAAACCCAAAAGTGTTTAAATTTTCATAAAGAAAAACAATAAAAACAAAAACAAATGTTATTACGGCATTAACTTTATATGAAAGCTGGTCATAAATCCTCAAAAATATGACTAATGTTAATAAGAAGTTTTAATTTTTAAGATTAAAGTCTTTATTATGTAAACATAACACATAAGCCACAACACCATAATTTTACCACTGGGTGGTGCAATATAACAGAGAATGACAAAGGAAGGTGAAGTCTACTTTCAGACTATAAAAGGAAAGAAATTCACCAAATACCATTAATTTGAAATCCATGTGATCTACTTGAAGGTGTAAAATTTGAAATGTTGAAAATAACTAAAGCACCTTTGAACTGTTCAACATCTACTCGAACATAACAGAACACTGTTTGATTTAGTCAAAAAATGTGAATACGGTATTAAACCACAAACAAGCATCAGAAGTTTATCTTTATTTTTGATTATTTATGAATATCAATTGAGATTGTGAATGTTTTTTAGAATTGGTTTTGTTTAGCCTTCTATGCATTTTATGTTTTTTAGATGAACTGGTATAATGTGATCACTGAACTGTAGTATTTCTGCTTGTCTTATTGATCATTAAGATTCACTGCAAAATTTACAAAAGGGTCATTTTTTAGCTTTTTAAGTCATTATACAATAAGACTCAGGGCAGAAATTGCCTAAGAGGTGTTTTGTCTCTTTCTTCTTTACAGTAAAATCGTTATCACCAACTCTTTACGGTTAAGATTCATCCAAATATTTCAGAAACAGAAGCACAATATCATTTCTAAAACCTACTTGTAAGTCATATTTAAATAACATTCTTATGTAATTTAATTATTCTTTTTTTCTAAGCATGACTTGCCATTTGTGTATACTCTTAAAATTATGACTTGTTAAAAATGGATAAAACTCTCCAAATTTTAGATCGAATGTGCCAGTTTACAATGCATTCAATGTAAAAAAGAAAGTTTATCAAATCCTTAATTTCTTTGATGGCCCAGAAGGAACTATACAAGCTGGGTGGTTTGTAGGCAAGGTTGGGAGCTTTGGCAGCTAATTCTTTTTCTAGATGGATAATCTGGATTAAGGGACCGGAAATCTCACTTCATCGGCAGGTAAGGAGCCAGAGGTGGTTTAATGGAAACTGCTAAGAAAGGTTTATACTCATTTAAAAACTTTGAGAGGGGAGAGAGAGATGCTTCAGATATCGATGGGGATAGTCATAAATCCCTGACTATATTCCCCACATTCAAAGTTTTCTCCATAAACAAGGGAGGGTTTTCTTTTGTGCATTTTCAAGTTACAAGAGAAAAGTTTCTGAATTTTTTGGTACAGTAGGAGGGATTTTCTCTCTCTGATCTCTGACCTTCTGGCCCAGACTCCTGAGCACCTACTCGACATCGGCTTTGCTTCGCCCTCTGAATTGTCCTGCCTTCCTTCGCTGTTCGGATCTGATCTCCTGCCCATTCTCCGGTCTCTGGGCTTTAACGTCTGGAACTCTGGGCAGCGTGTTGTCAACTGGCCAGCTGGAACCAACCTCATCCTATGGGCACGCACTGAACTTTAAGACCAGGTTAGTGACTCACATGTTCATAATCTTCCTCTGCAAGATTGACGTGGTCACTAACCTGTGTTTCCTTCTCGTAGAGGTTCCTGCCGTTGACACCCTCGCTGTTTACTGCAGATCCATTTTTCTTAATAGACGTTTTGTGAGATATCAAACTGTCTGATTTGAAAACTGGGTCTTCTGCTCTGGGGCATGGCACTTTGCATATTGAAATTTTATTACTAGCTGCCCTAATCCTAACAAAGCTTAACTCAGCTGCAGCATATAAAGGAAAACCAGTTGACAAACATTTTCTTTAAAGCAAGACACAAATCCATTTATGGGGTCATATTGGCAAAGAGAAAGACATTGAATACAAAAATAGCAGAGCATTCTTTGTTTTAGCAAAGGCCTCACATAAAATACCTTAGATTTTCCTACTTTATTTCTACTGCATGTGGCTACATGTAGTAGTAACCACTAAAGGTGAAACCTAATGTGTTTAGTTGAAGAAACATTCTGTTTTTTCTCAGTTTCAGCAAGTGATATACAGTCCCACTTGGTATTATCTCTTTAATCCCAGCTATCCACATAATTAACAGCACAACCAAGCCCTCTAAATATTACAAATATATTACTATTGCTATCAAAATCAATACAAAATTCAACAGCATATTCTTTAGACAATTTAATATGCTATCAAGACCTGCCAGGGTAAAGCTCAGTGAGGTCAGTTTAACCTAATATGACTAAAAATTGATTACCAAAATACAACATTTAAGGCCTAAGCATTTATTTTTTCTTAGTTGCAAATGGAATAATAAAATGTGCACCTGGATAAATTCAATTAACAAAGGAGATCAGTAAAAATAATCATTTGTGGAACTTTACAACAAAAACAGAGACTGATCAAACCTGTGTCTGAATTAGCTTGTTTTTATGAAACAGAGGGGTGCTAACGTTTAATACATCTCTCATATAAAAATGTTCAATGAGTACAAATGTTTGATTGCATAAAAAATTGACAGAAAATATCAAACGTCAAAATCTAGCTGTTATCTGCTTTTAGAACTCTTTACATGTCAGCCACTGAGCTTCAGCATCAAGCATCCATGTGAGCCTTCCAGATGTGATGGTAAGTGTTTGGACAAAAAGAGGGAGGGGGAAGACATGCAATTTTAATAACCAGTCCATGTTGTTTTTCCTTTTTCTTTCTCTGACACAAAAACATGAACAAATCAGGTTGTTAGTTTTTTATAAACCAACGTAACCTTGGATATCAAACATATGACCAATCATTTGTTCTGTATTATTTCACCCAACATGTGATATATTCTATTTTCTACCTTTTTGAAATCTCCCATCTGTTCCCAAGAATGAGGTGCTACAGTCAGTCAGGAAACATGAGTTCATTTGGAGGCATTCTGTGTCTCTAGTACCCTTTTCTATTGTACCTCACTTATGCAATGTGCAGCAACAGCTCATGTACGAGAAGTGTCTTGCTCAGAGGAAAGATGCAGAGCTGCGTGAGTAGAAGGATGCTTGACAGACAGAAAGGAGAGAGCTCTGCAGCAGGATCCCCTCAGTGCTGCTGAACATAAAACTGCGTGACTGGTCTCTGCAAACAGAAGGGAGGAGAGAAGGGAGAAAGGCAGGGAAGAAAGCAGGGGGAGGGGAGGCAGCTCAGTTCAGTGCGGCGCTGTAGCTGAGTGGATGAGGCAGCAGCATCAGCACCACTAGCTGTAGCATCCTCTCCCTTTGTGGAGGTGTGGGGAGGGGGGGCTGTCTTTTAGCTGCTGCAGGATCAACATTCTCTGCATACACCAAACTATCTGCTCACCTCGTCACACACTCACACACACACATGTCGTGGTGGCAAGACAGGAGGAGGAGGTAGTGGTAAGTGACAGGGGAAGCTCAGGGGACAGAGGGACGCAGGGAGAGGAAACAGGGACTGGTGGGAACACGAACCTGAGGAGGGCTGGAGCGACGGCAACTTCAGCAGCAGCAGCAGCAGTAGCAGCGGCACCATGGCACAAGCTGCCAAGCAGCTCCGCAAGACCAAGGACCTCGCAGAGGCCGCCGCCCAGGAGCAGAGGGAGAAGGAGGAGAAGAAGATCAAAAAGAGGAATCGATCAAGAGACCGCAGGCGCAAGGTATGGATATTCTGTCTCAGGAGGCATCCTCATATCCATCTCTCCCATCATACCTGCCGTTTTCCCCCCTCACAGGGACTGTCACACTTCAAACATTGGGTATGATTGGTTGGAACGCATTTACACAGGTATAATTACACAGTTGGATTTGTAGCCTCAGTTGGCATATGTGTGTCTATGCGTGTTTGTGTGTGTGGATGTGTGTGTATAGAACCAGTCAAGCATTGATGCTGGGTGCAGGTTTTGTCTGCTCTGTCAGATATTTGGCCATCGGGGGAAAAGGCTCTTAATACAACTGGGTATGTGACTAATATGTGCTGCTGGTTAAATAACTCACTACACAATTTGTTTCTTTTACCTGAAAACCCTTGCAGTAGGTGCAGCTCATTCATGTTAATGAGATCTACTATTGTACATGCATGTACAAATGATGTTTTCTTGCATGTAACCCTAAACAAGCTCTACTTCTTTTAAAAAAGATTTGCCTTTGTTAGATTTACTGTCTTCCCCCATATTGTATGTTTTTTTTTCTCACTGGTAGAAAATGGAGGGGGAAGATGGAGGTACAGTCTAATAATAGATGCAGTTTTAGTGCATTTGTGCATCTTTTAGGACTGCATGAATTATTTGGGGGAAAAATATAACAAATGCTGATAATTTAACATCATGATTCACTGTCAAAAACTACATGTATAGATTACATCACAAAAGTGTAAAATCTCATTCACCCCCAAATGCACTCTTCTACTCTTGCTGTGCCATTAACTACAGCTTTGATTAGGGTTGTGCCACCTCTCACTCATGGTTGGGTGTTTTTTAATTATATTTCTGATAAAAGTTTGCTGTTTCTTTAAAAAAAAAAAAAAAGAAATATTATTGTGGATGCAATTTTGTTCTGTTCTAGGTGGAGGATGTTTAAGAAAACCTGACAAAAACTAGCATGTATAGTTAAAAAGAAAAAAAAATGGAAGTTTTCATTCATTCCCTATTCATTCCCTATTATAGTCTCATTTTAAACTGTATAAGTGTATATAAGCTCTACACAAAATAAACCATAATGAATAAATTATTTTATTAGAAAGTATCAAATATATCATATATAATAGATCTATAGTATAATATATTTATAATAGTAATTATTAAATATAATAAAATTAATGACATGATTTCAAGCACAACTGTAGGTTTCATTTTTGTCACAAAGTTCAAAACTACTGGTGGTCGACATTTATTCAACTTATCCTTCTTGAGACGTTTTCAAGAAGGATAAGCAACTTAACCTAACAGCAGAAACATGGCTCAAATTTTATGGATTAGCAGAATTAGGAGCATTGAATATAACAGTGCGCATGCTTACCTTACTTAGTGGAGGGATTAATTGTTTAATATTTAGTAGATCACTAGCCTTCCAGGCCCTTCATATTGGAAATATTCTTCCTACTCCTCCTCATCGCCCTGAATAGCTGGGAATCCGTTAATTTTAATAAATAGGGGGAGTTGCCTTATTTATGCTCACCTAATCCTCTTCCTGCAGCCAAGTTTCTGTAAGACGATACAAATCAATTTGATCATCACAAATCAAGTCATTAACTAACAAATTGCTTTAAGAAAGATTTCTTAGGTTAAATTAAACACATGTAATCGTTTTTACTTTTTCCCCAATTGCAGTTATTTTAATTTGAATTAAATTGTCATGATGTACTATTTTTGGATTATTTTCTAATTTATTAGATTTTTTCATGAACATGAATATTTTGTCATATGAGTCAGCAGGCTTTGGTGAAAAAGAATGGTAACCTTCATGTTTCTACATGAAAGCTTATGTTTCTAAAATGTTTGTTGCCATCGTGACAATGTAAGCCAGTGGGTCATTTTCATTAACTTCATTTTGAGAATTGACTGGTTCAGTACACCTAAACAAAGCTTCATACAGGCAATATTGACAAAATTCCTTCAATATGATAGCTAGGAAGGTCTGAAGATGAACTTCCACAGGTATCAAATGCTTTGGGAGAGGAAGCTAAAAAATGATATTTCCAATTTTAGATTTTATGGTATTTCTGAATTGAATTTTATTGAGGGTATGTTCAAAAAGTAAAAGAGATATCTAAATAATTCTTTATCAGGGATCATCAGCAAGGTTCAGGCAACAATTAGTGTTAATTTTACATTTCTACAAAATTCTATCTAGGCGTGCCGATGTAAAAAGTGTGTCATTTCAAAAACTTGACTTTAAGGGATTGATGGATTTAGTGCCCGTAAACAAACCTTTCTGTAGGTAAAACCATAAAAGACACTCACTGATATCCTTTAATGAAGTGCTTCCACAAGGCTAATTCTTGCCCATAGAATGGTGTTTCGATAGGGAGATATTTGAAAAAATGTAATTTTGGGGATTTCAAGTCTCTGGGAGACTCTCCAATCATTGGAAACACTGAAGTATTCAATGGCTCTACTGGAAAGAATGTAGGGGCATTCAGGTAGTATAGACTCTACTTCTTATTTACTTACTTCCTGCATAAAACTGATCACTTGCTCAGGATGCTAAAATTCTTTTCAGACTAAGCAGAGGAAATCAATGCAGATATGCCAGCCATACCTTTCACTCCTCTCTTTTCTGCAGTATTATATTTAAATTATACAGTTATATTTATAACTGTATAACGTGTTCCTGCAATTTGTCATGTACAGTAGCATTAGTACTGAAATATACCTTCAAAATAGCCTTTTTATTTGACCCTTTACGACTGACGCATCATTTGATGAGCAGATTGACATCTCAGTAGTTCAGTATCAATGCATCTATAAGCCTGTAGCTTATTTTTCCTAAATGTACTTCAGGTTGGGAGGTTCCCGCGCTGTTTCTGTTGATGTGATGTCAAGCTCATTCATGTTAAATTGGTGTAAGCTAGCAAACAATCAAAGCATTATTCAGGCTGGATTTTGTGAATTCTCATAAGCAACAGGCATCCAAGTCAACTCAAACAACAATGGCAACTACAATTAAGATAAAAAAAAGTAAAAAAGAAAAAAAAAAAGAAAAACCCCTGTCAAGTATAAGCACATGCTAATAGAACGGGCAGACTGTTGCAACTTGGTGTTTCAACCACTGATGACAGTATCATTAGAAAACTCTGTAAATCTCTATAATACAACATTTTGAAAAAATAAATGAAAAATTATCAACATTATTTTTCAATATTTCTTATATAAAAACAGAAAAAAATCTTAAAGGATTATTAGCATTTAGACCCTTTTTCTTTTGCCTATTAAGAAGAAAATACATTTTGAAAGAAACCTTCAATTTGCCATAAGCCAAAGAAGTGACACAAAAGACATGGAAGAAGGTAAACTGGTCAGATGGAACCAATAAGCTATGTGTGACAACATCAACATTACACCGTATCCTGAACTCATCATCGCTGCAATAACAGCATTGAAGGGGCATAATTATGCTGCAGGGATGCTTTTTATTCAGTAGGAATAAGCAAGATGTTCAGAATTGATATGGAGATGGATAAGGGGACTTTCAGAGAAATACTGTAAAAAAAAATCCAAACTATAGATTTTGAAGAAAGCTTGAAAGGTACATTAGGTCGACCTCTTACCATGACAGTTTCAAACATTCAGAAAGAGATAAAATTAAGTCGGTCAGTGAAGATTTAAGCATGACCAAGTATTTAAATAACCCACACCTAAACTATTTTTTTTTCACATACACAAGCACATACAAAGCTGACATAAGTAAATTTGAGAATATAAAAATTTAGAATGAAGAAATGCAAGCTGTATAAGAAGAGCACCGTGGCAATTATAAAATAAGATTAAATATTACACACACATATTTGCTTAGATGTTTATTTTTTTTACCTTTTTTATAAACTGGTATTGGTATTGTCTGATTTTCATGGAGTCTGCGAGTCAGTCTGAGCTATATTTATCTGTCTCGATCTCACAGAGACGTAATGTAGCTCAAAAACACTTGCAGATTCAATTGCAATGAAAGTTTGGCCTATACAGTAAATTGCTGACAATGCAAATATAAAAATTGCATTGGCTGCATGTCTTTTTATTGACTTGACAGTTCTGCAAAACCTTGAATCGGTTTATCAGATATGATCCATATTTTTTCCTCCAATCTTTTTTTATAATTTTGCTGGGGTTCCTAAGTAAAAAACACATTCAGAATAGCAATATAGGGATGTGTATAGCTACCTTGCAGCTCTAATTGTTTGACCTTCCTTCGTCACTTTAACCCTGAAGAGGGATCAGCACCTTTTACTGACTATCTTAACACAAATGAGTCTTTCTCCTCGAAGAAATACAAGTATATGGCCTAAAGGATTCTCAGGTCAAATATACAGCAAGGAGATGAGGCATGTGCAGTTCTTAATGTTTAGGGATATTAATTAGCTCCAGTCAATGTAAATCAAGAGCAGCAGCATGAGACATCTCTTCCCTACTTGTCCCCTTTATCCAATCTTTCTGTCACAACCCTGAACTGATAGAGCTCTGATATAGCTGCAGAAAATGTTCTACTGGCTGGACTAAATGCTCTGCAGCAGCAGAGCAGTTTTCAGTCATCTGTTTTTTCAGTCTCACATCAAGTTATAATTTCTAAATCTTTACGTCTCTCATTGTCTTACTTAGTATTTTGGTTGGGGAACTGTTGTCTTGTACTGATATTTGTGGGAAGTATCAGCTTTTTATAGAGCAATATCACAACAGATAAGAAGGTCTGGGTTTAATTTTTATTTGCCAACCTATTCCATAGAGCATGCTGTCTCCATGGATGCATGTACAGTATTCTCTCCGGATTTGCCATCTTTCTCTGTTACTGAAGTGCAGAAACTTGACCATTATTTTAATGATTGTGTTCATGGTTCCTTGGTCTGTGTCTATGTTGCCCTGTTATGGATTCAGGACCTGTCCAGTACCAATCCTTTGCTCAATGATTTGTGAAAAATGTACAGGCCTTCCTTAATGAATCTGCATTGATAATTGGGTATAGACAATGAATGGATGAATAACTAATGTGTATCCAGGTGCCTGTTTAGCCGTTCTGTTCCAATGCTACTGACAGCTTTACTCATACTTTCCCCCGTTGGCTTCATGATAATAAGTTGTTGCCTTTTAGGATGCATTTGACCAATTATTTTTCCAGGGTAGACTGATTACACATAATTTACATGGAGGTAAAACAGTCTCAGTAAAGATAAATGCTAACACCACACCTACATATGCACTCTCAGAATTTGTAAAAGCACACATGTGATTCATAAATACAGACAGGATTTAGAAGATTCAGATATACACAGGACACGATATAGTATTGAATGGCAAATCTACACACAAATACATCTTAGTGTACTTGTGGTTCGGGAACTTAACTGCATTCATCCATGAGACTTCCCACACAAATTACTCCTCATTAAATGTCTCCTACAAAAAAGCGGTTTATCATAACCACTTTTTGTAGTCATCAGTATAATATGGGTTAGTCAGAATGATTGAATTTTTGTTGTTGTTTGCTTGTTTTTTTTTTGTAAAAGGATTAAGGTAGGATCTTAATGAAAAACTTACTTTAACTGATCCTTCTCTTCTGAGATCAATAAAGTGTTTTTGAATTAGAATAGAATTAAATGTGTACTTGCCAAGATAAAGTTTAGATTTTCAGGGTCATTGTCAGGACCCTAATTTTGTTCAGGTTCCAACCATGTAGTATGAACTATTGAGGTAAAGGTGTCTCTCCATTATTCCAGATATACTTTAGAGCTCACTAGAGATACTGGCATCAAACCAAACCCACAATATGGCGAGGCAACCTTCATGCTTCCTTTAGTTAAACAATACTTAGGCTTTTCACATTTATTATGCTGTTCTTACCATATTATCTTGACTAATAATATCAGATTCTTCAGAAGCCAAATGGATGGTTCTATACAGGTCCTTCTAAAAGTAGTAGTATATTGTGATAAAGTTCATTATTTTCCACAATGTAATGATAAAACTTGAACATTCATATATTTTAGATTCATTGCACACTAATTGAAATATTTCAGGTCTTTTATTGTCTTAATACGGATGATTTTGGCATACAGCTCATGAAAACCCAAAATTCCTATCTCACAAAATTAGTATATTATGAAAAAGGTCTCTAAACGAGCTGTGCACCTAATCATCTGAATCAACAAATTAACTCTAAACACCTGCAAAAGATTCCTGAGGCCTTTAAAACTCCCAGCCTGGTTCATCACTCAAAACCCAAATCATGGGTAAGACTGCCGGCCTGACTGTTGTGCAGAAGGCCATCATTGACACCCTTAAGCAAGTAGGTATGACACAGAAAGATATTCCTGAACGAATAGGCTGTTCCCAGAGTGCTGTATCAAGGCACCTCAGTGGGAAGTCTGTGAAAAGGAAAAAATGTGGCAGAAAGCACTGCACAATGAGAAGAGGAGACCGGACCCTGAGGACGATTGTGGAGAAGGGCCGATTCCAGACCTTGGGGGACCTGCGAAAGCAGTGGAGTGAGTTTGGAGTAGAAACATCCAGAGCCACCGTGCACAGGCGTGTGCAGGTAATGGGCTACAGGTGCCGCATTCCCCAGATCAAGCCATTTTTGAACCAGAACCAGTGGCAGAGGCGCCTGACCTGAGCTCCATCTGCTGAAAAGCTTTATGGAGATTAAGATTTCATTTTTCAGCACGACCTGCCACCTGTTCACAGTGCCAAAACCACTGGTAAATGGTTTACTGACCATGGTATCACTGTGCTCAATTGGCCTGCCAACTCTCCTGACCTGAACCTCATAGAGAATCTGTGGGATATTGCGAAGAGAAAGGTGAGAGACGTAAGACCCAACACTCTGGATGAGCTAAAGGGCGCTATCCAAGCACCCTGGGCCTCCATAACACCTCAGCAGCCCCACAGGCTGATTGCTTCCATGCCACCCCGCATTGAAGCAGTCATTTCTGCAAGAGGATTCCCGACCAAGTACTGAGTGCATTACTGTACATAATTATTTGAAGGTTCACGTTTTTTTTGTATCAAGAATACTTTTCTTTTATTGGTCGGATGAAATATGCTAATTTTGTGAGATAGGAATTTGGGGTTTTGATGAGCTGTATGCCAAAATCATTATCATTAAGACAATAAAAAAACCTGAAATATTTCCATTAGTGTGCAATGAATCTAAAATATATGAATGTTCAAGTTTTATCATTACATTATTGAAAATAATGAACTTTATCTCAATATGCTAATATTTTGAGAAGGACCCGTATAAGCACTTTACAGTTGAAGTCGAGTTCATAGTTTCCATTTTGGAGCAGGGAATTGTTTCTCTTTAGATAAAATCAGGTTTCCCAACACATTTTGGAAAGGACAAATCAGGCTGTTAAAACTTGAATTCCAAGGCTCTTACCCACACAGTACACAAAACTTCTGGCCATGAATAAAAACCAATCCCATTCTTTGCATCCTACTATCACAGGAAAAGGGATTTAACATATTTTCATCATTTTGCATAATAGTAACCATGAGTGCCACAAATGAATAGTAGATTACCAACTAGTTGGTTTTGTCCCCTTTTATTTAGGAGTTTTTCCTAATTTTTTGCTTCATTATTTGTAAATGGCAACTTTAAAAATTTAATTTCCAATAGGGTATATAGTAGTAAAACAAACTATATTTACTTTTGGACTGTAGTCAGCCGAAGTGAGAAGCATTCCAGGTATTCATTATTTATTATTATTATTATTATTATTATTATTATTATTATTATTATTATTATTATTATTATTATTATTATTATAGTCATGATTTGACCTTACCTTTGGCATAAACCTCCTTAAAACATGGAGCTCTTACCATTGTGCATAAGCTGAAGCTCTTCAGGCATATGCATTTATTTGTTTCCTCCAGGTTTGCACTTAGAGACAACTGCTGGATCCAAATGGATCCAAAGATCTTTTAATGGACAGCAAGTCCTTTGTGTGCACACAGAGTATCTTATTCCACTTATATATGGTTCCTTTTTTGAGATACAAACTTGTTAACAGAGTGTAGTGGTGTAATAGGTCCATTTAAATTATTTTACTCGTACTCATTTCATGAATCTTAGGATATGATTTGATAATGGTTTTATATTTTATAAACAGATCAGTGAAAATGTCCTGTCTAGCTTGTTTCAGCTGAGTCGATCTCTAAAGTAATATCCTGCAGTATTTACGTTGTTTTGCCCTTGAAGAGGATCATTATTAGGATAATTTATTCATTAGTTCAAGATTAAAATACCATTTTATATGTACTAGGAAGGAAAACACTCTTCTTCGTCACCTGCAGCTGGTCCAAAATGCTGCCGCCTTTTGGCACTCTAGTAAAAGAGGAGGTGAGCACTTTCCATACTGTTCTCCCTGCTCAGGCTCCCTCTACCTTTTAGGATTGTTTCTAAGATTTTACTTTTGGTTTTCAAAATTATGTGTTTACTTACCATAGTCATTGTAGTTCTGAAACAAACATGTTCCCAGTCGAGTGTTCTTTAAAAAGGCTTGATTTATTGGCTATGGTCCAATACAAGATGGTGAATGTCAAAAATGATTTATTTTTATTACATCTAGTAATTCTAATTTATTGAACATATTGTGTGAATTATTCAGTGTTGTAAAAATATGTGAAAACAGGCAAAGGTTAAAAGCTTACAATATAGAAATCTAGATTTGTTCATCTTTACCGACAGTCCCTACTAATTTTTATTGATTAAAATGCAAAGTTTAAAAAAAATCTAAATATGAATAGTATTGTAAATTATACTACAAACTAGAAACATGTTATACCAACTTTTAAGAAAGAAAATTGTGATTTTGTGTGTTTTATTCATAATGGTAAGCTGTTACCTTAGTTTTTTAAGGGTGTTGCAGCATATTGTAGGGGTGGAACAGCTTAAAGATGGGTTTGTTCTCTAAATGTGACATTGTATCATGGAATGTTAAATTACCTCTAGTTATGATACAGGATGGCTAGCAGATCTATCTTAATCTATTTAAAGCAAGAAAGTTAGCCTTTCCTTAAAAAAAAGGTAGAAAATCCATCAAAATAACAAGTTTATTATAGTTTATGATATTTATGTTCAAACTTTTCTTGTAACCCCGTACTAGCTCCTTTACTGTGAAAAAGCATATATTTAAATAACCATTATGCCTAAAGTACTTTATGAATGAAATGTAAAAAGAAAAAAAAAAAGAAAATTGATTTAATTCAGCTTTCCATTTCCTTTTTAGCATTTTAAAAATTCCCTAATATCAGGAGGGTCTTAAATGTCAGTATTGAACTTCAGGAACATTACATAGCGTATTAAGCATAGAAATCAAGTTTTTCGGGCATACTGGATTTACATTTACCATACACATGTTTAATGGCAGATTTCTATTTTAAACATTGTATATATATTTAAAATAGCTATTTAATGAGTTAATTACATGGTCAGTAAAGTAGAACAATCTAAAGGTATTCATAAAGCACTGATAAAACTTTGATGTATGTTTTTGCACAGCAATCTACAGAGGTTGCACTTTGTGTCTATTCATCCCCTTTGAGGAGAGGGGAGGTAGGATAGGCCAAGGTCGAGCACAGCAGAGGAGCACTCATGACCATCCCAAAGCTGCTACAGGCTATATTTACCTGGCATCCTAGAATTACACACCAGAGCTTCCTATCTGTCTACACGCCACTGTAGTGTTCTAGCCAAGCATCTGCTCTGATACCGTATCTGCCTGGGATCTCTGCCTGCTGAAACAACATGGATGATTTCAGAATAGAAGTACAGTGAGGATTGTCATCAAATCTGTCTGAGGTGTTATCTAGCACATTGACAGTTTTTGATACACAGATCAAAGGGATTGCATAAAAGAATGTCTGGTTAGACATGTCTAATCTGTGGACAGTAACTTTGTTCTGTTAAATTTAATCTTAATAGACATCTTTCACTCTTTACCACTAAACAATTTAAGAAATTGTGTTTTTCTGAAGGCTTATGGTTTTCCCACCAGTTTGGATCTGCAAAGGAAAATATTTACGGGTATTGCTTGAAATGCCAGGCCATGTATAGTTTTATCCTGCAGAGATGAGTAGAAGTGACGTCTGGAAGTATTTCAGCAAAGTCTTTGTGATCGTCAGGCTATCTAAAGTGACATGTTCCTGTGGTTGTTATGATTTAACCCTGTAGATGGAGATCAGTTAAGGAGTGTCTTATTGATGAAAGTTTGTACTCATGACAGATTACTAGTTATTAATGTTGTACAGATTTATCTTGTTGCTGTAAAATATGAACACTCAAAATCTGCATCAGTGATTCCCCAATTTATGCTGATTCTAAGTTCATTATCAGTTTTTTTTTTTTTGGCTGCTTCACACCAAGTTAAGTCTACAGTTTGACTTATTTGCAAATTATACAGATACTCTATGTATCTATTGGGGCCAAATTTATTATAATCTGTAACCTCTCATTTTAGTTGAAGGTACAATATATAAATGTTTTGTATGTTAATACATAATTGTTTATTTAGTGTTTTCATTAGAAGCCATTTATTTGCCTCATTTTATGTATTTGCTCTCATATAAAAGAGGCCTTATTACTTTATTTTATGATTTGATTCCATGTTTTATTTTTTTCTAACTCAAAAAACAACAAAACAAAACACTATAAACAGATCAACCAAACGGAAACATTACAAAAACAGAAGCCAATTGCACCTGGCTGTCATGTCTGTCGCCGTCTTTGTTATTGCAAAATGGAGTGATCCCATGACCTCACAAGACACAGACTCCAAGGCCGCCAATCTGTCCGTCAAAACAAAGTTATGGTGCATGAAGGGTGGAGCCACTGAGCGAGCATTAAACAATGAAAGGAAGAATAAGTGGGGTGCTGCCTCTTTACTCACATTGAGAAATGCAACTTATCAGCATGACCTATGAATAGCTTGACATTACTCTAGATATTGCCATATGCTGATCTCAAACTCATGATGGATGAAAAGAAATCCCTCAAATATTAATAAAGAAACTCTGCATAAATTGTCAAAGAATTATGGCTGAAATTTCAGCAAAAAATGTAATGCCCTTTAAATAAACCAGTGTTTTTCGATTGTTAAATTTCTTGAACGTTAACAGAAAAAAAATAATTAGTTCACTTATTCAACATGTAACCAATCATTCATCCTGTAACCAAGAAAAGTAACTAGATTTGAGAACACACTAATATAAAGCTGTATATCATAACGGTTCTTCTAAAATGTCCTTTCATTTATTGAGAATTGCATCTGTGTTTTTATGGTGTGCATAATTATTGAGGATGATAAACAAATGTTAAACAGTATATAAACGGGAAAATCTCAAATGTCTTTTGACAATGAAGTATTTATCATACAAACTATTACTAATCGCATATCCTTTACCTTCAGAGATTTTCTTTCTCATATAAAGCAAAACAAAAAAACATTGAGAAATTTTTCCAATGTGCAAGAAGACACATAATTTCCCTAAGCCTTCCAACATGCTGATCTACTCACATTAGTGATCTGTTTGACCTCTCAGAGGGTTATTAGCAAAATCCCTAACATTTGCTAAGTTAATTAGAGGCCAAGTGAAAGTGAATGATGTGGACTGGCATAGTGCCATACACACTAACATATAGACAAAGGATACTCACACACCCTTAGAGCTGTAACAGGGCATTATGTAATAGAATTAGTACTCCTGAAGGTTTGCAAGATCATGTGGCTTGCAGGAGCCAACTAATGCACTGAAGCAGCCTCTCTCGGGCACACCCCAACTCCATCATCTTCCTCCATCCCTCCCTCCATCCATGTGCTTGAACACATTTTACTGTGCCTGTGGGGGTTAATGGATGTAATGGATTCATGGTGAAAAAGTATTTTCATGATGGTTTTCTTCCAAATCCTGACAATGAAATAATATGATAGTACAGATTTGCAAAATGTATTTTTTTCACAGGTTTATTGTTTGTTTTTATTAGATTGATTTTTGGCTGCCAACAAAAAAAGTTTGAATTGACTGAATAAAGCAAAGACAGGAAAAGTAATCATATCTACCTTGCAGTGAATAAAATAAATTTACTTATTATTTAGCAAGAAAATTTTAATCATTTATTTATATTTCAACCTAATCTTTTGGTTCACTATTGGATAATTTGATACATTTTATTGCAAACCCAATAAACACCTCCAAAGAAATATCAATGGTTTTAAAATCAAGAAAAAAATACATTTTACTCAAAATGCTTAACTTCAATAATCCCTTTACAAAATTAAATAAAAAATCAACAACATAATCTGAAATCAAAAATTGGTCCTTTTTCTGATTTTTATATTAACCTTGTTAAGTAAAAAACAGGCGAGGAAACTGCTGAGCAATTCTAACAAAAGTTACTTTAGTCACATTATTATTTTTTCCTTTCACAGACCTGATACTACATCAGACATTGTTGAATCCTGGCACCTACAGATTTGGGACCCATCAAGAAATTGTATAACATATTAAAAACACCCCAATTTAAAATTTAAACACGTGCTGTTGTAAATATGTTATCACACCAGTGATCCATATCGTGTCCAAATCATATACTACATTTTTTAGGTACTGTGTTTGCTGTCAAGTCTGGCAGGCAAATCCTTGAACTGCCTCTAACTGTAGGTCAGTGAAACCCCATCCTTGATAATTCAGAAATTATTAAATGACCACCCTTGGGGGCAAAGATTTGGTGGCACACAGCAAACCATAGATACACTTTATAAATGAAAGAGGACTTGATGTGCTTTCTTTACATTTAGATCTATGTAGAATAAAAAAAAAAAAACTGAATTAACACAGCTATAAAATGGGATAGGTAATCAAACTCTGAAATTATAAATTTTTAAAACATATTTTCTTTCTATGTACTTTTCCTTGCCTTACCTTGCAAGAAAGATGAATTGTTGCAAGGTATGTGAATTGACAAACACCTGAAAATTCAAAATGAACGACATGTACCAATCTGGCTTAATCCATACCTGCAAAATACAATGAATTTTTAAGTTTTCTTTATTTTTAAAAGTAAGAAAAACATAAGGTTAGCATTTGAATAATTAAAACACCAAATCTCTTCCACTTCTTCAGTCTTGATTATCTGTAGCGACCTTAGTGATTCTGTATTTGTGTATCCATATAAGTTTCCACATGGTGAATGGAGGTTATGTTTCTAAGGAAAGATGCAAATGTCATGGTTTTGGTTATGTTGTTCTTTACTTTGCTCCTTGTTTTCTAGTTTTATTGGTTTAATTCCTATTTTGTTGTAGTTCCTAGATTTATGTTAGTTCTCAGGTTTTTCTGTTGTTTTCCTCTGTTGCCTTCTTGTGTGTGTTTCTTTCCCCTTGGCTCCCTCGTGGTCTCCTCACACCTGCTCCTTGTCAGCTCGTTAGCCCTGCCATTGTATCAGTCAGCTACATACTCTTCCTCTGCAGTCTCGCCTTGTTGGTTCCTTGTCGTTGCTGGTCCTGTTGCTGCAGTAGTTTTCCTCTTAGCTCGTCGCTCCTCAGGCTCGTTTTCCCCTGATGTCTCCATGGTTTTGGTTTGTTTAACATTTTAAGTTGGATTTCTGCCTCTGTTACCTGTGGTCTGCAATTAAATCTCTCAGAACTCATCTCTGCGTCACTCGTCTCTGCATCTGGGTCCTCAAGCAACCTCACCACCCACTCCTGACAGCAAAACTTTCATCTTTGGAATTCATCATTCACTACAACTATCTAATGAAGGAATTTCCCTTAAACTCATGCACACATTAAAACAAATATAATATATCTGAAAAGCCCAAACATTATACATTGCTGAGGTTAGAATAATAAAAGCCATTGAAAAGGTCCTTAATTACATATATATAATATTAGACATCAATAGAAGGTTTTCAAGATTTCACGAAAATCTTACTTTATACACAAAATGCAGGAAAGAAGATAATTATCACAACAGTATTTGCTCTATCTCTGCATTCCACTGGAAACAGAGACACTGAGCTGGAAAATCCATGCTGCACTTGTATAAATACTTCATTGCTAATTTAATTTTAAACTGATGGAAGAAGGAAAACTGTAAGAACTGCTCATTCCTTTACAGCACCCTTAGTGTTTCCCCCTATCAGCTACGCGTCTATATCGCCGTGTTCTTGCTCTTGGCTGTATTACATCCAGATGCGTCCTTGCATTTTAATCCTATCGCTTACTCCTCCCTATGTTTTCACTTTCACTTTGCGTGATTCCTCTATTGTACATCATGAACTTTTCAATGATCGCATTTTTGTAATGCAAGTCTAAAGCGGTCGGAGCTAAAAGCTTATGCTTCAGCTTAGCTAACTCTGTGATTAATGACAACATAAAATATTCACAGTGTTTGAAATGTGCAAATGAGCTGCAGGGACATTTAGACAGGACAATGGGAATGATAAAATGCACTGAATTTATTAAAATGCACTGAATTTGTAAGAATCATTTGAAAGGAATAAATCTATTTAAAGACAAAAGGCAGAATCTAATAAAAAACTACTTGTATTCTGACAGAATATCTACATTACTGGTTCTGAAATAGAAAATTGTTTATTGTTGGTTAATTTCACAGTAATGCAATCAAGAAGCTGAAATGTATAATTCAACTCTTACCCTTTAAAACTTGGAAGTTTTTTTGTCTCGTTTCTTTCTGCCTGTGGTATTGTATCAGTGCTTAAAGTAATGACATATGCAGCTGTGAGGAGTTTTCATAATGGAACCTTCACTTCCTCTTTTGTAAATCATAATAATGACTGTGAATTCTACATAAGAAATTATTTAAACATAGAAATAGACTACTTATAACTGCTTTTCCCTTTTCACCAAAAAATGTGATTATCTTTTTGAACAGCTTTTTGGATAAACAATATAGGTAGCCCACACACACCTTTTGACATTTATCTTTGAAACTAGGAATTGTCTGATAGCTACTGATGTAGAGTGTATCATCCTTAGAAATATTTATCAGCAGCTTCAGTATTGTACTTTCTTAATTTGAAATAATGAAAAAAGTCAACAGGAAGATATAGTTGAGCTCTTCTGCTCTTAGACTCAGTCAGAGTGAAGACACATCCAAGCCCCTCTGAGGCTTTCTAATATGCAAAGTAGGACAGGTCCAAACTGCAATCGACAGTTAGGTCTACAGAGAGGATAATCTGGAATGATATTGCCTTCATCCACACCAGGAGAAGTCTAGGGCCAAAGAAAGAGCAACTAATGGCTGTATCAACCCCACACATGCTACTCAGTGGATGTTCAAATTCTTACCTTCATGAAAGCATTACAGAGTGCTAATGAGGAAAAAATGTACAAACACAGAGGTAGTTTCTCTCTCAAGACTTTATTTCTGTTGAATTGAATGAATACCTCATAGACAGGGTGGTCATGCCTGGCTAAAACAATTAAGGCTTTTGCACTACCTGCCTTTCTAGTTTTATTTATGATACAGCCTTAGTAGCAAATTCTGACAGAATCAAACTTTATCAGATGGCTTCAGCTTACTTGAGTAACTGATTTACTTTAGAGAAAAGTACAGTACGCCAGTTCTTACACTGGTTTTGTCTTCCATTTGTGACAGCTGATCTTGGCTGCATTGCAATGAAGCAGCAAGTCTGAGTCAGCCTTTTTTAGGGCATAAGACTGACTGACAGGGTGACAGGGTGTGTCCTGCTGCTGTGTCTGCACCAAACTCTCATGGGGGAAACCAAGGTGAGAGGAAAGCACACAAAGTCACAAATGCGCCTCTAAGATATATTAAATGTACCCATTAATCCTATACTTTTATTGAAACCTCTTTACCACCATTGCAAAGCAGAAAAAATAAATCATAGATTAAAAAAAATAATTTATAATGCTGCATCCAATATTTTACTGCTGTAAAAAAATACTTTTACATTTGTAAACACAGAATAAATCTGTTTCTAACTCTTAGAGATGTGAGAACCAATGCACCTTTGCAGAAGGGTCTTATTCTAAAATGATGCAGTGAGGTAATCTAGGACAAAAAGTGTATTGATCAAATATTTCTTCATTCTATATATTTCTTTATTTTGTCTTGTATAAACCTGGCATTTAGAACTGTGTAACAGTCTTTGCACTTTTTTGTGATCAAGTTCAACGCACAGCTCAGAGAAAAGCCTTCAACCACCAGTAAAGGATGATTGATGGTGTTCTGAATGAAGTGCAACTTTCTGTAAATGCAGTGTGTCAGCTTGTCTTGCCCATATTTTTAGTTTTCCCTGGTGCATACAATTTATTATAGCCTGAGCTTTGAAAAGAGCTCAGTATCTTCTCACTGTGACACTTTGTGACTGCTACCCTACTTTTCACGATTCACAATAACTGTGGGGAATGGTTGATACTGCATTTCAGATAACTTATTTAGCATTTACCAAAAGGTAACATGTTTTAAAACAGTCAAAGTTCTGAAAATTTCTATCTAATGTAAAAAACTTAGCTTTCAGACTTCATTAATCATTTCAGATACCTGTTTTAGAACCCTAAACTTTAGTTGTCAGAAAATGTGTACTAACTGATCTACTTATCTTTTAAGAAATCATGCATTTGAAGTTTCGATGTTACAGTCCTTTTTTTTAATAAAGTTGACAGGCTGTGGGCTCCCTGCATATTGGACCTTGCACATCAGGCCTGACCTCGCTGTCTGGAGCTGGCTGGGTTGATGAATATCTCCCTGTTGGCTAAAATGACCCTTTCTGTATGAGCCAGAAAGCTGAGTCACGAGGAAATGATTTTGTTGACTGATTTTTGGAACAGCATGTCTTTTGAAGTCACCCTATAACTAGCAGCATCTCTCTCTCTAACTGTTTTGGAAGAAAATCTCATTTACCTGCTTTTGAAATAAACTGAGTTGAACTGCGTCGTTTTGTAACTGGGTTTTATGTAATAGACTTTGAAATCTATATGCTAGGATTATTTTGGACATTGAGCAAACTGTGCAAATTGATGATACATAAGTAAACTAAACTGAAATAAAGTTTAATCGTGTAATTAATAACTTTAATTGCTAATGTTGGATGTTTATGTGATTGAATGGGGTAAAGTACTGTAGGTTGTGTAGGACATGAAAAACTTATGAGAAAGCTTCTCATTATATTCTGGAATGTAAATGCTGTGTCATTGCTATTTTTAGCAGCTGCAGGTATCCTCATAGTCATCGTGCTAGTTGCAGCCTCACAGCTGAAGGTAGCCATGCATGCCCTCTTCGGATCTTGTCCTCTGCTGTCCCATGTGACTTTTCCTTCTTGATCCTCTATCAGCCCCCCTCCCTGTGCACCTATCACTCTTTCAGCAAGCTACCTACTAATGTGGATCTCCACCCACTGGGTGATTAGTGATGACCTGCTGTCATTTACACAGACATGCACTATGGGTAGTCCTTATCGTGCGTTTGCTGAAGTTTAACTGTACCTCCCTGCAGGTGCCGTAAACATGTCATTAAAAACAATGCTGTTTTCTACAAGCAAAATAGATTTTTTGTTACTTGTTATTACCTTTTCTGGGGTGTATTAAGTTGAACATGTATTTCTCCATCCTATAAGGTGAAAGGCTTTCAGGTGATTTAACTGTGGTAAAAATACAGTAGGATGCATTTCTCAAGGCCAGAGATGCAAAAGATACAACAAAGGGACAAAAAAAAAAACAGCTTTGAAAATATACCGGAAATACTTTAATGAGTGATTTGTACATGACTCTATCAGTTTGATGTGTCTTGGTCTTTGTGAGTATATGAGAGTATATTTATATAAATGGATTTATATATTTGTGAGTATATATATATCAATTTTCCATCACGCTTATCCCTGCTGGGGTCGGCAGGGGTGCTGGTGTCTATCTCCACAAAGACAAACAGAACAAATAACCATTCACACTCACACTTAAGGAGAATTTAAAGAGGCCAATTATAACAGTCATGTTTTTGGACTGTGGGAGGAAGTACCCAGAGAGAATCTACGCATGCACAGGGAGAACATGCAAACTCCATGCAGAAAGAACCCGGAACCTTCTTGTGGCAAGGCAGCATTGCTGCCCTACTGTGCAGTCCCCCAATGTAACATATATGACAAATATGTAATATCCAATACACCCATGTGCAATAATTTCTTTATAAACCATATTACACACAACATACAGCATCTAGTTGTAAATATTAATTGTAAAACTCTGTGAATTAATAAGTAACATGGTTAGGGCTGGGTATTGTTCAAAAATTTTCGGTTCCGGTACCAATACCGATACCTTCACTTCGATACCGGTTTTATAATATCAATTCGAAGAAAAAGAAAATTACACAACATAAAAAAGTACAAATCTTGAGTTTTATTTTAAGCTCTGATTTTTCCATTTACATTTTTCCTCTTACATAATAAAAAATGTCAGTGTCTAATATTCACTGTTACATTGTGAGGACCTTTTTACTTAGCAGTTTTCCTTTAGAAAAATTACCATGTCTGACAAACAAGCCCGTTGAATGGGATCCTACTGACAGCGCACCGCTGGTATGTGGGGGTCTGAGCGGCTCCAACAGGAATATTGGAAGGCAGGATGAACTGACTGCACTGATTAAGTTTTCAGGTGGATTTTCCCACTTAAAAACATAATAAAACTACTTTATTCCCACTGATCACAGCAAATATAGCTGCAAGGCAAATAAAGGGTTGAGTTGCTCCGCCCAACGTGCGTCAGAACCACTTTTCGACCGCGCAGCCAGAGCAGCAAAGCTTCTTCAGCTGCGCGTCAGAAGGTGGTACAAGCAGCAAAAAAGGAAGCAGCAGACGTGATTTTGCTGCTCCTGCTGCGTGCAGTTTGAAAGCAGCATTATTCACTTCGCTCTGGCTTTGCACTGCCCATGGGCTGCTGAGAGGAGGATGGTCGCGCCGGCTGCGGTCCGCTCTTCTTGCAGTCAAACACCGAGCAACTTTCTGCTCTTAAATTGTTTCCGTGCACGATGTATTGCATTGCGCACTATTGGCATCAGTCTTAATAAAGTGAAGCCACACTTTTGACCTGGGGGGCATTTTAAAGGGGTTCCACGACGCTCGCAACCAGTTCACAACAGATACACATGAACCCTGGCTGTAAGCGTGACCACCTATGTATTTTTCCTGGATGACGCAATAACATTAAGTTACAGCCAATCACCGAAACTTGGTACCGAAAGACGAGGCACGTTTCGATACTCTGTAGAACCGAAGCATTTCGGTCGGTACCATAAAAGAACCGAAGTTCGTTACCCAGCCCTAAACATGGTTAAGTTGAATTACCATAGGTTATGTTAACGTTTCTATCTATCCTACCTCAAGTAACGTTCTGTATAAAAATAGGTGGAATCAAGCATGGTTTTCAGAAATATCACAAAAACAAGTAGACAAAATGTAATTATTGTAGTATTATTATGTTGACAAATTTACAGACGCATGTTGACACAGAGGGACCAACTGCTAATATGAGGCTAATGGCAGCCATTATTTTTTTTTTTTTTCCAACTTCTGGTGTTTTAAATGCTTTTATTAGGTCTTACAAATGAATCAAAGTGGGTTTCTTTGGACTACTCTGCAATGCATATTTTGCCTCTGTTGTGTGCCTAACATTGTGTTAATGCTAAGCTGACATGCATGCTTGTCTGTGTTGGAGCCTTAACATCCTGCAGTGAGGAGCATATGTCAGCTCCTGTGACCGCCTGTTGGCACAGGAATCAGAAATGATGTAGCATGTTTAAGTGTGTCTATGTCAATCTGTCTGTAATCAGTTTTAGGTTACATTTTTTTATGTTTAATGTCCTGAACATATACATTCTTAAATCCATGTGAATTCACAAGTAAATATCCCAGGATTACAAAAAAAAAGAAAAACAATAGAAATAGAAAATTGTATTTAAAATGTTTTTGTTTGTTTTTTTTTTGAAGAAAGAAGTCAGAAATAATCCTTTTATTTCACAAAAACCTGAATGTAACAGAAACTGTAACTGAAGAATTAATTATTATTTCTAGTAAAATGATCAAAGTGTCCGACTATTTAATGATTAATTACTGATCTAGCACTTATTGTCCTCCCATTGGAATGATTCTGTGTGAGTAGCTGCAAGAAAATATCTACTCAACTAAAGTATCTTGTATCTGCAAATTAAAACTATAACAGAATCCTGGTTAAAGAAAAAGTGATTTACTATGGTAAAGGAAAGATGATGGTAGGAAGGTAAAAAAAAATATATTTATATATAAAAAAGCAGACGTGCCAATAACACAGGGATAAACTCCAACACCCCCTAGATTTCAATCCAATGATTCAGGGGTCAATCCATCAATGGTTGGGGTTACACAGCACCTGCAAAGCACATCAATCATACATTTCTAACCGTGGACATAAACACTCAAACGCCAGGGCAAAGCCACAAATAATACTGTATAACTGGTGCTTCATGTGACTGATTGATATCTTAATATTGTAAGTGTCTTTCCTGGTAAGGAGGTTAATTTATCTGCATTGATTTTGTAATTCTGTTGTAGTTGTTGTTGTTTTATTATTTTTAGTTCAGCAGATTACTTTTCTTTTATATGAAACATCTTATAATGCAGACGGAAACATGCAGTTCCCTACTTTAAATGCATCAGTAGATATTTTTATGAAGCTGTGAGAAATCCTCCACTTTAATATGTTGAAGATCGAATGCAATGACTCATAAACCAGAGACAGTTCATGCAGTGATACATAAATCAATATGATCTCTGAAACATGCACAGACTAAACTGTGATAAAGAGCTTTGCAAATCAGCTGTTTTTTCTGGCTTGACTGCAATAGAAATACTAATAGAGAAATAAACAGGTTGATGGACTGCAGATGCTCTGCATCAAATGCTGCATCACATATACATTTTTACCAGCTGGGACTGAGTCATGTTGTAACTGCTGTGGCAGAAAATTCCCTCCCTTGTCTTTCTTTCCGTAAAACCCTGACCTTAGTTTAGTTCATTTACACCATTGCCCCAAGTCAGTGGAGCTGCTATGTTGTTTAAGACCATGACCTCACAACTCTTCCCTGTTAGTGCAAAGCTAGTCAAAACGTAAACATGTCTATAAGGACTTATAGCTCTGATATAATCATGTCTCCTATCAAACACAGTCAGGTAACTCTAACTCCTATTCTAAATGTCTCTTTAATCTTTTCAAACTTCACCCTTTTTTTTTCAGCTTTTTTTGTCATTACAATGTCACAAGTACAGTGCAATGAAATTAACTCTGTGCATTTAACCCATCCCCTTGGGGAGCAGTGGGCTGCCATTTTGCGGGACCCGGGAAGCAGTATGGTGGTTTAAAGCGGAAGTCTGTAAGTTTTTAAAAATCATTTTTTTGTCATATTGGCTAAAACTGTCCCTATGCCCAGACAGCAGTACATGTGATATGTAACCTCTGAAAAAACTGCTTCAATTGGTCCCGCCTACTGCCTGTATTACAATCTGGAAAGAATAATTCGGGACGAGTCAAAACAACCAATCACAGCCAGAGGAGCGTCTGATGGAGTGTCAATCACAACTCACACACGCTGAATCCCGCCCCCTCCCTCTCACCGCTGAACCTGCCGCCACCGCCCGGCTGCTGCAGTCAGGAGGACGCGCGTGGAAGTCATGGCGGAGCGACAGCCACCAGCGAAAGAGAAACTGCCCTTACTGCCCCTGCCGACAACTGCTTACACGGCAAACTTCGGTATAACCAGCATCTTATATCTAGCTGCTTGGAGGTGAGTGTTATCGCTCTTACCGGTTCACACTCCATGCCGCGTACGCTGCTTGGACGCTTCTGGTCGCATGCGGTAGCCGCGCAGATGCTGTGAGAGGGGTGGAGCTTGGAGGTGGGGCATGAGTGAAGCAGAGAGGGTGGGGGAGTGGCGTGAAACCTGTTTTTCTTCTAATTTTCAGTCGAAGTCTGGTCTCTTCTCAATGTTACAGACTGCAGCTTTAAGAGTTGCACTCTGTTGGAGTCGGGTTGAAAACTCAGAACCTCTCGATTCCAAGTGCAGTGCCACCCCCCCAAGTTCCTAGCCTTGAGAGAGTCTAACTATAGGTTATTTACCATGAGAATTCCCATCTTGACCTGAATAAGTTCCTCTACACAGTCAACAGGTCTTTAGAAAATACAATATAAATGACCCCTCACTACATTATGCAGCATGTAGACTCCAAAGGAGTCATTATTATGTTTGTAGACTTCAGCTTTGCCTTCAATATCCAATCCCTGCTGCAGGACAGACGCTGCCAGATTTTTCTGACAGACAGGAAGCTGCATGGGAAGTTGGTAAAACGGTCTTTGAGTCCAGGATCATCAGCACCGTTTCCCCTCAAGGCTCTGTTCTTGCATCTCTGCTTTCCCCAATTAGCTGATCTCTGAGGGGGTTTAGTCTGCCTACAGGTAGCAGATTAATGGTGCAGCCAGAACAATAGGGCTCAAGACTCTAAAAACAGTGTAGAGATGGTCTTGGACATTTGAAAATACCATGGACTCTTTGTACTTTCTGAGAAACTTCATTACTCAGAACCTCAATCTGGAGCTGAACATCCCCTCCCTCACCAAGCAGGCACAGCAGAGGATGTACTTCCTGTAGCAGTCAGAAAGGTTCAGCTTGCAAAGACAATGATGGAGTGCTTCCACTCTGCCCTCATTGAGTCCATCCTCACCTCCTCCATCACTAACTGTATGCCACTGCCACCTCCAGGGACAAGCACATCCCCTCTGCAGTGAGGATGTTTGTCTGGAACTGTAGAGCTCTAGAACCCAGAAGGGAACAAGCAAAACTGCAGCTGACCACTCCCACCTCCCAGGCTGGACACAAATTAGTTCAGAAGCTCTTCCGAATATCCTAGCCTAATTAATTCGGCCTCGGTCACACGCTGACACTTTCACAATTGGAGAAAAAGACAAAACAAAAAAAGAAACAATCATCTCAGAACATGGATATGTGTATTGATCTCTTTTTTTTTGCTGTTTTTGCATTTTAATAACTGCCAATATGCTCTTTATTAACAACTTGCTTTTATCCCTTCTACCTTTTTCAATTCAATGTTTATTTATGTTAACTGTATGTTTGCCTCGTAAAGCACAGCGTTTATAAAAGTACCTACAACACCTGAAAACAAATGAAAAAGATGTAGGGAGAAAAATGCCAAAGCTAAAAAGTCACCCAGATCAGGACTGGTTAGGCTGGACTGGTTCAAGAGGTTGAACCAGTGAAAAACACATCTTTTAGCACTATAGCCGCAATCCTGAATATTTTTTATCAACCTATTTAGCTATGATGCTATTACAGAAGAAAGTAAATCAAGTTGGGAAATGCTTTTTTAGGTATTACAATGAGCAGAAATCTTTGATAAAATAATCAATACAATTTGCATGTGAACCTACTTTTGTTTTCACCTCCTTTTCCAGAACATAGTTCCAAAACCACACCTTCTCTTTCTTTGTCCCACCTTTCTATTTCTTCTTTATCTACATTTGCTTTTCCTCTGTTTGCTGACTGCTCTTTCCTGTCATAGTCAGCAGATGTAAGCCTGACAGGAAGTATATTCCAGATGCAGTCAACATGCGGCTGAGTGCTGTTCATTAGCTATGCACATGTCTAGCAAACACAGGGGCTCTTAGCTAATCTATAACTTTGCCTTTACCTCTATAGCTCCTTTTCTGTATTTAAACTGTTTAGGCATTTCTGCAATGTATATTGTACAGAAAATAAGCTCTCTTGAATGTTTTAAAGGTTGTTTTAACTATTCAAATTGTAGTTGTTATTCAGGTTTTCTAAAGAGCATAACTTTTCTTTGAATGCTTGAATGTACCTGCAAAGACTCTCGGTCATTGAGGTAATGGTCAAGATTGAGAAAGTAGTTAACCTCATGCCCTGTTGCCTTCTTTTTCAAACAATCAAAAACTTTGATTTCTAAAAGTCAGAAAGCAAATCTGTAAGGTTTTAACTATAAAGGAAAATTATTTTCTGCCATCATAGACACAGTCTGGTGTAGTTTGCTTCTCCTGTAGTTGTTCATTTCTAGATAATCAAAATGCAGCAACAGTGTTGACCAAGCAAATCATGTGATTAACCCCAGCAACCCTGGAAACACCTAACAAAATATGACCAGCTTAAGTAAATTTTTCTGCAGTATCAACATTTAGGGTTCATGAGTGCTTTAAATTATAAACAGATGATCTCTGTTATTTCAATAAACTTGTTTGAAACATCCAGTTTGTCTGAATATTGGGTCCAGGGTCCAGGGTTCAGCGTCCGTTACATTACTAGTAAATCTACCAAAAAATCAGCAAGGGATCTGTTCACTGGTCATACTGGGATCAAGTCATAAAATGAGAAACCTGATTTTTCTCCTTTCCAGATTTCATCATAAAGTTGCCATCTGCCATAAGACATTTTTTGGTTCCCAGGCTGTAAAATGTTATCAAATTAGCAAAAGAGTGAACTGACTCAATCTGCTCTGCTTTACTCTTAACTTTTGTTTAACTTCAAGTTGTTGAAATACTTTTGGAGAGTAAAGTGGGATTATGCCTCATCATTTAATACAGTCAACAAAAACTAGACATAAATATTTCAGAATACTCCTTAGTTGGCAATACTGTCTGGCAGGTTTTCAGCTACTGGCTTTCTGAGAATTAGATTGGAAAATCCTGTTTCTGTTCTAGTCCAATGTTACTTTTATTCAGCTGAAAAACATGGGATGAAATGGTTGCTTTGTGGCAGCTCTCTTTGTTGGGTGCCCAAGAGTATGAAGGTTGTCTGTTACATATGGAAATAAAGGCTTTTCATAACTGACAGAACATAGTAAACATGTTTTTGTAGTTTCATAGTTAGCATAAAAGCATGTTTTCAGTTTATAACTGTTTAGAGTCTTTTTTTTTCTTTGTAAGTGATAGCCCAACAGCGTTGTTTTCGCAAGAAGACCATCATGTTTGTTGCCATAAGGTTTTACATGAAACTTTATTAAAAATGATTTGGGGAACAAAATCAGACAAAGAGATGGAAAGGGTGATAAGAAAGAGAGAGGGGATAAGAACTAGCGGGGAGAGAAAGAGTCTTTTTTAAATGTTTTATGTCTCTGTGTATTATTACATTTTGATTATCAGTTCAACTAGAGTAATGTATGTTTTATTTTTTTCTTTCTAGTTATATGAACTTGGTATTTTACGTCCTTCATAAACAAAGTTAGATTGGAAAAGACAAGACACTGGATTGAAACCCAAAAAAACGAAGCACAAGTTCAAATAAGAACTACTGAGAAACCTGCTGATTAAGACCACCTTCAAAGATTAACAGTTAGTCTGGCTCCTTAGAAGCTAATACATGAAACAGTGCATTCAAGTGGAGCTTTGCATTTCAAGAGCCTTATTATAGAAGTGTGTCCCCTAAAATATCAAGCCACTGCTTGCAATGAGATGCATAGGGTGAGCTCTGTTTAGAGAGGTCACATCTATCATAGGTTTCACTGATTTTATGAGGTTCTCATAATGTATCAAGTGGTGTGATCTGATCAGAGCATCTTTCAATTTTCTTGAATGTTCTCTTCTCTTCTTCTTCAAAATGGTTTAAGGAATAGAAGAAGATGGCATACTAGTTAACAAGATAAAAATGGCAAAGTCCAAAGAAATCAGACTGAATAGAACACATCTTAGCACAGAATGCTTCTTTGTGTTTTGGTTATTTCTAGAGCTGATTGATGACACACTGCTTCCTGTCTGCTACTAAAATACATTTCAGATATCAGTTGTTCTGGCATGCAACTTCTCTTTGGTACTGAATCAGGGAAGGCAGCCCAGAATGTCAACACTGAGTAATGACGTCAGGAACAAGCTCTAAGAAGCAGCTTTACCCAGCATGCTTTGCCCGTAGCATTTCTGCAGTGCTTATAAATATTGAAAGATTAAAAAAATGGAGAGAGGGAGGAGACAGATTTAAAGGTGGAGAAACGGAAAGATACAAAAAAAACCAAAAAAAAAAACGGAAGCGTTATAAGGAATTCAGGATTTAAGGTTTGCTGTCTTACTTTTCCGCTCCTAACTGTTCCTTTCTTATGTGGTGCAGTTGCAGTCATGTCATTAATACAAAGTCATCAGACTCAATCTACAGTAGACTCCCACTCCAAAGACTCAATATTTGCTCTTAGATTAGCTACCCGGGAAGAAGTCTTACACAGAATCTTCCTCTCAGGTAGATGTAAAATAATTTGACATGTTATTGCCTGTTACTCTGGCATATGATGTGAATGATGCAGAAAAATTTCATGGACAGGGAATTGCTCCTGATATGTTAACGATTGCTTTGTTTTCATAATATCTACCATTACAAAGATCCTTCTAGTTGTAAAGGTAAAATATTTCTATTTCAATAGTTTATGAATATTCACACTTAGAAAATTGCATTCAGGCATTTTCTACACTGTTTCAGTTACTCACTGCATCGCCGGTAATATAAAGGGGGCCTTTGAACATGTTAAAATTACAGACCTTACAACAAATACTTCGAATACAGATTTTAACATTGATTCCTAAAACAATACAATCTAAACTGGATACATTTTCTTTACCTTTAATGTTTTGGGTTTGTTTTTTTTTCACCAGCAGCGTTTTTTGATTAAAAGCTGTACAGGAGGAAGGGTAAAGAGAACAGGGTAGGGCATGCATCAAATAATCCAGGGCTTGGAATCAAGCTAGTAATGATGGAGTAGAAGACTTTAGCCCTTGCCATGCAACTGAGCACTGTGGCAACTAAATGATTTATTTTAAACATAATTACAAATAAGGTAGTTGCAGTTTTTGGCATGTTGCTTTGATAGTTTACAGATAGTAACCATAAACCAATAAATATCATGAATATATGGTAAGATAATTGTTTATTTATTTATTTATTTTTTTTCATTTGGTTATGTGTTAAATCCAATGTAAAAATGAGAATAACATTTGTATTCTAAATCAGCTGCAACACAGGCTTATAGCCAGACAGATGGCATGGATTTGCTCAGGGAATGCTTATTCATTTGTCAAAAAGAAACTTTAAACTTGACTTTGGGACAAAAATGGTTTAAGAAGTTCTCTGGAAGGAGGGTTAAAATGTTGCAGGACATCTCAGATCCTTTAGTTTGCATAAAGAGCAGAATTCAGACACATATATCTTTTTTATGTATGTTTTATTTTCACTGGTATAACTGCAATTAAGAGGGATTGGAGAGGATACAATTCCCAAGAAGTTTGGGGATATAAACTTTTTTTATTATTATATTAGTTTTTTGCCTTTATCTATTTGTGATACATCTCTGCTGGAGCATCTGCTTGCAGTAAGGCAACATATACGTTACAGTGTATGTGTGCATCAATATACAAACAAAGGGAAAAATCATTGCTTTGATTGTAATGGGCTGCTAAAGCTGTGGCCTGACAGAAGCTATAAATAATTTAGCAGCTCTGTTCAGCACAGAGACAACAGGAAGATCCTCATTGTGATGTGCTCAATCGTTTTGGAGGACAAAGAGAAATATTTCAGAAAAATGTTTAAAGTTTCATTCAGTCTGGGTCTGCATTTAATTCTCAGATAAAGATCATATCAGCTTGGAATGGTCGCTCATATTTGAACATTGAATCTTATTGGAATTACTTTTTTTTAATAACAAAACAAGCGATTAATTATAGTCCTTCACCCGTTTTTGTTAATACAGTTTGGAAGCTTCAGATTGTGACATTCAAAGTAAATATTTTGATACTTTCTGGCACGTAATGTCTGGCAGACACATTCAGACACTCCTTCCATCAACTGCACCAAGTACTCATCATTTCTGTGGACTATAGATTTGTTTTATCTTTTTTTAGCGACCATATCTTGCTATCACAGTCCTAATCTTCATTTAGTTTCATATTTCCTTAAATGTCTGAAATAAAAGGTGTTTTTTGAGAGCTCTTGCTAAAGCAAACCATTTCAAGTTATTTCTGATTAAATTAAAAACTGTCTGATCAATATTAAACATCTAAAATGCAAGGGAAACGTGCAGATGTTTATGAGAAGAGAAACAGCTAAAATAAATGTATCACATTTTTTATCTTAAATGGTTATCTCAAAACAAGTGGAATTAGAATAAATTAGGGCACAGAGATGCACGCTGAAAATAGAAAAGGTTGCTAAGGAATATAAAATAAAAAAGACACAACTGGCTCTGTTTTAAAATTGTAGAATGAAGTTGTATTCTTGGGTTTTAAAATACTACTAAACTGTATAACAGTTTGAAGGATTTTTAAATGACTTTACCAGAAGTACCAGTAATTATGGTGCAGTATCTCAACAATGAGTTTATGCAAGGTTCAGAGTACAGCTACAGAAAGCCTGCTTTTAAATAACGTTTATCGTTTGAACAGTGTTTAATAATTGAATCCATCTAAATGTTCTTTAGCTAAGATTTTGTTTATTTACTAAATGAAATTGAAGGAAATGAGCAAAGTTTCATATAACTGAAGGAAATTAAGTAGAGCCAGGAATAGTGAGGAGATGAATTAGGTTGCACCTGTACATTTGTCCCTGTGCTCCATATTTCTGTATTTTCCAACAGTCGGCACTGCCAGGTGTGGAGGTTCCTTTCTCTTTGTGTCTAGGGCAAAGGATAGAGTTAGTTCAGGGTGTAAGCCAACAAAGTGAAATCTATGGGTGATAATACCTCATTTACACAGAAATAAACAACTTTTAAAAAATTGTCACTCTCCTATAGTATGATAGCCGACATGTGCAAATGCGTAGTAGACAAAGAAATGAGCTGCAAAAACATGTGTGATGCAAACTACAGGAACAAGCACAAAAAACAAAGGCAAAATAAAAACGCTGCAAATTTTTTTTTCTACTCAGTAGAAATAGAAGTGAAAACCTATGACCAAAAAAACAAATTTAAACAAAAATGCAGCAAAACAAAATGATGCTGTCACAGAAAGAAAATGTGAAAATTAAAAGCAGCTGCAAAAAACAGAAGTACTCCAGGTTTAACACAGGATAAAAACATTTCTACAGTAAGAAGAAAGGAGAGGCTTGTTTTCTTTCAGTTTGATCAGACTTATTACAGCTTTTAAAAAGTCGTTCACATTTAATAATGTGGAAAGTTAATGTCTGCTCATCATCTTACAGCTGAAACATCTTTTGTGCTCTAGCTGCGCATTTTAAAAGTGGGTCTAATGCGCATTGGGTGTACTGTAGCTACCCTATGGTTTTGCAGGTAAAAATGGCAGATTAGATCTAAAGATTCACTTGTTTTATTTTAATTGATAATGCTACGTTCAGACCACAAGGGCAGGAAGCAGCAAAAAAGCTTCTGCTGCTTGATTTTTGATGCTTGTACACATTGAGGCGAAGTGTGTCCAGATGCTTCGGATGCGTCTGCTGCTCCTGTGTTCAATGGCAGAGAGAGGCCTTGCTATATTTGTTGTTAAATGTGGGTAAAAAGTAGTTTTAATATATTTTTAAGTAAGAAAGTCCACCTGAAAAGTGGTCAGTTTACCCAGATTACGATCCTGCCTTCAAATATTGTTGCGCTGTCAGAGCCACTTAGACCCCCAGACACCGACAGTGCTCTGTCACTGGAAATCCCTTCAAACAGCAGCCTCTGGGGAATCTCCACTACTATACACGGCGACTAGAAGGCGTTTTTATGTACGTAATCCAAACTACAGGCACCAGAATAGTAAAATCAAACATAGTTTGCTAGCAGGTTTTGAAATTTTAAGTCAATTTAAGCATTAATAAAAATTTTCAGAGGAGTGATCATAGCGATCTGCATCAGCAGTGCTGATTCTGTCTCCCTATCAGCTCTCAGATCAGCTTCTGTGATTGGTTGATGTGGCACGCCGAGCAGCCACTGCTTTAAACTCCAGCAGCTACTGCTTTCACAATGCGTAGCTCGCATTGCGTGCGTCAGAAGCTTGTGACATGCTGCTTCAGTTGCTCAGACGCGCTCCTCCTGCTTAAAACAAGCTGCAGGACCTTTTGCTGCGCTTTTATGTCTGTCAACCATTAACTTTGCATGTTATCTTGCTACTTCTGCTGCCTGCAGCGCCTGTGGTCTGAACGTAGCATAAAAGTTTAGGATCTAAGACAGATTTTTACTGTACTTCCTAAAGTCTGCCATAAACCAATCAGCTATGAAGACCACTGTATGGATCAAGTTTTTTTTTTACTCTGTATGTAGAAATAAATAAGATAAAAAACTCAATTTTGTTGAAGGAAAATATGCATTCAGAATGCTCTTTGTGTCAACAGAGAACATAATTTTATTTGATCTGATTGAAGCTCTCAAGCAGTCTAATCAGCTTTGTGCCAAACAAATCATCTTCATAATTTGATGGTCATTTATTGGACATTAATCTGAAATAGTGCTTTCTGTAAATCTGAATTTACTTACATTTATCAAGCATTGTACTTTTGTAATTTCTAAGTCTAACCTGTTTTTGTAAAAAAAAAAAAAAGTTAATTTAGGCTGTTTCATATGGAATTTGTTTTGCGATATATCCAATGAGTTTTTCAAATACACGCAAAGGTAGAATTATTTTTAATTTTTTTATCTAGTCCCCCTGTAAGAATCTGTCATGCTTTTCTTTTTGCTTTTGGGTCTCCTTGTAGACTAAATAGAAATCTCACGTGGAATATTATATCTCTTTGCAGGTTAAGCAAATAATAAATACTGTGCAGTCCATCTAAAACAGGGAGACAGTATCTGGTCACCCTGGTTGCTTTTATCAGCTTTTATTTCTCGTATACTAAACATAACATATAATGTAATTCATGCAGTTTACTGATTAATGTATTTTTCTATTTTTGTGTCTTGAAGGGAAAAAGTTCCATCCTGCAGTTAAAATAAAAAAGGCATGTTCACCTAAGCTTTACATCTGCATTACATGCTTTTTTTTTGCCAAAATTTTCTGTCTGTCTTGCATACGTATGTGTGGGTGTTTGAGTCTGTGTGTGTGTGTGTTCAAAGTTGCTTGGGAATCTGTCTCATCTAGTCAAAGCCAGTCTTTGTTAAAACCCATGAGGGTTCATTACTTTGATCTATCTTCCTCCTTGGTACTGCCAACACTAAGATAATGTGGCATTGATGCAACTATTTTTAGTTTTGCACACATGTGTCTGTGATTTTGTGTGGTAATTTGTCTTGATTTGTATTTTAATCATAATGAATGATTCTTGTTTATGCTCTCTGCCACAACGAACCGCCATTAGTCCATCCACAAACATAATTTGTTAATGTCTGCTGGAGTTAAGGGACCAAAATACATGCTTCGGGTTCTGCATCATTGGTTTCAGTCTGACGGGCACAAGCTCTTTGATGTATAGTTCACTGCTTTGTGATAGTCCTTTGATTTGTTCACCAGTGTCCAAGCTATAATAAACAGCCTTCAATTATTTTAATCTTAGATTATTTGTTGTTATACTCAAAACCACACAGCTACAATACACTTATACACTCATACACTCTGATTGTATGTTTTCTCCTATTTGTATAATTTAAGGAGGAAGGTTAAAAATCTCACTTTTATGTGGATGGAAGTTCTAGTTTCCACAGAGTTTGGGTGCCTGGAAGATGAGATTCATGTTGAACTGCAGAGAGAGGTCAGAGCTTTAAATAACACAAGAACATACTTCAAAATCAGAACTGACAGGAGCTGGAGAAAGTTGACATATTTTGGATTCTGTCAATGACATTTGTCAGAGGAAACCAACAGTACTCAAAACATTTTAGAAGAAAGAGTCTATTAAGTTATTGACTGAATTATGTTTCTAAAACAGCTTGTAGCAACGAGGAATATTAGTAATCAGGACAAACATTATTCAGCTATAGTCTGACCATTTAATGGCTTCCTTCTTGCTTTGGATTTCTCTCAGGTTCACGTTTCTCTTTTGCCTTTCTTTTAATCTCTTTCTTTTTCATACGGAGTTATAGGGCCAAAGTGTGAAAAATAAAATTGGGAGGAGGGATTTTTCTCCCCTCTTTCGCACCAAGAAAAGCAGTCAGTCGAAATATGAACAATAAATATGAAATGCAGAAAATGTCAAGAGGCTCAGAACATAAGACCCAGAATTCAGGTGAGACAGACAGTGATATATTCAAAAGAGAGTTTATTGAAATAGCGTGCGGCTGCTCGTCTGTTGTGGCAGGCTTACTGGAAACTCTGTAGCAGTAGAGGCTCAGGTCAGTGACTTCAAAACTCAAGCAATGGATAATAATGAGCAACTCCATTGCTTTTTGCTGAACCAGCACAAGAGATCCAGGAGAAAAGAGGAGCAGCACCCTGCAGCAGCCAGAGCACGCATTGGAACCAAAAGATCCAGGAGAGTACATCCAAGCCGTGGTCAGATGACAGGTCCAAGGTCGGCAGCAGGCCAAATTCAGATAATACTCCAGAAACAAAGAACAGGTGAAACAGGGGTAGTTGAAAACTCAAGGATCCATGGGAAGAAACAAATAGGAAACAGGCAGAACTAAACAAAGGGAATCCTAGAGTTAGTCTTGCTAAGTAGCTTGAATAATCTGGTACCAAAGGCGCGGTTCCGGAGGCTTAAATAGCAACAGGAACAGGTGGATGTGATTGGAGCTAATCAGCAGAGGGAAGAGCAAAGTAGAGGAGAGCAACGAGGAAAAAATCCAGCCTAAAGGTGATGAGATCATTTCAGAAAATAAAGCAGAAATATGATATTGAGAATTGAGTAGTTGTTAATTGTTAAAGTAATTGTTAAAAAAAAGGCTCACCTTGGAGGATGTAGACTTACAATTGTGGCTAAACAGCCTGTAATAAAGCTGATGGCTCTTAGTATTCATGTCCACTTACATTATATTATCTTTTCCACTTTTTTTTAAATGATCTTCTTGCTTTAATATTAATACCCCATTTCAACTATTCTCAACTTTTTAACTTAACTGACTGGGTGAGTAAGAGAGAACAAAATTATCCTCCCCTTTAGTGATAGGGTTAATAATAATAACCCCTTATTGTCCTAGAAATGAAAACCAAACAAAGCAAGTATCTTTTCTGCAGAAAAGGAGTAAGAGAACAAACAGAGAATGAGACCCCTTGAAAAGCCTGTAGTCAACTCTGCCAGACCTCTCTTTTCTGCTGCTTTTATCATCGGGTTTCAAAGGAATAACAGGAGTGGTCAGAAGATACCAGGAAGGGTCAGAAGTTATCAGTCACCTACGGCAGCATAGCTGGATAATACCAGGCCCTGAGAGAAATATTTGCTCTTCCCATTTAGAATTAAAAAAACAACAGAACATTTCTAACATGCTCAATGCCTGTAACTTAAAATAAAATGATAACATACACATTTTTCTAACATTTAGTTTTCTGTGTTAATTTTCACTCCAAAATATTTGTGGTTGATGTGGGGCGGAAACAGAGGTCTGAGATTTTGGTGTGACAATATGTTTGCTTAATTCTCATCTATGCTTGAGCCTAATTGCAAACATGACTTAATAGTTTTTGTTCAATACCCTTTTTTCTTGGTCTATTTAAGATGTGCAGAACTAAGGGTTTATCCAGGGAAGAGATTCTCACTCCAGAGCAATTTGTCCCTTGGTAGCTTCTCTGGACAAAGCTCTTTTTTTATATGTCTTTAATAAACAGCTTTTTATGGGTAGGTTTTCTGTTTTCTCAACTCTGACAAATTTGATATCTCTAGATATCTCTAATTTGGCACATTGATTTTTGATATAACTCTCTTTTAAAATGCCAAATAATATTAATTTTGCGCTTTTCGTTGTTTGTGTTTTTTGGGTTGGTTTTTTGATACACAGGTTGACTTCAATTGATAATATAGTAGAACGCAGAACAAATTTGATTGTACTAAATAAGAGCTGGAGTTACTGGATTATAAGGAGCTAATTAACAATGCACACTCCAGTGATTAGATTTGTATTTGTAAAATGGGGAGCTCTGAAAAATTTGTAGGCTATCCAAATTACCCCAACAATAAAAATGAATACTTGAAACAATAGTTTGACTGCAGCCATCAATCAAAGTAGATGTGGGCTGGTATAGGACTGATGAGCTGACTCATCAGTTTTTGAGAATATTATTTTAAGAAAAAAAAAAACTCTTCATAAATCAATGAGATAATCATGTTATATGCATGGGTTAGGAAACAATAGTTATTTGAAAAGTAAATTGGATGTCATTGCACTTTAATTAAAAACTGGCTTGATCACCATTCAAAAGACACATTTAAAATATGTTATTAAGAGAGTTTCTACATGTAGAACAGTGATGTTTATGGTATAAATTCTTTAATTAGACTTGCATTTGCATTTTGCATATTAGCAATTTGTCTTGTGGTTTCTGCCTAACATTTTGGCATTTAAGGCTCATTTACAGTCTAAAATCAATCTTCATTTGTTTATTCCGATTCCCCCCATTGGAGTGATCAAGATATTCAGGATTAATGTTACATTATTTAAACGAAGGTGGAAAACACATGGCTTTCTCTTTTTGAATGTTTCTAACACGTTCTTTTGCTCCCGTCTTGGCTGTGTGGCTTAGCTATGTGTTGCATTATAGGTCACTTCTCTGAGCTCACAGAGCTTTATGTCATCTTATGTAATCTGCTCCTGATGTGGTGTTCCTCCATAATTGTAAAAATATTTATCAACGATACATCAGAATCTGCAATGTGTTGCATGCTTTATTTGTGTTGGGCAGTCATCTGAGGTGAGATTTCTTGCTTTTTATTTGACCATCTCATGATTTCTAGTTGACTTTTCCAGGTGCACTGACTCACATATTTCCTCACATATTTCTTTTCATCTATCTGAAAAATGTCTTTCTTGATAAGCAAAAACTCTTGCATTATGAAATGTCAGCGATCAACTTCCACATTTCTAGCAAGGTTTTTAAAGGAATATAGGATAAAGTTATTTCCCTCTTACCCCATATATCAAATGGAAGCCTGTGGAAGAATAGCTTTTTTTTGCTCTAAACTTTACACTGAGGATCCAAAGTTACCTTTACCCAGTGTGCAAAGGGATTATTCTTGCTCAAGTTTGGACTTATTTATGTTGTTGGAGATTGTTTTTTCAGAAGAAAAGAAAAGAGAAAAAAAAAACCCTTACATTTGTATATTTACAGGCATTGCATGCTTGGTTAACCAATGTATTATAACTTCGTTTCAACTCCTTAAAATTCAGGAGGTAGCTAGATGATGCATAATTGCTGATTTGCATAATTGCTGATCTTCATAAAATTATAATGGTTTCTGTAGGAGAAATGAGAACGGACATAAAGTGACACCTCCAGATGACTGACATGCCAAAGGACCAGGTCACTCCTGTACAGTAGATTGCACTAAGTACCACAAAGGTTGTAATTAGCAATTGGAACCAGCATTTTATGCTTATTCAGTGTTATGCTTTTATTTATTATGGGAAGAGTGCAAGTATTCTGAGCTGCACCTCTTTTTCTGTCTAAAGGAAACCAATTCACCTTCTCCAACAGTAAAATTTTCCATCATTTATGTAGATATTTACCTTCTGTCTAGTTTAGTTATATTCATTTAACAGCTAAACATGTAAAGTTAACCATGGTATTTTCGGATTTAAATGCAGATAAACTGTAAAAGAGTGTGTGAGTACAATTTAGTGACTGTCTTTTGCTTTTGCAACCTTAAACAATGTAAATATATATATATATTGTATTTATATATTGTATTTATATTTATTTGGTTATGTGTATGGTTAGTGTTTTGTGGAGTTTGTTTTACTTTTTTTCCACCTTCTATCTACGCAGTATTAAAAACAGATAGTCCTTTGTATTGTTTTTTTTATTGATTACTGACAACAGCTCCAGTAGACACATTTAGGGCCGGATTTATCAAGATCCAATTTTGCGTGCAGTAATTTGCGCTCGCAAACTGGAATTTTGTGCGAGGGGCTGAACCATGGTTTGCGGGTGATTTAACAAGAGCGATTGCGTAACTGGTGGCAGGTGCAAAACTGTTGGAGACGCCCTATTTAGATGATGGTTTTGCGCGTTTTGTGGTTTGCGGCAAAGTAGTTTGTGCAAACTAGTGCATTAAGAAATTTTAATCTTACAGTGAAAAAAAAAAAAATAATATATATATATATATATATATATATATATATATATATATATATATACTTTGGCAACCTTTATTCCCTAAGGTGGTATGTGGCTGAATTTCTACTTCACTGCAGTAAAAAAAAAACAGGTGTTTTTTATTGGCCTGTAGAAAAATGCACATACCAAATGGCTCACAAGAAGTGACTGTGGATAAGATGACTGCGCGTACGCATCCCCGCAGCATTAGCATATTGCTCCACAGGCGCAGGGGGGAGGTCTGGTTTCTCCGTTAGGGCGTCAGGGCGACATTGCATTTAGAACGTCGGACAGCACTTCTGAAAAACGAGATTGGGAGATCCCAGATGCAAAAAAGTGCAATGTTGCAAGGAGTTTTGTGATATCTGGTATTGCGTGGGTCCTCCTTGTGGCTGGCTTCAAATCCATTCGGAGTTCCCCCAACAGCTCCAAAATGGCAATGCTGGATAAACGATATGTTTTGATGATCGTTTCCTCGTTCATTCCAAAAATATTCACACGGAGTGAAAAAATGCGTTCTCTGCATCTCCTTGCTTCATTTCGATGTCTCCGTCTTGCGACAATAACCGCTGCCATGTGTGCGCAATTACGCATACAGACCATTTGCACCTTCTTTTGAAACGTGTTAAATATAGAGTCAGATACCGTTAGCAAAATTGCTTTCAGGTTTGATAAATCCCTTTGCGAGTGCTAAATTAATATATTTACATGTTCTCCTCCCACAAGACGCACTTTTGCGTGTAAACGCCCCATATTGCATATTCATTGCAGAAAAAGTACTAAATGGATAAGAGGCGCTATTTAGCACATTTTAAAGACCAAATCATTTTAGCACGCTGTTGATAGATCAGTTTGTACATTTTTTAGCGTGCGCAGTGAAATAGCTCACGTTTTTATACATGCAAACCTTTGATAGATCCAGCCCTCAGTCTTCTGATATTCTATACCATGTAGTCCTTAGTACTTTAAGAAGTGCTACACTTTAGCAATGGACATTTTAGGATTTATCTGTTTAGTATTTTCTTCAAAAACGCTGCAAGGAAATATTGGCTTTATGTACATTGTCTTATCTTAATCTAAATGTCCAGTTACATTATTTGTAACCCATGCAGGGGTGACATTATTGAGTGCTGTTGTCACAAGGTGGTTAAACTGCATCTTGCATGTGTTGCAATTTTGATTGAAAAATGTTCATACTTTGACCTGCTAAGAAAGGGATTCATAGGAAAGAAGGTTTTGATATGATCATAGAGAATATGAGAAAACAGACAAAAGCATCAGTAAAAACACGTTTTATTCAGTTACTGGAAAATTTGAGTGAAAGAGGACATTAATGATGTTAGTGCAAAGGGAGGGGTTCAGGTAACTAAATTATCTGATGCAGCTGACAGGTTGATTGCAAATAGAGTTAAAAGAGCAAAAAGGGGAGTGAAAGAGAATAGAAAGGGAATGAAAATGGAGCAGCAGAAAGTGGTAGAACAGAGGATGGGAGATATATCCAAGCCTGTGAATAACATCAAGACCAAATCTCACTCTTTTGATCTTTTACAGGGTGAGGCTGAGGCTAGATATCTGTCAGCAACACAAACAAAGATTGATTAACACATGTAAAATTCTATCAATCAAATGCAGAGAGGAGATTAGCTCTTAAAGCTATTATTTAGAGTCAATACAGGAGCGAGGAGGCTGAGAAGGAGAGACATAGGTGGAAACTGTGGACAGGAAAGTAAATGTCACAGAGAAAGAGAAAAAGCAGTATGATAGAGAAACATCAAAGGAGTTACAGATGAAATTAGATATGGCTTTTGGCCTTAAAAATATGGCATTTTGTGTACTTAAAAAAAAAGTCCTTTTAAATGTCCTGTAGTATTTAGGTGTAGTATCAAACATGATAATATATATATATATATATATATATCAGGGGTGTGAAATAATTTATAGGATTTCTTTGAACTTCTAACATAAAATTGTTTTTATCATGGATATTAGCAAGGAATTTTAAAAGCTCAGTAAGCAAATATTTACTTATATTAAGTAGTCCATAAAGTTATAAAAACAAAATATGATGGATAAAGTCTTTTGTTTTCAGACTGTGACACAGGATTTACCTTTAAAGTTTCTAACAACCCTAAACATACAACTATGTATGCTTTAGATCACTGCACATTAACATGTTAGAACAACCTATTCAAAGCATAGACTTATATCCAACTGAGAATATATGGCAAATTTAAAAGTTACGCTAGTTAAAAGCTCAAAGAGACAAACCCTTTACGAATTACAGCTTTATATTACTAACATATAGCCAGTTAAATAAAAAAATAGAAATTTAAAATAATTATATAAACAGAATCTTCCCAAATTTTATTTAAATAACCTTCTTAAAACCATTCATAATGTTCCTGACAATGTATAATTATGCAATTGTTGAAAATCCCAATTAAATACAATAAATTTTAGTTTAGAACTAGAGCAAAAACAGCTCAAAATGTAAGAATGTATTTAAAGCACTAGAAATGCAAAAAATAAACCATTCACTTGTTTTATTTTAATCATTCCCAACTTGACCTTAAATTGGCAGTATGCTTGTGTTTGTTTATTTATGTAGAAAAACTAAGAGAATATTTAGTTAATATAAACTGAAAACAACTCTTTAATGCGTCAGCAGTAACTCACATCTGAGATGAATAAGACATGTGAGGAGAGAAAAAAAATCTAATGTCTCATCTTCTGAAAGGGCATGTGTTTTTTTTAGCAGTTCAGTATAATTAAACCATTCGGGAATAAAAGCTTCAGTAGATTTATAATTTAAATGGTGACGGAGGTGGAGGCGGGGTCAAGAGTACAATGCAGGCATGAGTTATCTCTTCTTCAGGGCACTGAAAATATCTCATTGTTCAGGTCAGCCATAGTACGGTAGTTGTCAATGAATAAATTTAGAAGTGGGCGTACAAAAACTGACACAGACCAAGAGACAAACCACAGGGGTTTTTCCTGACTGAGAGCAGAGCACGCTGCCAAATTCATAGTGTGGGCACAAGTGGGCTGTAAGAAGTCTGACATTTTTATGCTTTTTACAAAAGGAAAAGAGATGCAGTAGATTTACTGTCATAGTACTGTCATAATATAAGGTTTTTTTTGTAATCTTTGTGGCTTTAACTGAAAAATATCATACAAAATTAGAAGTTTCTAACCTCGGATTTGGATAACTTGTTTTTCTGCATAAGTTTCTAACTCATCTTACCTTTCCTCCATTCCCTCTTTCTGTGGTAGGCGGATGCTGCCACTAGCTTCCTGCGTGCTGCTCGTTCGGGGAACCTGGATAAGGCCCTGGATCACATCAAGAACGGGATTAACATCAACACTGCTAATCAGGTAAGATTTATTATGCTAATTTGGATACACCTGTGAAAAGATCTCAGCATCAGTGGGAGTGAGTTAACATTAAACAGGCCAGCAGATTACATGTTACAATGGATTAAAAGACTTAATTAGTTTTTACAGGGAGCTAAAAAAAAATTAATGCCTAAAACTCATAAAATGTTTCTTATTATTGTAGTTAAATCAAAATATTGTTTTTTAATCACCTCTGTATAAACCTTGAGATTGTTAACTCTAGATTATCTACAGAAAGAACCAGCTACTGTAATATTAACTAGCCAATCCAATGAGAAAGTCAAAAATGACTAAAAATGATGTCATCTATGAAGAGTTGCGAAACATTAATAAAACACAGCATGTGCAAGCAGCATATTAAGGCAGGACTGGTTTGTTTCTTGAGTTATTAATTATTCACATGCTAAGATTCAACCAGATCAGGGTTGACATTTTCACACTATCTAAATTCCTGTCCAGAGGGAGAAGGTAAAAGTTTTTCCTGGTTGCACTTGATCGTCTGACTTGTTGTTCTCCAGAGCAACATCTTGTATCAGGAGTCTTTTGCATCCTTGTTAAGGATAATGTTATGTGATAAATCCCAAAAAGGATGATGGTAAAACATTTACACATGCTCATTATGCACGTACATCTTGTGCACGTTCTTACTAACATCTTGAAGGAACAAATGACCCCCGAATTATTTTTTCTTTGAAATACAATGAAATGTATAGAGTTGTCTACTTGTCCTGAACATTATCTTGACAATTTATGGCACATTTGTTTGAAATATAGCATTTTAGTCTAAATCTATATGTACCCCTCCCTCATGTTTACCAAGTGTAATGCATTTGAATTTTCAACCAGTACTGGTACTGGCTCAAAACCTATGAAACTGGCTCTGTCTCGCACTATAAACGCACCAGTAGCAAGCTGGAATCAGGACTTTGAGGTTTCAATCTTTATGTAAATTTTCGGATTAACTATGTATTAGCTACGTAAATATGCTTTTTTTTATATACATATATATAATTTATGTACTTTAACAGACCACATCCAGCCCTTAACTGCTTCACTTTCCCATTGAATGAGGTCCACAAGGCCTTTAAGTGTTTTTTTTTTTTTTTTTTTCAAATACTAGATGTGGGCATAACAAGGCTGTGGTATGAGCTCTTTGAGAAGGCATTTAAATCATACTTTAAATAATTTTAAATATACTGTATGAATTGGAAGATAAATGTAAAACATAGACTACTGCAAAGTTTGAAAAAAAAAGTACTTACCTTCAGTCATTGTCAGGTCTATAAATAAGAAATAAATCAAATTATTTTATTTATATAGTGCTCATTTACATAAAATATTATCTCATTGAAGTTTACAGTCAGTACATACAAATCATACAGACAGATAGTCCATCTGTATGGTACTATTCTATGGAAACCTAGCAGACTGCATCAAGCCATTGAATTGTTAAATTCACTCGTGCTGGACAAGTATGTAGGTAGTAGACGGTCGATAGCTGTGTCTGAATGTCCGCCCTAATCACTATATGAGGCACTATATAGTGATTACGCCATTTTAGATGAGTGTGCGAAAGTCTAGTGGATGAGAAAGTAGTGAACTCGAAATTTCCCACAATGCACCTTGAAAAGTAGTGATCATCATAGTGATTATGCCATTTTAGATGAGTGTACAAACGTCTAGCGGATCAGAAAGTAGTGGACTCGAAATTTCCCACAATGCACCATGAAAAGTAGTGATCATCATAGTGATTACGCTAATTTAGATGAGTGTACGAACCTCTAGTGGATGAGAAAGTAGTGGACTCAATATTTCTCACAATGCACCTTGGAAAAGTAGTGATCATCCGCAGATATATCCCAGAGTGCTTTGAGCGGAGACCTCTTCTCGCAAAGCATTAAGGGAATTTTTTTTGTTACAGGGGCCTGCTGTCGCAACAAATAACAAAGATGGAAAAGAAATAATCATCTGTTTGAACTGTCAGTTGACTGAGTTCACTATAAAGTTCACTAGTCGCCGCTCTATATGGTAATTGAGGGATTTAGGGGTTAGGGAGGAAGTTTGGACACCATACAAAACTCAAGCTATGTAGTGGCAGCAGGAAGGAAAACAGAATCAGTCTCAGTGTGAATGGCCCTCTGCCGTGACCGATTGATATCAAAGTAGGCAAGGCTTTATAAACGTTCTATACAAAAAATGTTTTAAGGGCCATTTTCTCATTTAAAAACATTAAACAATTCTGATCTAGCACTCAAGCCCCTGTTAAAATGCATAAATACATAATTTTGTATGTATACTAAATCACATCAATTTGTATGGTAATGATTAACAAATGTTTAAAAAAAAGTGTTCCTGGTTGGATTCGAATCTTTTGAATATCTGGCCAGTGCAGAGCCCTGTTCAAGCCTCTTTTCTGAATGTTTGCAGGCCTCTTCAGTCCAAAACAACTAATGATTCCAATTAACAATCAACTTTTATCCATGATATCTGTTTAAGATGACTATTTAATTCTTGTAGGGGGACTTTATTGTTCATGTTGACAACTCTGAGACAGAGGTTCTAAAGAACTGTGTAATGTAATTAAAAAAATATATTTTTAAGTGTATCATTTTATTTTGGCCCGAACACTTAACCCTGTGGTACTCCACAGGTTTACTCCAGGTTTCAAGATTATTAATTTCTTGTACAAACAGGAATCTGTTGGACGGACAAGATTTAATCCATCCTAGCACAGTTCACTAGATCCCTAGATTCCAGTCTTCTAGGATAATATTAAGATTAACTTTATAAAAAGCAGCACTGAAATCTAACAGAGCAACAGACACTAATCCACTTTTTGAGGCAGCGATCATATCATTAGTGACTTTCACCAGTTCTGTTTCAGTGCCGAGATCAGCTGTTAAACCTGAATGAAACTCTTCACAAAGAACACTATGATGTAAATCTTAACTCTTAATTAGTAAGAGCTTTCTTGAGAGTTTTAGATAAGAATGAAAGGTCAGATATAGGTCTAGAATTCATCAAGTCATCTTGATCATGGCGGGGTTTCTTTAGTACAGGTTGATTTAAAGCTACCTTAAAAACCTGAGGTACATTTCTCTGTACTAGATATACAGTAGATTAGGCATATCTAAAACGGGGTGGAAAGCAAAGGAAAAACTTTCTTTAAGATCTTCTTTAAGATCCTTCACTTGTTTGAGGAGCATATTTTATTCCGTATGTTCATGGGTTCGATCTGTTAGGTTTCTAAATCGTACATTTTGAAGCCAGCCAAGGATGATAAAAATATTGGTTCTAATTTAGCTAAAGAAGATAAATAAAAAGAACTCAGCAACTTCTTTACATCATTCTTGATGTTTTTCGGTCTGAGCAATGAACAATGTATTTTTTTAGAAGAACAATCTTTTGAAAATTTAGATAAGCAGGTTTTCCTTCATAGGAATTTTCAAGTATAGTAGTTATGCAGCAAACCATCCTTATACTTCCAATCATTCTGTAGGAGTTAATCTGTCATCTAAGTTTAACTTAATATTTTGTTTTCCTTGTGGTTTTATATTGCTTTCTTGTCTTCTCCTTGGCCTGCTCTTGTTGCTTTGAACTCATTTTTATATCCAGTCCAGTTGTGATTTACTACACTCTGCCTCAGGTTGCTGATTAACAATCCTAGCCAGCCTAGCTGTCCAGTCCATATGATTTGTATTCTGTCTGTTATGAAGCATTTTTAGCTTTTCACCTGTTTTGCAGGTGGGGGGGAAATTATGACACTGAAAACAAACATTTTGCATCAAACGAAGGCTTTTCTTTTCCCATTATTCATTTATTAATTAACTTTAGTCATGTTTTGTGAAGTATTTCATAAAAGGTTGATCTTAACAGAATCAACAGTGATTGATGCTGGTAGAATTTTCTTAGCAACAGGCACATTTTAATTAATAGAGAAAGAAAAATTTTTTTTATTAAGATTATAATAACATCCAGGAGGTTCATGTTTAAGGACTGCTAAAGGTATTTTTTTTTTATGTAAAGTAGAATCTGGGTTATGGTCAATGCACATTAAAACAACAGCACAACAAAGTTAAAGTTGACTCACTAACACTAATGCACTCATGAAAGGCTCTACACTTACACTTACACGTACATCCCCACACAGCCTTTCAACTTTAAACATAATGGATTCTATTGCAAAACATTCCTCCTTATAAAAAAACAATAAAACCCTTTAAAATCAAATCTATTACAAATGAAACATGCTATTGTAGGAGAGGCAGGAGAGGCACAGGGGCTGATTCAGATTATCCACCGATTTAATTAGTTATAAATAAAATATGAAATAATCCTCAGTCAACTAATCTGTTACATATATTTAAGAGCATTGCGTGATCTAAGTAAAGACGTTTTCCAACTCATGCAGATCAGACTGTACATTTTACTGGAACTTTGCCTTGCAGAATTGGAAAAATTGAATAAAATCAGAGCCTTGAAAGACTATTAAAGATTCATGTTTCCCAGAAACTCCTTATTCTCTGTCTAAAATGCATGAATAATTGATATATAAGATTATGGGTCCATAAATGTTTTGTTTCACCTTTTATTCTTTTAAATCTTTATAAATTAAGATAATTAACTACTAAAATATGCATTACACCTGGTCCTTAACTTCAGGGCCCTTCATGGACAGGCGCCTGGCTACATGACAGGTCTGATCCAGCCGTATACTTCGGTCCGTAGCCTAAGGTCTTCAGGTCAAAACCTGCTTATGGTTCCTCAGACCCGTTTTAAAACCAGAGGAGACCGGTCCTTTAAAGCGGTGGCACCCCGTCTCTGGAATGAACTCCCCCTGTCCCTGCGCTCTCTGGACTCGGTGGATATCTTTAAAAAGCAGCTAAAAACACACCTGTTTTCACTAGCCTTCCAAAGCACATAGCTTATTGTTTTATTCATTTACTTATCTTAGCTTTCATTGCATTTTATCTGTTTTTACTTGTGTTGTTTTTATGTTATCATGTGAAGCACTTTTCACAGACGAAGTCATACAAATAAAGTTTACTTACTTACTTACTTACTTACTTACACCTCCTGGATTTCAAGCTCATAGTCAAAATAACTGCTTGTCCAAAATGTTGTTGAAATATTATTGATGAGACCTAAGTCAGACTGAACTTCTATATCTTGCTCTCAAGGTTGTTGTGTGTTGAAATGTAAAAAGTGCCATATCTTTTTTGAGCTGTAGCAGCAGGTCTAAAAGCAGAAAGAAATACTTAGCTTTCATCCAAATACAATTAAGCTGCGTATATCTGCGCCATAAAATCTCTGGCAAACATAGAATGACTGCCAAATAACAAATGCAGGATATAAAAATAATCCATGTTGATTTGTTTTTCTTCCTGTCGTCTCTTTAAAGCTACAGTGTGTAATAATTACAGGGATATACAGTCAGAAATGTAATATATTATACATAACTATGTTATTTATCATCATCTACGAGCTCAGCCTCTTAACCTTAATATTTGCGTTGCCTTAGAATTTGTTATTTATAATTACATAAGAGCGGGTCTCGCAGCCATGGAGGCAGAGATCTTTGCGCTACGCCAGCGCAGAGCCAACAAACTAGCGATTGCGAGATCGCCCATTACGCTTGAAAGTAACTACGGCAAGTTGAGAGAGATGAACTGAGACGGTACTGAACACACAGACTAATGAAATACTATCTGTAAAATTATCTATGTAAACAAACCTCATCACTTGAGGAGGTAGGTAATGCGGACGTCGTGGAAGACATTATGTCCCGTAACGCTCGCCGTACTGTTGGGGGGGAGAAGCGGTGGGGGGGAGATGTTCATGTTGCTGCGGTCTGCAGTCTGGACGTTAGATGTCGCTGAAAATTACACACTGTAGCTTTAACTGACATGCTAATACACTTTCATTCATTTTTTTATGAGGTAATGTCTGTAATAATTTGTTCTCATTTCATGATAGGGAACGAATAAAAAGTATATTAAAGAAACTCTCTCTATTTATACTCTCCACAACCCATAATCTAGAATCATATATAAAAAAAAAAATAAAAAAAACGGTTTTCTCACCCCTTGTGGGGTGGTATGTGTCATCCTCAAGCTCGGGTCCTCTACCAGAGGCCTGGGAGTTTGAGGGTTCGGCGCAGTATCTTAGCTGTTCCTAGGACTGCGCTCTTCTGGACAGAGACCTCTGATGTTTTACCTGGAATCTGCTGTAGCCACTCTCCCAGTTTGGGGGTCACAGCCCCCAGTGCTCCAATTACCACTGGCACCACTGCTGCTCTTACTTTCCACATCTTTTCCAGCTCCTGCTTCAGCCCTTGGTATTTCTCAAGCTTCTCGTGTTCTTCTTCTTGATGTTGCTGTTGCTTGGGATTGCCACATCTATCACTACTGCCTTCTTCTGCTGTTTGTCCTTCAACACGATGTCTGGTTGGTTAGCCATCACCTGTTTGTCAGTCTGGATCTTGAAGTCCCATAGGATCTTAGCCCGGTCATTCTCAACTACCTTAGGAGGTGTCTTCCATTTTGACCTTGGGACTTCCAGCCCATACTCATGGCAGATGTTCCTGTACACTATGACAGCTACCTGGTTGTGGCGTTCCATGTATGCACTTCCTGCCTGCATTTTACACCCTGTTGTTATGTGCTGTATTGTTTCAGAGGCATCTTTGCACTGTCTGCATCGGGGGTCCTGCCTGGTGTGGTAGACCCTGGCCTCTATTGATCTTGTACTGAGTGCCTGTTCTTGTGCTGCCATGATTAGTGCCTCTGTGGTGTCCTTCAGTCCAGCCTTTTCCAGCCACTGGTAGGATTTTTTTGATATCAGCCACTTCTTCTATTTGTCTGTGGTATACGCCGTGCAGCGGCTTGTCCCTCCATGATGGTTCTCCTTCCTCTTTCTTGTCCTCACTTTTGGTTTTCTCCTGCCTGAGGTATTCACCAAGCCATTTGTCTTTGCGGGCCATCTTTCTGATGTACTCCTGGATCTTAGTTGTTTCATCCTGGACAGTGGTCTTGACACTCACTAGCCCTCGTCCTCCCTCGCTACGCTTGGTGTACAGTCTCAGAGTGCTGGATTTGGGGTGGAACCCTCCATGCATTGTGAGGAGCTTTCTCGTCTTGATGTCAGTAGCCTCTATCTCCTCCTTTGGCCAGTTAATTATACCAGCGGGGTATCTGATGACTGGTAGGGCATATGTGTTGATGGCTTGGATCTTGTTTTTCACATTCAGCTGACTTTTCAGGACCTGCCTTACTCTTTGTAGGTATTTAGCTGTGGCAGTCTTTCTTGCCATCTCCTTGTGGTTTCCGTTAGCCTGTGGCACCCCAAGGTATTTGTAGCTGTCCTGAACATCTGTAATGTGGCCTTCTGGTAGTTCAACCCCCTCGGTTCTGATCATCTTCCCTCTCTTTGAGACCATGCGACCACACTTGTCCAGTCCGAATGACATCCCAATGTCGTTGGTGTAGATCCTGGTAGTGTGGATCAGTGAGTCGATGTCTCCCTCACTCCTGGCATACAGCTTGATGTCATCCATGTAGAGGAGGTGAATGATGATTGTTCCGCTTCGGAATTGGTATCCGTAGCCAGTCTTTGTGATGATCTGGCTGAGGGGGTTCAGGCCTATGCAGAACAGCAGCGGGGATAGTGCATCATCCTGGTATATGTCGCACTTGATGGTGACTTGTGCTATTGGCTTTGCATTGGCTTCCAGACTTGTTTTCCACAGCTTCATTGAGTTCTTGATGAAGGCTATTAGAGTCCTGTTGATCTTGTACATTTCCAGGCATTCCAGTATCCATGTATGTGGCATTGAGTCATAGGCTTTCTTATAGTCAATCCAGGCAGTGCACAGATTTGTCTGCCTGGTCTTACAGTCTCGAGTGACTGCTCTATCCACTAGTAGCTGGTGCTTGGCTCCTCTGGTGTTACTGCCTATTCCCTTTTGGGAAGGGTGCATGTATTGAGCCATGTGCCTATTCATCTTAGCCGCTATGATGCCTGACAGGAGCTTCCATGTTGTACATAGGCAAGTTATTGGACGGTAGTTGGATGGGGTTGTTCCCTTCTGGGGATCCTTCATGATCAGGATTGTATGTCCTTGGGTTAACCATTCTGGGTGGGTCCCATCCATCAGCAGTTGGTTCATTTGTGCTGCGAGGCATGCATGAAGTGCGGTTAGTTTTATCAGCCAGTAGGTGTGGATCATGTCAGGGCCTGGTGCTGTCCAGCTCTTCATACCTGCCGCTCTTTCTTGGATATCTACCGTTGTAACGGTTACTGGTTCTTGTTCTGGGAGATTGCTGTGATCTGTTCTTAGATCTTCTAGCCACTGAGCATTGGTGTTGTGGGATGCCTCCTTCTCCCATATGTTTCTCCAGTACTGTTCAGTCTCAGCCCTGGGTGGATCTGATCTTGAATTACCCTGCCACTGTGAGTACACTTTGGATGGGTTGGTGGAGAACACCTGGTTTATTCTCCTGGCTTCTGCATCTCCCTTGTATCTCTTTAGGCGGGTGGCCAGGGCGACGAGTCTTTGTTTGGCAGTTTCTAGAGCCTCAGGAATCGACAGCTTGTTGTACTTAGGTAACCTCTTCCCTACACCTTTCTGCAGGTCTGAGAGCTGACTAACCTCTCTTTGTATATATATATATATATATATATATATATATATATATATATATATATATATATATATATATATATATATATATATATATATATATATACAGAACCAAATAAAAATACACCTTCCCTTTTCTGAGCTGGAAGTAAAAATTCTTCCACACACAGCAGGAGAGTATAAAAATGAATACACTATATATATATATATATATATATATATATATATATATATATATATATATATAGTGTATTCATTTTTATACTCTCCTGCTGTGTGTGGAAGAATTTTTACTTCCAGCTCAGAAAAGGGAAGGTGTATTTTTATTTGGTTCTGTGTTCTTGTATATCCACAAACCTGTGGTCTATTTTTTGGACTCATCTTTTCTCTCTCTGTCCTTGTGCCTCAGTCTTCTCTACAATTTGTTAGGGTATCTAACTGACTTTACTTTGACCCTGGATGTAGATTTTGTTTAAAAATCCATGTCAGTTCAAAGCTTTTCTATTTGGGCCGTGTAAGACTGAGGTGAACTGGATAATTTTACTCCTGGAAAAAGTAATGCCTGTTTTCCATGTTTTCCTCTTGTAAAAACCCAATATATCCATAGAATGATGGACATTGGAAAGGTCCTTTACTCAAACCCTTCTTAGGCTGTAGGGCAGCAAATCTTTCTGCCCCAAATTTGAAGCTGATGTTGCCTCCTTAACAACTGAAATAACACTTCTTTGCTGCAGATTAGTAAATAAAAAAATCCAAGAAATCTTTCTTTAATAGTTTTGCAGCTTCTACATCCTATGGAAGCAGCAGCAGCGTAGTTGTGTTTGTCTGTTTCTGTTATATAGCTGCCCTATTCTGGACATATCAGGCATCAAGATATATATAATATTTTAGATATTATTACCAGATTTTTCTCACTTGGTGCCACTATTTGTAACTGCAGAGTAAATTTTTTTTCAGTCCACAAAAGCTACTGTACCAGAACTTTAACGTAGGATATAGTTTATCCTCTGCAGCTCTTGTAACTAAAGCATTTACAGTCTTTATGATTATTCATCTAACATTGTTGGAGGAAAACAACCATTCTAACAACTTGGAGGATATTTATCCCTCTGCACTTTAAAAATTTCTATATGGTGTTTTCTAAAATAAAGCAGGTTTTGCTGCTGTTGAAAGGTTCAGACTAACAGGTGTGTTAGAAGATTTGAATGGTAAAATGTTAAGTTTGGTTTTAGTAGAGATGTCACACATATGGCCCCACACTCACTTCTGAAACCTCTGGCGGGAAGGTGGGATAATAGAGGGTGTAACTGTGAGGGAAACACAGCTTGATTCCCATAACTGTGTGCAGGTTTTACACAGGGAGCTTCCCACTGTAGTGACACTGCAGTACAATGAAAAGCTTGAGAACAGTGTGGGTCACAATGACCCCTTGTGGACGGATCTGTACAGCAAGCTGGCTTCAGCCTTTGCATCAATAATTTAGGATGCTGCCAAGCACATAAAACGATAGGACGATTAAAAATGTCTAGCCAAGAGCTGTGTTTAAAACAGCAAATAGTAAAAGCATACTGAAAATCACTTTATGCCTTTTTCCTTGGATTAACTCAGATAATTTTACATTTTTTATGACTTCTTTCACCTGTAACTTTTGTCTCTGTTTTCTCCAAAGAATGGTCTTAACGGGTTACACCTGGCCTCTAAAGAGGGTCATGTCAAAATGGTTTTGGAGCTGCTACACGCTGGAATTGAGCTGGAAGCGACAACGAAGGTAACTCTGCCTCTTTTCATGACTAAGGCTTTAAGACTAAATCTGATCAACAGAATTGGATGATGCCCCTGGATGCTGGTTATTTATCCTACTCTCTTCTTAACAATATATATACCTGGTTCCAGGTACTTAGAGAGTCACTTCCATACAGAAAGCCCATATTCTTATGTTCAGGTACCACATAATACATACCAGATTAAATAATACTACTTATACTTCAGCGATAGTATCTAGGTGTTACTTTATTGTATGTCTTGTACCATATCTGTTGGTTGTGTTTTTCTTTTTACATCTCTTTGCAGGTGATGATGCAGACTGAAGATGTTTTATCATTATCTCCCTTTTTTATCTCTTCTTTCTTTCATATTTTCTCCTTTTTTCAGTTTTTCCTTAAAAAAAAAATATTACCGTAAAACAAATATGTGTTTCAATGATTTAAAAATATACTATATATATATATATATATATATATATATATATATATATATATATATATATATATATATATATATATATTATATTATGTAGCTTTAGATAATGGTATTTAGTGCCTCCCCAGAGATCACAGTAATGTTGAAGGCAAAAATGTAAATTTAATTACACCTGTTTCATAAGCTGGTGTTATAGTGTTGAATGTGGATATCTAGGCCATTGGGCTGCCATAATTGTCTTCTCATTCTCTCTCATTTTCTTTTTCTGACCTGCCATGTTTTTTTTCCTCTTTGTGTGTGACCTCTAGAAAGGGAACACTGCTCTCCATATCGCGGCTCTAGCAGGGCAGGAGAAAGTGGTGGCTGAGCTCGTCAACTATGGTGCCAACGTTAATGCCCAGTCACATGTGAGTCTCCTGAAGCTGAAGCTGAGAAGCTGAGACTCTAAAAATAGTAGCTTCTGTATAGGCATCTTTCTTCTTTTTTTTTCTTAATTGGACACAAATGTACTAAGTTAATTCTTGTTTGGATATTTAAATAATATTTCCTGCGTTTATTTGTATAATTGCTGTGCCAAATGTGTCACTAAAATGTTTATTCTAACAATCTTGATTAAAATAGAGAGCTGTCTGCAAGTCTCTGTGTTTATTACGTGGTATTTTAATTTCCTAAACAGAAAGGCTTCAGTCCGCTCTACATGGCTGCACAGGAGAACCATTTAGAAGTGGTCAAGTTTCTGCTTGAAAATGGTGCAAATCAGAGTCTCCCAACTGAGGTATGTTTGTATCTGATTCTCACAATACTATTAATTTGTGCTCAAATTTTGAAGCAGAAAGTTAAGACATTATTACATGTTTTTGTGTTCTATGAAAAAAAAATCATAATCTTCTTACTAATGTTAAGCTAATCCAAAATATGATAATGCTTTCTACCATTACAGTTTATCTATTTTTTATTAAATTATTCTTTTTTTCAATTTATAGATATAGAGTAATTCTGGGCATGTGCTCCCTGAGCATGCATGGGTTCTCTCCGGGTACTCCGGCTTCCTCCCACTGTCCAAAAACATTAATGTTAGGTCACTTGGCTTCTCTAAGGTCCCCTTAGGTGTGAGTGTGTGCATGAATGGTTATTTTTCCTGTTTATCTCTGTGTTGCCCTGTGATGGACTGGTGACCTGTCCAGGGTTTACCCCGCCTCTCGCCTGTAGACAGCTGGGAATAAGCGTGTCAGCAAATGGATGGATGGATGGAGTAACAGCTTATTCAATTGTTTCATGGGATATTATTTGATCATGTAATTTATAATTTAAAGGGTACATTGAATGATGTAATAATATATCAAATACATAAATAATAGATGTAAATTTTAATAAGATATTAAGGATATATTTATTTATTTCATTGGATATTCAATTTTAATAATTTAGTGATATTTTTTGATGATTTCTTTCTTAACCCGCCATGCAACTTTTGGGTTTACTTCAGGAGGCCTCTGAAATGTATCTTGCGGTTTTCCGCTTTTTTGTCCCATGACTCACTGGAAGGGTTTTGACCCCTAATAGACAGTTAGTAGCTTTTAGGTAGTGTTTACATTTGTCTATGCATTTTAACAGATCAACCACAGATTTATACATTAGTAGCCCATTAAAATTAGCAGAACTTTTAAAGATGTGGTAAAAAATGTATTAGCTGCAGATAAAGTACAAAAAATGCTGTAGTTTTTTTTAAATAAACAAAATAGTTACCATGACAAACTGATGCAAATCTGAATAGATTGATTATTTACATGAAGGACCCTTCCTCTGAAGACACAGCAGCTCCAATTTATATCTATGTTCAATCAAGCCCAAAGTCTGCTGGATCCAATATTTTATTTAGAAACAATTAACACAGATGTATTTGTTTAGATTATACTGCAGTAAAGACAAATTCTCTTCAACAATAAAAACTGTTTAAGAAACACATAACATTTAGTCATTGCCTTTGCAAAAATTTAATGGCATCATCAGCTCAATCAGTTTCTTTATCTTGAAAAAAGACACAGAAACATCCAACCAAGAATAATGTATTTTTACAGGCATCTAAAGAGAACGCTTCGAGTTAATTATAACAAACACTCCATGAATTGATGTTTTAGTTTTACCAGAGAGAGAGAGTGCCAACCACAGAAGCTCTGAGTCAGGATTCCTTTCAGTGAGAAAGAAAAACAGAAAGCACCTCTAAGAGATAACGTGCAAAATGTATATTTTTTTCTGTCCACATTCTGGAATGGTTTTGCCTTGCATTACAATTTTTCATATTTGTTTTGCTCCTTGTTTTACAAGTAATTGTCCAACAATAAGTTAATTGTTATACAATATTTTAGCACATTATGAAAGAATTATGATGAACGACTCATATGAAAGCTCAAATGCTTATCTTTTACAACCTGATGGGTCAAAGACCAGTGATATAAAAAACAATGTAGTTCACCCTATTTTACTGGGTGAACTACATTGTTTACTCATCTTCTTTTTTGTCCAGATTTTAAAAGCATCGCAGTAGAAGATGTTAAGACCTCAATAATCTCTCTTTTCTTTTTTTTTCTTTACCTCTTCTCTTCGGTTCTGTTTCCCATCACTCAGGATGGCTTTACACCTCTAGCAGTGGCCCTTCAGCAGGGCCATGAAAACGTTGTGGCGCTGCTCATCAATTATGGCACAAAAGGGAAGGTCCGCCTCCCGGCCCTTCACATAGCTGCACGGAACGATGACACTCGCACGGCTGCTGTCCTTCTACAAAACGACCCAAACCCGGATGTACTTAGCAAGGTTTGAACCCCTCAGATGATGTCTGCTTTTATTAATAAAATTCACAAAAAATAAAGGACCAAAAAAAACAATTATGGAGAAAGTAATGGATGTCATGTTAATTTCAATTTCTTTTTCTGTTCAGACTGGCTTCACCCCGCTGCATATTGCAGCTCACTATGAAAACATGAGTGTAGCTCAGCTGCTGCTGAACAGAGGAGCAAATGTAAACTTCACCCCAAAGGTCAGTGTTTCTCCAGCTGGATGTATTAAACAATGCATCAGGAGCATTATTGTTTCTGTATCTGCCATGGAACAACAAAGTAATGGTGTCTTAGCAAACATTCATATATAATTATACTACTGACTTCCCTCATCTCTTGTACTCACCTGTAGATTGAAATAAATAAACACTCTCTTCCTTCCACCACTTCCAACACAGAAATTATACAAAATTAGGTATTCACACATAAAAACAAGATAACAAAAATATTTATTTTACAGTACTTTCAGCTTTCTTCCAATTCATTAGCGTACATAGAAATAATTTTTAAAAATTCTTAAAACAAATCTGATATTGCAATTGCATGATCTCTGATGGAAAATCTTAGCTTATGTCCAAGACTTATTTTTACTATATTTAAAAGAAAATATTGGTATGCTATAACATTATGCTTTTCACAAATTGTTCACATTATTTTATTTTTTCCAATAATTTTGCTTTACAATATACACTCACCGGCCACGTTATTAGGTACCCCATGCTAGTAACGGGTTGGACTCCCTTTTGCCTTCAGAACTGCCTCAATTCTTCGTGGCAGAGATTCAACAAGGTGCTGCAAGCATTCCTCAGGGAGTTTGGTCCATATTGACATGATGGCATCACACAGTTGCCGCAGATTTGTCGGCTGCACATCCATGATGCGAATCTCCCGTTCCACCACATCCCAAAGATACTCTATTGAATTGAGATCTGGTGACTGTGGAGGCCATTTGAGTACAGTGAACTCATTGTCATGTTCAAGAAACCAGTCTGAGATGATTCCAGCTTTATGACATGGCGCATTATCCTGCTGAAAGTAGCCATCAGAAGTTGGGTACATTGTGGTCATAAAGGGATGGACATGGTCAGCAACAATACTCAGGTAGGCTGTGGCGTTGCAACGATGCTCAATTGGTACCAAGGGGCCCAAAGAGTGCCAAGAAAATATTCCCCACACCATGACACCACCACCACCAGCCTGAACCGTTGATACAAGGCAGGATGGATCCATGCTTTCATGTTGTAGACGCCAAATTCTGACCCTACCATCCGAATGTCGCAGCAGAAATTGAGACTCATCAGACCAGGCAACGTTTTTCCAATCTTCTATTGTCCAATTTCGATGAGCTTGTGCAAATTGTAACCTCAGTTTCCTGTTCTTAGCTGAAAGGAGTGGCACCCGGTGTGGTCTTCTGCTGCTGTAGCCCATCTGCCTCAAAGTTCGACGTACTGTGCGTTCAGAGATGCTCTTCTGCCCACCTTGGTTGTAACGGGTGGTTATTTGAGTCACTGTTGCCCTTCTATCAGCTCGAACCAGTCTGGCCATTCTCCTCTGACCTCTGGCATCAACAAGGCATTTCCGCCCACAGAACTGCCGCTCACTGGATGTTTTTTCTTTTTCGGACCATTCTCTGTAAACCCTAGAGATAGTTGTGAGTGAAAATCCCAGTAGATCAGCAGTTTCTGAAATACTCAGACCAGCCCTCCTGGCACCTGTCATGATAAGATGGTTTTACTTGCCCAAATGCAGACTCACAGACACAGAGGGAGGATTAAAAGTCCAGTATTTTATTGGAACCGGGTGAGAGACTTACAGGATGCAGGTTTAGACAGGCATGGTGGCACAGGTAAGACAACGATCCAGCACAGAGGGAAGTTCAGACTCAGCTTATATAGGGAGCTTCCTTAATCAGCAGATAGAAAGCAGCTGATCCACGCTGAGCCCAAACTCCCCAGGCATGGATCCACGGCGCCCTCTGGTGGGCAAAGCCCCGGATCCTGACAGTACCCCCCCCCTCAAGGGCGGATTCCAGACGCCCCAAAGGAAAAAAAAACAACTCGCCCATGGCGAACCAGGGATGCCAGGAAGAGTCTCAGGTGGCCGGCCATGAAACCGGCAGCAGAGCAGAGACTCAGAAGCTGCAGGGGCCTTGGAGGAGGGCGTCACCTCCGCTTCAGCAAGTGGCCCCGAGAAGGACGCTGTCTCCGCTCCCGCTGCTCTGCAACAGGTCCGCCCACTACGGCTCCACATCCAGAGCAGAGGAAGCCGCCGACTGCGGCTCCGCATCCGGAACAGAGGGAACCACCGATTATGGCTCCACCTCAGGAACACAGGGAACCACCGATTATGGCTCCACCTCAGGAACAGAGGGATTCACCGATTGTGGCTCCACATCTGGAGTCTCTGGAAGGCGCAGAGCAGGCTCAGGGGTCTCCAGACGGCACAGAGCGGGCTCAGGGGGTCTCCAGACGGCATAGAGCGGGCTCAGGGGTCTCCAGACGGCGCAGAGCGGGCTCTCCAGGAGTGCGTAGAAGGAGTCTGCTGGGCTAGTCTGTTGGCTGGATCGTTCTGTCATGATGCGATGGTTTTACTAGCCCAAATGCAGACTCACAGACACAGAGGGAGGATTAAAAAAACCCTGTGGCACAGGTAAGACAACGATCCAGCACAGAGGGAAGTTCAGACTCAGCTGATATAGGGAGCTTCCTTAATCAGCAGATAGAAAACAGCTGATCCACGCTGAGCCCAAACTCCCCAGGCATGGATCCACGGCGCTCTCTGGTGGGCAAAGCCCCGGATCCTGACAGCACCAACAATCATGCCACGTTCAAAGTCACTCAAATCACCTTTCTTCCCTATACTGATGCTCGGTTTGAACTGCAGGAGATTGTCTTGACCATGTCTACATGCCTAAATGCACTGAGTTGCCGCCATGTGATTGGCTGCTTAGAAATTAAGTGTTAACGAGCAGTTGGACAGGTGTACCTAATAAAGTGGCCGGTGAGTGTATGCTATCAGCACAGGCCAAATGTTTTGTTTAAAATCATCACAGATGTTAACTTTTTGACTTTTACCTGTAGTTTAACGAGAAAAGATTAATCTGTTAATTTGAGATACAATAATAATGTTTTCCTTTAGTGATTTATTGTAGTTTTTTTTTTTCTTTTTTCAAAATTGTTTTTGTTATGAAAAATGTCCAAACAATCGAATGAAAATTTACCAAAAAGAAAAGTATGCATTTTCTTCATCTTAGATTTAAAAATCTTTGTCCCCGGTGTGTACAAGTTGTATTTTTCTACCTGGAGTGTAGAAGTTGTAGGAAAAAAATGATAAAAGCAGAGGCTCTACCTGTTCCTTACTTGTTACTAAATAAAAATAAATTGCATTGTAATACTATTTAATATTATAATTTTATTATTTTCCAAACCATTTATATTTACTATTTATATTTAAAATGTTTATGTGTAAACATTTTACATTTCTCACATAAGTTCTTTTTAATGGTATGCAAACTTTTAGAAAGATATAATATCTTAGGTTTTAATCCCATGCTTTGCCAAAAATCCAATATTGCTAAGAAGACAGTTCCAATGAATAATCAGGACTATGTAATATAAATAATTTTATGACAATAATTAATTTTCTATATGATTAAATATGGGTTAGTATTTTACCACAAATTCACTGTTGTTACTCACCATTTCTACTTAACAATACTATGTTTGGGTTTCATTTAATTAAATTCAGTTTGTTTATATAGCACCAATTCACACCACACATCATCTCAAGGCACTTTACAGATACAGTTTAACCAGATTATACAATCAGATGGATTCAAAGTTTTCGGTCTAAGGAAAACCAGCTGATTGCATCGACTCATTTACTCTTCAGCGATCCCTAACACCATGGTTGTAGCTTGTTTCGCACCATTATTAAGGTTCGAAACTTACCATAAGTATTGAAAAAAACTAAGTGAAAAAAACACATTTTCAGAATGCAGTCACACACTAGGGTTTGCTGAAAAGGGAATCATGTCTAGTAAACTGATTATCCTTAATAGAGAAATGAAGCCAGGCTTTTTCCACATTTCCAGGAGAAAAGTTTATATGAAGTAATTATTTTCTGCTGACTTTCTTTCTGGCTGTGACAAAACATGCAGCAACCTACAATATATGATTCATCTGTTCTCCAGAATGGAATCACACCTCTCCATATAGCCTCCAGGAGGGGCAATGTGATGATGGTCAGATTACTGTTGGACAGGGGAGCTCAGATCGATGCCAAAACAAAGGTAAAGTACATTTGAGCCGCAGTCTAATTGAATTTTTGCAGGAGCTCATTGATGTGTGAAACCGTTCCATATATAGTCGTTTATGTGTTGTGCTTTATTTTCATACTGATTCACACTGTTGTTTTACTCTTTTCTATTTATCTCGGACTTCTACCAACTGTTCACAGGATGAGCTGACTCCTCTTCACTGTGCAGCCCGGAATGGTCATGTTCGCATTATTGAAATCCTCCTGGAACACGGTGCTCCCATCCAGGCTAAAACTAAGGTAATGTCATTGTTACTGTCTCTCCTGTCTGCAAATAAAGCTTTTAATAGTAAAGCAATCAGACAATAAAAACATTAGAAATCTTTCACTGAAGAGTAAATATGAAATTAGCAGTTAGTGATTATAAGCCTCTAATGCCTAATGATTTATAAATAGCCTCGTTCATAAAACAGTTTCTTTCCAAACCTGCAAAGACAAGCTGCCTTTGAACTCCCTCTGGCCATTCATAAATCACAAGATGGCGATGTGCTGCACAGCGGTGAGCCTTCAGTAATGGCGCCAGCAGTGCACTATGTATATATTCTGAGTCAGAAGTTTTCCACTACTGTTTAACGGGAATGTGTAATGTGTATACGTTGGTATCAAGCATATGCTTTGAATTTAAATTATTTATTTCACAGTCTTACTCTTTTTGACAGGAAAATAAGTTCTGGGTTTGGTTTATGCAGGTCACACCTCACTATATCACTTCCCCAACCCTCAGCTCTGACTTCCTATTATACAAGTTAGTGGGCAGAGGGCTGTGACTATAGGCTTGGTGGGTTAGGAGCATTAGAGCGGAAGTCAGGCATCTAAATCTCTCACCCTAAAGGCAAAGAGACTGAAAAAAGGGGCCTTTATCACACCTTGAAGAGCTTTTTGAAAGAAACAAAACTATTGAGAATATACTGCTAACTTATTTGGGGATATTTCCTTACGTTCTATGTTTTTGAGATGATAAGTAAAAAAAAAATGTTTAAATCTTGGCTGTTCTTCAGAAGAAATGTTTTTGTTATAATTAGTAAACCTACATTTAGGACACTATTATTCAGCCATTGTTGTAAATAAAATATCCTTTTCTGGTTATACTCCTTTCTTTCTTGTATAGAATGGTCTGTCCCCAATTCACATGGCAGCTCAGGGGGATCACATGGACTGTGTCAGGCAGCTACTGCAATACAACGCTGAGATTGATGATATCACATTGGACCATCTAACCCCACTTCATGTAGCAGCCCACTGTGGTCACCATCGAATGGCCAAAGTTCTACTGGACAAAGGAGCCAAAGCTAACGCTCGTGCTCTGGTGAGTTACTAGTTTGTTTACATTGGACGGTAAAAGTTTCACTTAACTTGGCTGGGAAATAAAACAAAGTAAAAAAAACCAATCCACTGGACTTTGTTTCCAAGTTTGATGACGCTTCGCTTCAAATCCAGGAAGCTCTTTCAATTCAAAATTGAATACATTTTCAGTTGAGTGGATTGTTTTTTAACTTTTTTAATTTGGAATGGCTATGACCTGGATGACTAAAAATCTTCACCAGCACTTGGCTAGGAATGTTTTTTTTTCCTGCTCAAAGTTTTTAGATGTTTAATGTGTCTTTAGGAAGCAGTTTTTATTTCCAATAGTTCAAAACAAGTCTTGAACCTTTTCTCCTTTGCCTGCAGAATGGCTTCACACCTCTTCATATCGCTTGCAAGAAGAACCACATGAGATCAATGGACTTGCTGTTAAAGCACTCTGCTTCTTTGGAAGCTGTCACAGAGGTGAGATAATCTGCTCAAGTAGCATCATAGCAGTGTTATCTATAGCTTTTATACCATTATTTTTAATTTATAGTTTTTTTTACTCTAATTGCTGCTAAGAAACTGGAAGATTGTATTACATATATTTTTGTGGGCGACTGCACTGTTTATAGTTCTGCCTTAGACCTACATTTCCATTAGTGAGGAAATAGCTGGAGGAGTATAGCTAATGCATTATTCATGCAAGAAATTGTCACTATCTAGCCTATATTTTGTTTCCTAATACACTGTTTAAACTAATTAATAAGAATAATACTTGTTGAAATGCTTCGTGTTTGAATGACCTGTTGTTTCCCTTTGTTTTTACGTTTGCAGTCTGGTCTCACCCCTCTCCATGTAGCAGCATTCATGGGCCATCTAAACATAGTAAAGAACCTGCTCCAAAGAGGGGCTTCACCTAATGCTTCCAATGTGGTAAGAAACTAAGAGGTTTAAAACTTATTTAATGCTTAGTGTCACAACTTATGGATACCTTTAACCTTCATGTAAGATATTCTTGATATTGTTTCTGGTAGTTTTGACTTTAATAGTATTTTCATGCATAAAAAAATAAATTTGTTGTAGCTGATGTGATTTATTTTGACTATATTTTTTTGATTATATTGAGTGAACTATCCAATTTATTTTTTTCAAGATGATTTATTTATTTGAGCCAAAGGGGTAACGGTGGTGCAAAAATAAGTAGCTCTCATGTTACAGTTGGTTTCATCATTCAGCGGAACACTGTCACAACACTGACACAACTTGGCCCATGGGTTAGAAAAAATATAAAGGGTGTATGGCGTTGGTTTACAACTAATCATGTCAAAGCAGAGCACTGAAACTGTAAGTCCAGAATTGAAGGTGGACTGCAAATACATAAATGAGCAGAGATGAGATGACATCAGCACACAAACCACAGGAAAAGACAAAACGCTTTGAAAAGAGAAATTCAATCCATCCATCCATCCATCCATCCATCCATCCATCCATCCATCCATCCATCCATCCATCACCTTGAACAGCTCACCATCATCATTTCTCACAGGGCAGAGAAATGATACATTTGTGGAAAATTAAAACAGCAATGTGCATAATCCTTCTACATGTATAAATGTGCTGAAAACTAAATCTAAACATGAATTACACTAAATCTCTCTGAGCATCTTGTTTAAATCTTTACTGTTTGTCCTATATCTGGATGGTCTCCTCCTAGTGGTCCAGAGTGCTTACAGTATGTAACGCTTTGCTAGTTTGAACCTTTTCTAATCTTGCTACTTTCAGCATTTTACTTATGCAGGTATCTGTAAAGATTCTCAGTCATCCAGGTCATGGTCAAGCTTAAAAGGTTCAGTTCAGCCTTCCATCCAAGAGGTGTCTTCAGTTCTTTAAGAAACCTCTTGGATGAGAGGCTAAACATCTTTTAGAAAACTTCATGTCCAGTTGCTGAAACAGAACCTTGCTTGACCTTTGCATGTGTTATTTGTCTAAGTCTACTATTAGTATTGGTTTGTTTCATTTTTGGGTTTGTCAGTCAAAATTTTGAGTTTGTTGTACTTTTTTTTTGTTGCTGCCCATTTATGTATTTGCAATACCTTTTTACATCTTGTCCACCGTCATCTTGTGTCATCTTGTAGGACAACTTTGGTAAAAAAAAAAAAATGGCAACAGAACAACCTGTTCTGGTGATTGGTGTTTTCAGCTTGAAATGAGTTAACCCAATATTGAAACAATTTGACCTCTCATGCAATAAGATGAGGAAATAGAAAGAAATTGAAACTTCCTTGTTATCTGAAACTGATAATGATGCCGATATTGTATTATTTTATCAAGACGAAACCGAGCACTGACATTTTATTTGTAGATGGAAGGTGATATATTTTGGAGATTACATATATAAAATTATTAAAATTTAAAAAATAGATTTATTCTCAAAACAATGACTTAATAAACCCATTAGCACTTTTAAGTTAACTTAAAAGCTTGTTATATAAGGATGATAAGATCACCAAGCTACTGTTACAGTAAAGCAAAGCTATTTTTCTGTCTGTCATAATTTTCTTTATTTGGGGGGCTGTAGTAAATATGCAAAAACTTGAACAGAGACTTTGTTTGTTATGCATGGCAGTAGACATTTATTAACACTGATACTGACTATTTAGACGCCAGTCAACCTTTTTCGCTATATTTGCTGCTGATATTTTTCAGATGATACTTTTGGCATATTGAGGCTAAATCTTGAATAGTTGAAGAAAAAAAAAGCATATCATTCAAATGAGACATCTGAAATATAAAGCGTATAAATATCTGAAAATTTCAAAGGGATATTGTGTTGGAACCATTTTAATTAATTAATAGATCTCAATTTTCTTAATTGACTAGCATACGCTGGCTGCCATTATCAATTATTGAGGTCTAATCTTATGAACTGAGTACTTCTTCAAAGCTCTAATAAAATAATCTTTGTATTTCTTATGCTTCAGAAAGTGGAGACACCCCTCCATATGGCCTCCAGAGCAGGACACTGTGAAGTGGCTCAGTTCCTACTACAGAATGCAGCACAAGTTGATGCAAAGGCAAAAGTACAAGCATCAATATGAACTTTCTTTCACATTTTTTTTTAATCAAGTTTTGCTTTCAGGCTTCTCAGCAAAACTTCAGTTCAAGTTCAAGTATTGCAGCACTCGTTTTACTCCCCCCTACAGGATGACCAGACGCCACTACACTGTGCGGCTCGTATGGGCCACAAGGAATTGGTCAAGCTGCTCCTGGAGCACAAGGCTAACCCTGACTCTGCAACGACTGCTGGTCACACGCCCTTACACATCGCTGCACGGGAGGGACATATCCACACCATACGGATATTATTGGATGCAGGAGCACAACAAGTCAAAATGACAAAGGTAAAGTTGCTTATAAAATCAATGTATCACGTGTTGCAATGTCAAATTCAGAAATAAACATGTGTCACATGTTTTGTTTCCCTCTATGTGGAGCAGAAAGGTTTCACTCCTCTACATGTAGCTTCTAAGTATGGAAAAGTGGATGTAGCGGAACTTCTTCTAGAAAGAGGTGCAAACCCAAATAGAGCAGGGAAAGTGAGTTGTTGCTTTACTTGTCTACTTGAATTATCAGACCTAAGAACTTCAGCTTTTCGTGGAAAAAAATGTAGCTTTACAAGCTTATTGCCATAGTATGTGTCCCATACATATGTTTCTGTGTGATTTTTGTGTTTTTACGTCTCTGGGTTTTTATATGTTTACATGTGTACATATATGTGTGGTTGACAGAATGGTCTGACACCCCTTCATGTGGCCGTGCATCACAACAACCTGGATGTTGTTAAACTTCTGGTCAGCAAGGGAGGATCTGCACACAGCACTGCCCGAGTAAGATGTTTACTGATGAATGTGTACATTCTCGCACAAGCCCTTTGACTTTAGAGAAACTCTTGCACCTGTCCTCATACTCGCTAGTGCTCCTTTACAACAACTTTTATGATCTTTTTGTAATGTGTAAATTGCCTTTGGACTGGAATCAAAAGAGTAAAGCATGTGCTGGCATGTGTGCCATTGTTTATCTCTCCAGAACGGTTACACTCCTCTGCACATAGCTGCCAAGCAGAACCAGATGGAGGTGGCCAGTGTTCTGCTTCAAAATGGAGCATCCCCAAATGCAGAGTCCCTCCAAGGCATCACGCCCTTACACCTGGCTGCACAGGAGGGGCGGCCTGATATGGTGGCTCTGCTTATCTCCAAACAAGCAAATGTAAACCTAGGAAACAAGGTACAGTAGAATGACATTAAATGTCTTGCATTGTTCTTGGAGAGCCATAATTAACTGCGCTGTTATGCATTCAAAAGAAATTGCTCAGGTTAACAGGCTAAACTGAATTGTTTAATGCGTGTTGGTTCTTTTTTGTTGTTGCATTTCAGAATGGGCTGACTCCCCTGCATCTTGTAGCTCAGGAGGGTCATGTAGGCATCGCAGACACTTTGGTCAAACAGGGCGCGTCGGTCTATGCAGCTTCACGGGTAAATTCACATCCATGAAACAAGTGCATGGATTAACAGGATAGGTCAGGTTAGATCTACTAAAATGACCTGAATATAGAGACTGACTTCCACATCAGAGTGTAGAGTAATTAGCTCATTTAAACAGTATAATTCTTTCATGGTTCTTTATCTACGCAGAGGTCAGAAATGAGGAGAGGAATTTGAGATGAATGAAAGGCATCATATTGTTCATAGTTAGATGAGCTAGAAAAAAATTATACCAGCCCTAGCAAAAGTTAAGAAGGGTTTAATATGTAAAAAAGTCAATAATCTTCTTATTTGTTATGTTCTGGAAAAGATTTTTATTAATCTTTTTTTTCATAACACATAATAAAAATGATTTATTTAAATTGATAATCTATTGCAGTGACTAGACAATATTAATTCAATAGAATTATACTTTGTGCACAGATAATCCTTTAACATTGGCTTTAACTTGGGTGAAAAGCATTAAGACATTCTATTCTTGGAAAACCCTTCTGTGTTACATATATCAAAATACATTTTCAATTCAAAAACCAATAAGGTTTCTTCAATTTAAAATTGAAGAAACCTAATTTGGTTTTATTTTTTTCACAGCCAGTGATGGAAACTTAGAAACTTAGAAAAGTAAATATTTAAAATTGAAAACCTATGAAAAGCTTTTATGGCACTGCTAAAAGTTTCCATTGAGGAATCTATTTAGGCTGCTTAAAAAATATATACCGGTATCTATATACCGGTATATATTTTATCAAGGAATTGTGATATGTTTAAATGTTTTAGACTTACAACAATCTGTAAAGTCATAACTGTGCATTGAGCTATTATAAAGAGCTCTGTCTTTCCTCCTTAGATGGGATATACTCCCATACATGTGGCCTGCCACTACGGCAACATAAAGATGGTGAAGTTTCTTCTGCAGCAGCAGGCTCAAGTGAATGCCAAAACAAGGGTAAGCTATTTCCTTATTATTAGCTGAAAGCTTTTTTTCGCTACTCCTCTCTGAATTAGCAACTTCTGTTTTTATTCCCACAGACGGGCTACACCCCTCTGCACCAGGCGGCTCAACAGGGCCACACAGATATTGTCACCCTGTTACTAAAACATGGAGCCCTCCCCAATGAAATCACATCAGTAAGAAATTCACAGATCTATGTTGTTTGTTACTAGTGTGCTTATCTTTACTTTAAATAGCTTTAAAAATCATACCTGATACCTATACTTGACAGTCTAAACATCAGCTTTTCTTTTTTAAATGAGCTCACCATTACAGGCAATTTAATCCGAAAGATCTAGGACAACTTTTTTAGAATATAAGAACACAGCCAACTTTAGTTTAGTCATGGTAATATGTCTTGATGATTTCTTTTTGTGTTTTTGTGTCAAAACATTGTAATTTGGTTACAGGATTAAAAGAATTAAAATGCAGGTTGTGTGACAGAAATCCTAAACCTCTCTCTCTCTATATATATATATATATATATATATATATATATGAAAAAATTTATTGGTTTAATCATGATTAATTGATTATTTAAATAATCGTCAACAAATTTAGTAATCGATAAATCGTTAACTGGAGTATTGAGATACTAAAACGTGCATTTAGCTGAGTAAGCAACTCAGTTGAAGCAGTAATTCTATTAAAATTGTAAAAAAAAAATTTAGACATTTTGCATTTAAGAAAAAAAAAATCCGTCAATATTCTCCATACAGAACCCTTCAAGAGGAAACATTTTTGTTCCACCTGGTTTAATTTCGTAAAAAGAAAAAAATCTTCTTTAAAGAATGTTTCACTATCCGATTATTGATTGATCCTTCCAAAGTATTATCAACAGATTAATCGATTTGCAAATTAATCATTAGTTGCAGCCCTAAGATGGATGGATGGATGGATGGATGGATGGATGGATGGATGGATGGATGGATGGATGGATGGATGGATGGAAAATATGTGCATACAAGTTAAATATAAATCATTTCAATTTGAAAAAGAAAAAAATTGATTATATTTCTCTGTGCAGAACGGTACATCTCCCCTTGGCATTGCTAAGCGACTGGGTTATATTTCTGTCATTGATGTGCTAAAGCTGGTAACAGAGGAGTCCGTTTCCAATGTGAGTAACACATTATATACAGTGTACAGTGACAGTCTAAAACTAAAAACAAATTGCTTTATGTGACTACTTACCTCCCTGTGGTTCTTCACAGATGACAACAGAGAAGCACCGGATGAGCTTTCCTGAGACAGTGGATGAAATATTGGATGTCTCTGAAGATGAAGGTAGTTATGTTAGCCACATTACCTGTGTTCAGCCCGTCAGAGGCTGTTTTAGTTTCTTTAGCACTTGATTTCAAGTTCTCTCTTTTATAATTTGAGAGAGTGGTTAAAGATAGGTACTTTCCTACATATGAATCATTTATTTCACAGCAGAACTAACTAAAGTCTTTTTCCACTAAAAATAATAATACTTTAATCTTAAGAAAACATATGATAGTTAAAGTACCAACAGTGACTCCATATATTTACCTGCCTCCCTTATTTAGAGAACAGTCAAATATAAATGCTGTAGTTGTTTCTTTTTGCAGAAACTGTTTAGGGAAACTGATAAGCATTTTTATGGCTTGAATGATTTATGCTTAAACTGTTTTAAATGAATTTGTATATATATATATATATATATATATATATATATATGAATAGATAGATAGATAGATAGATAGATAGATAGATAGATAGATAGATAGATAGATAGATAGATAGATAGATAGATAGATAGATAGATAGATAGATAGATAGATAGATAGATAGATAGATAGATAGATAGATAGATAGATAGATAGATAGATAGAAAACTTAGAAATACTTAGAAATCATGGAGGGGTCTGAAATTGTCATCATCTGTGCATGTCCACTTTGAGAGACATAATCTAAAAAAAAAAAAAAAATCCTGAAATCAAATTATATGTTTTTTTTTTTTTACTATTTATTTGTATGATACAGCTGCAAATAAGTATTTGAACACCTGACAAAATCTGTGGTAATATTTGGTACAGAGCCTTTGTTTGCAATCAAAGAGGTAAAACCTGTCCTCTAGTTTTTCACCAGGTTTGCACACACTGCAGGAGGGATTTTGGCCCACTCCTCCACAAAGATCAACTCAGGATCAGTCAGGTTTCTGGGCTGTCGCTGAGTGCCAACCCAAATGTAGCAAGGAAAGTGAGTTGTTGCTTTACGGAGTTTGAGCTCCCTCCAAAGATTCTGTATTGTGTTTAGGTCTGGAGACTGGCTATGCCACCCCAGAACCTTGATATGCTTTTTACAGAGCCGCTCCTTGGTTATTCTGGCGTGTGCTTGGGTCATTATCATGTTGGAAGACCCAGCCTCCACCCATTTTCAATGCTCTGATTAAGCGAAGGTTTTTTTCCCCAAAATCTAGCAATACATGGCCCCGGTCATCCGCCCAATGCAGTGCAGTTGCCCTCTCCCATGTGCAGAGAAAAAACCCCCAAAGCATGATGCTACCACCCCCATACTTCACAGTAGGGATGGTGTTCTTGGTATGGAACTAATCATTCTTCTTCCTCCAAACACAAAAGAATTATGACCAAAAATTTCTATTTTGGGTTAGGGTGACCACATGACTTTCTACCATGACTCCTCTGGATCATCCAAATGGTCATTGGCAAACTTAAGTTAGACGTTGACATGTGTTGGCTTAAGCAGGGGAACCTTCCATGCCATGTATGATTTCAAACCATCACGTCTTAGTGTATTACCAACAGTAACCTGGAAACGGTTATCCCAACTATTTCAGGTCATTGACCAGCTCCTCCCGTTTAGTTCTGGGCTGATTTCTCACCTTTCTTAGGACCATTGAGACCCCACGAGGTGAGATCTGGCATGGAGCCCCAGTCTGAGGGAGATTGACAGTCATGTTTAGCCTCTTCCATTTCCTAATGATTGCTCCAACAGCTGACCTTTTTTTCACCATGCTGCTTTCCAGCCTTAAGGAGGTGTACAATTTTGTGTCTAGTGTCTTTGGACAGCTTTTTGTTTGGTCTTAGCTTTGTTAGTAGTTGGATTCTTTATGATTGTATGGGGTGAAAAGGTGTGTTAATGCATCTAACGACCTCAAACAGGTGCATCTAGTTTAGGATAATAAATGGAGTGGAGGTGGACATTTTGAAGGCAGACTGACAGGTTTTAGAGGGTCAGAATTCAAGCTGATAGACAGGTGTTCAAATGCTTATTTGCAGCTGGATCATACAAATACATAGTTAAGAAATTATAGATTGTGATTTCTGGATTTTTTTTTTCTTTAGATTATGTCTCTCACAGTGGACATGCACCTACTATGACCTACTATATTTATTTCTAATATCATTTTACCCATTTAACAAATAAAGCCATTACTTTTCATTTATATATGATGATAATATTATATTATGGCAGAAGATGATCCAATATTTGTGGAGGGCACTGTTGCTTTTATTGTGTGTTTTTTTTCAGCTCTTCTGTATTTTGCTAGAAGGATACCTCATGGGGAGAATCAAAGGTGCCTCTCTGGATAGTAATTATTATTTGATTAAAGTTTATAACCTACTTTGTATTTGTTTTGTAGGAGTTTGCCAGCTAACTCTAGGTAGGATTGTATCCATTTCTCTGCCTTGTGCGGTCCAGTGGCTATTAATTGTCTGCTATCATTGTAGTTACTTTCATTATTTCTGTGTGTCAACAATTGTCTTTCTAATTATTCTTTGTCTTTTAAATCCAGTACTGTTTTCTCGTCCTAATATTCATCACCTCTATTGTATATATGTCCTTTTTTTCTATTCCAGCTTCCTCAGAAATATATTTAAAAAATATCCATATGTATATATATCTGCTTTTCATCAGCATGTATCACAGTCTAGTTGCTTTCACCTGTGTCCAGTCCAAGTTTAAATGGTTTTAGTATGGACAGATCCTCTAATTTTTCAGAAATGGCTTCCTTCCCATCTAAAGTTGCTCTAATTTTGCAGTATAATTGACCCATTAGCTGATTAAACACATGCTGTTCAGCAGCTGTGACTCTCCTGAAAACAATACAACCACATTTTCTGTTTAAAATAAGCACAGTTCCTCATTTTTCAATCTTCTTGGTCTTGATTGTTTTTGGTGTTTGCTGAACTGCCTATACCGGCTGACGTCTGTAAACATCTGTCTAAGTGCTTGTACCAAAACTTATACAAATTACTTATAATATTATTTCTGTTCATTAACCCCAATGTTTTCTCCCACACAGAAGTAACCATCACCACATTATTTTATTCTTATTAGGCATGCTCACAAAAAACTGGCTGTCACCAGGTTGCCTTGCAGTCGACCGTCCATGCAGTGTGTATTGAAATATCTTAATAATCACTGTCTTACCGCTCTTCTTGTTCCACTTTTTTGGTTTCCATCTGTTCTTAGTGTTGTTGGTTTGACTTCATTGCTTGGACTAAACAATTTACCGTTGCCTCATAATAAATGTAATTAAACCCAAATTGTTAATGTTTAACTAACTCTATTTAGCTAAGTTTGGAAATATTTTATAAATGAGTCATAATGATGTGTATGTAGATGAGATTTTCCTTTGCTTTAGGAAATATATAGAACTTGAGTTGATGTGGTCACACATCGCATGGGTGATCTCGTCATCTCAACCCATGCATGTGCTGTGGTGTTTTAATCCAGTTTTCTCCTATTTCTTACCTCTTTATAACCAATTTTTACCCGTTGATCTTTGGCCTTTAGCTTTCAGACTTCCTCTGCTTTTTTTATTATATCCACAGGAGATGAACTGCTCGGTATGGATGGAGCACGCTATTTAAAACTTGATGACTTCAAAGACCAGGATGATGACTTTCTTTCTCCAAAGAAATCTCTCAGAGATTTTGACAGTGGCACGGGTACAACGTAAGTCAGTTTTCTAGGGTTTTGACTACACATGCAGGTTGATTTATAAATTTTTAAAGGTTCCTTTTATATATTTATAAAAATAAGTATAATGGTGAAGATTCACAAAGCTATTTGTGCAGCTCAAACGTGTGCAAACCAGAATTTTTGCCGCCCTCTAACTTTGCTGATGTTCTGCTACTAATATATATTTTATGAGCAAATAGTTTCTCTTAACTGATATGCCTTACAAACACCTATATGAGGTAGTATTACGCATTTGAGATCAACAATAAACCCTTATTTATATATATTTATCTAAATTATATTTGAGGGACATCACATCAGGTTCTCAAAAACCTGAAATAAAGATTTGATTAGCTATAACCTCTAAATGTTCTTGGTAACATGTTTGCTTAGTGTTATATTTAACTGTTTTTACTTAATTTTAGTATATTTTTGCTTTTGTAGCCCATTATCCTCCTTTTCCTGAAAAGGCTGCAGTTGTCAAGTTTTCCTGTCATGATAAATAAAGCATTTTTTTTGCTGGAAGAATACAAAAATTAAAGTAAAAACAGTATCAAAAATCCTTCGAAAAAAAATCTTTCTCTGGTTTTGTGTGTTGGCACATTTTAAAACCCATTTGGTTCTCCCCTGATTAGATATCTAACAAATAAAATGTATGATTATTAATATTGTGAAAAGTACATATTTTGTGCTTTAAGTCCAAGGCTGTGCAGATGAGGATCATGTTACAGCTTTGCTATCTCAGGAACAGTGGTTGTTCTGTCTTTAAATAAAATCAGATTTGCTGATTTTTCTTAATTTTTTTTTTGAAAAACAATTAATGAGACTGTGATGTATGCTATGTGCTATGGTTTATCAAACATTCATCAATCCTTGTAAGTCGGATTACGCAATTCATTTAGGACTATTATTTGAATGCATCTGATTATTTTGTTGTAATACCATAACCTTGCTATAACAACAACAACAACAAAAATCAAGCTGCTGCGATCTGGCATCGATTTATTTTCTCATCTCCTTCCTCTCAGGCCATACTCTCCTGCTATTCCCAGGATTCCCTGTGTGTCACCAGAGACAGTGCAGCTCGACCAGGTATGCATTACACTCATTCTTCCTCAGTAAAATGATCATTTGAAACATTCTCAGAGAGATAAGCTGTTTGTTTTCATCCTTTCTGATGAATTTCTTACATTCCAAAGTATTTTTAAAGATTATTTTCTTTCTTCGTCTCTTTCTAAGTCTTGATCTTCACCATTTATGGCTGTTTTGTTTTGTTGTTTTTAACCAGTACACGCCCATCCCTTTACCAAAGGAGTATGATGAGGACTCGCTTATCCCGAGCAGTCCAGCTACTGAAACCTCAGATAATGTCAGCCCGGTGGCCAGCCCCATTCACACTGGGTAAAACAAAAATAAATTATTCTGCTTTTTGCTAATAATCATTTAACTGTATATTAAGAAGCTGACAGTAATACTATATGAAACAGAGCTGCTAACTGTTAATGCTCAGGTTCCTGGTGAGTTTTATGGTGGATGCACGCGGAGGCTCCATGCGAGGAAGCAGACACCACGGCTTGCGGGTGATTATCCCTCCGCGCACCTGTGCCGCACCGACTCGCATCACCTGTCGTCTTGTTAAACCACAGAAACTGACAACACCTCCTCCGCTGGTGGAGGGGGAGGGCCTGGCTAGTCGGATCATTTCCCTGGGGCCATCCAGTATGCAGTTTCTGGGGTGAGTTGAAGTTTATTGGGTCAATGTATGATCAGCAGTGTAATGCAGTTTGGAAAAATGTGGAGCACAAAGAATATTTATTGTTTTACAAGGTTGGGAAGTTATGGAAAGTGAAGGGCTTTTATAATTATTTGTATTTTCAGATTTAATACCATAATCTATTGTCTGGACAGAAAATATTTAAATTTCCCAAAAAGTGGATCCATCCATCCATCCATGTATCTGTTCATCCATCCATCCATCCATCCATCCATCCATCCATCCATCCATCCATCCATCCATCCATCCATCCATCCATCCATCCATCCATCCATCCATCACCTCTGTAAATGGTTAGGACATACAGTTTTAGACATTAAGTTCACATTTGTGGGTTACAGGTAATGTGTTAGATGCAGGAAAAATGAGTGATCATAATGATTTCAGACCGCTTTCAAAGTACAAATTGTTATTATGTCTATAATAAATGAAACTTGTGTGTGGTGTACCTGGTCTACAGAAGTCAGTATCTTATAAGAGCTGTCCACAAAGGCTCTGATGTACGTATGTGAAAGTATAATGGGCAGATAGGGAATGAAGAGTAGGCCATTTTCCACTATGTGGGCTACTTTAGCCATAGATAAAAACAACCACCTCGTTCAGTTTTCAGTAATTCTTAATACTTCTAGTCACTGTGTTTACCGCTGCCTAACACAAATTTTTAGCAAAGCTTGCAGCAAGTACCCAGTGATCCCAGAATACAATGCAGTGGGACTTCTGTCTCTATTCCTTATAGCTACTGAAGAAGAAGTTAATGGTCCGAATAAGTCAATGTTGGTACTAATACAAATGCAATACAACATAATGCAGTTTTTAGCATATGGGCCTGCATGCTTGTCATAATATTAAGACTGGTCTGTTAGTCAGTTTTGGATAGTGTTTGCAAATATCCTAAATAATATCCTTCTTTCTAGCAAGCAAAAATCTGTAATGTTAGCTTTGATGCTTTTGTCCATTACAGAAGATTCTTGTATGAAACTATTAAAAACCAAAAACTACAACATAACTGAAGGATATGTAATTGGCTCCATTTGCTCAACTGACTCGTTGTTGTCTCTTAATCTAACCTAATGTATTGTAAGACTTCTCATACAACTTACTATTACCTTTACAGGCCTGTTATTGTTGAAATCCCCCACTTTGCCTCATTGGCACGTGGAGACAGAGAACTAGTGGTCCTCCGAAGTGAAAACGGCTCAGTCTGGAAGGAACATCGCAACCGCTATGGAGATGAAGTGCTGGAAACTATTTTGAATGGCATGGATGAAGGTCAGCTTTATATTATCTGCTGTCTTTCAAACAATATTGCATGTTTCTTGTAAAATTGAAAGGAACTTTAATAAGGTAGTTGTCTTGATTTCCATTGTAAAATAAAAAAATAATAATTTTGCTTTCCTATGACTTTTTTTTTTTTTTACCTTTGCTCTAGACTTAGAGAGTCAAGAGGAATTGGAGAAGAAGAGAATACGTCGAATCATCTCTACCGACTTCCCCCTCTACTTTGCTGTTGTCTCTCGTGTTCAACAGGAAAGTGATCTTATCGGCCCAGAAGGCGGGCGACTCATCAGTAAGCTGGTTCCCCATGTGGAGGCCATCTTCCCCGAGACTGCCGTCACCAAGAGAGTGCGGTTGGGATTGCAGGTAACAATATAAGAATCCTTGCAGCATATGTTGAGATAATTGCGTGGATATTTGAGTCTTAGAGAGAGAAAAAAGTTGGGTCAAAGGTAGCATAATAACCAGATGGCTTAATGTTGGCTATCATTGCTTTAAGCCATTGAGCTGTCCCTTTTTTGGTAAACTAATATACCAATAACCTGTAGGACTTGTGCTGATATCATGCTTTCATGTTAAGATTGTTTATGTTCAACAGTTCTCTTTATGCCCCATCTGTAAATTATCCTCTACCTGAGCCAAATGATATGAAAAATGATAAAGACTGTGTGTTAAAGTGATATTTTAAGCCCTATTTAAAAAAAAAAAAAAACTCATTGAACATTAAATTTACACCTATATATTTACTTGAAATGGGTGTAAATTTTGGGTCAGATAGAGGCTTTCATAACAGAGCTTAAGGTTCTTATGCTCTTACTTTCTTGCTCTTACATTTTATGCTCTTACATTTGAAGCAGCAAAAAACTTTTTATACGTCCAACGAGAAAAGAACATGTGATATTATCCTAAATGAAAGCTCAGTTGTCACTGCAATGTAATGTAATCATAGTACAAAGAAAATTTTTCTTACCTTATTTTTCATCTGGGCTTCTGTATTAATGCTACATTATACATCAAAATGAGGCTCTTTCTAATTTATATCAGATCTACTGATAAAATTAATAGATTAATATCTGATGAAAAAAAACCTAATATTGTTCCGGCTGTTTCATGTGTTTGAGACATTACATTTGTTTTAGTTGATATACTGATTCCATCAGCCCCTCAGAGTCTTCCAAATAAGAACTTTGAGTTTATGTCAGGTGAATTGATCAAAATAATAATACTGTAAAAACATTTTTGTTTAGATTTAGATATGCATTTTTTTTATTTGAGGGTATACATACTGTATTTGTGAATGGTACAACATGATACAGGCTTTACTCTGCAGGTGTTGACATGTTTAATGAGTTTATAATGGTTTTAAAATTCAGATATGAACTGAGAATTAGGATAGGGAAGTCTTTAAAGCAGGAAACATATAGAACCTGGTTTAGAATAACAGACATGGAGAGTGAGAAGAGTACCAGGAGGAATCAGTAATGAACAATGAAAACCGGGAAGCGTATAGGGAAAGACTGGAGAAGGACGGATAATCTAGCAAAACAGGGAGTCTGAGGTAGGGTTATTAAAGAACACAGCAGGAACCAAGAGAAACAGGGGTTTCAAAAAAGACTGATAAACATGAGAGAATAATCAAGAATGCTGAGAACAGACAAATAAAAACTTTGCCATCATCTCTGAATTAGTCCTGTAATTCTAGCAACACTTATTTAGGTAATGTGAAAACTGATATTTCAAGTGATTACTACCAAACTCCACTGGACACAAGTACATTTTAAGTTTGAAAGATTAATTCTTAACTAATTAAATGGCACCCTAATCCATAGGCCTACTTTGTTGCTATAATAAAGCTTTGATAACTTAACTCCTCAAATACTGTTCATACCTCAATCATTGATAATACGACCAAAGGATGCAACATAGAACCAGGGTTAGTTCTAAAGAATAAATTGAGATGAACTGAAAAGCATATGAGACATTGGTAGGCATAAGGCACCACTCATTTTACCTTTTTTTATTTTACATCAGCCTTTGCAGTTTTTTGTTTTGAATACATCGGTGCACCCTAACGACATGTTTTTCCTTGTCAACAGTCAATGTAAAATAGGCTGCATGATTCTGCATTTTGCTCTGCCTTACACAGCTTTTTATGTTTTCCTTTTATCCAGCCGTTCGTCTCTCTTCAGTTGCCTGATTTAAGTTGTGAGCCACACTGACTGAGCTAATGCACACATGTGAAATGTGGCTTTGTTGCATGCGTGAGTATGGCTGTGAGTTTGCTGTTTCACACTTATTTTTTCTGTTTTCTTTTTGCATTAGTGCCACACTTCTGTCCTTTGGGATTTGATGCTCTGTTTTTCTGTTTTTGTTCGTTTTATCCTGAAGTCATATTAGTCTTATCTTTAAAGAGTTTTCTCCTAGGTGTTCTTAAAAAGCCTTTGTACCTCTGAATAAACTGTAGGCACAACCAATCCCTGATGAACTGCTAACTAGACAGCTTGGGAACCAAGCAACCTTCAGCCCAGTGGTTACAATCGAACCTCGGCGACGCAAGTTTCACCGTCCAATTGGACTGCGCATTTCTTTACCCCCATCCTGGAAGGAAAGCCCACGGGATGCTGGCGAAGGAGACACCACCAGCTTGCGCCTCCTCTGCAGTGTCATAGGTAAGAAAAGTCTCAAAAAGAAAGAGTAATGATACAATTTAAGGATTAGAACTTTGTTCCACAAGAAGTATACTGGTTCTCTTAAACTATGAATACACATTAAATGCCTTTAACATTTAGTCACGTTGCAATTACAACCATCACTGCGTGTTAGTGGGATTTTATGTGCTACACAAACAATAGAGTATGTAACTATGAAATGGAAGAAAAACAGTACATGGACTTAATACTTTCTTGCAATCAGAAATGATGTTGTGTACATTTGCATTTAACCACTGCTAATGTGATGATAGTTAGAGTTTCTTTTATTGTTATAACTAAAAATAAATCTTTCTGTAATATTAATGCAGCGTAAAACTTCATTCCAATTACGAAAAAATGGAAAATAACTTACCAGATGATTTACAGTGATTCTTTAAAAAATTTAATGCAACTTGGATCAGGCAATTAGCAAGATATATGAATAAATCCATGTTTTTTTTATTATTATTTTTATAATTTTCTGTAATATTAATACTGCAAAAAACTTTATGCCCACTAGGATACAAATGGAACATGATTTACTAAAGGTTTGAGTGTATAAAACCGCATGCAAACTTATATATATATATATAGATATCGTGAGCAAAGCTGATCTTCTAACCGGGTACACCTGCATCTGCATGCATTTCTACATCTATAATTAGCATGCCGGAAATATAGGTGCAAACTGTCTCAGGTTTAAAGAGGTAAGTTTGAGAGACCAGATCAAACAAAGCCTGACCCTAAGGTAACCACTAACAGAAGCCAATGCCATATCACAATTAAAAATATTTAATATTTTTATTTCTTTTTTTGCAACTGATGGATAATTCTAGCTTTGATCACATTTATTGTTCTGTCCGAGACTGTTTTCTGTGGTGTGCTGTCGAGGAGTAGGCAGGGTTAATTTTAGAGATGGTGGCTATAGAGATTTTCCTCACAATGAATAGATTGGGTGGAAAATAGATTTCACGAAGGCTTTCTTTGAAAAAAATAATAATAATAATATAATAAAATACAACCTACTACACACAAGTTCAAGGATGCTGTTTTATGTTTGTTTTTTCGTCACAGAAGGCACTTCTATGTGGTTAACTGCTGTCAAAAGGATCATTATCATGTGTTATGGAATACATAGCTTCTCTATTATCTTTTTAGCTGTTATTCACACATCTGTAGGCGCTTCTTTCACCTTTCTTTCTCCTTATCCAGGTTATTCATTTTTTTCTCTTACAAACAGGTTCTTTCTCTTCTTCTCTCTCTGTATCTTCTCCACATAATTGTTGTACCTGTTTTGTGCTTTGCTGTTGCCTTTGGGAAACGCAAAATAAGTTCACTTTGCTCTCCCAAACACTCCATTGTGACAGCCAAATCACTAACTGCACATCCAATTTAGTGCTTAATTGGTATCATACTATATCAAGCGCATACTGGAGCTAATATCATGATGTAGGACGTTTATCCTTACTGTAAGAGTTAATTATAAGCTGGAAGGAGAAAGCCTATTAAATGTGCAACAAACTTCAGTCAGTGGCAACAAAGAACTGAGCTTGAGATTCTTGGTTAGGAATAAATAAAAAGAAAGATCAAACAAAACGCAACAATTGACAAATTTTATACATTATGCTGTATTATTCAGGTGAGAAATTGGATAAAAGAAGGCTGGTTTGTTTCTTTTTTCCATAACTGTATTTTGTCTTTAATACAATGAAATGTGAAAAAAGGTCAGAGGAGAATAAAAAACAGTTTTTCAGGGCTGTGAAGGAGACAGTATATCTACTCATTGAACATATTCTTTGTTTTTGGGACTAAGGTGGAACAGCTCCAGCTCAGTGGGAGGACATCACTGGAACCACCAAGCTGATGTATGCAAATAATTGTGCCAGTTTTACCACCAATGTGTCTGCAAGGTAAACAACACAGGCTGAACTGCATGAAAAAACAATTCCAATCACCCTTCTTCTCTCTTTCCCTTATTTATATGAAAATGTTTTTCAAATGAATGTTTTTCTTTCCTCTTCCTATCCAGATTTTGGTTGGCAGATTGTCCGCGTACAGCAGAGGCAGTTACTTTTGCCAACCTGCTGTATAAGGAGCTAATGGCAGTCCCGTATATGGCGAAATTTGTTATTTTTGCAAAGATGAATGAAGCACGGGAAGGCAGATTGCGTTGCTACTGCATGACGGATGATAAGATGGACAAGACTCTAGAACTGCATGAAAACTTCACAGAAGTGGCCCGCAGTCGAGATATAGAGGTAAGCACAAAGGATAGTTAAAACTGATCACAATAAGACAGTGAGAAGTTGGAAAGCAATTGTCATTTTTAGATGTTAGAGATCTATCTTTTTTTAATTAGTTTAAAGATGTGAAGGTGGTTTATCATCGCCTATTTGTTTATTAATACATTTTTAAAGCTTATGGAGGGCATGCCGCTGCACCTGGAGTGTTCTGGAAATATGGTGCCCATTCGGAAGGCCACACAGCAACCTCGTAGCTTCAGCTTCCAGGCCTTCAGAGATAACAGACTGCCTGTGTCTGTCAAGGTCTGTCTCTATCTTACTGTTGATATGCCTCATTTTCTATCTCATTCATTCCATTTGGGGTTTTTGTGTTCTGTTTAATTCTGTTTTGTTGTTTTTTTTTTAAACACAGCAGATCCTCTATCCTTTCTGATAAACTTATACTTATTTAAGAAGCTAATAGTGAATCATATTAAGGCTTTGAAAAATATAAATATGAAATAAGTATGTATAGAAGGGAAAGAGTTTAAACAAAACAAAAAATATCTAACTCACTTGAATAATTATATTAGCATTAAAAGTAAATTTTTTAAATATCTCCATTGTGTTAATAGTGGAAGAAAATGTGCTGTTTAATCACGTAGTTTGTCTTAATTGTGAATTAATTTACAAATTAAGCATTTTTCTTAGAAATAGTGTCCAGATTAATTTCAAATGACCTAGTTGATGGCTTGCATTGTTGCACTTATGGTGTGTCCCCCTACCCCCCCACCAAAAAAAAAAAAATTTAAATCCATCAACTCTGACTGTGGTGAGGCCAACAAAACATTGGCCAATCTACTTTGCTTACCATCAAAAATGGATTGCTACTTGTTTGTCAATCAAAAATTTTGTGTATGTCCCATCATAATGTTATTTACCTAGGCTGCAAGCGTAACTCATTCGCTGTTTGGCTAGTGGCCGCCATTACGCCAAAGCACGAAGAAGTACTCCTACGCTTGTTTGCTGCTGCAGGGTTTTTTTCAGCTATTTGTTCAATCTTTTGTGTAAACTGGAGCATCAATGGCCGAAAAGAATCCTGGCAAAACTAATATGAAAAAGACACAGCAACAGCACATCAACAAATTGTAAATATTACTTGCAGTGATAAAACCGGCAGAGACCTCTTATTCTTACAGAGATTTCCTGCTGACTAGGTGCATCCTGGCACTCTGTTGCCTCTCTAGAGGAAATACAAAATTACCAGCGGAGGCGTTTCCAGAATAGAGAAGTTTTGCTAAGGAGGGAAGGCTGAGGCATGCGCTCAATTCAAAAATACACAAACAGCACTTGGACATATCTTCCACCACAGAATCCTCTTTCATGCCTTTAAGTTTGTGTCAAATTTGTCTAGACAATTTTCAAACAACCTGACTACATTTAAAAGTTATAAATTGATCAGAGCAAAACTGTCAGAAAAGTTTTATGGAAGGAAAAAATGGGTTAACAGAAGAATAACATACATAGTTATCAAGGATTCTCTACGCAACATATGAAGTGCAGCAAGAGCTTCTGAGTCAGGCCATTTGTCAAAGAAAAAAATGATTCACATTAAATCAAGATGAGCGCACAATCCATTATTTTCTTCCAATTTTCATTTTTATTGCAAAGAAAAATCATCTCACTGATTATCTCTTTTTATTTCTATAAAAGGAAAAAAAATACTGCTGTTCTTATTTTTATTTTATTTTAGGTTTTAAATGCAAACAACAAACTAGTAATACCTTTCATGGTTTTATGTTGAAAATAGAGAGTATCTAAATCAAACATGTAGAGAACTTGTTCTTAATTTTAACCAAAAGGTCTTTTAGGTTTTGGGGGGTTTTTTTGTGGAAAGTGACACCTCCTCAACAACAAAAACTGTGTGCTGTCATAAAAGCAATGTGAAGATAGAATCATGCTTTGGGTCCATTTTGATCCCTATAATCTAGAGCAAAAAAGTAATTATTGTTACCATAGCAAATTTTTTGAATAGTTATTACTTAGATCCTTACCTTAACTTTACTTTAAATTCCTTTTGATAAGCTTTTTAACTTTATATTTCCTACTTACTTTTTAATCCATACTGGTAAGGTGCAACAACAAGTTGTATTCAAATAGCCCAGCTCACACCTCAAATAGCGCTCCAGAATGATATTAAGCCAATCCTCGGAAGCAAATCCGAAATCAATAACCATCTTGCCTTGTCTAATGTGTGATCATATTGATGTACTTTCCTTTTGTTGAACAGTATTTATCTCCTCCCCCCCAAGTAAAGTCAGTTTTCCCTTCATCCATGTCTGTTGGTGTGACTTATTGTACTGTCTGTTATCACCTACCTGAATTCTTGTAACCATGCACCAAACAACTTACCTATCTATCCCTTGACTCTGGGGTAATTGTTTGCATGTCCTGTGTCTCCCTCACTTTCTTTGCCTGCCTTCCAATCTTTGCGGCCCTGCCTCTCTGTACGTGTCTGTCTCACTGTCTCTCTCTCTTTCTCTCATGGTCACTCTGTAACTGTCTGATCTGACAGACGCCCAGGTAAAATGTGCAGGTAAATCTCTCTCTCTTGCCTGCCTGTGGACTGCTTCCATCCCTGTTTCCCCCTGCTTCTTGTTACTGCGCGCCAACCTTAGGCACTGTGGAAAGATCTAATTCCCCTTTCTGATTTGTCTGTCTTCTCCCCTTGCTGCTCTTTCCTTTTCTCTTCTCCACTCTAACACTTTCTAATTTGCATCATCTGATGCTATCTTTCTTTTACTCTTTTATTTTCTGCTCTTTTCTTTATCTACTTCTCTCTATTTTCCTTCTCCTTTTATTCCACATTCTATGCTCTGTCTATACTAGGTCAGGGATAGCAACAAGGAAGCCACTGGGTTTCTGTCTTTTCTGAGGAAATGCACCAAGTATGAGGACTCGCAACATGTCCTCTGCAACCTTAATATAACTATGCCACCTTGTGTCAAGGTAAGAGCTTGCCATAATGAATTCTGCAACATGCATGAAAATATGAAAGTCTTTGAAACACTTGAAATTCTATTTGTCTTAGGTCAAAATGTTATCTGTCACTTTATGTAGTGCAGTTCTTTTTACAGATATCAGTGTTTTTTGTAAAAACAAAAGGAGCCTTGATTACAGGTCTGACCTGATGCTGCCCACCTATATTCTATTTACAATTTAGGCTCAATCTTCAATTTTTGGGCACTTGGTGAGTTAGAAGATGATCAAAATTAAGTCAGTTGTTTTTAATAAAATCTCAGATGCAGTTAATCTCCATTTGGTGGCATGGCCTTAATCAGTCTCCTTGTAGATAGCATCTGATGCATTATTTTTTCCATAATTAAAAACATACATCCATGGACTTTTCTGAATAGCAGCTAAAACTTTAACTGGTCCTCTTTATTTTGGTCCGATGAAACAAAAACTGTATTTTTCTACAGTAACTCTGGATCTGGTGCAGAACAAAAGTTAAAATTGTAGAAAAGCATCTGGTGACATATGTGCAGTTAGCTGAAGCATTTGTGATGGTGTGGACTTGTTTCTTTCCAAAAGCCCAAGTAAAGTCCTTGAGTTAAAGGCTGAATTTATAAAAGCATTCAATATAAAGAAGTTGTTAATAGAAAAGAAATATTTCTTGGCTTTTTCAGAGACATAAATAATTTTAGATAAAATAATATACAGTTTTGCTACTCAGTCTTAAGTTCAAAATTCCTCTCCTTAACTTTGAAAATAAATAAAATTTAAATCTTTACTTATAGAAACAGATGTGTTGTGTTATCGTTTAAGTCATCCAGCTAATAATTGTCTACCAAAAAAATCTATTTTTATGAGTTCCTTTAATTAATTCCTGTCTTAGGTTGCTGGTAGCGAAGAACGAAGACGAACTTTAACTCCTTTGGCCCTAAGAGAGCGCTACAGTGCACTAAATGAGCCTGGTGTGGGTAAGTCTTACCTTAAGTCATTACCTGTACTTCAGCCCTCTCCTCATAGATACACACAGGAGATGGGCATAGAATGTTGCTCTGCCCCCTTTGCCCAGACCCCTGCTTCCCTTATCTGCCCCAATGTTCCCCTCTCTGCCCTTTCTCATGTGCACGCATGGCACAAAGACTATTCCTTGGATGCAATGCACTGCTGTACAGTGTGCCCCAGAGTTTGTGGCAGTGCAGTTAAAGGAAAGCACACTGAATGTGTGGCTGAGAGACAATCAGCAGTCTGGAACGTGGCCTGAAATAGCTCCATGGCACCTGGAAAGTTCTTTTTTTTTTTCTTTCCTAAGTGCCTTGGAGGTTAAAACAATGACTTCTGTGATTGGTTAGGCATGGTGCTGGTGTCTCCACTGTGACATCCAATGGCATGGCAGCAGATATATTAGCTTTATTTGCTCTGAGAATGAGCAGGACCTCCCAGTGGAGCTAGACAGAGGAGCCCTCTGCACTGGTTTTTATTTAATCACTAAAGTTGATAAAAACTTATGTTATTTCCTGAGGAAAGATAAAAGGTCTCTTCTGTCTATCAAATACACAGCGCTGCTATATTGCACCTTGGTCTCTCTGTAATGTTTACGGAATGCTACTATTATTGGAACTAACATTTCAATGAACCCCAAAGTCTGACATGGTGTGTCTAACATGGATAATAACAGTGTTGTGAGTAATCGTATTTACGTCAGCAGAGCAAAAAGGTATGTACCATCATAAAATCTTCTCAAAATATTCCCCTTTTAGGGTTTACACGGTGTACTGTTGTTATTACTTCATATATAGCTACAATATATTCAAATTGTCTGGGAAGACCCGAGTATATCAGAGTTATATGAAGAGAGGCATTTCTTGACAATGAACCACAATTAAAATGCTTTCTTTAGAATTTTGACAAGAATCAGCACAATACGTTTCATCAGAGATGCATGGATACAAAAACAAGCAGCTGAAATGAGTTCTCTCCACAGAGTGGCTGGGCTCTCCCTTAGAGAAAGGGTGAAGAGCTTAGTCATCTGGGAGAGGTTCAGAGTAGAGCCGCCTCTCCTCCACATCGAGGGGAGTCAGCTGAGGTGGCTCGGACATCTTTTCCCAATGCCCCATGGTGTTCCAGGCACATCCAACAAGGAGAAAGCCCAAGACACACTCGGGACTATGTCCCTCAGCTGGACTAGGAGCGCACCCTGGCATTCCCCAGCAGAGCTGCAGAAGGTGTCTGCGGAGAGGGAAGGCTGGGACTCTCTACTGAAACCTCTGTGACCCACTCCTGCATAAAACAAGACGAGGAGTGGGAGAAATACTTGTTCAACTTTAGTAGTTTGATAGCGTAGCACCTCCCCTACTGTCCAATCACATTCTGAATGCCACATTCTTTTCACTCTGTGTCCTAACAGTCCCACAGATGGATCAACAAAGTATAGGCTATGAATATGTATTCAAAAGTAAAATGTTTGTAATACTTTTGCAACAAACAAAAACAATATTGTCATAATGTGTTATTGTGTCTAGAATTTTAATTAAAGAAATTAATCTAATAACATTTGGATAAAGGTAGTAATATACCCAGCAGCACTTTAAATACTTGCTAGCAGTTTGTCCCATTTATAATTGCTGAATTATATACAGGACTATTACATAAAGCAATGATATTATTAGAATCACTTTCACATTTTACTGTATAGTATATAATGTGTAGCCTCTGTTTTGATATGAATCAGATAATTAAGGTCATAGTTTAGTATTCTTGCAGTTACTCATATGGATCAACCTTAAAACAAAATTTAAACAAAAGTTGTTTTCATGCTTTATGAACTCAGTGCTCTGCTTCCAGCCTGATTAAAACCATATTACTTACTCTACTGCTGGACCATTCCTTCAGCAGGTTATACTGCACAAACAGTCTTAGAGCTGCTGCAGCCAATACAGTTTCCCTGTTAATTCACTGTAGAACGGTGAAAAGCATTTAGATTGTTAAGAGAAAAAGATAAACAAAAAGTTTTTAGATATGCACAATAGAGATTTGCAAGTCATTCACATGGGGTAGGGGATTTTAAAAAATGGCTTCACTAGAAACCAATGTCGGATATTAAAATGCTGGTCTCCTTTGTCTGATTCCAATTATAATATTAAATCCCAGATATGAGAACCTGGAATTAAGTATATTTAAATTATTGTTTTTATTGCATGTTTTTAAGGGCTTCTAAACTGCTCTAATTTTCTCTTTAGCTTCAGTCAACGCCATGGAGAGGACGGAAATCAAAATCCATATTATTTCTGATCAGCTGGGTTTAAGCTGGGCAGGTTAGTTCCTTCAGTTATATACAGGCATGAATTAATATGGTGGACACTAAAAGAATGCCACTTCAGGTTTGTCTTCACTCATGGAGAGTTCCCTTATTGTTATTTTTCAGGTCATCTTGAGTGACTTTAAAGTTAACAGAGCATGATTTTTTTTGTATCGTAATATCTTTATTTACAGGTGCAAATATCTAGCTTATTTGATCTCCTTTTTCTGTTTTAATATTCTTGTTTCTCCTCATTTAAGAGTTGGCACGAGAGCTTCACTTCAGTGTTGATGACATCAACAGGATCCGTGCAGAAAATCCAAACTCACTGTTTGACCAGAGCTCTGCCCTCCTCAACCTGTGGGTCAGCAGAGAGGGTAAAAAGGCCAAAAGTGAGTGTTTGTGCCGCATCTCCCAATTTCTCCTTTGAGTAGTAACTGTCTGAAATCATAGAGCCCATCTGTTGAGGATTTAATACAGTGTTTAAAACTTCGGGAGGAGGTGGTGAGTTTCTCGATGATTTAATAGTAGGTAAACAAACAACTGAGGCAGCAATCCAAAAATCAAATAAGAAAACGGAGTCAAACAAACCAAAACCATGGAGACATCTGGGGGAAACAATCACAAGGAGAAAGACTCAATGAGACAGAGTTGGAGGAAGTTTGACGAGGAACCAGCACTGAAGAAATGCACAGAGAGAGTATTTATGGGAGACTGAAACAAAGAGAGGGCTAACGAGCAGATTGGGAGCAGGTGTGAACTGAGCAGAAACAGGAAAGGAGCTAGGGAAAAAGGAGAACACAAGAGGGCAGCAAATAAAAACCTGGAAACTGAAAATAACCAGAAAACACAACAAAATAAGAATTAAAACACTAAAACTAGAAAACGTGGAACAAAGTAAAACTGAATACTCAAAAGAAAACATAACAAAACCTTGACTGTGACATAGAGACAAACATAGGAGGCAAAAGAACAAAATAAATGTATCTATATAAAGAGAAGCACTTGTATAATGAATTACAATGGGACATTGAAACAGCTTTCTTTAGAGAAGCAACACTTTATATTCATATTGACATTTAGCAAATGTTATTAGTACAATACAGCATTTTAACAAGAAGATAAAAGGTGAACTATATTGCATAATCTGTTTTTTGATTCTTGAGACATAATCTACATGTACTATCTTGCTATCTTGTTTTAATATTTCCAAGTGTAGAATAATTCATCAACGTTGAATCAAGTCATTTTTTTGTGGCACATCATAAACAATAACAGGCCAGAATAAGTAACACAGCATCAAATTAGCAGTAACTTAACCTGTGAGTTTACCAAAGTACAGTAAAACAATGGTAGGGTCAAATAAAATAGCTACAAAAATAAATAACACAAATAGGATGCATTTTCACATTAAAAGCCCCAACAATATTCAGCTTAACTACTATTGAAAGGAAATAATACATAGTGACTTTTAAGAATGAATAGAAATCATCTGTGGAGCTGTAATGTGCAAAACTAAGTTGTTTAGCAGAATAGGTTCAATTAGATTGAAAACTATTTTCTACTTTGCTGCCTGGATTTGGGAATGTCTTAATTGTCTTCCATGAAAGACATAATTTAACTTTGCACCTTTCTTTCATGCTGCCCTTTTTTCTCTCTTTTTCCTTTCCCTTTGCTGCTCAGTGGAGAGTCTGTACACAGCTCTTAAGAACATTGACCGTGCAGACATCGTATCTTCTCTAGAGGGTCAGCCCCCACAGCAGGGGCCTGGGATGTCAGAAGAGGGTGCCTGTCGTCTGGCTGACAGAGACTCAACATTGCTGTCCCCCAGTGTCCTTAATGGTAAGAGACACAAACACAGTATATGTAAATTTGATGTAAATATATTTATTTATTAGCAAAGCACTTCCCCTTTATTATTAGAACAGCAAAAGTCTCATCTTATTGTTTAAATGTATATTTGCTCAGGATTTCTTTAACGATGGTGTAATAATCAGTAAATTACACTTACATGAAGATTTGAGTATTTCAGTAAGAAGTTGCAATTATTTTTTACTGTTTATGTTCTGCTGTATATATTTATTATTAATGGCCTAAAATGAGAATTTTGAACATATTTCAATGTAAAATTAAATAAAAAACAACTTTGAAGTGGGGAATTAAAAATGTGTCACTCTAAGGAAACAGGCATTTAGCAGAAATTATAATGATAATATAATAAAAAATCAATTTGTTTGCTTATGTAAATAAAATAACAAGCAACAGAAAATTCCTTGCTATCTCCCTCATTGCTAAAAACCCTGCCTGCTTCCCTAGAGTGTGGGTAACAGCCATTGTGCCTTGTTTCTGTTGCCCCACAAGAGATTACGGACACAAGGCCATCACGCCTAGTTCACAAGCCGCGAGTTATTAGACCCCCGTTTTTCAGAAGGGGTAAGTTGATCAAAATCTAGGGCTGCATGTGGTTTGCTGCTTTTGATAATGATGATGATGATGAGACTCAGACAATGTTTTGGAGGTCTGAGGAATGGTGTTGTTCTCCCACCATGAAACTGGCTTTTATCAGCATGCACTAACACCGCCTCTGAGCATTTCTCACTGGGACACAAGTCATCTTTTTTTTTAAGTAACACTTTTTAACACCTCATAATTTAAATATGACTTAAAATGTTTCTACTCATCTAAGAAAAACCATGAGCGCTCCCATTTATATTTTGGATTTCAGTGCTATGTGCCCATAAAAGTTAAAATCTGTCACATGAAGTGTCTTGTGAGAGAATCCCTATCTCTTGAACTTTTTTCCCCCATTTTTTATAATGTTATATTTGGGATTTTATGCAATAGACCAACACAAAGTACTGCAAAATTATGAAGTTTAAGAAATATTGCATATTTTTTGGTGACCCTGGATTAAGATAGTCCATTGCAACCAACTGTCTTGAAAAATTATTTAATCTGTAATAAAATTCCATCTGTGTGTAATTCATCCACGGATAAAAATATTTTATTGGAGCTTATTAAAAAAATATTGAACAACAAGCAGGTATAGGTTTTAAAACAATATCAAAGGCTTAACTATTCAGGTGCTGCAAAGATCCACTCAGGTGGGAAAATCCTCTGACATGGCAGCTATTGTCTCTACAATCACCTATTTCCTCTCAGAACCAACCGTTTCGCCGGCCTGGTGAGTTTTGCAAGGTTTGAGTTTTAATCAGTTTATTTATTTTCACGTATTCCATTGGTTTCTGACAGGATTTGAAATTTTCTATGCAGACGCTAACAGAGATGACTAAACTATTTTGATAAAAGTTTTCTTCCTCCATGTGTATAGCTCGCTGTTTGAGAAATAAAAATTTGTTCAAGACATTTGATGTTATTTGATCTTTAAAAGTTTTTGAGTTTTACCCCTCTTCACATTTTTGCACTTCTTTCTGTTGGTCTGTCACACTAAATCCCATTAGTTTATACTGAGGTGTTATGACTGCAATAAAAAAAAAGTTAAAAAGTTCAGAGGGCATGGATACTTTTCAATGCACTGTGTCAGTAATTCCTTACATTTCCTTTGGGTGTTTGGGTTACACAGGATTGCCTGTGTATGTGTGCACATGAATATGTCTGTGTGCACACATACTGCTGTGTGTATGTCTGGGATGGATACAAGGGTCACAACTGGCTCTAGAACAAACTGAAAATGTGCTCTGGGCCTTCATTCGTTGTTCCTGTCTTTCCCTCTTTCTCTCTCTTTCTTCTTACCTGAGAAAAAGACAACATTCCACTCATCCTACTGCAGATTATATTGGAATTATCTCTTTTTCTCTGGATGCTGTCAACCTTTCTTTTTCTCTGAACCTGTAACACAACATACCAGCTGCCCAGCCGCACTGCTCCTCCCCCTTTTTCTCCTCCTCCCTTCTCCTACTCTTCCTCCTCACAGCTCTTCTGTCCGACCTCTGACCTCATAAGAACCTCATGTTGACCTCTGGGCCTCCTCTTCTCTTGTCATCTTGTTTCCCCTGCGCTCCTCCCTCACTCAGTTGAGTGGGGACCCTCTCCTCCTCTTTAAATCCACAGCTCAGTGTGTGTACTACTGTTTGTGCACGTGCATGCTGCATGCTTTGCTATTATTGTACTTCAGTGGAAGTTTGAAAGCGTGAATGAGCATTTCGTTTCAGACTTGGGCCTCAGCCATTAGCTGATGAACTTGTTAAGAGACAATCAAGGGGGGGTTGATAGTTGCAAGATTACGCAAGTGAAGAGCAGATGAATTCTTACCTAATTTACCTTAAATAATTTTGGTCTGTGTACTGAAATATTGCTCTGGCCAAAACTTTACATGCACTCATCAGTAATACTGGGCTTATATTAATTATTAGACCTAATATGTCTTTTTAACTCTTTCCTAAATGGTTTGCCATAGGTAAACAGTTTTTTTTTTCTGTAATTCATTCAGGCTTAAAAATATAGATACTTGTTCAAATGCATATTTAGTTCTAATATTAACATAGACTTTAAAGAAAGTTCAGTAACCATTTTTGATCAGATATTACCTGGCAATATGTCAGGGCAAATGTTCCGGTCAGCCTGCTTTCTCCAGAACCAGTTTTGATGTGGCGATCCAGTTGTATACAACTTCCAGCTGTCTAGGAGTGGCTCTTGGACTAACATAAAGAGTTTAAAGATAATTCTGGTTTGTGTTAGTACCAGTACCACAGGCAGCAGACCAGAACTTCAGCATGACACCATCTGAGGGTTGGCCTTTAGGTCTGAAAGATTCTGGTCCTATTGCTTTATCTGCATTTTATCCTTAAGGTCTTCAAGTCTGAGTGCACAGGTTGATTAAGCATGAAGGGAGATGTTGCCCTCTGTGTTGGTAGCATCTCAATTAATTTGAAACATGACACTGGTGTCCTGATTAATATTGTCCCTGGGCCTATGTTTTTACTGTTTTTTGTAAAATACCACTACAACACCCAGCTGTGTTTGTTTTTAAACAAATACATGCCGGTGGTCTAACAGGGCGATGATGCCTGGCATTATAACTGGTTCTGAAATGCAAAAAGCAGGCTTACATTAACATCAAATTATTTAAGCCAGTCTTTATAATTTGTACCTGTCTGGAGTGGAAAAAAGATCACAATAGGTTCCAGATTATAAGGGATCATAAAGAATGGTTGTTATATCAGATGGATGGATGGATGGATGGATGGATGGATGGATGGATGGATGGATGGATTATGGAAACCACTAAAAGCTCAGAATAGATATGAGTGTATGTACATTTCTGACCAGAACTGTATAATTGAGAGGGTTTTTTCTGGGTTTTTGTAGTTTTGTTTTTAACACCAATATGTGCATGGCATGCTTTCAGTGTTGAATTAATCTCTACTGTGTACGCTGTTCTCTCCTTTCAGTGAGTGTATTTTAATCTTTGTTTTTCTGCGTAATTAACCCAAAAATGTTTGTTTTTTTGTTTGTTTTTTCTTACTGTGAAATTAATGGTGTCATTTTAACGATATGCTGTAACTCATTGACCCCTCTAGTGCACATAATGTTCAGAGAACAATGCTGCTGCAACTTGTCTCTCATACATGGGCAAACCCAATAAGCATAAAATTGTCTTTTTAAGATTTGAAGAAGTCGATGTTACGGAGAAGTTGTTTGGTCAAGTTTCAAAACTTTGCCCAAGTTTGAGGAACTCGCCGCATTGTTTAAACATTATCTGCTGGCAGGGAAGCTGGTGTGAGGATGAGTTTGTGTGTGTGGGTTGGATGTTTAGAATTTATCTCACTATAAATTTAACCTCACCTGAAAGCCAAAGAGGTGTTTCTTTATTGTTTTAAAAAAAAACGTTGAGTGTAGTTTTATTTGCTTGTATGTCGTTAAACAACATTGAAACACTTAGCGTGCTGTGAAGAGTGTTGTGACATGTGTCTGTGTGTTTTTCAGTTTGTTTTTTGTGCTTTTTTCAGCCTCAGTAGAGCTAATTTGTGCTTCACCATGTGTTGTGCCTCCGACACTTGTTTGTTTGTTTGTGAGGGTGTGAGTTTGTGTGTATATTTAAACCGCAGGAGTAAAAAGGAAGGATTGACTCAAATAAACCCATTCAACCCGCCTTTCTGATTCATTCCTCCCTCTCCACCCTCATTCTGATGCCACCACTGACCATCCTGGCCCTGTTCCATCCCAGAAACACACACATGTGCCTGTTGACACACACTTGTTTAATTAGTTTATCAATTCTTGGAAAATATTAAGTGTAATATAAATAAAGTATTTGCCTACATGACAGCCCCTAAACACCTGCTAAAAATGCAACCCTTAAAATAATTCCTTGTTTTACTGTAGATAGAGAATATTGTCAGCGTGTGTGAAGATAGTTGAACTATCAGGCTGTTGCGTCGCCTTGCAATCATCAGACCTGACCAAAAAGTAGTCTGTAAACCAATCTGTTTTTAAAATGGAAATGATAATTTACATAACAACCGCAACACCGATTGTGGTAAAATATTTCGTTTTATCAAAGTGTGAAAGGAATGGTTACTTAGTTTGCCATTTTTGCCTCTGTCAACTCATATAGATCTCCAGTGGCTAGTTGCGCTTCTCTTCCTGTTCAATTATGCTTTAGGAATGATGATTTTTGTTGATAGAAAAGATAAAGTTTTATCTGTTTTATTATATTGCAAATGACGAATCTGTTTCTGTTTTTAATGGCAAACTTACTTTATTAAAAGATTCTTTTTATATGTTAAAAATACAGCCTAGTGTTTCACAGAAAAAAGAGAAATTACCACTTTTTATTAAGATGTATTACGGAGGCAATTCTGGTTGCAACCGTTAAAATAATTAATACTTAAGGTTTATAAATAAAACTACATTGAATTGTTTTATATTAGTGTGCTATCAAGCCGAAGAAAAAAAAATATATGTAGATATTTTAAGGTTTTTTTGCACATCTTCATCACGGGTGCCAAAAAGAGTTGAGGTTGCATAATAGATTGTCTCTTTAATAGGATATGTCAGCTATGCTTAAAATGTAATGAAGCTATAAGGCCTTAGGCTTTTTAATGCCAAAGTGTTCACATCTCCACTACCAGGCCATAATAGGTTGTACTTCTCTATGCAATAAATATAACTAAACATGATTTAAAAAATACCTCTATGTCTGCTTTACTTCACTTTGTAAAAACAAACCCTGCCGTGCTTTGTACACTTATAATGAGAATTAGCTTTTTTCTGTTCATCACTGAAAATATTTTATGAACCAATTTGCATGTTTTAACTGACAAAGTGAAATATATTCTTTTAAAAGAAGGAATAAACAAAGTTAAAAAGAATATTTTTAGTAAAATACTAAACATGTACTAGAACCACTGGTCTGCCAAACCAAAGAAAACTTCTTACATTTTGATGTTATAATGTTATATTTGACTCTTAATTGCTATCCGAAATCAGTGATGTTTATTATGATTTTCTAATTATGCCCCTGGGTTGTTTTTTCCCAGACTGGTTTAACTAATGACTAGATTTTTTTTTTCTTTATTATATCAGAAAATGAAATAAAAATTACATTCTGTGATATATCAAATGTAAATCTCTGAATAAAGAAAAAACTTTGTAAAATAGAGTTAAATAAAATTCAGAACCCAAACTGCTTTACTTAGAAAAATAACGTATATGTATATATATATATATATATATATATATATATATATATATATATATATATATATATATATATATATATACACACACACAAAACAGTAAAAGGACTGTTGTGCTAAAGGATTTATTTTATCAGAACGACTGTGTGTTTGATTGGGAATGATTGTGTCCTCTATGTAATGTCCTAAAAAGGAAAGGGAAAGTTTAATGAGCTATCTTTATGCAACACTGGAATCTATTAACAAGCATAAGATGTTATTATCATTTTGTAGCAAAATAAACTTTAACTCAAAGGAATACATTCAATTTTAATTGGAGGATTCTGTAAGTCATTTTTTGGTGGTATCTTACTTGCAGTATCTAACTCTTTCAATGACCTCAGGCGAAACAAAGAGAACATTTATACCTTTCAAATGGCCTAACAGCCATTCAGAGAGGAATTTACACCGTTTCAAAATAACTCCACTTTCAAATGCATATAGGGGAGGCTAGCCAGTTGCAACAACAGTCTCTCGCTATCTTGATTACAATGATATTGCACGTGCTCACCTGGACTCTGCTCCCTCACCAGTTGGACAGAAGAAAATTTCATTATCATCTAAATGTATCTAATATATATATATATATATATATACATACATACTTGGGGTGCAATGTGAGGAACATGTATATTGAAGTGCAGACCAACCTGCTTCAATTCTGTTTAAAGTAACAGATTACAATTAAAATAGTCTCCGGACCCTTACTGGTTGATTATTTTCCTTATTTGAACCCCGCTGATTTTTTTATTGGTTACCCTTTTGTAGTGTAATAATGCAGTGACTGTTTTTTATGAATTAATCAAAAGTTAGTCAGATTGAATCATTAATTAGTTTAATTCAAAGTTACACTGTTAGCACTGGTAAAATAAGTGTGTCTAGTAAGAAAGTGGTGTTCTGTCATAGCTGACAGCTTGGGGAAAAACAGGGTGTGGTTACAGTGACTGATATGCAAGTCTTTGGCACATTAAGATATTGGCACATTAAGGTAGTCTAAACATCCTAGTTCTAAATGTATGAAATATTCTTGAATATTCTGTTTTGTTCAATGATGAATGTGCTGACAACAAAATCACACAAAAATCACCAAAGGTACTCAAACTTACTAACCAATGGAGGCCTGGATTTGGAGTCAGTGGAAAGATTAAGACCTTGCATGCATAGTAATGTCCTTAAAACAGGTCAAAATGAGGCTAAGTATTGTGTGTGACCTCCACATGCCTGTATGACCTCCCTACAATGCCTGGGCCTGCTACTGATGAGGTGGAAGATGGTCTCCTAAGGGATCTCCTCCCAGACATGGACTAAGGCATCCACCAATTCTTGAACCGTCTGTGGTGCACTGTGACGTTGTTGGATGGATCGAGACATGATGACCCAGATGTGCTCAGTTGGACTCAGATCTGGGGAACGGGTGGGACAGTCCATAGCGTGCCTCCATCTGATACACTCCAGCCACATAACCTGCATTAGGAGGAACCCAGGGGCCAACCACACCCCGGTATGGTCTCACAAGAGGTCTGAGGATCTATTCTCAGTACCAAATGGCAGTCATGTTACCTCTGGTGAGCATCTGGAGGGCTGTGCAGCCCTCCAAAGAAATACCACCCCACACCATTACTGATCCACTGGCAAACAGGTCATGTGGAAGAAAGTTGCAGGCCACAAATCGCTCTCCTACGATGTGAGCGATGGAGAGCTCAGGCATAAAAATGGCTTTTGAAGAGTGGTTCCTCTGGTTGGAGAGAGCTTAACATCCTGTTATTGTGGGGACTGACAACAACAATCTGGTCTATCTCAAAAAAGAAAAACCTCTGAGACCTAAACAATCAAATTGGTCTAATTTCTTCCCCCATTTTAACTTCATCATCTCTTACCGTCCAGGCTTTAAATACACACAAACCGATGCCCTGTCTAGGCAATACTCCAGTGACCAGGAACACAATATCTTAACTATCATTCAGTCTTCCTGCATTGTAGGGGCCTTATTGTGGGAAATAGATGATCAAATCATGGAGGCTCAGCCGTCTTAACCGGACCTGGCACTGGACCTTCAACCGGACTTTCGCACTCCTTAAACAAAATTTGTAGTGGCCTAAAATATATAAGGATGTTAAAAGTTATGTTCTTGCCTGTCCAGTGTGTGCCAACAACAAAGCCCGTCACCAACCTCCCAGTGGTCTTATTCAAAGATTTTCTATCTCTAAACATCTGTGGTCTCATATTGCCCTGGATTTTTTTACTGGACTACCACCATCTAAGGGTTTCACCACCATCCTATAATCAGCCGCTTCTTCGAACATTGGCACCTCATCCCTCTTGGTTGGCTTCCATCCTCCCTTGAGACAGCTGTTTTTCGTCCTCATGGAATCCCTTGTGAAACCCTGTCAGAAAGGGCTCGGCAATTTATCTCCTGAGTCTGGAAGGTTTTCAACAGACTTCCTGTAGTTCTCAGCTTCTAGATTCTTGTTGTTTTGTATATAAAACTGCGCTTGGGCCAAAAAAGTACAAACAGACATGCCAGTTCCTGAGTTGTGTTGCAACCATCTGGGGAAGGGAGATAGTTACAACAGTTGACTTGAGTTTATTTAAAAATAAATGGTAGTTGTAGGCCCAGTCACCTCTGAATAATTACTGTAAGAGAAAAACATTGTTGCAACCATCCTTAGTCTCCCCATACATGTCATTTCATCCACACAAACCTTTAAACTACTGTAGGCTGCAGCCATAAATATTTGCATGTGAATCTATAGTTGTTTTCAATAATAGCTCATAATAGCTCTTACCAGAGCAATCTGCTACAAGATTGAAATCATTCTGTAGGTTTAGGCCTTTTTTTTTATTTTTTTTTTACTCTTGAGCCTTGCACCTGATCATTACACTGGCCAAGTACACATTAACGTTCACATTCTTGCTCAATTTTTGGACCTTTTGGCTCTAATCTGTCTTACTTGTCGCAGCAGAGAGCTTTGAGCCAACACTGCCTGAAGGAGTTATCTGCTGTGGGTAAAACATTAACCACTCATAGCCTTTCCACAGGTTTTTATAATTCAGATCAGTTTCAAATCAGTTTTCTTTGTTTGATGGGAGTATGTAGATTTGTGTGAATAAGTGTAAAGGGATTCTTACTTGAATGCATGTTTTGAAATTGCAGCTGTAATATTGGGAAATGCAAGACCAACAGCAGCTTGCATTTTCCTTAGCAATGTCTACAGCTGAGTCCTACTCAGGAACTTATAACATGGGTTGGAACGATAACGATTATACAGCAGGGTTGCTTAATGCTTTACAATATAGCAATGATATTCCTGAACTGGTGAGTTTTTTCAGTGCAATTTTACTCAACATTTTTTTATATAATTATGAAAGAAAATATCCTAATTGGGTGAAATCAAATGAACAGTTTGCAGCAATAGATACATTTGTCTTCAATATTAATGAATATCGTGCCAACCCCAAAATCAACATGTGACAATACTTTTCCTTTTCTCTTCTCTGGTACAGTTTAAGTTCTGGACACTCACTTGCTTTACTTGGTAGCAAACAAGAGCCCTGCATCATTCACCTCACAGGCAACGGATGATCCACGAAGCTCTTACTGTATTCCCTCACACCTTGCACATAATGCTGTGTCCCAATGACAAAGACCTGGACTAAATTCTTTGCACAAAGGATAATTTTCCTTTATCAATACAGCAAAGTATCATTAAAAATGAAATAAGGAAAAAATAATCTTAATCTCTATTCAAGGGGAAAAAATAATGCAGGAGGTTTTTTTTTTGTTTTGTTTTTTATATAGATGACATTTCTGGCACTACATTAATTAATTTATATTAACAATAGAATCTAATAAAACATACAGGAAGGTTGAAACAAGTTCTGCTTGATTTGTCCTTTCATTTTTGAACAAGTAAACATTTGACAAGGTTATTAATGTTCTTATCGTTCATTTATTACAAACAAGGAGCTAACTTTAGAACTTGCTTATGACTATTAACTTCTTTTAGGTGGGTTTCTGTTAAAAGGGGTTTCCTTTTCTGTAGTAGTTAATACTATGATTATCTGGAGTCTCATTTATCACACGAAACAGGGCCCATCCATATGGATACACATAAAAAGCATATAAATGCTGGATTTTATCAGATCCAAAACCAAACACTGAATTATGCTGCCAAGTCCTGTCCTAAACAATAATAACAGTTTTCATCACATTTTCAAAATATTCATACTTTTCCATTGATGCCGACTGTTTATTCAAGTTCATTTTAACTAGAAAAGCTGTATAAAAATTATAATTACACTCAGTTGGTTCTTCTGGCTGATCTGCATAATGCCATGTCTTGGAGACGTCTATTATGTTGAAATAGAGGCATTTTGTGCCTTACTAATGGGAAAGTTTTTACAACTTTGGGTCACTATAAAATTTGAAAAGTAAATTTAACACAAATCATTTGAGAAAATGTATTGCCTTACTACCATTTATTTACTTTATTAACTAAAATCTAAGAGATAAAACCAATGAAGTGCATCTAATTAATCTTGTCGAACAAACATGGTATCAACATTATAATGTAATGTTTAATTCTGTTAACTGAACTTAAGTACAGTAACAATTTCTACATTTAAATATATTTATATATAAACCACTGGACTTATTAGTACATAAGTTCAATTTCAGTCTCCAGCAGATTCCATTGTTCTTCCCCACTTTGTACTGGTCAGAAATGGGCCTCTTAATATTGCTAACAGAACCCCACTTACTGTATAGAAAAATCAAATGCCCAAAATTGCTTCTTAGCCAACTCTAGATAAGAAAGAGAAAAAGCGTCTTTTTTTTTTTTTTTTTTTTTTATCAAATTGCGTTTAAGGTTTTTATTTTTTACAGAGTACAAGCTGTACATTTCAGTTAGATTTTAATGAAATGCAGTACTGGAAAAAAAATATTTTCCTAACTGATCAATTTAAATTATAGAATTAAGAGTCTCTGTTTGTGTATTGGGACATGGCTAAGCTCCACTGTTTCTTATATAGGTTGGAGAAACAGTCGACATATGAACCCTCCACCCCCCTACCCCCACCCCATGGCTGTGCTTGCTTGGTGTTAGTCTTTCTTTTGTCTCGCCCCTGTCTTACTTCCAGGTTATGGGCTGGTGCAGGAGGAACTTGTGTCCCCGGCCTCCATGCAGTACAGCTTGCCCTCTCCATTGGGTGTGGAACCATACTGGCAGGAAGTTTCCAGCCTGGAGTGTGCACCTATTGCCACCACGGAAGAAGACACTTTAATGGAGATGTCGGATGTTCAAGTGTGGCCAGCAGGGGTTAGCCCCTCTCTGGTCACCGTTGAGGATTCATCGCTAGATGGTAGCAGTCGAGCCGATGACTCTGAGGGTGCCACCCTTTCATTGCCCTGCAGCTTGGGTCACCCAAGCAGTGGAGCCAGTGGGGCCAGTGGTTCCATAATGGAGCTGGAAGAAGAGGAGGAGGAGGAGGAGGAGGAAGGGGAGGTTGAGGAGGAGGAGGTACCACAAGAGCCAGCAAGTGCACTGGCAGAATGGGACAGGGTGAGGGCCAGTGGCGCTGTTCCCAAAGTCAATCTGAATGGGCAACTGGGAGGTCAGAGGTCAGATGCAAGGAGATGTGTTGCTGTGGAAGTGGGAGGAGGAATTAAAGGAGTAGCTGGTGGTGTGGGGCTGGGTTCAGTGGAAGGGATTTCTCTTGTTACAGGCCAGCAGGTGTATGCCCAGCATGGTGAGGTTACTGGGCTAGATCAGCCACCAGAACACAACGGGGACAACCGGTACGTCGTCATCAAGGTCATGCAATTTAAAAGTCCTGTACACCTAGTTTCTCTGCTAATAACCAGCTCTGTATCCATCTGCTTTGCAGGATGTTGGGAGGAGGTGCTTTTCAGCCATACTTGTCAGACAAGGACTCCCTGCAGGGCTGGGTGGGCTCGGTATCATCAGGATACGACGGAAGCGTGCCAGGCTTGCATACAGCACAGGAGGCCCTACTGACTCCGGTGTGTGATACGAGTTACTCTTATATGCTGCGTGGGCAACTCCTAAAGGGCGCAAAGCCTTTTGACACAGGGCCGGGCTTCTCTCATCACGAGGCTGGCCAACAACCTTGGGAGCAGGAGCAGAGGCGAGGCCAGGTCAGGTTGCAATGCCGACCACCCGCCGCTTCCTGTACCTGAAGAGGAAAAACATTTTCATCTTTTTAACTTCTTTTAAATTAATATCCAACCTTTTTTTTTTTCTTTTGAAATTAACAACTCAGCGATCATCAAAAATGATGATTGGTCATTTTTGATAAATTGACCCAGATCAAAAGGATTTTTTCTTAAAAGAAAAAATTGTTTTACCATAATATCACATAATCCACACACAGCTTAATCATTCAATGCTGCTTTATATCATTGACTTCATTCAAGTTGGTCTGTCTTTTTCCAGAAAGAAGAAGGCGTGAAGAAGGAAGACTTTTCAGCGGAGGCAAAGATTGTTGAGGAGCGCGGAATCACGCTTTCAAGAAAAGTAAGATGATTGCTCTTTTAATATTCTCCATGAGTCACACATGAAAAGGGATGGCCTTGTTTTAAGCTATATCCATGTCATTGTTTTCATCAAATATTGTAAACCCATCTATGAAAAAAATAGCAGTAGTAAAATAAAAACAGCTTTAAAACAATTGACGGCTTAGTTTTTCAAAGATATCCGGTCTAATTACCTTGAAGTTAAATGTTGCTGGATCAGAACTTAATAACAAGGTAATAAGCGAGAAGCATCCTTTGTGTCTGGTTTAGGTTTGTATGTCTCTGCTCTGAACTGTGTTCTTTACCAACATATTTTGTTCTATTAATTTGAAGAACATACAGGGAGCTTCTTAATTTACCTAAGACTATTCCAATGTGCACTGAAAAAATGGCAGCAATCTAACTGTTTACTCTTTCCTCAAAATATTGTCTTAACTTTTCAGGATCTACCTAATAGAGGTATATAGTAGTTTGCTGGATGCTGTAAAAATGAATAAAAACAAATTTAACTGTCTAAAAGATTTGTTAAATGGAACCACAGAAAATAGTAATTTTCCTCAGGATTTTTATACTATAATAATCTTATACGGGCAAGTGTAGCACAAAGCGGATCATAGCTAACAGAGTAATCCTTGTTTAAAGTCAAACAAATCCCTGGAAATGCCTTTTTTCATTTATTATACAATGGCTAATTTCAAGTATTAGTAGTATTACATTTTTTACCAACATGCACCTATATAGAGTAGCTAAAGTTGCATTTTTAAATAATTTCTCTGCTTTTCACCGGTGCTGTTATTTTGGCATCCTTGGCAACTCAAACAATGTGCTGTCCCTCAAATTACATGGCAAGGTTCTTAGTCATGATGTATAAACTGCACCAGTTCCCCGAAATCCATGCAAGGCAATAATCCGAGGCAATAGGTTTAAACACGTCAGAATGCCAGGCGCACATTTGCAAAAATAAAAAAAATGTTTGCAAACGGAAGTCCTTTTTATTTCAAAAATTCCAGCTAAATTGAAAGATGTCAGACATGGGACCGAGCAGCAGCATAGCTGCATTTCATCAGCACAGGACTGACTGCAGCTTACTGTATGATGGGAGGGAATGTTTATGCTCTCCTTGGTGCAGTTCGTATGTCGCTTTTGGTTCACTTAATAACGTCTGCACTTAAGGTTTACTTATAGTCAAATGTCACAAATGTTTTTATTATTGTGTAACCTGTGTCATTTATGAATGTGTTGTGCTAAGAAACTGCACATTTTTTTATTAAATTGTAGTATTGTCTCATTTAAAGGGATTTTTTAAATATACAGGAAGGATTTTTTTTTCTGCTAGACAGATAAAACAAGAAAACTATGACTCAGATCAGTTAGTAACAATGAAAAACTCAACATATAGTAAGCAAATTGTTGAATTTTGTTAACACAGTGATTGATTTGGTTGGCTGACTGCTAAACATAAAGCCCTATGAGACCCTAAACTTGTGAGCCATGGTTAATTTCCTGCCCTGTTGCAGCACTTAACTGGTCCAAGTGTTGTCTCCTTCCCTCCTCCTGCCCTCCTTGCTCCAGGTGGGGGTGGATGTAAGAAAGGGTGCTCATTCATTGCAGCGCACCAGTCTGCGGAGAGTTAAACACTGAAATACACGTATACTGCCCGATCCTTCAGGTACGGGACAATAAAACAAGCACTTTTGCAACCCAGTGCTTGGAAAATTACCTGTGTGATGAATTTTAAAAATCTGATAGAGCCTAATAGTTTTTTGCACAAGCTTTTGCTTTCGCTCCCTGGTAGAACCTTATTTCTATAACGCTGTTCGAATAAAAAAGGTTGGTTGTTGTGTAAAATGTTACATCGAAAAAGACAGGCTGCAGTCATTTGGCAAACATTTAAATTCTCTACTGACCTAATTCAAATTGGATTTTTTTTTTTTTCCTTTTATTTTGAAATTCCAAAAGTAGTTTTAATGCACAAAACATTCTTCAAAACACAGAGATGGAAGCACTCATGTCATGATGCTACTTCGTAAAGCAGATCTGGAAAATTATAGAAAACTAAGGATCCCATTTACTGTATGGAATACATTTTGTGTTTTCATTTGAATGCTAGAAAACTACATGTGTATATGTGTTTAAATTTAATACCCTGTGCAATAACCTGTTTCCTTATATATGATACCCAGTCCAATAGCTATATATATATATATATATATATATATATATATATATATATATATATATATATATATATATATATATATATATATATACTGTAATGCATCTGAATAGTTATTTTTTATCCTGTTTGAATGTATAATATTCTCTTTTTAGATGCATTTTACACAGCTTTCCAACCTTTTCTGGACACTTGTTTTTACCTTTTGTCATATCTTTTTATCACCTTCTTACAGGCCAAAATTATATTAAATGTATATTTACTCCTTTTCACTGTTTCTGATGTATTTCAGGACCGGAAACCCACTGCCAAAACACCTACCACAAAAACACGACCAGAAAGAAGATGGAAATGAAAAATGAAGAGGAGAAAAAGATGAAAAAAAAACAAAAAAAACATGCAAGGACAAAGATGCAAGGACAACAGAAATATCCTCAACCTGTGATCACAAAGCACCACAATATAAAAGAAGACAAAAACAAAAAAGAGGAGTTGAACTTGTAGTTTTATAACATTTGTAAAGAAAACTATAACTAAACAAAAGGCATGATGATTCATTTTTATACAAAAAATATATAAATGTTCGTAAGACAGCTAAAAAAAAGCAACAAAGTGCTTCCTGTGAACTGTAATCGCATGATAACTGCTGGTGCATGCCCTTTGACCTTTTGAACTGTCATTATCTACAAACTGAAGGAGTACAAACTGAAGCTACAGGGGCCGGCCCGTGCAGGGCTGGTTACAGGCAGTCCCTTTCAAAAGGGTCTCCTGTCCCCTAAATGAAAAAGTGTGGCAGCGAGTTGAGTCCATTACCAGTGCAGCCAAAAAAAAAAACAAAAAAAAAAACACAAGTCCCTTGAAGGTTGGCTGTGTATGCAGCTGAGCCTCTGCTGAGCCTATTAACGCTTCTGCCACTGGACCCTTTTTCCTCTTATTCTTAATGTGATATATGCACTCTATGCCATGTGAACACGTGTGCGCGTGTGTGTTTAAATTGCTCTGCTGCTTGTGTTTCCTTGCCTCGAGCTCGGCGTTAAAACCTGGGCTTCCCAGATAGGCTTGTTGTCTCTGTGATGTCACAGCGTGCTAGACCTCTGCTAGGAGAAGGCCGCTGGCTCTTCTCTGCTTGTGAGCTCCCATCTGCGTGTCAGTGTTTTTATTTAGATTTATTCTCAGAGAAGTTTGCTTTCTCTTTGGTATCTGTACACTTTGGTTTCCCCCTTTGATTGAATCTGTTAGAGATTTGAATCTCTTTAATTCCCTCGTGTTTTCAAGTGTTTTAAAGACGTCAGAATGTTTTCCTTTGAAAAGAAATGATTGCTTGACAGCATTGCACAGCGTCTCTATGATAAATATCTCAACGTTTTCCTTCCATATAAGCATTTTGGTTATTCATCCAATTTTCTTTGTAGCATATCTCTTTTTGAGCATCTCTATCAGTGACCCCACCCTATATGCATTCAAAGTCACAGGTCTCTTCTATCTGCTCCATGTTCTCTTTGTTTTTGTTGTTTTATATCCACTGTGACACATCACTGTCACATTTTTATTAATCCTAAGCAAAAGCATGGAATGCAGGAATCACTGAGATTTTGGCTTTTAAGTGTATTTTTGCACTGTGACTGTCTAGTTATTACTGACCCCAAACTCGTGAACTCTCTGTACATGTTTCTTGCAAAGGTATTTATATCTCCCCTAATTTCAATCTATTTTATTGGAATTTTAAGTATTGCAAAATTGCGGAGAGGAAGAAAAGCTTTTTCATTTAAAAACCTAAAGAGTATAGCATGTATTTACAACTCAGCAACACCATATGAGAGCTACATTTTAATGCAAATAAAGGTGTACGTAAATCTTTTTTGGTATGTCTCTACCAGCTTTTGCCCATTGGTCTTTGCACTGCAGCTCAGACTTGGTTAGATTGGATAGAGATCATACATTTTAAGGTCATACCTTATATTCTGATGTAGATTTAAGTCTAGATATTGACTGGGCCATTTTAGCAGATACATATCCATATTTCAGATTTTCTTTCAGAATTGCCCTATTTCAAGCCTGAGGAGTCTTTCCATCATTCAGGCCAGCTTCCATGTAGCTGCTAAAGAAAAGCATCTTCAGGTAGATGCAGTGTTTGTTTTGCATTCGGACCATGAAGTAGAGCTTCCATAGCTTTCAAAACCAATCTCCATTCTTGTAGGCTGTCTCCCCTGCATTGCTTTTGGACAACTTTAAATTGCTTATGAATTTGTTTTAATTGTTGCTGTCTTCTTCACAAAAAATTCTTGTACTGTCTAAAGGTTTTCCCTTCTCTGCAGCTCCTCCAGAGGTACCATGGGAGTCCAGACTGAATTTCGGCTCAATGTTATTGATGTCACTTTACATAAACCGGCATGAATATAAATGTTTGTAGTTGTGCCATATTCTTGAGTATTAAGCAGTACTTTTAAGATGCCCAGATCTGTTTTACATCTTGACAGCTTTAACCCTTACCTGACGCTCTTTGACTATTCATTTTAAAAAGATTTAAATGTTGTAAAAAGTTTTCCTTCCTCTTTACAATTCTACCGAGCTTTCTTAGTACCGTGTCCGACTTCAGTAAGCACTCAGCAACTAAGTGAACACCAAAAATGTCAAAAAAAAAGTGAATTATGCAAACTCCAATACACACAAACACAGAAAATTGCAAAAGAAAAATGTTTCAATCACAAACAATTAGGCAGAAACATTAAAAAATATTTTTCAAATACTAAAAACACACAGATGTTATAACAGGCTGCAAACTGGCACCACAAAACAAAAGATCGCTAAGAGGAGTGGCCACCTCCATTAATCTATTGACATTAATGGGATACCTACAAGAAAGCTAGAGGAAAGAAGGAAATCTGTTTTCCTTTTTCTTTTTTAAGCATGTGGTCACAATTGAATTGAATTGAATAATCTGTTTCCGTATTATAGAACAGAAGTATATTTAAGTAAGTGGATAATGCATACTCCTTCTTTTGGGTCAAGTTTGCAGCTTCTTTAGACGTACTGTTTTTGGTATTTGACACATTTTTTCCTCTTAATTAGTTTTGCTTGTCATAACATTTTGATGCCGTTTTTTTGTGACTGTATTCCTTTACTATTGCAATTGCTTTTTATTTTGATGTTATGGAGTTTGGATCATTCATCTGTTTGCTCCTGTCAGCCACCTTATCTTTGCCTTCAGAAAATATCCCACTAAAATGTACTGAAGTTTAAATTTGTTTCATTATAATATGTGAAGATGTTTATTATAAATACCTTTGCAGGGCATGGTACATTCTAGAAAAAGCACACAAAAAACACAATAGACATATATGGTCGAAAGATCAGCCAGATTTACCGCAGCAATAATACCTAATGAAAAGAAAAAAATGGAAGCTTTGCTTTCCCATTTTCCAACAATTTGTGTGATTATGATCAGAGAGATGCTTTTTTAATTCTTTATTTAAATAGCTAAATGTCGCAAAACCTATTTTTCTTTACAAAAGCTAATGTTTGTTGTGCTACTTAAGATTCATTTTGCTTTCTCTGAGTTATTAAGGCTATTGATGCTTCATATACAGCATATAAAAACAAGCAAGTTTTCTTTTTTTTAACATGTTATGCAGCAACCAGACAGCAGCCCCATGTAGTCTTTGTACCGTAGTAGCAGACATTTCTGAAGAGTCTCAACACCATCTTATCCCACAAGTACTGTAAAAACTACTGTAGCTTGAATGAGTGCAGCACAGAATGATTGCACACATTTTTCATATCCTTTCCATGCAGGTAACCTTCATCCGATAATAGCACATTTTATAGCAACTTATTTTACACTCAGGTTTTTTTGTTCTGCTGATGTTGGAATTCAGATGGTTCTCTGAAGCATGAGAATTGGACTCAGATTTGGGTCCTTTTGAAGAGCAAATTTGATGTATTGTATGTTTTGGTGACTGCATGAATTGAAAAAATTGTGTGCAAGTGTGTTTGTCAGATTCTATTGAATTAGACCAAAAACGTGTTTTAATTTTGTCTAAATGGGACCTCTCAATGCCGCCGTGGAACACGGAACAGTTTCTTCTTTTTTATTTTCAACCCTTATGAAGAAAAACTAATCAAGCAGGGTTCGACTGCAGCACAGGCATAACTGATTATATATTTTATTTAACGTTTGGTTTATAAGATGGCTTTGTAATGTTCACTTAAAATGCAGCCCTTTCTAAAATGATTGGCAATCTGATAAATGTGTGTTTTAAAATTATTTGATATATTGCAGTAGAATAAGACTGTAAAAAAAAAATCCACTCTTTATTTCGATCAATTGATTTTAGAAAGGAAAGAAAATCTCATTGTCAGATATTCTTTATAACCACCTGTGCCACAATTAATGATGACACCTCTACAATTACTGTGAAATAAGAACTGATTCAACAGTGACATACTGGGGTCACATGTCAGATGATTGTATGCAAGACATGACAGAAAAGAAGAAGAAAAACAGCCTTTCATGCCCTTTGTTACAAACATGTTGAGTTTGCTAAACTCTAATGGACCTTTAAGTCAAAAATGTAAATCCACTCAACTTATATAGTGCTGTTCTAATCATGGCAACCACTCAAAATATTCTATATGAGAGCCACATTCCCATGCATACATTATTGAAAATACAGGATTTAGTTGGCAGCCAGTCCAGAGTTAATCTTAGATGACTATCACAGCTTAGTTAAAGTTGCCCCAACCACAATCTCATGTTTTATCAGATGAGTGATGGATATTTGGTGTGTTGTTCACCAAGGATAAACCATTGCTAAGTATGGTGGAAGATCTGTTGAAGCTAATAAATTGAAGCTTTTAGCAGAATCCAAAATATATGACTGAATCAACATAACAAATAGATTTTAGCTGATGTCCATCTCATCTCAGGGGTGAGCTGAATAGAACAAACCATAAAAGGATAAAGGATTTAATTGCACTTGCTAAATGAATTTAGCAAAAATTACTACTGAAAGATGTTTCTCTAAAGAGAATATCAATTCAATTTACAAAATATCTGACTCATTGGATAGAAGATTGTGACACCTTTGATTCTGTTTAAAGTGATTATTTCTTAATAAAGTCAGATGAAAGCAAGCTCAGTCAGCTTTGGAAAAAATGTAAACAAAAAAAAAACATTAACTGACAAAGCAAAATTCAAACTAAATTTAAAACTAAGAATAAACCATGTGTACAGGAATTAACATATAAAATCCATATTGAATGAAAATGAACTTAACATGAACTTTGCAAGAAGCTTTAGGGAAGAGTTTGGGAACACTAATTTGGAATCTAATTACCAACAGATTTTCTCCCACTTGAATTTATACTCAAATCAAATATAGAAATGTTTTAAACATTTTTTTAGTAGTTTATGCCAATGTAATAACAGATTGGATTGATTTTTACAAAAACAATATGTATTGTACTGTAACTTTTTGGATACTTTGCTGAATCTCATCAAATTAGATCACAGTAATTTAGCCACAAATAATTACACAACCAGTAATATCAGTCACAATTGCATTGGTCTATATTCCAAACCTAAACATTCTTGAGGTAAAGTAGCATCACCACTAGTTATCACCTCACCATTAAGTGCTTCTACTGGTCTTGCTATCTTTGAAACTAAACCATTTGGATCGGTGCATAATATGAGGCACAAAAGCTAAGTTTGTAAATGGGTTTCACAGATTGAGAGTTGAACTAAGTGGAGAGTTTAAACTGCCAGTTTGACGTTGAAAAAGGATAACAGCTGTAAAGTTATTTAGGGCAGTGGTTCCCAAAGTTGGGGTCATGACCCCGCTGTGGGTTGGGTCAGCGTTAAAATCTCTAGACACCAGTTTAGTTTGTAAAATGAAGGAGCCCTGTTTAAATAATAATCAGCTTTATTGTAAGGTCTAGAGGGGCCCTCATTGTCTCTATAGTTCAGTAGCCAGTATTGCATACTCCACCCAGTAGTAAATAAAACTTTCCCCTCTAAGGAATTCAACTGTAGCCTTATATCTTGTTCAGCAGATAATTATTGACAACTGAGTAGCTTCAACACATCCAAAATTGTCTGAATGTAATTTAGCGCTAGTGTTTGCTGTGGCGTTAAAGTTTATTCCCATTATGAGGTTTGGGAACCACTGTTTTGGAGAATAGTGTGGAAGAAGAAAGGACAATCTTTTAAAACCTAGTCTGAGTACAGTCTGGAACTGAAAAGTAGCATAAATAGAAAGTCTAAGGCCCCGTCCACACGAAGTCAAACCCTGGCCTAAACGCACAAATTTTTCACCAAACCAGCCTCTCATCCACACGAAGCCGGCGTTTCGGGGGTCTGTAAACGATCTTTTTTTTATTAAGCCTTCAGAGTGGGAAGATTTTGAAACGCCGTTTTCGCGGTTCCATCTTTAAGCTCTAACCGCATTTTTTTTCTTACACGCATGCGTCATAGCGTCGCCTCTAAACACGCATGCGCGACACAGTATCACAACAACAATGGCGCTGTACTGTGTTGAATGGTTGCTGCTCATCCTACTCACCCTGCTGTCGGGCTTACAACAGAATCTGCTTCTTCTGGAATATCTCCAGGAAGAACAGAGCAATATAGCTGACATAGTTCAGCACCTGAATTTGACTGAACCACGAAAATGGACCCGCAGGGGTTTTCCGGTTTGGTTGTTGTATAAATATTACTGCGCATGCCCAACATTTTGGTGCCTGTTTTCGCCTATTTTTGCTTTGGCACCACAGCGCCACTTACAGGCCTGGCATACATTTTGCAGCGTTTTCATGCATTCGTGTGGTCGATCACATTTATTTTACGTCTCTATATATATCTCTATATTTTACTTCTTTACGACAAACGTTCTGGAAAATATTAGCGTTTCGTGTTTGTTTTGACTTCGTGTGGACGGGGCCTAAAGAATGCATCATAGCCCTAGGAAAACTGTCCCAGGTTAGAGGATAAAATCACTGTAAATATTAAGCACCATTTTTTGTAGCATCAGGTCCTTCTTTATTAGCTTAACTAAAATTAAAGTATTGAAGAGGTACACATTTGATGATACATTATTTTTTGTATTGGTAACTAGATTTGGTTATTGCATGGGTGTAGAGTATACAACCACAATGTCCAATCAGTGCTCAATAATGAAGGACAGATAACCAATTTGACGTTAAAATCTATGTTGGGTTTTCTTTACAGAGTGTGTTCTATCACTACCATCTCTTACATCATGCACTTGCAGGAAATAAATATTTCCTGTTCTTTAAATCTCGTTTATCATTCAGAAGAAGTCCCTTCTAATGTGATAAAACTTCCCTTCCATCATGTTTGTGTGTTTGGTGTGAAAGTGTGTATGCATGATAACACTTGGTTCCAAACCTTGTCAGATCAGAAGAAGAAAGAAAACATTTTTGCCAAGCATGTGAGTAAAGAGGGTGTTTAACCTACAACAATGTATTTTAAAATCATTATTGTACAATATTACCTGTTGCAAAGACTAGAAATCACCTATACTCCTTTAGACTGGATACATGACAGTGTAAACGCAATATCATATTATTCTATCCTAAGGAATGCAACTGCGCACATGCACAAAAAAAGGTGGTTTTTAAGAAAATGTATGTATAAATATATGATAAAATATATTTAATTAGAATGCTATGCACCCTCATAGAGTTGTTATGGATGTTCTTTAAGCATTATCTAGTTTAGGCCGACACCCACATCATGGGGAATGTAGAGGCTTTGTAGCTATGACCATTTGTTTTCTTTTCTTTTGTATTGTCCTGGAGAGGATAAACAAACGTGAATATGTATACAAGCCTTTCAATCAAACAGGAAGATATGTATAGAACATGTTATCTTGTACACCAGCTCTTACCATTTACAAGACTTAATAAACAGAAAAGACGGGACATAATGTGTGATTGTTTTCTTTGCTAAAAGCTTAATAAGCCATGTGTTTTCATGTTTTTAACTGACAAAAGTTCAGAAGACATCTGTTTTTAAAAACTGGGAATATATTGAGATGCTAATGAAAATGCTTTCTGAAATAATGCTCAAATTTTTTTCTCAACTCAAACTCTTTGTGATGTCTTGTCTCTTTTCAGCTTATCTCTTGCTCCTAAGGGACCCTTAGGAGAAGTACGGTAACTCAGAAACAAATAATCACAAAATAATACAAATATGAGAAGCTCAAACTGAATCTCAAGAAATGAGATTGAACAACAGATGGGCAAAACATTTTTCCTTTATTTGTAACTGAAGATAGACTGAAGTTGGAAAGTAGGACATTTCTAACCAAAATTTCTACCTCAAAATCAAATCTGATTTCCTAATATCTCATACCACATGTAGTAAAAATAGAGCAAATGTTTGATTACACAAACTGAATAGACATAAACTGACATTAACAGTGGTTGCCACCAGTTACCCTGATCCCTAAGCATATAAATTCACTAACACAATCTTGTTGCTTTTGGAATTTTGGAACGAATTGAGTTTGTGGCAGATGATGGTGCTAGCACTAAATGTATTTGTATTGTTAATAGTAATCAGAGTTGCTATTTCCTTGAAAAACAAATAAGAGACACTGCTTGGGCAGGCAGGTCTTTCACCCTATGATAAATCATTTTGTGTATGAAATCATTTTCTCAACATTTAACACAAACCAGGATGTATTTTGACACGTACCTTTGCTCTAAATATCCGTTTTTACAAGACTGGTTGGCGACCGCAACCCAGCCTGAGAATCATGGATTTTGATGTCCTGTGTGAACCCAGTTTGAACAATTTAATGCTATTTTCCAAAATAAGATTTTTGTCTCTGACTGTAATGCAATGTAACCAAAAGAACTTGGAGCTTTATAGTGTTAAAATCATATGTATTTATTAGCATTAGAATAAATTACATATATAACACAATAACATATTGTGCTGACTTTGACAGGTTAAATTAGGTGTTCAATACACAATGTAGTTAATTAATTCGAGATATTATAAAAATATTATAAAAGAAAAAATATACAAAAATAATAAAAAATAAAATAAAATAAAAAAGATATTATAAGTCTTGTGTTATAAATTCAGCAAATTAATTGTCATCTTCAATGGTAATGATTAAGTAATGATTGAAAAAGTTAGAAAGTTAGCAAAATGAAAACTACATATCCCAAAATCATATTTCTCTGACGCCCCCTGTTTTCAGCCAATCAGGGCGCTTTAATCACGTGACGAGTTTCAGTACTGGTGCAGCTTGTTTAGAATTGTTTTCCCCTTCCTTTCGACCACGTGGAGGAACAGCGACCTCTCAGCAGGCCTGCACATTGAAACCTGCGGCTTATTAAACCCTTTTTACCGTCTGCTGTGGGACGCTGCTCTGGGACCGAGATGTCCTCGGCAGGACAGACCTCCAGGAGCCTGGAGATCCCGGCTGTCCGTAGGATCGCCATCCATGATGCAGCCCACATGCCCAAGGAGTACTCCACCACTCCGGGGGGAACTCTCTTTAGCACCACACCAGGAGGTAAACATGCGCTGAACCCTGACAGGATATGGAAGGCTTGTTTTCTGTATCATCAGGGTGTAAATATTAGATTCAGCAACAATAACCAAAGAAGGAAAGCAGCCCGTCAGTCATGAACTATTTATAGTGCTGCTCTACAGCTGCACAGACAGGTTTACAACAGCAGGGCTCAGAGTGTAACACTAAACCTTATGGAAGTTGGCTCTTTTGTTTATTCTACATTCAGCTAAATAAAAAGATAGGACTATTATTGTTTGTTTAAACAGCATATAAGCGTTATAAAATCAGTTATACAGTAATAATAAGGCAATAGGCAGTGTTTTATATAGAGTTTCACACTAAAAGTGATGCATCCTCAGCTGTCATTATTGCTATATGTTATAATGATTCTATTAGCTGCTATAGATGAAATTGTGGGAAAAAGAGAAATTATTTCATAATAAAATCTTGGTATTGATGGTTCTTTAATTCTTCTTAATTTGTTCTTTAGGAATTGTTAAATTATCCAGAAATATTTCTGCAATTTCTTCCTATAAAAGATTACACTCATTTGAAATGCCTTCAGATTACTATTTGTTTACATGGTTTCCTATTATGAGTTGTACACTAGTGAGGCCTTACTGGATTGATTGATTGACTATTAATCTCACAGTGGAGAAATGTACTTGTTACATCAGCTCAAATAGTCAAAAAAGAAGATGTTACCAAAGGAAGAAAAAGTGCATGTGATATATACACTATATATACAGTGCGTCCATATATGACCGCTTTTTTTTTTTTTTTATAGTAGGATCATTATGCAGGGTTATTGCACAGGGTGTTTACATAGGTATTTATATAGATTGATATTTTTATTTATATATATAGTTATTGCACTGGGTGTTACTGAATGCACAATTTACAGTGAAGTTGGCACAGATGGCTTTATTTTTAAAAAGCAAAAAGTTTTCAGTAAATGTGTATTTTTTTTTTCTTAAAATTCGTGCTATTGCAGAAAGTGGAGCGGTCACTGGTCACCGACCAACTGTCGCATATAGAAAGGCTGGATTCTACTGGGTTAATTTCCAGTAAGGGCTAGAGCTGTTCCCAATCCTCCATGTTTGCTGTGAATAATCTGGCTGGGGTGCACATGTTCGCATCAACTGATGACATGTTCTGCAACATTACTAGCTGGGACAGGTTCTCCAGATAAAACGTCACCAGAATGTGTCACTAAAGAAGAAATCTAGGTTATTGGTCATGGAAATTGCATAGAAATACACAAAGTAGAACAGAAAAACTGCTTGTTTCGTTTCTTAACATTGTTTTATATATAACATTAAGATATTTCTATGATGTCTAATGCATGAAAACAACACATTTTATGTGTTGAACCATCCGTCTCCTGCAGCTTATTCTGTCAGGATCGCTAGCTATCTCTGGCAGTCTATGGGCGAGAGGCGGCGTACACCCTGGATAGGTCGCCAGTCTGTTATTTTTTGAACCAAGGGTTGAAATTGCTACAGAAAATGTTGCTTTTAATCTTTTAAAACAAATGCTTCAAGCTGTGCTAATTCGGTTGTACTGGCAAACCAAATCCATTCTTTTTTTATTGCGCTTTTATGACAAACGTTATTATTTTGGGGGTAACTTCAGTTAAGTTTATTTCTATAGTGGCAACTCACAACACACGTCATCTGAAGTAACTTAACCACAGGTCTTTCCCCCTGCTCCCATCAGACTTTACAATGTGGCACTAATAACTGCAATAACTAATGTGCAATCCCTTTTTAATACCCTGTGCAATATATATATATATATATATATATATATATATATATATATATATATATATATATATATATATAAATACATATTTAATACCCTTTGCAATAACCTGAGCAATAATCCTGTGAAATAAAGAGACTTCAGCTGTTAGTATATATATGTGGATGCACTTTATATACTGTATATACCCCATGCACTTGTTCCTCCTCTTGGCCCCTTCTTTTGACTATGGAACCGATGTGACATGTTAATTTCTCAGCCGTGAGATCAATGAAGTCTGTCTGATCATACAATCAGATTTGTTAAGTTTTCTATCTAAGGAAAACCAACTGATTGCATCCAGCCATTGACTCGAAAGCAATCCCTCACCCTAAGCAGGCATTTAGTGACAGTGAGAAGAGGGATCTCCCTTTTAAAAGGGAAGGAACCTTTAGCAGAACCAGGCTCAGTGTTAGCGGCCATCTTCCGAGGCCGACTGGGGTTCAAGGAGATAGAAGCAAATTTAGAAAAAGAAGCATAGATACAAAAGGTAATTGTCAACAAGCTCCACATGTAGCCCCATCCAGGAACACACAGCCTGGAAGATGAGCTCCAAGCCAGCTCCCATGTCAGAGGATGAAAGAAGGCACTTACTGTTAGTCAGAGACGGTGAAACAGGACTAGACTGAAAAACAGGCCAAACTCCACCCTCTATGAAGAAACGTGTTGATGGAAGCAGCACAGCTGATATTACTCTCCAGGATGGGTGTCACAGCAAAACAGGAATAGACCAGAAGAAGCTACTTTGAGAAAAAAGAGAGAACATAATGTTAGAGATTGAGCTAACAAATTCTACAGAATGGGAGGATAAAAATAGAATGAAGCAGAATAATGAGACTGTCCTCCAGCAGTCTAAGCCTATAGCAGCATAACTATAGTGATAGCTCAGGAAAACCTGAGCAACTGTAAGATTTAATAAATAGGAAGGTTTTAAGCCTTGAAAAGCCTTAAAAGTAGACAGGATGTCTGCCTTACGGACTAAACTGGTAGTTGGTTCTACAGGAGAGGAGCCCGATAACCAGAATATCTACCTCCCATTCTACTTATACAAATTCTAGAAACTACTAGTAAACCTGCAGATTGAAAGCGAAGTGCTCTGTTAGGAACACAAGGAACAATCAGATCTCTGATACAAGATGGAGCTTGGGCATTTAAGGCTTTATATGTGAGAAGGAGGATTTTAAAGAAGATAAGCCAGGATAGGAGAGATATAATCTTTCTTTTTAATTTTCATCAGAACTCTGGCTGCAGCATTTTGGATCAGCTGAAGGCTTTTAACTACAGTTTGTGGACTTCCTGATAGCAAAGAATTACAATAGTCCAACCTTCAAGTAACAGATGCATGGAGTATTTTCTCAGCTCCAGGACAGGATATTTCTAATTTTTGCAATATTCCGCAGATGAAAGAAGGAAATTCTAGAAACCTCTTTGATATGTGATTTAAATTAGAGATCCTGGTCAAAACTAACATCAAGATTGTCTAATTTATTATCTGAGATCAATTTAATCCCATAAAAATGAAGTGAGTCTTTTTCAAGGACTCTTGTCCAAAGACTGTGACTTCTGTTTTGTCTGCATTCAGAGGCAGAATGTTAAGAGTCATTCTTGACATGCCTCCAATCTATGTAATGGGTTACTTTCATCTGGATTTATTGAGAGATATAGCTGAGTATCATCAGCATAACAGTGGAAATTAATCCCATGCTGTCTAATAATTCTACCCATTGGCAGCATATATGTAGTAAAGAGAATTGGTCCTAGCACTGATCCTTATGGTACTCTACAGGTAACCTATGAGCATAAGGAAGATTTATCATTATTGTGAACGAACAGAAATCTGTCATATTAATAAGATTTAAACCAGTCTAGTGCTGTTCCTTTAATTCCTACAAAATATTCATGTCTTTCTGAAAGAATATTATGATCAACTATGATCAAATGTACAAGTTCATTATCTGAGGCCATGAGAACATCATGACTTTCATAAGAGCGGTTTCAGTGCTATGATGAGCTCTAAAGCCAGACTGAATCTCTTCAAAAAGTTAATTATGGTGTAAGTGATCACACACTTGTTTGGCAACTACTTTCTCAAGAATATCAGATAAGCAAGGAAGATTGGATATAGGTCTATGATTGACCAAGTCACTTGGGTCAAGAGATGGTTTCTTAAGTAAAGGTTTATTTACAGCTTCCTTAAAAGCCTGAGGTACATGTCCTTGTATCCGGGATTGATTAATCACATCTAAAATGGAGGAGGACATCAGAGGGTTTAGATGAAGAACATAGTTTTGCCAACCCTGAAAGTTCAACTGGATCAAAGCAGTCTAAACCCAGTTCAGATTCTATGGCTACTTCAGATGCTGCCTCACCTTTCAGAAACAAACCAATAATATTTAGCTGGGTGCTAATGATTATTATTTTTAATACCGTCATTCATATTTATTAAAAAAATCCAATAAACTCTTTACTGCTAAGAGCAGGTGGGATGGACGGTTCAACAGAGCTATGGCTCTGGGTGAATTTGGCAACTGTATTAAAAAGATATCTTGAATTATTCTTATGCTCCTCTGAAAGATTGTTGCCTCATTTATGCTCACATAATCCTCTTTCTGTAGCCAAGTTTCTTTAAGGCAACACAAATCAATTTATTCACCACAAATCAAGTCATTAACTAACAGACTTTTTGAAAAAAGATGTCTTATGTTAAATAACCCACATTTAACAGTTTTAACATCTTCCACAATTTGAGTAACGATATTTAGATTATCATTTACTCCTTTAGCATTCTCTTATAATTTATATGATTTTGTCGTGGGAAAGACACTGTCTGGATGGAGTTATGAGGGGGTAACAGTAGAGCAGCTTCAGAAAGTTGTGTTAAACTATGACTTTGCTTCCTGGTCTACACCCTGGGTTGTCAGGGTTTTGGATGACTAAAACATTTGTCCAGATACCTAGAAAGAAGAGCTGCAACACCAAAAGGGGGATGGATGCCATCTCTCCCAATCAGACCAGGTTTTCCCCAAAAAGATTGCCAATTATTAATGTAGCCCACGTTGTTTTCAGGACAGGTGTAACCGGGTGTTATTAACGCCAGCGTCAATAACATCTTAATGTATTTAACCCTATTCTTAGCTACAGTTTCAGATAGGATTTGATTTTGCCCGTTCTAGGCCCCTGCAACAATTTGCCTGTGGTCCCTGGTCTCTCTAATGCCACGTTTCTGACTATGGAGATGCTAATTACCAGAGAGGGCTTCTCAGTGGGTGGGTCTCTGAGCGGAGAAAATCTGTTAGAAATGTAGGTGGGTTGGTGGTGACCAGTGGGCAGAGATCCATGACTACGCTTTCTGTGTACCGTTACTCAGTCGCCTGGCTGTTCTGGCACTCTTAGAGGACCACTTAAAGGAATAGTACACCCAAAACATGATTAGCCTTCATTTTCTACTCACCCCCATGCTGAACAACACTCTGGAGTACTTTTTTGATATCTCAAATGCATCTGGAGATCTGGGAGGCTTCTTGCTGCCTGCTGACATTCAAATAATGGAGGCGCGCGCCTGCGAGTTCACGAGTCTACGGAAACCGCGGCAGACCAAACCAGATGAAAGTGCGCATTCAGCTCGGCAAAGAACTCATGCTCTTCCTCAACACTGAAGTCCTCAGACATTTTTCTTTCGTTGTTTCTTTCTTTACACAGGTAAACAGCAGGTGCGCGCTTTTAGGAAATCCTATACACTACTGTTTATGCTCTAAAAACATTCTAAATGACTTCGTTTCGAGTAAATTATGGACGCTACGCACTCAGGACACTTGGAATACATTGGACGAGCAGTATGGAGGAATATTGACAAGTTTTTTGTGGACTTTTGTGGACCTTTCTGCCTCGGGCGCCATAGACCTCCATTATTTGAATGTCAGCAGACAGCAAGAAGCCTCCCAGATCTCCAGATGCATTTGAGATATCAAAAAAGTACTCCAGAGTGTTGTTCAGCATGGGGGTGAGTAGAAAATGAAGGCTAATCATGTTTTGGGTGTACTATTCCTTTAAGCTGGACGTACACTGTGCGATTTTTTTTTTGCCCTTTTTATGGCCGATTCTCCAGTCGTGCGAGAATTTTTTAATCAGGCTGACTTTCAGCCTGATTGTGCTTCATGTAGTGTACATGGGGTAATGAGGAATGATCAGCCTCTCAGGACCACCTCCTGGTTTCGGAAGAAAATCAAACATGTATTAAATTCAGTTGGCTGTCGTAAGGTGGTCATGGGCAAGTAGCTCAGTGCAAACAAGGATTCTTCTTCCTCTCAGACAAAAACAGAGAAGCATAGCGGGGGTGCAAGTAAAATGGAGTTCTTTGTGTAAAATTAACAGACCGTAGTAGCAACATTTGCTCAGCCATGTCTTTGTCCAAATACGTCGTCACCTTTTCTTTTTAGGGCTTTCAGCACACCAAATTGGCAAGGCAGCGTGTTTCACTGGAGTGAGCTTCATATTTAACTCAACAGTTTCGTCTTTTTCCTCTTCTTCTCATTTGGCTTTCAGATAGACGAGTCAGAGTAGCGCCATCTCACTAAGAAGCTGAGTCTAAAATGGTTTTTAGATGTACAATGTTAGCAGGTAGATCACACCAGGCCGGGCAGTGCAGTGTGAAAACATGCTTTGTGAGCTTTGAACTTTTAAACCCTGCTGTTTTGTCGTACAGTGTGAGCTGTAGCTGCGTGCCGCGATTGAAAAAAATCGTACAGTGTATGCCTGGCTTTAACAAGAGGCCCTAATCTAACTCCTGGATGTTCAACGGCCCGAAACCGGCATCCTAACTCTGACACCCTTGCCTTCAATGCTACAAAACTACTACCCTTATTACCCATACCATTATCACTAAAGGGGTCAGAGGAATAACTGGACATCTGGCACAGAGAGCAGGAGGGAGAAGAGGAAGGTTTAGAATGAGCCAGAAAATAATCGGGGCCAAGTTTGCGCTAGGCTAGCTACCTCTTACTACCAGAAGTAATACCGTGTTTTCTAAGCAGAGTTACTTAGATTCAGAGATATCACAGAAAAAAATTACTTAATTCAGACAGAGATGGCCTGAGCAGCAACAGAACGCAGCTCAGCAGCCAAAACAGGAAATGAATGCGATACGCCTCACCAACAGCAAGTCTTGCAGTCGCACACAACTCAACCTGTTTTAAATGAGAACTTTTAAGGATACAGTGATGGGTATTAAAGGGGAATGCCCTTTTTTTTTTTTTTTACATTGGGCCCTTGATTTTACCTTATTACATCATGTCCTACTCACCCATATGAGTTTTGTGTCATTTGGAGCTTCTAAAGATATTCGGTTAGGTTATATCCAAGTAACGTCTTCCTATGGGCAACGACTTGAAGGCACAAACTAAACTGTTCGTAATTTAGTATTTATGGTATGCCAGCATTCATACGGAGTGTGTATGACGTCACCCGCCCGCGCCGGCTGCCGTTCATTCATCCTGTCCTCTGAATTGCTGCTAGTTTTACTCACATGCCTGGAAGATGTCTAGTGTTACTACCACAGATGATCTCGCTCTCGAAATGGAATTGAACGATTCAAATTAGCTAGCTGAATTAATATAAGAGGTAGAGCGTAGCCGCCTGTGACCCGGGCTTCCTGTTAAGACTCCAGTCCGGCACGTGCTTTGCTTTTTAAAAAATATAAATATAAAAAATATAACCACGGATGTCGGGGACAGTGATTCGCCTACATGTTATGAATGCTGGCGTACCATAAATTATAAATTATGAACAGTTCAGTTTGTGCCTTCAAGTCGTTGCCCATAGGACGTTGTTACTTGGATATAACGGAATATCTTCAGAACGGCTCCAAATGACACAAAACTCATATGGGTGAGTAGAACATGATGTAATAATGTAAAATCAAGGGCCCAATGGAAAAAAAAAATAGCATTCCCCTTTAATTTATCAGAAACCATTAATAACTGTTATTAAATTACATTTTTAACTTTCAGATTTTCTGTCGGGGTTTATCTTTGGTTGTCTAAAAAAAAAAAAAAAAACAGTAAGACATAGTGCCATGATCAGCTGCTGATAACTTAGATGTTTTATCCTGTTTCAACCAGCGTGGCAACAGATGGTCAAAGCAAGGCTTTTGTCTTCCATCTACAGGTACCAGAATCATTTATGACAGGAAGTTTCTGCTACAGTGTCGGAGCTCTCCGCTGACCCGAACTCCTCCCAAACTTCCTGATATTCCCGGTGTGACAAGGCCGCTCGACCCAGACTCCTCCAACAATGAAAATCCGCCCGAGGAATCACCTAGCAACAATGAAGAAGACCGCAACCTGCATATGGAGGAGAACTCCGGTACAATATTAGATTTATCACCTTACTTTGTGCTTTCTTTGTACTTTAGTTGAATGCAACTTTTTTCTATTCTCTTTTACAGCAGAGGACGCCCAGTTTGAAATGGACATCTAGATGCCAGCAGCAATGAGTAATGTAGGGTGCTAACAACTATGAGCTTATAAAATGATTAAAATAACAAATCTAGTCTTAGTCAGCTTTAAAGTCTGACAGAAAACAAACAGGTATTTTTTTTATATCAAATATTAGCTAATCTGTTGAAGCTAGAAAAAAAGAATTCACAAAAATTTATTTTCACTTTGCTTCATCACCTTGTGTAACTGATGACAAGTAATTCCTGTTATTTTTTTTTATTTGATTTTAGTTATAAATGCTTTCAAAATGACTATATAAGAAGATGTTAATAGCCAATCTGTTGATATGACTACTGTACTTGGCAATCTAATTTTTGGACTCTGTAATGGCTGTTTCTGGCCACTGGGGGGCAGCAGATAAAATCTACATGACGTCTCAATTTCCTGTCCATTTATTTGCCACATTTCCAGCTGATGAGACTTGCTCACTGTACTGTTACATGAATTTTAAAATGTGGTTTTGTATAGGACTGTTTGCTTTTTAATCTCAATGAACATTTTCTAATCATTTACCTGCAAGATGGTAAATATTTTGTCTCTCAATTACCAACCATTTAGTTTAAGCTTGGAGCCTTTTTATTATTGTGAAGTTAATTAAAAGTGTCTGTATATTCATTAACCAAAACTACAAAGTTGTTCATCTGTTTTTTTTTTGTTTGTTTTTTTTTTCCGTTCAAAGATAAAAAGAAACTTAATATTTACCTAAGAGTTTTATTCAATAGAAAAACCAAAACCCATATTTAATATACAAACCTACTAAATAAAATATTATAGTATTTCTCATTTAATTTGTACAGTTTAGATATAAAAGTATACAAAAGTTGAAAATACTGGGGTTTTTTTGCAACTAAGAAAAAAAAGTTATACAGCTTTGATCTTACATGCGCTTTTTTTATTTTTTATGCATGTCAAAAGCTTGAAATTTGTTTCTTTCTAATGGTAGACAAATTTCATTAATTTTCTGTAATCTGCCCTGAAAAAATCTATATTTCTTAAATATGGATGTAAATAACTATTTAACAGCCTCTGTTTTTCTAACATATTTTAATATATGGATTATTAACATGAAACCAAGGAATCCAGTAACTAATATAGAATGAATTATATGCTTGTTTGTAAAGGTTTCTGTAAAGTTTAGTTACTGGAAAAAGGAAGGGAAAAAACACATTTATCTGAATTTAAAACGGCTAAAATCTTATGAGGTGCACGTTTTATACATTATTATTCCTGTTTAAATTCTGACATTTAGTTGGGTGTGATCCCTGCTTTTTATAGTGGAAGTGAAAACAAGATTTTGTGGCTGGGTTAAAAGGAGATCTTTACAAAAAACAACATAAAATTAGCCATTGTATCCATAAAAAGGGTTGAAACAGGGACTGTTAATGCAAGCTATAACAAATATCAGAGGGTGCTTGACAAACGTATAAGCGAATCCAAAGCAAATAATGCAACAGTAAAACAATCCTGCAAAGCAATCCTTAACCCAAAGATTAGCAATATGTCTAGCCTGACTAACTTATGGGGCCTAAGGCTGGCCAGGCTACAGTGGTTCAGCCATTGCCTGGCTGAGAAATAAGAAATGAGAAGGTCTGAGCTAAGTTTAGTCCAATCTATTCATTATAATTAATCATGTTGCCTTTGCTAATATGTTTGTTCTGTACCTGTAAGCCAACCAGTTTAATGAACACTGCAATCTCTATCTTTAAACCATCTCATGAAAGACCAAAAATTACAATTTTCAAATTTGACAATTTATTGTACTTTCATATACAGAAAACAATCAGATGGGTCAGTATGACCCAACATTTTTTAACATTTAGACTATTATAGCATTTTCCTTTTCATTGGAAAAAAATCAAGTCCTTGGACTTAGAAGAAAAGTTTATGCACAAAGTTGCAAACAATGTGTGCAAAAATCTAGTAGTGCTTCTGTTAAAGGAGTCAGAATCAAGTCCAGCTGATAAATTCCTGTTGATTTCATTTTAATTCAACATTAACAGATTTCCTGCAGCTGCTGCTGTTTGAGATTGACGTAAAGTGCCTGTTGATGTTTATCAGTGTTTTCTTCTCAGTGGCAGCCGCAGTCCTTTACGATCATATCCTCGTGATGCCTCATCAACATCCTCCCATTCTCATAGTACAGCATGGAAAGCGGTGCCAGGCGAGTGGGCACACAGGAAAGGCTTGGCACTTTGTCTGGATGTTGAAACTTTAACAGGCTCTGAAATTAAATGAAAAAATATCCAAAGTTAGATCACATCTCCTCAAATCAAGATATTTATCATTCCTGCAGCATTTTAGCCTTACCTGCATGTAAGCATGATTAGTTGAGGCGAAGTTCTCATCTACAGGGATAGGACATGTCCCTTCGCAGCGATAAGCATTATACCGTTTGGGATAGACGATCCAGTCACTCCAGTTGAGCTTCTCAAAGTCTACCCACATGTCCACCTTCCTGCAGAGATGACCCCGCGCCTCCTCCCCTGCAGTGTCTCTCCGTTTTCGCTCAGTTTGTTCGTCTCCCTTTTCTCTAAGGCTGCTCATCCTGGAGGTGGGCACAGGTCGCTCCCTGTCCAGGCTGACATACTTTGAATGCTCCACTGTGCGGATTAGCGTTGGCATTCGCTGGCTATGTTGGCTCTGCCTGGAGAATACCACCATTATCACCCTGTCAGCTGTTGGATGTTGGATTCTCTGCTGCTTGCACTCCTCCTTGCCCTCAGCTAGACCCCCCTCCATGGTTTGCATAGCAGGTCCCCGGTGAAGCCAGCGGCGGAGCATTTTGGTCATGTTAAACACTTTCCAAGAGGAAGGTGAGACCGCTGAGCCTGGATGAGCCCTCAGGCGGCCCAGAAGCAGGCTGCTCTCAAAACAGTCCTTGCTGGAGCATTGTTCCCAGTTGGAGTGATAGATGTCTATAAAAGCAGTGGAGGACAAGGCAGCGAAGGCAGGTAATCGGATGCGGAGTTCAGCCAGCTGGATGTCATCGCTTGGAGACATGGACGAGAAGTCAAAGGTGACGGACCACCTCTCACAAATCTGCTGGTAGCCTGGGAATAAAGATGAGGAACATTTAACAAAGATACAAAAGAAGGATACATTTTTTTCATTGCAATTGGGTCCGTTGAGTCATTCAAAATAATTTATTTTCTTTTTTTTTTCATTACTAAAACTTAAGAAAAAGAAAAACTTTCTATATATGTTTAAAAAAAGATATGTAGATGTAATTTAGGTTGAAATCCATGAAAATTTCAAAATCAATTTTTAATTGTCTTTAAATTCTGTAGTGTATCTTAATTATAGGTTAACAGAAGAGGGTGGCATTTACTCTACAGGATGCTGATTACTTATATGTTTAACGTTAAAAAAAAAGGCCAGAAAGTTCTTAGTCAAAGACTTTAATTTTAATTTTTTAATAAATTTAGACTGCCCCTAATTCAAAGTTTGTTTTGCAAATTATTTGGTTATAATTATGAAAAAGAAAACTCACTCTTTGCGATGAGGCTGATTACGGAGTCTGCGTCTTGGAGGACGGGGAGCTCATCCCTCCCGATGCGGCTGATGGCTGCAGAGAAACCGTCCCGATCACCGCTGCGCATGGTTCGATAGAGCTGCATCATGTAGAGCGGCAGCTTGTTTCCTTGCTGTCGCTGCATGGTGCGCCTGAAGCCGCCGGATGGAGCCTTCATCCCACGGAGCAGCGTGTCAGGAGGCGTCCCACCGAAGGGCTGCGAAGAAATGCTCCAAACCAAATCCACCAGGAGAAAAAACACCAACTCCACAGCGATACCCTTCATAATTCCCAGACTGAGATGCAGTCACCTCCACAATCAGATCTGGATCTGGTCCTGAGGAGAACCTGGAGCTCAGTTTTATAATCCCACCCTCTCATCCTGAAGTCCTTTGAAGAGATGCGTAAAGACGCGGATGGCTCTGATCCAAAGGCCGTAATGAGACGGTCGTTATGCATCGAAACCAAAAAGCTCTTTGTAGTGGCACAAGTATGAAAACTCTAAAACAGCTCTAATTGCTGCTGTTCTATTACAGATCCCAGAAGCTCTAACAAACAAACACAAATAAAAGATACCATTTAAGGAGCTTAAAGATCTGTTCAGTGATCAATGAGATTATGAGTTAATCATGTGGAGAAATACTCTGTAGTTCAAATCTTCACATGTTGGGATAGAGGTTGGAAAACAAGAAAGAAGGTAGGTAATAACATAGTTAGAAATGTTATATTAGTTCACAGATTTCTTTTTTGAAGAATTCATTGTGAAATATTTACTTCAACCCAATAAAATCTTTGGTACTAGTTTTAAACCTATTGCGTCAAATATTATTAAAAACACACAAGAATAAGACGGAGCAATTAGGAAACTAAAATAACACCCACACAAACATTTTAATAGTTAAATAGTTGCATTTAAATAAGATTTTATATTTTGAAAACCAAGTGTGAATCTAAAACATGACATAAAAGGTTAGAAAATAAAAACTTATTATGATGGGTATAAAGACTGAATTTGATAAAGTGATGATGATTCTTGTGATGTTAAAGTGATGTTAAAATAAAATAAAAAAACGGCAGTTTTACTTTAAAATGGTGTCTTAAGTGTTTTTTTCCATCATGTTTTGGTCCAAAAACCCATATAATCTTATAGGTTTAAGCTTTTTCTTTTCATTTTTAAAGTGAATGACATCATATATTTAAGAAAACACGCGTGTTTTCCTTTGAGAAAGAGATGTTTCATCCAACAGTTCATCACATGCTTTTATCAAACATCAAGCTTTATTGTCACTAATTTATGGAACAAAGTGCTCACTCAGCATCTAAGGGGTTGAAAAGGCTGCATTAAGCTTTGATTCCTTTTATTCCTGAAGTCAAGAAAATGGGCTTTGCATAAAAAAAAAGCACGGTCCTTTGAAAATGATTTATAAAACTGTGATATGAAACCAGTGCATTTGTTTTTATTAAGGCCAAAACAAATAATGTTACTTCAAAAAACAAATCTAACGAAATTTTACAAAAGCATAAAAACGCAGTATCATATGAGCACTCACTTCTAGCCGTTTTATTTAAAATAATTTCATAGCCTATTATAGTTAATATTTAATAAAAACGTAAATTATTGTCACCAAATATTAAAGATGTTAAACTGCATCTTAATAAATACACAACTTACAGCTACAAAGTGATGTATATAAAAGATATTACCTGACATTAACAGTAATTATGTGAACTTTAATATTTTTCTTATAATTGTGATCCAAAATAAAAAAATATATTTTAACCTTTTAAAGCCTGAACCATGAAATAATTGACAGAATATTCTAATTTTCCAAAATTAGAATTGTCATTGAACTTTCTGGCAAATGAAATAGAAATGTTCATTTTGTAACCTTTAATTTCATCATTTATTTGGATGAGTTTTGATACATTCAGCATTTCTGTATAATCCTTTAAATGTTTTCTCTACACTACATGTGTCTGATTATGTAAGTCAGGGTTACAAGAACAAAAACATCACACTGATATGCAGAGGTTTCAAAAACTCAGGTATCAAATATGATACACTTGCCTTTAAGGGGTTAATTCCCTACGTCTAAGATCTGCACTAAAGATGTGTAAAACGTAAAATAATAAATCAGAAGAAAACGTATAGGGGGGGGGGGGGGGCGTATTAGGACAGTGTTGTTGAAAAGGCTTTTTTCCCCTCACAAATAATAAAAATATAATCACTTTAGACACCATCACTGCAGTTAATGTAGAAATATATAAAGCACTTATATTTTTTCTATATTCATTCATATTTATTTATTTATTGTTTTGTTTTATCATCTGGAAGACCTTAAGGCACTGTAGTTTCACTTTGGGAAGTAACTGACCGGAAGCCATGGAGCCCAATCAGCGGCGCACCTGCAGCAGCAGCAGCAGCAGCAGGTGATGATGATGATTAAAAGCTTCCTGTCAGCCCGTCCTGTTTGTTTGAATCAGTCGCGGGCCGACATGGACCTGCCTCTAGTCATTTGGTTGATATTTCTCTCAAATCTTGGATTTTCCTCTGGTAAGTCTAATTTTCGACCAAAACTTACATTATTCTGCCTTCAAACGCTCTCATCGCAATTATAAGGTAATTGTGTAAAACCTCGGTCAGTCTATTTTATGTCGCCTACAAAATAACGGCAAATTGAATTCAAAAGTCAAACCCAAGCATATACGTTTTGTACAATTCACACAGGAAAAAAAATAATGCAACTTTTTTTGCATTTATTTAATCATATTAATTTAACACAATTTTTTTTTCATTTCAGCAGGGTAGGACATAAAAGTTGTTTTTAAGTAACTAAATATGATTAAGTAAATGTTATTTTAAGTACTTTCCCTGCTTAAAACCAATTTAACAAATTTTATGGTTTTACTTTTTGGCTGTATTAAAACCTAGGGGTTAATTCCAGCTCACTGAAGTATATAACTATAATACTACAGCTACTTTATTATCCAAATACTATGACATGAATTCCTGTAGGCTTTAATTGCAATGTGGCATGAGGTACTCAAGTGTTTGTCTGTACCTGTCTAGCCGTCAGAGTGAGGACCATTTTTCCAATTACACCATCAAATTAGGTTTAGGGCCAAGGTGTCAATTGTTTAGGGTGAGATATGCATTGGTAATGGTTGGGTTTAGGGTTAGTTTTAGGCTTAGGGCATAGAAAGGGTTGAAAATGAAAATCAGTGGAAATCTGTTAAGTCAATGGCAGTCAATGTATGGTCCTCACTATGATGGCAGAGTGTGTGTGGGTAAACAGTACAGAACATCAAGAGAATGCCAAGGTGTGCATAGCAGTAAAGCAAAAGGTGGCTACTTTGAAGAACCTAGAACATAAGACATATTTTCAATTGATTCACACTTTAAGTATATCATTTCACATGTTAGTTCATACTTTTGATGGTTCAGTGTGAATCTACAATTTTCATAGTCAAAAAAATAAAGAAACTCTTTGCATAAGGTGTGTCCAAATGTTTGGTCTGTACTGTATATATGCATTTTTTTAACTGAGATATATGGGTTTAAGCAACATGCATTCATGAAGGGACTTCCACTTCAATCTCTGCCTTGAGATGACATATGGTGAATGGTGCTTTTTATAAATGAGCTGAATTGAATTTATTGGCTTTCATTCCAGCTTATTGCGGTTAATTGTTTTAAAGTAACACTTAATAGCAATGTACTTTTTATTAGCTAGATTTAACAAATACACTTGGGCAACTTTAGATTTTACATGTTTTTCTTTTTGTTTTTTCTTTGTCTTGTTCTGTAGGCCAACTCCTGCTTTGCCCTGAAGGCCAGTGGCAGTGTGACGATGGACTCTGCATCTCTGCTGCGTGGAGGTGTGATGAAGAGGGAGACTGTCTGGATGGATCAGATGAAATGGGCTGTGATGGTATGGCGAAATGGTTTAAACTAGTTTTATAGAGTTACTATCAAATCTTGTGTGCCTTCTGCTTTGACTCTGTTGCCTTCAGCCTCCACAGACTCCGATTGTCCTCCTGGTCAGTTTCCATGTGTGGGATCTGTTGGCTGTGTGGATGCTTCAGCCCGCTGTGATGGACAGAATCAGTGCCCAACTGGTTCTGATGAGGAGAACTGCCCAGCCACAGAGGGCTGCCTGGATTCTGAGTGGATGTGTGGAAACCGCATCTGTATCCCCAAGGAGCTGCGCTGCAATGGACAAAATGACTGCATTGATAACTCTGATGAAGGCGAATGTGGTGAGAAAACCTCAAGGATTAGTAGAGACTAAATCAGACTGAGGGTCAATTTAGAAGTAGGTTGTAGCTCAGATTTCTAGGGCTATTTTTGACCAAGCAAACCAGTTATTTTTTGCTAGAAAGGCTTTCTTTAATTTACCAGGTGATTCATGATATTTGGTGTCCTTTAACTATGTTTATGAACTTCGTTAAATAATCAATGCACAAAAAACATTACTTGAAATGGTCACCAATGAACTTGCATCACTCAAAGCTAACAAAGTGAGAATGTTTTGAGTCTCTAGAGCAATGGACATCTTCATGATCAATTTTAGGGGTACTAAGAAATGGAAATTTTAAATATTATGGCTGTCCATCTTTTAGTAATGGAGGCTTTCAGGAGGCATTTCTTTTTCGGCCTTTTCATTAAGGTAAATGTAGTGAAGGTGGCATCCGCTGTCCTGAGGGAAAGTGTCTGTCAGCTGAGGAAAGGTGTGATGGATGGGTTCAATGTTCTGATGGCAGTGATGAGCCTATAACCTGCAGTGAGTCCAGCAACATAAGCTTAGGTTTGGTAAATAAGCATGTCTTTAATATGCAACCTTGGTGTTATTTCCTCTTCAGGTCGTACCTGCACCATGTCAAATGGTGGCTGCAGCCATGTGTGCAAAGATGAATCCTGGGGAGTGCAATGCATTTGTCCAGTTGGGTATAAGCTCTCCCCCAATGGTGCCGTCTGTGAAGGTGAGTGGTCATAGTACCCTGTATACCATGAATGATATTTTCTGTCTAAATGTTAAATATATTTTGTAATGCTGGCTTATACATTATGCGTGTGAAGTTCTGTGGCTGCTTCCCATCCATTTACAAACCCTTGGCATTGAAATCTATAACTGATTTTTCATTTTTAGATTTGGATGAATGTGCAGCAGCTTTTCCTCCATGTGTGCATCACTGCACAAACACTATTGGATCCTACTTCTGCCACTGCAGAGAGGGGTTTGAACTCAGTGGAGACACTACATGTCAAGCTTCAAGTATGTTTACAAAACTGAAAGCGCTTTTCTACATTTAAGCTTATGTTTAGTGAAGAATAATATAACAGAGCAATATAAAATATCTGAGCAAGTGGATACTATTGCAAAAAAAAATGCTCAGAAACAACTAAACCAAAACCATAACTCATTTGCAGTTTTTCAACATTTTTCAGTTAATGCAACCCAACTGCTGATGGTACAGAGGAACATGTTAGGACTTCTGAATGTAAAATCCCTGCAGTTTAATGCAATCAAAGCTTCAGTGTCTGAGCCAGTGGCATCAGTCTATGACATTGCCAGAGGGTGGTATTACTGGGCTGACGGTGGCGGAAGTATTTACAAAACCAACGGATGGAGCAGCTGGACAACGTTTACTGGTGGGGGGGCATGCTCATTCTAAGTCTTATAATACCACTATGGCCACCATCGGGTTAATGATAAGGCTGCTCATTTGCAAAATGTTTGGGATCTCACAGGAAAACCTGGAATTAAGGGTTTAGCCTGTGATTGGCTAAATGGATACCTTTTCTGGACCAATGAGAAGACTGAGTCAATCTACATGCAGTCAAATGATGGTAAAAGTTTCACAACTTTACTGGACAAAAATGTCCACCCATCAGAATTGGCTCTTCTTCCCATTGAGAGGTGAGTATAATTGTTTATTTTCTTTTCTTAACAGTCCCACTCCATCATATACAGTGAACATTACGAACATGCCTTAATCACACTATAATGCTTAAGCTATAAATCTTTTCTCTTCAGCCTGATGTTCTGGATAAATGAAGGTCCAGGTGACAGAGTGACATTGGAGAAGTCCTGGATGGATGGATCAGACAGAAGCACTCTTACAGTCCTCACTGCACAGATTGCTCACAGCCTTACAACTGATGTTGCTGCCAGGAGGCTCTATTGGATCAGTGACCTGAAGATGGTGGGTCCTGAATTAAAAAGTGCACACATGAGTTGCTCATGTTTTCTGAGTGATTTTATTTTTATTTTTTTCCCCCATTTGCAGTGGAACAGCTGATCTACTATTCACATTTCATCCTACAAACATCCTTAGTATTGAAAATTATAAATTTACATACCATCATTCATAGGTTATTAAAACTGTGTTATCTTGACCTTCTTAACTCTTGTCCCTGAATAAAATGTTTCATATGGAAAATATTATCTTAGATGGATAATGTATTTAAATATTCAACTCTGAACTGTTTGCTGTTTAAAGTAAAACTCGCTCCTGAAATAATTTGTGAAGTTACACAAACTGCCAACTTAAACATTGCTAAAACGTAATCTTTTCAGTCTGTAGAGACGGTGAAGGTGGATGGGACGGGTCGCTACTCCTTTATCGGGCTATTTAACAAGAGACCAGCTTTGAGCCTCGCAGTCTTTGAAGGAATGTTCTTTTGGACCGATGAGAAGGGACTGTGGCAAGCTCCCCAAGGCAAACCAAATCCTCGGAAATTCCTCAGTAAAACTGACTTCCCTCTGCTGTCGGTCTACCATGAGCTCCAACAGCCAAAGGGTACTTTGTAGATTTAATTTTTGTGTTAATTTTGCTATTGAGAGAGAAAAAGAAATGGTGTTGCAATAAACAGATTTGAACTGGAGGAAAAAATTCTATCATGTTAATCAAATGTAGGGTCCTCAGCCTGTGCCAAGACTGTCTGCCTTCTCTGCCAACTGACTAAGAGCAACCCCAATGGATTCACCTGTGCATGTCCGTATTTTAAAATACTACTGCCTGATGGGACATGTGAATGTACGTTAACTGTGCAAAATGTACAAACTTGCATAAGACTTTTAAAGCTCCTGTTTTCCTGTTGGATGCTTTTCAGTAATTCTGCAGTTATTCGTTTTACAGATCCCCGGTTCTTGTATGGCACTATCAAAAAAATCAGCTTGCTGGAGTTTACAGCAAAAGAGTCCTCTGAAATGGAGCTGTTTTCTTCAGATGAAGGGATCCTGTCTTTTGATGTCGACTGGTACAGAGACTGGCTTTATTGGGCCAACAGCACTGGTCATGTCCAACGCACCAGTCTAAATCGAGACAGGACAGAGTTCATCCCAACACCTTTGCCAGGTTGGAGCAAAGCATTTTCAAATGTATATTTGACATTTAAATCGAACTACTCGTTGCTGCTCAGAGAAAAAAAAATAATTTTTTGATAACCTATTTTATCAATTACTGAACCATTAGCTGAACCATCGCTATTAAAACTGTATTCCATTTAGTTTGTCTGCTGTCTGTGGACCAAAAGAGTGGGAACCTTTTCTGGGTGTCGTGTGACCAGAAAGTTATTGGTACAAGCGCATCCAGTAGTAATTACCCACAGCAGCTGTACCGCACCACAAAGAAGATTAGAAGCTTTTACTTGGACTGGCTGAGGGGTGAGATGTTCTGGCTGGAGGAGGGCTGGGTCTTTAGCATGTGGATGAGCGGAGAAAAGGCAGAAGAGCTGCTACAGATGGCAGAAGGCGTTGGTGGGAACATCGCCTTTGATCTGAGAGCTAGCAGCCTCCTGTGGAACTCTAAAAGAGCAGGTGTGTAACAGTGTTTAAATGTCCTCAGTGCTTTAAAAAAAAAAAAAAAAAAAACTTAATGCAGAGTTTTCCCTTGCAGGTTATGCTTTACCTTTAAAGGAAAATTGTAAAAATGTGTCTCTTTACATAGTTTTGAACATTTTCTGGATATTGGTCTGTTCCCAGGGTTTTAGTAATTAAGTGTTTGGATTAATTCAGTAGAACTTGATTTCTTAGATGCAAACAAGAATTGAAACATTTTATGTTCGTGGTCATCCTGTTTAGGTTTGACGATTCTAAGTTTATTGAAGGAGAAAAGCCACCAAGCAGGAAGAAGGTGGAACATCTCGGGCTCTGTTGTGGCTGCTTTCGAGCCTTTCCTCTTGTCCATTTCTAACAACATGGTGATTCTGTGGGATCAACGTAATGGACACCGACTTCAGTCTGTTTCTGTGAAAGGTCCCCTACTGAGTGTCATTGTAGCACTTGGAAAATTTCAAACAGGTCAGATTGTTCTATTTTTAAGGTTTTTATGTAGCATTTGCTGTTTCAGTTTAATCCTAGTGTCATTTTGTCCACATTTATAAAATAATTGTAAGACTCCACTGCTAAAAAAAAGCATATAATTTTAATATTGATTAGATGTCAGTTTGCTTCTGATTATATTTGGTAAAATCCAGTTAATCCTCATTCAAAATGCCAACTGGTAAAATGATCTGGTGAAGTCCAGCCTGTCGCAGCAAACCCAACCTGAGCATACACATTCTGACAGTGGAAATGAAGAAATCGGCCTTCATTAGGATCACAATTTCAAGCAGAACCAAGCCTCCTGATTGGCCATCTGCCTGTGGCTTGGATAAGCTGGGATGATTCAGAAGTACTATAACAAGAGAGGAAACCACACTGATGGCTGGAATAACTCTCTAGTGCTGGCCTGGAAGGATATGCAAAAATCAGAGAGCGATGTATACTGAAATAACTGATGCGTAGCTGTAGAATGTGGAAAATGGTAACTTTTGATGAGCCTTGTGAGTGGATATTGGTAAACAAAGTTGGAAGATTGCATTGACCATTGATTCATTCTTGGGAGAAGTTCTGATCATTTTCTTTTTTTCTCTCCTGTTCATAGTGCCCAGCACTCCAGTCTGCAATGCCCCGTATTGGTTATGCAGACAGTCAACAGTCTGCCTTCCACCAAACCTTCTCTGTGATGGTAAGAGGGACTGCCCTGATGGAGATGACGAGGAGTTGTGTGTAAGCACTTGTCCTAAGGGTAGGTACTGACTTTACCATCATAGCCAGCCCAGCTGTAATCTCAGGAAAGCCTGTGTTCACTAGTTCGCCACACTTGTTTGGGAACACCTTTTATTTCAGAGGAATTCAAGTGTGAAGACAACAGAAACTGTATTCCCAGAAGCTTCTTATGTGACGGCCGGGCCCACTGCCATGATGGCTCAGATGAGGTTGACTGCCCAACCGTGGTGGCTCCTCTATCGCAGACAAATGTCCTAAAGTGTCGCAGTGGCTCAATGCTGTGTCAAGATGGCACAGAGTGTGTTTTATACAGTCATGTCTGTGATGGAGAAGCCGACTGTACTGATGGCTCTGACGAACTGGGATGTGGTAAGTTGACTTATTTTCACAAAAGTATAAGGCATCTACTGTTAATGGTGATAACTTTGTCGTTTAAGATGCAACACAAGAACCTACAAGTTGGACAAAACCAAGTGGGAAGTTTCCTGTTACCACACCTCCTGCTCCGACTCTGCCAGCCTGCCTCAGCCCGTCTGTACTCTGTCCTTCGTCCAATGCATATGTTTGCATTTCTCAGTCCCAGTTTTGTGACGGGCGTAAAGACTGTCCTAATGGCTTCGATGAAGAGAACTGCATAAAAAGTTGTCCATCAAAAAGTAGGAACCAAAAATTTTACAATGTTTAATTGCCCTCAAACATGTAATACCAACTGAATCTGTTTGTAGGTGATTTTCTCTGCAAAGACCATCGGCGCTGCGTTTCAAAGAGTTCAGTCTGTGACGGCCGCTCTCACTGCCTTGATGGTTCAGATGAAGTGGACTGTCCGAACTTGGTTCAAACTGCTGGTCAAAATGGGGTCAAATGTCGATTTGGGTCTAAACTTTGCAGCAATGGAGTAAGCTGTGTTCTTCTGAGCCATGTTTGTGATGGAGAGCAGGACTGTTTGGATGGATCCGATGAAGAAGGATGTGGTGAGCATTTATCATAAGATTTACATGAACCCATAAGTTGGATCAAATTGAAAGTATACATCTTTGCATTTTTCTCAAACCCACAAGAACTGGTCTCCTCTAAAGTCCCCCGAAAAACAGCAGTGTACCGCAAGGCCTACAACCCAGAAATCCCTCCCAATGAGAAATTATTTAAATGAATCCCCTTAAGATTTACCATCCACCAATGTCAGGATTATGTTTGGCCCTCAGGAAAGGGGATAAACCAAAGGTATTACATTAGGGTTAGGTATTAAGGCCACTGATTTTGGGGTTCAGCCAAAACCTAACTGTGAAAACAAAATGCTAACCTTAAACGACTTAATACTGGTGTCAGAAAGGTAGGCACCTTTTTCCTGCTCCATCTTTGTCCATGTTTAATTTGACACCATACTTTAAGGTATGTTTGCGAGTAATGGCATTGAATTACTTTTTCATTACCAAAATATGCTGACTTTAACGTACTGGTAACGCTGATTGTTGCCTTCAGTCTGTTGCTTCAACTTGATCAGAAAAAGCAGCATTTCATTAGTGAACACTGCTTGCTGTGATTAATGAAAGGGTAGAGCAGGGGAGCAAAAATGGGCATTAAATGCCAGTTGACTTCAGAGTCAGAATGTAGCTGTGTTTTCAGGGTGCATTGAATGCTCGGGACGGACTGGGAGAAGAAAAACAATATGCTGGTGATGAACCCCATGGATTTGATGGGGTTCCTGAAAAGGATGTTAGATTTCAGAAATGACTCTTGTTCAAAGTTTATAATGGTGTGTTTTATTTTTGTTAACCAATTGATACCCATTTAGCCAATGGAAGCCTAATTTGCATAATGTTAAAAAATATCAAGGACCCTCTGCTGTTTAAACGTATTGCAATTAAGTCTCATCTGAAAGATGTCCCATATTTATTTAAAGTCCAGGTAACGGGAAGGTTGTCTAATTTTCAGAGCACAGATATTCTCTTAATGGTTGCTTTATTAGGCAAAGTGATTTTTCTTTCACACAAACTTTGATGGACTCAAAAGTTGCTGCATTATATGTAACTTTTTAAATTGCCTCTTTTCTTGGGTTCATTCCTAGATACCCCAGGAATTACGGCCAGCCTGCCTTCATGTGCAAGCCCTTCAGTTCTCTGTCCAGGTTCCTCTATATGCATCAAACCCACCCAGATGTGTGATGGGAAGAGAGACTGCCCTGATGGATCTGATGAGAAATGTGTGAAAAGATGTTTCTCAGACAGTGAGTACCTCAATGAATACCTCAAGGATCAGAAAAATATTTTCAAGCTAATATAAAAAGCAATTAAACTTACAAATTTTTTTTGCCCTCTAAAGCTGACTTCCGCTGCAAAGACCGTCAAAGCTGCATCCCAAAGAGCCAAGTGTGTGATGGGCGTTCTCAGTGTAACGATGGCTCAGATGAGCTTAACTGTCCAAGCACGGTGCCCACAGCTGCTCCAAACAAGGTCCTGAAATGCCGCTATGGATCCAAACCCTGTCGAGATGATCAGAGATGCATTTTCCTGGAGCATTTTTGTGATGGAGAGAAGGACTGTCAGGATGGATCAGATGAAGAAAGATGTGGTATTTATCTAGGAAGCTTTATCTCTGTTAATGTAAAGAATCGGACCTCAACTTTGTTTTTGTCCAACAGATACACAGAGTGGTGCTGTAAAAGATCATATGAAAGGATCCCCTGCACAAGCTAAAAGTGAAACTCTGCCTCCCACCAAGCCTCCATGCACCAGTCCTTCGGTCTTGTGTCCCAATTCGCTGATATGCATCAAACCAACACAGATTTGTGATGGTAAAAGGGATTGTCCTGATGGGTTTGATGAAAAATGTCTGACAAGGTGTCCCTCTGACTGTAAGTGATTTACTTATTTACTATTTCTGTGCTACTGCTAAAGCAGAAGAGTTTTAAAGGGAGCTTCATACAAATCTAAAAACGTAATTGAAATTGTCCTCCAAAGCTGATTTCCTCTGCAAAGACCGTCGGAGTTGCATCCCAAATGGTCAAGTGTGTGATGGTCGCTCTCAGTGCAATGATGGCTCAGATGAGCGTAACTGTCAAAGTGCAGTGGCCACCAAAGCTCCAAGTAAAGTGCTGAAATGTCGCTATGGTTCACAGCCCTGTCAGGATGGCCTGAGGTGTGTCCTCTTGAATCATGTTTGTGATGGGGAAGAGGACTGTCTGGATGGTTCTGATGAAGAAGGATGTGGTATTTATCCAGACACCTTCTCGAATTTAAATGTGGGAAATCATGGACTTGATTAAATCTAACTGCATTTTTGCTTTTTAAAAGATGAACAGAGTGGTACTGTCAAAAATGAAACTCCTGCACCCACCAAAGAAGTTACTCTGCCTCCTATCATACCTCCATGCACCAGCCCTTCAGTTCTGTGTCCAGATACTACTTTATGCATCAAACCAACCCAGATGTGTGATGGAAAGAGGGACTGTCCTGATGGGTCTGATGAGAAATGTGTCAAAAGATGCTCATCTGATTGTAAGTTTACGTAAATTTTCCTCCTTTCACCGTTGCCCACATGAATGGTAAATGTTCCCTGAATGTAGTCAAAGACACTTTGCAATCCATGGTCTTAAAATGCTATATATTAGTCATTCACAAGGGCACACATTTAGACACTGATTGCTAAGTGTCTTAAGGTCACAGCTGCTCTGGGGCACACTGACAGCAGTGATGCTACCATAAAGTGGCATAGCTGGACGCTTTAACCACCATCAGCAGGGTAGAAGAGTAAAGCATTTTCCCCAGGGACACAACGATAGAGATGGATGAAGCAGATCACTCTGGTGGGCGGTATCCAAAATGTAATGTTGAAGTAGGCCAAAACATTAGAGGCCTTAGCCCAGGTGTGGGCAACTCCAGTTCGTGGGGGCCGATATCCTGGAACTTTTAGATCTATCCTTAGTCCAACACACCTGAATCAATGGCTGTTACCTCCTTAGTATACAATCAGTTCCTCCAAAGTCCTCTCAATCATCTAATTACTTGATTCAGGAGTGCTGAACCAAACTCTCATCTAAAAGTTGCAGGATCCCAGCCCTCAGGAACTGGAACTATCCAGCCTTGCTTGGCCCCATGGTAAAAAAAATGGGACGAAACAATGTTGAGGAAACTTGGTCTTAGCCTGAGTAAAATTACACACCATACAATTAAACATACGATTTATTGTTCACCTAACTATGATGTGCCACCATCTGTTGTAACAATAATAATTCAGTTTGTAAGCCTGTAAGTCAAGTGAATTCTATTCTACCTTTCGAAGCCGACTTCCGCTGCAAAGACCGTCGAAGCTGCATCCCAAAGAGCCAAGTGTGTGATGGCCGTTCTCAGTGTAACGATGGCTCAGATGAGCTTAACTGTCCAAGCACGGTGCCCACTGCTGCTCCAAACAAGGTCCTGAAATGCCGTTATGGATCCAAACCCTGTCGAGATGGTCAGAGGTGCATTTTCCTGGAGCATTTTTGTGATGGAGAAAAGGACTGTCAGGATGGATCAGATGAAGAAGGATGTGGTATTTATCCAGGAATATTGCAATAATGTTTGGGATCATAAAGTTTTTTTTTTTCTAACATGTTCAATTCCTGAGGAAATAAAAACCTTGATTTCACCTTGTTCATTTTCTAGATGATGCAGAGTCTGATATGGAAAATGAGCTCTTAAGTAAATCTCCTGTGCAAACTACAGTAATGCCCCGTCCCACCAAGCCTCCATGCACCAGCCCTTCAGTGCTGTGTCCAGGCTCATCTGTATGCATCCCACCAACAAAGATGTGTGATGGAAAGCGGGACTGTCCTGATGGCTATGATGAGAAATGCATTGAGCAATGTCCTTCTAAAAGTAGGATTTAAAAGATGTCTTCATTTAAATTTATTTCCAGTATTAACTAATTGTATGCTTAAAAATAGAAGACATAACTGTAGGCTAGCTCTGTCAATATAAATGGGTCAAAGGCAGTTATATTTTGACGTTTTTCCATAGGTGATTTCCGTTGCAGAGACCGTCGGCGCTGCATCCTGCAGAGCCAAGTGTGTGATGGACGTTCGCAGTGCAACGATGGCTCGGATGAAGTCAACTGTCAAAACACAGTGATCCCTGAAGCTCCTGCTAAAGTCTTGAAATGCCGCTTTGGGTCCAAAATGTGTAGAGATGGAACATCATGTGTTCTCCTGAGTCATATTTGTGATGGGGAATCAGACTGTCAGGATGGATCAGATGAAGAAGAATGTGGTATTTATCCATAATCCAACTTTTACTTTCATTCACTCATTTTATTTGGCAAAATTTATCCGACTTTAATTACCTTTTTGACTTTACAGAGGTTGTACCTAGTGCTTTCCCTGACACTGGGAGCTTGAATCAGTCTCCCACTGAGACCCCATGCACCAGCCCTTCAGTTCTTTGCCCAGATACTACTTTATGCATCAAACCAACCCAGATTTGTGATGGAATAAGAGACTGTCCTGATGGATTTGATGAGAAATGTTTCAACACATGTCCCTCTGCCTGTAAGTAGTTTGTCTCCTTTTACAACTACTCGGAAAGATATTTCACCACAATAAACAAAGTTAAACAATATTTATGACTTGATCCTATTTGAAAAATCCTGTTGTGTGGGGGCTGTAGCCAAAATGACAAAATTAATGAAAGAAGGAAAAAAGTGTTCAAACGGCAACACTGGAGTGCCAGGCCCGCCTTTAGGTTTTGAGGAATGTCCTGAAATGGTGGCCATGAATGTGTTCTGTATTGTAAAAGATTTGTTCCGACCTGTGGTCTAACTGTTCACACTTCGAGGGGAAAGAACTTGTTTTGCAGAGGCACACAAGCAGGTTAAGGTTTTTGTAATGGTACCATCAGGCTGTCTCTTTAATTGCCATGACTTCTGCAGAGCATTTTAATTTGTTGGTCATTGCAATTATACCCCTCGAACTTATATTTTAAACTTATAAAGCCCTTAGTCCTCGACGCTGGCGGCCTGGGTTCGAATCTGGTCTGTTATTTCCCGCATGTCTCTCCCCCTTTCTCCTACTCCCTTTCCTGTCGGCCTACTGTCCATAAAAAACAAGCCACTAGTGCTGTAAGAAGTAGAAATAAATACATTTGAACTTTTAAAATGAATAATTATTGAATAACTGGATTTGTTTTTTGGGAAGAGTTCAAACTTGGCACCAAAGAACTAGAGTCAGCCCTACATAGGAAACGTACACAAGCCATAAGGATGAAAGCTGGGCATGTGGCATAGGACCTTGTTTGTGTAAATTGATGGGGCATTGTTAGAATCATGTTCCATGGACAATCACAGACATCTCTAAGACCTCTGTTTTAAATGAGATGTAAAATGGACATTCTTGCCAGCTGTTGCAGCAACCAGAAGAATTATTGCCCAACAGTATTGATAGAAGCAATCTATCCAAACCTTGGGGACTTGAGGTGTTTTTTTTTTCCGTTTTTTTCTTGTTATCCTGAATAGCAGGTTAGCTGATGACCGAATACTACTTTGGTTGCAGATGCAGAAACTAATTCTGGATGTAGTCGAAGAAACTTGAATCTTTTCTCTCCACAGCTGACTTCCGATGCAATGACCGTCGGGGCTGCATTCCTCAAAGCAAAGTCTGTGACGGACGTTCTCAGTGCATTGATGGCTCAGATGAGGCCAACTGTCCAAATGGAGAAATGGCTCCTAAACCTCTAGCAAAAGTCCTAAAATGTCGCTTTGGCTCAAGACCCTGTCAAGATGGGTTGAGATGTGTCCTACTGAATCACATTTGTGATGGAGAGGAAGACTGCCAGGATGGATCAGATGAAGCAGATTGTGGTGAGTATCTATCCATACTCTGGTTTTATGCTCCAAGAAACCAGATTTCATGCAATTTAATTTTTTTTTGCACGTCACACCATTCTATACAGGGACCAATTCCCCAATTCCTGTGAAAAATGAGTATATGAATGAATCTCCTGAACCCATCAAACTTAGTCCACCTACCACTACTCCACCATGCACCAGCCCTTCAGTTATGTGTCCAGGCTCATCAATTTGCATTAAGGCATCACAGATCTGTGATGGAAGAAGAAATTGTCCTGATGGTTCTGATGAAAATTGTGTAAAAAGATGTCCCTCCAGCTGTAAGTAGTTTTAATAAAATTCATATTCAGACCCGCTTTAAGGATTTAAGGGAATTCAAACGGGTTTTTCTTTTTGTTAAAGCTGATTTCCGCTGCAAAGATCGCCGGAGCTGTGTCCCTAAAAGTCAAGTTTGTGATGGCCGCTCTCAGTGCAATGATGGCTCAGACGAAGTTAACTGTTGGGTAGTGGAGCCTCCAACTAAGACAAATACCCTAAAATGTAGCATGGGATCCAGAATGTGTCACGATGGAACTGAATGTGTCCTCTTCAGCCACGTCTGTGATGGGGAAAGAGACTGTACTGATGGATCAGATGAGGAAGGCTGTGGTGAGTCTGAACATATTTAGATGTCAGAAATGGTAGACTTTGTGTAATGTTGACATTGTGTAAAAAGTAAATGTTTTCCAGTTTCATTAAAACGGGCCGACTAAAATTCCAATTAAAATGGTCTCTTGTTTTTAAAGGAAGCTTTTAAAATTGTTTCCTGTCAAGAAAACTCTACAAGACTAAAATACATCAATAATCTAAAACTTTAATGCCTTGATCAATTAATGCATTGATTGATCACAGAGGACATGTTGGGAATTGGCACTGTATAAATGAATTGAATTGATATCAGCCAGCCGAAAGCTTTTGATTAAAAATCGTCTTTTTGTATACATTTTTAGATGCTGCAGAAAGTTCTAATGAATCGTCATCCTCCAGCAAACCCTTCTGCAGTTTTCCTTCAGTTTTGTGTCCTGATTCCAATGTATGCATTAACCCGTCTCAGTTATGCGATGGTATTAGAGACTGCCCTGATGGATCTGATGAGAACTGTGTGAAACAGTGTGCGGACAAGAGTGAGTTAACAATGATTTTTCATTTTGAAGCACTTTTTAAAGCAACTAATGTGGGAAAACTTCCTTTTGTAGCGGACTTTCTCTGCAAGGATCGCAGGAGCTGTGTCGCTAGGAGTTTGGTTTGTGATGGACGCTCTCACTGCTATGATGGCTCAGATGAGGCAGACTGTGCGACTGTAACTGCAGTGCCATCGAAGCCAAATATCCTAAAATGTCGCATGGGCTCAAGGGCATGTAATGATGGCAGTGAGTGTGTTTTATTCAGCCATATCTGTGATGGAGAGATGGACTGTATGGATGGATCTGATGAAGAAGGATGCAAAGAAACCTGCGAAGAAGGTTTGTCAGTTTTGTCAGAACAAACTTTGAATCCGATTCTACTTAATCACTTATGACTGTGCACAACTGTTAGGAGAGTTTCAGTGTGCCCATGGGAAGATGTGCATCCCGGAGACTGAGGTCTGCGATGGGAAGCCACAGTGTCGAGATCACTCAGACGAAGTGGACTGCTGGCACCAAACCAAGGGCTGCGAACACCTTTGTGCTGATGGCACACGATGCATCCCAAAGAAGTTTCTCTGTGATGGAGAGCCAGACTGCCCAGATGGAACAGACGAACTGAACTGCGGTAACTTTGTACCGCAATAGGAATGTTTAATAATGGAAAATGACCTTTACAAGTCTGCTTTGGTTTCACCTGGTCTCTAACTTGGAAAACTATACCAATTTGTTTTTGGTTTTTTTACTTGTTACCACAGACCCTGATCCAACAGATTCCCCCTATATTGCATCACCTTGCATCACTCCTTCAGTTCTGTGCCCGGGCTCATCTCTGTGCATCTCTCCCTACCAACTGTGCGATGGGCAAAGGGATTGCCCTGATGGATTTGATGAGCAGGGGTGCATAGTTCAATGTGAAAATCCAGGCAAGTCCATTGTATAAAATACCTGCTGGTTCTGCAAAAAACTTTGGTAATATAAGTCCATTTTTACAATTCACTGGTTCACCGACTTTTTCTTTTCTGAATTAGACGACTTCCTGTGCAGGGACCAGAGAAAGTGCATCCCAAGGACTCAAGTGTGCGATGGCCGTGCCCACTGTCCAGATGGTTCAGATGAGAAGCAGTGTCTATCAGAAATTACTCCCTCCTGTAAGAAAAACAAATAGTGAGCTGAAATATGCAGCACATTTTAAAGTTATTGTAAAAATAATAGACTTGATCACTGTAAAAATGGAATCTAACCCCCTAAGATTTTTTTTCTTTTTTGTATAGAAAATGTTAAAAGCAACATTGTAAAACTAAAGCAGCTACTGGCACACCTATCACTGCTTTGTGTAACTGCCCTCTGATATAGGGTAAAATGTCTAACATTTAGCCTGTGTCTCTGTAGACCCATATCCTCTTATTTGCCCTTTCAGTTCACTTTACGGTCTTTAAATAAAAAAAAAAAAAAAAAAAAATGGTCGAAGGACTGATATGTCCATGGGATGTTTTTTTAACATGTTGTTTGAAGCCAGAATTTTTGTCTAGTAGGTCACAATAATTTGTAACGCTTTGAAAAAACAAGTAAAAGAAAAATTGATGCCTTACCACTGGGCATAAGTTGTTTTTTCAAAGATTTATCCTTTTTTTTTTTTTTTTTTTTTTTTGGCCAGGGCCAGCTTAAGTGTTTGTTGCTAAAAAGATCAGCATGACTTTTTTTTTTCTTTCCCTAAACCAGGTAAAAACAAAATAAAGCTTGATCTAATTAGACAAAGCAAAATACTTTCCCAAAAGCCACAGTAACGGTTTAACGAACTGCAAAATTATTTTCAGTGTGGGACAAAATTATTTTTTTTTTTGTGGTCTCATTTCTGAATAACTTGAATACATGAGTCCAGACATTAAGATATTTCCTATAAGTATTGGTAGAGCCAACAAATCTTGTTTAAGCAATCGTTTAAAAAATGACCATTGATATCGACTATCTAAATTGGGTCTCGTCACAAAATGATTCACTTATGTTTTGCACACCTTAATGAAAGTAAATCTTTACAAGACCCCTGCACCAAATTACAAATTTGCAAATGACACTTCTAATATACATGTACTTTACCCTTTATAGCCTCTCATAAAGCACCAAACGCAAGACCAGAGCCTCTAAAGTGCCGTACAGGTTTCAAGCTGTGTAAAAACGGCCTGCAGTGCATCATGTACAGCCATGTTTGTGATGGTGAGCGGGACTGCCTGGATGGGTCTGATGAGGAGGAATGTGAGAAGCAATGCAAGCCAGGTTTGCTTTTAGTTTATAAGACTTTCCAACACTTAAAGTAGATGATTTTATTCCATGTTTAATTTTCTTTTTTATTCCAGGGCAGTTCCAGTGTTCCCATGGCAGTAAATGTATCCAACAAGAGCAGGTATGTGACGGACAGAATGACTGTCAGGACCGTTCAGATGAAATCGACTGTTCAAAACCGAGTGAGAGCTGCGAACACCTCTGTGACAATCAGACCCACTGCGTTCCAACTACCTTCCTTTGTGATGGAGAAAAAGACTGTGCTGATGGTTCAGATGAAGACAAATGTGGTGGGTGACGTTTAGCTACGATCTTTACTTGCTTCCTGCACAAATTTTAAACTCATGGGTTTACACCTTGTTGTAGGTTTTACAGTCTGTGCATCTGGCCAGCATCGCTGTGAGAGCGGGCAGTGTATTTCTGAGGCTTTTAAATGTGATGGTTATCCTGACTGCCGTGACCATTCAGATGAGGTGGGCTGTGTTAAAGCCCCTCGTTGCCCTGCGCAGCTTCGTTGTCCACATAGCCATGAATGCCTGCAGAAAGAGTGGCTATGCGATGGAGAAGAAGACTGTAAAGATGGCTCAGATGAGAAGGTGAGGAGAATGCAATGGCTCTTTAGTGCGTGCAGAGAGAATATTTGGTAATTTTATTAATCTCTTTCTAGAACTGCAACAACCCTCCAATGAAATGCAGGAAGTACCAGTTTCAGTGTGAAGATGGCAGTCTGTGTATTCCTCAGTCCTGGAGGTGTGATGGGAAGGAAGACTGCAACAATGGAATGGATGAAGATAAATGTGAGCATCAATATTCTTACAAAACAGATTCCACCTCATTGTTTAATCAAGCGATATTAAAAGGAACTGCCTTGTGTTTGAAAGGAGATTGTATAATACGGCAGTCTTCAATGGGGGTGTGCTACCCCTCGGGGTTCCGGAGGTACTGCATGGGGGTCTTCAACGTTTTTTTAATTTTGCCCCCTGCGAATTTTTTTTCCACTAATTGAAATGTCTTTAAATACACATTAACATGAATTCAACAGACTGGAGTAAACCGATAAACGGAGGCAGAAGATGTGGGCACCATTTCATTCCCAACAGCAATCCCATCAAGGAATCTGAATCAAATACTTTAATAATCCCAGGGCAAAATTACTTTTGTTACATTACTATATGTATTGGTGACTAAAGGGCACAAATACAATATATATACGACACAATTTCATACAAAATATATAATTAGGGTGTCCCGCTCCATCTCGCCATCAGTTTTGGGGTCCTCAGCCTAAAAAACGTTGAAGACCCCTGGTATAATAGATACAATAGATTGTAAAATCCCCTTAGCACCAATATCTTCAATTCCCCGTGTTACTGGAATACTTTTTGTCATTTTTCCCTTTGATTCAGTTCCTTTAATTTTTCAGATGTCTCTATACATACTAAGCAAAGTTTGCATCTTTTAATGCGATTTCAGACTGTCAAAGAGCACTGCACAGAAAACCAATTGAATAACTAGAGATACAATGAAATATACATTTATCACAGCCAGTGAATTTAACGTCTTTTCAAAGACTCTCTTAAAAAGTTAACAATCATACTACAGCTGAGTTCTGGACTTTAGGTGTTTATCAATACACCTTACACCTATTGTCTTTTGAGTGTTTCAGCAATTCCTTTGGTGTTAACAAATTCTGAATTTGCTTCCAAAGGTACCCAAAGGAAATGCCCCTATCACCTTTACCAGTGTGGCAGTAAAGAGTGTCTTGACACCAGGCTTGTATGTAATGGCGTCACCAACTGTGCTGATGGCTCAGATGAAGGCAGAGGATGTGCTCAAAAAAACTGCTCTAGTCCTTCAGCTCCTAGCTGTGATCACAGCTGTGTCAGCACCCCTAATGGAGCGGTCAGTAAATGACTAGTCTGGAATTCCAGTCCACCTTTTTTAAAATGATCAAAGCAGTAGCTCTAATGAACATTCTTGGTTATCTTTTCTTTCCTACATCAGAGATGTTACTGTGGTGCAGGTTTTAGGCTGCAGTCCAGCTCCAGGTCCTGTGTGGACGTAGATGAGTGCACTTCAACACCAGCTACTTCTTGTAAACACATCTGCCAGAATACCTGGGGATCCTACAACTGTGTATGCAACCCTGGCTTCTACCTTGAGCCAGATAAGAAAAGCTGCAAGACGAAAGGTACTGGAGTCGGATCATATATATTTAAATCTGCCTATTGAGAAAGAATAGTTCCTTCTGTAATGGATGCATAATGTCAGAGTAACAGGTTGCAGGAGAGGGCAGCTTGAAAATTTAAATGGAACCAAAGATTTGCACTTTCTAATTCAATAGTTAGTGGTGTTTTGGGGTGGGGGGTTTAAATGGATCAATTTTCCTTAAACAATATAATTGTTCAAATATCAATTTTATCCCTTTGGTGAAAAGACGCTACATTAGATGCTGCTTTAAAATTGTTTAAGTCCAAAATTGTAATCTCTGAGGAGTTTATAACATGTTTAATAATCAACAGGGAAATTAAAGTATTGTTAAAATTAATGGGGCTGTACAGTGGGTAGCACTGCTGCGTTGCAGCAAGAAGGTTCTGGGTTCAATTCCTGGCCTGGGGTCTTTCTGCATAGTTTGCATGTTCTCCCTGTGCATGTGTGAATTCTCTCCAGCTTCCTCCCACAGTCCAAAAAACATAGACTGTTAGGTTAATTGGCTTCTGTAAATTCCCCTTAGGTGTGTGTGTGTGCATGAAAGGGTTTTTTTTGTTTTTTTTGGTCTGTGTTGACCTGCGATGGACCGGCGACCTGTCTAGGGTGTACCCCGCATCTTGCTCATTCCAGCTGGAGATGGGCACCAGCACCCCTGGGGATCACAGCAGTGAGAAGCATGACGGAAAATGGACGGATGTTGAAATTACTTTTTTAAACAGTTGAAATTACTTAAACATTTATATCAGTTTCTCTGTATGTACTCTACGATTGGCCTAATTCGTGATTTTCTGTAGTCCTGTAACAGCATTAAACTTGTTCGTTTTTTTTTTTTTTTTTCCCCTTGTAAGCTAGTAAACTTCTCAATTTCTGTAGATGAGCCTCTGCTTTTGGCATCAGTGCAGTCTGAGATTTTAATCCTTGGAGTCCAGAGCGGTGAGCTGCAGCTTCTCTCCTCTGCCCTTCGGCCAGTCTTCACTCTGGATTACCACTGGGCACAGCAGAAAGTCTACTGGCTGAGCCCCGACCATCAGAGCATCCGCTGGGCTGACATGAAAACTAAAAACAAAGGGACTTTGAGCAAAGGTAGGTTCCATAGAAGCCTTTTTTCTCCTTTTTAGCTGAAAATTTAAATTTGATTAACTTTTTTATATATATATCCCAAATTCTAAAGGAGTGAAGTCTGACTCGATTGCAGTGGACTGGGTTGGTAAGAATCTGTACTGGATAGATGGACTGGTAGGGCAAATATTGGCAATGAATCTCAGCAGCTCCACAGTGAAATCACAGGACTATACTGTAGTTCTTGGTGAAAACCTGGAGCAGCCAAGCTCACTGGTCCTGATACCAGACAGGGGGTAAGATGTTTTTCAGATCTACCAGTTTGGTAAAGATTTTGCTGAAAGCAAATGTTTCTGAACGGTTTAATTTCCGTTTAGGTTGATGCTGTGGTCTGAGATTGGCAGCATCCCTCAGATTGAGCGTTCTGGGATGGATGGTTCACAGAGGAAAGTGCTGGTGAGCCAGGACTTGAGTTGGCCAGTCAGTCTGGCCTATGACTTCCTGGACAGCAGGGTTTACTGGGCTGATGAGAAGCTGCACTGCATAGGTTCAGCCTCGCTGGAGGGAGAAGACATAAAGGTAGGTGGTGGTATTTTTTTTGTTTTTTTGGCAAATTGTTCAGTAATCAACAAAAAATTTGAGGCCATCAAAGAGAGGATCTGCTTAAAGACTAAGCTACAGAGGAATACTAATTAGCTGAGCCCTAAAGTAGTTTGAGCTTCATTAGGGCTCTATAATATAAAGAATAAATTATATTCGTGTATTCTATTAACATGCTCTGCCTCTTTTTTTTTTTCCTCAAATCATTAACAAGCGAAGGTTGTTAACATGAGGCCTTCAAAGAAACTATTGTTTTGAGACTGAGATGCATATTAGTCTTGCATTATGTAATTTTAAATTTTCAGAGGTTAGGAATGCTAAAAAGAGAAAGGAGAGCAAGAGATGAACTTTTGAGCAGGCAATTAAATCACAATGAAAACCTTAAATGGCTGCTCATCAACTACACAACATCTAAGGCCACAGTGTGAAAAAAAAAAAAAAAATCAATATTTTGTTAGTCAAGTATTTGCACTGGCAGGACCTCCAGATGGTAAAAGCTCAGACCTTGGTAGGACTGAGCTGCATGAGCAAACTTTATATTGAACCGTTGCTGCTGGGTTGCTGTCATAATGCCTGGTGTTTTCCTTCAGTGAAACAAAGGTTCCAGTTTTGCTGTGGCAACAAAAGGCAGCATTTTACCCTAATCTAATCCCCATTTAGTGAATTGGATGGATATAAGGTGAGTTTTAAAAGGATGGAAAATGGTAACAGACGGTGGCCCATCTGAAACCAAATTCAATGCTTTGAGCTTTGTTCCCACTAGCCTCCTGGAAACGCTTTCCTTAAAGAAATGGTACACCCAAAACATGATTAGCCTTCATTTTCTACTCAACCCCATGCTGAACAACTCTGGAGTACTTTTTTGATATCTCAAATGCATCTGGAGATCTAGGAGGCTTCTTGCTGTCTGCTGACATTCAAATAATGGAGGTCTATGGTGCCTGAGGCAGAAAGGTCCATAAAAGTGCACAAAAAACGTGTCATTATTCCTCCATACTGCTCGTCCAATGTATTCCAAGTGTCCTGAGTGGGTCGCGTCCATAATTTACTCGAAACAAAGTCATTTAGAATGTTTTTAGAGCATAAACAGTAGTGTATAGGATTTCCTAAAAGCGCGCACCTGCTGTTTACCTGTGCAAAGAAAGAAACAACGAAAGAAAAATGTCTGAGGACTTCAGTGTTGAGGAAGAGCATGAGTTCTTTGCCGAGCTGAATGCGCACTTTCATCTGGTTTGGTCTGCCGCGGTTTCCGTAGGCTCGTGAACTCGCAGGCGCGTGCTTTTAGGAAATCCTATACACTACTTTTTTTAGCTTTTTTACAATATCTCAGTTGCATTTTTTTCATTACCTTAAATGCTTATGCCTTCAGCTCTCATTTAGCACTGCAAAGCCATATATGTAATGATGTTGGGATCCAATGGTGCAAAAATGCAAATTCTTGCAAATTCATAATCTTAAGATTTGAATCTACATCATTTGTTCTATAAGTGCTGTTTATTCCATTGGTGGTCCTTTTCTACTAGATCCTGCAGTTCACTGAGACTCTGAGCCCTTTTTCTGTGGCGGTTTTCAATGACCGTGTGTTCTGGTCTGATACCAAGAGAAGAACAGTTCGTTCAGCTGACAAGAAGACTGGCAAGGATCAAAGGGTTCTTCTTAAGAGACCTGGGCAGCCATTTGGACTGAAAGTATTTTTTTTTTTTCTTGGCTACATTTGTACGATGATCATAAGGTTAATGTTTGCAATGTTGCTTTTTACAAAACTGACACACTATCTTCTTTTTAGCTTATGCATGCCCTCTCCCAGCCAGCTGTTTCAAGCCCCTGTGATCGACTCTGCTGCTCCAGTCTCTGCCTTTTGACTCCCTCAGTAGGAAAATCCAGCAGTAGAACAGCTGTAAATGCTGCAGTTTGTCGCTGTCCGAAGGGGCTGCTGCTTTCTCAGGACGGAATCACTTGCACTCTACCAAAAGAGACATCTTTTGTCCTGCTTTTGTCCCGTAACAAAATGTTTCAGGTAAATCAAGTCAGACAAAAAGTGCTCTCGAATTTTATTTATCAACCTTTAGTAAAAAATACTCCTTTACGCATCTAGATATATCTGCGCTCTATGAGACGTGATGGAATCGCTCTTAAAAAAATGCCGAATGGAAGAGATTTTAATCTCCCAGGACCAGCCGAGGCCCTCAATCTGGACGTTTCCATCCCAGATCTGTCAGTGTTTGTTTCTTATTTAAGACATGGATCTGTGGATGTGCTAAAATTCAGCAATTCAAAGTCAAAACCAGAGCTTTTACTTGCTGGGCAAATCCTAAAGTTACAGGTATGAATAACTTTCTATTTTATTTTTGTTTTAGGAAATATCTTTTCTATTTAAGCATTGACAATCAAACTGCAGTTTGTTTAAATATTATTGGAGCAGCTTAGTGGTCAAACTTTTATTTTTACATTCTTCAAGGTTGATTCAATAACTGCTTTGGCAGTTGACTGGGTGACTTCCAACCTTTACTGGAGCAGCCTGGAGAGACCAGATGTACACGTGACTTCACGTCTTGATGACCACACCACATCTCTGCAGCAAGGACCTCTAATTGTAAAGTTTAATTTTTTTGATAGCTCAACAATAAAATCTGCAGTTATCTTTGCACTGCTGAGTCTTGGCTTTTTAAATGTTTCATGCAATACCTTCAATAATAAAAATGCACAACTTTAATTGGCTCACTTGTCATGCTGATATTGGAATTTTGCTTTTAGGGAGTTTCCTCCATCACCGTCCATCCTTCCTCAGGCAGGCTCTGCTATTCTGCTATAGTAATAATGGGGTCAAAGAGTCAGACTGAGATCCATTGTGCATGGATGGACGGCCGTTACAAAGTAGTGCTGTGGAGGAAGTCGAGCATCCCCATCTCAATGACCTTTGCCAATGATGGAACCAGAATCTATTGGGGGGACACAGGTAGGCAGTTTGAACTTTTTTTAATAATTTACCTGCCTTTGTTTCTGTATTGGGTAAGCCTATTTTTTGTATCAGGTGAAGGAGTAATAGGATCTATTGGAGTGGATGGATCGAACTACAAGGAATACAAAACGGGGCCCCAGTTGCTCGTGTCTTTTACACGTATTGAGACCCTTTTCGTTTGGGTCACTCAGAACAAAGGTAAGAAACATGGCTTTTCCTGCATACAGAGCTAGATGCTGTACTTGAATGTTAGAGTAGCCAAATCTTTGACACAATCTGTTTTTAATGGTTAATCTGGTAAAATCCTGTATACACCTGTAATGTTTCAACTCAAGCAGCAGATGGCATCACAGAGTAAACATAGAAATTCTTATTAGTTAAAACAATTTATTCAAGTATGCTGTTCAACTTTTTTCTGGTACTGCAGTTAGTGATTTCTCATAATTGTCTTACCTTTTCAGATGTCAGTAAATTGTGGTTCAGTGATGGACTTCAGCCTAAACAGTTGTGGTTTGAGTCAAAGACCAGGATAACGGAAATCCGATCTTACAATAATGAAACCCAGGCTGGTGAGTAGTATTGCATTTGTATAACTTTTTTTTTTTTTCATCAGTGCTTGTAAATCTAGTCACAAATTTATTTTTGCTCCTCCAAAGTTTAATTATTGAACAGTTCAGCAGTAGGAAACAGGAATGTCTAATCAGTTATAAAATGACTAATTGAATGAGATGCTTTAACACTTTAGTATAAAACGATTAAACAAACAGAACATTGCCACCTTATTGTTTTTCCCTACATCAGAATCTTTGCTGATCACTTTGAATATTATAAAATTCATTTTAACAAGATTTAAACTGCATTGGTTTTTGCCTGGAACTTTCTAGACCTCATCAGAGCATTAGAGTTTGACTCTAGAGGCAAAAATAATACACTGGAGATCAAAGAGCCTTAACTGCAGCAAAATTCTAATCTAATTTTGCACATCTAGCTATCCCACACCAAAATTAAAATGCATTTTCCATCCATATGTAGGAATTTTAATCACTAACATCAAAATTCAAATTAGGAATTTGTCTATTTAGGATGTGGTCTGAGGATATTAAACGGATCACCCTTCTATTTATTTACTACAAGTGGAGCCTTGGTTTATGTATATAATATAAACTTAATTATTGCATCATAAAAGGATCATCACTAGCTGTATAAATAAATGATCCAGTAGGTTTAGTTCAATATCAGGCTCTCGCTATGTCGACCTGCAATAAGTGGCTGTTCCCAAATTTCTTTATAAATTCTGTTTGTGCAGCTAAGACCATGTTCTGCAGAAACGCTTGCATCAAACTCTTGGGGAGACGGGGGCGAACAGGAAATGGCTTCATTCTGTGCTATATCAAACAAGATGGTAGCCTTAAACTTTAAGAAGGCTAGTGACCAAGGAGAGCTCTTGTTCATGTCCTAAAATACAAGTCACCAATTAGCTTAATTTAAAACTAAAGTTACTAGATCTCTTGACGGGTTATTTACAGCTAAGAAAGGTAAGGATAAAATACCCTTGTGGTTGAACAGCAGAAACTGAGCCTTCCATAAGTTTATTGCAGTTAGATGACAATGAGTACTGAAAAAGCTAAAGGCCCCTGAAGGAGCCTTCAGTTAAGCCCTGATGCCAAAAGAGCTTCCACTCTAACTGAACAAACGGTGACTGGAACCATGTGGGATTGAGGGTGGCAGCTTTGACATGAAATGGGAGTGTCATACTTTTTTTTGCCTTAAAGGTACACTATGCAACCGGTGTTGATTTTCCAGAGGGCGAAAGTAAAAGTGCACTGTCGTAAATATGCTCAGTAGTTCTCCTGGTTTCTCCGTCAAACCAGGCACGGTTGTTTTGAGCTTAGCAGACAGGCGAACGCAACGAATCACCATTTCTACTGCGGTATGTGACTAGCCATCGCTTATAACTTCAACAAAGAGAAATAAATGTTCATATACAAAGTCATAATACAAACAATGACACTTTTTTGGTCGGGGACTCATTTAGATAAAGGAAGAGGGACCATGCATTCCGTGGTTGACAATAAATCAGTCAGACAAAAAACGCTTCTAGGATTGTCAGTAAACGCTAGTTTATACATAACGTTACTAGCTTCGTGAGGTTTATGGCTAACAAACGCGACTACATTTTGTACTGGTTTCAGATTTATGCAGCTCATTGCAGAACGCGATTCAAACCCAATCTGCGCAAAATAAAGAATTTAGTAAAGTAAATACAGTCTTGAGATACTTCACATGTGAAGCAAGTTTGCCAAATAGCAAGCGATGCAGTTATCACCTACTACAACAACAATGTTTAGGCAGCAAGCTAACTAAGTTGCTAAACATCCCGCTAGCTACTTAGCTACTCAGCAACAGACCACGATCATACAAAAGTCGAAAAAAAGGCAGTACAAACAATGACTAACACAGTGAAAGTATGAACATGCACACAGAGAGAAACCATTCCAAAGTTACTTAAAATCGCATCAGCAGAAACACGAGGTCGGCGTCACACTTGCAGCCCTCTTTTTCTTTTAGCTCTCGCCATTCGGAAAAAGCTTGCCCGAGGTTCACCCGTGTACTACTCCTCTCTCTGTCCAGAGCCCTTTTCCTCTTTCTTGCCTGCTCCGACATGGGCTTTCGCGGTTTCCTCGCTGGTTCCGCCATTATAACTGCACAAATATCGCCACTGTGCTAGCAACGAGCATGCTTTTAACTGGGGGGGTGTAGCAGTTCTCGCCGTAAAGCAAGACTGACTCTCGCGAGACGTCTGAGCCTGTGGGTGCGGGCCGGTGCTCCTGCAATTGGAAGTGCGGTATTTCCCCCACAGACCACCAGGGCGGCTGAGAATACCTTTGTTCAACCTGAAATGACTCATTTAATCATCCAAAACGTTATGGGACAAATTAATTAACTGAAAAATGTTGCATAGTGTGCCTTTATTATCATTGTTTTCAGTGTTAGACTTTGGAAATTTGCACACCAAAAAGCTTGACTTTTTTTTTTTTTTTTTACAAAGCCAAATTAGTCATTCAATTAAAATGACAATTTAATCACAAAGTGCACAATGGAACAATAAAATATATCAGATCTACTTATGACAAACATCCAAAATGGCCAGAGGGCTGCTGTTTATCTCGGCAGGCAGTGCTAAGCCAAAGTTCCATAGAAGAATGCATTAGTGAAATGGCTTGGGGCTTTAGACAAGCCTTGGAACTAATAAAGAAACGGATGAAGCCTGATTATCTGAAGGGGTGTTCACTGGAAAGCAAAGGGCAAAATTGTTTATTTGTACCAAATGACTGGAAGAGGGTTGTATGTTTGACCAAGTTTAGGTTGTTTTATATGCCTATTAAGCTCTGCATGCCAATAAAACTAAGGCTCGTACTGCCTTTGTGCACATTTCATATAGAATTGAGTGTTTGCTAAAACTTCAGGAGATGGTGGATGGATGTGCTGTAGTAAAACCTTGGGCTTATTACAACAGCTTCTCCACATACTGTGCTGCCCTATGAATCTGTTTGCTTTTATTCTTGTCAAATTGTCATTTTGTCATAGAAGTAACAGAATAATTTTCCTAGCTTTGTAATGCCAACAAGCAATGCTGCTGCATATTTTTAGCATTGATCTATGTAGAACAAGCAGCAGGACCAGTCTGTTAGTCACAACATGGGAATTTATACCAGCTGCATGCTCAGGTTTTCACAGAATTTCTGAATAGCACTGAACATTGGGTGTGTTACTGGACACTGTGACTGGGGTGAAAAGGCTTATGTGGCTTCAGTTTATACTGAATAGATGAAGTGATGTGATACCTCTAGGGGCTTGAACTGGGAGAACTGTCTTTTTGCACTAGTTAGTGAAAGGTGGTGAAAACATAACAAACCAAATGCTCAAACAGTACTGACTCTTGTCTATAATGCAGCCTTGTAAGCTGTATGTTTATTTTTAAGCTTTATTTATCAAGAGTTGTAGTTTTCTGATAACCGCTCAAAGGCCTGCAAATCTAAAAGTTGGAAAGGCCAGGCTGTGGAAGCATGAAAGCTGACACCCATGCTTCAACAAATATTTGAACACAATTTACAAAGACTTGTGTGATACACCTTTAACTGCAGCCTCACTGTAATTCAAACCCTACAATGTTCATTTCTTCCAGGAAACAACCTTTGCTCAAATGGGAACGGTGGATGTGTCCACCTCTGCCTGCCCTATCCAGGAGGACGGACTTGTAAGTGTGCACAGGGCTTCTATGTTGTCAACGACACTTCCTGCGTCCCTCTTCCTTCCTGCCCCAATGGAAAGGAATCCTGCCTTGATGGCAGCAAATGCATTAAGAGCAACAAGTTCTGTGACAGGAGCATCGATTGTCCAGACCAGTCTGATGAACGGAACTGTGAGTTTTTGACCAAAATGACCTAAAACTTCAGGTTTGTAAGGGAAGAAAGTCCTTTTAACCAATAAACTTGGGTAAAATGAAACTTTTAAGATGACTATTTGACCTTAAGGGCCATCAAGAGAAGATTGTGCTGATAAGATGACCCTATGCAATGTAGCCCTTTGTACAAAAATCACTAAATTGATCTTAATGCTGACCAGCTTAAAGCAGTTTGAGACATGAGCTAAAGACTTAAAACAGCAGCACTATCCAGAGATTTTAAAAACCAGTCAAACAAGCCTATGTTTTATTGGTCACATTGGCAAATGGCCTAAGACAAAACCAAATTCTAGCAGAATTAGGATCGATGTTTTCACTCTAGTTTTGAGTAACATTTTTACTCTATGCTAGCTCTCTGTCCTCTACAACTTTACATCGGTGAATAATGCAATGGTGAACAGAAGCATTTTTATTTTTAAATGGGAATATCAAACTCTCGACTGTGAAAATTACAGTGCAAAGATTTAAGGGAAGATGCAGTTAAATAAACCTCCCAAGTCAGTTTGGACTATAAATGCATGGCTAACCACTACTTTGTACAATTTGCTTTTAGATTCATATTTTCATTAACCAGTTAACTTGATTCACACATGTGCCTTTAGGTCCAGGTTCTGACTCGGCCTCATCAGGGACCAAAGGTGGTGGTGGCCAAACTCTGCAGTCTTCCTCTCACCAACCCGACACGCAGAAGAACTCTGTTCTGCCTAATAAAGACTTAGCATCGTGTGATCTCCAGCGCTGCAATGGCCATGGCAGCTGCATCACAAAGGGGGAAACCACTCGCTGCCATTGTCTGCCGGGTTATAAGGGAGAATTCTGTCAGGATACAAAAAGAGAGAGCCACCCGGCAGTCATTCTGGTGTCCTTCTGTCTGGTCTCTGCGGTAGTATTTGGTGCATTTGTCTTCACCAAAAGGTAATGTATGGATGGCATCTGTTCAGCATTTGCAATCAGTAACAGTAACGCCACTTTATAGTGTCATTTTTTTTTATCATACCATTTTATTCAAAGCCCCATGTTAAATTATTTTGTTACATTTCAAAGATTCTGACTTTGTTTGTTTTACAGGAGAGGATGGGAGTACTTCAGAAGCAGATCTTCAGATAAAGAGAAGCTGATGGCCAACATGGCTCTTTCTGGCGAACAAGAATCTGACTCGGAGGTAAAACAAATGCATGGCATATTCTGCTGCATTCCTAAAGGTTTTCCTTTCAGCAATTTCTGAAATTAGTCTTGTTTCTTATCTTTTGCAGGAGTTGGAGTCCTCTGTTGATGTGACAAACCCCCTACAAACATTTAAGTGAAACTGCAATTGAAACAACTATTGATTTGTTATGAAATATTTATTCAATAAACGTCTTATCAAAGCAAAGTGTTTGATTTATTGCAGTGTCTTTCAAAGTGGAGGGCACAGCGAGAATGGGAAAGTTGTATCGAATATAAAAGTATGAACAAGTAGAATCTAGTTTTAGAGTTACATTTTCTGATCATTATGAAATATAAATAAAATGACAAACCCAGGAGATTTGGTTCCTCAATCTAATAGAGGACCACCATACTTGGCTGACAGACTACTGAAACTCCTTTTCCAACCACCTGCTTTGAGTCTGGCTTTTTTCCACTTTGATTCTTCTAAAACATGTGGAACTTGTTCACATAATACTATGCACTACGGGTCTTCAGCCCAGCCCTTCTATAAGAGCTTTGTTTTTTTTTAAGCGTTTTTTTCAGGGGAAAAGTGTTAATGCTCCAAAAAATGTAATCACTGAATCGAGATAAATATTCTAATACTGATTAAAGTATAAATGACAGCTTTTGTTGCATTATATATTTTATTGCAATACGGGTCACCTGACAGAAGCCATAATATTTGAGGATGTCTGATTAAGTAGAGAAATCTGCCCTCATGCAGTTCTTTTAAATCAGGGTTGTTCAAGTCCAGTACTCGAGAGCTACATCCTGCAACTCTTAGGGACATATTTTCTCTAACACAGATACATCTAAAGGCGGAATCATTTGATTCGGGTGTTAAAAATGGGTTGAATCAAAAAGTTGCCAAATAGTTGCTGTTAAGGACCGGCCTTGAACACCCCTTCTTTAAATGGACTGTTTGACCAGGGCCAAGTGTTTAATGGCCTCAACTTTTTACTGAAAAAAATTCAACTTAATATTCTATTTTTTTTTTTTTTTTAGTGTCCTGCCTGGCAATGTGGCAATAAGAATAATTGTCTTGATGCCAAAAAGAGCCCAACAGATTTTACTTTCACAAGTGTAGCTGTATGGCAATTGCCATATTGCTCCACTTGTTTCATGCATATAAATTGCTTTATTATTATGCAGGGAGTTTTACAGTTTATATGGACACTGCAATGTAAATAGAGCAGAAAAACAGAAGAAAAGGAAGAGGAAAAAATAGAGAGAAGATGAAAGAAGAGAAAGACAATGACAAAACAATTTCAGTCTGCTTCATCACCTGTAACGAGATGAAAAAAGAACAGCACAACCGAAAGACATGGTATGAAACATACAATAAAGCAACACCTTGAAACTATCGCTAAAGTAATAAGTCTGACATGTACTCTGTGTTACCTGAAGATATGAATGTGGGGTTTCTGTATGGAAGTGTGAATCTGAGTACCTGGAGCCACTGAGTCCAGTGCCAGGAGACCCAAAGGGACCCCAAGAGCGAAGGCACCAAGGAGGGGCTAGCCCCGGAAATCAGACCCCCACCAAGGGAGGAGGAGAGACAGCCCCGAAGAAGCCACCCAGCCACCGCCATGCCGGAGCTGCCACCCTGAAGTAGGGCCGGGCAACTTAATATTCTGCGACTGAACTATTCAGTTGATTAACAATCTCCAGCTGTTGCTTGGATAACCTTATGAAGCTCATTTCCTCTGATTACTTTTCAGTACTTGTTTACTGATGTAAAAGGTTCAAACTGATGCCAAGTTTGTCTTAGGCATTTAATCTGATCTCTAAAAGTTGTTTGTCACCTCTCTGAAAATTTGGCTGAAAACCCTTGTTTCTGTGCTGCCCTCATAGGCACCAGTTTTAAGAAACCAGTTACAAATATTTCATAAGTGACATTTTAATTCCCTTTTTCGGTATAAAATAATAGATATTTCCTATTAGTGGAGTTCAGTCACACAAAGATTAGATTTAAATAAAAGATGATGTTTTCACAAATGACTTAATTGTTCATTTTGTTTTTGATTGTGGTTTTCCAACTATAACCGTTTCAAAACACTTGTATATTGTGTTGACCATGTTTAATGCAGTGTTAATACACTATGCAGTGTTTGCACTTTACACGTGATTGTAGCATCTATTGGACCTATGTAATGGTGCATGAAGGTAACCCGACTCAGCTGAGGGGATAAGGTAGCCAAAACGCTTTAATAACACCAGGCAGCTTTTCTGCATTACTGTGGTTCTCATATTCTTGAAGCTAATATTAAAGCAGGTATTTGTAGTTTGGGTATTCATGTTTTTTGTTGACACATGGAGGGGCTCAAGGTTCCATGGTCTGTTTGACTAAGCAGGGTTAACAAACTCTGATTGAAATCCGTAACTCCAAATGATTCTAGCCTAAGGTTGGGAACTGAGTTTTTGCTTTCACATCAGCTGCTATGAATTCGTTAAACCGACTCTAGGTCCACTCGGAGTTTAAGACATGCGTAACAAGTTTGAAAAGCCATTATCAGTGGAGCACTGATCTGACGAATACCCATGACGAGAGACAACAGGAAGTTCCTGTTTCACCCGACTGGAACTGGAGATTTTAATGTAGAAATAATTTTAAAAAGGGAGAATGTGTTTAAAGGACAGAGCAACCAAGCTACAGCTGCAAAGGAGAGAAAGGTGGCCAAGGAGGAGATTGTTTGAATGCTTAAGTTTATATGAAGTTGGCTATGGCAGGCTGTTCTTACATTTATTAAAAGCACTCCCCTATCTGTTTCATTTGTAGATCACTAAAATAAGATTATTCCTGATCAAAATCACACCCCTAGACTGAACTATAATATATTTTCTACATTACATGTTTGTAGCAGAAACTGAAATTTACAAAGTAAAACTAAGTTGTACCAGTAAGAAGTACGTATTTTATATATATATATATATATATATATATATATATATATATATATATATATGTGTGTGTGTGTTTACACATTTGAAGTGGCTATTTGGACATTTATCAGCTTGACTGAATATGTATTTATATTAAATGATTACCTGTATATTGGGAATATAGAGATCTAAATTATTTCTAGACATCCAGAACGTTCTAGATGTGGAGGATGACATTTTGTTTGAGATGCGTATTTAAACAAAGTTTTTTCAGATATCAGAAATACATATTCAATAAAACTAGTACATATAAAAATGGCTTGTTACAGTCTTTTGTTACTGTAATAATATGGGATTGTTTCTTGAATGCAGCAGGTGAAGATGAAACATAAAAACATAATAGATGGAATCTCATCTTCTTATGGGGTTCTTCAGTTTGATGTCTTTTATGTTACTATGGTGACTAAACTAACTTCCGTTTCTTTGTGAAACAGAAAACTCAGTTTCCCATATTTCAGGTTTAGAAAACTTTGTTTTCAGTAAACCTGCTTCGTGAAACAGACCCCTGGTGGTTGACTGCTGTCCTCTGATTGGGGATCAAGACAAAAAAATGATGTAATCAAAATGGGGACTTCTCACCAGACCTTAAACAATTTGCAGTGTCCATCTATGATTCCACCACATATTCTGGCCGGAGCAGTGGCTGGTTCTGAATTAAGGAAATTGCAGCACCTACGTCCTTTTCCTTCACATTTTGCACAGCCAATATTAAAAATGCTACTGCAGGTAGATAAAGGGTCTTTGGACAGCGATCAGCCTTGAGCAGGATTCACAACTGGGACTACAGCCTTTGAAAGAACTACAAAAAAATGGTACAAATATCTGAAGATCTATATTATAAAACTCAAAACATGATGTATACATGTGAGCAACTGTATTTTTGTTCAACATCATGAAGGCGGCTGTGCCTATACCTCCAGTAATGCAACGGATTGTTGGTAACCATATAGCTCCTATGCTAAATGAACCACATATCGGAAGCTTCCTTTTTTTTTTACCTCCTTTATATCCAGCGCTTATCATGGCGACTGCTGATTCCCACTTTGTTTTGGCCTAAGTGTCCTTTTCAAGTTGCCAGTCTGAAATGAAGCCAATTACATTTGCAAAATATTTTTTTCTGAAAAGAGAACTTTAGACCACTTCACAAAATCCCAGTCCCGTTCGTCAAAACTCTTGTAAGGATTTTAATGATCCGATCAGATCCTCATTATTCCTGCTATAAGTTTATCGGTTTCTATCAGCCTATTTCCTAACCGTGAACTTTCCAGTGTTTCAGCATATTGAACATATGTAAATACATTGATGAACATGGAAATAAAAGAGCTAAAATAGAAAAAAGACCTGGTAGACAAATGCTTTGTGTTAGAGACTTTCAGTCTGGCACCTTATAAAGAAAAGGATGCTATTCCACGAACGAGGAACACCTTGCAGGAAGCGGCTCTTATCAAGATCACATTTGATTGAGGAATCTCTAGGCAAAAACCACCAGTGGACTGAAGGGCCTTGCAGCGGGCAATGCATGGAAAACAATTATCTAAGATAGGCGCAATCGTTGCACTGCTGATTAAGAAGACTGAACTTGTCTTCATTTTGTGCTGCAACATGTTAAGGGGACTAACTTTAACATTTGTCTCCCTCAGCAGATTTAGGGGAATGTATGCAAATGAATAAAGCAGTGCAAAAAGATATACCAAAAATATTCCTTTATATAATTACAGCTCTGCAATCTCCTGCATTTATAATTTATTAGGTGAGGTGGCAGGGATTTTGTGATAACTGATCGAACATAAACAGGGGCGGATCTAGAAAAATATTTATTGGGTGGCGAGAGGGGGGCAGGAATTTTTGAGGGGTGGCAACATATGGCATTTGTTTACACTGAATTTAATCACAGTTATCACAGTTTGGTGAGAATAGTATGTACAGTAAGTGTTTCATGTGAAACAGTTCATATTAGAAATACATCGTACAATGTGATCTCACTTAATAGGAGATAGAAGAATGATAACACTACTTCTAGAGGGGCATTAATCACAGGAAAGGTATTAAGGTAAGACACAGGTGCTGAGTCGCAGATGAGTGAGACTGACTCTCAGAGAGGAAGCTTTGCAGCATTTGCACAAGAAGAAACTATAGAAAGAAAAACTAACCCATCAGAGATCTATGGACTGAGCTGTGCTAAAGTGAGCATAACTACACAGTAGAAATAAATGGGTCAAGGCAACCAAACAAGGTACTGGACATCCATGTATTGTTTACTCTGAACACACATTTACCCCATTTGTTCCTCAGCAACTTGACATACAGCAGTTATTTCATGCATGTAAATATGCTGTAGATAGAGCTGCTGTATCAACAAATCAACAAAAAGGCAGGTACTGTATGTTACATCAAAATCTCCACAAATCTGAAAAATAGCAACATAAAAATACATTTTGCTTCCAGTCTGAAAAAGTACAAAACATTTTGTGAGTAGGTTCATACAGGTCATTTCTGGATAGTTTCATACTATGTAAACAAAAAAAAGAAACAACAACACTGCTTCGTATTAAGCAGGATTTACACCAGTATCACCTTTTTAACTTTACTTTTAACACTTTTGGTTTTATTAAAAGAAATATCAGATTTTCTCAGGTGCCAAAACAAAATGTAACAGCTCTGTAAAGGCTCACCAGAGAGCATAACATAAAGTTGACATGACTATAACAGCTGAATGCAGTGATTTCCATGTTGCTCAGCAAAACACCTCACTAATGTATTTAGATCCAATGCCTTTGTGCGTTTTGATCTGAGTAAAACCAAACTTGATCGTCTCTTTTCTGTCATAGTTTACCGCAAATATGTCTTTATGAGCCTAAAACGTCAGGCCTAATTAACATCACAGTTAGAGAAATAATGTTCTGCAACCTGATTTTTATCATCTCAAAATCAGCATTGCAGCTATGCTAGCAACATTGTGCTTTCATTATGATTTAATTTCTTGATAGATAGTTAATCAGTTTTTACCTGTTTCATCCCGTGTCTCCTCTCCCCATGACCCCTGGCTCCCTCGCTTTGCCCCATTCGGTTTTCAAAACAAATCAGTCTCAGTCGTTCTCGCATCATCTCGTGCTGCATTCACTGCAGTCCGACATCGGAAATTACGGGCCGGTAATTCTCAAATTATCCATAAATTATAAGCCTCGCCACCCCTACCGCCAACTGGGGTGGCAGCAGGGGTGGCAAGACTGTCATTTAGGGTGGCATTTGCCACCTGATGCCACCCCAGTAGATCCGCCTATGAACATAAAATAACTTTATTTTTCAAAGTAACATTTACAAGAATAAGATTAATTTTATGCAAAGGCTAATTTAACAAAAATATGTGATTACAACACAGTTTGAAACATAGCATTTAATGTTCCTGAGGTTTGCTAGGCCTGTTACAAACAACATGTGTGCTTAGGATCATGCATTGTGTCATGCATGATCCACTCCAGGCTTCACCTCATGCTAGAGCCTGTTCAAGCAAATGTCTGGCCTAATGCATGTTCAGTATCCTGAGGTATGCATTCAGTCATGCAAGTTAATACATTGTTTTTCAGATAAGGATTGCTCCAAACTCTTTTCAACTTAGCTTTAGCTAAGGGGAAATACATTAATTTGACATAAGTAAAGAAAGGATTTTTTCATGTTTATATCAGCCTTAGAAAGTTTGATAGCAGTTAGCACACTGGTTAGCCTATCTTCATCAAATTCCAGTCTAAACCTTAATCATCTTTGAATTGTGTCTCTTTAAATTATAGACTCATATCAATGCTGTTATTAGGCTTAGATCCGAATGGTATTTATCAGCATGTTGGCTGATAATCTCTCAGCCCCTGAACCAGATCTACCTGTTCCAGTTGTTACGTAAGTTGGCTGGAGAAATGGCCAGTTCTACATTTAGCCTTTTTAAGGTGCTTTTTCTGTGAAGTTTCTTTTTTTCCAGAGCTGAGTTACAGTGGCTTTTCTCTTTGGTATGGTAAAGCTTCGATGGGTGTTGACTCCAGATCTGTTTACTCTTAGTTCTTGTCTTCACATTATTAGCAAATAGAAGTAAATACAGTTAATAAGGTTTGTACCTGAAGATTTATGTCAAAATTTCAATTCAAATTCTATAGGTCTGCCTTATTACAGAAAATAGTTATTTTGATCAATATTAAAATGTAGATAATTTGCCATGGTTACTGATTGAGTTAAAAAGCCAGAAGCCAAAAGCAGAGAGTATAGGGCCATTTTTTTTTTTTTATCAAAATATCTTGACAGGCCTGATTTTCTTTTTGTAAAAGAGGAAATAGTGTGCTAACAAAAAGACACTGTCATTTTATTCAAATATGATTATCATCTTATTTCTATAATCATTACCACCAAAGTGAATGAAAATCTAGTTAATTGGTCCTATATCTCCAGGGACAACTACTACTAAAGACTAGGCAAAGGCTGCAAGGCAGTTTGTGAACATGTTCTTTGTTATCATTGGTAAACTAAAGCTACCTTCTGCATTTACCTTTGTGAAATGGTACAGAAAACAAAAGGAACTCTTTTTATGGGGGGATTTGGCATCATTCTAATACTAATAATACATAAAACTGCATAATTGACTTAAAGGTATAGTGGATGATGTTCTTTTTCCCGAGTGGATCATCAAAATAAGTAATCCTGCTAATTGTCAATCAAGATACTGTATGTTTACGTAAGGCTGTCCTACGTGCTCGTCCCAATTTTCACTTACTGGTGGTGAGACTGACGTAGTGGAAAAATAGCTAATTTTCTTTTGAAAAGTAAGCTTGTATGAGTGATGCGAACAGCAACCTTTAAAAAGAGCGTGCACAAGGAAAAATGGTATGCTCTTGCACACATTTAACAGGCGCTTCCTCTCAGGCGCGAGTACAGGGTTGTGCTTTTTTTTTTTTTTTTAAGTGGAGAGGGTTGGTCTTTTAAAAATTCGCAAAAATCCACAATACCTTTAAGCTTTCCAAAACTCTGCGGGGATAGAGAAATTAGGACTCGCTCCACGAAAAACTGCTATGTTCATTACTAACGTCTGAGGTTTTTTCTTTAGCTACTCCCAACACTCATTAGCTCTCTACTTGCTGAATCGTTTAGCACTGAATCAAAATCATTACATGTATTTAAAACGTGACTCATGTTTGTTTTAGGCGACTTTTGAACTTTCTGTTACAGCTAACCATGCTGCACTGCTATTGTGAGTTGGAGGTTTGATTAGGTCAGATTTTATGTTTTCTTCTATTATAATGCTTTATTTAAAACAAACCTGTTAAAAATGAATACAATACTTACTCTTCCAACAAGTCATGTGATCACTGACATACATGTTACATCCATGTATATTGTCTAAAAGTGTTTAACTAAAGTTTGTTTAGATGTGGAACCAGTTTAGTTCCTTGGTTTTAATCATTCATTCCTTTTTTTTACTGTTTGCAGCAGAAGTGTCAATAATACTTTTAAACACATCTCCTCAACAAGAGAAAAAAGCTGTAGCCAAGGTTGGGATCAGATACAAAACAGTCAGCAGGTCACAGAATTATCATGTGGGATCCATTTTTCTACTCAATAAACATTATATAATGTTTTTATTTTTTTTATTTTACCAGTTTAAGAACCTCTTCTCATTCTGGTCCAAAAGGCTTTTAAGACTTGCAAACACACAAAAGATAAGCACGATAAAATCAAGGTAGAAGAAGCAATTAATTTAACAAGAGATTAAATAATGAATGGGTAAATATAAGAGGTTGCTTGATTTTTTAAGGAATTACTTTATAGGTAGCTGTGTTCAGAAGTCATTTACACTGCATACTTATAATTAAGCTGTATTGTTCTGTAATCAGTTTTTTTTAAAGCTTAATACAAATTATACTGAAAGGTTGTGGGACTCTTTGTAAATGAATAATGTAATAGCATCAATGTGTTGGTGAAAAGCTTTTTTATTTCTGTCTTTTATTCTACTTAAATACTTCAAAAGAAATTCAGATTAAATCTAAACTTGTTTATTTAAAGCAAGAAAAGCTAACAATACCAGACGTTCATATTTGGGTGATCCAGTCTAACCTGGCTGCTATGCAATAGATCATAATCCTGCATAACAGAAAATTTCCCAGCAGAGCAGGATTTAAGTGTCCGTTGATCACAGCAAGTCCTCCAGGTCCTAAAACAGAAAAACAGCCTCATAACATAACATAACCACAATGTTTGACTGCCTGAAATGTCTTTTTGGTTTTATTTGTTTTTTATTTTCATTTTTAGATCAGGCCAATCATATGTCACTTCTGGAAATATTTAAACCAACCTTTATGCTGTCAAACAGGTTCTGTTTAGTCGGTTTCTTAATTCCACTGTAATCAGACCTGGGAATGGCTCACAGAGGAATCTGGCTCTAACCAACAATCCTCTTAGTTATTTTTGATTAAATAAGCAGGTGTAACTTTTTTACTTGGTGTCGGTTTGGTCTGATTTCCTTTCCTTCCCCCAGATAACACATTTATGCTAAAATGTAGTTTTTTTAAAATTTAGTCAGGTTTTATTTTACTAGTGTAAAAACTGCTGGGTGAAGCACAGACCTCTGAGACGCATTGCCACCATAACGCTTATGTAATGACTGAGATTTGTGCTGGCTAATTTGTGTTTGGTATCAGTCGGAGCAATAGGAAAAGCTCAGCAACATGTGTGTAACTATTAACTCAGCTTTTCAAGGTGTATGGATAGGTTTATGCCATGATATGAACTGGGGTATGTGGTTTAGAGCTTTGCAGTGTGAAAGGATCACATATGATTAATTAGATTTTTTGCCCAGGCTGGTTTGCATAAGGGCTTTTTTGGATTGTGTAACTCTCGTGTGTTTGTACACAGTCATGTCCGTTTTGTCATGTCTTGCAAAGTGAGTCTTGCTCTGACTTGCCTGCTCCTCCCATGCCAAAACTATCAGACACACCTAGAGTCGCTGCTCAGTTCAGGGTAGGAGTTTTTTAGTAAGTATGAAACTTTTCTCTCTGTCCTTATGAATAGTGAAATGATTTCTGGTTTGATGTGAAGCATTTTGAAGGTTGTATCAATACATGAGACTTACTTCTTTAGATGCTTCAGAATTTTTGAGGGATCAGGATGACTCAATATTCGAGCTCAACACACCATGAGGTGGTTTTTACTTTGTGAAATGCCATGTTACTACATCCATGTTAGAGGATATGTCAGTGGGAAGGTCTGAGTGTGAATTAGTTCATGTGAAAATAAGAGAGGGAGGAGGGGCTTTTTGTTGCTTGTTTGTGAAGGGAAAAAAACAGGTTCATATTGACAGGAATTGGTTTCTTCCTCTGTTCACCACCCACTTTTTTCTCCCCAGGTGATCCAACTGAAAGGGGAACTTGGAAGATCCAGAATCTTTAGCACAACAGAAAGCTGGACAAGCCAGGAAGAGTTTGAAGACAAGAAGATTTTTCATTTTCTGTGAGTTTTTTTCTGTCTGTCTTTTTACCTGTTGGAATATGTTTTTTATTTTTTTATTTTAAGGCTTCTCTGAAAACATGATGAATTACATTAAGTTATTCAGATAGATTTTATGATAAAGATATTGCTACTTGTTGCGCAAACTGCCAACTCAAAGTGATGGCAGATCTTTTAAACCATAGACTGTGAAAGATTAAAACAGTCGGTCGGAATGGTCTATTTCTCTAATACGACATCAACCTTCAAGCATAAGATTTGATAAAAATCCTATGCTTTTGCTTTTATATCAGTGCAATCAGATTTATACAGTAAAATAAAACAAGAATACTTAAATTCTTTCAGATTTTTATCTCTTTAAATAAATTCAAATAATACAGCCGTCTGTCTGGTTGGTACAACTTTTTCAATCATTTGTTAAAGTAAAATAAAAGTAAAAAATGTGTAAGGGCAGGACTCCATATTGCCAATTTGGCTGAATTAACCTTTCAAAATAAGAGTCTATGGTAAAACTCTGCTGTTTATTAAGTTAAAGAAAAAATTGCTTGAAAATCAATGTTATTTAGATCCATTTTGAACTAAAATTAACAATTTTGCACAGGTGATATCATGACTGCGATAACGTTTTCAGAACCTGATAAGTAGCATATTAAAGGTGGCTGATAAATACTCTGGAGATGGCAAATTGTGATGATTAAAAGGCAGATAAGAGATTTAGCGAGGCCTTCCCCTAGACAGGGTAGATGCAGCAAATTAGGCTAGAGTTAGGCTCCATGGTATGTCTATTTTGTTTTGTTTTTGGTGTTTTTTGACCAAATTCTTTATCAAAACTCTCTTTTTCAGCGTGTCCATCACTTTTTCCACATTGAAACGTGTCATTTGAGACCAGATCTGCTCTCATTTTTTAACTGTCCAACATTTTTGCATTAAAAGGAGAACTTGCATAACCCCCCCTCAAGATATCCATTTCAGCTCCTGTCTTTGTCATGCCTGTTTATTGTCTTTTAGGGTGTGCCCAAACTGTCCATTCATTTTCTTTTCCTATTTCTATCCCTCTTTGTAAAGGTCTAGTTCCTTTTGGACTCCTTTTCTCCTACCATGAAAACTACTGCTCCAGTTGGAAGAGGCATCGACCCCAGCCTGCCGACCTGTGCTGAGATCAACTGTAACAGCCATGGGCAGTGTGTGGACCCCCCAGGGGGGGGCGCTAAAATAGTTTGTGATTGTCATCTGGGCTATGATGGGGAATTCTGCGAGAAAACAGTGAACGGGGAGCTGAGCGTGCCGCTGACCGTGAGCATAATTGCCGTTATCCTTGGGCTGTTGATCGTTGCTTTCATCGTCGCTAAGCTGCGGCAGAGACAGAAGAAGAACAGGAGGTAATTTGAGAAACTTTATGATGTAACTGAATGAATAAATCTGGGTTTTAGAATAGCTTTGATTATTTTTTAACCTAATTATAAGAAATATTCATTGATGTTTGTTTTCTAATACTTTTTTGTGTTTTTTTATTTTATTTATTACATTATTGTTGAAATTTCCCATCTAACCCTTTAATTGACATTTCATATTATTTTCACAGCTTTTGTGGATAAATATTTAGCTTTTTCAGTAGAGCTGATTCCTGTAGTCTACCCTTGTATGTTATTTATAGTTTTGCAATCAGAGGAACTTTTTAGCTTCATGTTTCATATCTAAGAAACGCCCCTCATGTTTTTTTTATAATGGGTATGTGTTTCCATCTAGTCAGTACAACATCATATTAACCAGACCCAACGGACTCCTTTCCTGGCTTGACCCTATACACCGAGCTCCCCAACCAAAGTGGACCTCTGCTCTCCAGCCTGGACCCACAGAAGATGGTTTTATTCAACAAGGACCAAAAAACTGTTTATCGAGCCTGCTCAAAAATGATGACTCAAAGACACCTTGTGAACCGCGCAGTCTGCTTATGGACGGATAAAATTGCTGGCAGAGCACCCCAGTGGAGGACTTTATATAAGCCTCCAATTAAAAAAAGAACTGGTGATCTCCAATGGAGGATTCTACATGGCGCCATCGCCACAAACTCGTTTTTATCCGTCATCTATCATGGTGTTTTAAACGAATGTCCCTTCTGCAGTCTGTCTGAAAATGTTTTTCATGTTTTTATGGATTGCGTCAGACTAAAGACAATTTTTAGCCTTTTAGCAAATGTTTTTAGTCTTTTTAGCTCCGTTTTTACAACTTCTCTATTTATTGGAGGAGTGTGTCAAAACAAGGGCAACAAGACAAAGGCCAGACTTTTGAACTTTTTAATCAGTGAAGCTAAACTGGCTATTTATTTGTCCCGTAGAGACAGACTGCAGGAGAGACCTCACCTTGACGCCGTGGCTCTGTGGAAGTGCAACCTTAAAGCCAGGATCAGGCTGGAGTTTCACTTCCACAGAGCCTCACAGAACATTGAGGATTTTATTCAGTTGTGGGGTTTTAAAAACATTTTATGTACTGTGTCAGATGATGGAGAACTGCATTTTAACAAGCTCCTCATTTGATGATTTTTAACTGATACTTGTTTTACTATAATAATGATTTTTAACTGACACTTGTTTTACGTCAATTGTATATATGTTTGAATTGTGTAAATAAAGTGATGTTAAAAGTCATATTAGTGGGAAAAGAGAATGGATTCAGTCTCACAATGTTGTTTTTTTCTGCTTTGTCAACAGAAAGCAGCTGGCAGCACAACATGGCTACAACATATCAGTTTAATGTCGATGAATATCAAATATAAGGTAAGCATGTTAATCATGATGTTTGCCAGGATGTATGTTTTCATTTTGTATGAATGATCATTAGTAAGATAAATTATCCAAAATCAAATGGGTCTTGCATTGTACAAAGGTGCCATGAGATATTAAACATACTTTCATGTGTCACCAGAATGTATTGAAACAAACTAAAATTATAAACTGCTAATTTTTCCAAATGTAAATCAAAAAATAAATTAATTTTCTTCAGTTTTGCTTGGAGAGTTAACCCCTAAATTGTCATATTCAAGCTAAAAAACTCACAAAAATAAATATATAATTGAACTGAAATATGAACTGGTGAAATAGTAGCCTACTAGAAAGTTGATGAAAACAAATCTAAAATCCATTCATCCATCTATTTTCCATCAAGCTTATCGCAGCTGGGGTCACGAGGAGAGCTGGTGCCTATCTCCAGCTGTCAATGGATGAGAGGCAGGGTAAACCCTGGAAAGGTCACACAGAGATAAACAGGACAAATAACCATTCACAAACACACGCACACCTAAGGAGAATTTAGAGAAGCCAATAAACCTAACAGTCAGGTTTTTGGACTGTGGGAGGAAGCCGGAGTACCCGGAGAGAACCCACACATGCACAGGGAGAGCATCCAAACCCCTTCCCGGGCCATGAATCGAACCCAGAACCTTCTTGCTGCAAGGGAGGAGCACTACCCAATGTACAACCCCAAATCTAAAATCTTACATTTTAAATCATAAAGAAAAATAATATTTTGAAAGAAAACAAAGTGTTTTTCTTAATTGTCAGAAAAGAAAATACGACAAAATGGGGCTACAAAATAAAATAAAAAAGCCAAATAAATAGTGAAAGCCTTACAAATTGTTAATAAAAACATAAATGTGAAAAAATAAACGACAAACACCACCACACATACCAAATTTTGTGAAACAAACTTAGATAGCTACACTCTATAATAGAAATGAAGCTTCAACTTAAATTAATTGATTCAATTGCTAGCAAGTCATTAAATTCAGTTTTTCCCTGCTTAATTTATTATTTTTATAAGTTTATAAATTAAGTTGGAAAAACCTACTTTAGTAGCCAATTGAAGCAGTTTAAGTTGGAGCAGCATTTTCTTTTTAGATTGTACTAAATAGATTTTATCAATCATTTCAATTAAGTTATTACTGCATCTCTGTTGGATGCTCCAGATTTTTACTCATCAAAATATTCCATCATAGTCAACCATTGCAGTAACTTTATCAGAGCTGAACCATTCAGTAATTTCCCTTTTACTGTAACTGTCCCTTTTTCTTATCGCATATGTTTCTACATTTGTAATTTAATCTGGATCCTGGTTTGTTTGTTTTTTCAGCTCTTAACCATTATACTTATTCATTGAAAACATATTAATCTAATATATCTTGTTCTTATCCAGGTAAACATCTTGGATCATTCCACCCTATGCTCCTGGCTGTTTGAGTATTTCCATTGCAAAAGCAAAACTAATCTACTCTTTTATACATGATTATATGAGAGACACAATTAATTTACTGCAGCACCTTTAACCTTGCACCCGTTGCTATATCCAGCTGACTGTCTCCACACAGCCTGCCCTCAGCAGAACAAATGGAACTATTCATACTAATGAAGCTGTTTTGAAGTCTGCATCCAAGCATGGCCCTGTAACAGTCTTGCCATACAAAAGAACATTATCGTTCTCATTTCATCTTTTTCTTTCATCTAAAAAACTTCCGCACAATAATGAAAAGGTTTGCCCACTTTTTATGAGGAAGCAGGAGGACACACCTGAGGTATTGCTATCAAGAGTTTGCACTATGTAGTTATCATAATTTTGTGTCTACTAGCCTGTTTTTATGATGTTTAATCTAAATAAGGAATAATGTATTAATGTATTAATGTAAAAATTATATTATTAAATTATGTGGCTTACGCAAAGTATTTTATTCTATGCAACTATATTTTACGCGCTTTTTTAGTGGTAGAAAACTCTCTGGATAAGCCGTCCCCCCTGTGATGCTGTCATTATTCTATATCAGTTTAAGCATGAGTCCAAAGTGACAGTGTTTGGTCAGAAATCAGTCCATGGAAAGTTATCAACTTATTCAAACTTAATTAAGCCTGAGGGGTTTTTATTTGTGCAAATGTTATTTTTATTTTTTTTGCACAATTGACTGACATTGTTATAACAAGTAATACTCATATCCCCCCAACCCTCATATAGCTAGACTGTATGGCTGTGTCAACCGATATGTTATATATTTCTTATCTGATTCAAAATTCATTACTTATCCAGCATAAAGTCACAACTTTGGATTCTCCACGGTAAAATCGTTTGCTGCTGCATGAAAAGTTTATTTATTATTCATAAAATTTTTATTGAACCTTTCGCAATGTTTGAAGATGGAAAATATCCAACTCTGAGCCATCTACTTATGGGAGGTATTCTCAGAAGAGAACCTTAATTTCTTCAAACTGAGGTCCCTCAGAATGATGTCTATTGTTTGTAAGCTACTGGCTGCTCACAACATCTCTGCAGAACCCCTTTGCTAAAGATCCAGACTAGACCTTTTAACCAGTTATATAATTTAAAGATTGCACCTTCAGTTAAATAAATGGTGAGTGGATGTGTAAAAAAAAACAAAACAAAAAAAACAGTGGCTTATATTTTACTATTAGCTTTTTTGAATATAAATGAAATCCGAATTTCATGAATATTGCTGACTTATTGCGGACGTGTAAGTTCTAACAGATCTGCATGACTTGTCATGAAACAAAGCTATTGGTCACATTTACTGAGCAGAATATTAACAGTCGGATCAATCATGTCTTTGTTTATATGTATTTAATTTCTTCCTTTTTTATCTTTTTATCCTAATCTCATTGTGTAGCTTGAAATGTTCATGTAACCACCGCTGCTGACCATATGTCACCCTGTCATTTCTTTATTGGAACTTTGTTTCAAAGTTATTTTTTTATTGTCATCCATGTATGAATCATTGAATAAACCATTAAATTGCTTTTTTATGTAGTAATTTCATGGATTTCTTTAACAGAACAGCTGTTTTTATCCTCTGATTAAAAGTGGGTTTACTCTTTTTATCCAATATACTGTATGAATTCTGACATGTTAGTTTAATTTACATAATTTAATATACATATGTTGATACAAATACGGCTAAAAAACGAATGTATACATGTGATTTTGGAAGATGACACTGTATAAAAATAAATCCTAAAGGCATACATGAATAGAATATTTGAAAAGAAAAAAAATTTAATGATTGCAAAGATGAGAAAATATTTTGTGGTGTGGTTAGAAAAAGTAAAACATGTTCAAATGTCTCAGTAATATAACAGCTTTTCAAATAAAATAAAGATGTTGGGTGAAGTTTGATGACTTGAGGCTGCATGTCTGCTCTAGGATCCCGATAATGAATTATGCTTGGTTTTAAGTCTTTGAGTTATCGCTACAAAAAAGACAAAAAGTAGAAGAAATCTATAAAGAATATATATTTTTTTTAAACATTACAAATATCTGGCACTAACATGAAATAACTTTGCAGAATGAGAGTGTTAGCAGCATTAACAGGCATGTTGGGAACACCCTGAACAATTTCAGATGTTAGATGCCGCCTGCTTGCCTGATCTTATCAAACTCGACTTTCAGCTTGATTTGACAGATATGGCTCACTACTTAGGTTGTTATTCATTAAAGGGAGTTACGAGTACTCAAAAAAAAAAAAAACAGTTGTTTATCTTTGGTGTTTGAGCCTCTTGTTGCTACTCAATCCACTTCCTTTGTATTTGTTCTTCCACACTTTACTCAGCGTGGTTTCTGTTAAGTTTGTTTGTCTTCTCCTTGTCACTAGTTCTTCTGGCATGGAAAGCTCTATCTAGTTACAGCTTGGAGGCATTCAAATCTGCTGGAACATGCAATGAAGCCTGAATGGGTCATCAAGGTGAATATCTGGTTTCTGAACGGGATTCTAGCTCAAACAAGGAATCCTGCAGCCAAACAGTAAACGTTAACTGGGTCATTGATCATAACTGTGTTAGTCATTACCATTAAGTTGGAGTTTCTTGACTGGATAGAAGATTATAAAATTTTAAAAGATTATGCAATTTTGAATCCAGAATGTCGAGGACAAATTTAAAGGTGCTTCATCATGTGTTTTTATTATGAAATAATACCTGTAGAATATGCAGGTGAAGATTCTCAGTCATCCAGGTCACAGTCATTCCAAAAAAGTAAAATAACAATCCACTGGACTTTTTTCACCAAGTTTGAAGACATTTCGCTTCCCATCCTGGAAGTTTTTTTTTTGTTTTTTTTTTTATTGAAAAAGCTTCCTGGATAGGACTTCTTCAAACTTGAAACAAAGGCCAGTGGATTGTTTTTTACTTTTTTGTAATACTGTTAGAACTACATGAGTATTCATTTGTTATGGAATGCAGTTTTTCTCCATCTCCTAATAAAAACACTCCTCTCTGAGTGAGGGGGGCCTACTTAGGAAGATACTATTCAACCGTTTATTTTTAGGTCAGGGAGGGGCTGCTGCTCAGACAGCAAAATACCCTTTTGTGCATGATTAAAAAGAAGAAATTGCATTACTAACATAGTTAAAAGCTCAAAAAGTCACAATTTCCTCATATAAGCCATTTAATATTGTCTGTTTCTGTTTCTTTTTTGAAGAACGTCACAAACTATACTGTGGTTGCAGGCATGTGCAGTTGGTGACAAAATAATTTGTTCCTACAGTAGTCTCCAGCAGGCCTTACACTATCCTGCTTTAAAGCCTAACTTTTGCTCAGCAACGATTTCCAGAGTAACAACACTTCTCATGGAAGGAATAAACCAATTCTTGGAATGGCGACAGCTGCTAAGAGGAGCTGCCTGTGAACACAGATTAATAAAACAGCAGAGCTGTTCTGAAGTTAAGTGAAATCTTAAAAAGCTGGGCATATAATCCATTTTCTTACCTAAAATTGAAAAGGTTATTTTAGATTACAACAACTTTAAGATCACATTTTGTCACTGTCCACCAATGCTACCCTAACTTGACTAATCCACTTTATGGAACAGGATTAGCCATGAAGGGAACACCGGTCCCATCCATCGAAACAAAGAAAAGAAGGATGCGTCTAATAGCCACATTTGAAGGGGCTTTCTAAATTGGAGAGCCTTCGTTATATGAAGGTAATTCAATCACCACTCAAATTCAACCTTGGAAGGAGGCTTCCCCTTCATTTGGATACACTCCTTGTTTTCATTCCTGTAAAGTTGATGCTGAGGCAAAGAACAGAAGGGTTTTACAAATTCCATCCATCCATCCATTTTCTGACACGTTTAATACCAAGCGGGGTTGCGAGGGGTTCTGGTCCCTATCTCCAGCTGTCAATGGGTGAGAGGCGGAGCACACCCTGGACAGGTTGCCAGTCCATCGCAGGGCAATACAGAGACAAACAACCATTAACGCACACACTCACACCTAAGGAGAATTTAGAGAAGCCAATTAACCTAACAGTCATGTTTTCGGACTGTGGGAGAAAGCCGGAATACTCGGAGAGAACCCTCGCATGCTCAGGGAGAACATGCAAACTCCATGCAGAAAGACTCCAGGCCGGGAATCTTACCCGGAACCTTCTTGCTGCTGGGCAGCAGTGCCACCCACTGCGTCACTGAGCATATCAAAATTGTAGGTTTGATATGAAGTTTCATATAAAAATAAATATGCTTAATCATATTAGATTATACATGGAGTAAAATGAAAATGCCTTTTGATTCAGTTCAAGTTTATGATCTATGATTGTAGCTTGATTTCTGGAAGAACCAGGAACTTTCAGTCTGAGCAAGGTCGACTGCATCTTGCACAGATACTCCACTACACTGCTGGATGTTTCATTGTGGCTTGTAAATTGAAACGGGTCTTTCTTTTTTGTAATCCAGCTGCTATCGCTCTTTCACATTCTCTTCATGCAAATCTTCTCCTCTCTACCAAATAATGCAAATCCAGTCCTGCTCTCTGTGGTAAAGCGACAGTAGCAGCCACCACACTGGGCCTCTGTGTCATGAAAACCAGAATGTTTTAACTGTTGGTTTGGAAAATGTGGAAAAAGCTTAAAGATCAATTTTAACATATTTTTCTTTTTTAAAACATCACTGGAATGAAAAAGAGTGCCTAGGGAGACAAAGATGTCTGCCGCCTACCACATGGACTTGTTACGACTCGACCTCGGATAACCAGAAGGCAAAAATTTCTTTGTTAGTTTGCTCATCCGGAAAAAGGAAATTTTAACCAAGGAAATTTTTTTTTTTTCACTATTGCATTAATATTTTTGCTCATTTGTAGATATCTTCAATCATTCCAATGCTTTTAATGCTGCAAAATGTAATAAAATGATTTAGGATTTCCTTTTATGTTCAGAATTGAAAATACTAACCAAAAACCACAAACGCGTTACTATTTTTTGAAAATCGGACAAATATTGAGATGTGTTTATATAAAAAAAAAATCTTCCAAGTGTCCTTCTTCTGCAGTCTGAACGTTAACCCAAAGTTGATCAATTATAGAGTGATCTAAAAGTTTTCAAGGTGTTCTAAGACATCAAACTGTTTCTTATATGAACTGTAGATCATTTTATAACTGTGCAACATGTAGAGAAATAGTTCAAATATTATGTATTTATGCAGAGCATTTATTAGTAGTCAGCATCTAATCTGCAGTATAAAATGGTCTAAGTCATCATATTTAAATTAAATGAGTTTTATAAAATGTAAGACAAATGAATGAAAAGCATTGAAATGCTTTTTTCATTTTAAGAATGTGGCTGCATTATTTGACTCACAAATGAAATTAGCAATCAATCATTTGCATTTCTGGAAATGCTTTTTCATTTTCAAATTTTAGATTTCAAATTGAATTTTGGCATGTATTTGCTGGGGTACATTTTGTAAAATAAATCTCAAATGTCTTTTTCTTTTTCATTCTAATTAAGTAAAAGGATGAGCGACTATTGATTACTAATTTCATTTATGAGTCAAACAATGAGGCCACATTCTTAAAATGAAAAAGCATTCCTCACAAATGCTTTTTCATTTGAAATTTGGTAACGAGTTGCTTCCATATCTTTTTGTCTTAAAATCAAGTTTAGATGTGTGGAAGTGGGATCATCCACACCTCTGCCTGTGCTGTGAGGAAACTAAAGTAACATTTAGCTTTGGAACAGAAAAGTTGCTGGATAATGTTTTCATAGTTGCTCATAACTACCAATGTAAGAACAATAGATGAGACATCATTCAGGGAATCAGATGCATTGGTTTTGGATTAGGAGCAACCAAAACGTACTTACAGGGCTGAGAAAAGAAAATCAGGATGGAAAGTGCAATTCTTCAAATCATGTCCTCCAATACCCTAAATGCCAGGACTTTTCCTTCCTTTTATTTCTTTGAAATAGTTTAGATGTGGTGCTATTAGTGTGCTTAAAAGTATGTGAGGGCTTCAAACAAGAAATCTCATTTGTAAAACCCAAAACATGAAAGCGATTTTAAAAACCGTTGAGATAATTGCTCAGAATAAAATCCGATTGACCACTAAAAGAAATCTAATTTTTGTCAGCTGACATCCTGGTCTTGACTTCCTCCCATGCCGGTTAATAGTTGTTGGTTAGAAACTGCTTCTACTTCTTCCTTTACCTGCTTCCTATGTATTATATAATATATATCTTTCCATGTCACGCTTATGAAAGTTGAAATCGCAGCAGGTAACTATATTCCTCATAGATTTTCTAATCCAGGGTTTTTGTTAAAAAATGTTTTTAAAGGAATAACTAATTCAGCTCAGAAAATAGCCGTGTGCGGCCATGCAAGACGACAAGCAACCAAACTTGGTTACCTGAGAAATTCACCTTATGGTTACCCGTAAGACTGTCGCTGTGTCAATATTTGTATTTAAAGAGGTAGGTGCACTTGATGATTTAAAACTTTATTCAAATGTTGGTTTCATCATAAATAAAGCTCTTCTATGAATACTTTGTTGTTGTTCTTGTTGTTTATTATGTAGTTTATTGTTGGAGATTTCTATTTGAAGATGCAAAGTCGTTCTTGGCGAGCTTTCAAGTAGGAACCTTGCTGCAAACAGTGGACTTTAAATGTTAAGGTGAGTTATTTAACACCATGTGAAAGACTTGCAGCAAGTTACATAAAGAGTGCTGATTATAGATCTGCTTCTAAGCTGCTTCATATTCAAACTTTTCAAAACATACAGATTTCCATCATTTTAAATATACTTTTATGGTTATCAAAGTAAATTATCAGTCACATTTCCACTGAAAACGTGAGTATATTTGTCATGTTGAGAAAATAAATCCTGGGGATCTGGGTGCTATCTATTTTATCTGGTTGGCAAGGCAGCATTATGACATTTGATCAAATGATGGAGGGGAACAGCACTACACCTTCAGTCCAGCTGGTGGCGGTAGCAGGATAGCATAACTTTTTTTTCCCCCTGCTGAATAATTGAAGACAACCAGCCTTACAGTTGTAGAGTTTATTGAGTCCTTTAAATATTACGTTTTCTGATTACATAACTAATAATCATAAAATTATTACTCAGCTGTCATGATTGTATGACATTCTTTTTTAACTACATGATTCATTTACAAGAACTACTAAGTGCTGTTTATAATCCTTATTTTTCTTGGGTCATTATAATATTGTAAACTCATGTTCACAAACAGAAAATATTTTAATATAAATAAGATTAGAAAAATAAAGAGAGAATACCAAAGAGCTGGAATACTGCAATCAAACCGTGATCTATGCTCCTGCAGAGCTGTCAGCATAAGCCTATTAAAAAAATTAAACAATGTTAAAGAGCTCACAATCCACTAAGTTATATATATAAAAAAAAGGCTGTCCAATATACCTTTAAGTAAAAATGAGGGATCTCTCTTTGATCATTAGAACTTCATAAATATATTTTATTTTTACTGGACTTTGGCCAGACAGTTTATTATGAACACTTAGCTAAAATGCTAAAACCTTCTGGGGAAAAAAAAAACATTTTATATTCTGTTACTTAGCAGCCAAATTGGGCTTTCAGCAGAGCTTTGCTGATCTGAAAACTGAATGCACATTTTAAGGTAGGCTAATAATCTGGTTGAAATTAATTCTCTGACTAAGTTTTAAGGTCTACTTTCCAGTTTAAAAGATATCCTAAAATAAATTTCTGGGTCAAAATGATGGCAAAAACAGAAATACGGACGGACGGACAGATGAACAGACTAATACCGACAGAGGACATCCTGGACCTGCATTTTAGTGTCTTATGTTTGGTTTAACACATAACAACCTGAACTGCAAGTGGACTTTTTTTTTTAATTCAGTTAAACTGTAAACACCTTTCTGTTATTAAAAAAGCTTTTTTCCATTAAAAATGTAGATTTTTTACAGAAACTTTGTTTTATTCAGATTTTTGAGAGCTAATATCTTTCTTTTCTTAGCCTACAAGCATTTTATACTCTGTTTATTCCACATCCTGCAAGAAACACTTTGGCATCACACTTGCAATATTATTTTTGCACCACTAACGCAGCGGAAGCTTTTATAATCCTTCGAAATATGACAAAACTCTATGTTGTACTGCATTTTGCACCATATTTATTTTCCACTCCACTAAACCTTTCCATATAAAAGTCACACATTACTCACACTTTCCTCATCACACTGTCATTGCAGTATACAAACATTAATTAGTATACTGCAATGACAGTATACTGCAATGACACATTTACAGTTTTTTTTAACTGTAAATGTTTTTTTGTTTTTTTTGGTCTTCCAGTTTCACCAGCTTTAGGTCAATATACAATAACTTAGACAGGTGACTGGTGTGTTTATTTTCAAAGTAAACATCAAATTAATTCAAGCGTTCAAAGAATTGAAGAAAACTTAAAGAATTTAGAGTATTTTTAGATTTTCGTTTCGTTTTTATCCAAGGTTGAACCAGACTTTTCTCAGGCCCCATTTAAGCTCCACCCCTTAAACTATCATTTACATAAAGGAAAATTGTATGTTTTTAGTTATTACATTTTAAACAAAACAACATATCTGAACTTATTTTACTGGTGTTAGAAGTTTAAAATGTTAAGTCTGCTTTTGAATAATCTTAAATTGTTTAAGGTTTATTAAAAAGTAGAGTTAAACAGATGGATTTTTAGCTAGTACCTTTCTTATATATACGATTTTTTTCCGTAATGGAAGTACTGTCAATTTAAGGAGAGACTATGGCTGTCAAATCTGTTTGTAGTTTGACCCACATGTGAGAGGATTTTAGAAATATTTGACTTTAACCTGGATTTAACTAAACACAGAACAGTTCTTTTTTTCAAAGGCCAGTTAGCAAACCCTAATCCACATTAAACTGACCATAAACTAAAAGATCAAGCTAATGCTGGGGATTGCCAGGCTACTATGTTATATTGGTTTTGTTTTTTGACCCACAGGCAGAATCACACAGAGAACCAGTGAATTTTAACATTTTATTTTTTAAAAAGGCAACAAGAATCTGGAAGCAGAGAACTGCAGGAGGTCAACTGGACTTTTTGGTTGGTCCAAGGTGAGAAAGCTGACTGATCAGGAAGGAGTTGGTTGATGACAACTGATAAATGTCCTTATTTGAGACATGAATCGGAGGTAGCCTGGATCTGTAGGGGTTTGATTATGTGGGCTTTGCAGACTGACCCCAAAATGTAAGGAAGATCCGAGATTGTTGGTGGAGAGCAGGCAGGTAGGTGATTAAGACTGAGGAGACTAATTGAGGTTCACTGGTTCTCTAGAGCAGGCATCCCCAACCTCCTCGAGGCCCGCTGTCCTGCAGGTTTTAGAGGTTTCCCTGCTCCAGCACAACTGATTTTAATTGAAAGCTGATTAACAGGCTTTTGGTCTACTGCAATCATTATAACCAGCTGTGCTGAAGCAGAGAAACCTCTAAAACCTGCAGGACAGCGGGCCTTGAGGACCGAGTTTGGGGATGCCTGTACTAGAACAATAGCAGAGTCCAAATTAAGAGATTCACAACAGACAAATTTCAAAATGAAGGCTGTTCCTAATTTAGGTTTTTGGCTGAATTACGATCAGGGGTAACCATCCAGCGATAAGAGATGATCCTACATATATGCCAGTCATCTTGATAGAAAAGCATTCTCAGGTGTGCAGCAACACCTGTCAGCCCAGCCACCAGCAAAGATCCTGTCTATACCAGGAAGATCACACCTACCAGAAAAACAGCAAAACCCCAGAGACCTTAACATTGGTGTTTCTAAAAATGCTTTAGGCTGTCCTTTAAATAACAAGTCCTGCAGGGAGAACCTCATTTCATTTTTTTTTCTTTGTGTGTGTTGGACAGTGTAAAAACAAAAGACTCAAGAACCTCACCTTCCATTTGTTTGGACAGAGAAAGCAATGTTGTTGTACAGGATGCACAAAGAGCCCAGCCTCTCAGACAGGTCAGACTGCATTGTTTGGGAGGAGAAACCAGTAAGAAAAGAAGAATATAACATGCAACTTGAATAAAATGCTTTCTGTATGTGTGCAGAAGGACAAATCAGAGATATCTTATTAGATACAAGAACTTTTTTTCTCATTTCATCTCCTTCTCCCTCAACAACAAAAGCCTGACCCAGCAATAATTTAACTCTGTATCCTATTTCCAAGAATTGCAAACCAATTCTCAGAAAAACAAAAGAAAGGGCATCTCAGTGTGGAACCAGAGTGCATATTTAATAAAAAGAACAAAAGGAAAAACAATAATCACTTGGGGACGCTTTTTTTTTAAAGAGATTGCCTTTCATATATCATAAAGTGCATATAAACATTGTATTTACATAAAACCGAAATAAAAAAAATCTAAAGTACCTTAAATGTACAGATGATGAGTATTTACATAGAATTATAGGCAGCATGATTCACCTCATCATTTTTCCTTATACAAATATTTTCCTTATAATCTAGTCTTTAATATCACGCGTTGATCTCTTACCAGGCATTTTATAGTTCTCCAAATACAACATAATTTGTATGTTTTATACTGGATGCTTTTATCTAAAAACTACAACATTTTTCACATCATGTCCCCAATCTTTTCAGTTTTTTTAACAAAGTTTTGTCCACCACTCCTTTTTTCTTCTGCAAATCGCCCTCATAGATCAGCATCGTATGGTGTCCCGTTGAAGGACGGGTTGCTGACCCCTGAACGCGCCGCGGGGGTCTTGGCCCTGGGGAAGGACACATCATCATCCAGAGTGTCCCTGTAGGAGGACGGGACGCTGTCGGCGGCGCTGCTCCTGCTGCGGCTCAGGCTCGGCACATCCACGCGTCTCGGTTCCCTTTTAGGTTGGCTCCTGGGGCCCAGGACCTCCTCAATCGGCCTCTCTCCGCGGTTCTTCCCTCCGCAGCAGCGGCAGCAGCCGATGGTCATCACGAAGCCCCCCAGGACCTCAAATATCCCCCCGATGAAGCCCAGCACCAGGCAGTAACCTGCGCGCACGCCCAGCAGCGGGGTCTCCGTTGTGATCTCGTTGATGATGTGGGTGTACCACGAGACTGCGATGAGGGTCAGGACGCCCGAGATGAAGATGAGAAAACCTGCGCACGTGGAAACCGCCCAGTTCGGCGGGCGGTCTGTCCAGCAGCGCACGCCTGGGATGGCCACAGCGATCCCTATCAGAGTCACAATCAGGGAGCCCAGCATCAGGCCCTTAGAAATCTCTATGATGTCGTTCCCGAAGTAAGTGGTGTCCTGTTGATCACACCGCTGCCTTTCAGTAGCCGTGGCGGCGATGCAGATGTCAAAGATCCCCTGTTCAATGACGCGGTCAGGTGGGAGGTTTGGGAAATCCTGCAGGGTTCTCCAGTTTGGGGCGACAGTGGTGACCAGGTTGAGGACCCATCCGCAGGGGGCCATCACCATGCCGAAGATGAGGATCCCCGGGGTGCGCATGGAGGTGCGGACCCATTCTGTGTCTCTTCTTCTGAAGGTCGACTTAAAATCCGGCATTGTGGTGCTTTATCGTTCTTAATCCCTGGTTTCCCTGAGACGAACAGGAGCTACTGACTTTGACAGCTATAAGCGACGCTGCTAAAAACAAGTCCGACTGAAACCTGGCAGGATGGGCGGACACTTCCCTCCAAACCGGACAGGTGCGCTGCGCTGCAGACGGGCGGGGACATTTTCCTCCTCCTCACCTGAAGGGTGACAGAGGGCAGTTTCGATGAGCCTTTTTCTATTTCCCATGAGTCTATCTGCTAAAGAACACGTCTTGTTTACTTGCTTAATTTAATTGTTCAAGATTTCTTACTTACCAACCCTAAATGAAGAGACGCTCATTCATTTAAAATGTACATGTTGCAGTGCCAAAAACAACAATAAGAGAAAAGTACATTTTATGTTATTCTCATATATTTGGAATCAGATGTTGGCATAGTACATTAAATTTAATCCACACATTTATTAGAAACAAAGTCCAGAAATTAATAATGTTGATAAAGTCAAATGAGGGAATAAGGTTTGACCACATGAAGAATAAAATATTTAAAAAGTGATCAGTTTTTGACAGCAATCTTCTTAAATTTGATAATTTATATTAACCCTTCTTAGGGCACTCAGTGAAATACTAAAAATTAAAATTTCAAGCCAAATTGGAATCCAAAACAATACCTTATTACCTTTGTAACATTAAAAAAAATATGGATATTTTAATGGCAAAAAAAAATGTCAATGTAATAACAAGAAGCGCCAACTTGCCCGAATATATTAACAAATATAACAAAAGTGCTTCTAGTGAAAGAAACACATTTTTTGGGGGGTACAACATAACCTTAGAGGCATTAATGCTGATACTGGCACTTACATTTTTTAGTTTATAAACTTCAATATAATTGTTAACTAGGCTGATGAACTTTTTAACTTTTCAATTAGTCTTTCACATTTTTTTCTTGAGTTAACTTTTTTTCCAACTTAATTTACGGTAGGTAATATATCATTCAAGGGCTCATCTAATTGGTCAAATGCCAAAGTAAGATGTACAGCCATGTATTAGTATCTTTGCTGAATGGCTGGATGTAGAGCTTGTGCTTCTAGACCTCCCAGAGTGACGGAAGGGGGGTGAGGACTCCATTTGTAAGGGGGATGTAAGGGATCAAAAATGGTATTGGTAACTCAGGATTAACCGGATTGGTAGTAATTGGTGGCCTTTATGGAGCTAAACGAGTAGTGGAAAAAGCAAAGGAGCTATCTGAGGAGCCTGAAAAAAATAATGCAACCATTTTTTGCATTTTACTTATTTAGTTACTTAAACAGAATTGTTTTTATGTCCTACCCTGCTAACATGAAACAACTATGTTAACGTAAGTAAAGATGATTAAATACCAAAACAGGTTGCTTTTTTTTTCAGTGTGCTGCCAGTCAGTTAGAGATGGATTGATAAAAGTTTCAGGCAGCATTCTTCAGCGAAAACCTGCAGTTTCTCCTTTCTAGACATCCAAGTTCTTCTATGTTCTTGATTCCTTTTAAACAGAGGATTAAAAGTATTGGGCCAAGATTTGTTGAAAAGCCAATGGATGAGAAACTTTTGCAACAAATTAATTTCTCCATTAATGTTCACTCACTGCTGGAAAACATTTCAAAGTTTTTGTTCTCAAAAAAACTGTATTTAGTAACATTTAGTAAGGGTACTAGTAAGGGTGGTTTATAGGGTTCATAGGCGAGAACTCAGAGGGCTACATGGAAAAAAGCAAAAAGAAAAGAAAAAAAAAATCCAGACACATAGCTATGGCATGAAGCTAACAGGATAAAAAAAAATAATGACAAAATGATTGATTAGAAAATGAAAGGAAAGTTGGAATTCAAACATAGCTAATAATATTTATGACAGTCAAACGCCTCTCTAACCAAATGTTTTTGTTTCAGCTCCCTGTTTTCTGTGAGTTTCTTCCAGATTAGAGGACCGTAAGAACTAAATGCTGCTTCTCTGTTTTGGTTCTAATTCTGGGACCTAAGCGTTCTGCGTGGTTGATCCACTGACAGCAGGACTGTAATGTATTTTGGGACTAAACCATTAATCAGTGATCAGAAATAATAATTGTTTCATAACTTTTTTATGCATGGCTTCATTAATGAACTAACTTATATAGATTTCATTTTTTATTTGTGGATCATTAAGGTTCCTTAAATAAATCTGATAATGACTCCATGCCAGTCATCCCATTAGTGATATATTCAAAAATCTACCTATTATATAAGATTCAGAATTATACAACCTCTGATACGTTGCTTTATCTTTTTTTTGTAATTTGGGTGGGTGAGTCCAGGTTAAGTGATCCATCTATAGTCAATCTTTTCAAAACTTATCAGAGGGAATAAGAAATAGAAAACTCTATATAGGAGGAAGAAAATTATGAAGTAACGCCAAGATCCAAACATTTGTGGCACAACTTCATCAACTTTTTCATTTCTGAAATGTATTTTTTTATCTAAACACAACTTTTGCTGTGATCAGTAATGACTCTGATGAAGGCTGAAACCCATTGGTCTACTGATTAAGTTTCTCCAAAGTACTTCATTTGATGCTGTAGTTTTCATCTGACTAGATAAAACATTTTCCGTAATAAAGAATTCTGATTTTAGACAATATAGTTAAAAAGTTGGACTGCAACAAAGCGTTACAGTTTTCTAGCATTGAAAGCTTCAGCTGCAATATTTCTGAGAAGCAGAGTTCTGTTGGTTTAAAACTAACCGGTTTGGAAGCTTGTTTGGACTTAAAGATGACACTGTGCTGTTATGGAACTATTAATAGAAGGAATGCGGTTCTGCAGGATTCTCTTTAAATAACATAGATTAATTTGATTCCCACCACCTTTCTTCCTCTTTTGTTAAAGCCTGTTTTTGTGTTGATGCTGTTTTTAAAATAAAAAAAGTATTTCTGCCTTTTCTTTTTCTATTCAGATTTGTTTATAATAAAGCTACAAAGTCCAATCTCTATCATCTGGAGTACGGATTTGATGAGGAATGCCTGTTTAAAAATAAAACTAATAGTAGAGTATCTAGCATGCATTTGCATTCAGCCACCCAGAACCGACCATTTGTAGACTCATCCTTCATTATTGCGGTAAATCTATTCAGGTTATGTCCCTACCAGCTTTACACCTCTAGAAACTGATTTCTCTGTTCTAGTTTGTTTTGAAAAATAGCTCAAGCTCAAATTCATGCTGCCATATTTCCAAAATAAGAGCTGGAACTTTTATAATAATGCTTAGAATTAAACAGCTCCATTGTGGCTCTGGTTTGATGTTAAAATGTAAAAAATATTATTCTTAAAAAGCATCTGTGCAGGCGACTCTCAGTCGGTCTTTAATTGTCAAGGAAATAGATTCAGGTTGCGGGAAAAGACTCAGATTCTAACTCAAATTCATGCAACTTAACACAACGGCTAAAAGTTTTCATTTATGCTGCAAAATACTGATTTTAAGGTCAGCTTTTCTTAAGGAAGTTAAGCAGGTTGTGTGTGTTTTCGTTTAATGTGTGAGTAAGTCAGAATGAGCAGCTGAAAGAGGAATGATCGGTATGTCAACCAACCAGCCTGACTTCACACTGTGTTCCGTAAAAATTCAAAAAATATCCACTGGACTTGGTTTTCAAGATTTGAAGACGTTTCGCCACCTCTCCAGGAAGCTTTCTTCAAAGTCTTCAAATCTTGAAAACCAAGTCCAGTGGATATTTTTTGAATTTTTACGGAATGACTATGACCTGGATGACTGAGAACCTTCATCAGCATATTCACACTGTGTGTTTTTGTCTTTGCGATCAGCGTCTGACAACCTCTCATTGTCTCGTCCCCATTTACAAATCTGAATCTTTGTCACAGTGACTAAGAACCTTTCAAAAGCTGTCATCTTCTTCTTTCATAAATTCTAAAAACATAAAGCTCATAAAAATCCCCCTACTATCATCACTGCTGGGACTTACTGATGTATAAGCTTCTCTGAATCAATACATGACATATTTTAAAGGAAACTTAACAGATACTAAAAATTGAATATCTAAAATGAATAAATCCTCAATAAGTGTTTTTGTGTTTGTAAAAGCAGAGGATTTGGAGGTTTGCTGATCTGTGGAAGAGTGGTTGAGTTCCTCTTTAACTCCTAAAACTAATGAATTATTCTGAATTCAATCAAATATGTGACCTGATAGGTAAACATCAGAGGTGTCAAGTACAAAGTACAAATACTTTGTTACCTTACTTAAGTAGAAATTTTGGCTATCTATACTTCACTGGAGTCGTTATTTTTTTTTACTTTAACTCTCTCTTAAGTTTAACTTTTTACTTATGCGCCTCAATTTTATTTTTTATTTTTTGCAATTATCTATACTTTCTACTCCTTGCATTTTAAATATAGACTCATTAGTTTTGTTTCATTTAAGCTCGTTTTTTTTAATGGTCTGTTGGTATTTAAAAAAAAATAAAAACCATTAAAAACAATTTGTTTCATCCAAACAATTAATTTCTTCGTGTTCGGACTTGCCATATACCAAAAATAAATAGTTATTTAAGATGGTGCAAAGTTAAATTTGACACAACTAAGAAAATTAAGTTATCATCCAGAATTGTAGAAAAATGTTCCTTTAATATGCTAGTGAAGTAAAGCATCTGTCCTTAACATTTTTCCTGCATTACTTTTACTTTTATACTTAAAGTAATTTTAAAAATCACACTTTTACGTGAGTAAAAAGTGTTTTTAAACGATAGGATTTATACTTCTATTTGAGTAATAAACATGAATACTTTTGATACCTCTGGTAAAGCTGGCTAAAACTGGATTATCATTGAGAAAATAAAACTAGAACAGCCTATAGCAGAACGACAAAGACATAAACGGATGGAGGTGCAATCTCCCAATCAAGCTCCATAATGTAGACTGATTTAAACGCCATGTTCAACCTTTAAATTAGCCCTGATGCATTTTCTGTAAGTTTCAGTTGTCAAAATGGACCTTTCCTGACCTCACCTTAATAAGTAGTGACATTATGGAATTGGTTGTGTTTTATGAACTTCCGTTTCACCTTCACTGTATACACCGAACAAGCTGACAGATTTGCTGCTTTTCTTTTCAAGAGAAGGTTAGCGCTGGAAAGATATGTCAATCTAGTTATTTCCTGTAAGTGTCCCGGTCTCGTAAAACATTTACCTGTTTATAGTTTCGACTAAAACTGCTGATTCACATCATGTTTAGATGTCACTAAGACAAATAAAAAAAAAAAAGTTAGAACTGTAAATTTACAGTCATTTTTACTATTTTTCAAGGCTGCACTTTTAAAAAGAATTGAAATTGTCCAGTGAGCTGTTTCCAAACAAAATTTCTTTTTGTTTTACACTTGTGTAAACAAAATGAAACAAATAAAATCTGTCTAAAGTCTAAATTTAAATGTTGGATTTTTGTGTTTCGTTTACATAGCTTTTCACAAACCGATGATATTGATCAGGAAGTTGATTCATTTTTCTAAAACATTTATTCATCTCCCTTAATAATAAAGTAAGAGGAAACTGACAGCAGATATAGAAATAGGTGGAAAAATCTTTATATCCTCAAACAGCCCAAATTTGTAACCCCTTAATATATTTTAATGTTTTCATCCAAAAATCAATTCAAATTAAAAATGTAAAAAGGCCCGACAAAAAAAGCAAAGGTGGAGCCTTGGAGCGGGCAAACCCATTTGGGACCCGTTTTCCAGTGCATTTGGGTCCCATATAAGGTCCGGCAAAATATATATGTTTTGACTGATAGGTACCATATGGGCCCCATATTTATTGCCCAGATAGGTCCCATGTAAAGCTCAGGTAGATCCCATTTTACTAATAGCAGTTCTGAAATCTGATTAGATTCTTGAAATCTAATGTTTAGGTCAAAATAAAGACCTTCTTCATACTTATGGAGTTATTTTTTGTGCTCTTATTAAATATAAGAAAAAAAGAAGTCTGATAGGGGAAAGTAATTCAGAAAGTAAAATTGATATATTAGAGATGTTACTTGAGACCGAAGAAAAGGTTTTGAGAGAAAAAAAATATTTTCTCATAGAATAAATAAAGATAAATTGACATTTTAACGATTATTTCTAAAGGAGAAAAGCCCTCAGAAAATATATATTTTTACTCTTAAATTTTTTTATTTTTTTTGTGTGCAATCAGAATACAAACATTTTGTCACAAAAACAGACTTCTATCAACAACTTGTTTCCCCTCTTTTTCCCAAAACTCCTTGCTCTTTTGTGAAATTTTCTCTCAATTAGAAAAAAATGGGTCATGGGCGTGAGAGAGAAATGAAATTCTGAAAGAAAATATTTTCACCCTGATTGCAAAAAACAAGCAAACAAACAAACAAAAAAAATTCCCTGTGAATTTATTTTCCTAATATCAATGTATCTTTTATTTAATAAATGACAAACTTTCCTCTAAAAACTTGAAATAATTTTCAATAATGTGTTGTCTTTAATTTAATAAAAACACAAAAGTAACTATATATTTTAGGATATACATATCTGTTTGAGTTCAGCTTTAGGATTTGTAGATCATTTATAACCTAGGGCGACATTCCATAATATTTACTGCCACCTGGTGGCGAAGTAGTGTTACAGCTGTAACGTTCTTGCAAAACACCACCTGATTTTGCACAGGGTTTGTTTCAAAATGTAAAAACATCCTCATTATTGACATAGACACACTTTGCTCTGTCACGTTAAGTATTTATTTTCTACATTCCCACCAGTGGGGAGATCACTGCCTTCAGAAAATTAAAAGGGTAAAAGGAAAAATAAAGACAACCTGTAAGGTCATAAAAAAATATATATATATTTGCCAAGTTTTTTTTCTGTGCTGTGTTAACTACATTTCTAATCTCATTTTATATTTCGCACATATGTTTCGAAAATAAAGTATGTACCGTGAGGGCTTCATTTGTGCTTTTGTCATTGACAGAGCAACCGAGGCAAGTACTCACTAAGTAATAGAGAAACCAATTAACCTAAAAGTCATACTTTGTTTATTAGAAAGCCAAAATAGTGAGAGAGAAACAATTTATTTGCTTCACAGTATGGCAAGCCGTTTTAACATAAATTCGGCTGCTCCACCTTTACATTCAAGATATCTCAAATTGTTTAATGACTAGACGTTTTAGCGATTTAAGATATCTCTAAATATATTTTGACTAGTCAAAATTCCTATTCAGGATATCTCTAATTACATTCTGACTAGTCGAAATGACGTCAGATTTACCATTAACTTGTATGGAGACGTCAATTTAAGATATCTAGAATTAATTACTGACTATCAGAAATACACATTTCAGATATCTACAATTAAATTACGACTAGCCATAAAGTAAATTGAAGATATCTCTATTTTAGTTTTGACTAGTCATAATTCTAATTAAAGATATCTCAAATGCCACCATATTTCAAGATATCTTAAATGTATTTTAGGATAGGAGATATGCAGTTTTGACTAGTGAAAACTCAATTATAGATATCTTAAAAGCAAATACTAACTAGACAAAACTAATATAAAGATATCTTGAATTGTAATTTCGACTATTCAAAATTCCTTTTAAGATATCTCTAAATGAATTAAAGATATCTTGAATTATTCAGCTTTGCCATTAAAGATATCTTAAATTGACATTCTGACTAGTCAAAATGACATCAGTGATATCTTGCCATACTTCAAAAACGTCAGAGATTTGCGTAGCATTTTGGCGGACAGGTGTTAGGCTTGCTAGCTAATTGATTGTGCTATTCAGTGGTCCACAATAGCTGCTTCTCAATTTGCAGGCTGCGTACTTCGAAGGACCCAGCCTACCCAACCTGAGGAGGACCCAGGAGGATGCTCCGAAGGTTCCAATGGCTGGGATATGGACATTTTTATTTTATTTTATTTTTTATTTACTTGTTATTGGAGGAGGAGAGTCGGCTTTGACGGCTTCGGCGGCAGCAAAACCGACGACGGATTTTTCTCAGGCTGGGAGAGCGCATTGGAGAGGTAAGATCTACCTGCTATTATTTTCCCCCACAGGGGCCTGCTAATGATCAGAATATGTTTATCAAATTTTATATTCATTTGTAAGACTTGATAAATGCTTGTTTGTAACTTTAGTAATTTGAATTGAATAGTTAAATGTGTACAAACCCTGTAAATAACTGACTTAAATCACTATTTGACTATCACTAATGTTGTGTTGAGAACCCAAACTGTGATAGATTGAGAAATAAATCATTATTTGTCTAAATTATCCCTTTACTCCCTGATTTAATCTAAAAACGAAAAAAAAAAAGTTAAATAGTGGATCTAGATTAGGTAAAATAAAATTTCTAATAATTCATGTAGTAAAAATAATGAAAAAAGATAGATGACTGAATAAAAATAAATATTTTTGTCTCCTTTTTTCTACAGGTCATAATGGCATGTGCTGTCCTGCATAACATCTGCCTGGGAGCCGGTGACCCCCCAGATGATGTCCCACTCACAGTCAGAAGACTCCAAGGTCATCTGTTTGGCACCGCATCCAGTCCAGCACCACCACCAGGGACTCCTGCTCAGTCACAAATATGTATATATATATCTTCTCAAGTAATAATTATAGTATATCTTCCGTAAATAGTAGTAGTAGTTAATTTTAAAATCTAATGTAGTTAAAAATGTTTTTAATAGTTTATTGTAAATACTTGCTTCTCTAAAAATAAACTGTCACTGAGAAGTTGTTCTAAGTTTACTTAAATTATAAAGAAGTGATGAAACAGATAATGTAAAAAGGTTAAAAGACTAAGAACACACCGACAACAATAACTTTTATAAACAATTAATAATTTAATTTAACAATAACAGCAACACAGAACCTCAACTTGTAAAAGACAAAACAAAACAAAAAAAAACATCTGTCCACCATCCTCTCCAATAAATTAAATAATCTGTCCATCCTTTCCTGCCTCCCTCTGCCATCTGATATCCTCCCTGATTAAATCCACCAACTAGTCTCTCCTTCTTCTCTTCCTCCTTTCCCTCCTCTCTCATCCTCATTCTCTTCCTCATTGTCACCCTGATGCTGCTCAGCCTCTGCAGCACCTGGCCCTGGTGTGTCCTCAGGGATGGAGGACAGGTGGGGGAACAGAGGGCCTCTGTCCTAATACCTCATCCATGAGGACAAACCAGGGCCAGGTGGCAGCAGTAGGCTTCCCACTGACTCCCTGGATCTTTGCATCCCTAAAGTAGAGGAAAACTATTTGTATCAACAGATGCTATTTTCTGTAGTGTTTCTTTAAAGCTAGAAAAAAGGAATGTTTCATGAACTGGATGGATTGATGAAATTATACAGAAAAAGACGACTTTGGAATGATAACCTGGAGAGGAATTTTTTCAAGCTTACTCAAAGTGTTTTAATGTAATATTCATTATTGGAAAATGATTTATTCACAAGTGAAGATTCTTTAAAATGTCTCCCAATTTCCAAGCAAAACGTTTTCATGACTGAAGTTACTGGAAAATAAGAAATCCTTCAGGTCTTCAGATTTTATAGCAGTATACTTTAGCTAAACCCCTGTGTTACTTGTTTTATTTTGTTTTTCTTTTTTTCTATTTTTCCTTTTGATTCTTTTAAATTTTTTGTCTGTTTAAGTTTATGGTTTTTTATCTTATAAAAACCGTTATGGATTGCATCTGTTCAATTGTACTTTTCTGCTGTTTGAAATAGTATTTTGAATTTGTTTAAATAAAAGTAAAAAAAAGAAAATGTAAGTGTGAATCAGACATGAAGCGGAGGTGGGCTTTTATTTTCAGAGGAGCTCAAGGAGGGTGCTGTTATGCTTTGTGCTGTCTAGCAAGTCAAAATCAAAAGCTAGCTGGCTTTACTATAATTTCCAAAGAGGCAGATTTACCACAGTATTAAAAACTGCATCTGGTTATTACCTGAACCGGCCCGGGCTGCGGAATATTCATTGTTTCAGATCGGACATGGGTCGATATTAACACTTTCAGCTCCTCTAAGCCGTTTTAAGTGCGTTGTGTGTGTCGGCAGAAAGTTGATCAGAAATTCTTTGCAAATTTCACATGCATTCTTCAAGAATGCTTTTTTTCTCGCTCTCCGCATAACCCAGAATGAAAAACTCTTTCGATATTGTGGCATTTTCTCACAATTTTGTCCGAAACTGCTAGCGCCATTGAATCTTCAGGCAATTGTCTGAACAGCTTAGTACAGCCAATAGGGCTCGGGATCCACGTTGCATTGTGGGACGTCGCGGTCATATTGACGGCTACGCAAACGTAAACATAGCTCTGATATAACGTTGTTGTTGAAAGAAGAGACATAGAAGTAGAGAGAAAAAAGATGTCAAAATCCCAAAAAAGATCTGGAATTTACCAGGACACATTAAATAGAGAAGCCACGAACCGGTATGTTGACAGAATCAGCATTATTAATAATTTGGATCGATATGAAGTTCCAAACAATGAGTGGAGCACCGATGAGTGAGCGCCTATACTTCAAAACAGTTCCGAAGCTACAAGTCCTTGGAGTCTCATATGCAGTTCATGAATGGATGGGTTCAGGAGCTGCAGATCATAAAGCCAGCAAACAGCGGGAACACAGTAATCCGTACGAAGGTAAGCTGTGATCAGACGGGCTCTGGAACCTGCTAGTTTAGCAACTGCTAACCGCTAATGCTAACAACCACTCACGCATGTAATGTACTTTTAACTAGCTGCTATGTGTTTCAAAGGTGTAGTTAGTAACTTTAACTGCCAACCCTCCGGGTTTCTCACGTATTTGAGCCTTTTCCCGCTGCAGTTTTTTTTGTTTTCCCGTAAAATATCCCAACTTTGAAGGAAAGAAACAAAGTAGGCTATAAAATAAAACCGTGCATCTTTAACTTACCAGAATGAAAATGCAGGGAACACACTCTCAATGACATTGGAATACTGTGGAAAGTTATGTTCGGTCGTCTTACAGCCGCGATCCAAGCTAGCCGACGACTCTTTATCTCTGACGCTTGGTCTCCATGGTTACGCCTCCAGGCAGGAAAGCGGTGGAAAGTTAACCCATTTTCTATGTTTTTCCCATGGCGATCATGTGTTGAGCTGTTACAGCCCACAATACAGCAACGGTTTACCATGGTTGAAATCAAGTTAAGGTGAAATTAATCAGGCTGAGAAGGAGTACAGTATGCGGTAGTCATAGGCAGTAGTCTGAGCCGCGGTAAAAGAGGCCGTCAATATGGCGGCAACGCAAAGTGCTTACGTCATGACGACCAAGCCCTATAAGAGGCTTACACGCAATCTCTTACTTCAGATATCTAAAATTGTAATACTGACTAGGCATAATTACGTTTGAGATATCTTAAATTATAATTACCGATGTGTGACGCTTTAAATAACGAATCCGGTGACGTAATTTGAGATATCTTGAAAGGAATTTTGACTAGTCAAAATGTGATTTAAGATATCTTTAATTATTATTCTTCCTAATCAGATTGTAAATAGAGATATCTTAAATTACCGTTCCGGATAGTCAAAATGTTGTTTTGTCTAGTCAAAAAGTATTTAAAGATATCTGGAATGTAATTATGGATAGTCAGACGAAACCGAATTTATGTTAAAACGGCTTGCCATATTTCACTGTGCAGCCTGACATTTCAACCTATCAGCTGTTTTCCAGAGTTACCACTAGGTGTCAGTATTGTTCAGTCAGAAACCAACAATGAACTACTAAAACTGACTTTAAGGACATAACCCAGGTACTAATAAAATAAATGTATGTACATAGATCATAAGAATTATTGCAAGATCAACAGCAACAAGATGTCGTTTGAGAAAAAAAGTGTAAATTAAAAAAAAGAAAAAACTTTTTGATAGTAATCACCTTTTTAAATGTTCTTACTTAAAATATGTCTTTACCTTTAATCAGACGCTTTATAGTTTGTGTTTAATGACTTATTATCTAGCGGCTGAAATCCCGGGTGATCCCGGGCGGAAGTTTGTCTTTCTGGCAGGAAGCTGTCAGCGGTGTTATTGTTGCTGCTGGGGGACCGTTGTGTTGTGAAAATGGCGACGCCTCGTCGCTGCTCCCAGCAGCAGCAGCCGTGCTCCCTGCTGTCCTCGCCTCCCCGCAGTGCTTCTACCCTCCTCAGCCCGCCGGGCTCTCCGTCTGCACCTGCCGAAGATGCGGCCGGCAGGCCTCCCCTTGGAGCGGGGAACGTGGCTGACGGTGAGGTAGCTCCGACCTCTCCCAGAATCTCATCCCCGGCTGTGGCCCTCTCTCCCAGCAGCAGCGCTACTAGCTCCCCGACCACCACCGAGGGAGGCGACAGTAGCCCCGGCTCTACGCCGGACTCTGGCAGCGGGAACCCCGGTAGCAGCGGCGCTGTTAGCGGCGATGCAAACGGCGCTTTTAGAGAGCTGTTTGAAGCCTGTCGGAACGGAGATGTTTCCAGAGTAAAGAAGCTAGTGGATGCAGTGAATGTGAACGCTAAAGACATGGCTGGACGCAAATCTACACCCCTGCATTTCGCTGCAGGTAACTCCAGACAAAGCAGAGCTCCCTCTGTGTTTATAAAATAAAACCAACATTTATGCTGATCCACATCAACAGACAGGTAGTGGAGAGGATTAGGGCCACTGGAAATATAAAAAAGTTAACTGATTTTTAAATGTTCTTTATAATAGGCGAAAAAAGTCAGAATTCTGACTTTAATCACAGAATTCTGACTCTAATCTGAAAATTCTGTCTTTAATCTGAGAATTCTGACTCTAATCTGAGAATTCTGACTCTAATCTGAGAATTCTGACAGCTAACATACATGTTAGCATCAAGCTGTAGCCATGTCTGTTTTAGAGACTAAACTAGCTGTCTTGTTTTCAACTTCTGCTCTTCCATTAATGAAATAGAATCACACCCTTGAGCACATTATAAGTCGCCTAATTCCATAATTTTCCACCAATGTGTTACTGTTACAACTCACATTTTCAGTGAGGCTGAGTGCTCCCACATCTCTTCCTTCATGGTGCCCATCTATATTATTAAGATCCACAATTCTGAGAAAAAAGTCAGAATTCTGACTTTCTTCCCATATTAAACTGCAATAATATCTGAAAATCAGTTCACTTTTTTTCAGTGGCCCCAATCCTCTTCCGTAGAGAGGGGACTGTCAACGTCATAATGACAAAAAATGACAACAAAGAAAACGTTAACAGAAATAAAATGTTTGAATCCCGTCCATATGTTTCTTATTCATAACATAATAAAAACTAAATCAATCACTGACAGTAATGGCCAATTATGTAAAATAATGTCTCACCTTTAAAAATATTTGCCTTTCATGGTTTTGTTATCCATGATACTTTTGCAAATTTCTTTGGATCTTTCTTTTTAAATAGAATAGAAAATCCCTTGATTGTCCCACAGTGAGGAATTTCTGGTGTTTACAGCAAAAAGATTATATGAAAAAAATGGTCGCACAAATGTAGACCTCAGAAATAAGAATAACATAATAGTTAAGAGTTAAAAATTTTTTAAAATGTTTTAATCATAGTTTTATTCAGTCATCAAAAAGGTTCTTGTTTTATCACATCTTAGAAATACATTGGTTATCTGTATTTTAGTTTATTCAATCAGTATTTAATACATCTGGCTGGATAAATTGTTAACAAATAACGATGTACAAATTTTTTAAGGTCATTACATTTTAAAAACAATATTAACTCTCTTTTTAGGATAGAAAGATCTACTTTATACAAGAAAAGTGTTAAAAAAACGCTGCCTCATCAGTTAGTCATAGATTGATGAAGAGGCTTTGCAGCATTTGCTGCAGGACTAGCAGGTTCTGTAACAGCATTTCCCCCACTGCCATAATACTGTTGAACTGTTGAAAACTCTAATCAAGTCACAAATGGAGACCCTGCATCACACTGATAACATCATACTTGCACGGCATGGTGAATCTTCAATATGGAACTCAATTCAGTGTTTCTACTGCATTTTGCACCATATCTATTAATTTTGCACTGCTCTAAACCTTCTACATCAATGCCTTTTGCACCATGTCTCTCCTGCGCTGTTTACATTTTGATCACTGCTTTACTTTATAAATGGAGTTCATTTTCACTGCTAAGCTGCTCATTCACGGTCAGAAAGCTGTATGTAAAGAAATTTTGTTTAGTATACATTCTGTCTATATAAAATTACAATAAATTTTGTCTAAGTCGAATATTGGTGCATCCTTATTACTTATTATTCTTATTATGAATTTGAGCCCGTTTTGTAAAAGTTGGACTAGTTGTTGCTCTGCTACTGAAATTAACCAATGGTATTTTTAGTCCAGGTTATCTTACTATACGAACCTCATGTGCAATGGGCCCCTGTCTGAAGGCTGAACTGAGACTGAAATGAACTCCCTGCAGCAGCAGCAGCTTCTTTCTACTTTGGCCTCTCTAGCTTTGATGTTGGAGATATTTTCGGGGATCTGCTCTGCATAAACCACGTTGAATCCTTCCCAGCGTGCGATTAAATACTCATACTTTGAAATTTTTAGCTGTTTTATTTCTAACGGTGAAACATTATATGACCCTAAATATGACTTGTTACAACAGTGAGATAAGTGACACATCTGTAAATATGACTTTCAAGTCAATGTTCTTTATTCAGTGCGGTCACAAGCATAGATTAGGAGGCTGGCTGATTTGAACTCATCTAAATAAAACAGGAGAGAAAAGTGTGACTTTTCACTCTCACTCCTAACTGCCATTTATTTCTGATCAACACCCCGCTTTCTTTCACTTTTTCTCTTAGGTTTTGGTCGAAAAGATGTGGTGGACCACCTGCTTCAGACTGGTGCAAGCGTGCACGCTCGAGACGACGGGGGGCTCATCCCGCTGCACAACGCCTGCTCGTTTGGTCATTCTGAGGTAAGAAAGAAGCATTTAGCGTTTCTGGTGATCACAGGGACGGGCGATGCTGATGGACCAGTCACCTTTGCTTCAGCCAGTCTTTTAATGTGTGATATGTAGTGTAAAATAAAGCTTTGTATAAGTACAGGCCGTTTATGATATTATCACAGTGTTTAAACTGATGTGTTCAATATTTTTGAGAATTTCAGGCATGCCATATGAGAGATGGGTTTTCATATGAATGTTCCTTTCCTAAAACGTTTAAAAGTAAAAACTGCTTGTTTATTCCCAGTGGTTTTAGAGCTTATATATCTCCTCACATTTGTCTGGATGATGCAATATTCCAGGTTTCCTTTGCGGGCTACTCAGTATCAAGGACCTTTCATTGGTTTTTAAAAATGTCTGTGGCTCTGAAGCCGCCACTGAAAACCCGGGTTTTTCCAAACCGGGTTGACCCGCGAACAATCAGCTTTTGGCTCTTTTCCCGTTTGAACGAAAAGCCGAGTTTGACCCTTCGCTGGAAAGCTGCATGGCCACTGTCTACCACCACTGCGCGTCTGATGACAGCATCACTTTGGGTGAGCGTTGATGATGTCGACAGTGTGACGGAAATCAGGGAAGTAAAAAATGGAGAGTAACATGAACGGGAGTCAGAGCGTAGTTGGTATTCTTAATTGTTTCGCTCTTTTATCTGTCCAATTCTCTCTCACCAGCGCTGTGTCATGTTTATCAATGTAAACCGGAGGTCTTCAACAGGGGGTCCGTGACCCCTAGGGGAGAGGTACTGCATGGGGGTTGCGAAAGTTTTTATTGATTAGACTTTTTTTCATATTCCCCTTGCAATTTTTTCCACTAATTGAAATGTCTTTAAATACACATTAACATGAATTCAACACACTGTAGTAAACAGATAAATGGAGGCAGAAGATGTCTTTCAATCATCAATGCACACATTCAGCGACACACAGGAGCTCTTTCAAGCTGGGCACCGTTTCATTCACAACACCTGTCCCATCAACCAGGAATCTGAATCAGAAATACTTTAATAATCCCAGGAAGGAATTACTTTTGTTACATTACTCTATATGTAATAGAGTGACTATAGGAGCAGTTTGATATATCAAATTTTTCATACAATTTATATAATTAGGGGGTCCCCGCTCCATCTCACCATCAGTTTGGGGGTCCTTGGCCTGGAAAACATTGAAGACCCCTGATGTAAACAGTCGTTTTGGCTTGTTAGATCAGAAGCGACTGGTGCGGTTTGTTGATATAAGTAAGTTGCGTTCAATGGTATCATATAATTTAGCGGGTCAACCCGGTTCTGGTGTTCCCACTGCATGTCAATCAGGGCCGAGGTGATTTTAGCGCGGCTCACTTGCCGAGTTGTTTGACCCGGGTAGACACGCGTCATTGAGCTGTTCCCACTGCCACTAAAAGCGGAATATTCCCAGGTTAAAACAGGATTTTTGGCCAGTGGAAAATGGGTTTAAGAGCGGTTTGTTGGTTTGCCAGAACGGCTGTTATTAAAGGTGTCATCAACTCCGCTCCAATAAAACCCTATAAAATGTTTGCTTAGCGTTTTTTGTTTTCTTTTTTAATTAAGCTTTTTTGTTGTATATTAAGTATGCACTATCATTCAGTAATTTTTTTATATAACTTAATTTACTGAAATTATTGTATGGAAAAATATGTTTCATGGGCCTAAATAATAGGATTTGATAAAAGAATAAAATCTTATTTAGTTTTCCTTAGGATATCTAGGGCAAGCGTCGCTTCTTCATCTGTCCGGGGGCCTGCAGGGTGATTCGGGTGCCACCCACACCTTCTATTGAGCATTTTTTCCTTTTTAAAGAAGCTTTGTATATTCTTTATACACAAGCATGCCCATTCATACATTCTCTGAAGTTTAGTTCCAGGTTTTCAAGGATACACCTATACTAAATACTAGGCAACAGATGTATACCACCTGAATAATGTTGTGTAAACAATATAGCTTTTGCCTTCGACACACATGTATATCTAAGGGATACTGCTGCTCTTGAAGCCTTTTTATGTTTTCTTTGCTCATCTGTTGTCTTCTTTTTGCTGTTATGTTCTCTGTTTTTTTTCCTTTCCCTCCGGTATCACACAGGTGTGGAAGCAGACTTCTAGGAGTTGTTCTATATCTTATTTATTGTCTATTTGCCCTTTTTTGTTTTATTTTCTCTCTTTTCATGAGCCCTTTCCTCTCTCTCTCTCTCTCTGTGTCCCCTTAGTTCTTATTATCTTTTTTCTCACTTCCCTTTCCATCTCCATGTTGGTTGTATACAATTTTACTGCTTAAATCATTTCCAATAAAGTTTCATACAAAAATTACCAAGCAGAACCTTATAGCATCAACCATAATGGTCTGTTTGTGAAAGCAAATTTGTTGTGCTATCAGCTAGCTCTGGGACATCCATTCCCAGAACTATATTGGCAAAACGGGACATGGGGAAAACAAAAACCTTACATATGTCCTAATGAAATATGAATTATTGCATTAATAACTAAGTAAGACTAAGAAAAATGTAGATTTGAATCTGAAAAATGTGAGAAATTTGCAGCAAACCAGTCACTATGAAAACAAATGTTTTTTTGTGTGAATTCTGCCTCGGATTTATTGAATAAACAGTTACTAAATTACATAGTTTTATTTTCTCCCTGCTTTGAAATCAGTGCATTAAAGAACAACAGGCAGCCAGAAACCTTTCCAGCTCTTAGAAAATGGTGAAAATATTTTTTTTTCAGCTCAACATTGTGATATAAGTGATAAAATTTAATTTGATTACTGATTATTTTCTGGTGTTTTGGAACACAAACAACTTAGTTTTAGTTTGTAATGACTATACCAGCTTCTTGATGCCCAAACACTACTCATCACAATTCATTGTTATTAAATAGATTTTTGCAATATTGACATTACCTAAAGTTATATTATTAATTAAAACTTTGTTTTTTCCTAGTAGGAACCTTTTTGATAATTTAAGATACCTTAATCTGTTAACTTATAAAACCAAAATGAGTTAAAAAAAGAAAAAAAAGCTTTGATGGGTTGATATTTTTTTTCCTTTTAGTTATAATCTGACTTTTGTTTCAGGTGGTGTCCTTGCTCCTGTGTCAAGGCGCTGACCCCAACGCAAGAGACAACTGGAACTACACGCCGCTACACGAAGCTGCCATCAAGGGCAAGATCGACGTCTGCATAGGTAAGCCCACGGAAACATGTGCATTTAATTTATATTACGAAATCCATTTGTAGATTTTGACAAAAGGGGATGATTGTGTGAAGGAGCAAAAACAGAAGAACTAATGCTGCCTTGTTTATTTGGGCCTGATGAAAGTCATTGGCTTCTCTGCGTTTTCTACACATCATTCTCTTCTTCTGTGAATGTTTGATTATTTGATGTTAGAGTCGGTTTCGGCATTAAGACAAAGGCATGCAACCTTGAGTCTTGTGGCGTCACAGATTGGTTTTTCGAAGACGTAATGAGTCACCCACAGGCTGGATGCGTTCATTTCCCATCTACAATAAAGCATCAAATATCCTATAAACTCCAATTACTGCATCAGTGTTTAACACTCGTGCTGGAGAGAAGAGACCATTGATTTCATTTGGATCTCAGTGGATTTTCACATTAGTATTGCAGAGAGTGCTTGGAAAAAAATCAGAGGTGTTTGGTTGCTTGAATCCACACCAGCCTCGACCTTTGTTCGGACGTCCATCAGTCAGCCGTAAACCCAAACTGCTACGCCAGGCTAGGACATGCTGACTGACAAGTAGAGTGTTTTCTAAACAAATCTGAAAAAAATATACAGGAAGAAAACTGCCTCCTCATCATTGACAGCTTCATTCTTTTCATGTTTCCACCCGCAATGTTTTCAGTTAGAATCTTTGGTAAAACTGACAGGCCATCAGTAACAAAGGTGTCCGTCAATAGAGGAAGACTTTCACATGTTTCGAAAATCACTCAAAACCATCTGAACGAGGAAGAGCTGGGCTCCTACTGACTGGAATAATCTGGACATTGATTGAAGTGTTTTCCTGATCTGAATAAATGTGAGAAAAAAAGAAATCTAACAATATTTGATCTAAAAACTTTATTCTTTATTTTATATATAAAATCTGCATCCGTCCGTCATAACAGTTTTACCTCATTGGCAAACTTCTTTTCTCTAAGGCACCTTACTGCCTAAATCGTTTTATATACAAACATAGAATACAGCAGCATCTTAAGAAAGATTGGCTGGGTAAGATAAAATTTTCTAGACCTTCCTCTTTCTACAAGAGATAAAAATCTATAAGATTGAGGAGTATCCAAACCAGAGCTTCTTAAATGTTGAAATGTTCTGATTTAATGCCCAAAGCACCGTTTATAAATTATAGTTTGATGGGTTTTTTGTCACTATTTGTGCATTATTGCTTAAATGTCCCTCAGAAGAGGAACAGCATCATATGTCTCAGCCCTTTGGACACTTTCCAGTTTGGTAATTAAGCGTCCTTCAAACTGCTAATTAGGGCTGGGTATTTTCGGCAAAGTCCTGAATCGATTCGATTTTGATTCATACAGTTCTAAATCAATTAATTTCAATTCGATTCTGTTTTTACAATAATGAAAGTGTATTAGGCTTATACCATATTTATCTTAAAAATTGGGACCTCTTTTCTAATTCTGATAAAACAGAATTCAACAACCTCATTGAAGACCCTTCCATTAGGGGTCTTTATTGCTTTATTCTTTAACTTTTTATTTCTTATATCAGGCTTTGCATAATCTCTGAATTACAAAATCTGGAGTTATCCAACCAGGCCTTGCTTTGATCTTTTCTGCTTTTACTACTTTGGGCTTTTTTAATGTCCCAAGAAAAAGTTTGTTCAGAGGAGCTTTCGGTTTCCAAGATTTGGAAAAGTTTTCCAGAATCTGACTTTTTACCAATGTCTTAAATATGAATCATCTCCCCAGTTTAGCATATTTTATGACTATTATACTTCCAGCTGCTCTTAAGGCTGCTATATATCATCTAAATGTTCACACCCCTTTAAACCTTTTCACATTTTCCCTCAGCTGTATTTGCTCTTTAATATATCTGTATTCTTTTCTTTTTTTTGTCATACACCAACACAGGCTAATATAAAAAAAGTGAAATGAAAAGCCTTCCCAAATAGCTTTGATGAAAGAGGGAAAGAAAGGAGGAAGGAAGCCTTTAGATGTTCAGACATGCAAAAGTAGGTCTGAAATTTAACTAGCAAAGAACTCAGTGTGTTAAAGCTAAACGCTGGACATTTATCTGAGAATGCCAATGCTACAGTGATAAACGGTGGAGGGAGTGTCATGCTGTGGGGGCTGCTTTTCTTTGACAACGACAAAAAGAAAAGTCAGAGTAGAGAGGAAGATACACTGAGCTTGTTTAAAAGCAGAAAATCCTGAGAGAAAAACAAGTTAGAGGCTGCAGAATATTCGTGCCTGGGGCGGAGGTTTACTTTCCAGAGGGACGACTCTAAACTCTGGGACATAATGAAAAGGTTTAAATCAAAGCAGAATTGCCAACTCAAAGCCCAGATCTAAATCAAATGGAGAACCTGTGCCAAGATATGAATAATTGATGTTCATAAACTCAAGGTTTGTGGTTTAAGCTGCAGAAAATGTAAAAAGCATTATGCATGCGCATTAGGAGTACAATTTAGTTCAACTGGATTACAGAGCATCAAGTTCTTCCACTTGAAAATGATTCAATCTTCCAGAATGCCCGACCCAGCAGGTGCTAAATGCAAACATTTTCAGGTCACATGGGGGAACAAATTCTGGCACTTTCTAGACTTTCTCAGCAATCTGACACATAGATCTCCATGAACTTTTCCTCTTCCTATTCCTCTGCTGGATTTTATCTTCCTCGACTGCAGTACCATTGGGTGAGGGGGAGATCACTGCAATACCATGTACTGTAGTAATGATGCAATGGTATGCTGATGATGGATATAAGATTTCTTTAAAATGTTCACATATCCTTTATCATTCAGCAAAAACAACAAACAATCTCTAAAGGTGTGTTAATATTGAATGCACTGTAAGCCTTAGGGTTTACTCTTCACACGAAAAGGCTACGGCGGACTAGAGCGAAGGTGCATCAAGAAGTGCTATGCCGTGCTTTGACCGTGTGCTGCAACGCATCCAAAGCTCAAAAAACGAACGTCGTAAACTCTCACAGCTTGATGCTGCATGTCAACCAATCAGAGAAGCTGATCAGGAAGCTTGATGGGAGATGATCACTGGATCCAAGCTGGGATCTTTCCACCTGCAAAGCTGTGAGCATAAAGCCACAAAAGAGTAATGTATAATATATACAATAACTAAATGTATGTAAACTTGCTGGTGTAAAATGCAGTTTTGACCATATCCCTAAAAAATAAGTGTATATTTTTACTTTCAGCTGCTACAAATAGGCTCCCTGGTCAGTAATAGGGAGCTCTCTGCTACCACCCTCCTGTATGCAGGAAGATTTACAACAGAATATATAAGTAGGATCGTAATCTTGAAGAACTTATTGTACGAATTTTGTTTTGATGTGTACCACCTTGCTTAAAAAACGGTCTTGAAGCTAACCCGTCAAAGTAAATACCGCCATCTCGCTGTTTTGATTCATTCAGACGAGACCTGTAAAGGGAAAGAGAAGGGTAGCTCCTCCCAACATGCTTTTCAGACATGTGTCCATGTCACAAACAACGGAGACGTTTTGCCACGTTATCATGGGGCGAGGAAAGGCTTCCTGTCTGTGGTGTTGTTCATAAACACTGTAACCACATACTGCAGGGTTTATCCAAAGATACAGCGTATTCCAGAAATGTGAAAATGTCATATCACTGTTAGTTTATAGAATTTTAACGCAATATTGAATCATTGACAGGCCCTATGCTATCCGCTATGCGACTACCAATTTTGAAGATCGGTGATTGTATAAAAAAAAAAAAAGATAGTTGATGCGTAACTTTTTGGACAATTCAGTTCAACTGTAACTTTTTTATTTCTTGTTTATTTAACTGGAATGAAATCCCATTGAGAGTAAAAAATCGTTTTTAAGGGAATCTTTGCTAAGAGGCTTCTGCGTTTTGATACACACAAATATTTCAGCTAAAGTGGATTTGTTTTACACAATCCTTCATTGAGCTTCTAGTGACTAAACCATATATCTATTACCTGTATTCTCAGGTTGTTCAACTATTGAAAGCTTCTCTCTCTATTATTTTACTGCTGTCCCTGATTTATTAGATTTGAAGAAAAACTGGTTAATCAGAGCCCTGAAGTGTAAGTTTTATGACGAGCAAAATGAGTTTTTCTCTATTTCCAGCCGTTTGCTCTATGCTCCATTTGTTAGTTGATTAGTAGACGTGCTGTGCGCGCTCACTCACGTGGCTACTTTGTTGAATCTCTTTCACCATTTACGCATTAGCCAGAGAACACAGGCAACCGTGTCTAAGATGCATCATTAGAGAGCAGCGACTAGTGCACCATCACACACTCCACACAAGAGTAGGAAAATAACATTTTTCTCATGAGATTAAAACCGAATTGGAGCAGAGTAAACACTGGAGCAGTTTACAACTCTGATCTCTGCTCATGAGTTGTAAACTGCTCCAATGTTTACTCTGGTCCATGTTTACCTGGGACCTACAGCTGGTCCTCTTTTTTGCTTATAAGGTAAGATATGTCGTTCAAAATAACTCTAACCTGCACTGTGTTCCTTTGAAGCTATTACCGTGATCTGGAATAAAACATTTTATGTAAAACCAAGCACTGATGGAACATCAGACTGCATTAAAAATCCTTTGTTTCCCCCCAACAACTTCAATTGTTATACCTGTTCCTAGCTCTTAGTTCCTGTTCTTGTAGGGGTGTAAATAATAATCGTTTTGTATCGATCCAACAGCCGACGATCCGATGCATCGATACGTCCACAAGAGCATCGATTCATGTTTTCCGGTCTATTTTTATCCATTTGCTCCTGGGCGTAATTCTCCCTCCCGTGCTGCGGTGGCGCTACACCTATTTTGCCCTCCTACCTCGCTTCCTGGTTATACTCCTGCAGCAGTTTGTCGCCGTGAGCTTGACATAGACATTTTTGATTTATGCCCAATATTGAAGCGTGGTCTGTGCTACACGCTGTGGGTCTAGATACGGCCGAGGCGATGAGGAAGTGGGGGGGAGTTTAGTCCAACAACAGAGGGACATGAGGACCAAAAAGAGCGGAGATCCAGGTGGAAAAAGGGTCCCACCGTTCTTGCGCGCCTCGATCTTCTAGCGGGTCCAATTTCACAAGTTGTTTTCCGCAATTTAGGTCATAAAAACAAAACAATCAAGCCTCCTGTCTGCGGCACTGTCTGCGGTCAGCTACAATTTGAGAGAGGTGCAGCGGAGCGTCTGTGGAGCCGAGGTATTGAATTGCACTAACTGCACTGATTTTGTACAGTATTTTTTAATGCAAGGCCTTTTAGAATCTATAACGCAGGGATATTATTATTTTTCAGTGAATGAGGTATTAATATGAATAGGTGGAGTAAAACTTTTCTACATCAGTTATTTGCTGTTGTTTCTCAAATAAAATGCATAAAGATATTACAGCTTTCATTGATTTATTTCAAATTTGAAACATTGTCTAGCGTGTAAGGTAAAAAAAATAATAAAAAAAATCAACCAATTAATCAAATCGAATCGTGGTGTATTCTTGAGTACCAAAAATAATTGAATTGAATCTAGCTCCTAGCCCTTGTTCTTAGCTCCTATTCCTGTCTCATAGCTTCTGTTCCTTGTTATTAGCTCATAGGTCCCTTTTCCTAGTTAAAAGCTCCTGTTCTCAGCTCCTGTTCCTAGCTCCTAGCCCCTGTTCCTAGTTCATATTGCATTGCATCGAATTATTGCATTCGAGTCACTAATTTGATGCAATATACTGGTTTTCCTTAGATAGAAAACTTTGAATCAATTTGACTGTATGATCTGGTTGAATTGTATCTGTAAAGTGCCTTGAGATGACATGTGTTGTAAATTGCCGCTATTTAAATAAACCGAATGGAATTGAATTGTTCTTATAATTTGGCTTTGTGGAGTTAAATGTATATAAAACACTTCAGTCGTAAATAATAGTTTCTTTGCTTAAAGTTATTTAAAAAAAACCTTAAGGGAAAAGGTTGGGCTTGTATTCAGCACATTAAGGATTCAGTAAATCCAGTTTTAAGTTATTAGGTGGTATAAAACCCTTAAAAATGTAGATGTCGTTTTTGTATTTCTGATTTTTGAAGTTAGAAATGATCGGCTCCTTTGCAGGAGAAATAACCGTTTTTTTCCCCACTTTAAAGAAGTTTCTGCGGTAATCTAAACAGTCGCCCTGCAGCGCAGCCTTTTCTCACTTCTGAAAGTGTGATTGTACTTGTGAAGAGCTTCTGTTTTCTTAATGTTTTCTTTTCTCACTTCACGCATTTAGAGGCTGCAATATTAGGAAACCCATCAGAATCCATGGTACCTGTTTTCTTTTGTATCCGTTACATCCTGCTTGGGCACAGCCGTCTGTCATAAGACCGCAAATCTGACATTGTCCTGAAAACTAATCCGCACAAAAATAAAAAGGGATTTAGGTTGCTCAGTGAGGGCTTTAGCAGCTATTATAGGAAAACCATAATCATTGGAGACCAAATGAGTCAGATTTGGATGGTTGTTGATGGAACTGGAGTTGTTAGCCTGGGTCAGGTTGTTTTGCTTTGACTCAGACCAGATTTATCCTGCGGATATGTGCTTGGCAAAAATAATGAAAGCAATGGGCTTTTTTTTTTTTTTTTCGCACATCACACCCACAGACTTTATTGGACAGGTTTTTGATGTAATATATATATAGGAAAGGGAATTATGCTTGGTTTAGGATTTAGGAACAAAAATCTAAGAAGTGGGGCACGCATTTGTATCCTTCACCCCTTAGTTGATGCTTTGTAGAACCAACTGTCTTATTAAGTAGCTTTAGTTCTTTTGGGTTTTTTTTGTCTCTTATTGCTCTACTCATCTAGACACTGAGTTTTTTGTTTTCCAATTTTCCTTTCCATATAAATCTCAGACGGATTTGATTGAGAAGACCGGTTTAACTCAATTTTCAATTCTCTGTTAGGTTTAGATCCAAACTATTAATCGTTTTAACACATAAACACGCTCTAATCTTACTTTTCCCATTATAGCTCTAGTTGCACGATTAGAAAATAGGATCAGGCGTCTTTGGTCATTCTCATTAAGCGCTTCATGCAGTTTGATTCATTTTAGATATTTCAGTTTACAGTTAATGGTTCCTGAAAGTGTATTTCTATGTGAAGCAACAAGGCCTTTGGGAACGTTCCAATGACATGAAATAAACCTAATCTGTGTTTCATTAAAAATGTTTTATTAAAACCAACAGTGGAAGCAATGATCATCACACGCATGGGTTTGTTACAAGCAAACTCAGTTAAAAATAATGAATCATCCAAGAAATTACTAAACTAAACTAAAAAAGTATTTGGTAAAAAGGCTTCTTAAATACTGAGTACTTGATGGACCATCATGACTTATTTATTGTTTAGAAATGATGCCATCAGACAGACTTTATTTTAAAAAATCTGGTATTTTAAATTGTAAAATACAAATAAATTACATGATTACAAAATAACAAATTCCAGCTGCTTTCCTAAATCGATATTTTTCAAGATAAAACTTATAAAGTATATCCTTACTGTTATTAATGCATCTTAAATAGAGAAAGGTAAACTCTCACTGACCATATTTACCGTTTACTGTATATTAAATAAATCTCTATTAATGGCTCAAGTTACTCAAGTAGGAGTAGTGATACTTCACAAGCATATTACTCAAGTTGCAATAAAATGTAAATATTACTGAGTAAGTAAGTAGTTATTACACAGCTACCCTTACAAATTATGCTTTACTTAAAAAAAAGTATGATGTCAGATTATTGGCTGAGCAAATGGAAAAAATTAGTCAGAACCACACAAGTGAATCCAAAAGACTTCTAGAGTTAATGCATCCTAACTTTAAATGGTTTCTTATTTTATTTATTTTTTTGCTCTTAGTCATTTCTCTCTTATTTCGTTTTGTAGCAAATGCCAGATTTGTGAGGTACGTCACAGATAATTTACAGGTGAACAGATTTTCCCACCTCAGCTGTAAACCCCTGCTGCTCCTTCCGACTTGCTCTTTCCTTTTAGTCCAGTTGTGTTATTTTGTGTTGAATTATCACCTAAAGTTTATTATCACTGTGTTAGTCCATGGCCAGTAATAGGATACTCAGCCTGTGCACATGGTTTATATGCCTGTTTTTGTTTTGTCCTGGGGGGTTTTAGCTGTGCCACAATAGGTGGGGGAGATTTAGCTCTGATGCCCTCAAAAAAAGCTAATTTCCTACAAAGCTGAGTAGGAGCAGAGTTTGTTATTCAGCTCATACCTGTTTGCAAGGCACATAACGCCTCCCCCTTCCCTTCCTTTATCCTCTAACCTTTCAGTCTCATCTGAATCCTGCTATTCTCTCTGCTGCTGTTTTCCAGTCTTCTTGTTTTTGCTTTCCCTCCTTCTCCCCCCCTCCTCTCCTCTCCCCTCCTCTCTCATCTTTCTCTCCGCTGCATCGCTCAGTCAGTTGGAGAGGCGAGAATCTCTCCACTCGCACTTCCTTGCCACCGATTCTGCTGCCGATGACTCGATTAGCTCCCCCCGCTCTTGCTCCTTTATACTTCTGTGTTCTGCTCGTTCGGCTGCCGATTTCGTGGAAGTGCGATGGCCCTGGTGGTCTGTTGCCGTTTAATTAGCTCCCAGTGTTTTTCTGGCGGAGTGCCGAAGTGAAGCAGCTCGGAGCTTTTTGTTGTTGTGACATGTCTGTTTACATCAGCGGCATGGCTCGCAGGGCAGGGGCAGCCGGGGGCAGCCGAAGGAGCAGCACTAGCAACAGAGGAGGAGCAGCTGGAAGAGGAGGAGGGGGAGATGAAGAGCATGAAACAGGACATGCTGTAACGCTGCCTGGAGGTCCAGGAGCCCCAACCAGTGGAGGAAGAGGGTTAGCAGAGGATGAAGCTGGGGAAAGAAGTGGAGGCTCTGCCAGAGCTGTGTATGGAGCAGGAGGAGGAGCGTCAGGATGGGGACTGAGAGGTGGTGTTTGTCGGGGAGTTTGTATGTCCGTTCAGGAGCTCAGCTACTGTCTGTGTCTGCCCTGTTGTTGTACAGTGTTGCTGCAGCATGGAGCTGACCCCAACATCCGCAACACTGATGGCAAGTCTGCCCTGGACCTGGCTGAACCGTCAGCGAAGGCCGTGCTCACAGGTCAGTCCTACACAGATCACACAGTTTGTACAGTGAAACATTCGTACATCCATCTGTTTATCCATCCCTTCATTCATTCATCAGTTCAATCATCCATTCATCCATGCATCCATCTGTTCATCCATCCACCTGTCCAGTTTCCTTTCATTTATTCATCCATTCATCCATCTGTTCATCCATCCATCCACCTGTCCATTCATCCATGCATCCATCTGTTCATCGGATCGGATCGAGCTGTTCACTTACTGTTTTAATTTGTTTATTCTGATGCCTACTTAGATTTAACAAACAAAAACTGAAGTCTACTGTTGGTACAGTTTTTTTTTTTTTATTCATTACTATCACAATTATTTGAATTATTTTGGGTTGAGTCAGGGTGGGGGGAGGGATGGGAGACGGTGGTTTTTGAGTGTGTATGAAGTTTGAAACACTGAAAGTCTTTTGTAACCACAATAACGACTTATTGTTTCTACCTCTGACTTTTCAATAAAAATAAATCAGTCTGTCCATCCATCCATCCATTCATCCATCCATCCACCCCTCCAACCATCTGTTCATTCTTCCATCCATCCATCTATCCATCCATCTGTCCATCCATCCATCCATCCACCCACCCCTCCAACCATCTGTTCATTCTTCCATCCATCTATCCATCCATCCATCCATCTGTTCATCCATCCATCCATCCATCCATCCATCCATCCATCCATCTGTTCATCCATCCATCCATCTGTTCATCCATCCATCCATCCATCCATCTATCTGTCCATCCATCTGTTCATCCATCCATCCATCCATCCATCCATCCACCCCTCCAACATCTGTCCATTCTTCCATCCATCTATCCATCCATCCATCCATCCATCCATCCATCTGTTCATCCATCCATCCATCTTTTCATCCATCCATCCATCTGTTCATCCATCCATCCATCCATCTGTTCATCCATCCATCCATCTTTTAATCCATCCATCCATCCATCATCCATCCATCCATCCATCCATCCATCCACCCCTCCAACCATCTGTCCATTCTTCCATCCATCTATCCATCCATCCATCCATCCATCTGTTCATCCATCCATCCATCTGTTCATCCATCCATCTGTTCATCCATCCATCCATCTTTTCATCCATCCATCCATCCATCCATCTATCCATCCATCTGTTCATCCATCCATCCATCCATCCATCCATCCACCCCTCCAACCATCTGTCCATTCTTCCATCCATCTATCCATCCATCCATCCATCCATCTGTTCATCCATCCATCCATCTGTTCATCCATCCATCCATCCATCCATCCATCCATCCATCCATCTGTTCATCCATCCATCCATCCATCTGTTCATCCATCCATCCATCTTTTAATCCATCCATCCATCCATCATCCATCCATCCATCCATCCATCCATCCACCCCTCCAACCATCTGTCCATTCTTCCATCCATCTATCCATCCATCTATCCATCCATCCATCCGTCCATCCATCCATCCGTCCATCCATCCATCCATCCATCCATCCATCCATCCATCCTCCTTTTAATATTACAACCCTGCCAACTGTAGAAATAATTGTCTTACAGTTAATTAAATTAGTTAATTGTATTTAAAAAAAAAAAAAGTTTAGACCTGAAACCTTTGCAGGAACGTCATTCTCCAGACTGCACATATACACACATGATGTTCCAGATTCCTTTGTCTACTTCCTTGTGAGCTGTTTTCTTTTGCCTTAAAATTCAGTCCATAACTTGCCTGTGCTACAGGCAGTGTCATATTTTCCTTTTTTTTCTCTATCATGTGGAGACAGGATCTTATTGTCATTCAGATTATACACCATATGGTGCACACCAAGAGAAAGTATCAGTGCAGTGGTTCTGAAAGACTGAAAGTCTGTAGAAAAGGAAAAATGTATGCAACAATGCCAGGATATATTGAAAATATTACAAGTAACAGAAAGAAACACAAATATTACACCTTACTTGTTTGAGAAATATTCCACAGAAACAAATGTACATCCCAGATTCTCTCAACGTTGTGTTCACGGTTTATTTCTCACTTGGTTGTAGCTTTAAGGTTCCCGTTTCCATTTTATTATTTGATGGAAACTACGTTCATCTTCTCTAGCTCAATAAAGCCCCTATATGTGGAGGAACTCTGTGTTTCTGACCATCCTGGTCCCTCTTCTGTCTTCCCTTGCTGTTTCTTTTGTAATTCTGGAAACAGCATGAAAACAGTTTGAGCTTAGAGGGATTTGACACTGCTCGTTCATTCCAGTGCTGGTATATGGAGCAATGATCATTATCACGACTACCCTCATCATCATCATAAGTGTGCAGCTTCGGCTAAGATGATGCGGCCTAAAGGCTTTGAGTAAACATTATGTAAGTGCTGCTGAATATTCAAATTCTTAGTAATGAAATACAACCTTTCCTGATAGATTGGTGTGGGCAGGAACTGAGTCATGTTTGCACTGGATCTCAATTTGATGCATTTTTATGAAGAGATTCTGCATAGAGCGATTCGGGAGCCGGTTCTCAAAGTGTGACGGTTTCTTTGTTTTGTCGCCGCTGAGATGCGTAACCTGATACATTAAGAACAATATGATGCATTTAAGATACATGAGCTGCAAAACACAAACTCATTTTTCCTCACAGATTTAATTATAAAATGTACTGTGTGTTTTCAAACTGATAAAATTTGATTTGCATGGAGCAAGATTATGGACTGAGATTAAATGAGAATATCTTTTTAATTTGGTTTACTTCAGAAATACGTGGTAGAATAAAAAAAAAGCAGGGTATTGCAATTTTATTACAAGATTTCCTGCATTATGAGAAGTCTTTTTTTGGTTCCTCTGTAGTGAGAATCAACATGTAATTTTAATGTATGGATAATAAAAAACAATTATAAAGGTCTTTTTAAGTGCTCTTAAATACGAAAAGGTATACTTAATGAAACGCACTGGCAGGAAAAACAAAACGAAAACTACTTTTGTGATTAAATAAACTTTAGTATAAAAGAGCTTCGATGTGGAAAAGCAAAAAGAGCAAATAGTAAGATATAAAAAAGAAAATCTTGCAGCAAGTCAGAGTATTATCTTCACTTGCCGTGTCATATGGTGTTTCAGCATGAAATGTAGTTGAAGTAAATGTTCAGGTGCCAAATAAAACACTGATTCATCTCAGTCAACCAGAGATGAAAATCAACTCTTTTCCTTTGGATCCACTCTGATTGAACGAAGAGTCTAGAATCAAAGCTAAGAATTTTCACCTTTTTGGTACGAATAAAAAAACAAAACAAAATCAACAATCAGTATTTCATTTGCTGCCCTTTGAGTTTTAATAAAACTCTGTTACAGAATCTTGACTACAGTCTTTGGAGGAAAAAAAATTCATAAACTTGATTTTAGTTTGAACAGAAAACCTCATGTACGCAGTAAACCAGGCGGCAGGTACAGACATATTACCAGGGTTGCATCAAGGGGCTTTTTGGACCTAATAAAAGTATTAAAAAAAGAAATGTATAGAATAAAACAGCAGTAGTTAGTTAATGTGTGCATTCAGAGTTGTGAGAGCTAATGGGAATAAATTTTCCCTGAATTTTTTTGTCCTGGACCTTCAGGGTCTGCCAAAAGGCAGCAGGTCAAACAGGTGGTAGGCGTGACGGGTGAAGTCCTTGACGATGAGCATCGCTCTGCTGAGGCAGCAAGAAGTGTAGCTTTTCCTGCTGCATCTTGACCACCTTCTGTGACCTCTTCCCGTCTGCTTTGACGTGGTTTGCCCATTGCACTGAGGCAGATGGGCAGATTTTGCAGAAAATAGTCAAGATGTAGCAAAAGAACTGTGTGCAATGCACAAACCACTCACAGCGGGTAAAGGAAGGTAGCAAGAAGGTTACCAGCAGCCTTTGGTTGATGATATCCCTCCTTAGAAATATTAGGAAGAGTAAATGATGTTCTGCCTTCTTTACGACAGCCAAGGTATTAGCAGACCAGGAAAATACTGCACCTTAAGCTGGGCTTACACTGTGCAATTTTTATTTTTTATTTTTTCCCTTTTCGGGCTGACTTTCCTGTGGTGTGAGAATTTTTCGATCGGGCTGACTTTCATCCTGATCATGCGTCGTGTAGTGTACAGGGGGTAACGAGGGGCGATCAGCCTTTCAAGACCACCTCCCGATCAGTAATCGTGAAGTCGGGGAAAAAATCTAATATGTTTGATTTTCAGTCGGCCGTTGTGGGCAAATCACTCAGTGGGCATGAGCAAATAAGGATTCTTCTTCTTCGTCTTCCTCTCAGATTAAAACTCAGAACCATGGCGGGGGTGCAAGAGAAATGGAAATCTTTCTGTAAAATTGACAGACGGTAGGAGCCACGTTTGCTCAGTCATGTCATGCACAAATTTCCAAGGCAGCGCATTTCACTCCAGTGAGCTTCATATTCCTCTTCTATTGGTTTGGCTACCGGATAGACGAGTCCAAGTAGCGCCATCTAACTGCGGAGCTGAGTCTGACGTGGTTTTTAGACCTACAGTGTGAGCAGGTAGATTGCATCAGAGTGTCGGGCCGCACAGTGTGAGAACATACGAAGTGAGCTGTGAACTCACACTGTACCACGAAAGTCTGCGGTTTTATCGTACAGTGTTAGCTGTAGCTGCGTGCAACGATTGAAGAAATATATGTATTTTTTTTTTTTTGTGGAAAAAAATGTACAAATGAGTAAAGACTAGTTCAACAAAATTTCTCTAGATAAAGCTCTCAGCTATATTTTTTCTTTGGAAGTATTATTTTCTGAAGCAAAAACACAATAAAACGATGATTGGGATTATCCTGTAAAAAAAAAAAAAGGTATATTTTGGTAATTTTTTCCACTCTTTAATCATTGAGAACAGTTTTCCTGGGCTTAAAAATAAGGAGTGCTCAGAGAATTAGTTTTTCTAACATGATAAATACAATTTATTGAAAATATTTTCTGGCCTCAGGGAGCTGAGGTCCATGTTGTTGCTGTTGAAATATTTGGCTTTGCTTTTCACAGAGGTGGCCTCCAACAGAACCGACGCATATAGGAGCAGAAGGTTTCAAACCTTGACATTGTGGTACACTTTGGTTTTTTTTGGAGTTTTTTGTTTGCAGCGTGTTTACCCCATTGCTATGCATTTACACCTGCCATCCACTGTTCCAAAGTCTCAAAAACCAGTAACATTGCTTGCCATTTGCTGATCAAGATGTATAAACTCTTTCATTTTCTTGATGTTGTTAGGCGGATTCTATTCAAGAGGTTTATTTGTTACTTAGCTGGAAGCAGTAAGGGATGGATGGGGCTAATTGGAATGACTTTTTCCTTCCCAAAAAGGTGGCTCATTCATGATTTAAATAGGAGGTCCAGACTTATTTAAATAGGTTCAGACTGAGTAAAATAGATATGTACTCTTTTGTTTGTTTTTTTCTATGTTACATGGTACATTTGTATGCAAGCTATGAAAGCAAAGAAACATTAGGACAGCCATGATCCAACAAAACTCATTGGCTCCTCCTCACAAGGGCTCTTGACATTGACTCAATTGATTTTTGCAGCATCAGTGCTGTTTTTACACACCATTGCATCATCAGTCCCCACTGCTCTGCCTCCATGGTAAATGAGACGGACCTCTGGAAACCTCCGAGATGAGCCGGACTGTGGCAGAACACGAGGGCAGACAATCCTGTGGAGAATGATTTATTCATGCAGGCAAGATTGAGTGTTTGTGTCGGAGTTATTAAATGCTGCCACATCTGTCAGCAGCCGTTCCCAACGCAGCTGCTGTCGAAGAGCATTGAAGAGGAGAGTGACTTGGTACATGGACAGAAACGTGTTTGCCACATATTACATGGGTAATAAAGGCGATATGAGTGCTTCTGAAACAAGATGGTATCTATTAATGATCCCTTCTCCTATTATTAGTTGGATAAAAGTTGAAAACATTTCTTTTATCTGTTTAGTTTTTAGGAAAATATAATCAGAAAGCTCTAAACAAGAACAGCAAAAGAATATTTTTCCTCCAAAACAAGTTTTTTAACCAGGAGAGGTGCAGTATACAACTATCAGCCTGTTTGCAGATTGCAAGGTTTATTTGGATCTCCATGCTGATCTTGGTCATGTAGAGAAAAGTCATTGGCTATATCCATTCTTCAGTAGGATTATTGAAAAAGCAGATTTAAGCAGTTAAACAGCCTCCTAACAATGACCAGCCCCTTGACATCTTTCAGTCAGACTTCAGTCCTCACAACAATACAGAGACCTGTCCTTGTCAATGTGTTCATTGACATCTGTATAAATGCAGACTGTGGAAGAACCACAGTGCTGGTATTATTGGACCTTAGTGCAGCATTTATTGCAGCCTTCCTGGTACAGCACTGGACTGGTTGAAACCCTACTTGAAGGACTTAATTGAGTCGACTTAATTAAGCTGAGTTAACTCACATCTGGATGACTCAAAATGTCCCTTGGGGGTGTCGGACTGGAAGGAGGTGTGTGTTAGAGACTGACATTTTTTCGGGAATCCCACGGGTCACGGGATTCATGGGATGGGAGTCAGTATTAGTAACGATCACGTGATTGGGACGGTACAGGATTAAACATTAACGGGAGCAGACGGGAGCGGCAGCAAACCAATAGTAACTAAAAAAAAAACTAGGATCGATGCCAAAAAATAAAATAAAATAGAAAGAAAAAAAATCCAGTACTGGCGCCGCCATTTTGTACTTTTTTTCCTTGAAGCCTACACTATAATGCGAGTCAAAAAAACTACACGACCCAAAAACCAACAGTGCTTCCGCTCTGAGTTTTTCACCTGCGCTCAAAACAAGAAGAATGGGAGTGGTGCAGGAGCAGGAGTCATTCTGAATGGGAGCGGGATGGGAGTGGGAGTGATTTCACCAGGAGTGGGACAGGACAGGATTTAGATTTCTACTCTGGCCCGGGATCGGGACGGGACACAATTTTTTTCTGTGGGAGTGGGACGGGACAGGAGTGAAAGTCTACTCCCGTGTCAGTCTCTACCTGGTCTCTTATTGGCTTTTTCCCTACTAGCACAGGTTACAAAATAGCTGGATTTGACCAACCTGAGATAACCAAGGCTGTCTATGCTGCAATGTGTCCTGTTGCATTTTTATTTTATTACTTTTATATAGATAAGGGCACATATTAAAAGTTTTGCTTGTTTGTCCTCCCTTTCATTAACAATTTACATAAATTAGTTATTTTGTGTTTTACTGAATAAAATAAACCATTAATTTAATAATGGATGTAATGATCCATATTTTTCACTTCTATTCCTATTCTGATTCTTAAATTTGGATATCTGCAGTTCCCGATACTTTTCCAATAGCAGAGGTACTGTATTTCTGCTTTAATATTATCATCATGACTGTTGATTTTTTTTTATTTTTTATCTATCTACAAGCAATGTAGACTCACACTGAGTCTGGTTCTGCTGGAGGTCGCTACAAGCATGCTTAGTGTGAGGGATTGCATTCGAGTTAATGAGTCGATGCAATCAACTGGTTTTCCTTAGAAAACTTTGAATCAATTTGACTGGATGATCTGGTTGAATTGTAAGATGACATGTGTTGTGAATTGGTGCTATACAAATAAACTGAATTGAATTGAATTAAAGAGCAAGATGTCAGACCAACAAGCTGCCAATTTAACCAAACATTAGTGAGCTTATTCGTACATATTTGATCCTGTATGTCTAATTTCAAGCCCTGTTTCAATCCGAGAAAAATTATTGCCTAATGAAATAACATAGATGTATCTTTATAGAAAAATGCTCTACTAGCCCAAAAGGTCTGAAATGTTTTCCGATAATTATAACTTAGGTGTTCATTTAGAAACTTAAGCCATAAAAACATTTGGTCTTTCCTGGTTGACAGATCTTAATCATCTCTGTCTGTTGTCTTATCCTATTGTGGAAAAGGTTGGGATTTATTTTTGTTCTTCGTATTTTTATTCTGCAATGCTTTGAACTTGTAACCCCTCTTTGTATTTTTAAAGACAGGTGCTAATTACATAAATTATCATCCTACCCACACTTTGTGCCTTTCTGGATGAATTCTACAGTATTAATTATCGGAATAAGTGATGCGTTTAATGCAACGCACGAAGAGGGGGTTTTATTATTGGATAAAGGTTCAAGGTTCTGAATGGTATAAGCTGTTTTACTGTTTTATCAAGGGCTTTAAGTTTTTAGAATAAATCTGATAAAATCGTAATTTGTTTTATCCAAGAACTGTCTCCCCTTGGTGGAGATAAGGGTTGTTTTTCTTTTTCTCAGCTTAGATGCTTTGATCTATTCCACCTCTAAATCACAGCTGAGAAAACCTTACAAGTTTAGTCTTTTTTTTTTTTTTTTTACGTTTTACGCCATAATTATTTGTCATGTTAAAGGAGAAGCTTCATTATGTTTACCTTTATCAGGTTATAAAATACATTAGCTGGTAAATGGTTAGACACCCCAGGAGCTAATTATGGAGGATTATGTTTCAGCACAACCTAAAGGAGCTACGTTTGTAAAGAAGGCGAATGATAATGAGTCTAGAGGGGCCCATTTAATCTCTTATACAGAGCAGATTATGGACTACAGATTATAATGTAAAAAAGATATGTCTAATGTTCAGGAAGGGTGGAGTTAGGGGAGCCTTCAGGGTAACAATGACTGGTTGGCATTGGAAAATTTGACCTGGCAATTGATTCAGATGAACAGCCACATCACTGAAGTGTAACCCTTGTATCTTTGTCTGTAATCACTGGGGACGTAAACATTGAGCTCAATTTCTATGACAGATGCAGGGAGAGCAGTTCTCCAAGTCAGAAAATGGAGCCACTTCTGATCGTACGTCACGGTCAGAAGTACAACAAAAGAGCTATGTGATATGGCAGAAAACTATTTCACCATGTGAGCCTTTTATACCATTTATATCGAAAATCATTGATTATTTAATATGTGTTAATGATTGTAACCCTATTTAAACTTAACCTTTAGAAAATTAGGTCAGCCATACTACCCACTTTGCTTAGCTTTGTTATGAGAGTTTGAAAAGCTAAATCCTTTCTTTAATAAGGTGTTTATTGGAATACATATTGTTTTTGTTTTATCGCCTAGGTCCCATACTGGACATACATATTGGAGCCTTTTTAAAAAACACACAGTGAGGAGAAATCAGCTGTTAAACCCAGTTTATTGTTCTCCCTGTGATGCTACAAATATCTCATTTTTTTTTCTTATATTACTTAATTTTCTTAATATCCGTAAAATTGACATTAAACACCAATGTGTATAAATATGTTAGACCAATTCTCTTTTATAGATGTCCCAATTTTTTTTATTGCTGTAATTGCTTTGGTAAGAGAATAACACTAATTTTTTGACCGTTCTAGATATCAATGGAGTTAGTTATTAGTTATTTTTGTGTTTTTATTAAATTCATTTCAAATTCAATAAAAAAAAACAATCTTGAATTTAATTAAAACACAATAACTCCATAGTATCCACTTTTACTTTGTTTAGCCAGTTTTGCTGTGATATGAAGTTTTTATACAGCCAGTGTATTTTTAAACTCTGTCCTTTCTTAACCCCCCACACACATCTTCATTCAGCTGCTTTTAGCTAATTACGTAAATGTTTTTTAGTCTGAGTCATGTTTGTTTAAATCAAGGGCTTGGATTTTCTTGCTTCATATCATCAAATAATGTTTTTTTTTTTTTTTACCTTAGATCTGTAGAGAACACAAAGAGAGGCATGGCTTTTCTACCTTTTATTCGTTTGTGTATAGGTGAATTACTTTCTGGCGTTTTTCAAAGTACAACTTTGGCCTTGCATGATATTTTTGTTATCAAATTCCCACAGATTAATAGAAAATTTGTAGTGATTAAATCCATTGCATTGTCATTGTCAATGCCATAATTGATGAGCAAGTTTTCCCACAAGTTCAAGGCAATGGAGACGTCTCGCTGCACTTTATAAGTTTCAAACAGTGTACCATGAGACTCACAAACAGAAATTTTAAGGTACTGTTAATATTTATTGATTGAATGGCTGATATAAAAGGCAGACATATTTGTTTTGGTTATTCATAAACCAGACTAAAAATCCCAAATATTCATACTAAAAACCCTATTTGTCTTCCTGTTGCTGCTGTTTTTGCCCCAAGGGCCTCATTTAATGCCCCGTAGTGGTTTTGGTTGTTTCATGCCAGACAATACAACCTCCAAATGGTGCCACATACCACTCGTTAGAGTTACTGGTGTTTCCTCTCACAGCGATGTTATGCTGAACCTCCTCTCTTTATTCAGTCTTTAAGGATGCTGACTATTTAAACTGAGATTGTAAGCTTAGGCTTTGCATCGTTTGGGAGGCATTACAAAAATAAAAGCAGATGTAGGAAGTAGAATTAGCTATGTTGAGTCATGGTTTCTAAACTGTATGTAAATGTCATGACTTTATTATAGTTTATTGTTGTTCTTGTTGTCCTTAGGTAAAAGCTGAATTTTTAGGGCACAATGGGTAGAGTCAAAATGATGTGTGTTGCTGTTATGTCAGGTTTTTTCCAACATGTTTATTTGTCTAATACATTTTCTGTTCATTTGAAAGCGAATTAAGTCTGTTTTTTTATTGATATAATGTCTTAAGTTATGCCCGCTGGTTTTCAGTAATGTCTGCAGGTTGAGTTCATCCCAAGTCCAACAGCTAAGGCACTAGTATCGCTAACAGTCTAAAATATTCCTTTAGCAAACAGTGGATTAGTAATTGGGGGAAAAAAACACAAAGTAATGATGTGAGAAGTCTAAGGGGAGCCAATGTTGGATCGCCGCAGGAACTTTGCTTTCCATCAGTCTGCTGTGTTGCTGCTGATTGATCTTTTTCTGGCCAGAAAGCAGTGATTAAGACACTTTCATCAAGTTGCATCTGCCCTTGAACACTCCCTCTTGCATCCAGCGATCTCAGACGGTCTTTTTTTTTTTTTTTTTACTCATCAGCTAATGTGCTGTTTAATGAGCTTGCATCTATAGCACGCGTCCCCTTCGCTCTTCATCTTTTCATCAGCCACGCTTTCTGGTCTTACTCTCTTCGACTCTTTGTCCATAATTTCTGTATTCTTCCCTCCTGCTGCCTCTCACTTATTTCCTTTCAGCACTTTATATTTTTCCCCAAACTCTGTCAATCTCACACAGAAGCACATGGCTTGAAACACTGTCAGATGAATTGTATGATCTTCAATTTACCACCCACACACTAAAGTGAAGATTTTCCCACTCCCATACATCATTGCCAACACCTTATAAATCTAATAATGCATTTTTTCCCAATACATCTGATTTAAATTTAGGGATTTTACTGGAAATAAACAAACAAAAGACACTTTAGAAGCAACAATGTCCATCTGCCTCTGGTGTGGATTCAAATACTTTATTGATCCATTCAACAGTAACATGTAAGGATAATATAGTTATTGAGCTCTTGGTGTTTTAGTGTTCATTAATTAGAAAATCCATTTGGTTGTAATAAAATTTTGCAGCAACTAAGAAGAGTGCCTTTTGAAACTTTTCTGCATTTTGTCTTGTTAAAACAATCTTCATCATCTGTGGCTTTAAATGAAAGACAATTCCTCCACATGCAGTGAATTTTGAGCAAAAACGTTACCTTAACATGTCAATTCACCAGAACATTTTCTTGAACATGTTTGCAGTGTTTCTCTAGCCTAGGAAACTAGGCCCACCCGCACTAGCCTCGATCTACGGGCCAAACACAATGCATAGAGGTGTTTTGAATTTTTGGATACAAAGCGGGCGGGGTTGTGAGGGCGGGACGACAAAGCTGCTCAATGCTGGAGAAAGCACAACAAGGAAGATGACAACAACTATTGAACAGTTTTCATTGGACTCAGTTTTGGAATCAGTTTTGAAAGGATTAGACTTGGGGTTTTCGTTGAAACGTGAGCAGGAAGAGGCTCTACGCTGATTTTTAAGAAGGACGTATTCCTGTTTACACTCCCCCACCAGTTTTTTGTCGCGCTTACTACGTCACAGCCAGTTGCGCTCATTGGTCAGAGCGTTGGCCAATAGGCACAGACATGGTTTGAAAGGGCTCTTCATGACTTTCTTTTTAAACTTGTCCTTCTCCCTCATGCTCTTCTATAAAGGCCGTATTTGTGAGCTACAGTTCTAATAGCTTGTTTACCAGCGGTTAATTCTTCAATAAAAAAGATCAAATCCCCCAAAATGCAGTGACACATTTTTAAAAAGTTAAATGATTAAAAGTTCTTTTGCTATGGACCCTGTTCTTTTTGTGGAGGTGTCCCTCCCTAGACATCCCTCTAATCATGTAGAGGGATGTCTTCATTGTGATCGATACCTGTTTTTTTGGGCCGGAGAAATGAATAAGTATAGAGTACATATGTTCAACTCTAAGCTAAAGTTGAAGAAGTATAAAAATAATGCACCAGGATGATCAGGAAGCTGACTGAGTCTCTGTGGCCTCAAAATCTTCCCTCTCTTTCAATTTTAACAAACTATAACAAGTGGTTAAAACAAATGCATAGTTATATCTAAAGATATAACTTATCTTTAGAATTGCGGTATTTGTCATTACAGTGTATAAACTTCAAATAACAGAGAAAATAGTTTGAGTGGATACATTATCTATGAATGTGCATTCTTTTGTATGCATTTTTTGTCAGAAATAGATTCTTTTCATCGGAGGCTAAAATGTGAATGGGAATGCTAAAGTAGGACTAACCTAATCCAGTATGTAGGCGGTCCTTCTAGGGAAGGAAACTCCTTCCATATTTAATTTTTTAGATTTATTAGAAGCTTTCCATTTAATTAACTGTTTTGGTGATAAAAAGATCTTTTTTTCTTTTTTTTTTACATATTTGACTGCTGCCTTGTTTCTACTATTAATGTTTGAATTTAGCATCATATAAATTTGGGAGAAAGGGGTCCAGTTTAGACTTCATTTAAAAGAAGAAAAAACTTATTATTTTATTAAGATTATTTTCTTACAGTTTTAAAAGCTCTGGAGTGTGGGGGTGCAAACCTACCCAACCATTGTACACGGTTGAAGTTTGACAGCAGGAGTTTCATTTCTTGTGAACTCAGTGTTCTGGAGTGAAAGAAATGTTGAGCTGATTATACATTGAGAAGAAAAATAAGAAGAAAGAGAGTGACAGTCCATTAGCTCCTGTTAATTACCTCTATTGGTATTCAAAGATCAGCTGCTTCTTAGACCTAAAAATCTATTCCCAAGTCACCCCCCCCAACTACCACACAAGCACACACACACACAAACCCACACTATCCAATCCTTTCTTCCCGGTCTGCTGTTTTTCTGTAATGGTTTTAAGCCATCCTTTCCAATCCCTTAATTACCCATCCATAACTCATCTGCGATTTTTTTTTTCTGGCTTGAAAAAGCTAGTCTACCTACATGTTCATTTTTGAAAACTTTATTATGTGTTACACATTGACAGCGATATACATGATTATAGGAAATGTTTGCATTTCTGTATTTGATGCACATGACAAACATTGCACAATTTTGCATTATTACCCTCTACTTATCTTTTGCTGGTTTAGTCGCTGCTCTTTATACAATAAAAAAAATGACTCTTGTATCCTTCCTCTATTGTTGAGGTTTTATTTTCACAGTTATAAATTAATTAGCCTACCAATTGAGAGAGGTGTCACTAGTTCGCTTTCTTTTTTTTTTTTTCATAAAAAAAAGTGTTTTCTCTTGGGTGCGGCAGAAAGAACGGAAGTGTCAAAGAGTGAAACGTACTGCAGGCTGGGTGACAACAAAGAGAGACATTGTCTCTTTAGTTCAGGCTGCTCATTCAAGCTGAAAGAATCACAGCAGCTGTCACAGAGTCGCAGGCATATCTCAAGATGTCCGTTCTAAATTGGTATTGACAGAGCAGGACTTTGGGTTTTTGCTCTTTAAATTGATTTGAATCAAGGGAATAGACATCAGACGTGGACGACTTTCTCTCTTGGCACTCTGATGCAAAGATTTGGGCAGACACAAAGAGTCGTGCTGTTGCTCAATTTAAGAGAGACTGCAAGGATGTGTCAGAGTGACATCTTATTGACCTGGTATATACAGAACAGTTAAGGTCCAGGATATACTTGGGAATATAATGCCTAGGGGTGTATTCCCAAAGGTCGGCTTAATTTCTTTTTTCTTCACTATTAATTTCCACTAAAATGTTTAATTCTAGTTCTACACACCATGAAACTCCAATCTTAGATAAATCCAATTCCTTAGATAATGATTTTGGAGTATTAAAATATGCCTTGAATATGGCACCATATGAGGTGAGAATTTAGAGAAGTGAGGTCTTGTTTTCATCAGGTATCTAGAGATTACATCCTGTTGAGCCAACCACAAGGTGGCAGTAATGCAGTAATTTGTCTGCAAAACTGCAGTAGAAAAAAAAATCTGTTTGCCGTTTTCACCTCTAAACATAGAAAAGTTTCCTTGCCCAAATTCGTAGTTGCTAACAGAGTTTACTATTTAATCGAGACGCTTAGCTGTAATCTAATCTCCACCAGTGTCTGAATTTTATATGTCAGTTTAAATTTAGTTCTGCTGATGGTAGTACTACTTTCTCATACAGTTTTTAAATTTTATGCATTTTTCATGGTTTTCAGTTTAGGTGTGCTAGATCTAGAGATGCATGCACCATGCTTTTCCCATGTACGTAATCCAAACTGCAGGCACCAGGATAATAAAATCGAACATATTTGACCATTGACTTTGGTGTGAACGTAGCATTAGCCTTGACATAAACATTGTTAAAGAAAGTTAACAAATGAACACAGATTTAAATGTACTTTACATGGTTTGTTGACAAATAAGCAGAAAAATGAAAAAATAACTGTTCCGTGCAAAGTGCACTGGATCTCGGATATTCAGTATCAAATCACCAATATCAGATATAGCTAATTAGTCAATAATTAGCTATCCATTCCAGGTATCGGATCAGTGAATCTTTTAGTGGAGTCTCTTGCTGTTGTTTTTTATATGAGCGGTTTTTGTGAAATACATTACTGACACCCAAATGTGGTAATCATATTTTTTTGTTGTCAGCAGAGAAAACACAAAATCCCCAAATTAAGCAAAAAACAGCAATAGACTCAGAAACCAAGTGATGAAGTATCTACTCACCTAAAGTTTGCAAATAACGCTAGCTAAAAGAATGGGCGCTTTATTACTTATTTAAAAACAGGGTTTAATCCAAGCCATATAAAAATGTTGTTTAAAACAAAATAATTTGAAAGGATTCATGTTAAAGATTTTCAGCAATGTGCCAGCTGAGATTACTAAATGCCTTATTAATGATAGTGCTAAACAGTATCGAAAACAGGATTATATCTTAAAAAGTTCGTCTGAAACTTCACATGAATTACAAAAATGGAAAATGAAAATCTTTAATCAAAACTTTATTCTGCTGGAATTTACAGTCGGGCAAAAAAAATGTTTTTAGCTTTGGAGAAGGTGAGCTGAATAATAGGCAGTCTTAGTGGATACTTTTGTTGGCATGAAATGAACAGGAAAAATAAGTCATCTGACTATTTAATGGCTGTCAGACATTTATGTACAGTTTTCCTGTCATCTTGTTGCAGCCTGAACATCCACTAATCTAATTTTTTTCTCCTGGCAGACATTTTTTCCCTCATCTCTTGGAATCAATTAGGCTCTGTGTCCAACCTGGGCTCCCGCTCAGACTAACAGAGCTCAGCAGAGGCTCCTGCTGGTGCTGTGTGACTTGAGCCAAAAAGGGGAAACAAATATAAATCGGTACTGCGTTCTCATCTCTTAGGAAGGTTTAGATCCGACTTTTTTGTTGTAAATAAAGTGAAAAAGAAATTGTTGCTTAGAGGAGAGGTCCACGGTGGGCAAGCAGATTTAACAGGGAAGAAAATTTGGCTTTACTCTCTGATGAATGCAGGCAGAAAAAATGATCTGATACTGTAGTTTGAAGTGCAAGGAAGGACATCTGGGTGATGGAGAGAATATCAATGGAAAGGGATCAGTGGATTGATGTCAAATGACAGAATAAAAACAAAGAATGTCATGGGAAGCGGCAGAACCTTAAGGAAAAAAAAGATGAAGACACCTTCTAGGTTCAGTGACAGATGGAGACGAACTGAAGCGACTTCCAGTGAATGCAAAGAAGCTGGAGGAGGAGAGGGTGCCAAATGGAGCCTATAGATATCATGTAGACAAAGGGCTGCTGTGGATACTGTTAAGGCTGAGTCCTCTTAATGCACAGATTAGTCGCACACCTTTAGTGTGCATGGAAGGGAAAGTGAATGTGTGTAGTTTTCAGCGCCTTATCTTAAACACACTCATTGATTACCATGATGACTGCTGTTCGATTGGTCACCTTTGATGAATGAACCCAGGTCTTAGTTCCCCTGAGATGCTCTGTCTCTTTTACAAACCCAGACAGCTTTCTCTTTAACTGTGTTAAAAGAAAATAAAAAGAAATGACCTAGCAAAGAGAGCCAAAACAAGAACAATATATTTTTTTATTATCTGTGTGTGTTGCACTTCCAGGATTCATTTACGCTATTCGGGCTCCCTTCCTTCAGCTGAAATTGGCTAGTTTCTATGTCATTGCACAGCTCCACAACTCTGAGTGAATGATGCTTGGTCGCTGTGCAAGAGTAGACTGAAAATAAAAGCAGAATTTAGGATTCAAGTTTTGTGGATTTACTAAGAAAATTAAGGGGGCAACTTGAAGTTGTGGTTATAAAAGATGGATTAGCAATCATTCAGTCCGGTAGGATAGAATTCGATCCTCAGAATAATTCAAGTGAGATAAAATGTCAGTATTTCAAGACCTTCAAAGATAGGAGATTATTTGCTATAAAAATAGAACCAAGTAAACTTGCAGAAAATCCTTTAAGTATTTCAATAATGGATTTTTATGGAGGCTTATTGTGATGAGCAGTCTTGTGGAGTTGACCTTTAATGAATCAAATGTATGTAATGTAGTAATGCAGTAGTATTAATGTAGTAAATTTCTCCACTGCAAGATCAATAAAGTCAGTCAATCAATGTGATTTCAGTGCAAAGGAAGAAACAATGCCTCTGTGGTTTATTCTTATACCAAGCAAATGAATTTATTTGGAGCTGATTACTTTTACTTACTTTGTTGGTGATGAGAGTAAAAAAATGGTAGAATAATTGACTTGTTCATTTCAAAAAGATGTGCTAATATATAGTATAACATACTATCGACAATCCTTAAATTATAGTCATGTTTCAAAATTACAGTTGAACCTTTTTTAGTATTTGGACCGCATCCAAAACTGCTCCCTAACCACTTACACTTAGCTATCAAGTCTCACTTGCCATAAAGTCACACTCGCAGCTCTGGAAGGCGCTTTGATTAAACGTGAGGTCTGTGGCGCAGGGTGACATAAAATATAACATTTGCCCTTTTCTTAAAACAAATATATATGGTCAAATAAAACGATTTCAAAGAGGACATTCCATTTTGGAATTAATTTTTTTTTTCTTTTTTTTTATACCTTCACCATAAGGCTGCTGTTACACTTGCTGCCAAATTCCAGTGAGCCTGCAACTGATGCAGACTCCCTGCATACTCAAGAGCTGGACGGTCCACTCACCCTAACCACTATGTGGTTTGGCATGGCACTTAATGTAGCGGACCCTCCGCGGGAACATGGAAATGGAGGTTTAGGTTTTTAGAAAATTCCTTTCAGCGAGGCTATATGTCACACTGGTTGAGATCCTTATTGAATCTGTCATTTAGTCAAATTTAGAAATGGAGATTTATAAAGTGACAAGATATATCAGATGTCATAGCAATTTATAAGGCAAATAAATCAAATGTAGTACCTGTTGTGGTGGAAAGGAATTTAGCATCATCCCATTTTTTCCAATCATATGTTCCTTTTTAGATCCAGACATACCTTTTCCCTGAAACTGTGATACAACCGGAATCACAATATTTACACCACAATCCTTCAAATTTAGTATGAGGTTACTTCTCCAGAAAAGTATTTTGTTTTTTATATCTGCTCCAACTTTGGCCAAACATGTCCAGGTTTAATTTGTCTACAAAGCGCAATGGGAATAAAAAAAACAAACAAACAAAAAAGTCTGCTCTCCATTGTTTACTTTCCTGATTTCTATTGCACTGGTGACATCACCAGCACTAACCCAGCATGATGGTATCACCAGACATGGAGCAATTGGGGTACAGAGGCCACACAGCTTGCTGGTGGGGATCAGACCCAGATTTTCTTTTACCAATGAGAAGCGGGCCAAATGCAGAATGTTAGCTGGTCGACTCGTGTTTCAAAAACCTGCGTTAACCTGCTTATTTCAATAGGAAAGGTGCTCTAGAGTCTCTTTAGCTGGAGATGTTTTTAAATACCTTTCTCTAAAACCAAACCAAACATTTGCTTTCAAAGATGTCATAACAACTGGTTCTGTGTAATTAGATAATTTTTGATTCTTTATCCAAGCCTCTACTGAGTCCTTATGAAATGTTTATTTAGAAAAGAAAAGGAAAACGTACCCTGGCTAACTTATGTATGCAATGAACATAAACAGTTTCTCTAAGGGGATTTGGCTGCTGTGTAAAGATAAATCCCACAGCCTAGTTCATAGTGGCTACCATCATTTACATTCAAATGAGAAGGTGGAATTGGTAGCTTGAAAAAACACTATTATTCCAGACCACCTCTCCTTGGTGTGCTCTATGGAGCAATTAATAACATGATGTAAGAGGCAAGTGCTAAAACACTACAAGTTTTAATCCACCTCCCATTCATTTGTCGTCCTTCTGCTCTTTGGAAGGTCTCGTTGCTCACAGATCCACTTACAGCGTCAGCACTCGTGACCTTGCTGCAACTTCAAGTAGATCGGTCACCTCCCGACTCAGAGCCGGTCAATGTGAATCCATAGATAAACTGCTTCTAGAATAAGTAATATTTGATTTAGACACCCACTAACACACACAGGCAGACAGCTGGGCTTTGAGGCAACTCGTGGCTCAGTCAGCATCATCTTTTTAGGCGAGGTGTTTGATGCATACTAGGCTTTTATTTCAATTAAAACAATTATAAAATAAAAAATACCTTTGTAAATGCCCATATCAAATTAAAAAAAGTTGGTCCAGCACACAACTGGAATGCAAATGATTGCTCTGTCTGCAGGAATGCTGCCACAATGCATCATCATTCAGAAGGTAGCTGGCCTGTCCTGGGCTATAACACGTCCTTGTGTCTTCTGCTTGAAGTCATGCACACACACAATCCTCTCAAACATGTTCCCCCAGACTACTAAACCTAACCTTTACACAATTTTCGACATCAAAACATTGGATTCGATTTACTTCTCATTATGTGATGCACCTAGAATTTAGATTATAAATTAGCATATGACTTTTAACTCAGAACTCTCAAATCACAGGAACCCAAACAGTTTTTCTAAGCAGTCCGAGGCTAAAATGCTTTTTTTTTGGCTCCATTTTTATTCATGTCATAAAACGAGTCTCTTTTTCACTAGATGTGGTTAAATCACCATATAAATTTTCCTCGTTTTAAACATTTGAAACGGGCTCACAAATCTTTGAAATTTTGAACTATTTTTGATATGTCGTTTTTATTCTTAGGATGAACGTTGTAAATGTGGAAGCTCTTTGTTTTACTATTAAGATGAGAATATTATTGCTAAGACAGCACATGTTTGTGCAATTACAAAATAGAATGCAGTTTTATTTCTTTGGATTTTCTGGCTTTTTTTTCTCTTTTGTATATTTTTAAATTAATAAAACAAAGAGAGTCAAGGCTCTCTTTGTTTTATACTAAACAGATTTTTCTCCAATAGAATTCACTTAGACTTAAAATGGTGGTGATAGCACTGTGAGGATATAGATTAAAGTAGATGTGTCTATTTGTGTTGTTAAAATGATCACTAACATTGATGTCGATGATGATTTGCATAATAAATGTAAATCAGCTTAATGAAGAGGCTGTCATTTTAGTTCTGGAAAACTGAATCAGTCTCGGTTTAAAAATGGCTGAGAAGTCAAATTTAGTGTTTTGACCTTTTTCTAGTTCTGTCTGTTCCTTTCTCTCTGTCTCCCCCTTTCCTCCCCCTCCTTCCCGCTCAGCCCCAGCTTCTCTAACACCAATTACGCTGTGTCAAATCCATGCATGTCAGCTTCCAGATCCCTAATCATCCCTTCTCTTTCATCTGTAATCCTTTGTTCCATCCTCCTACCCCACTTTTTCACTCACTGCTAACCTCTCCTCTTCGTGCTTCACCCAACCCCACCCCTCCATCTGCTTTCGGTACCAAAGCCATCCTCTTCGACTTTGTCCTCTTTTCGTTTATCTCCAGCATACCTGGTGCTCTTCCTTTCATTTTCTTATTCAATTTCGTATTTCAATTTTACAAGTCTCAGGGAGACTTGGCGCGTTTTAGAAATGCCCTTACATTTGTTTTTCAGTCGAAATAGCAGTTATAGTTTTATTAGGTGTGAAATTGGAAATCTGCTGTCTTTTAAATGTCTTGGGCATTGTTGCTATTCTCACTTCTCCCTCTCAGGAATATATGAGAAAAATATGAACGAAATATGTGCCTTTTATGTAGCATTAATCTGCTATTTTTATTGCAGATTTTGTTGCATTTAGTATAATAAACTTTTTGTTGCATTTACTTTATAATTACCTCCGCCAAGTAGGTTTTGTTTTTAAGAGAGGTTGAGTGTTTGTGTGTCTGTTAATAGACAGATTTTAATTATTTTTTTAAATCAGAGATGTCCTTCATGTCACTGAACAATCAATTTTTAAAGGACTAAAAGATAATTTTTATTTTTATTTGGAACAAGCGTTTCCTCACTAAACCAGAGGGGGGCAGCGGCAACTATTGACAGCCTCACCATCGGACTCAAAAAGTCTGGAGGTATTTTACTAAAGACAAAAACTGAAAAATGGAAAATTTTTGATTTGTTAGCAGGATCAATTCAAAACTTTTAAATTTTTACCAAAGGTGCTCCTCGTGCCAATGGAATAATTCATTAAAACCACAACTACACTAAAGAAATCTGCTATTTACTCCTTTAAAAAAAAAACAACAGAAGAACAAAAGAAAACAACAGCAGGAATATACTGAAACACTAACTACATGTCAGAAGACAATCCATTAACATTTGAAAGTGCAGAGGAAAAATATCATCCTACTACATTATCCACACTGACAACTAGGGCATCTGTAATACTCTCAATAGTCTGTTTAAAGCACAGAGAGCATTATAAGAAACAAGCACCATGACCAGGCAGGTCCGACATACTGTTGTGGAGAAGTTTAAAGCCTGATTAGGATACAAAAAAAAGTTCCCTCAAAGGTTAAAAATCCCAAGGAACACTGTGTAAGACGTAATATTGACATGGAAGAAGTATCAGACCATTGCAAATCTATGAAGACTCTGCCGTCCCTATAAATTTTCAGCTAAAACAAGGAGAAGACCGATTAGAGATGTAGCCAAGACGCTCATGATCACTCTGGATGAAGTGCAGAGATCTACAGCTGAGGAGTGAGACTGTCCATAGGAAAACAATCAGTCGTATACAGCACAAATCTGGCCTTTATGGAAGAAAACCATTACTTAAAAAATCTTGTTTAAAGTTTGCTGCAAGTCACCTGGGAGACACAGCAAACATGTGGAAGAAGGTGACTTGTCAGATGAAACTGAAATCAAACTTTTTGGCAACAATGCAGAACGTTATGTTTGGCGTAAAAGCAACACAGCTCATAACCTTGAACACACCATCCCCACTGTTAAACACAATGGTGGTAGCATCATGGTTTGGGCTTCAGCAGGGAAAGGGAAGATGGGTGAAATGGATGGAACCAATTAAAGGACCATTCTGGAAGAAAACCTGTTGGAGTCTGCAAAAGACCTGAGACTGGGACGGAGGTTTATCTTCCAACAAGACGATGGTTGAAAACATAAAGCAAAATCTAGAGTTGAATGTTTTCACAGATAAAGATATCCAGGTGTTAGAATGGCCAAGTCAAAGTCCAGACCTAAATCTAATCGAGAATCGGTAGAAGGAACTGAACTAATATTGCTCACTCAATTATTCAGGTTTTTATTTAAGAAAGTTTAAAAAGTCCATTGAATTTCGTTCCACTTCATGATTGTGTCCGACTTGTTTATTCTTCAGAAATTGTTTTTTTTATATAAATATATAATATATATATATATTTATATTGAGAGAGGCTTACTGCAAGCATGTATTTTTATAGTTGCATAATCTATTCATTTTCGATAACTTGACTAAACGAAATGGTATTATAAAGACTATTATTGCTTAACATGGAGGTAGGTTGTACAGACCTTGACATTTCTTTGATAAACCATGGAAATAAATGCATCAGGGTTGCGGTGGGGCTGGTGCATATCTCCAGCAGTCTACGAGGGAAATGTTGTCTTGGTTTTTTATTTTGTACATTCTTTTCCATTATTTTGTCAGTCATTTTTTTATTCAAGATATAGATCTGTTTCCAGATTAAACAGATTGTTTTCATCATTCTGTTTTAGTTATCCTGTGTTAACTTAAAAAACAAACAAAGAAAACAATGAATTAAATTATCATCAGACAAAGACCTTTTCCTCTCCATCCAAGTGAAATAACAGAGTTCAACCAAACTCCATAGTATTCAAGCTGATTGGATTATGCAAAATGTGGCGATGATTCCTGGAAAGGCTGCCCCCCCCATGTCCCTTGCAGAAGAGACGCATATGGGAAGGTGTAATTGTTGTGACTGTAGCAGCAGGGAAGCAAAGAGCTGGAGAGGGAGCCAGGAGGAGGGAGATAGGGGGAGGGGTTTGTTTATTTCCTTTTTTCTAAAATGATAACTGCGCCCCCAGAGTCCACTGGAGAAAAAAAAAAGAGGAAAACACACAAAGGTAGTCGGATGTAGGGAGACGGAGACAGATGACTGAGAGCAGGGGACAATGGGACGCAGCATCAGCAGCAGCAGAGAATCCCGAAAGCGACGCGTTGGAGAAGGGAGGGACGGACAGACACACGGAGACACAGAGGCAGCGCATGTGCCGGTCCGCCGCTCATCGCCCAAACAATGAATGTGCTGTGGTCGCTGCCGGCAACACACCGTAGCCAGAGGGGTGCGCACTGAGAGAGAATGGCAGAGGCAGTGATTCGGGGGGGGTTAAATAGAAATAGGAAAGATGGTGTCCTCCTGTAGATAGCGTGTGCCTTTGTACATGTTTGTTGTGTTTGGCTGATCATGTGTGTCTCTGTGTGGCTGATGTGCATTAGCGGGAAACTGTCTGACACCATGATCTTCTGTAACCATTTAGGTGAATACAAGAAGGATGAGCTGCTGGAGGCTGCAAGGTGAGTACCAGACCCTGCATGCTCTTTGTTTTCACTTTGCTCCCTTCTTCTCCTTTTTTTAATGCATTTGCCCACTTTGTTGCATCATTACATCTTTTGTTTTTATTCTAATCTCCATCCTTCTTTAATCTCTCTCAGCTACCTTAGTCTTCATTTCCTGTTTCCTTTTTTTTTTTCCTCCCTTTGTTTATAATATTTTCATCCACCTCATTGCCTGCACAAGCACACTCAGCTCCCACACCAGTCCTGTATTTTCAGATTGAGAGAACCCAGCACTTGTGGGCCAGCAACACTTGTGCGTTTTAAAGGCATGTTATGGTTGCAGGCAGTTTATGTGGGCTGTGTGTTTTGTGTTTTTTTTAATCATATTTTTGTGCCTGGCTCTCACATTTAGTAGTGGAAAAGCGCCTGATTTTTGAATAGTGTGTGGGTGGCAGGGCGCTTGATGCCTCAACAGACCCCCCCTGCCCACTCTTCGCTCCTCCACTGCCCTCCATCTCTTCCAGCTTAATACACAAACATATCAGGAAGCAGCTGGTTTAGTGTGCAGGTACCCCAGTGTATTAGGGGGTCAGAGGGCTGTTTATGTGTAAACCCAGCATGGCCGCCTGACAGCTGAGCCCGTGACTGCCTCATCACCCCGTCATTAGGAGGGATTTACTTTGATCTTAGGGTCATGGTCAGTCATTTACCATGGTACCTTGGCCTACAGAATGTTGTTCCTATAGTTTATGCAAATATCAGTTTATGGTCTAGATCAGGGCTTTAGTTGCTGTTTGTGAGAAATTATGCGTAGTGTAAGAGGAAGGGACAAATACTCCTCGAATTAGATGGCTGATGCCAGGGCTCCTGTGCTGTCTGAAAGCATGAAGCTTATATTTAATATTTTCCAGGGTTGGGTGAATGTGGGTCCTTCCTTCCTTCCTTCCTTCCTTCCTTCCTTCCTTCCTTCCTTCCTTCCTTCCTTCCTTCCTTCCTTCCTTCCGTCCCACACTGTCTTTTCATGAAGAGGCCATCATCTCACTTCTCCTTGTGGCAGACTGAATAAACAGCCAACATGCCTCTATAGGAAATATATTTTTCTTTTAAATTTCTCTTTTTGGTTCTGAAAATAGCCTAGTTTTATTTCTTTTATTGAAAACTTTAAATTCAAAGATGTTGTTAGCAGGACCTATTAGAATGTAGCTGTTTTCTTTAGGTAATAGTAAAAGTTTTCCGATCGATGGTTTGCTGTCTAGCCTGGTAAAGTTGAATAATTACAAAGTTTGGTCTCCAGGACATTTCTATGATCAGGGAGCCATCTTTGTGCAGAGATTTTATTCAAATAAATGTATTTTCACAATCACAATATTGATACTTAAATTAAAACTAAATGATAATTTTAAAGTTAGATTTTAATGACGCTAAACAAGAATGATAACCAACTAGGCCCTCTGAGAAATCCAGAAGGTAAAGGAGAATGAACCCTCTAAAGGCTGTGAAAGGATTCAATGTCTATCCATAACAGTTTCAAACATGATTAGGAGCTCCATATGCTAAGAAAAAAAGAAAAAACTTAAAAGAAAAGATTGGGAGCGAAGCCAGCAGGAAATAACTCCAGGTTATCGGCTTTTGTTCATCAGCTTTGCTCCAACCAAGCCGCAGCAATAAAACAGATAAAGTGACTTTTTACTTTGGTCCAGAACCCAATCATTCTGCCTTTCCTTTATTTTTAACACGTCTGTCTTTTCCTCTCTTAGATACCTTTCTCTCTTTGCTCCAAGACGTTAATCATTGTGATTTCATCAAGAGACAATCATGTTTGTGACACATTACACAAACATGTAGTCTTTTGTTGTGTCTTTTGCTAAATTTCTGCGGTTCTATTTATTTCTGTATGTAATGTGTTCTTGGTTCTTTAATATTTTCAGGAGTGGAAACGAGGAGAAGCTAATGGCCCTGCTTACGCCGCTCAACGTCAACTGTCACGCGAGTGATGGGCGCAAGGTAAGAGCCAAGGAGCATGCACAGAGAGACTATGAAGCTTATAACAAGCTAATCTCTGTCGTCTGTGTGACCGCATATATCCCAACGGTCATTAGGGTTCCCATACAAGTTAACACCCTCTTTATTTTTATTTTTTTTGTTGTTAGAAAAGTTAGAAAAGAAAAACATGCTGGTATGACAGCTGTGTGTCTATTTGAAATAATCTTAGCATTAGTGGCATTAGTGTCCTTTCTTGGCTGTCATTGAACGTTTACAGCATAAATTATCGCTCATGCTGAACAATAATGATGCATCGCAGCAAACAGAAACCTGTCAGTCTCTTGGATACAAGATTGTTTTTCAAATATCTTTTTTTCCCCTTCAGACACATTATAAGTTTCTGTTAGTTAAATTGCTGTTCCTGTTTGTGTATTAATATTGTTTTAATAAAGTTAACTTCATAATACTTAGAGCTGGTAGCCGTGGTATACAGTGATGATAAAAATAAAGCACAAACTTTGAAAATCAACATTCATCTATAAGGACACCTACAGTTTGTTTTTGTTTTTTTTTTCCAGTGCAGGTTTGCTCTAAGTTTATGACCAAACGGACAAGCTGTGGTTTAGAAACCAAGCTGACCTCATGTTTCACCAGATTGTCTGATCATATTGCGCAGAGACCGGAAGCAGCCTAGTTGCTTTTTCTATTGCTCCATTCATCTCAGATCGTTAAGGAAGAAAAATATTTCATGGCTGTCATAAAGTAATTTCTGTCTTTTTTTTATCTTTAACTCTTATAAAATGGTCAATGTGGTCATAAAACAGCCCCCATCATCAACCCTCCAACACCATGCTTAATAGTAGATATGAGGCGTGTGTTCCTTTTTCTCTTTGTCTTTTGGGTTATTCAGATAAAAATCTTGCAAATCGGTAAAAGCAACGCTGTATTTTGACAAAGACAGTCAAGCATGCAGCTGACATTGATAATAGGGGTGTGAGAAATAATCGTTTTGGCGATATATCGTGTTATCCGGCTGCCCGATTTAGAACCAGAATCAGAAATACTTTAACAATCCCAGAGGGAAATTACTTAAATTACTTTAATATCAAGATTTAATATCAATCCTTCATCCTAGAAACGAAACACGGTTATCTAAAACAATGAGGGGAAAATGGGCTTCCTCTGCACCGCCACTCTGGCAGAAAGCGCTGTGGAGCCCTGTTGCTGTGCGATGCTGCGCCAAATCTGTATTTGAGGCGGTCACAGTGGAAGATGTGGACCGACTCAAACCTCAAACAACATGGATACCAAAATAACTAAATAATCAATATCTTCTGATGAACATAACATCACTTGCTTTTTTAATCTATTCGTTTGATTTTGATAGCTGGGGAAAATATTGCAATATATAGTGATATTGCAATATGGTGATAATATCGTATCGTGACACGTATCAAATCGCTACACCCATGCTTCAACTGTGTTGGGAAAAACTGCATTCTCCTACTCTGCACCTTGGGGATGGAATAACCTCCAGAAAGAGCTCAAATTAGAAACTCTCGTGTCCATTAATGAATTTAAAGCAACCATGAAGAATGTAGTGATGGAGATATGTACTTGTTTTTCTTGAGATGCTCAATGTGTTTTAACATACTGCTCTGATTTTATTTTTTTATGTTTTTAATTTTTTAATTCTTTATTTTTTATTTTGCAAAATGTAATATGTTGTAAATATGTATGCACTTCCTGTGGTTTGGCTGCTACCTTGGCCAGGTCTCTCTTGAAAAAGAGATTCTGAATCTCAATGGGACTTCCTGGTTAAATAAAGGTTAAATAAAAAAAAAATCGATTGTCTTTGTTTCCAATGGAAATGACAGTTCCAGGTATTTTCCATCAGACATCTACCTTTACCTCCAAGTTATAAACATAGGAAGGACAAGTCTATAAAATAAGCACATAAAAGTAAAACCATGGCAGTTTTTTTTGCTGAATGGGGAAGATTCAGAGTAGAATGAATGAGGAAGAGGAAATGCTTCTGATGGGCTTTGAAGCAGAAAGGATCCTAGGGTAAGACTTCAGGGCATGAGGTAAAGCCAGGTTTGCTAAATAAGATTATAGGTACAACATGAGTACAGCGACGTTTGGAGCAAAGCTCTGTTATCATTCCGGGACTCCAGCATCAACAGGGAGTCTTGAGCCTTGGGTTTAGTTCTTCTGCACTACAGCAGCACATCTGGCTTATGACTGATTAGTCCCCTGGATGACAGAGTGGAAGGAAAAGCAGGCAGCTCTCTGGTTTTTGTGGCTTCTGGCTTTAGTTGGCCCGGTCCCTGTAGTCCTCCACATCATTGCTTTCCAAGCTGACAGAAATATAAAACCCAGGGAGTCTGTTGCTTTTTCCCTTATCTTGACAGCAGAGTGACAGAGAAGCTGAACCTGGCAGAGATGATTATCCAAACAGTTTCAGAATTCCCTGTGCGCTCCAGTCGGCGTCCCTTATGGTGTTGTTAAAATCATCTAAACGCCAGTTTTGTTCAAACAAGGTATATCTAACTTTCACCTCCGTAATCAGATTCAGACTTTTTCTAAAGATTACTCTAGTTTATTGGACACTGAAGCAGCTTTCGCCCAGTTTTATAGTTGCTATGAGAACTGCAGGGGCAATCTGGGACCCAAAGGGAGCATCTTAGCCTTTACTCTCGGTAGCTGTCATATAAATGCCACAGAAGCTTTGAGGAGGCTTTTTTCTCTAATTATGGGCCCCTGAATGTTTCAGACTGTGCTCAGCTCCAGCTTGGGTTCATCGTATTGCCTTCATATCCATTTGTGAGAGAGCGTCTCCTCGCTGCGATTGGTCTGAGCAGCCTGTTGGGGATCTGATACCTCCAGGGACAATCGTGCAATATGAAATCTTCAGAGAGGCAGGGGACACGCAAGAGATCATTTCATATTGCTTGAATTTAATGGAGCATGAGTCCATCATGGCAGCCATATCCAGAAGATAAACCTGGTCCCCAGACAGACAATGAAATGACCTCTCCTGCACAATTTTCATTTGTGCTGCTCTTTAATTGCTCCAAGTGTGTGTAGTCACACAGATGACATTTCATATGTTTTCCTGCCTGGTCTGTTTTATCCATCCTACCTTCTGAGAAGTTGCTGCTAATTGAAACTGCAGTCCAGCTAAGGGAAGTGATTGGCTGATTCATGTTTTTTAAGTAGAGGTATCAGATGATTTATTGGGGTTTATGAAAAAAAAGACTTAAACGTTCAGATATGTTTATTGCATTGCTTCTTACAAAGTTGGATGAAGTCAACATGCATGTATCTAATAGACAGGTGTCATCTTGTTTTTACAATTTTGAGGTTTCCTCTAAGGATGCTAGTGTTTTTAATTTATCTCTGTGTATTAGAAGTGTATTTTTTTCCCCCCAGAGTCTCATAAAATATCATTATGGTTAGATAATGAGTATAAAGACTCTTGGTTCTCAGTGTTGCCTATTTAAATAATTTTTCTAGTCTTCCCTCCTTCAGTTTTTTCAATGCTTTTAAATGTATATTTGACGATTAATGTGTCGTTATATCTGAATTACCCCCTTATCGATTTTCCTGATAGTTTGACTTGGTTTTAATGAGGCAATATATATGTGTTCAAAACAACTGACAACTTTTCATTGCAGGAGTAGAATAGATAAGAATATTTATCTTATTGTCTACAAATCATCCAACTGGTGTACATTAAATTGAAGTTTCAAGACAAGGAATGGCCGCCATCTGAGTGCAATATAAACATAAAGCAGGGTTTCACCTACATGTATCCCATCGTAGGCGACCAATAAAGCAAATTAAAAGCTGCCGCACCTTCAGAATAAATGCAAAAGATTTATGTTAAAGAGACATAATGTAAGTTTTTACTGAAAAATATCTTTAAAATAGCCTTTTTTATTTGAGGCTATTTTAAGAAGTGCTGCCTTCTCCTCAGTGGACCTTTAGCAGTCTTATGGGGAAGTGGATGAAACTATTTCTGAAACCTTGCAGTTCTAGCTCTAACTTCCTCTTCAATGAATGGAGCAGGGAAAGAGTCCATAGTGGGAGTGTATGTTGAGTCATTGATGATCTTCCAGGTTCTGCTGAGACAGCTCTTGTGTTCCAAAAGGAGTACTGATGCTCTTTGCTGTACTCACAGCCATCCGTGGTGATTTCCTTCCAAAGACCATGCAGCTGCCAAACCAGGTGGAGATGGGAGGAGGCAGCTGGGCTCTCTTCATTTGGTCCAAAATAAAATGAAATAAAGAGCTCATTTTATGGTTGGTGTGGATTGAAGAGTCCAGTGCGATGGTGAAATTGGTGCAACCAGGAACCTGTTGCTGGGATGTAACCACAGTAGGTTGGAGCAAACAATAGAATAGCAAAAAAAAAAAAGTACAGATTAAAAAAAAAACATTATGCAACCGTCACTACTATGCTAGTTGCTTTATGCAATTACAAAGACCTTGTTGGATGCATTTTGTTGGATGCGTTGAATGTATTTTGTTTGTGGATTAGTTGAAAACAAAAGGTTTGGGACATTAAACTTTGTCCCGAAATTGTGCCGCCATATTTCATACTTTTCACTGTTATTAACCAAAGAAGCCCTGATACAGTTTACAGAAATTTTATTTAAATCTTAATATCTGAATGCAATTCTTGGCTGGTAGTAATTTAATATTTTCCTATCATGGATACATTTATTCAACATTTAGTGCTCTTTTTGGTGACATGGTTTCATGAGCTTGTATAAATAAATCAAAGGATACATATGTTTAATCCAGTGCAAAGACCGGGCTGCCTGTTGCTGGTGTAGCGTCTATAGCCCCATTTACACTACCCTTTCGAGACAGTGCCGAGATCGGTCCGAGCACGGTAACCGAGACAACCGTTCAGTGTAAATGGCAAGCAAAACTGAACTGGACCGCGCCAGACACAACCGAACCGCCCTAAACTGGTAGTAGTTCACCAGTAGGGCTCGGCGTGGTTCATTTCAGGCTCGGTTTTCTAAAAACAGACATTCTTTAGCACACGATTTCCAGTGATGATTCTGCTTATCAGCGTAATGAGACTTAACATCCATTGTCCTTCCCTGCATCTGTAAGCCCTGATTAGACTATTGTTCATTGTATCCACTTCCCAAAAGCCGACTCTGTCAGCAAAATTCCCCATAGGCTGCCTTCTTCGCCTGACTCTCCGCAAACATGAAATATCACAATGATAACAAAACATAACTTCCTGAATGTTATGGGCGCTGCCATGTTGGTTTGCTTGTTTACCTCTGGGGAGCAGTAGTACTGTAGATTGCCACTAGGAGGCGAGGAACAGTGTTAGCGAAGTGTGTAAATCGTCGTAAGGATCGGCACGTATCGGTTTTCAGAGGGTACTGTAAATGGGCTTTATGATTGTCTACCTCATGTTTTGTAAAACCAGGTTATAAAAACCACGTTTCTGCCTTGCAAACTGTATTTTAGGTTGATGACATTATTTTTGTCTTATAAAAAGAAAAAGAATAACAGTGAAGTCTGAAAATGTAAAGAATTTTAACGTGAGAAGTATATATACAATTATATTGGAACAGCGTGTTAAAGCTCCCCACAGAAAACTGCTGAAAGGAAAATCTAGATGCATAGAATCAAGTGTAACACTGGTGAAATGTTGTTTCACTGTTGTGTAAAGCTGCGGACATTTTAAATGATATTTTCTTGATTGTAACAATTGGACATAAAGATGTTAAAAAATAAGCTGCTACCCTAAAGGACAATGATCTTCAGAACTGTTTCTTTATTTTTTATATTTTTTCTCTGTGATATAGTGTGCAAATAGCTTTTTTCATGGTTGGTTTATTGATACTGGTCAGATCATGTTTATGTGACGTAAAAAACAAAACAAAAAAAAACATCAAAATAATTCACTATCTGAATTATTTGCCCAGATCGGAAGTTGCATTTTTATTCACTGTTATCAATTGTAAAATGGCTAAATCTGGTTTCAAACTATTGAGATATGGTATGTAATGGTGGACAGAATTAGTCAGAATAGTTCTTAGTCATCAGCAAAGTAAACATTGTAGTTTAAACCAAAGGAAAATACATGTAGAGACCCTTTTTTAGACCCTTTGTGTATTTTGTACATCAAGTGTTAATATCTTGTGCCAAAGTCTGCCAAAATGTTCAGATTCTAGATGTTTCCTTTATGTCTCATAGCACGTAAGAGATTACAAGCTCAAACTGATAAAATAAACAGACTTTCCATTAATCCACTTTGCTCTTTGATGTCTTTTAAAGCTTCACAAGCATTAAGAGTAAAGTCAGCCAAAGCAGCAGCACAGGGAGATGGAGTCTGGAGCGGTGGGCGGATCAGTGATCTCAACCTGATATTTAATCCAAGAATGACTTGAGGAGCTGGACTAATACTGATACTGGATCATTCCTTAGCACCTTAATTTTACTTAAGCAGGGGCAGATTTGTAGAGTTTTTACAATACAATTTTGCTTAATGAGAAAACTGTGTCCGAGACTTGTAGCTGCAGGTTGAAAGCATCACCAGGAGAACTTAAAAAAACAAAACACAAGTCTTTGAGTCGATAGCCGCTCGATACGACCACGCTTACATGATTTGATTTGGCGCTATGACAAGTCATTATAAAGCTGCCACTCTGCGACGATCCATTCACACACATTAAAATTCTCATAAGTGCTCCAGTTGTAATCACAGAGAAAAGAGCATTGGAGAAATCAATTATTGATTATAATAAAGCTTGTCTGTAGATGTAAAGAGCTACCTCCCAGACCCAGTTCCGCTGCTCAAAGAATGTATTGGTGCCTTTGGTGAGTTGAGAAACTCTGTAAACACTTAATGCTCGTATGAATAATTGCATAGGTGTCATGCCTTTTATTTACCTCCTTAATCAGATCTAGAATGGGTTATTAGCTAGCATCTGGAGAACTTGATGGCAAGCAGATTCATTTATTTGAATTAAGTGCAAATAGGCAGGATGGCAAAAAAACAATGCGCAGAGTTGGGGGTATAATACTGCAACTCAGCTAATTCTGCTCCTGTCAGATTGCTGGTAAATAATTTGTTACGGGTTTTAATACTTTGGAACTCCATTTCTTGTAACAACAAGGCAGAGCTAATTGGTTTCTGGTAGCAATTTTTATTCTTGCTCATTAACATGATTACATCCCTCCTCTATCCAGCAGTTGCATTCAATATAACCTATGGGGGATGATCAGGCATGAGTTGTATGAGTGAAAGCCAAGTTAAGAAGGATAGAAATGGATTGTAGCAGTATTGTTTAATGACACTTTGACATAAGGCAAATACAGCATTTAGGAGAGGAGTGTTGGACCTGAACCGCTCACTATTTAAGGATAAAGTATGAAGTCAGGATGTCTGAAGATTTATGGGTTATTGGTTATAAGCTTTATGGGAATGGTACTACCTTCTATTAAAGCCGAACCAGACCTGGATCCTGTCATTACAGTGACCTAAAACATACCATTTAAAACACCAGACATTTGCTGAGAATTAAAACTTTTAGTAATCAAGAAACTTTTCTTGAATAACAATTCTGTACTCCTTTAAATGAAAGTAATAACTATGTAATCCAGAGTGTAGATTAAAACCATAACGTTAGGTACGATGTGTTGGTGACGATGGATACCAAAATAAGGTGCTTAAGCGGATTCCAGAAAAGAAAAAGGAAAGAAGAGCTGCTGGTAGAACGGAAAAAAATTCCCAAAATAGGTGGACGGTGCTGCTATAGTGAGTAAAGACTAGGACCAGGAGATTAAATGGAGAGAGCATGGGTGAGGAGGGGGCTGTGAAACTTAAGGTAGCCCGATAGGAATAATTTTACAGCAGAATATACTAAAGTATATCCATGTCTAGTGAAGGTGAAGAATGATGAAATGATTAAGTCGGTATGTATGGGTGGAGGGGGGTGTTGTACTTAATATGAGGCCCATCCAGATAATGTCGCTTACGGGCCTATTGTTGTGTCATTATGCCATTGAAAACACACATACAAAGAAATCAAATCATAGATGTCATGAAATTAAGTTTTGTGCAATATAGTGAAATGGCACAGGGAAAAGCATTGAACACACTTACTAAAATTTATTTCATACTTTGCACAAAAGCCTTTCTTGGCAATGACAGCTTCTAGAGGCCTCCTGTATGGAGAAATTATTCACATGCATTAGTCAGATAGGATTTTGGCCCATTCTTCCACACAAACAGTCTTTAAATATTGAACGTTCTGTGGGCCTCTTCTATGAACTCTGATCTTTAGTTCATTCTGTATATTTTCTATTGGATTCAAGTCAAGTGATTGGCTGGGCCATTCTAGCAGCTTTATTTTCTTTCCCTGAGACCAATTGAGAGTTTCTTTGGCTGTGTGTTGTGTCCTTGTCTTGCTGAAATGTTCATCCACATTTCATCTTTATCATTCTGCTAGATCGCAGCAGATTTTACGGATTATGCTGCCATTTACCGGAGTATGATGCCAACAGTTCTCACTGGAACATTCAGAAGTTTAGAAATCCTTCTGTAAGCAATGTCATCGTTTAGATTTGCAATAAGGCTCCAATATTTTCAGAAAGCTCTTTACTTTTACCCATCATGAGGTTTTTCTTGTCTCATACCAGAGACACCTAGGCCATCATTTGGGACTGAACTAGCTGTATTAATTTGCACTGACAAGGGGCAGGATTGCTTTCTAATTACCGAGAGATTTCGGCTGGAGTCTTGGCTTTCCATGCACCTCCCTTTCTTCATGTGTTCAATACTTTGCCCGTTTGCCATTCCACATTTTTTACACATACCTTCATTTCTATACATCTATGTATCATTTGTTTGTATTTATGGATTGGGTGGATTGTTACTGACATCTGGGGAAAATCTCATGTCAATAGCAGCTCTAAAAATATATTTACCTTGAAAAATTGTGGTGTGTTCAGTACTTATTTTACCTGCAGTAGGTATTGTTTCCTTTAGAGTAAAAATGACCTTGACTTCACACAGACACACATGCAAATTCTCGTCTGACTATAGGTAGTGAGGACCATTCTTTGACTCCCACTGACTTTGATTATTTTCATTTTCAACCCTTTCTATACCCTATTCCTGACAACAAATCTAACGAACCAACACCAGAGCATACCTCAGCCAAACCCTAAACTAAACCCAATTCACCACCTAACAATGAACCTAAACATTGGCAAAATAGCATGTGAGGAACAGCAAAATGTCCCCACTCTACAACAACCAGTCCTCATTGTGATGGTAAAATCAGAAAAAAATGGTCTTCACTCTGATGCCCAGATAGGTGCACACTGCTGCCCTTACAGGGACATCCTATTCACTTCCATTCATATTTTGTTCATTTCTCACTACCTAAACCAGACTCAACCGAAAGCAGAAATTCATTACGCCAGTTTGGCTTCCAAGCCCCTCCACTGTGTTGTCAGCTTGCTGTTTGTGCCTTACACAAGTCTGCACAAGAGTCACTGTATAATTTTGTTACGGTTTGGTAATGACAATACAGACTGTCATAAAATGTGTATCTATCATCTTAGGTTCCATTGGGTAACTGCATGCTATTAGTTATGTAATGTATCTCTATCTTGGATCACTATTTTCTTCCTTACACACACAAAGCCATCTTTATAGTACAGTCTTCCCCTTTTGGCAGTGGGTATTGGTGCATTACCACATGCACTCAGATGATTGATCTATCCCAGATGGTTGTTATTATCTCAGCTGAGTGAAGGGGGGATATCAAAATACTTTGAGTGAATCCTACTGCTCACCCATCATTATCAATGCTTGCTCAAAAATAATGGTTCCTCCTTTCCATCCTAACGCACGCTTTGGATGGAAAAATATCAGAGTTTGTTGTGATCTTATGAACTTTTGATCCATCGACTTGAAGAGTAATAAGTTTAGTCTTTCCCATTTCTCGTTGAAATATCAAATCGCCCAAAAGCCGAGCTGAGTATTGATTTGATTAAGAATCAAATAGATTCAGATTCTCAAGATATGAAATAAGATTTTTTGATCCCATTGGTTGCAGTTCAGATTGAATCGGAAAAAAACTGGATCGGTGTATCTTTATTAATAAAGAAAAATGTCAATAATCAATTAATCACAATTAATCAGATAAATTGTTTCCACCCTAAAGGAAACACATAATTAGTAAATCAATTTAAATTAGAAGAATTGAGGTTACTCGGGTCGTCTCCAACAAAGTTTAATCAGCTGCGTTGAAATCTAATTCTAAATGCTTTTAGGTAATTATTGACCTACTGAATAACAGTTTTAACAGCGATGTTGGATAAATCAACTCCTAAGAGGTAATACCTTTAAGATAAACATTTTTTTATCCAGAGATAGGGAAGGTAGTATACTTATTTCTTCTAGGAGTGAATTTCTCAGAGCTCTGGACTTGGAACATTCCTGAAGTCCTCAGCTCCTTGAGAAATGCAGCCTTTTTTAGGTGGTAGGCAGAGCAGATAAGATAGACAGGTGTAGGCTTAGACATCAGCTCATGGGCTTTTATGTCCTACTGCGTGAAGTGCACAAGGGGAGCATAAGATGAAAGCTCTAGCTGTGGGTTATTTATCTTCCAAGATGCTGGCAGGGCAGAGCTGTCAGCAGCTTTATAATATATGTGTGTGTGTGTGTGTGTCAGTCAGAGGAAGCACAGACAGTTTTGCTAATATGTTTATTGATCCAGTCATCTGACACTACTCATCTTGTTAGAGCATCCACCTACTCACTCGCAGCCCTGACCTGACTACTTATGTAGCAGAAATTTCAACTTTAAAGGCATACTGCGCTGTGCTTAAAGTTCTAATTTCATGCCTAAAATGATGCTGCTTTTCCCTTCACCTCAGGGGTTGTTTCCATTCAAGCTGCATCCAGTACTGCCTGCTTAGCACTGCTTCTTAACTGAGTAGCATCAGGTAGAGTTTATAAATCCTACCAACAACAATCTAAAATACCCTTACTGCAATGTTTATGGACACAGATCACTGGTCTACCACCGTAACAAGCTTCTAAAAACATTCAACACAGATTTTATAAACAGTTAATCAATTAATCGTGATTAATCTATTAATGAAATAATCATCAACTAATTGATTAATCGTTAACTGGAGTATAGACACTCTAAAACAGGCCTGTGGCTGACAGAGCAACCTACTTAGAGCAGCAATTATGCATAGTAAGTTTGATCCTTACAGCAAATCTCTGTAAAATAGGAGATCTTGGAGATGTCTCCCAGTCCTTGTATGGGATTTCTTACAGCTAGTTCTGAGCACATCATATTGCTAGAACTGTTTTTTAGTTTAGCGTCTGATAATGATTAGATATAAATGCTGCTGTAACAGTGATTTATTAGGACTTGTAAAGAATGAAACAGTCTAGACAGAAATAATTTTGTTGTTTTGTTGAAAAGGTGAATGAACATAAATACATTTCCTTGTCTCTTTGAATTTCTTCTCCAAATTTCTTTCTCTCATACATGGTTGAATCTCGCTTTCCGCTGAATGTGAAAAAGTGTTTGTTTAAAAAAGTGTGCACTTATGCGACCAGGTTATTGTAGCCTTTTTATTATAGTTGAATGATGCACAATATTTATCTTTTTTTAAGGGTGGAAATTTTGGAAATTGCTTATGTTTCTAATCTTATTACAAAGATTTTTGAGTCTCAAAATCCTGGAATTTTTACAGGGTTGTTGAATTTTTAAGACCCTCTGTAGAAAAATGTCTTCCACTTCTCAAAGAATTTGAACATCCTGTACCTTTATTTCTCAAAGTGAAAATGTTGATGTCACCCTATACAGAATCCTATTATTGAAATGTATGATTCTGTTTTGTTAGTTTTGCACTAAAAAGCTTAAAAGTCAGAGGCATGGCATCTGCTTTTAAGTCATTATGTTCTATTCTAAACATCAAACATTTACACAGAGATGCTTTTAGTGCTTTATAATGCGCCCAAAGACCTATTAGCTGCATCTTTGAAGAAACCAGTGAAGAAACATGCTCCAGCCCTGACCCAGGTCTTAGAACTGTTTCTGTGTGCGTGTGTGTGTGTGTGTGTGTGTGTGTGTGTGTGTGTGTGTGTGTGTGTGTGTGTGTGTCCTTTAGTAGTAAGTAGTAGTTTATGTGTTGGACTGAGGTCGTTCGAGGAAACAGGGAGGCTGAATCATTTGAAAATCTGAAAAATGGGGGGGTGCACTAACAGCACTAAATAGAATGGGCCAAATCCACCCACCGTTCCACAATACATCATTTCTTATTGCTATGGCAACTACTGACAGCTAGCCGTCACCGTTGTCATGGAAACAGCTTGACATGCTCGTAAAAAGTGGGAGAGGGAGGGAAAAAGTCGGATGTAAGGAGGGATGAGGAAACCTGGTAAACAGAAGGATAGTACACAGCTGTAGGTAAAAAATATCCCATCAGTATTCTGATTATCTATCTGTATGGGAGATAAGATGACCACATCTTTAGGTTTGCAGTTTCTAGGCCAGTTCTGATTAAAGACATGAAGAAAGGCGGGGAGGTTACTTTTCCTAAACATAATTGAAAGCTGTCCACTTCTTCTGCATCCCTTATCTCTTTTCTTTACGTCCTCTTCTCCTCCTCCTCTCCTGCCATCCAGAAAAGCTTTTAGATGATTAAAACAAGGAGAGGAGGGTTACTTTTTTATTTTTGTTCAGTGAGCCATTGGCTATGCAGAGACGTAATCTTGCTAGCCTGGGATTGGTAGTTTGGAAATTTCTAGACCTTATTCCCTTTCAATCATTCCATCTAGCCATCTTTTAAACACTATATCCATCTGTAGGGCAGTATGTCCTTTCTCCGTCCATATGCAGTTCTGTCCATCCTTCCATCCAGTTGTTTTTCTAGTTGTCCTCCTGATTATCCATCCTTCTTTCCACCCAACCATCCACAGGGTTATCTATCCATAAATTGGCTTGCTTATTGATCCACAATTGTTCCATCTGTCAATCCATCCTTGTTTTTGCTGTCAATCAATTTTATTAGTTCCTTCATCCGTCTTTGTGTCTATTCATCTTTTAAACAGTTGATCATTCCATCCATTCCTCCTCCTCCTGTCAGCCCTTCTTGAGGACATCCATCCGCACATTTTTCCTTCTTTCCTTTCTTCAAACGCTCAATCAATCATCTCAATCTGACTTCTGTAAAATTATCTTCTATAAAGTATAAATATATATATATTTTTTAAAAGTAATGTTTTCTAACTTCTATGCATTTAAAATCACATATTAGATTAGGTTGTTTCTGATGTTGACAGTTTTTTTATTTTGAAACACGTTTGTTTGTGTTCTCCTTTGAATAATGAAGAGAAAACCGAGCCAAAGCATCCAATATATTCAAAGTGTGTCAAACTGAATACTCTCCTGTCACATCTCCAAGGATTTTCAGTGCACCAGTCTCTTATGTAAGATGGAACATTGAGAGAAATATTCATTTCGTGCAATTGTGTAAACGGCCTAATCTGATCTTCTGGCGAAACTGGCTCAGGCAGAATGTGTCTCTGTGTGTAAAGACAGAGGCAGTAAAAGCTGCCTGTTTTTGCTCACAGCAGGGCTTCTGCCCAATGCCTGTTACAGCAATCATTTAAGAAGAAAAACACATTCGATCTTTTTCTCCTCTGGCATCTCTTATGCCTGCCTGTAGTTTTATATGACAAGCATCTTGCCCTCCTTGATTTAATGAAAAAAATCAGTTAAACCAGTTGTGGTTTATGAGAGGCAGCAGGCTTGGTTACACACACTTATGCACCAGCTCAAACAGCCTTGCCAGATTGAAGGGGCGGGGCTTAAATTACTCAGTCTGACCCTGGCAACCCTCGCATGGTGATGTAACTCTTGGCATAATAGTATCTCATGTTTTAAGATGCATCAAGGTGATGTTTTTCTTTTTTTTTAAGCTTTTGATTGCTGTTCATTTATCTTCAAACTTGAAATAAAAGGTACTAAAGTATAGATGCACTTCTAGACTATCTGAGATGAGGATGTTAAGAAAGTGCTTACTGTGACCTGCTTCTTCCAAACGCTGCTGTCACATCCTGTAAGTATGCCTACGCCATCTGTCCCTGCAGCACCGCCTCACTCCTGCTGGCCGCTGCTGCTGCGGCTGTTTTTGAGATGATCCCCTGAGCTGGCAGCAGAGAGATGGTTGAAGATAATTTATTTTTCAGTGTTTTGCTCTGAAGCTTGGTGGGCATCAGGACTTGTCCAGAGTTGGAAACATACAGAGATCTCAGTAAATTTGAGCGTTATGTAACATTCTTTGAGCAATGCCAGCCAAAAATGTGGATGACATATCTGCTTTAGATTTGTTAGTCATTTTATTGAATTGTATAATTATGTTTTTGTTAGATTTGCTTAATGCAAATCTAAAAAAACTCAGAACATCTAACAGAACTCAGACATCTTTGCATGAAAGATGAAAGATTAGTGATACCAGAAGCAACATGTCAGATGAGCCGAAGTCTGTTGCTAAAGCTCTTTGACACCTTAGTAGAGCCACAAACTGATTGCCTCCATCCTACACGTCATTCCGGCAGTAATTCATGCAAAAGGAGCCCAGCCAAAGTAATCAGTGAATACACTGTACAGTGCATGAGCATCTTCTTAGGAAGCCTTATGGTTTGGAATCTAAATGGTGAGCATTCCTTTGCTTTAAACCATCATCCTCTAGTTTGCACAAATTATTTTGTTTCTTTTTTGCATTAAATTTTTGAAATAAACTAGCTGGTAATGTTCTAACTTATTTAGATGCACTTTTTCCTACTCTTATTAAATTATGTCTCAGGGTTTGAAGAACCTTTGTTGGCGAAACAAAGGTTTTTCATTTTTCATACATTTAAAATAGGAATCTTTGAGACATGCGTTACATAAAGAAGTGTGATTTATACCACTGCGCCTCCAGAAGTAACCGCATTTAATCATATTCTCCCTGCCCTAATGGAAACACTGAAAGAAGAAAAATATTAAAGATAAAATTCACAATTCACCCATTTTTTTTTATCATCACTAATTTTAAATTATTGTTCAGACATCAAATCAAAATTGTGATGACGACTAGAAAATTATCAGCATAATAATTAAAGATGCCCACCACTGTAAAGGACCTTTCTTAAATTTACAAATTTTTTAAAGAACAGCGTATAAACCTAAAAATGTTGTTAGAATAAAGGATTATTCATCCAGACTTTAGTCCGTTCCTAATCCAACCGTGTCTTTGTCCATTATCTAAACTGCAGTGCAGCCATTCCCCCTCCATGCTGGCATGAAAAGCAGCTATTCAGACCTTTAAAGTTGTCCCTTAAAGAACAAACAAATCAGGAAATCCGGGTTTAAAAAATGATTAATCTGTCTATTCTTTTTTCAGTTAATCGATATATAATCTGATCAAAATGTTCCTCAAAGAAGATTCTTTGCTAAATTAAACCAGGTGGAACTAGACTTTTTCACTTGTGGAGTTCTGGATAGAGCATATTGACAGATTAAAACTTTTTTTTTTAATTTTAAATTAAAAATGTTTATATATTTTTTTAAACAATTTTGATATATCTAATTGGGTTGCTCTGTCAGCTAAAGGCATATTTTACAGTCTCTATACTCCAGTTGGTGATTAATTGATTGCTAAGTTAAAGATTATTTCAATAATCGATTAATCAGGATTAATCTGATTAATTGCTTGCCCTAATCATGACTCCTCCTTAGTTATTTACCCTTGTATGGTAATAGTCCTACCAAGCTAAATATTTACTCTAAAGTCAGATGAGTCAGTCTGTAGTCTCATAGGGTACGATGACTGACGTTATGATTTTTTACAACTGTGTTTTCACCACCAACTCATCCCTTTATAAAGGAAGCTGTGGAAGAAAAGCATGGCTGCTAAAAGCAGAGAAGTGTCCCTGTTGGGACAAACCGACTACTATCAGAAATAGATGGCTTTTCCTTGTCTAAATCTAAAAAAAATAAATACCCAACAGGCTAAGATATTGTGTAAGCTTTGTGATATCTTGGTTTGAATGAATTTCTTCTTATTATAGCCTCATACTGAGTTTGTTTTGCCACACTCAGTGTGAGCGAATCAACAGCCGTGGTTATTTAGATTTCATGAGCTGTATTATCTCTGCCAAGGAATACATACGACATGCTCAGTTTATTTAATTATCGTCAGGGAAGCCCATAAACAAAATACATGTTTGCATGTTCATATAGAGCTAGGATGGAAGAAGGAATCATGATAAACCTGGGTTTATTGTATTAACTGTAGATATATGAGCAAGTTTATAAAAAAATAGTTTGAGAAAGTATTTTCTTGCAGCTATTCCCCAATTTTTGATGACAAAAAAAAAAAAAAACTCAACAACTTCAAAGGGACTGACAGAAAAGGACCTGCATGTCACATCTCAATTATACCCCAGATATGCAGGAATGAAAATTTAATAGAGTGTTAAATTAACTTTAAGTATACAATGTAAAACTACTTGAGTAAGATCTACTTTTTAGGAGCTATTAGTATTGCTAAACATTTTGACACCTGAGCTTTTGTAAACAAAGCACTGTTTCCTAATTTGATTTGTTTCTCCATTTAACAAGAGTTTTTAAATACTTTTTGTGTGTCAGACATACATTGACATTTGTTATCACTTTTATCTTAAAAATGGAGGAAGATAAAGTAATATTTCCTTAAAGAATCAGTCCCAAAAAAACAGATCAAGGATCAGTTGGACCGATTTTAAAATAACCAGTATGGGTCTTAAAAAAAAACAATTTTTACACACCATGCCCTTTGAATTTTCTAGCCTAAAATTGTTATGTTTCCGCTTTGAAAGCACAGAGAAAAATGTTTGTGATTCTGAGCACGTTTTTGTGGCTTTTAAGGGGAAACGATGGCCTTGTTTCAACTTTTAAGATAATTTTAATTGACTTTTTCTCCAAGTCAGCAGGCATAAAGCAGTTGCCAGATTTTTTGCTCCATACAGTACATAACAGAGTTTTAGTTTCATTTTCTCCTATGAATTGATTCATTCTCGTTTTAAATACTTAAATACTTATTAATCTTATGTTTCCTACTTCTTGCTGCTGGATTCAGGTTAAAAAAATAACGGTTTTCTCTGTGGTGAATCCAGTGCTGAGAAATGTCATGGCCTGCAGGCAGTTTCTCTACAAAACTAGAACATTCCCAATGCCGTAGGATTTCTCCTTTAGTCTGGGTGTTGCTCCAGGTTTGGGGAAGAATGGGCTCTGCAGAGAGCAAACTGAGGAAATGCAGCATATGGTGCTGGATGTATTTCATCTGTCCTATCTTAATGGATGGAGAGGTTCTGCTTTTCATCTGCTTATCGAGGAAATTATTCTTAGACCTACTGGCTGTAGATTCAGTTGGGATAAAGACCTATTTGTTCTTGCAGAGACACCCTGTCGCTGAATTAGCATTTTATCAGCAGCCGCTGTAGAACAAACCTATTGGCTGACATTTACTGCACTTTTTTTGCCATTTTTCTTCCATTCTTTCCCTGCCTGATGGTTTTTGTCCTCCCCTCTATGTCTCTTTCCAGTCCACTCCTCTCCACCTGGCAGCAGGATACAACCGGGTGAGGATAGTTCAGTTGTTACTGCAGCATGGAGCTGACGTCCACGCCAAGGACAAGGGGTAAGCATGACAAAAGCTATTTAAATCAAGTTGTAGGCAAAGACAGAAAGCGCCTCTGATTGATGTTGTCCACAGTTGTTGAAAGAAGCACATTCTTCTTTTGGTTTTAAGACTTATTTCATTTTATAAGAAAAGAAATAAGATTTAAATTTTTTTTTTATTTGTAAAAATATTTAAGAAAACAGATTAAATGAATTTTATTACACATCAGGAAACCTTAAAACCTTTCTCTTATAACCAAACAGTTCAAGGCTCTTATTTAGTCATGATGCCCCCATACAGGTTGCAAACTTTATGCAGTCAGCAGCTCCAGCCCTGCAAACTTCATGTGGCCTCCAGATTACCTTAAAGAGCTGTGTGTAGAGAGTTTTATTGGATGACTCTTAATGGCATAACAGCTGCATCTAAGTCTTATCAGCAAGTGCAACGTGAAGCTACAAAAACGGTAAAGTAAAGCTCTCCACCAGAGAACATGAGCAGTGGAGGGATGTGCTTAGGAGTGACGAATCATCGCACTCTGATGATCCACTAAACAACGCTATATTTGGCCACACCTGCCTGACTGTTCTATATCAGGTGTAAAGCTTGGTGCAGAGGAGATGGTTATGGTGTGGGTTTGACTTTGGAAATCCATAAGTTCATACTCTTAACTTTTTGGGAACATTTAGTGAACCATTCCTTTCTGTCCCATCATGACGGCCCCAATTAAACAATGTGGTGACGTACATCATGACATGGATTAGCTGGCTTATTTTTAAAGACCTTGACTGTTTAAACACCTCATTCCATTCGAAGATCTTTGCAAGATCCTAAGTGCAGCCTGGACGGAGGAGTCGGGTTTCCCAAAAGAGGTGGATGCACATCACCTTAAGGCCTAGATGATAAAACAATATATAGATGAATCAATTAGGAGAGCACTAACAGACCTTTTAGCTAGCAGTTTCCCACCCTGCAATCAAATGTGAGAGATGACCACTGTTCAGAAATCTGCCCCTCATTTGCTTGCTGTCTCTTTCCTTCGACATTAGCAGACGTTAAATAAGAACAGAAATTTGAGAATAACTGTTAAAATGTATGAGGTAATTTCAGTACTAAAGAAACCCAGATGTTATGTGATTTTTTCATGCAGATCGAAAGGTTTAAACAAATAGTAAATGATGTATAGTTTAAAAAACTTAGACAACTTTTATTGTCACAAACGTGGTGCAAATTCCAGAACACCCAAGCACAAAACAAATGCAACAGAAAAATGCTGCAAAACAAACTGCAAACAGGTGGAAATGGCAGCAAACGGCTGAAAACACACATATGATGCAATATCCAAAATATGCAAACACAAAAACAAAGGAAAAAGAAAAACACTGCAAACATGAAATGCTGTAATCACTAACAATAGGAAGAAAAAAACTACCATTAACAAAAAATGCTGCAATCGCAAACAAAAAACTGCGAGCAAATGCAAAATGCTGCAACTTCAGAAAGAAAATACTTGATGTTTTGGAGTTTGCATCATAAATGTTTTTACATCTCGTTTTTTTGTCATTTGCTGCGAATTTGCACCTATGGCAGCCGTAGGTTTTTGCAAATTAGAAAAATAATTGTATGTGTAGTCCACTGGGCTAAGTGTAGTTTCACTTTTCTAACAATTGGATGGAAAACCTCAATATATTTTGTTCCAGTATTTAGAGCAGCATTGTTACGACCTTTGGAAATGCTTTATAAACTCAAGAGAAACATCATTTAAGATACATTTTACTAAACAGTTCCTCGAACTGTAAAGTGCCTTGAGATGACATGTGTTGTGAATTTGGCGCTATATAAATAAACTGAATTGAAATTGAATTGAATCGTGTTTATCTTTTCCAGTGGTCTTGTGCCTCTACATAATGCCTGCTCTTATGGACACTATGAAGTCACTGAACTACTGCTAAAGGTAAGAGTTCTCAAACAAAAAATCGCATCAATAGATTCTTTTTTTGCAAAATGAAAATGTAATTAATACATTTGTTCAAAGGCATTAAGGATCCACTCCTCCATTTTTTTGTGTTTCATTTGTAGCATGGAGCTTGTGTAAACGCCATGGATCTGTGGCAGTTTACACCTCTACATGAAGCGGCTTCCAAAAACCGAGTCGAGGTCTGCTCTCTTCTTCTGAGCCATGGAGCTGATCCCACCCTGCTGAACTGCCACAGTAAAAGCTCTGTGGACATGGCTCCAACTCCTGAGCTAAAGGAGAGACTCACATGTGAGCCTAGCTGAATGCGTAGCTGGTGAAACAGCTGTTGTTTTAAAACAACTGTCTCTTTAAATTATGCCTAAACCTTGAAAATATCTGTTATTACCTGAAATTGATTTTTTTTATTTGACTTAGTTCCTCTTTTGCACTTAAAAACATTGTTTGCTGTTTAAACTGTTTAACAAAGCAACACATACTGTTGTCGTAAAACGGAAAAGTAAGAATAGATTCCAGGATTATTCCAGATATACAGCAGATACTAGATTTTAAAGAACAGATGCTGCTTTAGCTCTATATTAAAACCCCCCAAATAAGCTGTGCTCAGATTAAACGGTTTTAAAATTCGAAAAGAGGTTTGATGTTTATTTGTTCTCAATGTGCCTTCAGATGAGTTTAAGGGCCACTCACTGCTTCAAGCGGCTCGAGAAGCAGACATGACCAAGGCAAAGAAGACCCTCGCTTTGGAGATCATCAACTTCAAACACCCCCACACACATGAAACGGCGCTGGTGAGATCGAAACCTGCTCCGTTCAGAGTCTGACACCTTGAATTATCGGCTGATTTCTTTTCTCTGGTTTTGTTTCTGTTTGTTAGCATTGTGCCGTTGCCTCACCTCACCCCAAACGGAAACAGGTCACAGAGTTGCTGTTGAGGAAAGGTGCCAACGTCAATGAGAAGAACAAGGAGTGAGTTTTCTGTTCACATTATTGTGCTGTTAATGAATACCAAGAGTTAATTTTAGATTTGCCCCAAAGCTGATTTATTTCAGAGGAGACAATCAGAGATTTCTTTTTTGATCTGATGAACAGTAACAGTTTGGTCTCCAGTGTTTTAAAGGGAATTAAAGCTACAGTGTGTAATAATTACAGGGATATACAGTCAGAAATGTAATATATTATACATAACTATGTTATTTATCATCATCTACGAGCTCAGCCTCTTAACCTTAATATTTGCGTTGCCTTAGAATTCGTTATTTATAATTACATAGGAGCGGGTCTCGCAGCCATGGAGGCAGACATCTTTGTGCTACGGCAGCGCAGAGCCAACAAACTAGCGATTGCGAGATCGCCCATTACGCTCGAAAGTAACTACGGCAAGTTGAGAGAGATGAACTGAGACGGTACTGAACACACAGACTAATGAAATACTATCTGTAAAATTATCTATGTAAACAAACCTCATCACTTGAGAAGGTAGGTGATGCGGACGTCGTGGAAGACATTTTGTCCCGTAACGCTCGCCGTACTGTTGGGGGGGAGAAGCGGTGGGGGGGAGATGTTCATGTTGCTGCGGTCTGCAGTCTGGACGTTAGATGTCGCTGAAAATTACACACTGTAGCAGCTGCAAATATAGCTAATAGGTTGATTGAAGACATTAACAAATAGAGGCTGACTAGCAAACACCCTGTAGTTGTTACAGACAACGCTGCAAAAATGGTTTGTGCATTGAAGATAATGCAGGTCATGCACGTCTGCCGAGTCCCCGCTGTGTCACGTCTGTTTGTCGGATTTACAAGTTTGCACTTTGTGTTTAATATGACAGGAAAAAATGTTTTGAAACACAGTTGAACCGCTTTCATTATTGTAAAAAACAGATCGAATCGAAAATTAATCGATTTTGAACTGTATCAATCAAAATCGAATCGATTCAGGACTCTTTTCGAAAATACCCAGCCCAAATAACAATGTTTTTTTTTTTTTTTTTATAGTTTTACCTACACTAGTCTTTTCAAGTAAAGCCCTTCGTTGGCCCTTCAACAATTTTTTTTTAAGGACTTTACAACCACCATTCTGTGACTGTTGCTGTCATCAGTGTATAATAACTAAAAAAGGCAGAATTCAATTAAATATATGTTTTTCTTAATTGGATCAAATTAGGAATTTGAAAAATTTTAAATGTGATTAAAATCTAGGACTGAGGAATGGGAGGTAATGCTAATTTTAGACCAAAATCTCTAAGAGCTGGCACATGTTTTTTTTTTATTCATATTTGTCTTAATTGCAGCATGACCTGTTTTTCCTTAGCAAACATTTGTAGTAATTGCACACACTTCAAAAGGAAAATAAACAAGTGATGAAGACGTAAACATTGCAGCCTGCCATAAGGCTGCACTGGGGAACAGAAATATTTTATCTCAATTTAAATCTATGAGGATGCAGTGTTGGAAGAGAGGAAGATGTGTAACTGCAGCTCAGTCAGAGGAGGTTGATCTTTACCTTGTTGTGTCTCCTATCCTCCCTAGTTTCATGACACCTCTTCACGTGGCAGCAGAGCGGGCGCATAATGACATTATGGAAGTGCTTCAGAAACATGGTGCAAAGGTAAGTGAGTCATTCTTTAGCTGATAAATGGATAAGCTGCCGTCTACTCTCCATGAAATATCTATATCCAAACCTTTTTTTTTTTCACTGGTTTCATGTTAACTCTTTTTATAATTTTTAAAGGAGTTGCTTGAGTTTCCTAAAATTTATTGTTAATTGACAAGATTTCTATATATTTTTTTTATTTTAAGGTGAATTTCCTCCACATTATCTCCATCGTTTGCACAGGAAACATTTCTGTGACATTTAATTACATAAACCGAGGCGGCTCTTTGAAAAATCCTAACAGTGAGATGTTTGTGTGTGCAGGTCAACGCCCTCGACACGCTGGGTCAGACGGCTTTGCACCGTGCAGCGCTCGCCGGCCACCTACAGACCTGCAGGCTGTTGTTAGGATACGGGGCGGACGCCACGCTGGTGTCACTGCAGGGTTTCACCGCCGCTCAGATGGGAAATGAAGCTGTGCAGCAAATCCTCAACGGTATGCTGGGCTTTGTGTGGGTGGGCGGCGTGGTAGCTGGAAGAGTACACGCGTAGGACGTGCTGGGGTTTGGTTGCTAAGCATCAGCTGCTGATAGGAGGATTAACCGGAACTGTTCTCTAAAGGTCGATATCGATATTTTCTCTGTGAAAGTGGTAATCAGGCTCTGAGCGAGCCGACTAGGGATTGGAGAGACACCATATAACAAGTTCTTTTTCTGATTAAAATGTTCGTTTATAATGTCATAATTAAACTTAATTAGACTTAATCTGGTCTAAACCCCTGATAATTATTCTTGTTTTTACATCATTGTCTAATGAGCATAAAGAAAAGTACAAAATGTATCCGCTGTAATGAATCATTGCCCATGTCTGAATCCATTCACACTTTAACTGTATGAAAAGAGATCAGGATATATTCCCTCTTCCCTTCCTGAAACCTGTTTTTCATAGTATGAGGTTTTTTGTGTTCAGCCCTCCTACTAATGTTTGTCCAAAGCATATGCTGCTTCACCGCCTCCATTGATCTTCTGGGTTCTGATCTTCTGCTCCTCTGCAGAGAATGTCCCAGTGAGAAACTCAGATGTGGACTACAGACTTCTGGAAGCTGCCAAAGCAGGAGACCTGGATACTGTCAAGGTGCTTTCATTTATTTAACATTGCGTTTCTTATTACCGACTTATGATTTGAACTCGGTCTAAGTCACAAAAGTATCGGTAAATAAGAAGCACTGAGCTAGAGGGATAAACACCCATGACATATTCTTCATGGTTTTAAGTCCAGGTTAATGTTTAGATTCTTAGAGGTTAGGAATTTTAATTTGTGTTTGGACTTTTTCAAAAAAGAAAAAACGCAATTTTCAGACTATAAGCTGCGACTTTTTCCCCATTTTTTTGACCTTGCGGGTTATATAACAATGCGGCATATCTATGGACTTTTACAGCTAACTAGGGTAATACCTAAATCTATGGATTTTACCATCCACCACGTTGATGGCACATTTGCTTTAACACACAAGTACGGTGGCCGCGTGCGCGAGAATGCAGAGGTCCTCCGGAAGCAGACCTCTATCGCGATTGGTACAAGACAGAACGACAGCGAGAAAGACGGACATTGCGAGCGCAAGACAGTTTGTGTTAAACATAAAAAAACCTGCGGCTTATAGTCCGGTGCAGCTTGTATATGTACAAATCATGCAATTTAGCTTCTGCGGCTTATATTCAGGTGTGGCTAATAGTCCGAAAATTACGGTAATGGAAATAGAATATAAAGGTCTGTGGGAAGTGAATTAACGCTTTGTAGCAGCTGGGGGACCATAATTCTGCCACCGCTGTGCTTTTCAGTGGGTGTGAGTCATGAAAGAAGTTTTGATTTCAAAAGTGGGGGGGTGCAAGTATTTTTAATATAACTAACTTCAGGGTGTGTGACCATCCAATCAAAGACCCGATTCAACGGAGCATCACCTCTTTGTAAAGTGAGCTTCTCAGGAGTGACCGCGGCGACAGCCTTTCACACAAGAAGACGGTGGGCCAATCAAGAGCTCGTGGGCGGTCTAAACTCAGGGCAGCTTCAGCTTTTCCTCTTGGTCCTAGTGCTGGACGTATGTCTGTGTACCAATGGCGTCTCCCCCATTGAGGAAAGGGAGGAAGATCCTCCCTAAAAAAATTGTCAAAACTTGCAGAAGATATTATAATAAAAACGAAAAACGTATTAATTATATAATTGTTGGTTTTTCATAGGTATTTAGTAGGTTGTTTGCGGTAAAATTCTATTTTAGCACTTCTAAATCGCTAAACGGTCCGCTGAGGACCGTCCTCCCTAACCCCCTCATTGACTCCCATTATAAATGCTCAAAACCTGGCCTTAGCGCAGGCTTCTCATTTTAACATTGAAGTGAATGGAGGACAGGGAGGATGGTCCTCCCTTTGGGCGGGTCAGCTCGAAATGCTAGCCTGTCATCAAGCGGCCAATCTGCAACGCTGCATTCGTGGATGTGCCCAATCAGAATGAAGAGGGTGGGCTGATCGGATGACAAAATTTCAGTGTCATGCAATTTTTCATTCATTCTCTAGAACGGACATCGACTTGTTGAATAGTGCCTTTGATTACTGTTGAAATCAATAAACGAAACAATGGAAGTAATTGATGTTGTTTTCAGGATGTTGAAAGGCAGGGTGAGCAGAGTCATACCGAGTTTTACAGATCTTTCTACGAAGCAGTGCACAACAGCATCAGAACGCAACTCACCCAGCGCTTCCAGCAGCTCGATCGTCTACATTTTATGGAGCTGTTAGACTTTGAAAAATTTCACTCATTTAAGGCAGCATTCCCTACCAAAGCATTAGCAAACCTTTTCGAGACATACGGCCACTTCTTTGATGAGCCTAAATTAAAAGCACAGCTGCAGCACTACAGGGATGATGAGCTCCAAAAACTGTGCGAAGCCATAAGCTTCATGAAGTCCAACGGGCTTGATGAGGCGATGGCTGAGGTGTACAGACTAATGTCTCTGATTGCTACTATTGGTGCCACCAGGGGCGGATTTAGGAAATTTGGGGCCCTAGACAAAGACAGGCAGGGGGCCCCCTGAGAAGAAAACCCATAAAACAGACCCATTCTACAGATAGAGAAATGTAAATAGAATAGACATCCATTATTTGTTCTAGGTTTTGTCCCTCTCTTGTTGTCCCTTTTTCCTCTCTATTTATCAGCGTTCTGATGGCATTTTAGCCAAAGGATTTTTATCAAAAACATAATTAATGTGCACAAATAAGGAATAGTTGTATTAACTATACATGTAAACAGAGTTTTATGGGCCCCCCAGGAACTTGGGGCCCTAGGCAACTGCCTAGTATTGCCTAATGGTAAATCCCCCCCTGGGTGCCACCTCAGCAGGAGTTGAGAGGAGCTTCTCTTGCCTGAAACGTATTAAAAGTTTCACAAGAATGTGGCAGGAGTGACTGAAGAGTTTGGCAATCATTTCTATTGAAAGGAAGATGCTGAAATGTCTCCAACAAGACCCCCAGTGGTATGAACATGTAATTGATAAATTTGCCACCCAGACATCCAGGAGACTTGATTACTTTTTCAAATAAATTCAAAATGTTTAGGCCTTTTAAAATACTTTAAATTCCACACAGCCCATTCAAATGTAAAAACATCATATTCAAAATCATTTCTGCCACCTTTGCTTCAGTGTAAAAACAACTGATATGCCCACACAAACTTCCTCTATAGGCCTACTTCAGTTTATTACAAACAATGCAACCCCTTTAACAGTGCCTCAGCACCAAGCACCGAAATACAAATATAACCTCCAGATCTCTCTCTCTCTCTCTCTCTCACACCACTGCCCACTTCTTCACCACCTGTCCTCCCTACTTTTTATGACCAAGATACGCCACTGCTGTGTACTGTAGCGTAACATTGTATTTGGACAGTCAAAAGTGCAGGGGTGCAGACACACACACAAAAGAATGCTAGCTCCACTAAAGAATTCTAGCAGAATAATATGGGCAAAAAAGTACAGGACAAGACCTTTATAAAATAACAAAAATAAATAAATAAATATAAAGAATAATATTTATTTACATAAAACATTACAGAATGCTAAAACATTGTATAGAAAATATTGAAGAATTTTCTTGAAGAAATGGATACGTTTTACACTCTTTCCATTGTATTATGTCACGTTATCATTTGAAATGCTCAGAGCAGTCAGAGTAAAGCTCAAATCGCTATTTAAGTGTATTGCTTTTTTCATTTTTAGACTATGCAATATTTACGCAAATACAAAATATTCAAAACCCACCGGGAAAAAAAGCAAAAGAGTAAAAAAGTAACAAAACTGAAGTATTGCCTACCTGGAAGTTATTCTGTTTGCGCAGGACGGATCGTGCTTCCGGGACGGATCCTTAGTGACGAGCAGTAAGAGCTGCGCTTCGTCGGCTCTTTATTTCCGCTCTGCAGGAGCTGAGCCTAGTTTGCTTCTTGAAATCTTCCTTCAACCATGAAACTTCCTGCTCTTTACTTCACAGTTAATAGAGGTGTCTTTTTCTTCAAATGGATATTTGATTTTTCGTAAATATGGTTTATGTTCTGCTGTCAGACGACCTGTTCAAAAACATCTTTTGAGAAGTTCTGGGTTTTGTTTTCTTTGGCCTTCATGCTTTAATTTTAAAGATTTTCTTTAAGGAGTTTTTTTTTTTCTGTATAAACATTAGCCCAACTCTGCCTAAGTTTCCATCAGGATATTTCGGGTTTTATTTTTCAGTCTACTTTCATTGTGAATGAGCTCAGACAAACTGACTTTAAATCCTTTAACAGACTCCTAACCTGCTGCAAACTCCTTCAAAAAGCTGAGTGACGATGTTCTAATCATGCACGCTTGATGGGGTCCGCCTTTGTGTAGTCAGCTGTTAACACTTCTCTAAAATAAAAAATAACAATGTCCTGACCTTTGCAGCTGTTGTTTCTGCTCCCGAGGCGTTCTGGCCAAAGGGCTCTGATAAATGCCAATTGATTATTCTATCTCAGTTAAAGGGCTTTTTTTTTATTTCTAGCTGTTTGATTTTAAGAATAACGAAAGCTTTATTCTCATGATTGAAATAAACCTTTCTATTTTTAATTCTTTTTCAATAATAGCGAACAGAAAAACAGCAGAAACACACACAGCTCCGCAGTAAGAGAGGAAAACTGACGCTTGATTTGTTTTCATCTTCATTCATTGACAGTAGTTGTTAAATGGGTCAAAAAAGGCTGTGAGGCCATAAATTCTGAGGATTTGACAGATCAGCAGACATTTATTGTAACCCACTGGATGTTTACCTGAGGTATGATGCAAATACTGTCATCTGTCTATTTTTTATGCGTTTAGAAACCGCCGCTGTCCTTGATGACACTTGTTTACACTAAACTTGTCTGAGCAGAATGTAGCTCAGCTAGTGTTACTGACAAACCGGTGAGGCCTGAAGGATCTTAAAGTTGGAGCAAAATATCTTTCAGATCCAAATAAGTTTAGAAAAATAAATCAGGACATTTAAAAATGTTTGTATTTCTGGAATGATTTGCGTATCTTTTTGTTAAGAGCTAAATTTATCCTGTCAGTAAATGTATTAAAAGGTAAATATCTGAACCTACTTTAGGAAGAGAGGATTAACATTAAAACATGGATATTCTGCTATTCATTGATCTTTTCATTCATTCATACATTATTTAATTGACCTAAAGAGGATCTGTTTCGTTATCCGCTATTCATACATCCAGCTGTTAGTCTCCTGTAAATTTATCGATTTTGTTAAACATCTGTTGGTTCCTCCACACCAAGTGGAAAAATGTTTCCATAAAGTCCTGCTGAACTGTGGGTTTAACACCCTGATGTTAATTAAAAAAGAAACAAAAACATTTTTTCCCCTCAAAAAGAGGGATTCCTATGTTTTTCTGCTTCATGCAGAGACATTCAAATCATGGTATAAACCATATTTATTTCTTATTATGAAGCTTCTTGTTTTCATCCGAGTTAAAGTCCAAAAGGCTTCTCTGAATGCATTATTTCAATCACTCTCCAAGCCTGTGTCTGTATTAGTTTTACTGTGCACGCCGCTTATATTGACATACGTTTTCTTCCCTCTCCTGTCCGTCTGCAGTCGCTGTGTACTGCTCAGAATGTGAATTGCAGAGATCTTGAAGGACGGCACTCCACTCCTCTCCACTTCGCTGCTGGCTACAACCGAGTGTCAGTGGTGGAGTACCTGCTGCACCACGGGGCTGATGTGCACGCCAAGGATAAAGGGTGTGTAAGATTGGAATAAAATATCCCGTTTTATGTTCTTAGAGAACGTTAGTCATCTATGACCACCTCTCTTGCAGCGGCCTGGTTCCCCTTCATAACGCCTGCTCATACGGTCACTATGAGGTGGCCGAACTGCTGGTCCGACACGGCGCCTCTGTCAACGTGGCCGACTTGTGGAAGTTCACACCGCTTCACGAAGCAGCAGCGAAGGGCAAATATGAGATCTGCAAACTGCTGTTAAAGGTTTGTTTTTTTTGTTTTACAAATCCTTTTTTCCTTCAAACCTAATTCAGGTCTTTCAATGCAGGTTTGCTGTGTTGGATGATTAAATCTGCTTCAGGCAGGAGCTGAGATCCCATAGAAACCTGCCTCTGCTCAGCAAATCAAGATGACTTTGAAGGAGAAGCAAACTTACCGAAGTTGAATCTTGTCTTATAGCTTATGTTAGTAGGGCAGTTAATGTTTCTGTATAAACCTAAGAAACTGGAACTGATGATGTTCGCCAAGAGTTTTCTGATGAAAAACATCAAATTTCCAGATCTCCTTTAACTTCTCTCCATCTCCTAAAATGTTTGCTGTGATTATGTAGTGAGCAGAGGGTTGCTAAATCTGTAAATGTTTCATTAAGGTGGAAGACATTTTTACCCCACTCTGATTGGCTCAACCCTTCTAACGGCGTTTTCACTCATATGTCACTGATAACTTTATGCAGAGGTGTGTTAAAGACTGCAGAGGCTGCATAGGGCAGCTTCTGCCTCTTTCAGAAGCTTTATAGAGGAAAAGGAGTAAGAGACTGAAATAGATTGAAGGTTCATTAACAGTCCTGGTTCAGGTCCAGACATAAATTTAAAAAAATGTCACCTCAACCCTTGATAGGGCAAGTTACCATTTTTGATCACTTGCATAATCTTTACAAATGGAGTCCCCCCGTCCCTCAATGAAGTCTACAAGCACAAGATCTATATCCAGCCATTCAGCAAAGATGCTAATACATGGCTGTACATTTTATTTTGGCATTTGACCAATTAGATGAGCTCATGAATGATATATTACCTACTGTAAATGAAGTTGGAAAAAAAATTAAGTCAAGAAAAAAAGGTAAAAAGCTAATTGAAAAGTTAAAAAGTTAAGTTAAAAAGTTAATAAGCCTAGTTAACAATTATATTTAGGTTTATAAGCTAAAAAACGCAAGTACCAGTATCAGCATTAATGCCTCAAAGTTAATGTTAAACCAAAAGAAAAAAAAACATTTTTTCTTTCACTCTCAAAGTGTTTTTCATAATTTTCTTACAGAAGCACTATTTTTAGTTTTGAAGTTGGCGTTTCCTGTTATTATTTTGACATTAATTTGCCATCAAAATATCCATATTTTTTAAACGTTACAAAGGTAATAAGGTCTTGTCCTGGACTCCAATAACACTATTGGCTTGAAATTCTGATTTTCAAAGTATTTCACTGAGTGCCTTATAAAGGGTTAATTTGGCTTGGATTGCTTTCACAGAGATTATTAGATGGAATCAAACAGCACCATGCAGTTGGAGCGGATAATTCTGGGGAAATATGAAGAGTGTTAGTGGCAAACAAATGCCTACTTGGTGTGTGGCGGTTTGCGGTTTGTTTTCATCACCCTTCCTCCTCTTTTTTCCCCACTTAATTTTATTTGCAGTAAACGATTACAATTGACAGCTAAATAGTCCCACAGCATCTTGTTACTACCACCGTACAGTATTCCTATGTTTGAAAGCCTTCTACATAGATGCTTTCTACTCCTGATTCCATGTAGCTGCAAGTTCTTAAGGCATTTTTTTCAGTGTTAGTTTAAAATACACTATATTGCCAAAAGTATTTGCTCACCCATCCAAATTATTGGAATCAGGTGTTCCAATCACTTCCATGGCCACAGGTGTATAAATTCAAGCACCTAGGCATGCAGACTGTTTTTACAAACATTTGTGAAAGAATGGGTCGCTCTCAGGAGCTCAGTGAATTCCAGCGTGGAACTGTGATAGGATGCCACCTGTGCAACAAATCCAGTCGTGAAATTTCCTCGCTCCTAAATATTCCACAGTCAACTGTCAGCTGTATTATAAGAAAATGGAAGTGTTTGGGAACGACAGCAACTCAGCCACGAAGTGGTAGGCCACGTAAACTGACGGAGCGGGGTCAGCGGATGCTGAAGCGCATAGTGCGAAGAGGTCGCCAACTTTCTGCAGAGTCAATCACTACAGACCTCCAAACTTCATGTGGCCTTCAGATTAGCTCAAGAACAGTGCGCAGAGAGCTTCATGGAATGGGTTTCCATGGTCGAGCAGCTGCATCCAAGCCATACATAACCAAGTGCAATGCAAAGCGTCGGATGCGGTGGTGTAAAGCACGCCGCCACTGGACTCTAGAGCAGTGGAGACGCGTTCTCTGGAGTGACGAATCGCGCTTCTCCATCTGGCAATCTGATGGACGGGTCTGGGTTTGGCGGTTGCCAGGAGAACGGTACTTGTCTGACTGCATTGTGCCAAGTGTAAAGTTTGATGGAGGGGGGATTATGGTGTGGGGTTGTTTTTCAGGAGCTGGGCTTGGCCCCTTAGTTCCAGTGAAAGGAACTCTGAATGCTTCAGCATACCAAGACATTTTGGACAATTCCATGCTCCCAACTTTGTGGGAACAGTTTGGAGCTGGCCCCTTCCTCTTCCAACATGACTGTGCACCAGTGCACAAAGCAAGGTCCATAAAGACATGGATGACAGAGTCTGGTGTGGATGAACTTGACTGGCCTGCACAGAGTCCTGACCTCAACCCGATAGAACACCTTTGGGATGAATTAGAGCGGAGACTGAGAGCCAGGCCTTCTCGTCCAACATCAGTGTGCGACCTCACAAATGCGCTTCTGGAAGAATGGTCAAAAATTCCCATAAACACACTCCTAAACCTTGTGGACAGCCTTCCCAGAAGAGTTGAAGCTGTTCTAGCTGCAAAGGGTGGACCGACGTCATATTGAACCCTATGGATTAGGAACGGGATGTCACTTAAGCTCATATGTGAGTCAAGGCAGGTGAGCAAATACTTTTGGCAATATAGTGTACCTTCTCTCCTGTAATTTTCTTGAACATAGAATAAATCATTTTGGGATCCAAACAGCTTTGAATCCAGGTGTCTGAGATGGATGAATGGCAGCTCCAGAACTCCAACAGACACCCATGGGAGTGGTCCCACTACATTCAGCCTTAATAAGGACATTTTAAAGCTTAGGATGAAGTGACAGGTGAAACTGAAAGCCTGGGAAAAGCTGAGGGATGAGAGCGTCTGCTTTCTCTCCCTCCCTGGTGGTTTCTGCTTCACTGAGCATCTCGTGTGCAACTCTCTGCTTTTTATATTCCCTCCTCTTTCTCATCTACTCCTCTGTGAAATTTTCATGTCTTCATCTTACTCATCACCTGTCACCATCTTATTCTTATTTGAGTGGTGGTTCTGGCATTTGAAACTTTTCTATTGTTAGACTATTGAGATTCACCAATTGTAGACTAAAACGTTGGCCTCTTTTTGAACTTTTGTAAACTCAATCTCTGGGCTTCCCTACCATTAGCATGGAGCAGATCCCACCAAAAAGAACCGAGATGGTAACACGCCCCTGGATCTGGTGAAAGACGGCGACACGGACATCCAGGACCTGCTGAGAGGAGACGCTGCGCTGCTGGACGCTGCAAAGAAAGGCTGCCTCGCTCGGGTACAGAAGCTATGCAGCCCGGACAACATCAACTGTCGGGACACGCAGGGACGCAACTCAACGCCGCTGCACCTGGCAGGTAATATCCCACGAAAAGTGCTGGTGAAGATTCTCAGTCATCCAGGTCATATTCATTCCAAAAAGCTTAAAAAACATTCCATTGGACTTTGTTTACAATTCTAAAGACGTTTCGCCTCCCATCCAGGGAGCTTTTTCAATTCAATATTTCAGATATAGGGTTGAGTTTTGGCTTAGAAAACATGCAAATGGAACCGGACGAACAGGTCCACCTCTTTGGAATTGGGGTTGTTTGGCTTCTTTTTTAGTCTTTTAGTCGTTTTTTCTTAACATTGATGACTTCCTTCAGGCCCCTCTCAAACCACCTCTTTTCTTTATCCAAAATGTGAACATTCTGGTCCCCAAACGAATGTCCTCTGTCCATAAGGTGTAGATGTACTGCAGAGTTATCCCGAGGAGGTCGCGCTTCTGTGTTGGGCCATGCATCTGTGGAGAGGTTTTTTTGTTTCTACAAAATAAAAATCGGAGCATTCCTCTCTGCACTGATTTGCACACAGCACTCCGCTCATATTTGGTCTGGGGGTTTGTATTTAGGATGCACTAGTCTCTGTTTAAGGGAATTGGGAATCAAATTGGTGGTTATAATTCACAGGTTTGGTTATACAGGTGTCCAAAGGTTTCTAATGAACCAAATATCAGAAAAGATGGTAAAATCAAGTTCTAATAGATACATAAAGAAAATACCTTATATCTCTTAACCTGAACCCATGGAACAGTAATTTTGAAGATTGCTGTAGAAATGATGGAATTAAAAACCTCAAACATATTTATTAAAATCAGTTTTTCCCACGATCATTGCTCCGCAAAGTGTTTTTACTTTTGTCCACTTTGCTTTAATCAGCATTTTCCATCCATGAATTCATCTGGAAAATATTTGCATCCTCAGGTTATATCATGCATTCTTCTTTCCTACTGTGCTTCCTTTAGACCTCTCCTTCCATCTTCCATCCTTCTCCCTTTTGTCTCTCCACCTACCTTTGTTCTAGTCCATTCCTTCTTTCTTGTTTCCCTTCTTTCCTTCACTTTAATTCCATTATCTTTGAAAAAATTGAATAAAAAAATGTAAGAACGGCTGTCTTTGGCTGCAGCCATGAACACGTCCCCTTTAATACATCAGAAGGTAAAAGTAGATTATGTTTTTTTCTGTCAGTCATTGTCTCTTTGAGTTTGTTAAAGCCACTCTTTGTTTTCTGATGCTGCGACTTGCTAACAGCCAGGAAGTAAACATTTCCAAGAAGCAAAGGTGTTCAAGATTATTATCATCAAGTGGGAATGCTTATGCATTTGGTATCAAAACGTTCAGCTTGTTCAGGAGAATTATGCTATGTCTTTTGGTAAAGATATTTTTTGTAGTTCAGCTTTTTCTGCGTTTTTTTTTGTCCCATTGAAATGCATGTAGAATTCTTAGATTTCAGCAAAATTCAGCTAAAACTTCATCATCTTTGACCTTTAACTACTTCAGCATACTTTCAGCTAGAAACACCATTCAACTTTTAAAATTCTTTTAAAATTATCTTTCTGCTATTACTGTTTAACTCAGCTTTTTGCTAACTTTTATAGTTTTGCTTCAGTGAAGCTTCAAACTTTAAAAGACAATTTAAAGATTTTCAGATTTATAATGGAAGTCTATGGACGGAATTCTTCAACTGCTAGAATGCGTGCTCTAGCAGTTGAGCTGTTCTGGTTTTTCCGAACAAATTCTTCTCACTCCCTCATTTTTCACTCAATTGAAATAAATTATACATCAAAACGTAGGTATTTTTGTCAGGATTCAGGAAATGTAACCCTCTTTTGTGTGGCATTTACAGTTTTCCGACAGTGTGACCCAGACCGCGAAGAAGTCCACACTTCCCCAATAGAAATCCAATGAGAGACTTACCAAAAATCACATCCGAAAATCCAAAACGATACATATTTTTGTATCGCTCCCATTTCTAAACTGTTTGACGTACAAACATGAAACTTGGTATAGAACATCTTTAGACCCTTCTAGCACTCACGTTGAAGGAATTTTTTCAATATCATTTATGGTTTAGCTGTTTAGCTGACTTGTTCGGCATAGGAAAACGTTGATTCTGAGAAAAATCCTCATACCTAAAACACGTTTTTACATCGTCACCGTGGCCAAATGGTTTTTTGTAGAAACATGAAAGTTGGCACAGTCGAAGCCGAAGGATGGCTGTCGCCAACTGTGAAAGAATTTTTTAAATATCTTTTATGGTTTTGGCTCACCGCTCGTTTGTTCGGAGGGGAGGTTTTGCTTTTGAAAGTTCTGCTCTACCATTGAGCTGCATGTTATTTAATGAGACCAGCAGGAGTGACAAACCTTTTTATTTCTCCTTCCCATTAAGGTTGTGAATGAGCTATAGCCATGAAAGTTACCCCAATCGGAGACAAAGGATAGCTGTCGCTTAGACTGAAAGAATTTTTTAGATACCATTTACGGTTTGTCTTCAGCACTCGTTTGTTCGGAGCTGATTTTCCCATTCAAAAAAGCCTGAGAGGAAAGGAACGAAACTGAAGCGCGTTTCTTTCTTTCACTGACAGGCTCGTTAAGCGTTGTCAAGGTAACCAAGCTTCAAAGGGATTTTACCTCTGCCACTTTAAACAGCACATTTTAATCTAATGGAGCGAGACAACACTGATTTAACATTTGGAGATGGATACAATATGACTACTGGCCATGACCCTTCCCTTCACACGCAACCCTGATAGACTTTCAAAATAAGACTCCGGGGACCCTTCAAAATAAAAGCCCCTACATTAAACTCATATTTTTCCCCAGCATATGGCTCAACATTATGACCCAAACTCAACCACTTTTTTAAAAATTAGACTCTAGGGGGCTTTTCAAAACACACCCCACAGCAAATTTCAAAATAAAAGCCTCCCATTGCCACTTCATCTACTGCCCTAATAACAGGGGAACAAGAGTGATTTAATGATTGGAAAGTTATCAAGTATCACTGCTGGGTCTGACCCTTTTCTCAACACACAACCCTGCTAGACTTTCAAAATAAGATTCCAGTGACCCTACACAATAAAAGCTTCTATATTATACTTGCATATTAATTGATGCAAATGGCTCAGCATTATGACCCAAACTCTACCAGCTTGTTTCTATTAGACTCTAGGGACCTTTTCAAAACATACCCCGGAGCGAATTTCACAATAAAAGTCTCTCATTTACACTCTAATACAGCATCTATTCACCCAATAACATGGAAAACCAGTGATTTCATATTTAGATATGGATTCTATATCACTGCTGGGCATGACCCTTCCTTGACACACATCCATGATAGACTTTTGAAATAAGACTAAAGGGACTCTACAAAATAAAAGCCTCTTCCTTACACACACTAATTCATTGTGCCGTATGGCTCGTAGCTATGACCCAAACTCAACCAATTTCTTCAAATTACATTACCAAGGCCTGTTGACCACACACCTCAGTGCATATTTCTTAATCAGGTTCTAAGATTTACACTGTAATAAAGCATCTGCTAACATCGTAACATGCAGCCTAAACCTGCCAACGGTGCTGTCATCAACACAGCGGCTCGTAACATGCAGGTTAGATTTTTCGATAAATTCAGCTCCTTAAGTGGTATTAGCTCGCTTTCTATAAGCTTCTTTCTATGTCCTTCCTCTCCTTCTGTCTTGCACATAGGTTTGTAGATTTTCAATCCTCTAAGGATGACACTGTTTTCTTTATGCTGATCAACCAACACATTTTAAATCATTTCAAATTGTTTTGCCAAGTCTTGACATTTCCACATAGGATTGCAACATTTTTGATACTCATTCAATAACATCTTCCTCAACATTTTACTTCCCATCCTTGAGCTACTCATATTTTCTTCAACCAGATAAGATTCAAGTTTTTCTTTGTAATTTCTTTTCTGATTTAGCTAATTTAATATTTTTCTACCTATGCTGAGAACTTTGACTTCATTTTGCTCTCTTTCTGGACAGAAATTAAGCTTTTCTGTTTGCTGCTAATTCATAACACGTCTGACATGTTTCTGGGCAGTAGGTGGCCCCCCTTCAAAATTTCTTTAGAAATTTTTCTAGAAACTTGGGAGACATTATATTAAGACCCTTCTACTGCACACATTAAAGACATTTTTTGATATTATGTATGGTTTGGCTGTGCAGCTTTTAAGATGAGTTTGTTTCTGCCCTTTTACTGCCAAATGATTCTACCCTACAAAATCTTCAGATGATTCAATTGTTTTCTGCAGTTTGAAGTTTCTGATGACTTCCTATCACATTTTCATATGTTCTTCAGGTAATTTCAGCTTATTTCATTCAGCAAAAGCATTCCCACTTGCTGTTTCTCCGAAACAGCTTTTTCTAGTATCATATTATTGTCCAGCTGCCTGACTTATGTTGCTACATTTAGATCCTTACTTTTTTTATTGATCTTTTTACTGATATTTTGTCCAAATGTAATTTAGATTAAAATAAAGGAAAAAAACAGTCATCTGAGCTGCTGCTGCATTCTTGGTCCAGCATTCTTGCAGCATTTTTACACAAATGCTTGAGGGCATTGGCAGCTTGTACACTTTCTACCTGAAATATTAACCACATATTTTAATATCTACTTTTAAAACATGTGCTAATTTGTCAAATGTTCAAAGATGAACATTTCTGTTGAGTTTATAGATGAGGCGAGTTGATCTGGAATAGTCTGGTAGCCTCATACCAGATAGAGACAAAGTTATTTTGGCCTGAAGGCCAAACAAACACATTGTTATGTATATATTCAGAATCTTTAATCATGGTGTCATCAGTTAGAGCGATAACAGATCTGTTTGTTCTACTAGGACACCTTACAGACTCCAACAGGCACAGCAAATGACTAATGAGATTCATACCTTAGTGATAATCTGTCCCTGAGTGAACTAGAGAATGAGGGCAGGTGTTGGAGAAAGAATTTTGTCTTGTATTTTCTGAAATAATGAGATTAAAAGTACCTTTCTTTTATTTGGTTGTTAGGTTAAAAAAATAAGTATTTGTTTAAGTGTCCATCTTATAATATCTTATTGGAAAAATGTAAGCTTTGGCTAAATGCATGCTTGAAATAGAAATAAATTATTCTTTATAAATATCTTGCAAAATTCATGAGTTTTCGTTTTTAAAAAGAGCAAGTTTCTGCTATTGTCAGGGTTGGTTGTGGTTTAGGACTCAAATGCAGAGGCAGAGAGGCTGAGGTGATTTCTTGTGGATTTAATCGAAGAAAAAAGTAAACAAAGGCAGGGATGCAAAAATCCAACTAATAAAGAAAAGCAAACCAGAACTATGGAGACATCTGGGGAAACCAAACACTAGGAGCCAGTGAGAGACGAGTTAGGTGGACAACAGCATGGGAGGACAGCAAAGACAAGGAACCAACAAAGAGTGAGAGCAGAGGGAGAGCATATATAGCAGAGAGAGACAAAGGGAGGGTTAACGGGCTGACAAGGAGCAGGTGTGAGAGTAGACAATGAGGGAGCCAAGGGGAAAGGAACACACACACACACAAGAGGGCAACAGAGGACAACAGAAAAACATGAGAACTAACAAATCTAGAATTTATAACAAAACCTTAATTAAACCAATAAAATTAGAAAACAAGTAGCAAAGTAAAGAACAACAGAACCAAGACCATGACAGCTATAGAGTCTTACTTAACTGGACTGAAAACGGAAATGGCTCTTTGGTTGGTGAGGGTTGCAGACCCCTAATCTAATCCTATAACAAGTTAATTTATAATAGATAAATGTTTAGTTTTTGTTTTATTTTTTTTTTCATCCATAGCACTTTCAATTTCCACCACTTGTAAAATATAGCTGGTCCTACAAGCTTTTAGAATCTCTTTAAGAAATGTGATTTTTTTTTTTTTTTTGGTTTTGTTTTTTTATATTTCTGGAATGAATAAAAAAGTAACACTGTGTTCATGATGAATTTGTTGTTTCCATATCTTTTTTTTCATGTTGAAGCAGACAAGAAAATGTTTTCACACTGCAGCCTGTAGTCGGATATTCTAACAATTTGTTATCCGACTTCCTCGTCTCTAATTTCACGGTTTTGTTGTTTCCACTCTCCTCCATCTTGTCTCTCTATCCCCTCCTCTGCTCTCAACTGCTCTCCAGCTGGTTATAACAACTTGGAGGTTGCAGAGTATCTGTTGGAGCATGGAGCCGACGTGAACGCTCAGGACAAAGGAGGATTGATACCTTTGCACAATGCAGCTTCATATGGGGTAAGACAATCGACACATAAGACGTTTTGATCCGTTTTATCCTAATTATCCTTAAACTTTACTAATCAGCTCAGTGATCCAAGTTTGTTTCTATCTCAAGGTCAATGCTCCCGCTCTGTGATTTAAGATTAACTTACAAATCTGTTTAATGAGCCATAATGAAAAAAAAAAAGAGGTATTTTACTACAGTCAGTCCTTAAGTACAATTATTTTTTTTCTGGAATCCAGCAAATATCTACAAATGGTTCAAGGAATATATGTGACATTTTTGGAGTCTTTAATGCGATCAAGCAAAACAGAGCAGCGAGAATCATAAAGTGGAAGTACAACATGTAATTAACTGCTTAAAGCAAAACGCGAGAAGTCATAAGAGGTACTAAGAAAGGCAACAAAAAAGCCACATAGTAACTCTGGAGGAGCAGTGGAGGTCCACAGCTCAGGTGGAATCCTCACCTAACTATTACAACTATCATCTACCCTCCTTAAAAAAAACTAACCAAAACAACACAGTACAATACAACAAACAAAATTCAAACAACACAGTCTGAAAGATGAAGGAGGCAGCATGAGGCTTATTGAACAGGGAAGATGGTTGGAGTTAACAAGATGATGTCTGGAGCGAAAATGGTAGCCTAGTTATAATAAATGCTTTAGTTAAAGTCCAGGCTTAAATGAGATTATGTGGCTTCTCAGACACTTCCCATCCAGTCTGACTGAGTCTGAGCTAGCTTTAAGAGGTAATTCACTTTCTAGATGTTCTACTCTGATAGATCTATATGGTAAGCCAGAATAATTGAAGCTGTGGGTTCAGCAGAAGATGGTTTTATAAACGGTTCACCCAGGAGGCAAACACATTTACAAACATTTGATAAATTCAGTGTCTTCCACATGACAATTATGCATTAATTTGCCTCCTAATAGGTGTAGCATTAATGTCAAAAGTTTAATGTGATGAAAGTTTAGCAAACTGCTGCATTTAACATCCAATATCTTCTTATTTTTCTTCGTCTTTCCAAACACTTTTTTGTGCACAGATTGTCTAAAGAATATGCAGGATTTAGCTTTTTTATTTCTCCTCATCCACATTCCCTGGAGGTCTGAGTGTGGCTCCTGTTTAGTCAGTGTGGTGCTGCTGAAAAAGTAATGAAACACATGTTTGCATGAAAGCTTTATGAGCTCTGCATTGTTGAAGGCAAACATAAACACACTAGGGCATCCCCCCTCTGTGTCTCACAAACAAGTTCCACTGTTTGATGCTGAGAGAGGAAACCGAGGACAAACAGAGGAGAGGAAAGACACGTAGTAAAACAAGAATCATGGCGACAGTTGCTGATTCTGTTCCACTTAAAATCACATTTTACAAATAAAGTTTGCTCATCCTGTCGCTTCTCTCCCCCATCTAGCATGTGGACATAGCCGCCCTGCTGATTAAGTACAACACGTGCGTGAATGCCACCGACAAATGGGCTTTCACCCCCCTCCACGAAGCGGCGCAGAAAGGCCGCACCCAGCTCTGCGCCCTGCTGCTGGCTCACGGAGCTGATCCCACCATGAAGAACCAGGAGGGACAGACGCCGCTGGACCTGGCTACGGTAATGAGAGCCCACAAAAAGATTTCTGCCAGTATAAATCTAAATTCCCTCCCATCAGGACCCCCGTACTGGTGACACACTGCGAAATATAACTAGCTTCAGCTAATGTGCAGGTAATTAGAGTTCACTATTTTTACCTGCAGTGCACCATCAAGGGAGGATGTAAGGGTAAAGATTGTTCATGCACACTAATGAGGCTTCCTAACATGGCTCCTGAGGTACCATAGTTTGCTGTGGACAGAAAACCATTACTGCTGATACTAAAGGGCAGGAGTTTCCAATAAATTAAGCGATTTAAAAAGTATTCATGAACTTCTTTAAATCTTTGCACATATTTTCATTGATTTTCATTTGTTTGTAAGGGGATAGATCGACAAATGGTGGTCAAAAGATCTGAAAAATATAATTTCTTTGAAAATTATGAATAGAAATGTAAAACCTGTTTTGTGGTTTATTGAACAACTTCTGATTAAATACAGCTGTAGTTGTTTCGAATCGATTTTTACTATTTTAGTTGGATTGTTCAAGCTTACCTCGAATCAACCATTTAGTGTGTGATCAGGAATATATAAGTATCCCCGCTTTTTTTACTAACAATATTATGTCTTGACTTTCACTAGGTGATTCAAACACATGAAAATGTTGTTGAATCTGAACCGCCCCCTGGTAGCTCTGTATGTTAAGGGATGTCTCGATGTTGAACCTCTACTCCGGTCTTTAGAAACCGCCAACAAGTTTTCCTCCTTGATTGCTCCATTAATCTGCATCCATCCTCTCATCTACTGACCACTATCTGTGTCTTTGCTTTAAAGCCAGCATCCCCACAGGATGATGCTGCCACTACCATTGTTTTACTCAGGATGCACTGGCAGCTCGTAGTATTTTGCTTGTTTGAATTAAACTGCTTTCCTTTAGTCCCTCTTTTATCCAATGAGCTGAGCTGTGGATCTCTGCTGCTGCTCCAGTGTTAACATTTACTGATTCTCTGATTAATGCCAGAATGTCAATTAAAATCAAACCTTCTAGGTTTGTGTTTTTACAAATCTCTGGTTTCAGATGATCAATCAATCAATCCACTTTATATAGATGTATAGCACAGGTAACAACAAAAGTGTTTCTAATGTGCTTTACATAAAAAAAAGAAACACACACAACAAACAGAGTTTCAAATGAATACATACATAAAAAGGACACGGAGGGCCACACTATTACACAGTGTTAAAAGCCAAAGAGTATGATAAACCAGATGATGAACCAAACAGCACTATGTGATATGATTACTAGTGTTGCTTAGTGACCTAACCCTGCTTTAAAGTTCTGCACAGCTTTGCTGCCATGGTTCTTTGTCTTCGTGATGCTAGGTTTTATTAAGGGGTCTCTAAAAAAGTCTCAATTGCTCCTGAAGACAAAACTTTTCAGCTTCCTATTTGAAAAGGATGGATTTTTCTCCCGCTACTTTAAAACCATGTGCTATATTATAGTCCACCTTTTTCCACTTAAGGCAGTTAGCCAAAATAAAACCCATTATTTCAAAACAACATTTTGAAACAGTGATCCATGCATTTGTGACCACACGGCTGGATTACTGCAACTCACTTTATACAGGGGTCAGTGATTTGTATATTTCCCAACTTCAGAGGGTTCAAAATGCTGCTGCACGTCTTTTAACAGGTACACGAAAATTCGACCACATTTCCCCTGTTTTAGCTTCCTGGCACTGGCTGCCAGTACATTTTAGGATTGATTTTAAAATTCTTTTGTTTTTAAAACTCTTAATGGCCTTGCCCCTTCTTATCTGTCTGAGCTGTTGCATTCTTACACACCCTCCCGTTTCCTCAGGTCAGCTGATCAGTTGCTTCTGAGGGTCCCAAAGACAAAATGCAAGCTCAGAGGAGACCGTGCTTTTTCTGTGGAAGCTCCTAAGCTATGGAATGATCTGCCTTTGAGCATAAGACAGGCCTCTTCTCTTGCTATTTTTAAGTACCTTCTTAAGACTCATCTTTTTTCCTTGGCTTTTGGCACAATTTGAGATGTTTCACTTTGTTTTATTCTGTTTGTATACTAATATGCATTTTATACTCGATCTTTTCTGTTTTATAGCTGCATTGTATTTTATGATTGTGTACAGCACTTTGGTGCTGTCTGGTGTATAAAGTGCTTCATAAATAAAGTTGGTATGGTATGGTATGGTATGCTACATTAGGTTGATCTATTCCTTAAAATCCGAATAAAGCACTGGTAATATGCAGTTCAAACAATAAAACACATATGGAGATTATTATTAAATATATTCTTTCAATATTTTCAGCATTCTAGTGCAATGCACTCTGCAGTCCTAATCTTTTTTTGTTTCAATATAACTAGGATATCTGACTTACGTTAAAAGAACAACGATGGAAGCTAACTGTTTGCAGACCTCCATCTGCCTCCATCTTATCACTCTTTCTCTTTCTTGCTGCTGCAGGCGGATGACATTAGAGCGCTGCTGATTGACGCCATGCCACCAGATGCCCTGCCGAGCTGTTTGAAACCGCAGGCCACCGTGGTGAGTTCCCGTCCACAGAGTTTTAAGTGAGAGCTTGCACATAAAGGCACATAAAGCAGGCAGGTCTCAGCACAAACGGCGCTCTTTAGGAGCTGAAGCACGGCACTAGAGAAGCAGAAGAGCATGACATCTGAAAAGATTCAAGTTTGAACTCTAAAGACGGTTTAGTTGGGAGTAAAGGATGTAAATTAAAACTAGTCGGACGTGTGCAGTGAGCAGAAGCGTATGAGATGAAAACAGCAGAGCCGTCAGAGTCCTTATTCCTCCTGCCATCAGTCAAATCGCCAGCTCAGCTGCAGGAGATGAAAGCTGCAGAAAGTTCAGCGGAAGTTTTAACTTCTGGAAGCATGCATCCAATGAAATGATCAAATCTTCCTCCTTTACTCATGCAGGTGAGCGCAGGTGTGGTGAGTTCGGGTGCAACAGGAGGTGTGGTCATCTCTCCGTCTCCATCTCCTTCCTGCCTGTCGGCGGCGAGCAGCATCGATAACCTCACCGCACCTCTCGGGGATATCGCAGCGGCCGGGGCCACTGGTGTCGCCGACGGAGCGTCTGGCTCTGACAGGAAGGAGGGAGAATGTATGTAAAGAAGCAGCGGTGGAAAGTTCTGCCTTGAAAAATAATTGGTTTAAAGCTTAAAGTGGGTTAAACAAAAAAATGTGTTTTTTTTAATGAGACCTAGATCAAAATGATTTATCCATTCCAGACTTTTGAAGTGCTGAAATAATGATTATTATCATGTTGATTGTAATTGTATCATCTGTAAGTCATAGTATTGCTTCCCAGGTTTGTATTTATTACCTGAATGAATTAAATATATTGATGGAATAAGAAGGGAAAAAAATTTGGATAATAAGAACAAAAAGGAAAAAAAAAGAAAAAAAACTAATAGTATTATCTGTGAGGAAAAGATTTAAAACCTTAATTCCTACATAACAGTCATTATAATAGTAATGGTGATGATTACTAAATGCAGATCTAGCAGATTTAAATGTAGTTTAAGTTTGATTTGTTCATGTTTGAGATGCAGGAAAACATTGGCATACAATTGGTTCCTGTTTGAAGGATCCCTGAGGCTCTTGTCTTGATCTTTCTGATCTGAAATGAATCTTCCTTTGGGATTTTTCCAACTCCGACTTTCTGCTCTACATAAATTATCATTAAAGCTTTCATCTTTTAATGTGGGATTTTAGCCTCTGGTCAGCCTACTGATGTCTTTGCCTCTGCAGCGCTCCTCGACATGACCATCAACCAGTTCTTGAAGAGCCTGGGCCTGGAACACCTCCGAGACATCTTCCAGAGAGAGCAGGTAACCCGGAAAAGATCCTCGTTCCTTTCTTGGTTTCAGGATTTATTTGGCTCAGTCATATAATCTGCTCCAATTGTTTGCTTCTATTTCATATTTCTCATATTTGTTGGTGATACAGGGACTTAATCTCCCCACAGAAATAAAAAAAAGAACCATTTGAAATCACTCAAAGCTGAAGGCAGTAATTGTTTTTCCTGTCATTTAAACATTTTAATTAGCTTTTCTGCATTTATTATTTACTAAGGTTTGTTTTTATAGGCATGCGTCTGCAAACTTCATGGCGTTCCTATCTGCCACATCTGCAGTTTGTTTTAGCATTAACTGGAATAAAAAAAAAATCTAGATGGCCCAAAAAAGGCGGGGGGGACAGATGGTAAGAGGGAAAGAGGAGAAAATGAACAGGAGGAGAGGAAAACAGACATTTTCAACAGAAAAAAAAACAGTTTGACAGTTAATAGATTCTCTGCAAATGTACGTAGGATGTGCTGATTTATTCCTGTTATCAGGCAGGAACCGTCTCCAATCTGATCTGCCTGAACAAACTTGCAGAGCAGGAAGAAAAATTCCCAGTTATTTATTTGCATATCAGTTGTGTGATTACTGCCAACCACTCTGTGACCTTTTCTTCCTGCCTCCCTTCCTTATCATGAATATTTGTCAGGCCTATTTCCACTCTAATACGTCACAAACCTCTCTGTCATTATTAATGACCTATGGTTATTTACGATCAGCCTCAAATGATGTGTATGCATGCATTTGTCAAATGTGCAGCTACTGTGTCGAGTATAGTCTCCGTCTAGTAGTACGGGCAGAACTGACGAGTTATGTTCACTGTCTCCGGGCAGATTTCGTTGGATGTGTTGGCAGACATGGGCCACGAGGAGCTGAAGGAGATCGGCATAAATGCTTACGGTCACAGACACAAGCTCATTAAGGGCATCGAGCGGCTCCTGGGAGGCCAGCAGGGTCGGTAAAATTCACCACACACTAATAATGCTTAATTACTTGTTTTATGAGCAGATGTTCCTGCTAAATGTGGGAACTGTGATGAATGTCATCATTACCTGAATCTTAAAGTCACAGTTTGTGGTGAAAGTTAAACTATTTACTTCTTTATAGATGCATGATTATTAATTTCATCTGTCTGTCCATCCAACTAACTATCCATGCAACCACCCATACATCCAACCACCCATCCATACATCCGTCCATCCATCCATCCATCTAACCACCCACCCATCCATCATTCATCCATCCATCCAACCTCCCATCCATCCATCCTCCCATCATCCATCTATCCAACCACCCACCCATCTATCCATCCAACCATCCATCCATCCATCCATCCAACCTTCCATCAAACCATCCATCCATCCAACCATTCAACCATTCATCCATCCAACCACCCATCCATCTAATCATCCATCCAAACACCCATCCATCCAACCTTCCATCAAACCATCCATCCATCCAACCATTCATCTATCCAACCATCCAACCACCCACCCATCCAATCATCCATCCAAACACCCATCCATCCAATTATCCATCCATCCAACCACCCACCCATCTATCCATCCAACCTTCCATCAAACCATCCATCCATTGAACCATTCATCCATCCAACCACCCATCCATCCATCCAATCATCCATCCAAACACCCATCCATCCAATTATCCATCCAACCATTCAACCAACCAACCATCCATCAAACCATCCAACCATCTTTTTAAAAATGTCTTCATCATTCTACCATAATGTTTCACCCATGGAGTCATGTTTTCTTTGTTTTGTTTTATTTCATTGATGTGCAGAGGTTCTGCTTGTTTTCAGGTACCCGGTTATTTAGCGTATATAGCTTTAACAGTGGGATTGTTTTAGGCCCCGTCCACACGAAGTCAAAACGAACACGAAACGCTAATATTTTCCAGAACGTTTGTCGTAAAGACGGAGACGTAAAATAAATGTGATCGTCCACACGAATGCATGAAAATGCTGCAAAATGTATGCCAGGCCTGTAAGTGGCGCTGTGGTGCCAAAGCAAAAATAGGCGACGAAATGTTGGGCATGCGCACTAATATTTATACATGGTTGCCCTGCGGGTCCATTTTTGTGGTTCAGTCAAATTCAGGTGCTGAACTATGTCATCGATATTGCGCTGTTCTTCCTGGAGATATTCCAGAAGAAGAAGATTCTGTTGTAAGCCCGACAGCAGGATGAGTAGCATTAGCAGCAACCATTCAACACAGTACGGCGCCATTGTTGTTGTGATACTGTGTCGCGCATGCGTGTTTAGAGGCGACGCTATGACGCATGCGTGTAAAAAAAAAATGCGGTTAGAGCTTAAAGATGGAAACGCGAAAACGGCGTTTAAAAATCTTCCCACTCTGAAGGCTGAATAAAAAAAAGATCGTTTACAGACCCCGAAACGCCGGCTTCGTGTGGATGAGAGGCTGGTTTGGTGAAAAATTTGTGCGTTTAGGCCAGGGTTCGGCTTCGTGTTGACGGGGCCTTAGACTGCTGGTTAGACATCTTGGTTTATCCTCGCTGTGACATTCTAGAAACGAGGCTAACCAGCCGTGCATGTTTGAGGAGTGTCTAACATTTGTTTAATTATCATAACCTTTGATGTACAGCATCTTACACAGCATGATACTGCAACTAGGGCTGAAACAATTAATTGGATTAATCATGATTAATCGATTTATTGAAATAATCATCAACTAATTTAGTAATCGTTAATTGGAGTATAGAGACTCCAAAACACGCCTTTAGCTGACAGAGAAACCTACTCAGCAGTAATTTAACAAAAGATTAAAATCTATAAATACTTTGGATGTCATATCAAAAACCTTTACCGTCTGTCAATATGCTTTACCCAGAACTCCTCAAATGGAAAAGTTTTAGCCACACCTGGTTTAATTTCCTTTTTTTAAGGAACCTTTTGCTTTCCCTTATTAATTGGATTACTTGGAAAAAAATAGTCGACAGATTAATCATTTGCAAAATAATTTGTCTTTTTTTTTTCAGGTTAGCTTTCTTGTCTTTACTGGAGTTTTTTTATTACAAAAATGTGTTTAACCTTGAAGAACTCTGTTGTCATCATTGTCAAAACCTGTATAGCAGTTAGCTTAGTTATTTTAGATAACTAACATCCTAAATTGTTTTGTTTTCCATGATACAAGCAGCCATGCAGCCTGTTTGTTTTTAGTATTTTTAGGCTCCATAAACCCCTCCTTCAACATAAGGACCTGTAATTGTTTAAATATATACCGTCATTTATACGGCTTCTTGTATATCATTTTGTATTCATATCAGTGTAATAAGAAAATTGAATTTGTGTACCAGATCTGGAATTTGATTTGTAAAGATTTCCCAAGTTCAAGCTTCTTTAACTGTAATGGAAGAACCGGTTTAAAGGGTTTATGTCTACGACTGCCTGTGAAAAATTTGAGAATCTTGCCCAAATCTGTATCTACTCTGTAGTTGCATGCTCAGACTCGTGCTCCGTGTGCCATTTGAGTTGTAATTTGGTTTTCAACTCTGTGCACGCAGGTGGAAATCCATACCTGACGTTCCACTGCTCCAGTCAGGGCACAGTGCTGATCGACCTGGCACCGGATGACAAGGAGTTCCAGTCTGTGGAGGAGGAGGTAAGGACCTCCTTATACGAATCTTTTTATGGTTTGACAGAAAGTATGGGTGTGCATTTAGTTTTACCTCAGAAAACATGTCAGTAATTAAGCAACAAGCACAAAGCAATGTCATGATTGAGCTGTTTTTTCCAGTGTAGCCTTTTCACTGCTTTAAATGAGAAGAATTGATTGCAGGAGACAGCAGATATCAGAGTAAATGGGCCTAAATTAATGAGAAGTGACAGATGTTAACAGAAATTTCACAGGTGATATTAGACGTAGGATGACTGTCAGTCTAGTATGTGATCTGCTTGCTACAGCTCCGTCTCCGCAGACTCTTTCTTTAGTTTTTCGCGGCATATTTCTTACATTCCTGCTTAGGCTTCAACTTTTCAGCTGAATTCCTTTAAATTTCCCCAGGGTCCCATCCAGGTATTTGAGTTAATGAGTTACTGCTCCACTTCTGCAGTAAATATATGGATTCTGTAACAGCTGAGATGGCAGATAAGCAGCACATTTCCCACGCGCTTTGTTCTCGTTTTTAATGCGCCTGGCTTGTTCGTATCGCCCTTAGCTGCAGAGCACGATCAGAGAGCACCGCGACGGAGGCAACGCAGGCGGAGTCTTCAGCCGGTACAACATCATTAAGGTGCAGTTTGAAAACGCACTCAGACTCAGGCTGTGAACATAGTGGAAAGACACATTAATAATCCTGTTAAATCTGTAAACTTGGATTCAATTCTATTTTAAATTTTACAAACTTTCTGCCGAGTTTGTCTGCTAATCGGCTTCCTGTTTCTCCTCTGAGTGCAGATTCAAAAGGTTGTGAATAAGAAGCTGCGAGAGAGATACGCCCACAGGCAGAAGGAGATAGCTGACGAGAATCACAACCACCACAACGAGCGAATGTTGTTTCACGGTAATTTGCTCAGAAAGGATTTCCTTTAAACCTTACATTATTTTTATCTAAATACATTTGTTTTATGTTTTTAATGGGATTTTTTTTTTTCTTAGAAAGAAAAATATTTACCAAAGTTATTTGAAGAAAATAAATATAGAATAGAATAGAATAGAATAGAATAGAATAGAATAGAATAGAATAGAATAGAATAGAATAGAATAGAAAAGAAAATCACTTTATTATCCCACAATGGGAAAATTTGGTGTTACAGCAGCAAAAGTGGTCACAAATATAAATATATAGATATAAAAAAAATTATATTTGATTTTATATAGATGAAATAATTATATTTCTTGAATTCATTTTTGCAGTTTTTTTTTCGTTCTTAATAATAAATCTTATATTCTACTGCTTATTTATACATCTTAATTGCTATTATTTAACATTTAACAATTGGCTTGTTTCAGCTCACTTTTTTGTTTATATCTATTTAACGTAAGTCAATCCAAAAATGCAAGGTGGTTTTATTTGGCTTCATGACAGTTAGGAGAATGTATACGCTTTTATAATAATTGTTTTAATGTTTTTTGTCTGTGAAGCAGAATTATATCACATAAAGACATGTTAAGATTAAAGAATGTTTCACTATTTAGGGATAAAAGAAAGAAACTGAAAAAAAAAACATTAAATCAACTACACCTAAGTTTCCTGCAGGTTTTAGAGACTTTTTCCTGTTTGAAATAAGTCGCTGCTCAGCCAAAGTTCAGCCATTTGTGCTCCGGAAGATTAACTTTGTACTTCGACGTTTTCATTCTTCCAGCTTGACTGTAAGCTTGAGTAGATCTCATTTATCATCCTTCCTCTCTCCAACACACAGCTTAGTCGGGACGCCGCCTCACATCTGCAGCAGAGTTTAGTTTCTTTAAGAAAAATGGCAGAGTTGGAAACTTTAAGAAACTGGAGAGTTGGAAATCCTAGGAAAAAAATTGCCTTCTCTGATGCCTGAAATGGCCTGTCAAGCTCCAGTGATCTTAGATCTTTCTCACATTGTAGATTTCCCAAGATTACCCTCCCACAGCATCTCCTGATGCTCTGTGTCTTTCATATTTGGAGCTTTGTGATCAAAGATAAAGTTTGTCAGATCTTTTTCTGAGGTATTGAGAAACTCTTATTGAAGTTAAAGGTGGATTTTGATGAAGCAGACAATTTGGTTTAAAAAGGTTTGCTTGGGATGCTTTTTATAAAGGGTCCATAAGAGGTTAAACAGGAGGGATTTATTAATTCATTGGTGCTCTTTCTGACTTCATCAGGTTCTCCTTTCATCAATGCAATCATCCATAAGGGCTTTGACGAGCGACATGCCTACATTGGCGGCATGTTCGGGGCAGGAATCTATTTCGCAGAGAACTCGTCCAAAAGCAACCAGTATGTGTACGGGATCGGTGGAGGGACGGGGTGTCCTACTCACAAAGACCGCTCCTGCTACGTGTGTCACAGGTCAGCCCGGCCTCAGCCTTTCAACTCTCATTCTCCATTTATTGGTAAATGAGTTTTTGTCTGCTGACTGTTTTGTTCTAAATGTCTCTGCAGGCAGATGCTGTTCTGCCGTGTGACGCTGGGTAAGTCCTTTCTTCAGTTCAGCGCCATGAAAATGGCCCACGCCCCGCCTGGGCACCACTCGGTCATAGGGCGACCCAGCGTCAATGGGCTGGCATATGCAGAATATGTCATCTACAGAGGGGAGCAGGTCAGTGGGAACATAGTCAATCATACGCACATTTCTATATTTCAAACTGAAAAAATTCAGTTAAATATGATGTAAATGTTTAGGTTTGATGTCCAAATCTGGATTACAGTGCTCTTTGCAATAAGTTACATATTTTGGAGGAAAAAAACAAACACAGCAGATCATAATATAAAAGTGATTATATTTCTAAACTTTATTTTAACCAAAAAAGTATTATTATGAGGAGGAAAAAACTTGGGCTAGAGCCCTGCACTCCCGCGGGACTCGCGCGACCCATTGCAAAGCAGTGCTGCGCGGGAAAAATATTGAAAGCTCATTACGGGTGCGGGCGGGAGGGAGAGCTCACAGTGCGGGTGCGGGCGGGAGCTGTGATAAGCGGCAGTCCTGCAAACTAAAAACATGTTTTAAAATGTAAAATAAAGTCCTAAATTATCATTTTATGTCTATAATATATATATTGATCACAATGTGCTGGGTGGGCTCCATCATACGGTGTTTAAAATTATTATTTATAACTTATTATTTTTTTATTTCATACATGAACATGATGATGTGTTGCATATAAGATTATGCACAATATTATTCTTAATATCCTCAGTAGATTTTGGTTGGTTAGTTGGGTATTGCTGTGAAGCAGCAGCTCGTGCCACCTAACGCGCATCATGCGCTATGTGGTGAAGAATCGGCCAGTAACGTCCTCAGCTAAGCACAGCGTGTTCAATTCCTCAAACTAATGACACGAATTGCCTTGAGCAGTAGGCGAACGTCGGAATCATGCGGGAATTGCGGGCGGGAGCGAGACAAACTATTACAGTTGCGGGCGGGAGCGGGCCTGAAAATCAAAATTCTTTGCGAGAGCCGGACTGAACACTGCGGGAGCGTGCGGGCGCGGGACTGTAAAATCTGTCCCGCGCAGGCCTCTAACTTTATAGCTAAATTCTGTCAGTTTTTAGTGAACTCTGCCTTAACAAATCAGCTGTAGTTCCAACTCTGACCTCTAGGTGGAGGTGGAAGTAGAAGCATAAATCCTAATGTTTTAAAAACAATATTGTAGATGTTACGAGTATTATTAACTTTAGTTTTTACTCAAATAAAAGTGTTAAAGTACTCTTTTAAAAAGTACTTAAAGTATAAAAGTAAAAGTAATGAAGGACAAATGTTAAAGAAGCCCTATACTGGTTACTGCACTACCCTGTTATATGAGTTTTTTTCTTTATTTTGGATGATAATTTCCTTACACTTAATGTTTTTGTGTTTATAACTAATGGTAAAAGTAAAAGAAATTGTCTGGATGGAAAAAAATAATGTTGATGTTTTTTTTGTGTGTGTTTTTAAATACTAACAGGCCATAATGAAACTGAGCTCAAACGAAACAAAACTAATGAGTCTATTTTTAAACTGTAAGGAGTAAAAAGTAGAGACATTAAAAAAGAAAATGTAAGGAATAGAAAATCATTAAACTATGGATAGTCAAAAGATCCACTTAAGTAAGGTAACAAAGTACAGTATTTGTACTTCTTTATTTGACACCTCTGAAATACGCAGCTATTCAACACTTTACTCTAGAGCAGAGTGGAGCCTTCAGGTAGAAAGTGAGTTGATCTGCAGACTTTGGATCTAATTTTCTCAGACTTTATGGAATATATATTATTTCAGTTCATAGTTAATCTACAGGGAAAATAGATGTGATTATTGAATTAAAAGCATAACTGACAAAGTATTTGAACGCCCTTCCCCTTGAAAGATTCAAAGAAAAAAAGGTAATTGAATATTGAAACTGATTTGTTTCCATATTTAAAGCCACAAAGTTAACTTCTTAAGCTGAAAGATGCAATCCTGATGTGATCTGAGTCCAGCCGTGCAGTCGCTCCACGCTGAAACTCTTCTGTTGGAATACGGTGTACCCTTTATGGTGGAAATGCAGCAAAGCTGCCTTTGTCACAAAGAAAAAAGTTTCCTCATGATAAACCATTTCTGGGACTCATTGAATAAATTAAATCTAATTAAATGTTGGATTTCTCTAAAAAAAAAAAAAATCCCTGATACATTGTGCTTCTGTAGATAATTTCAGATTTGAAATCAGATTTTTTTTAGAATGGCATTGTTGCTGTTTTAAATATGTAAGCTGTGAAATAATGTCAAACCATAAAAACTGCTGTCATATTTGAGATTTCTACTTCTATGAAGGTGTTTCTACTTTGTTGTAATTAAATAACTATAGCTTTTTATCTTTGTTCCTCAGGCTTATCCAGAATACTTGATCACCTATCAGATTATGAAACCAGAGAGTCTGGCTGTGCCTGCTGCCACTGCAGAGCAGAAATCCTAAGAGACCGCCGGAGCTGGATGTGATGAAGACCAGAACAACTTACTGAACAGACGAAGGGGAAATCAGTTCATCCTGTTGGAGCTGAGTCTGCGGTGGCTGTATTGTGGTGTTCCCTGAAACATGCTAAAATGTGCTAGAAAAGCAGGTTGAATCGGGCTTTGAGGCTCTGATGTTCAGTCCAGAGTGAACAGACAGCAGAAATCCATCCTTATCTACACTGATTCTGAGAAGGAAAGCAGATTGTTCAGCTGTTTAACAGCTCAGTCACATCCAAACAGGCTTTACTGCATTGGTACCTGTGTGCTGCTCATCCTCACGTTTTAATGGTTTGTTTTGATAACGAAATCCTCTTTTTCCATTTTATATCACTCACGAGAAATTTAGCAATAGTCATGCTGAGGGAAAAGAAATTCAGAGCACTTAATCATACATTTCCACCCAGTCGGACAGAACAAGGCAGATGAAGACAGCGTGAAATGGATCTAAGGAGAAACAAGAGAGCGCCATAAAAATCCGATACTCCAGAGCCTGAAACAAAACAAAGCCCAACGGGACACAGTCGGACCACAATCAACTGCTTCAGACGTTTTGCTATAGTCTGTTAAAGGGACCAGCGTTGCTTTGCACCACGCTGTTGGAATAAATCGGCTCATTTAAGTAGCAGGCAGGAAACATTAAAGCAGAAGTATGGATGCCTGAAGTAAAGATAATACATTCAGTGGTTTAGAGATGTATCCATAGCCACGGAGCTTTTCCCCATTTTATCTCATTAAAACCACAACCTTCAACGTGTTCAATTAGGATCCGACGTTATAGAGAGACACAAAGTCATAATATTCAAGGGAAAGTTAAATTTTTTCTTGGTACTTGTCCTATTTGTTTACTTATGTCTTGTAATAAACGCCGAGGCCTTCAAACAGAAATCCAAAAATAACACCAAGGCTTTCCCCGAATGGGCGACTCATGAAGGTGTCTGTCTGTGCCATTGGTTACAAAATGAATGGCACACTTTTACTTTTTTTATTTTGTCTCTAAAAATAACTTACAGGGTTCTCATGAAACACATGCAGAATTTTAGCTGTTATGTAAAAAAAGCTCCTGGAATGTTTTTTTTATGGGTTTTAGTCCTGTAGAGTTTGTGCTTTTCATTTAAAATCCTGAATAATTTCAGAGATTAGGATGTTTTTGAGGCGATGAGTGCTAATCCAACCTATATTTGGTCGTTCCTCACTTTTCTCATAAAAAAACACATAACAAATTCCTCTATAAATCGCAATATAATACTAAAAAAATGCTTAGTGTTGTAAAACATTAAAATACCTAATGGTGCCCATCCAGGCATTAACTCATATTTGCACATAAACACAGAAAGTTTGTTTGGCATCAATTAAAGACACTATTGTGAGGAATGGAAAAACATTTCTGTTTATTTGTTTTAACATTGGCAATGCATTTGAGTTGCAACCTCCTTCACATATGTGCTTATACTTTAAAGAGTAACACTACACCCAGTGTGTGATGTTAGATACCAGATACACCAAAAGTCCAGAGGGTAAATCTTTAATTAAAAAAAAAAAAAAAAAAAAAATTTGGGGGGGGGGGCTGTTTGGGACGTATAATGATAAGTAGAAATTGAATGTACGGGATTTAAAAGTTGAAGACAAAAGGTGCCTCTCCTTAGTTACACATCTACATTCACATGTGAAACTAGTTTCTTAAAAAAAAAAAAATACTGTATCATGTAATGTCTGAAATGTTTGAAAGGTGTTTGTTTACATGAACCTGCTGCCTTTTAGGCCCTTTCCTCCCTGGTTGTTATCTGTTGCCGCCCCCTAGTGGCTTAACAGTGTAACCGCCTGCTTGTGCTAATGAGTGAAAGGGTTCCTTTTTATTTCAGCTGTATAATTCAGGAGAGCATTAATGAAGAGCTGATGGATAGTTGTAAATATTAAGGTTTTTTTCACCACATTTCACTGAGCCATTCAGGTCACAGACTGAACAGATCTATGCTGTTTATTTATGCTACATGTTCTCAGTTGGATAAAACATGCTGTCTAGAAACAAAAGTTACTGTTTTATAACACATTATATACATTCTATTTCTTTTTTTATATTGCTGACCACATTCTCCTGTTGATTATTGGGTAGTTCCCAATAATCCCACCCTGCGTCAGATGGGACCATATTAATCCAGATGTCACTGAGTTTCATTCTTCTGATATTTTCTGATATTCTTCTGTTTATTTTCTACATAGTTTGGAGAAAAATGTATTATGAATTTTTATTTTCAGATTCGATTTCTGACCCATCCTTCCTATGGTCTTTCCTTACTTCCTCCATCTCTTTTCTTTCTTAATTTTCTCCTTCAACTCACTGTATTTCCCAGGTTTTCACCACTATATAATTATCAGTCTTGCATTCATTGTTAGCAATGTTATTCTCTATTTTTAAAATTAACAAATAAGTTTTCAAAGTCTGAAAATCCTAATCTGGAAAAGTCTGGATTTTAATCTGCAGGAACCCTGTAATGTATGTTTCGCTAAACTTGAAAAAGCGACGGCTGGTTTCCCTCTTTACTACATCTTTTTTTTTTTTTTTTTAAAGAGCCAAAAATCTTACTTGCTCTAATGAGATACACATCTTTTTTTTCTGATGTTTATGCAGTTTAGAAATATAAGTTTTCCACTCAGCATTTAGTCCTCCTGGTTTTGGAGAATTGAAACCGTTCTCCTTAACAGAAATCCAGTGAGCAATGAGACCGTTTGACAAACTCAATTCATTACAGAAAATAGCAGAAAGAAAATGAACCACTGGACGGAATAAATTACTGATGGAGAAAATGGGAAAAACTGATAAGCATGAAATTAGGTTGGCATGGAAACGCCCATTTGATGATGTAGAACACAGTTCACATTGAAAATAAAAAGTACTTTTGATCATGTTATGTAACAAATCTGTTTTGTCCCTCCATGATGTGTAAAATGTTTTTGGCTCAAGGAACAAAAAAAGACATTAACATAATTAATTGAATTACTGTTTTTTAAATATAAAAAAGCCAGATTGGCCTTTTAATGGATGATTTTTCTGTAAAAACAGTTTTATTGACTCATTTGTTCGGTTAAACTAGTCCGTCTCTTGCTGGTCTTGTCTCATTGGTCAGACATGTTTTTGTCTACATACTGGAGGGACTGTGTCTGTGTTTGTAAAATAAATCCACGCTCATTTTCTGACTGCCCAAAGCAGCAGACGAACTAACATGTTTCCTCATCCATTATGTTCGACCTGCTGTTGTACAGATGGTTGTACAGACCATACATGAAACAGAAAAGCTCCTGTACAGAACAAAATGACTTAATAAAAAATGATTTTAACTCTTTGTTTGTTTGGTTCTTGTCTGTTTAAATACTTAAGAATAGCAACTTTTTAAATAACTATATATATTAGGGCTACAGCTATTTATTATTTCAGTAAATAATATAAAAAATATTTTTTTTTCAATTAATCTAAAAAAACGATAATTTTAGTAAATTAATATTTCTGAATGTACAAATATTTGGAACACAGAAAACGATTTTAAATAAATTGCTGATGCAGAGATTTCCATTTTGGTTATCATGCTTTAGAGTCTGTGCACATAGCTCTAGGTCAGGGGGTTTCTAAAGGGGGGGGTGAAATACCAACTGGGAGATTTTAAGAATCACTGACCTTATCCCTAAGGTATAAAGAATGCCCCATGAAATATTAAGATGTCATATTTATTTTTTTGCTAAAATATTCAATATACCATCAAATTTTTAAATGCCCAATTAAATCAGGTGTCCCCAAATATTTAAGCCTTTGAACCCAAATATAATGATGCAACAGACTGGTGTTGCTCTAAAAGTACATATTAATAGTATGTTATTAAAATAAATGTTTCATTTACTTATTTTATGGTTTCCACTTTTTTCATGGCACATAATTTATGAAACATTTCATATACGCCAGGGATCAGATCACAGTGATTGTAGAAAAAAACATCCTGTGACCCCCCGGCGGCCCCAACCCCTAAACTTATGGAACCCCTGAATTTCATTACCCCAAATCTGGGTAACGATGCCATTACCAAATTAGCTGATGGTTTTTCCAAAAATAAAATATTGTCAGGAAAATGTTGAACGGTTTAAACCCTAATCTAGACTCTGCATCACACTTGAAAACACCATATTTGCACTACCAAGGTGGGTGATTTTATTTTATAATCCCTTTAAATAGAACACAGCTCCAAGTTCTACTGCATTTTGCACCGTATTTATTTATTTGCACTGCTTTGAACCTTTCCATATAAAAGCCTGTTGCACCGTGACTTCAAACTGGTTTTCCTTTTATTCTTAACTGTTTACACTCTGATCACTGCTGCACTTTATAAATGAAAAATGTTCATTTCACTGTTGAAAGCTGTTGAAACTATTTTGTGAAGTGGTGAATGGCCTGCTGGGAGTTAGCATGGGAGGACTGGTACTCTGGTTAGAGATGGACAAGACCAGCAACTGCACTCAGGAGGTGGTGTTTGATTAATGCTTGATTAGTACTAAGAAAATATTCCCTATGTCAGAATGCTGCAATCAGCAGCCAAAACCTCTGGTACAAAATTTATTTTATTTCACTTTATTTATATAGCGCCAATTCACAACACATGTCATTTCAAGGCACAGTTCACCAGATTCAGAGTTTTCTATCTAAGGAAAACCAGTTGGTTGCATCGACTCTTTGACTCAAATGCAATCCCTCACACTAAGCATGCTTGTAGCGACAGTGGAGAGGAAAAACTTCCTTTTAACAGGAAGAAACCTCCAGCGGAAGCAGGCTCGGTGTGAGCGGCCATCTGCCGAGGCCGACTGGGGTTCAAGGAGACAGAAGCAGAGATGCAAAAAGCAACTCTTATTGTAGTTAGACTGATTTAATTAGTTTTACTCTAAGGGCCGGATTTATCAAGATCCAATTTTGCGTGCAGTAATTTGCGCTCGCAAACTGGAATTTTGCGCGGGGGGCTGAACCATGGTTTGCCGGTGATTTAACTGATGGCAGGTGCAAAACTGTTGGAGACGCCCTATTTAAATGATGGTTTTGCGCGTTTTGTGGTTTGCGGCAAAGTAGTTTGTAGTTTCTACAAACTAGTGCATTAAGAAATTAAAATCTTACAGTGACCCCCAACAACAACAACAACAAAAAAATAAAAAAATAAAAATATATATATATATATATATATATATACTTTTTTTTTTTTTTTTTTTTTTTTTTTTTTGTTGTATATATATATATATATATATATATATATATATATATATATATATATATATATATTATTATTTTTTTTTTGGGGGGGTCACTGTATATATATATATATATATATATATATATATATATAAAGAAAAAACTTTGGCAACCTTTGTTCCCTAAGGTGGTATGTGGCTGAATTTCTACTTCACTGCAGTAAAAAAAAACAAAAAAAAAAACAGGTGTTTTGTATTGGCCTGTAGAAAAATGCACATACCAAATGGCTCACAAGAAGTGACTGTTGATGAGATTACTGCGGGTACGCATCCCCGCAGCATTGGCATGTTGCTCCACAGGCGCAGGGGGAGAACCCCGACCCCGTCGGACAGCACTTCTGAAAAACGAGATTGTTTTAATTAGTTTTACTCTAAGGGCCGGATTTATCAAGATCCAATTTTGCGTGCAGTAATTTGCGCTCGCAAACTGGAATTTTGCGCGAGGGGCTGAACCATGGTTTGCGGGTGATTTAACAAGAGTGATTGCGTAACTGGTGGCAGGTGCAAAACTGTTGGAGACGCCCTATTTAAATGATGGTTTTGCGCGTTTTGTGGTTTGCGGCAAAGTAGTTTGTAGTTTCTACAAACTAGTGCATTAAGAAATTTAAATCTTACAGTGACCCCCAACAAAAACAAAACAAAAAAAAAAAAATATATATATATATTATTATTATTATTATTTTTTTTTTTTTTTTGGGGGGGTCACTGTATATATATATATATATATATATATATATATATATATATTATTATTATTTTTTTTTTTTGGGGGGGTCACTGTATATACATATACATATATATATATATATATAAAGAAAAAACTTTGGCAACCTTTATTCCCTAAGGTGGTATGTGGCTGAATTTCTACTTCACTGCAGTAAAAAAAAACAAAAAAAACAGGTGTTTTGTATTGGCCTGTAGAAAAATTAACATACCAAATGGCTCACAAGAAGTGACTGTTGATGAGATTACTGCGTGTACGCATCCCCGCAGCATTGGCATGTTGCTCCACAGGCGCAGGGGGAGAACCCCGACCCCGTCGGACAGCACTTCTGAAAAACGAGATTGGCAGATCCCAGCTCTCGCTGCAACCGTACGCTGGAATGACCCAGATGCAAAAAAGTGCAATGTTGCAAGGAGTTTTGTGATATCTGGTATTGCGTGGGTCCTCCTTGTGGCTGGCTCCAAATCCATTCGGAGTTCCCCCAACAGCTCCAAAATGGCAATGCTGGATAAACGATATGTTTTGATGATTGTTTCCACGTTCATTCCAAAAATATTCACACTGAGTGAAAAAATGCGTTCTCTGCGTCTCCTTGCTTCATTTCAGTGTCTCCTTCTTGCGACAATAACCGCTGCCATGTGTGCGCAATTACGCATACAGACCATTTGCACCTTCTTTTGAAACGTGTTAAATATAGAGTCAGATACCGTTAGCAAAATTGCTTTCAGGTTTAATACATCACTTTGCGAGTGCTAAATTAATGTATTAACATGTTCTCCTCCCACAAGACGCACTTTGCGTGTAAACGCCCCATATTGCATATTCATTGCAGAAAAAGTACTAAATGGATAAGAGGCGCTATTTAGCACGTTTTAAAGACCAAATCCTTTTTGCACGCTGTTGATAGATCAGTTTGTACATTTTTTAGCGTGCGCAGTGAAATAGCTCACGTTTTTATACACGCAAACCTTTGATAGATCCGGCCCTAAGACACCTGAGCTGCTTTGATGAGCTTCGATAGCTCAGTGTGAAAAACAGCTGATCCCAGACTGTTCTCTACATTCAGTCTGTTTCTCTGCTGGTTTGGATGTGTCTCACAGCTGAAGGTGAACTCAAACATATAAAAAGATTTACTGTTTGGTTGATAAAAGCTTGTTTAATTTTTCTATTGGGTCTTCACAAAGCAAAAAAGATCCCAGTCCTATTTTATTTGACCACTGAAGAAATAAAATATTTTCATGTACCCCTTGCAATGCTCTTGCAGACCACTAGGGGTACGAGTACTCCTACTTGGGAATCATTGCCTTATGTTATGATATTCTGCATATCTCAATTGTAAAAAGTCAATCTATTTGTCCTTTTTATCCTTACAGCTGGTGCTCACTGGATATTTTCTCTTTTGGAGACCATACTCTACACAGAAATAATGAGATCAGACCGGCGACAATAGGGCTTGGTCGTCATGACGTAAGCACTTTGCGTCGCCGCCATCTTGACGGCCTCTTTTACCGCGGCTCAGACTACTGCCTATGACTACCGCATACTGTACTCCTGCTCAGCCGTGTTTTAATTTTAATAGACGATGTGAGGTTTGAACATCAAATTACCTTCCACACATTAATGTGTTAAGATGCTGCCATAGGATTTCCTGAGTCTGCATTTTGTCCTAATAGAATGGCCCGGAGAGTGAATGAAACTAGATGTCAGTCAGACTTTTTATTTCAAACATGCATACAAATTAACACAAGTATATTGTAGTGATCCACTAATAAGAAAACCATGCAATGAAAGGAGATACAATAAAAAAATAACAAAAAAAGAATAGAGGAAAAAATATATAAAATGTAGTCTAAAACTGTCCAAACTAAAAAAAGAATCCCAACATATTAATTATTTCACTCTCTGCCAATTAAACTAATAGTTAAATAACACTAAATATGTATTTCCCAAAAATAATTGTTTAAGAATCAATATACAACAATTAAGGCACTGAAATATCCCTAGATATATTTAAATAAAATTAACAAAGTAATTCACAACACCATTAATCTTGATATCTTTTAAATTATATGTCTTTATATTCTTGTTTTATGTTTGGAAATCCTTTGAATCCACCTTAGAACCATTCCAGAGGTTTACAGAAACATTTGCAAGTTATCCTGTCCCCTTAAATCACAACACTCTTCGCTGTCAATCATTTCTGAATATTGGCTAGTAATTTTTATTTTGTTTTAAACATTATTAGCAGAGCCACATCTGTATATTTGAGCAGCTTTGAACCTAAAAACAATGAATCAGGGAGATCCCTGTATGCAGCCCCAATGATGATTTCTATTGCTTTTTTTTGTGAAAAGACTAATGGTGCATTAAAATTGACTCATAGCTCTGTTTTTAATTTGATGTAGCCTAAAATGTTCAACTATATTTTATTTGACTTTAGTGATAATTTGTTAATGTTAAAGCAAACCTTTATGACACATACATATGTCATTATTATTATTTTTCTTTCTTAAACTTCTTGATTAATCTCAAAGGAAAATTAAATACTAATAAAAAATAAGTGAGGATTCGACATTATTACATGACTCGAAAATATTTTTATCATATCCAAACAGTACATATGTCGATGTATCTGAGTATAAACAAAACCTTTGTACATAAAATAAACAAACCAATACTGTTTAGCTAGAAAAAAAAAAACCTTTCCAGTTCATTTCCTATGGGATTCCTTAACCACTACGGATGTAATACACCTTTTTGCCACAAGCCTGATTTTGGGGGCGCTGTTTCCACATCTTTTCCAACAGCAGTAACCCATTACGGATGTAAAACACCTTTTGGCCACACGTGTGATTTTTGGGGCGCTGTTTCTACCTCTTATCCAACAGTAACCCACTACGGATTAAGCACACTTTTGACCACTACGCAATAGTTTACCAAAAATAATGACAGTTCATGTTATCACCAGTGGGTGGTGCTACCTAATCATTTTTCGTGATTTTCTTTTTCATAGCATTTGTTGTTGTTTCTGATTATTTTTGTTCCATCCATTTCAGGAATATTTGAATAGTTTTTGTAAAGATTTTCCTTATATTAAATGATCAATGTTTAAAAACATTTTTAGGAATATTTGAATAGTTTTGTAAAGATGTTCCTTATTTAAATTATCAATGTTTAAAATGTTTAAAAACATTTTTAGGAACATTGGAATAGTTTTGTAAAGAAGTTCTTTATTTTAAACTATCAACATTTAAAACGAAATCCCTGGAAGTTCAGTATGAGATAGCAATACAAAAAAAAAATAAATAAAATCAGCTTCCCCTCCCATGGGTTTCCTGTAATATTTGCTGTATCCTTTTGTTCTGCATCATTTTCTGAGGCCATTGTGTATGCAAGCTGCAAAGAAGTGGAATAAATCAGAGAACCAACAAACAGGTTATTTAAGAACATTGTTTATTCAACAGTAGATCTCCAGTAATAAATAAATGCACAGGTCATTCATTCCACAAAGAAACTGAGGGACATTTTTTTCCATTTGGAAGGTTGATATTGCCATGGTGGACCAGAGACAGTAGGAGGGAGAGATACAGATGGGTCTGCACACAGAGAGGCATACTGAGATGTACAGATACAAACCACACATATCTGTACAAAGTATTGCATTTTTCACTCAACGGCCCCCCCTTTTGCCCTCTCCTCAATACAAAGATCGAGTCAGTCTGGCATGACCAACAATGTGCAAATCAACCAATAAATTACAAATACAGTATTGCATCACTTCAAAGTGCTACACAGAGAGAGAGGTGCCGGCAATCTTAAAAAATTAAATAAAAAAAAATACAAAAAAAAAATAAAGTTTAAAAACCTAAACATGTTTGTGAGTATATGCTTGTTCGTGTTAGCTTCAAGTCTGGTATAAAAATTATTATTTTTTTGCCTTTGTTGGTCTAACACAGTGTTCATCTTCGCCTGATACTTTAGCAATGCAGGAGAACTCGCGAATCGTGATGTAATGACTTTTTTTGTGCTTGACTGGTTTTGAAATGCAATGGCTGATTCCCAATTGTGTTTTGTTTTTAATAAATATCAAAGGGCTCTTGTTTGGGTGTATCAATACAAGGATAAAAATAGGTAATTGAATTAATGTCGATGGTGGAATGGGCATGGGCTGGTTACAGATCATATATGCTGCCATAATCAAAGGCTTTTTCACTAGACCCTCATTTGCAAGATTACTAAACTCATCCTTATACAGAAGTATTTTCAGTATGGTGAATCAAAAGCTTAGACTTATGTTTGAAATAAAAACCACGATAAACTGTCATTTAAACAGATGTTAAAATCATACCTCCATTCAAAAAATGATGATCTTAATCAAAAGCAATATGCTGACCAGTTACTAATTTTATAAATATCAAAAGTCAAAACTTTAAATCCTGTATTTTATCTCCAACTGTATCTTACAAATTCTAATATTGAAGACTTTGGCACAATTTATTTTATTGTCCATATCTTAACAAAATGTCAAAATAGTCTAATATTCTCCACAGTAGACACTAGAAAACGAATAATTCAATTTATTAAGTGTTTATTGTAGATTTGTGTTTAGATTTAAGTATCCTGCTTTAAATTAAGTTTTTTTTTTAGATGGCTGCATTTTTGACTGTATGAGAATCTGATACCAGCCCATGCCTATTAGGAACCTCTAGAAGTCTGCCAAACATTTTGCATTCTTCTGTCCTGTTATCGTAAAACAAAAAAAGAGAAAAGAAAAGCGCAAACATTTGCTGGGGATACCTCAACGAACAAGGCACAAGCATCTTAAAGGACCATCCGCTGACACCAATGCTTATTTTTGCTAGTTAACCGAAAAGGAAAATTTCAAGGCACCAAACAGGAGCCACTGTGTTCTGTATCACTTTTTTAGAACATATTCTGTAATGTATTAAAAAAAATATGGTTCTATAACAGGCTATTTCAAGGAGTTTGATCAAAAAAAAAAAAAAAAAAAAAAAAAAAAAGGAAATACCTCCAAATTCTTTTTATTCTAACCTTTAGAAAACTACAACTTTGAGCCCTTTTGCCTAAAAATATTCATATAGAATTAAAAAGGGCTTTTCTGTGGTGTCAGGGGGTTTCCTGGTCCATTTCTGAGGGGCCCCAGCCTTTTTTATTTGGCATCTTGTTTTATTTATTTTTAACCTCAGTGAGAAAACGAAGAGCAGAGAAGAAAACCGGGAATGGGGGGGGGGGGTGGGGGGGGGGGGGGGGGGGGGGGTCTAAGATGAGAGCCAGAGATGAGAGGATGAGGAGGAGGGAGGAAGCATAAAGGGATGAAAAGGGAGATGAGAGGAGAGGAAGAGGACGTGTGAAGGGCAGGAAGCTCCGGTCGGATCCCCGGCAGAACACCTGTCACTGAAGAGGCTCCTGCTTTCTGTCACCCTCTTTTTTTTTCTCCCTCCTTTCTTCTCCATCCATCTACTTTGTCCGGCGACAGGAGGGACACCCGAGGAGGAGGAAAGAGGGAGCGCTTAAAATTCCCTCCTTCCTTCCTGTGTCCATCTCCTCTCCTAAAGACCTCGTCTCCATAGAAACAAGCTATCTTCATACTGAGCTTATTCAGTCAACAGGCATGAACGTGTGCGTGGGAGAGAGGGGAAGATAGCTTCGCCGCTGCTCAGGCCTTACCGTGTTATGTTTCTGTGTGTGGAAGTGTGTCTCTGTGAACGTTGGAAGAAAAGTGAGTGAACGTCAGCCCAACACTCCATGTGAACATGAAACGATTCTAGAAAAGACATTTCATTTTTGGTCGACAGGAATAAATCTCTTGTGAAAACTGACGGAGCACTGGCTGGTTTGTGAAGTTCAAAAAGAGTCCTTCTCAGGCACCGTGACGCTTCTCGACTCCATGTTGTGGAAGTAAGGACAAACTGCAGAGGTCTGGAGCTCTCGCTTCGAGTCCGGGTAAGGCTGTCCATTAGCAGCCGGGGGAGGTCGTGATGGGGCCGTGGTGCAGGTAGGCCGGGTTCACCACAGACACGGGGAAGTTAAAGATGAACGGGGACGTGGGAGTGGCGGCCGTGGAACTTGTGGCCACTGTGGATTTGGGTCCGAGCAGCGGACTGGCTGTGGCCGCAGCTTCGGCGGCGCAGGAGGTGGCGAGGACCTGGGATTCGAACTGCAGCAGCTGGCCCATGAAGCTGAAGTTAGGCGAGATGATGCTGCGGCGGCGCCGCACAAACTCGAATGCTTCGTCCAGACGTACCCTCTTCCTCTTCATCAGGTACGCCAGGCAGATGGTGGCAGAGCGGGAGATGCCTGCCTGACAGTGGACCAGAACTCGTCCACTTGAGTCCCGTACTGAATCTGAGAACACAGAGGGAGCACAGATCAGAGGAGGATGCTAATAATAACCATGCACACAAGAGGCCCAGTTTTCCTCCCTGTGCCTGCTCCAATACACCTGATTACAGCAGTGTTTTGGAAAAGCACCCCCTTACACACAGCTGAATTAAACTCAAGTGACCATTAAAAGGTGAAAGTACTTCAAGTTTATTTCTTTTAATCTTAGAGTTATTTTTTAAGATTTACTGAATTTGTCCAAATAAATCAAACAAAGCTACATTAATGCTAAACCATTTTCTGGCTCATAAAACCAAGTTTGTCATCTATAAATGTTTTCAGTGTTTTATTAACTGACCTGCAAGTAGTTTAATATGAAATTCAATCTTCCCTGCTACCAAATTCTATGATTTAAGAGGACATTTTTTGTTTCTGCACCGGCTTTTCAGTAAGGATTTTCACTGAGAGATCAGGATCACTACATCTTTACTGGATATTAAGATAATTCATTTTATATTTTGCATAAATAGTGTGCAAACAATACCCTGCAAGTACTTTTCTCACAACAGATGTACAGTGACGCCTCCCCTAAAACAGCTTTCGTTTCTTCCTCTCCTACGCACTTTCATGCCTCTCTGTGCTCTCAAACCGATAACTAACCTCAAAGTGAAAATGCTGCAAATTACATTTACAGTAAGTGAAAAACACAAGTGCAAAATTTAAATGATCTGCACCTCCTCTCCTGGCCTATTTATGGCTCCGTCTCAGCCTGCATACATGCTCTCACCTTCTCAGGATAAATAACCTGGAATAGGTTTGATTACAGCATTTTGTTTTCCATCATGTGTGGCTGCCTGCAGAAAGCCTGAACCTCAGTGTATAATGATGGATTTCAATAGCTTAGATTTATTTTTTTTCTTTAACTATTCAGAGAAATTATTCAAAGGCCGTATTGGTTTTTAAACCCACCCATCCCTGACACGTTTCCTAAATCTCCCTCTTTATCAAACGCTCTGGCACAGACGGATTCAGATCTAGCTCCAGTACGGCGTCTGTTCACTCAGTAACACCGGATGAGTCAGACTCTGGTCCCACAGCAGCTAACTATGACGCATACCAGCAACCTTCACCTGCACACACACACACATCCATCAGAGCCCATGCTAACACACAGTCTTAGCGCACAGTGGGGATATGCAAACCAAAAGCACACTTGACTACATAATGTGCCTGAAAACAAAAGGCGCTAAAAGGTAATAATTGAAATGAACACTTGCATATGCAAACTGTTTGATCTCCTGAAGAAATGTGTAACTTTCAGTTCATTTGAATGCTAACTTTTGAAAAATTATTTTAACATGACCATTTTAGGCATTTTGTTTGAACAAAGCAAAAAAGCATTTTTTTTATTAGCACTCCTGTCATGTAATGTTAATCACCCCCCATCAGACACTGACCTATGAACTCTATGGCCTCCAGGAACCAGCAGCTGATGTCTTCTTTGTGGTTGTCCTCCACAGGGATGCATTTGTACTGGTAAGTCCCCTCGAAGTGGTTGGGACAGTCAGCTGACACGTTTAACAAGGCGGAGATCCCGATGCTGTCCAGGACCTCCTTCTTGGAGGCGTGAAGGGCACTGCCGAGGTAGAGGAACGGAAGGATCTCAACGGGGCCGCGCTGGAAGGAAGAACACATGGGAGGCTTTAATAAAACAGCTGAAGTAACCAAGTGACTCACATTGGAGACACCTAGGATTCACTATCCAGTGTCTCAACCCCGACTTCACATTTTCGTGCATTTGCAACGCTTTTTAATCAGATAGGATGTGCTTATTATCTCTGTGAGGAACAGATCAGGGGGTATATTTATGGCTCATGTTGATCACCTGATGAAACCAGACGATCCGGCTGAACTACCGACGTGTTTTAAATGTGGTTGAGCAGGGTACGCTTGCAGCTGCAATGCCACAGCAAGAAGCAAACGCACTGAGATTATGAATATTAATGAAAAAAAATCTGCTGCAACATAAGATCTGTGCTGCTCTGAATTGGGTGAAGAATTAACTTGTTGATCAAATATTACATAAATATTCCCCTTTGTGTTCCTTTCATATAAAAACTCTGATCTGGTCTTAAATCTATCACTAAACCCCCTGTGGAAACATTACCTAATGAACACTGAGTTAAAGAGCCCCTGTTTTACTGGATGCAAGAGGTCAATCAGTCAGCAGGAGTCTATAGCAGCAGCGCAGCTTATTGACAAAAAGCTCGCTCTGTTTATGTCACTGCCGTTGACGAATTTGGTACTGACACAGAGACAGGAAATGATCAATACAGCTAAAAGATGCAGAGCGAGCTGCAGTCGCCCCATCATATTCACGCCGCCACAGGAAGTTGCAGCTTCCTCTTAAATCAATAAAAAAATGCACCTGACAACACGGGCAGAGAAACAATGAAGTGATTTTCTTGGGAGCAAACAGACATGCACAGAGAGGCCGGGTAGCCTGAGTCTCTTGCCCTCGTGAATTCCAGTGGAATTAAACCCATAGCACATGTGACTGTGAGAGTTGCGTAAAATCCGTTGGCTTAAACAAACAGATCACTGTCCCACAAAAAAAAAAAAAAACAAGGCCAGGGAGTTTACAGGAAGTGATCGAGAGCTGAATCGATGCTGAACTGCGACTTTCAGCCCAGTCTATTTGGTAACTGATTTAAGCACGTTAATAAATTCAAAGAGAGGTAAAAATATGTCAGTTACTAACATTTTATACATGATTCCTTTAATGAAGTGTTACTGCTCTGGGGTCTGTCTCACTATATCTTAGGTAAGAGTACAACAGAAAATGTTAAAGTTAACATAAATATTGAGTTTTACAGTTATCAAAACATTTTGCTGTTTTGATATGAATACTTTCGCAAATTATAGAATAAAAACCTGCTAAGTTTAGTAGCAGGTTTCAGTGCTTATTGTTTAAACTATGATCCATTTTGGTGGTTTAACTCTTTAAACAGTAATCAGAATCACAAACCGATTCAGATTTATTCCCCCAAACTTTATATCTAAGCAAGCATTTTAAAACAGCTTAAATTGTCTCTCTGGAGCAAAGGGAAAGTGTTGTAGCCTGATTTTCAGCCAGCTGACAGCCAGTGCTCAGTAAGAGACGATGGACAGGCAGCAATAAATTGTAGGTCAGATTATAAAAATCACACAGAAGGCTACTTCACTTTTCCCTTTATTTGGTGGAAAGGAAACATAAATATTCCTCTTTATGAAAATTTCTGGTCTCATAAAAACAAACACAGTAATGAGATGCAACTAAATAAATTAAAAGATTAAACTACAAACAGGAATGTGTGTTAAGCAGCTAAATGTAGGCTATACCCAAGCAAGAGAAATATAAAAACATATTTTTAGAACCAGAATCACTCTGTAAAGATGTGTTTACTCTATCATTTAACTTGTAGAGCATTAATATAAAGGAGATGGAAACCAAAAAGAAAGCAAATAAAATGGAACAAATGGATAAACATAAGGCAAATCGGTGAGAATAGCAAATATAATGATGCATGTCAAGTAAAATGGAGAAAAAAGCAATAAAACTTCAGGTTATCATTAAATATCAATTAAAATGGATATAATTCCATATATCATTTATGTTAGGTGTGCTTTACATAAAGTACATCAGATTTATTAAGCATTTCTATCTATATTCAGGCTAAGGATGATAGTTGTACCTGATCGTTGTGTGGAGTCCCACACGATGAGCAGGAATCGATGCTGGACTGACTGTTGAGGGACGGCAAGGATTTGTTTTTTAAGCAGTACTCTGGATACTCTGTGAAAAATCTGTCGTATCCTCCTGGAAAGAAAAAAAAACAAACAAGATATATCTATTTTAATGGGCCATCCACATATACAGAGATGAAGTGCAAACACATTCAGCTGCAGGATCTCGCAACATAATCAGCTTTCTGTCAATTTAAGGCATTTCCTTCAAAAGGAAAATATCCAACTGCAGCTTCTGTCAAACCGCATTAACCATCATGTGTCATGTTCACCCTTTGTGCTTCAAGCCTTGTGCATCATTAGGATGCAGGCATACACACAGACAGAAAAAAAAGATGCACCAACACTTGCAGCAGATTCTGCTTTCAGAATATTAAACATGTTATCTGACTTTTCAATGTTGTTTTTTGCTGACATATTAAAACCCTTTTCCCTATTTGCACACCCCATAAAGGACTTCTTGTGAGATAATTGTATGCTGTGTATCACTGTGGTTTTAATGTAGCTTCTACGCACCAGCATTACCTCATCGGCTGATATGAGTGCGTGGATTTGGATGAGGCTGATTGAGAGCGAGGGCCTGTTTTAAAATCCCCTTATTTCTTATAAAAAAAATACTGAAATAACATTAATGACCTTTACATTTTAGACATATATGACAGAATATATATTTTGTACTTACTAATTGCATATATGTATATTTATTTATCCTATATTTTTGTGTAAAAATATATGGTTTATGCGCTGTATATTGTGCATTAAAGGATTTTTATCTGTAATGTGTAATATAAATGGCAAATATTAATTATTTATAAGGGTGAAAAAATATGGATGTTTTTTTTTTTTTTTTTTTTGTGGTTTATTTTGCTTGAAAGCATGCTCTAAATGAGAGATATTCTACCTTTGAGCAGATAAACTAGTGTTCCCTGGGAGTCCCTGAGCAACGCGTTCAGCACCAGGGTCACCGTGCTGTCTTCCTTCACAGACTCCGAGTCCGGCGTCCGCTCGTCGTAAAGCACCACAGCGGAGTACATCCCGGAGCGCAGGCGGCCCCGCACCTCCTCATCCCCGGCCAGGACCTGCTCCAGACTCAGCGCGGAGCCCTTCGCCCTCCTGCGGACGATGGTGTTGCAGCGCGCGTTCACTGCGCCTCGGATGTGTCCGGCGCTGAAGGCGAGGAAGGAGCGGCAGTCCAGCAGCAGGAAGCGGCCCCCGTCGTCCTTCAGGAACCGCTTCAGCACCGTGCAATCCATCTCGCACAGCTCTTCCATCGCAGCTCGATGCAGGTTTGTGTAAATAGAGGGGTTTCTCTGGTGTTTATCTGCTCTCCTTTAGGAGCAGAAGAAAGCGCGCAGGTCCTGTGATGGATTCCCCCTCCTCTCTTCTATCCGCGCATCATGCTGCCCATTCAGCTTCTCGCTCTTTCTCCTCTCCTATCTCTGTGTCTCTATCCTAAGAATTCTTCTTTCTTGTTTTTCTTTTTTTATTTTATGAATGGGTCCATCGCGTCACGGCGGAGGTGACGTCAACCAGCGCAGCCAATCACGAAGCTCCTGGGTATTCATTCAAAAAAAGAAAAAGACATCAATGAAACTGAAGGCGACAATGAAACACCAGAAGTCAGCTCATAAACTCTACTGTCTCTATCAATATTTTAGATCAACTTCCTTTTTCTTTTTTTACGGATAAGAAAAAAAACGTAATTATTTTCTAATAAAAATGAATTTTAGGTGTGGGATAAAAAAAAATTGTGCAAGTACAAAATTAATCACTTTTTCCACATTTGTCCAGTTTGAACCTCACACATTGATGTATTTTATTAGTATTTAATGTGCTAAACCAACTCAAATCATCACAATAGTGACATGAAAGAAAAAAAAACACATTTTGTAAATGTTTATTTTTTATTTTAATAAAGTTTTTTTTTTTTTTTTTTTTTTTTAACAGTGTCCTGTCTGGCAATGTGGCAATAAGAATAATTGTCTTGATGCCAATAAGAGCCCAACAGATTTTACTTTCTCAAGTGGAGCAGTACGGCTATCGCCATAGTGTTCTGCTTGTTTCATGCATATAAACTGCTTTATTATAATTAATGCAGAGAGTTTTACAGATTGTATGGACACTGCAATGTAAGTAGAACAGAAGAGGAAAGACAGAAAAAAGGAGAGAAGATGAAAGAAAGAGGAGCTAAAAGGGAGATAATGATAAATAAAGGTTTAAAAAATTAAAGCATGCCAAGTCAAAATTTTGTAGTTTATTGTAGATTTTGATCAGCTGCTCGAATATCTTGCATACTGGAGGCAGTAGTAGCAGCTCAACAACAACTACTGCTTACCTTATCAAGGCTGCACTTTAAAAAAAATGAAATTGTCTAGAGAAGAGTTCTAAACGAAATTTCTTTCTACACTTGTGTATACAAAATGACAAAATAAATCTGTCTAAGTCTATATCTGTTTGTAAATGAAATCAAACTCAGTCGCACTGGAAAGACAACCTCTGAAGCTTAGTTTACAGTTTTTGCGAAAGGGTTATTTGTTTGGATATAGGTCTGAACTTTAACTAGGCCATTATTACACATTATAACGTTTGATCTACACCAATCCATTGCAGTTTTGACTGCTTATCATCACAGAATAACTGTGTATTTAGTTCAGCATGTCTTTTCATAATTTCTTACCAGCTTTTATTTATCTGCAGAAGAAAGGCTTTTTCTCACAGCAGGACGCTTCTCACCAATATATCTCACCACAGGGATGATGCATCCTCTCATTCCTCTGACTGCTCTCATGTAGGCTTGGGTAGACAGCCATGTTTCATGTTCCTTATGCATCAATCAGTGCTCTATCAGTTTTTTAAAGGTTGAGAAATAAACTTAGCTCTATATGGGTACTTTGTTACTTATGATATACCAAGTTTGTAAAAAACAAAAAAACAAAAAAAAAAGCAAAACTTGGGAATCTTTAGTTTTATTGAGAAAAAAACTGTATTGGTTTGGTTTTACAGTACATGAAGGGAAGCCTTCAAAGATTGTTTTCATTAACATAATCCTGTTTGTTGAGACAGTATCAAATAGCCAGTGAAAAGCCTATTTTTAGCATTGATGTACACATCTGTACACATTGCTGCAGGAATTATGAAGAGTAGTCCTTTAAGGTCATTTACCTTTTTATCTTCTTCTGGTATTTGTAATAAAAACATGATGTCATTACAACATGGAAGTCAGCTTGTTTGGCCGTTTTTAATACTGACATTTCTGAGATTGTGGCTTTTTGCTGTCAATTAAGGGCAATAAAATTGAATCTAGCTGTCAGTTACATGCTGGGAGGTTATCGGTTAAACAAAACTGTTTTATTTCACAAGAAAACCTAATAGATATTACATATTTTCACATGAACTTAACATTAAAATCCTACTTATAGGATATATTTAAGTTTAGAATCAATATGCAGATCATCACACCGTTGTTTCTTTGATCTTGGCTTTATTACAGTTACCAACCCTTTATCTAATCTTGTAGTATTTAAAACTCACCTGTAACACCACCTCCAGCTTTGGTGCTAAAGAACTGCAGGTGGGAGTGCTTACGTCTCTGCATGCATGTGCGTCTGAGTGCATAAGTCTGAACACAAATCTGCGTGTGTGTGGGTGTGTAATCCTACAAGCGGATGCAATTTGCATCTCTCATCACACAAGCCTCGGAGTGTGTTCAGGTATTTGCATGTTGATCTCATTTCCATGGTTACAGGGGAAAGAGAGCAGAGCGGCAGCAGATGACAGGAAGAGAATTCAGACAAAAACAGACTGAAAGCAAAACAAGCACAACCTGGAAGAGACAGAGCAGGTGGGAGGACAAATATTGGTGGGTTAATGTGACAAAATATGCAGATATATTTGAATTATGATTTATATGCATATACAAATCTGTGTCTCAGATGACTTGATATGTTGACAGTGTAACAAAGTTGGAGGTACAGGACTTTGAGAGAGGGCCATCTAATGTAAGCCCACTTGTCCTCATGGCAAATTCTCCATTTTATGGATGCTATATTTTAGTGACAGATATAAAAAAAAATATCTTTGTCTAAAGTGAAAAAAAACATGGAGGAAATTCATTGCATTGAGGCATCAGGACAACTATTATTTTTAGATAAAAAAAGTGTGAAAGGTGTGTTTCTTAACTTCCACCAAAACATTACACAATTTATTTTAAGTAATTTTACTCTACAAAATCATTTCTAAAGAGCTTTTAGGTGGAAACTTAGAACACAATAGATGATCAGAACAATCATTCAGGTGTTTTCTGGATTTATTGCAGTTCTATTTTCTCAAGCACAGGAGACTCAGTTACATTTCAACTGCTCCATAGGCTGACATACAGGGTGGGATAATTGAGGTCTGCGTTAAGGTGTACCACAAGGTCCTGTTCTAGAGCCCATCTTGTTTCTTTTACAGTGGATATAAAAAAAAACAAGCTCAGCTGTTGAAATATAAGAATTTCTTATAGTAAAAATTTAAAAAAGTACAGGTTTAATAATTTCTGAACTTTGCCTCCTTTAGGGTTAGATATATAACTATATAAATGTAAATTTAAGAGAGGAAAAAAGTGAAACAAATTTGACAAACTTGTTCCAGCACCTTTTAACTAATGGTCAGTGAAATCCTTTATTCAACTAATTACAACTGTTACTTCACTTTAAGGAAAAACTTCTACAATTACAGAGAATTTTAATAACCTTTAAAAAGTTTAGCAGTTCTAGCTTTTCCAAAGATTTGCATATTTGCACCCACAGGGCTAACTTTTTTTGTACCTAAGAAGATACAAAAGATCTAAATAATTTAATTGTATGAAGAGAACAGTCAGAAAAATGGTCCAAACAAAAGGAGGATGCAGCCACTACAGACAGTAGCACACATATACATTATTATTTCATTGTTTACTTTTGCATTCGCATGAAATTTGATGACACCTTGTTTTCAATCTATAGGGCCCAGTTTGGGTCAATGGACGCCTATTCAACACTTTAAGAACTCAAACTATTCTCTAAACATTTTGCCCTGATGTTTGGTCATGGTTCATAGTTGGATGAAAACCAGCCCTGCAACATCCATGTAATTCATCCCAAAGGTGTTATATTGAGTCATAGGCCAAATTTTATATTCAATGGATAACAAGGGAAAAAAACCATCAGACTGTTTCTCATTTTAGATTTTTAAAAATCTTAGATACAAATGTAATTTACACTAATCTTTTTTCAATTTTTTATTTATTTACCATGTCTGTATAACTGATTCTATGACTTTTATTTAATGAGTAAGAGGATAAAAACAAACAAAAAACAAATACAAGGAAAAAAATGTCTACACAGAAAGAGGAGACATGGTGGAAACGAAGAAGCAAAATGATGCAGTGGGGAGGAGCTGGAGCAAAGGAAAATCATACAAAACTTAAATCTGTCATATAAACAAAGGTAATGACTTTCTCTGCTCGACTGCAGATATTAAAGCATCACATGTATCCCATGCTGCTTTACTATCAACCCTAAACATGGTCTTAAACAGGACGGCACTGCTGCCGTAGCAACAACGAAGAGGTGTGGGAGGGTGCAGAGATAAGGGAGGTGGGGTGGGGACGGACTCTGAGGGGATTGGCCGGAAAGAGAGTCTGCGGTGATGTCATCCCTATCTCCCTCCCGCTGCTCTCTCGTGTCCATCCATTCATCCCCCCACATCACATCCCTCGTCTGCACTCCGTCATCCATCAATACAGTGGACAAGAAGGAGACGATGGGGTAAACAGCTATCATCCTCCTCCCTTTTATTTGGTCCATATACATCCTCTCAGAATATAATAAACACATTTAAATGCAACAGAAAGCCGGAATAGCATTTTGAATCCGGAAATTTGACCTTGAAGAAAAAGCAAGGCTGTTGTTTTTTTTCATAAGAGACTTCTAATATTTGTGAGACAATTATAAAGTCGCTTCTCGATTTGATTTTGCAAGCACAGATGTAATAAAGAAAAACAGCCTATATTTAATGTGCACCAAAAGCAAAGCATCATGACGTGTTTGGATTATGCATTAATTTACAGCTGTGCCTCAGCTGCTGGAGCACCTCATCTATTAAAGACTAATTTCTGCTGTATGTCCTCTTGTCCTTGAGCAAGACATACCACACAGACCAGTTCCTACAATAACATGTCTGGTTGAACTCTAGAAATTGCTTGTTGATTTTTTAAAGACTAGGAATTATTGATGTTTTACATATTTTAGATAGATTGATATGATATTTTTATGTCTATGCATAAAATATAAAAATGTATCATTGGCTTAGCAAGAGTCATTCATGTTCAGATTTCACAGAATAACTACTCATTTGCTACACATAGCCAAACTGTATTATTTTCATCTTGATTATCTTTATTCTTACAAAAAAGAAACAAATACCATTTTGAGTATAATGGTTTTGCTTTTAGTTTTACATTTGAAATATATTCCAAGAGCTCAGAGAGATACCTGCTTTCCAACAGGGCAGCTAAAATGGCCTAGATGAATAGCATGACTTACTGAAAATATTTTTATATTAGTCTCTTATAGGGTTGCACTGTTGCCTTTAAGCAAAAATTGTGTTTTTTTTTTTTTTTTTTTTTTTTTTTACAGTTTATGTATTCCCCGGCTTTTTTTCCCAAGCGTTGTCCTGCTTTCCAAGCTCTCCAGCAGGGAATAACCCCCACAGATGCATGTCAATCAGCCATTTTAAATTTGCCTTTAGGCATTTGTATGTCCATGTATACTCCTCCGTCATGTGTGTCTCTGTTGCCTAGTGATGGACGGGTAACCTGTACTGGATGTACATCCGAGTATAGAGAGTTGATGGATGGCATTCAGCAATAAATGAAACTGTATCATGCTGTGAACAAAATAAGTATTTTCATTCAGAAAGCATCTGATAGGAACCTGCTATAAATCAAATATAGCCTACTCTAGTACTAAACTTGCCCCCTTTAATCTTCTGCCAGGACTTAGAGTGACGGTCTAGAAATCCCTTACTGCCTTTCTCAGTATGTGTTTCACACAAGAACTTCTTTTGGTGAACATCACCTCCTCCACCCTCCATTTGACACAGTTGGGCTCAATCTGAACACAGCAAACTGCAGCCTCTTCAAATGCTCCTGTTCCTTCAATTCAATTCAATTTAGTTTATTTATATAGCGCCAATTCACAACACAAGTTATCTCAAGGCACTTTACAGTTCACCAGATCAGTTCACAGTTAAATTGATTCAAAGTTTTTTATCTAAGGAAAACCAGTTGATTGCACTGACTCATTGACTCAAATACAATTCCTCACTCTAAGCATGCTTGTAGCGATAGTGGAGAGGAAAAACTCCCTTTTAACAGGAAGAAACCTCCAGCAGGACCAGGCTCAGTGTGAGCGGCCATCTGCTGAGGCCGACTGGGGTTCAAGGAGACAGAAGCAGAGATACAAACAGCAGCTGTAAAAGGCGGCCCCGTCCAGGAAACACACAGCCAGGCCGACGAGAACCGAGCCAGCTCCCATGTCAGAGGATAAAGAGAGCACATCGAGCCAGTCACAGTCAGAAAAACAGGACTACACTGGAAAACAGGCCGATCTCCAGCATCTATAAACAAAGGTGTTGATGGAAGCAGCACAGCTGATATTTCTCTTCAGGATGGCGTCACAGCCAAACAGGAACAGGCCTTTCATGGGGTCAAGTAGGAAATAAAGAATACGGACAGCTGTGCAGAAACTGGATAGCCTTTAGCTTACTGGATATCATTATCAAATGAAAATGGATGATGCTTGTCAAACTGCCAAAAAAAAAAACAATAAGCTCTTCTTTCTACAAACCAAAACATATGAAGATGCATACATCTGCATGTGTCACATGGGAAGAAATCATCTATTTTTCTTCATGTCTTAGTGGTGAGCTGTGCTTATTATACATCCTGCCCCACAAAAGACTGGGACGCCTTTGACCTCCTCAGCCTCAGACAGGAACATTTGGAGGTCCCTATTCTAAATGAACTAGGTTAGGGAGCATACAGGCTCCTTTTCCTAACTCCTTCCTTATTGCTTAGGAAATTCAGACAGCACTTATAATGGCTACCTCTGATTCGCTCCCGCCTTAACTAAAGAGTTCATCCTTTTCTGCTGTATTTGTGTCAAGTCTGGCTCCAAACATTTGGTTATCTCAGGTTGTCAGATCATGGACCCTGATTATCAGTTAAATATGCTGTTTAGTTTATTAATTAAACAGGAGTATAATGACAGGATAAATGCTATCAGAAGCCATTATATTGCTTTTTTATGTTTGTTCCAACAGCTTTTACACTGCAAACAAATCAAATACTGTGTATGCAGTCCAAAACTTGAACATATATTTGTTCAAAAAAGCTAATTGACTATAAAACTTACTTAACTGAAATCGATCCCATGTAACTAATATTTTATTTTAGTTAGCCGTATTCTTTTAAGCTTGATTGGAGCTGATCAGATCTGAACTCTTCCTTTAACAGTAACAGATGGATCCTGGAGGAACCAACAGGACAGTTTCTAGGTGGTGTTTGAAAACCCAAATCAGTGCAAACTTGTCTGACTCAAAACTAAAAACTAGCTTTTGCTTGTACGACTGAGCAGCATATGTACAAATATCCTGAATCTCTCCGTCGCCCCAATCTCATAATCCAGGATTAAGCTTTTACTGACTGACTGCTGCGTTTTCATGAATGACTTTGTATAATTTTATCACGTGTTTGTGTTTATCGTCAGACGGGCTGAAAAACAAAACGCATGTCAGAGTGAGAGTTGAACTGAAACTCAGATAAGGACTTTATCAGAAACGAGGGAAGAAAAAAGCGGTTGTTATGGAAAGAGGGCAGCAAAGAGAGACGGGTTGAGTAAAGCAGAGGAAGTGGGCGAGAAGTGGCATGGTGGGGGCTGTTACTCTGTTTAGATCTGATCTATATTTTCTCCTGGAGACTGGTTGATTCTTTTGCAGCACAGAGAGGAGTTTTCATAGCTGGCACAGTGAGCCGTTTCACCCTCTCTATAGAACTGATGAAACCTTTATGAACAATTCTTTGAAAACAACGTTTTCCTTTATTATCCTTTGCTAATTTGCTAGAATAAATTAACAGGAAGTTTTAAACGGATATAGACATATAGGTCAATGGGGGACTACCTCTCAGTTTCAACAGACCGTTAAGGTAATTTAAGGGAGCTTTAATCATAATACAGGTTGAGGCCAATACTCTTCTCATCTTGTTTTCAGCCCATATTCTGTTTGTCCAGAGCAGTCAGTGGCGACTGTGGAAGTTAATAAGTAATTTGCCTAAAAGGTCACAATGTGTTTAGACAAATTTCCATGCAGCACACTATTACCTACTAACTATCAACTAGTATTAGTCCCTTTTTTCATATCTATCTATGACAAAATGGCTGTATATTTTTTTTAGTTGTCCACTGTCTCCTTGGTTCTAAATGCAGACATTTGAAGATTGTAATTTTGCAGCTTCAGTTTGGGGATTTTTTAGGTTCATTTTCAGGTTTAAATGTCATTTTAATGAGGAGATCAATAAAGAACAAATAAGCCACATTTTTTAGGCAAACATTGATGTATCTTGAAGGTAGAAATTCAATACAGGCTCCTTTTAACAAACTAACACATGTTTATGATTAGCTTACCCCATCAGATTTATATGTTACAGTGCTTTGCTTCCTTGCAGATTTCTATGTTTGCCTCACCTAGATATTTAAGAATACATCCAATTAGATTAACTATCAAAGATGATTTTTCTAAATATATAATACCGTTTTCCAATGATCTAATTTATTAAGGGAAAAATTTGAACCACTTTCGTCGAATGTTAAAAGATAATCGCTCATAAAGTTTGCATTTATCGTTTGGTTTAATTGTCAATGAGGATTTAATATTGCTGCAGTTGTGACGTATTTTATCGGGTTTTATAGACATTCAGAGTTGTACTGTCTGCTGTCCTGTGGATCGTTGTCCTGCTGCTTAACTCAATTGTGCTTCGGCTTAAGATCACAAACGGATGGAAGAATCTGTCGTTCAATTCAATTACACAAGTCCTCCAGGTCCTGAGGAAGAAAAGCAAGCCCCAGACTCTCACATGACCTGCGTAATATTTCCTGCTGTGTTAGTTTAGGCAGCTGTAACAGAGTGTACAGCTTCCAGAACATGCAAGTTTTTTCCTGTGAGTCCACAGAACACATTCCCAAATTTATTAGGGATCAAGGAGCTTTTTATTAGCAAATAAATGACAGACATTTAGCGCTGTTTTAGATCAGTATTGATTTTTATCTTAGATATTTAATCTTAGAAGTGCCCAGCCACTTTCTCTACTTGCTGAATCCTAAAAAAATGACCTTATCTATAGAGCTGTAGATGTTGTTCTGGACTTCTTTGAGATCTTGGGTCTGTCGTCATTGTGGTTTTGGACTAATTATGTTTTGTCAGCCATTCCCGGGAAGATACCCATTGTTAATGTTCCTCAACTTAGTTATTGCTAAGGCTCCAAGCGTATTCGGTCATAGCTAATATGTGATTTAACAAGAAGAGAGGTTATTTTTTGACGTCAAGCCAGACTGGTTTGGATATGAAATATCAGACTGATATTAGAAATAGCTTGATGATCTGAAACATTTAAGTGTGATGGAAATGCAAAACCATGAGGCCTCTGTAAGGGAGAATTACTTTTTCAGAAGATCAATCTTTTAATCAAGCAATATATGTAGATCTATTTTCATTTAGACCTTCAAAATCATTTCATAGGTTTTTATTCAACTGTATTGTTTCTGCAAAGCCATTAGAGCTGGAAGTAAAAAGTCTATCATAATTAAAAAGCAGAGCTATCACCTGAGCGTGTCTCACTAACACACAACAAAAAAAAGCTTCCTATCATTAAACTCTCACTGCATATTTTGAATATTCAAAACAGCTCAGGATGATATTGTTAGGACATATGCAAAGGTTTCTTAACCAATCATATGCATCTGCTGGCAGAGTCCTGTGCTTTTTCTTCTTTTAATTGTTTGTGCAGCATGCAAACTTTGTTTTCAAGCATACTACCACAAATTTGTCTATCTAATGAGAAGAAAAAAATACTTTTGTGCTGATAACCAGTACAAAGCAGTATGTTTTAGTGGCCTGCACTTATAAACGCTTTCTTACAAATTGGGCATGAGCTCAGCGCTGGATAGTATCACAGTCTTGTGCTTAGAAAGAGGTTTATATAGAGCTGGAATGCCAGAGATTAGTTTTAACAACATATTTGCTTTGATGGTTGTGCATCCTAATGAAGAAGGAATATGCCGCATCTTTGGAAAAAAAATTAATTCATACCTTTCTTACATTTCTGTTAGAAAACAAAGTTTTCTTTGCAGAAAGATGTTATCTGGATGGGGAGATTAAAATACTTCATACTTTTGCATTGGAAATGTAGTGATTTAACGTGCTTGCTATCAAATAAAAGATGTGTTAAAACATTATTCATTTAGATCTATACCAGTCTATTGCTTTAGACAATGCTCAGCATGACACCATGCAAATAGTTTTATGTCCCAAGTTTTTAACATTTTATAAAACTATGTTTAACCTCTAAGGTGAAAATCTAAATAGTATTGGCTCATAAATAAAGATGTATATTTTATCCTTTTATGGGTAGCTATTTTTAGAATATTTAGCAATCTATCCAATAAATTGTCGCTTTTTTCCAACCTTCTTGCAGTATCTATAAACAGACGAAAAAAAGAAGGGCCAGGAGGATTAGCTTGAGGTCAACTCATGCCAGGTCTAGAACACAACTGGTGTGTGTGTGAGTGTGTGTGTTTGCCTGGGTGACATGTGGCAGTGTAAGTGGAACAGACACAAAGATTAAAGACAGGAAACAGGCGGCTTTGAGTCGTTTCCCTCATCTGCAAACAAATCTACTCTCACATGTATAGAAGCTATAAGTAGGGCATTCATTTTTATTCCTCAATCATAAAACCTGAGGTTACTTTTCATTGTAATCTAACACCAGCCAGTACAGTTTTGACTGCTTCAAATTGCTTGAATCCTTAAGTTATGCAGAAAATGCAACTTATTATGTCCAAACATTTTGGATTTAGACCTATTTTGCCTAAAAGGACAGATATTTTTATTTGGTTTGCTCTAAAGGAGTTTGACATACCTTGTTGTCGTTCCCTTTGATCCTTTCTAAACATGTCCTTATTGTTCGCTTTCTAATTTGGCTGGCATCACTGGACAGGGACTGTGCCTCTTTTTTTTCTTTTCTTGCAATTATCTGGATCTTTTCATTGGCTGGCCTAAAGTTGAACTTGCCTGCATTTGTACTGTTAGGAATAGTGGTGGCTTCTGGGAGAGAGTTCTCACCAAAAGATAAAGATAGCCAAGACATTGAGAATTTATAATTTACATTACCCAAATCTTGGCCTTCTTTGAACATTCACCAACATTATGAGAAGAAATTTCTTTAATTGAGAAAAATCAAAGGCAAAGCTAACAAGTCTGATCTTTAACTTTTCAACCTTCTCAGAAAACATCATCTGTGTTTACAGCAGTGATTCCCAACCGGGGGTATTCGTACCTCCAGTGGTCTGCAAATGCATTGCAAAGGATACATTTTACAATACGGGTATGTTTTATTTCTTAGGTAGTAAAATAAAATAGGGCTGGGATCTGTTCTGCTTTTTTAGGACCAAATTGAAAAATTAAACAAGCTTTATCAACTAAAAAGTGTGTTTTTTATTGTGTTTGAGTTTACCTAAAGCTGTGAAACAGACCCAAATCAAGCAGAGGAACAGACTGGATGTAGAGACAAGTCTGGGATCAGCTGTTTTTCACACTGAGCTATCGGAGCTCATCAAAGCAGCTCAGGTGATGAAAACAAAGTAAAACTAATTAAGTCAGTCTGACTGTGGTTTTTGTTCAGCATATTGTTCCCCATTCATCAAGTTTAAATACGATTATAAGGGAGTTACTCAGGAGAGCTCAATTTTTATAAATAGAGGTTTATAATATGATTTTATTTTGTATTTATTTTGATTCCTTACTAACTTCCATGCAACATATTAATGTAGATTTTTATTTTTATTTGAGATGGAAATAATTTAATGCTTTGAGATGGAAAGAATTAAATGCTCAGATGAAAATTTAAGTAAAATATTTTTTATTTTATAATCAGTTATTGTATGTTCCACTTTAGGACAACCATCAATACTTTTGACTGAGAGGGTCTCATGGTAAGACAACATGGGTTGGGAAACACTGGTCTACAGGACAGAGAGATTCTTATTTCTTCTTTTAACCCATGTGCCTGTTCTGCTTACATTGCAGTGTCCATATAATCTGTAAAACTACCTGCATGAAATATAGTAAAGCTATTTATATGCATAAATCAAGCAGAACACTATGGCGATAACCGTACTGCTCCACTTGTAAAAGCAAAATCTGTTGGGCTCTCCTTTTGGCATCAAGATAATTATTCTTATTCCCACATTGCCAGACAGGACAGTGTTAAAAAAAAAAACAAAAAAAAAAAACCCTGTGCCAGCCCTATAGAGATGCTGCCCTGAGTAGTGAGCAGTTCCCTCCGATCGTTGTGATGTGGAAGTTTTTAAAATACAGTTAGATGGAGACGTGGCAACGAAAAGTTCCACGATTTTATCGACAACGTAGTTCCTCATTGGTGGTGTGTTAACCCACTCTGGTGTGACTCACCATGACATACAGTCACGCTTCTGCACTTTCAGCCATAATAACACTCAGTCAAACGTGTCAAACTAGCAGTATTTGACTCCGGTTTATCCTAAATTACTATGTAAATGAGTTCTTATTCTTCTTACACAGTGATTGAAGCATTTTTGGTTTTGCTTTTCTATAAAAGATTAGCATAGGTTAATTTGATCAGAATAGTCCTCTCATGCATGAAAGAAGGAAATCCATCTTTATGAGGACACAAAGTTAGGTGCCAGGGAGGAAGGGAGTGACTGGGGGATGACTGAGAGGAAGTGTAGTGTCCTTGTTAATGTGACCGTCACATTTAAGTGATTGAGTTTCCTCTAAGTGTGTCTATTTGCATAGGAGCGTAGCTAGTCGATTGCCCAATTGCTTGACAACCAACATGACTGTTGGAGTTACAAAACACCCCCCCCCCCCCCACGGGAGGCTGCCGGAAACACAGCTAAATGTCGCCTCATTGAAGTGTTATCTCAGTGGGCCTCACTGTGACACGGTTGAATCATACTGCGTGTCACTGCATTCGACAGCCTCATGCCTCTTTCTTGGTCCTTTTACAAAGATTTGGTTCAGTTGTGATATATGCAGCAGAAAGGTCAAGCCTCTGTTGATTATTACTGAACTTTAACTAAAGTCCGCTTTGAAGCTTTATGAGGCAACCTAACCAGAAAACACACTGTGTGATTTCTTTACATCTGTTTAGTGCTGTGTAGTTTTAGGGGTTGTTTTTTTTAAACACTAATGATAAAAAAATAAATAAATAAACAAAGCATTTCTTTACAGTTGTTAATTATAGGGATGTAAGTTGGAAATGTAAACTACGTCATGAGACTTAATTTAGATATTACCGGTAATAACATTCAAATATAATTTGCACCAAGGCACAAAACCAACAAAAATATAAACCAAAAAGGGTGAGCAGAATCCAACCCACTCATATAACTCTTACCTCAAATAACAAATATCATCTCCCTTCTAAGCCTGCTTTTAAAAAAAGGTTCTTGTTTTTGGTTGTGAACCATGGTTAATCATTATCACTGACTTATTTAGAAAAAAAAACTTTCTTTTTATTGTCTTTTGAACTGATGAATCATTTCACATTGTTCATGTTCTTAATCCAAGCTGTTAAGTGGAGAGGGTGAGCTTTTAAAAAAAATGCTAAAATCCGCCACAATACCTTTAAACGATCATGTTTTTTATAGATCTTGAACCACCTAAACTTTCACTGCAGTTTTATATGATAAACCAACACAAAGTGGCACATAGTCATTTGGTATGAAGAACAACCCTTCAGTTTGTTTGTTAGACCTAATTGACCTTTTAAACTCATCAGAACACACTAGCAATATTATGCAAACACCTATAAATAAAGACACTTATCCCAGTCCAAGGCTATATAATAACTATTATTAACCTTTTAAGTTCCATTTATACACTGCCTGGCTAAAAAATAATTCGCCACCAAAAAAAAAAGGTAATTCACTCTAATACTTTGTTGGACCGCCTTTAGCTTTGATTACGGCACACATTCGCTGTGGCATTGTTTCGATAAGCTTCTGCAATGTCAAAAGATTTATTTCCATCCAGTGTTGCATAAATTTTTCACCAAGATCTTGCATTTATGATGGAAGAGTCTGACCGCTTCGCAAAGCCCTCTCTAGCACATCCCAAAGATTCTCAATGGGGTTGAGGTCTGGACTCTGTGGTGGCCAATCCATGTGTGAAAATGATGTGTCATGCTCCCTGAACCAGTCTTTCACAATTTGAGCCCGATGAATCCTGTCATTGTGATCTTGGAATATGCCTGTGCCATCAGGGAAGAAAAAGTCCATTGATGGAATAACCTGGTCATTCAGTATATTCAGGTAGTCAGTTGACCTCATTCTTTGAGCACATACTGTTGCTGAACCTAGACCTGACCAAGTGCAGCAACCCCAGATCATAACACCGCCCCCACAGGCTTGTACAGTAGGCACTAGGCATGGTGGGTGCATCACTTCACCTGCCTCTCTTCTTACCCTGATTCGCCCATCACTCTGGAACAGGGTAAATCTGGACTCATCAGACCACATGACCTTCTTCCATTGCTCCACAGTCCAATCTTTATGCTCCCTAGCAAATTGAAGCCTTTTTTCCCGGTTAGCCTCACTGATTAGTGGTTTTGTTACAGCTACACAGCTGTTCAGTCCCAATCCCTTGAGTTCCCTTCTTATTGTACATTTGGAAATGCTCTTACTTTCAGTATTAAACATAGCCCTGAGGTCTACTGTTGTTTTTCTTCGATTTGATCTCACCACACGTTTAAGTGATCGCCGATCACGATCATTCAGGATTTTTTCCGGCCACATTTCTTCCTTGAAGATGATGGGTCCCCACTATCCTTCCAGTTTTTAATAATGCGTTGGACAGTTCTTAACCCAATTTGAGTAGTTTCTGCAATCTCTTTAGATGTTTTCTCTGCTTGATGCATGCCAATGATTTTACCCTTCTCAAACTTACTAACATCTTTTCCATGACCACGGGATGTGTCTTTCGACATGGTTGTTTAGGAAATGAGAAGCAAGTCATTGCACCAGTTGTGGTTAAATAACTTGTTGCCAGCTGAAAGATAATCGCCCATGCAGTAATTATCCAATAGGAGGCTTGTACCCAATTTCTTAGTTGAATCCAGGTGGCGACTTTTTTTTTGGCCAGGCAGTGTGTATACTTCCGCTAAAGCATGAGACCCAACACTGACTGACTGAAAAAAACAGATTTTTTTTCACCATATATCTGTTGATATTTTATGAGAATGCAGGTTTTGGGAATAGGAATTATTTCTGGCAGATTACCGATTTAAAGTCATGAAAGGCTAAAATTACAACAAGGATGGAGGCAAGAACTGTGCATTCTTGACTCTAATTCAGATGCTTTATTTTCAATTCTTTAAAAAAAATATATCTATGTTTTCATACCACCTTAAGAACCCACAGTGCAGCAAAGGGCATCTTCACCCACATTTTGAATCACCAGATGGAAAACTGTTCATAGGGAGGCCTCCCACACACCTCCAAATAAATACACATTCCCTTACCAGGATGGTTAAAAAAAATCAGAGGCTATGATAAAGAAAATCGATCCGTAGATTTAAGCAGAAAGAAGCAAAAATTAGTCATATGATAGTTGTAATATTTATTTAATTGTTTAAACAATGTTTACAGTACTGTGCTGATCCCCATTGTAGCAATGAACAAAGTCAACCAGTGAAGTTGCCACATAACTAAAGCCCATTAATCTGTAATGTCAAGGTAGGGTGGAGGTCGGTTGAAGACCCAAATGCAGAGCTGAGTTTTGCTATTTCTTGAAGGGAGCACCAGAAACACAAATCCAGGAACAAAATACAGAAAATGAAAAACCAGGAGATGCCAGGGAAAAACACACATGCTCATTTGTTGTTCATTGCAAAGTAACTACAAGAAACCAGTAATGAGTAACTGAACAGGAGGTGTATATATAGGAGACAGAAACAATAAGGGGACTAATTACCTGATAGGGAGCAGGTGTGGATAGAAGTATATAGAAGGGAGCTAGGGGAAAGGAGCCTGGCACAAGGGGGGAACAGAGAATAACTCAAGAAATGCAACCCAGCTTTAAATATTTAAAAATAAACCAATGACCAAAGTTTACTGTGCAGCAGTAAAACAGACAAAATTCATGATGATATTATATATATTCTGACACGTGAGCTGTCTTGGAGGTCGTCCGCCCGGCGGTGTGTTTCCTGGATAGGGGCCACCTGTGTAGCTGGTTGACAGTTGCCTTTTGTATCTCTGCTTCTTTTTATATTTCTGCTTCTGTCTCCTTGAACCCCTGTTGGCCTCAGCAGATGGCCACTCACATTGAGTCTGGTTCTGCTGGAGGTTTCTTCTGTTAAAGTGAGTTTTTCCTCTCCACTGTCACTACATGTATACTTGTTGTGAGGGATTGCCATTGAGTCAATGAGTCGATGCGATCAAAAGGTTTTCCTGAGATAGAAAACTTTGAATAAATTTGACTGTATGATCTGGTTGAATTGTAAAGTGCCTTAAAATGACATTTGTTGTGAATTGGCGCTATAGAAACAAACAGAATTGAGTTTAAAGACTAATCTTAGTATGAATGGTAAATGGTATAAATTTCACCTAACACAGTCACCGGTTGAAATAAATTATTTGCCCCCTCATGAAACTTCATAAAATTACTTATTTGTAGTCTTTTAATCAGATTAAAATTGTAATTGGTTATACATAACATATGCATAATGTAGCGACATAGCATTTGTATTCTTCTGCATACTTTCCTTTAATATGGTCAAGTTTCTAATAATGTTTCTCTTGTTTTGTGTTTTCACTGTTTTTCTGTAAGAATGCAAATTAACTGGATGATCTAATGATCTAGTGTTAGCAAGGATTACTCTGAACAGCAGGCCCTCTATAAAGGGGTTAACAACCTTTCAGTTTTGGAAAGCAGAATTGCAAAGTATTAAAAACCATTGTTATACACATTATATAAAAGACAACCTCATAATACTTATTTAACTCCATCATGGATGACCCAAACTTCACTTAATGGACCTAGAATCATCATTTGGACAAGGAATCTGAAAATCAGCCACTTCCACGCAGCAATGCTACACTATAAACATAACTAAGCTGTTGGCAGCTTTAAAAACCCTGGAGACACATCAGATGCCAACTACCTTTGCAAAACACATGATTAACTATTTACAACAGCTTTATTCATCTGTAGAATTGTAGGAATTTACCCTGCTTCTCATCTGCTACTTTATTCAAACATCATACAGTGAAGTTTATGGCTCTGTTCCACGATTTTTTTTTTACAGTTTCTGTTGAAACTGGACAAATAACCGACATTATGACAAAACTAATAGGTCTTCCCACACAGTGTCATGGAAGTCGATAACTAGGCCATGTCAACAAGTCTTCATATATCCATTTAAGGAACATCTGAACAGATTTAGCTTTTATATGTACAGAACTTCAGGGTAGGAAAAAGCCTTGATCCTTCGGTGATTAGATCCTTTAGCAACAGACCCTGTGGACATATTTAGAACTATTTATCTGTCAAGATGGGTGGGGAGAAGAAACTTTATTGCGTTACATTTGGTTTTGCTTAGTCAGCTGCTGTTCTATTAAATAACAGAGGTCTTTAAACGTTGAAAGTAGCTAAATTGAGATAGTGCTGTAGAAACAGATATATTCAGAATACATAGAAAAAAACTATTTCTGAAACTTCATGTTTTCATGTCCGACATCACATTTGACTGTGCTTCCTCTTCCTCTCCAGTTTCATTCTGACTGGAACCATCTGCAAGGATTCAAATGAAATAATTCCTGTCCGTTTGTAAATTAGGCATTTGTTTGTATAAAACTGATGTTAAATGGCATTATTTTGTCATTTTACTTTTATGGTTCTATTTCTTCTTTGTTATTAAATTTGTTATTACTTGTTTTAAATTCTTTTTCAAAATATGTGGAGCTGCTTCTTTCTGTATTTCTGCTTCTGTCTCCTTGAACCCCAGTCGGCCTCGGCAGATGGCCGCTCTCACTGAGTCTGGTTCTGCTAGATTCTTTTTCCAGTTAAAAGGGAGTTTTTCCTCTCCACCGTCGCTATGAGCATGCTTTAATATAAGGGATTCCTTTGAGTCAATTCAATCAACTGGTTTTTCTTAGATAGAAAACTTTGAACCAATCTGACTGTCTGATCTGGTTGTATTGTCTCTGTAAAGTCCTTGAGATGATATGTGATGTGAATTGGCGCTATATAAATAAACTGAATTGAACTGAATTAATGACTGTTAATGTTTGTGTGCTGCTGCCCTTGTTAGCTAGGTCTCTCTTAAGAAACAGAATATTAATCTCACTGTGATTTATCTGGTTCAATAAAGGTTATGATAACAATAATAATAATACTGATCATATTTGTTTCTGTTTTACCAGTAAAAGGCATCCACATGAGCGGTTACATAAAATTTCCTGTCAGATTTAAAGGGTGAAGCCACATTTGCTGGACCTCTCAACTAGTCTCATTCCATTTTGGCTGACATGTGATGATATTTTGCTTTTTCTAAAAACACACTGGGTTTTCCTCTTGGCCTTTGTCAGTGATACTAATTGTGTCTTATTGCTGGGAGCCATTCTACCCTTTGCCCTTTGCTCTGAGACACTGTCCATATAACTGACATTTTGGTTAAATGTAAGTCTTAAACTCTTTCTATAGAGTGTTACATCATTTTAAGGGCAGACACAGTTATTGTCACCAGAGATGGTTTGGTAATGTATCTTTTTTATTACATCATTCTTAAGGAAAATGCTTTTTCAAAATAGACATATATTTTTTCCAAGTCAAACATTTATTATTTTAAGTTCTTAGCTAAACAGTAAACACTTTGTAACATCCTGATTACTATTTTTATATACCTGAAACGTCATGTACAATCTTTTCTGGGCAGTTTGCTGCATCTTTAACTGTTGGAGCCAATGAAACCTCAAGAGAAAATAAGACTTTGCTGGAGCTCAAAGCCTCACTCCTACTCAGTACATTCACTTAAGCCAAAACACAGAGTCCTCATCGCGCATCTAAAAATATGTTTCTTTTCTGTTTTTTTTTTTTTTTTGCAGCTTAGAGAGGACTTTTGCTGGCACTGGTAATGCTATATGTGCTGGTATTATCACAAACTGTGTGAAAACAAACATTTCTTCCATTGGTGTTAACGAGGACAAAGAAATATCAGAAACGTATCCAGCAGCTGTTACAGACGTACTCAACTCTGAGTGGACCTGCTCAAAGTGAATGGCCTGTATTTATAAAGCAATTTTTCAAGTCAGGAGACCTGACCAAAGCACTTTATACTGCATTCAGTTATTCACCTATTCACGCACACACTGATGATGGCAAACTACATTGTAGCCACAGCTGGCCTGGTGCTCACTGACAGAAGCGAGGTTGCTGTACATTGGCGCCCAGTGACAACCATCAGTAGACAATGCAGGTGAAGTGTCTTGCCCAAGGACACCAGGCCGGGGCTTGAACCGTCAAACCCTTCGTGAACCCTTCAATTTCAGTGCAAACTCCTACATCTGACACCAATGTCACCCTGGATTAGTGGCGACTAACTAACAGCAGTGGATTAAATTAACGGTTTAATGGTACCAAACATGTTTCTGCACAGGTGGTGTGTTAAAGATGGGCACATTTTTAAGGTTAAAGTTCCTACAGATTCCGACAAATGAAAATTTAGACAGCCCGTTTGCTTTCATTTAAATTTCAAACTAAATAGAAAGTCTAGAATCCAGTTAGGCATTCCACTACAGACAGAAAGACAGACGAATGGAAGGAAGGAAACTAAATTGGCTTTAGATAGGCAAAGAGAAAGCAACGGTGTTGCTCGCTAACATGTTTTTTGTTTGTTCCCCTTCCGTCTTTCCCTCATGCAACACTCCTCCTCTTCTTCCTCCAAAACGGACGTCATTAGGGACAGAGCCATCACCCTGGCAGCTAAAAACAGGTCAAGTGTTGTTCCGTGATGTTGGAATTATTAACCTCAGCCCTTAGGAGAGAAGGGGAGCATGAGAGAATGAGCATCATGGGAAACAGAGGAGGAGTTAGGATAACGTGAAATAGAGGGGGCGAGATTGTAGAGGGGTGCGATTTATCCAGCACTAATGCAAACCACTTATTTCACTCCCCTGTTTCCTCTCCATCCTGCCCACTCTGCCTCTGAAAACACAACTATAACATTATGAAAAGACACTTGAAATTACAATGAATTCACAAGAGGATGATGGCTACTCCTAAAATAGTCTTTATGCGTAGTTATCTGTGGCATTATTTCAGTGCCAGGAACATTAGGGTCAGGGCAGAAACATTTTAGAGGACTAAAAGGGGCTTCAGCATTTTATTAATATAAGCATAATAGATTCCACTGGTTTGTTTTTAGTGGGAGTATGCTATGCAACAAGCTTTCACTTAAAAGGTTACTTAATAACTAAATTAAAAAAAAGATATAAACATAAAGCATTAGAATTTTGGAGAAAATATAAAATATTTTTCATTCTTAAACTTTTGTGTAATAATCTCTTTGGAAAAAATTTAAACAAAACCAACAGTAATTAAGTTATCAAAACTTAATAGACACTGGATGCTGAATAAGCCTAAAGAGGAAATATGTGGTTCTAAATGCTTGATTAGTGGGATTCAATAGTCTTCGTCGATTTCCTTAATAAATCTGTTTACTGCATTATTGGACTGAACATAGACAATGCAACAGATTCTAGGTTAAATTGATAACCATTAGCTAAAGAACAACCTTCCTCTCCGATGTAGTTTTCACCTAATCTACTCAGAAAAGAAAATGTTAAATTCCCAACCTGGAAATAAATGCAATTACTTTTAGATATCCATTACACTGTATTGTGGACAGTACATACTTGAATGACATTCCAATCTTAATTCATAGGGTTCAATATGTCTGTCTACTTTGCATCTTGAAAAGCTTAGGTCCAGTGGGAATACTTTAAATTTTTAAGAAAGGTTTTATGAAAATCTTCCTCCAGGACATTTGTGAATGAAAGAATGCTTACCTATTATTTTGTGATCCAATTAATTCAACAAGCATATGACGTTAAGGTTCACAAAGCAGGTTAAATAAACTCAGACTGAAATCCTCAACTCTGAATGGTTATACAACATCGTGAAATGGAAAACTCAGTTTCCCAATTTAAGGTTTAGAAAAAAGGTTTTCAGTAAACCTGTTTTTTTTAAACGGGTCTCTCTAATGTAACAGCCAAATGACATATGGAAAGCTATTGTAGCTATTAATTGTCTCGTCTGACCCAACTTTTTGTGTTTATGAGGTCTGTGTTCTCATGGGTGTGTTGCTTTCATTCACAGTTGACTGAAATATTTTGTTCTCTGGCAATTATATGACTCAACATATTGCGAGATAATACAAGTTATGAAAAAGCCAGGTCTTCCATAGTCAGCTGAGGGTATTTGGCATTATTCTTCAGGGATCGGTAGCAGCCATTGATACCAAAGCAAATCATTAGGTGCATCGGAGATGGACAAGAAGCTGAGTACAGAGAGCTGGTGGACCGCTTTGTGGAAAGAATTATCTGATTCTGAAGGGGAAGAAAACAAGGGAGATTATTGTTAGATTTTCAGAAGAAACAGGAACAGGTCAAATGCTGATAACATCATGGATAAAGAAGCGGAGGTGATAGAAGAGCTTAAATATCTCTGTGTTCACCTCAACAACAGACTTGACTGGAGATGCAACTGTGAAAACTGATTTTTCTTTTGCCTTGTGATAAAATGAATATTTTACCAAAAGAAGATTTAAGAGTTTTAAAAGGATTGGCAGCAAATTGTGGAGGCCGTCACTCATCACACTATCTGAAAGCTTTATCAGTTTAGCTTAGTTTTGATCAATTTTACATTTGCCTTTTTCAAATTACTTTCTTCATGCATGGGTTTCCTCATCCTGCTGCAGGAAGTTCATCAACTTTCTATGATGCTAAGAGGCAAGAAGCTGATTTACAAAAACGCTAGCATCATACTGACCTTCCTGCTGTTTCCCAAACACATATGGTTTGTTGTAAGTGATGGTGTACTTGTATATGGCAGAGCTCCCAGGTGAATCTGAGCAGCTGAACAGAGCTCAGCAGCACAGGGAAGATATATGACACAATTAAGCAGAGCTTGGTGGCACTTCTGTGACTACTCAACTCCTTTTCCAGCACCTCTGAGCACAGGCAAAGATTATATAAAGAGCAGAGAAGTGTTATTATTGTAAATTCTGAGAATGTTTTCCATGAATTTATAAAGAATAAAATTGGGTGGGTAGCACTGCTGCCTTGCAGCAAGAAGTTCAATTCCCGGCCCGGGGTCTTGCTGCATGGAGTTTGCATGTTCTCCCTGTGATATGGTGGGTTGATTCCATGTATTCCGGCTTCCTCCCACAGTCCAAAAACAAAACTGTTAGGTTAGGTTGTTGGCTTCTTTGTGTGTGAATGGTTGTTTGTCCTGTTTGTCTCTATGTTGCCCTGCGATGGACTGGCGGCCTGTCCAGGGTTCACCCCGCCTCTCGCCCGTAGACAGCTGGAGATGGGCACCAGTACCCCTCGAGACCCCAGCAGGGTTAAATCCTGACAGAAAATTGGTATAAAAAATAATATGGGGGGAAAATAGGTTAACTGCTCATATTCTTGCTATAACATCATATTAGTAGCAGAAACATATTTTAATGTTGTGAATTGACTCAAAATTATATTGTATACTATGCCCCAGGATCTCACTAGAACAGCAGCCATTGGGAGTGATTGATAATTACAAACAAAAAGAAATAGAGCATGGCCATATAGGTGCTTTTACTATAACAATCACTGCAACTTCGGTTTATTTTTAAAACATAAATAACAAGCAGTTTTTGCAATGGCTGATACATATGGCTTCTTTGACTTGAAGGGAAACTGACACCTTTAATGACTTGAATCAGTTTTATTCATCAAGCTTGTGCACAAAAAATTGGATTTTTGTTCTCAATAACGCATTTAGATAGTTTTTTTTTTTATTTAGATAGTTTTTTTTGTTGCATTTAGGTATACATAATTTTTTACAAAATGCAAAGCATAGTGTTACTGTATCCTATTAATTGGAGAACTTGGACTGCCAAGTGTTGATCAGGCTGTTTCACTGTAGGATTCAACCTCTTTAACAAAAACATTTATGATGCTTAGTAAAGCACAGTTTAACTCTTATGATTTAAATCATAACCAAGCATTAGGCAAGGCAAGTTTATTTGTTTAACACAATTCAGTAGAATGACAATTAAAAGTGCTTTACATGAATTAAACATTAAATAAACGCAGAATAAAAGCAAATAAAGATAATTAAAAAAACAACAATAAAGGTACTGCAACAAATAAAACAGTTCGAACAGAAGTTGAGGAGCCTCCATGAGCGGGGAGTCCATGTTAATTTCTTTGAGATGGGATGAAGCATTGTCAAGTGTTCAGAATACAATCTGGAGTAATAGGGGAAGCCATTGGAATGACTGATATATTAGTTAGATTAATGTTCTTTTTGAAACAGTGAAAAGCAACATTGAAGCAATTAAAAAATATCTTTGCTTTTTTTGGCTTTAGAAAGCATCAAGCATAGTTTAGTCATGATAATTTGACTTTCAAGTCACAGTTTTTCATTTTACTGATAAAGATAGACATGATTGTGCAATCTTACACATTCTGTGATCCCTGGAATAAGTTGAATTATTAGTTACTCATAAGATAGGGCATACTTTCCTGCAACATCAGTTTTTCCAAGTATTCAGTATGCTGAAGCGAGTGAGCCTTCATCAGTGCAGACAAAGCTTCTGAACTGATGAAACTTCTAACAAATCTGTCGGTATGATCTGATTCAATTGTCTTAGCAAAGTGCCTTGAGATGACATGTAGTGTGAATTGGCCCTATATAAATAAACTGAATTGAATAATGCATCCTGAATAACATTTTGTTTAATTATAGCTACATAATTTGCATTACCTAACACATAACACGTATATATTTAGTGGTACGTTATCCCTGGGTTGTTGGACATGCTGCATATCTTGACGTTTGATCACGCAGCATTCAAAACCACTTTAGTTTATATATATATGGAAAATATTTTTTTATGAAAATCCACTTTTGAAGTGAGTCTTTAACTATCTTCTGTCTAAAGTGGTTTTGTTTTTGTTAGGCTGTCTCGGATCAGCAAAGGAACTTTGTACCTCTGGTTTTCTTCTTAAACATCTACCGTATTGCACAGAAAGACGTACCTATTCATAAAATTAAGCTTGATAAAACACATCTTTATTACATGCACCTCCTGTGGTGTGTACTCTTGCCTTTTTATGCACATCTCATTTATTTTGACAATGTTGTAGCTTGTAAGCTCAACAGGTAAGCCTGCTGTCTTTGTGTCCAACATGTGTTGCACCTACAGGGGGTAGGGTGCATTTCCTTTGCTTCCTGTTGCACACACCATAACGGCCTCTCAGTCCACTGCGAGTGGACAGACAGAGCAGTCATGTGGTAATTAGCTTTCCTAATTAAACCCAACCTCAGGCTTTGTTCTGCCATCTGGATCCAGCGTTCATCCTCCTCTGTGTAAGACTGACTGACCAACTCTTGTTTTTCCTCACAATCCAAGATGGAAAAGGACTCCTGGTGCATTACTTAGTCAAATTTCAGCCTCTGAACCAGTATTTAACCCCTGATCTGCAAATTCATAAATAAACATGCAGCTGAGAAACAATGAGCTCTTAGTTTTACCTTTGCACATTTAGCTTTGTTCCTTTTTCTGCTGTATCTTCCTACACACTCTTTACATATGAATGACACCAAACAACGCACTGCATTAGTGGATTACTTTAATGAATGCTTCAGCTTTGGACTACTTCTCAATGAGTTGCATTTAGTTGGAATCCTCACACTCCTACTCAGCGCATTCTTGAAATTTATTCAATGTTAAATTCACAAGGATATTGTTAAGACTCTACAGTCAGTCTTTTTTATAAATGCAGCTTCACATTTGAAGAGATGGTCTGGCATGCACATTCCAAGTCAACTAAATTCCTCTGTAATTATCTGAAAATGACAGAGAACAATTATTAGCAGCTATAACAGAGTAAATATTCTTCTTTCGCTCTGCGGAAGGAAGAAGAAACATCCAAAAAAGCCGAAATTGTGAAATTGATAGAAAGCCTAAAACCAAATAAAACAGCCATGTGTTATTATACATAAGAAGTTTCACTATGACTCATATTGTCTGTCGCAAACAGAAGCTTTAGCTGACAGCCAAACGCAGGAAGAACAGTGAGTCATACCAGCCTAGCTCACAAGAACCCTACTTTATGCCAGGTCCTATGTGATGTATGTCTGCAAGTGTGTGTGTGGTAGCAAAAGAGAAACACTGACAAACCAGAGATGCGGGCAAGGCGGGCATGGATGAAATCTTTACAATAGAGGGATGTGCGACAGAGAGGGGGGAGCACTGCTGCTGAGCGAACAGTGGGTCTCTTGTGCTAAATATCGCCTGACTAATAAAATGTTTCTGAGATCTAGAGGGGACCACACAGACTGGATATAAACATCTGAACTGCACAACAAATTGTCACCTAATAGCATAACTAATATTAAAACTCTGGCATTACAAAACTGTACTATGAATGTCATTGTTTAGGAATAAATTGGAGTACCTTTTACATATCCACAGAATGAAAAATCCCACAGAGGGGCATTGCATCAAGAATGCAGAATTGCAGCGTCATATGCAGGTCGTATATATTTAATACTGATAGAGGTGAGACTAAATACCATGGTGAGATTTAAAAGAGACATCTGAGGCTTTTGAAAATTTGTCTGGAGCGATGACTCCCATGAGGGATCAAAAATGTGAAACTGGCCTTTTACTGTACGGAAAATAATCTGTTATTATTGGACAGCCAAAATGGCAAGCAATTCTCAATCAATTTGCTCTGAAAGCAAAAAAAGATGTGAAAAAGGCTAAAAAACCCAAAATGCTCTCACATAACCTAGAGCAGGCTTTTGCTACTGTTGATATAGAAAATGTACATTTGTTCTATGAGAGCGAAATGGAACATGTTTAACCTTCATGGGCAGTGATGGGACTAACAGCGTCGAAAGTAACGGCGTTACTAACGCCGTTACCTCGTTTTAGTAACGAGTAATCTAACTAATTACTTTGACTGTAACTATAACGCAGTTACCATTGCAGACACACCGTTACTGCGTGTTACTCAGGTCGCACAATGAACCTTTTTTCATGATAGGACTCGTGCGCAGCTGCGTGAAGCTGACACCCCACTCACCTCCAAAAACTCTGCAAATAGACTGAATGGTTAGTGCAACGTTAGTGCAGATTTGTGCAGAAAAAATATTGTTTTTGCTACTTTTGTTTAAGAGATATTAAAGATTATTTTTTAGGTCATCCAGAGGTGCGCGTCTTGTCATGAGAGAGGGGAGGATGAGAATGGCTGATGTATAGTGAGAGTCCGTCTGTCAGTTGGGTAGGTGGGTGTTTCAGCTGGTGGTTGTTAACGTACAGCACACACAGAGAGATGGAGAGTGAGGATGACTGCAGCAGCAAAACAGCGTTTTCCACATGGAAATACCGGTCTTACGTCGAGCTGCGTTTCCCCACCACATAACGGTTTCCTCTGCATCTCATCACAGCGCAGGCGGCAAGAGGAAACACGCATGCTCGCTAAAGGCGCGCAACAGTCGCCCTGTGCTCGCGCCTCAGGAGAACTATGGAGAGCGTGAACGATCAAATGATAGCCTATATGAAGAAAGGGAGAAATCTGGATGGATGGATGGATGGATGGTTGGATGGTTGGATGGATGGATGGATGGATACTCTGCCTTTTCAACCTACTGTATTTTTTATTTTAAACATTATTTGATGGCCTTTGTGGCAGGGATGGAGATCCATATTTTATGTCACACACAGAGTATACATCTAGATAGATAGATAGATAGATAGATGTTACAGTATCTATAACAACCCAAACACACAGGATTTCAGAATTAGACATCCCCAGTTATTAATTTCATATACTCACCAGATCTGAATGCCCTGTTAAAAAACTTCACATGGCGTTCCCCCCTGATGTCATTTACGTTGAGTTACAAGAAATGCAAAACTCTCTGCAGGTTCTTGTCTTTGTCGTCCGCTCTATTCAGCTGGCTTTGGAAACACACGGCGAGAAGGTGGGGGCTGGGTGGTGAGGTTTATGGGGGCGAGAAACGCAAAAGTAACGCAATAGTTACTTTTACTAGTAACTAGTTACTTTTATTGTGGAGTAACTCAGTTAGTAACTCAGTTACTTTTTGGGAGAAGTAACTAGTAACTATAACTAATTACTTTTTCAAAGAAACGTGCCCAACACTGTTCATGGGAAATGTACAAGGAGGAAATCTTTGCTCTGTATGGAATAACATGAGAAAAAAAAAATTCTGGGAAAACACAGTGCAGGACCAGCAATGCTGGAATAATGTGATAAGGAAAGATTACTGTAAAACTGAATTATTTGGACACCAGACTAGATTATATCTTTGGTGAATTACCAAAATTATCCAATCTGGGAAAAGAAATCCCCCCAAAATATTTCCCAATGCAACTTGATTTAGTGTTCTGACCTGGCCACCCAAGTCTAAGCCCTGATCTCTCATCTCATTAAACAGCATTGCGGTGACAAAAGCTGACCCTCTATCTCCCAGCTAAGGCCCCGTCCACACGAAGTCAAAACGAACACGAAACGCTAATATTTTCCAGAAAGTTTGTCGTAAAGACGGAGACGTAAAATAAATGTGATCGACCACACGAATGCATGAAAACGCTGCAAAATGTATGCCAGGCCTGTAAGTGGCGCTGTGGTGCCAAAGCAAAAATAGGCGAAAACAGGCAACGAAATGTTGGGCATGCGCAGTAATATTTATACAACAACCAAACCGGAAAACTGGAAAATGGCCCTACGGGTCCATTTTCGTGGTTCAGTCAAATTGAGGTGATGAACTATGTCGTCTATATTGCTCTGTTCTTCCTGGAGATATTCCAGAAGAAGAAGATTCTGTTGTAAGCCCGACAGCAGGGTGAGTAGCATGAGCAGCAACCATTCAACACAGTATGGCGCCATTGTTGTTGTGATACTGTGTCGCGCATGCGTGTTTAGAGGCAACGCTATGACGCATGTGTGTAAGAAAAAAATGCGGTTAGAGCTTAAAGATGGAACCGCGAAAATGGCGTTTCAAAATCTTCCCACTCTGAAGGCTTAATAAAAAAAAGATCGTTTACAGACCCCCAAAACGCCGGCTTCGTATGGATGAGAGGCTGGTTTGGTGAAAAATTTGTGTGTTTAGGCCAGGGTTTGACTTCGTGTTGCCGGGGCCTAAGGAGCAAATGTATTAGATCAATCTAAGGGCTTGATGATTGCTACTGGAAGCATCTCTCTAAAATTACAAAAGCCAAAGAAGAATGATTATGTTTTTAGAAATTGGTAAAAATAAGTAAATATATTTAAATTTCTTTTAAGCTTTAAGCGTGAATAAAAAAAAACAGAAAACTTAAAAGTATGTTCTCGCTTTTTATTATATACGTATGAATGGTATGTTTTTATCATATTCTAAGAACAAGGTATTTAGTCCAACAATATTTTAGGGAATTCATGAAACATTAATAACTGAATAAAATACTGACTAGAACTGAAAATAAATCTAAACATCCAAAAAAAAAACATAAAATAATAATAAACCTTCACACATAGAATTGAACTAATATAGAAACAATCATAGAACAAAACAACTAGAAACAAACATCTGAGAGTTAAAACAGTATGTCTTTGTAAAGGAGACCCGGTGACCAGAAGACGACAGTATTTCCACATTAATGTAAAAATGTAACCCATGTTTGATTTTCCTTATTGTTCGTGGTGATTTTAAAACTTACTTGTTGCATCGGATGTAGATTAGACAATTTCTGACTTATGAGGAACATATAGATCTGATTTTAAACAGCATGATCTCTTTTTCACATTTAGAAGAATACGTTGATATTAACACCTCAGTTAAACAACTAGCCATAAACAAGAAAAAAATCACTTTAATATCAAAACTTTGCATATCAAAGGTTCTTTGTTAAACTGGAATGGACTTTTAAATAAGCTTTAAATTAATCTTAAATGTATTTTGTGAGCAGCTGTGCGTAAAAAGTGTGTAAAAATTAATGAAACAATATTGATTCATCCCTTAAGTTGTAGCTTGTTTAGGCAAAAAATGTCATCTAAGTGTGAAGCGGCCAGGTACTATCAAACATAATCTGAAAGTGGTCAGGTTCTGGACTATAAATAAGGAAAAACTTTCCAGGTTTACATGAAAGTCAGTGTCACTGGAGGGAAAAATGAAAATAAAAATGAGGGTACTCAGTAGGAGGTCTTTCCAAAGGTGTTGGATGGTAAATTAGTTTTTATGGATGGAGTTTAGTAACATCTTAGTCAGTTCAACTAGAACCAGTTTAAAAGGAAATTTCTAGAGAAATTAATAAAACAGATTAAACTCTAACAGACAACAGTTGGACCAGTAAATGAAGAAAACATGGAGGAGAAGCAAACATTTCTGGAATTAGCCAGCTCGCTAAAAACACTCCAAGGGTAGATAAATGACTCATCCAAGAAGTAAATAAAAAACAGACCTACATGTAAAGTTCTGCAGGTTTTTCATGCCTCAGTCAAGGTCAGTGTTCATGAATTAAGAATTTAAAAATGTAGGGCAAAAATGGCCTCTAATGATGTTTTTCTAAACCAAAACCTCTGCAGACTTCAAAAAATTTAATCACAAACACTCATTTGGATGACCCAAAGACCCTATGCTAAAACATTCTGTGGAGACGGTTATATTTGTGTTATACTTAAGTTAGTTTGATCTCAAGTATTTCAAATTAGGTTAAAAGCACAAAAAAAACAAGAAATCTTAAAACATTTTACAGGATTTTGCATGTAAGCCGTTTAAAATGTGAAAAATGAAGAATAGTGTGAGTGTTTATGTTTGTGTAAGCTATGCAAACTAAAAGGAGGTAAGAAAGGGTCGGTATGACGAACTGTTGCTAAGCAGTAATGGTTGCTAGGTGGGGTGGGGGTAGGATGGGGGTACAGGTTTGCAATCAGTGATGGAATCTGAGGGTTTACCCATGTTCCCATGTGTGCACGTGACGTGTGATCCTCTGGAATGAAGTGACATGAATACTAATGCAACAGTTTCTATTTCAGACACGCACTCCTCCACACTGAAGAATCGAGACTTATTGCAAACTGAGCTGGAAATGAGTCACAACGACGTTTTGAAAATAAGAATTTCATGTTAATCTGTTTTTCAATCCTATGAAATTTTAAACAATAAAGAAATACTATAACATTTTTAAGTCCCTGTTTCAGATTCAGTAAGAGAAGAATGACTCATCTGTCCTGCGTTTCTTTGCAGAGCAATCAAGGAAAGCTGCAGAATATCTGGCAGTGGAACAGATAAAGTGAAACCAGCGCCCCCATGGCTTTTCCTGGCATGATTACAGGGTTATGCACAGAGGGGGGAAAGCCTTGCAGTTTGCAGGCTTCCCTCCTTGAATCTTCAGGGATTCTGCTTGTGTGTGAGACATACATGGTTTACAGGCAGAGGCTGCGTGTCCCTGGTGGCATCTCAGTCTGATATGGTCTGATCCAAGCGGGTGAAGGACAGGCTGGGCAGGTTGGTGGGACGGCACACAGGCAGCCATTTGTAATCAAGATCCTGTGATGTAGGGTCCAAATACCAGTCGTAGTTCTTTAAGAGGTATCTGCAAGCTTCCTAAAAACATGAAAACAGGAAAGGTGGTCTATTTTCAATGTGTTTAAGGCAGAGCAAAGACAAAGTGTTTAAGGGCTAAACCCTCTGCCCAATAAGTCTTAAACTAGCAAAGCTACAGCTTCCAGACAGTTTTTAATACAACATCAAGTGCTTTGGACGTAATTTGAAGTTTCATATTTGGATTCAGACCTTTGTTTTCTGATCTACTTTCATTTCCTAGTGTCTGTTTAGATTCTGATGTCATTCGCAGCATTTCTTATTGGCTCATCCTACGACTTTTTAACCGACCAATCACATCTCCCCCTAACCTTCACTTTATGAATGAGGATTTTCCTGATGTGGGGGGAGGAGCAGGATGAATGAATGGGGAGGATGGCATACACAGAAAGGATGCATAGGACCGGGGGTGGAGAAGGAGGGCAGGGGGAAGGATGAAGGAAGGAGAGCGATGAGTCACATCTCTGACCTAGATCCCCACAGACTCCTTGTTACTCTGATTATATCCTCCTCAGTGTGTGAGCAGAAGATGGTCATCATATTAAAAACCAGTCAAACACAATGGATTACCAGTCAGTCTCCGTAAGGAAGTAAAAGACTTAATGCTTATCTTGACTTAAAGAAATAAAAACATCTGGTTGTTGCTTGCAGATTCTGCTTCAAGTTCACTCCCACTATGTGGTTCCATGAGTCTCCAAAGTAAATAGCTTCTCTGTCTCAGTTCTATAAACAACTGAAGAAATAAAGCAATAATTCTGTTAGTGAAGAAGCTAAATCTCACAATAAAGAAGCTAATAGAATTAAAATTTGAGCACCTGTATAATTATTTTTTACTTTATAAAAGTTTTTCCAACCGCTGCTTTAAAGCTACTGGTACTCCTAACAATTTGGTACATCAATAGAAATATTAAAACTTAATCAAACTGTCTGAACGTTATAGTTATCAATCCATTTATGGGAGTATGTGATATACACACACACAGATATATATATATATATATATATATATATATATATATATATATATATATATATATATATATATATATATCAAAGGGCTGCTCAGTGGCGCAGTGGGCACTGCCTTGCAGCAAGGAGGTTCTACATGGAGTTTTCATGTTCTCCATGAGCATGCGTGGGTTCTCTCCGGGTACTCTGGCTTCCTCTCACAGTCCAAAAACACGATTGTTAGGTTAATTGGCTTCTCTAAAGTCCCCTTAGGTGTGAGAGTGTGTGAGTGGTTGCTTGTCTTGTGTGTCTCTGTGTTGCCCTGCGATGGACTGGCAATCTGTCCAGGGTGTACCCCACATCTCGCCCATAGATAGCTGGAGATAGACATCGGACATTGGATACATATATGTGTGTGTGTGTCCCTTTATTGTGCCATAGTGGAACAATAAAGGGATTTTCTTCTATTCTATGTCCTACCAAGGCTTGCTCATTTGGAAACTCAGAAAATGAGAAAGGTACGTAGGTGATTTCCTTTTCTAATCTAGATAATAGATAAGAGAAAACAACATATTCCATAAATCTTTCCATGGTTTTGTCAGAGCTGTACGCACAAGATAAAAACAACTGTTGTTCTGACAAAAAAGTTTGAACAAGGACCCAAGTTTATAGTTTAAAGTGGCTATGCTGATTTTTTCACACTTAACAAACTAGCTTAATGTCTATAAATGTATCTTTTTACATAGATGGACAGAATATCATAAAAAAGCTAACTGCACAAACAAATAACTGTTTTGCCTGTCATCAAGTCAAATAAGTCTTTATTCCTTAAGTCAGAGCATGACTTACAGTAGACCTAAATAGAAAGCCTTTTTCACAAATATTTTAGAAAACACATTATTCGTAATAAGTTACTAGGTTGTCCTGACTCACCAAATATTTTTTTTTATTTCTTAAAGCTTTGAAACATAAAGCTTCAGCTTAAAAAGGTGGAATCAGTCTTGTGGAGAGGGTCTTTTTTTCTTAAAATGGTTTGACTTCTTTCTCAGACATTTTTTAGTTTAAGTTGTTACAAATAAACTCAGTCTTATTAATATTACATTTGCATTGTAGCGAACTATGCTTTTCTCAAAGCAGACAAGAAACCCAAACAGGCCTCCAGCCAAGCATCCAGTAGGATGGTTAAACCCAAACATAGTGCTAATGCTGAGCAGGTGTAGAGGAGTGATGGGATATTTCACCTGGGATTACCAAATGATGGAGAGGTGGAATTTTGCTTCTGCTACGGTCAAAGGGTTCATAATTCTTTACATAAGACTGGAGATCTAATCATGTTTTATAATAATACACCAGTAGGCAGCTGGCAGTTTAAAAATAAACAGCAAACACAATATAAATGAGTCCATGTTAATCAGTGACAGAGAGCCTGCCATAAACATTGGAGCTTTTCTTTTTGGTCAGTAAGCCGTTGGTCCTCGTTTGCATATTTTAATTGCCACCATTAACTTGTTGATCCATTATGCAAATATCCTAATAAAGCTGAGTCTATCTGTAACTCAGACTGAAGAAGTTTCTGCAGAAGAGACAAAACCTTCCCATTATTAAGAGGTGGAGCTGGTTACAAGGCTTTTGTTGAGCTACTCTATAAAAGCCTGGAGCTCAACGCTAATTGAGACATTTGGAATTGAGAAAGCTTCCTGGAGTCAGAAAATATACCTACAGGATGATTCAGTCACTCTTAGACTATCATGTTCACCTGGAAAAGCCATCTCTCAACAGAGGAGGTGGTCTTAGACATAACCCTCACCTGACTTGCACTTAAACGAGGCATGTGACTGAAACCACTCTAACAAAAGAGTTAACGACATCAAAACCCCCTAAGGACCATTTGACCTCCTTGGCCAATCCAGTGGAAGGGATCAAAGCCACGTTTTGAATTTTAAATCTTTGTTAGACCTACAGTATATTCATCTAGGTACTCCCCAACACTAGTTAGAACTGAAGAACCTCCTGGATGACAGGTGAAATGTCTTCTTGAAAACATCACATCCAGTTACCTAGACTAAACGTTTTTTCGAACATATTATCAAGTTTGGCCACTCCTTTTTTGTCTGAAGTGTATCTTGAGTTAAAGTCATGTTCCAAGGGCTCATCCATGACCCACTTATTTCAAATACAATGACTGTGATTGAAAGGAAACAGACCTATCCTACATGCTGGGCAGTATAGACTGTGGTTTACTGGTCATACTTAACAATTCTCTAGCCCTTTAAGCACAGATTGTTTAATCTGAACACAATTTTTCCTCTGAACTCTTTGAAGCAGTTAGATGTTCCCTAATAAACTTGTAAAGGACTGTATCTGGTCTCTAAAGGGATGCAATCTTTCAGTCCATTGTGTTGGCTTGTATAATTAGTTATGTTGTTTGTGAGTTCAACTGCCTGCAGATCATCAACCTGCTCAAGCTGTGTGGAGCTGAGCGGATCTTTTAACTCTCTATTGTTAATTATCACTATATTTAATGATATATGGTGGTGAAGAGGCGGGACTAAAGAAACTGATTAGAAGGACTGGTGTCCTTTTTACACATAGGTTATTATCAGGATAATCAGTAAAAGATAAATTAAATGATTTGTGAGACAAATCGGCAGTTAAATCTGTGGAAGCCAGAGTTCTGTTTGTGTTAAAGGACAATGACAGAAAAAAAATACATGTTGAATTTGAAAAGTGACAGTCAACATATACTAAACGTGTTGGATAATGTTAGGTATATTAGATTTTGCTTAAACAACAAATGTTTGGTTAAGTTGGTTTACTTGGTTTCACACTTAGTTTTTTGTTTTTGTTTTGATTTGTATAGAAAAATGACTAAATCTAAAATGAAATGAAATGACAGCTCAGTATTCTTCAGTTTCTGTTTAATGGAAAGACAGTTGTAGTAGAAACCCAATTTAGGTCTGATCATAGTTTGGGTGGATACTCCTCCTGAGGTGCTTTATCAGGGACAGATTCTCATCTTTGATATATTTAAAATACTAAACAGTAAATAATCCCATGGTTTTACAAATGCCCCAAAATGTACCAAGAAATAATGATTTGACCAACATTAATACAATATTTCACAATAGAACTGATCTTGTGTCCTGTGTGTATGTGTTAAATAATTTCTGGCTTCACATCTCTATAGACTTTTTTGTGATAAGTGGGATAATTTTTCCAAATCCTGATGCTTACCTATTGCATATCCTAGTGAAATTAAAACCTAAAACTGGAGACATTTTTATATTTTCTTTGGCAAAAAAATCAGGATCAGAAATAAGAAAAGATGGAGATTTCATAAAGAAAGAAAGATAAAGAGTCTAGGACCTCAGATGAAGGAAGCCATTAAAACTGCAATAATAAACAAGAGAAGGGGAAAATGATGTTTGCATAAGTGATCAAGGTACAAATCTTTCGGATTCAGAGAAAGATAGAGAAGACAATGCCGGGAAACTGATGAAGAAAAGGAAGTAAAAAAAAACATTATTTTTGATTCTTTAAAAAGAAAATTACACCATATCTTTACTCGTCTTCCTGAATCCATTTCACATATCAGAGATTTCTTATGTACCTCGACAAAGAGGTCGAGCTTTGCCATCCTGCCTAGACATCCTGCCTCGTCTTGCTGAATCCATTTCACATATCAGAGATTTCTTATGTACCTCGACAAAGAGGTCGAGCTTTGCCATCCTGCCTAGACATTTTGTGCCTCTTTTGCCCTCTGATGTAAATTTTTTCTAAATCCACCACTTCCTCAGATGTATTGTATGCAATCAAGGAACAAAAAATAATTGTTTTATTAGCATAGATTCTATAGGTAGGTGAAGACGGAAGTTGGTGTTGTAAGAAGAATCACTTTCTTGACATCCCTATATTTGGCATGAGTCATGTGTAATAGTGCATAATATATCTGTGTAGGATGTAGGTGTGTTGAGTCATTTCTTGGAGCTACATTTCAGACAGCTTGAGATAACACCCACAATGTGCTGCATTTTTTAATCTGGGACATGTCATTAATGTCAAGGTAAATATAATCTACCTACATAAGTTAAATAGCACACTTTAACTCTATTATTTAATCCTTTAGATGCAGAGCACTGAGGCGAGCATCTTATCTATCAAAAAATGCCTTTTCCTTAAAAGCCGCACAACATCTCTATTACTTTGTGTTCTTGACTTTTTTAACATAAAGTTAAAAAAAAAGATTATATAAACAAACAAATACCTGAATTGGCGTCTAGCATGTTGTTTACTTAAATAAATATTTGTTGTTAAAAATGTTACGTTTTTTTGTGGTTGTAATATTTGAATTTATTTTGGAATGAGTTGTAAACTTTACAGCTATAGCAATAAATACAGCAAACTCTACAGCTTAATTTTGTTTTAGGATATAAATACTTTTAACTTATTGTTAACCCTAACCTCAGCAGTCATGATGTGTATCTATGAACTGCAAAGAGTTTTTGTTTGCTTAAAAATGTTAAGGTTATACCCGAATTTATTTTGCCAAATTCTTGCAAATCAAAAAATGATCAGCCAGTATTTCAACATCTGAAAAGCATTTTCAGTTCAGTCGGGTAAGCTCAAGGACTGACGTGCTTGAAAATCACTGTAATTATGTGTTTGTTGAAAAAGTGAAACATTTCCAGCAGAACAAAGACATTTTATTTATTTATTTGTCAATAATTTCAAGTTCTAGGATGTGGTGCAGAGAGAAGACCTGTGGTGTAATATGAGAAAGTCTGGGGTAGTAGTTAAATGTAAGATTGGGGCAGAACCTGTATGAGAGCTGTAAGAAGGCTGGGCTTGTCTCAGCTTTGACAGACAGATTGATGGACAGAAACATGGAGAGCAATCACAAAAATTGACAGTTCTGTAAAAAGTCAAGATGTCATACAGGATGTCTCAGCAAGCCGAGCACAATCATGTAGAAGAAAACGTAAAAAGTCTCAGGTTTCAGGCATCTAAAAAAAATCAGAGGAAGCCTGCTGGGCCCATGCAGTTACCTTAATGGGAAAACAGTTTAGCAGATGTAGTCAGTTTGGGTCTACACATATTCTGCACCATCCATGGGATGTACACCAGGGATTCTGTTTAACTGCTTAAAAGGGTACTAATTATTTAATAACTTTACAATTTTTTAAACCAGTTGCTCACTCTGGTTGCACACCAAGGATTTCTTATTTTGATTATCACACCCTGTTGGTTTATTGTATTTTATTTATAAGTTTCACACTTTTTTTTTTGCTGGTCCTGTTAGTAAATCAAAAGATTTTGTATATATTTACCATGACTACTTTTCCACATGACCAGAGGTACAATGTTCCACATGCACACAATTACTTAACAAGAAAACAGTGGAGCCAAATGTGTCAACAACAGCCAGAAAAGAAAACTTAAAATCAATTTTGACCATAAAGACAATTAGCTAATACCAAGAGCAAAAAGGTTAGACATGTCAGTGTGTTGGTGTACAGAGGGAAGAGCTAAAGCTACTGAGGAATGTGGATTTCCTTGCCTAGTCGATGGATGCAAGTCCAGGTACCACCAGCAGATGGTGTACAACAATTTTAATGTCTTCAGATCATGCCTGAAGCAAAATGTATCTTCTGCATGGAAAAGGAATACGTAAACACTATTAGGATGAAAGCAGGACATATAAAGTTTGAAACGAAGACTAACATATGTTTATGTTTAATATCGACCAGGGCCCTTAAGCTCTGATTTTAACACCATCAACTCAGAATTTCTCCACAAAGGCTCACCAAACTCATAGAGATGGGCTCCAACAGTCAGCAGTGGGTGACCCATCAGCACCATTGCCTCTTAGGGTTCTGTTCTCTACTCCTCTTGTCAGTGTATATAATTAAATGTCCCTCAGCACTCCTGTCGGTGAAACTCTGCCACTTTTCAGATTAAACCAAAGTTATTGTATGGATCCTGGTTTAAATTTTTTTTTTAAATATATATCTATTCTTGCAAATCCTGGTACTTAGAGTAATGAGAAGAAAGGCATCTAAAGCATATTACAGGCCTGAATGGAGAAGAGTGACAGAGTGATGCCTTGTTTAAAATAATAAATGTTGTAAATTTCAGTTTTTTTCTTGAATGTTCCTTAGCCCAAGTGTTAATGTGAACATTTGTGCCTTGTAGCTCTCTGCTTTAGTGTTTGCAAGGTCGTTACAACGCCTCCATATTTCTCCTTTAGGTATATCCAATAAACAATGCACTGACATGCAGCCAGATATTTCCATGAACAGTGATCTATTTACAGGATGACTGGGGGTGGTTCTACGTTACAGAAGCTTGCTGACCAACAACTGTTTTACCATCTTTAAACACCACCAAATTTCAAATAAAAGAATAACATATTAAAAGGAATCAAACATTCTAAGCAGCTCTTTTTTTTATTTTTACCTACACGATTTACCAAAACTATATATTTAATTAAACTATTTCAACCTGGAGGGACTCACACAGAGAAAATCTGCAAATAGAAAAGTATTGAATTCATTTAAAGTGGTAACACAATCATATTCTTCAATATATTTCTACCTAAGGAAAACCAGCGAATTGCGAAGGACTCATTGACTCTCTGTAATCCCTCCCACTGAGCATGCATGTAGAAACAGTGGAGAGTAAAACTCAATTTTAACAGGAAGAAACTTCCAGCAGAACCAGACTCAGTGTAAGCGGCCATCTGCTGAGGCCGACTGGGGTTCAAGGAGACAGAAGCAGATGAAGACATAAATATGTTCTTTGGCGCTCGGGCCCCGGCAGAAGATTTTGATGCTGTGAATCAACATGTGCTTGAATGAATAACTGAAAAAAGGATTAGAGTATTCTTCCCCCGGGAGCCGGACACTGGTGGTAGAATAATCCAGAGGATGAGTGATACTGAGAATGAGTGAGGAGATGAGGTGGAGGTGGGTGAAAGTTTGCTTGCATGCGGGAGAGAGAAGCTGGGCTAGGAGCTAAATGAACAGGATCTTGAAAGATGTTCGGCTTCGGAGAAGGTGCAGACCCCGAGTTGATTGGCTAGACTGAAACAGGGACATTGCAAGTGGTTCAAGTGACACTGACAAGAGGCTTCCAGATTAAATTTACGCTTAAGCTTCATTTCTAAATAATCCATTTGTTATCTGTTACTCATATGTTATTTAATTTACTTATAATTTTTTGTGCTATTTTTAGAATGTAAAAAAAAAAAGCAAAATCTCTTGCATACTAACCTTTACGTTTCATAGCAGACAAGAATGCAGGAAGGTTTGTAAAAGCAAAGGCTCTCAGTCAAATATGTACTTAAGCTACTGCAAAACCTTAGTAGGTTGGTGTATTTAGGAAAAACAGTTATGTGTGTCCTAATGTAAAGGAATAAAAATAACTCTTTGAAACTAGTTCTGTTTATGCAAAACAAACAGTCCTTATGTCCCTCCTTCATAGTCAGGCTAACTAGAAATGGCAGAAGCAATATCTACACATAGATAAGTGAACGTCAGATAATACCTTCTTATTAAATAAACAAAAATGCATGAAAAACATTTTTTAATCAAGACAATTAGTACAGAAAAGTTGCACATTTTCACTACTGTTTTAATTGTGTATTTGTTTTGCCTTTTTACAAGATATTTATCACTCAGTAGATACAACAGACAACTTTTATAGCACAGTTATTAAAAATTAATTCAATCAGAGTAAGGAATGGTAATGACAGGGTTTTGAGCTCACCTTGAGGAAGATATCAGTAAGATTAGAACCAATGCAGCTTCTGGTTCCATTGCCAAATGAACACAGCAAATGCTCTTGGCCTGCATTCCTGTAATAAAAAAAGGATGAAGAAAAATATTTGAAATAAAAACAGAAAGGATTCAACAGACCTCTTTTTTGTCTTTAAATGGGAGTTTGTTCAAATTAGCTTAAATCTTTTTCTAATGAAAGCCACTAAAAAACGTTGAGAGGGTTTGAAAAAAAATCTCAAAACAGACAATAATTTTTCAAACTTGCAAATCTATCTATTTCCGTCATACCTGAAACTGTCTTAAAGAGAAATACATGCTGGTAGTTTCCGTCCATCAGTCGATAACCTGCCCATTCAGGCCATCTCCTGTGTCTAATTGCATCCTGTCTTCCTGAAACCTGAGCTCTGATTAAAGACAAACAGGAAGCATTAGAGATGTGTAGAGTCTGGAAGCAGTTTGCCAGATGGTCGGTGTGTGTGAGCGGAGAGATTATTAGTGTTCTCGCTCCTATCTTTTTTAACGATTTAATGTACTATAGGGAGCAACCTGGAGCATTAAAATGTGTGCCGCTTCTTGAATGTTGAAATGTAGAACAGAGAAGCTGATAATGAATGGAAAAAGAGCATAATCTGAAATTAATATGGTGGAATTTCTAATGAATTTAACCAATTTCAGCCACAACCAGGGAGCAGTCTAGGACCCAAAGACCCAAACACAAAGAAAAATATTTTAGGGCAAAGGGATAATTATTTAGTACATTTAAAGGGTAAATGTTAGAAATGTAAGCAGTTCATGAAGAAATGTCAAAAACTGAGGGAGGTCCACTTTAATATAAAATCAGCTTTATCCATAATGTTAGCTATGTAGTACTTTTAAAAGTGCATACTCACATTAATGTAAAAAAATAACAGTAACTCACAATAGTTACATATAAAGCTTTTTCTCAAAGATTACTGCATTCTGCTGGGATATTTGTTTTTTTTATGCTTTTCACCTGGTTTTCTGTCCCTTTGTTAGTAAATAGAGCCTTTTGTCTATATTCAAAATGACAAAGAGGGTATGATGCCGTGCTTGTGCACAGGGGGTAAACAAGGAGCTAGCCTACCATGGCTTTGCAGGTAGCACCGCTCAATGAAGAGCAAACATAATGAAAACAAGTTCAAGATCTATAAAAAAAGATTGGATTCCAACAAGGATAGAACTCAAATGTCGTTTGGAATACAGTTTGAACATTGGGGTTTGGTATTCTTGGACTCTATAGTCTAAGTTCAAATTCCAATACAAATAGATTTGTTATATGATTAACTGGTTAATACCTTGATGCTGTGTCCTTGTTTGCATTTGGTAGGAACGGGAATTGTCCTTTTCCTCAGTGTTCTGATAGGAGACTTTCGGGATGATTCACTACAACTTAGAGTTACTGTAGATCATTTTATTTAATTCATATCGGTCAGACGATCAGGTTCATTTAAGTGGCTACCGCAATTGTTGCCATCTGGTTTTCGGATTCTTCCTCAGTACTGCAGCATTCTCCAGCATAGCAGCATAGCAGATGACGTTTGGAGTATAAACCTTATTTTATTAAGATTAAATGGTTTTGGGGCCTTTTATTGTAGGCATAGAACATGACTATTCAGTTTTAAGAGAAATATTTCATTTTTAGTTGAAATGGTTGCCATACATATATTTGTTTACTGGTCTGATAAATCTGGGTAATCCCTAAGGATCTAAGGGAGTATCACTCTTTACAATTGTTTTTTTCTGTAAGAGAAAGGTTGATGCTGCTGCAACTCACAGTCTGTCTGTATCAGGTTCTCTGTTCTTTACACAGAGTTTAATGAACAACTGAAACACAACAGTCACTGAAATCCACAATTTTTCAGTGGCTGCCAAGTGGTTAGGCTATAGAGGTTGGAATCCTGAGGTTCTGATTTCGACACTCTAGTTCTCTGAGCAAGACCATTAACCCCACACTGCTCCCCGGGCGCCCCACGATGGCAGCCCACTGCTCCCCAAGAGGGATGTGTTAAATGCAGAGGTATATTTCTCCAATGTGAGATCAATAAAGTTCAATTATTATTATTATTCCACAGAAAGCACAGAACACTAAAACTTACTTTTTTCTGCAAACTATAAAATGTACAATGCTATGAAAACAGATCTCTCTTACAAATATCTTCTCTTTTTACTTTACTTGTCAAACTTAAATATTTCAGATTATCAAATAAATTTTACATTTTATTCACATTCGCAATGTAACAGAGTAACTTTTCAATGCATCTTTTATGTTTTGAAAATGTATACTGTACTTAAAATAAAAAAAATATATAGCATTACAACCTTTATATAGAACACCCTTATTTTTTGCAGACTAAGCTGTTACGTTGTCAGTAATATCTTCATGCAAAAACACAGATCAGCTATAAATACTGACAAATGTTTCCTTAGACAAGGAGTGTTCCTGATCTCAAATTCCTCTTAAACCCACAGTAATATCTGCTGCAGTCACTGAGATTCTTATCTGCACTCGGTAGCATTTCCGATTCATTTATCTGGGGCCGGAGCATGTGTGGGCGTTCGGCTAATGGGATTTTAACTTTCCTTTTCGCTTCCTTTCAAAAGGGAAAAGGCATACAAATGCATAAATGTACACCAAGAAAATATATGCTGGGAGTGAAAAACAAAAATGAGAACCCAAACAAAACAGGAACAAATGATGCGGTGGTGATTGTAGGTGGGCTCGTTATATAACAGGACTGCAGTCATTAAATTAAAGAGCCAGGTGGCATGAAAAACAAAGTTGGAAACCATCACAGCAGACAGTCAAGCAGTGTCTGGAAAAGCTGACAGATGGAGAAGCAGAGTGAAAGGCACACAGAAGACAGGAGAAAAAGACTGGATGACAAAGGAGACTTGGAGAAGGAACAACAGAAGACACATATAGACTCAGCAAAGTTAATGACTCCCATTGCAAACTGACTGTATGAGTAAGAGTAAAGACATTAATATCAGGTTAACATTCATCCGATACACCTAAAACTGGTTGCTGCAAAAGATGAACACCTTGCAAGCTGTAAATCACCAAATGGAATGAAGAAATATACAAGCTTGAAGAAAACAATATGCAAGTCTTTAAATAAAACAATGTCGTTGAGTTTTGCAGTATATGGATGGAGACAATAATCACAATGAAGCCAAAGCAGAAAGACATTCACACTGTTGTTAAACAGCAGTTTTTAGTTCATGTCATAACTTCACAGTGAGATTTTGCACTATTCTCACATTTGAGTTAGAATAATATTTAATTTCAAGTGTGTTTAATTTGTGCAAAGGACATTGCGATTTGGAAATAAAAATGCTAAAAAGGTTGGGAGGTTGTAGCCTAATTATGGATATGAAAAAATGTAAAGTTTATATTCCACCGTTATTCCTGCATGTAAGTTAGCTTTATGAAGATCAATCTTTCTACTAATTACTGCAACCGTCCCTTCATAGGTTCACCTAAAAAGTCCATGAGCACCTCAATATACAACAGATGTGTTGACACTGTATAAACCTCCCAGATAAGTCAGGTCTTCTAATCCAAGCCTACTCTGTACACCCAGAACTAGAACCAAACACAGAGAAGCAGCATTTAGTTCCTATCTAGAACCAACTCCCAGAGGAATGTAAACGTGCTGAAAGCCTAAGCTTTTTAAAATAAATGTTAAAAAAAACAATTTGATAAGAACTGCCTTTGATTGTTAAACTGTTAATAGGATACCATTAGTTTGAGATTGTGCTCCAACTGTTGTATTTGTTTTACTACCTGCTTCTATAATGTTTTATCTTGATTTACTTTTATTCTGCTTTTATTTTTCCTCTATTTTATTATCTAATTCATGTGAAGCAATTTAAATCTTCTTTGTATTGAATTGTGCTATGCAGATAAACTTGCCTTGCCTTGGATATACTACAGCAGAGATAGCTGCTGTAGGAAGATGGAGAAGTTGTATTCAAGAATAAAGGTTTCAAGAAATTCTTGCACTATTCTTGATCCCTGTTATGTAATACAAGTTATTTCTCCAAAAAGATAACCGAGTTTGTTACTCAGTTATGGTCTCTGAGTTTGATATTACATATATGATCCATATATGAAATGGACCAAATATCTGAGAACACTGGCAACTAAACTGGCGACCAATCGGGTGTATTTGGTAAGACAATTTAGTTATGCCACGTTTTCATTTTATTTAGTTTAAAGGGCTACAACAGTCTATAAAGTGGGTATAAAACTTGAAAATAATTATTTTCAAGCAATATAACATAAATAAGATTCAATTCAAGTCAAACACAATTTATAAATCCCTTTAGAAAACCATGTTGTTGACAACTTTTACTGTAATGAGTATTTTGCACAGTTGTATGAAAAATAAAAAAATACAATATCCATAGTCCAGAACTGATTGTCAAGAAAACTCAAGAACCAAAAAACTACACAATAGGGAGGAATAATGTAAAATAAATGGCGAGGATCCACCAATAAGTAACTGAACAGGAGATGAATATATGGGAGACATAAACAATGGGAGGACTAATCAGCTGATAGGGAGCAGGTGTAGACAGAAGTAACCAGAATGAGCTAAGGGAAAGGAGACAGGCAGAAGGGGGCAACAGAGAGTAATTAAAAAAATATAACACTGCTTAGTAGGGATGGAACGGTTTATGAAAACCGTCTGAACCGTTCGGTTCGACTGTCTCGGTTCGGTTCGCGTGTGTTTCGTTTGTTTCATGCGCTGCTCCTTTTTCTCATAGGCGAAGCGTTTACACTCCAGAGCAGAAGGTGGCGGTACTGCGACCAAAGCCAACCACCAGTAGTAAACAAGAAGAAGAAGCGAAGCAGCGTAGCCGAGTGTAGCAGAAAAAAATCAGTTATTGTGGAGAACTGTGTGGGTATGGCGAGTGGTAAAGAATAGGAGTTGGAAGACGCGCCAGCAGCACTTTATAGGTCTGCTGTATGGGACCACTTTGCATTTAGAGTGACCTACGATGACGACGGAAAGAAAGTTGTGGATAAAAGATTAACAGTGTGCAAGCATTGTGCAACACGTTTTGTTTATGCTAACAGCAACATGACCAACATGTCATGCTAACCCCGAAAGCAACCCCCCCTCCGCCCCGCTGCGCTCCAGACCGCCTTCACAAAGCAAAGCCTACAGCCTCCACTGTGGCTCCCGTCGGCTCCGCTCTGAGTTCCTTGGAGATCGTAGAGGGCATGCGCGAGATGATTAAATTCAAAGCAGCAAATGACCCAGGGTTTCCACGGATCATTAAAAATAATTACTATTCATAAATTTAATTTTTATGGGATTTCGGTGTAACAATCAACATATACCAAACCGAACCGAAAACTGTGACCACAAAACTGTGAACCGAACCGTGGATTTTGTGAACCGTTCCACCCCTACTGCTTAGATATGACATAATAGAAAAGAAACCATTGATCAAGAAAACAAAGAATGAAATGAATCATGAATTATTATAATGAATTATCACTGAAAACATGCCACAAAGGGCAAAATCATGACAGATTTAGTCATCTAGAAAGTCAGCATGTAAACCCTTCCTGCTCAGGATGTAGACAGTACTAAGTAGGTCTACACTGAACACTTAGTTCAAAATGGTCCATACATCTTTGATCCATATTGGTTACACTTTCTGTCCAAACTGTCCTTTCCTAGCAATCAGCATAGAGTGAGGATATGAGTTGTGGTTGGGTAACATGTTTCAGCCCTACTGGGACAATATATGGGCGGTAGAGTGGCTGAGTGCGCCACCAAAACAAATTTTTTTTTTTTTTACCATAGCTCATATGCTCCCTGTTGTATGAGAGAAAAAAAGGTTGTTAAAAATACATAAATAACCACTTAGGGCAGCACTAAGTTTGGTTTTGAGAAAAATATTCCAGACCTCACATGAAAATATAAAAAAAGAAGAAAAAAAACCCCAGAACCCCCCCCCCCCCCCCCCCCAAAAAAAAAAAATACTACATTGAATGTCAAAATAATAGCTAAGTGGTTTAAAATTTCTTTACAGATATACCTTATATCAAATAATTTATTAGGCTAAATGCTGCATTAATTTTTAATTTAGATGTTTACAGCAGTAATTATATACCTGTATTTTTTTTTATTATTATTTTGAATTCTATAAGATACATGTAAAGTAAAATAAACCTCCTGTCAGGTTAGTCAGATTGCATCAATTTAGTAGATTAGTACATAAAGACAGATCACCTTTTTATCTACCTTGTTTCTCCCCTAACAAAATGTTTCTAATTCTATATTTTACAGAATAAATCTTCATAATGCTGCTTCTATCCGTAAATATGTGATTATGGTGCTTCTGTCTACAGGAAATGCTGTTCTTAGAATGGATTACTGTATGGTTTATACAACATATACATGACTTTAATCAGAGCTCGGGTTTATGCAAGCTCTTATTATTTTAATTGCAGAAAGATGTAAAGGTAACTCTGTATGCAACAAGGTTTGATGCAAAAGTGGCATCTTTTGCCTTGTACTCCCCATAGTGTGCTAAGTTGGTCATCACTGAATTACTGTAACCTACAGGTTTCACAGAGAAAATAAAACAATTTAATGATTATTTTAAAAAAATATTATCAGACAGTAAATATATTATATGACTACATCTATCATCAAAACCCCTGTATTTAATCAATGTGGATAACTCACCAGCTTAGATTCATTCTTCATTGTTCTCTTCAGTTTTATTTTCTAATGTGTTACACAGTTTACATCCATGCTGCAAAGAGAATCTTCTGACTCACTCCTTAACCCCACCCCAATCTGCACAATGAAGGGAGGGAATCCCCAGTGGTACAAGTAGGTGAAGGGAGGCAGTTGCCAAGGCAGCAGCTACCTGTCTGCATACAGAGATATTTATTTTTTTCTGTGGTATTAATACATACAAAATGGCTTTAACTTCACTTTTATAAGAAAGAAAATTGCATAGTTATTAAGCATAATTGCAAGAACTAAAAGACAAAGCAGGGGTTTTTCATCTATGTGGGTTGTTCCTGTTTCTTATGCTCATACAAACAAAACACCTGAATCAAGGTTTTGTGTGAAAAATATTTTTTCCCCTCCAAGAAAACACACCATGTTACAAGTATACACTCCCTGGCCACTTGGACTAGGAGCTCCTATGTTAGCACAAATAGCTAACCATCCAATCGGATATTTGCATCACAATGCATTTAGACATCATATCCTCAGCGCTTAAACAAAACACCAAATTTTCCCCTCACTCACAAACGGAACCCCAGGACATTTGGGGTCCCGCATAAAACCTTGAGTACAACACTCCTGCACAGACACACACAGATACCCATACTGATAATCAGACAGGCCATCTGCCCATTTCATGGACAAGCTCTGGAACAAGCTGTACTTTATTTGAGTAGCAGACTTTTATGTACATTAGATTTTTCCAAAAACGTTTTATATCATCTACAAGCACACTAATTTTTCTGCTAAGAGCTTTTCTTTCAATTGTTCTGTTAGTGGTGTTTTATATCCTTCCTTTTTTCTTCTGAGGGTGTTGCAGGTCCGTTAAGGGTATCTTCTACCGCAGTTATATTTATTCTCAAGGTATTTTGTGTACATTCACAGCCGACAGTTTCCACAAAAATTCTTCATGGTTTAAAAAAGACAAAGAGTCATCATGCTAGATCTACTCACCAGAATGGGCTGTAAGCACAACTCCACTACTTCCTCAACTTAAGGCAGCTCTTTTGTTTCCTTTCTTTTTCTACTGGATGAACTGATTAAACCAGGTGTGCCTGACCTCAGTTACCATGGCCAGAGCCACCTGGATTAATCAGTTCATCCAGTAATGAAAGACAGGAAACAAAAGAGCTGCCTTAAGTTCAGGAGTAGTGGAGTTGTGCATAGACCCCCTTGATGGAGCTCAGCAAGCATTAGATTGGGAAACAAATTGGATCCTAGTGATGGTAACTGAGATTGCTGTCAGTACCTGATGTGTACTGTTCTGAACCTGCTGATCGACAGGGAATTTTACTTACTATAATATCTCTGGTTTGCAGAGAATGGCCGGAAAAAAGACAAAATAGGCAGAATGAATCAATGTTTTTAAAGATGTGGGGGATCTGGCAAATCTCTGAAAATACAGGATGCACTCATATAAATACCAAAATCTCAGAGGAAGTTGTATGCACCTTGTTTTACCAAATGCACAAAGAATTTAGGCTGTGTGCAAAAAAAAAAAAAAAGCCATTCTAACCCAGTAACACCATAGGGTTCCCTTAAATATAATAGTCAGAATTTTTTCTGGTTCTGTAAAACAACAATATACAGATAAGGATGCATTTGTTTCAATTAGATTTGCAAATAAGTTTAAAGGTGTTAACTTATTTGCATTTATGGAAAACAAACTTGTCATAATCTGACAACATACCAGAAGCTTTCCTTTATTTTTGAGCAAAAGTATAAAGAAACACATTATTATACCATCAACACTACTATACGCTGCTCTGCAGTTCTGCTATGAGAAACTTTATATTAACAAGCAGAGGTGAACATGCCTTTATTAGTATCTTTGCCGTAACTAATGAGCATCTAATTAACTAGATTTAGAACAGATTAGAATCTGAATATTGATGTCCTCCTTGTTTTGAATACCCAATAGTGTATACTGAGGCATGCAAAGAATGCTTTAAGGTATATGACTAGTTTCCACAGCAACAGATGCATATATTACCAGGGTATTAATAAGCATGAATGAGAAGAAACTAGTGAATGGAAGAGGTGGATACATGGAGAAAAGGGTTCTGGAGAGAAAATAGGTTAATGACCCAGATAAGATTATATGTATCCAGATTCTCTTCAATGTTTACATTTCTAGAGTTTACCATTTTTTTCTTGCAACTAAAAGAACAGAGGCCAGACAGACAGAAAGATGAGGACTTTTGCTGGGTTCATATTCTGCAGACTTTACACACTGAGAAAAAATGCACTGGGTTTACTTCACTCAATAATTGGCATTGATGTCACACAAAAAGTTAGCTTTGGTGGTAATATACAATGTGTTAATTCAAGATGAATTGGTCACTTCAACATAACTCCATCACATCTCCAAAATGATTAAAATACTTAAAGGTGAGTGGTGATACTTTCGGTGACCTCATAGCATATGATTCTTAGAATTAGTAAAGATGTCCCTTTTCTCTGTAAGCTATATGCTTGGGGCATTAATAATGGCACTGGATTTTATTCTGGAACATGGACATCCTGGAATGTGATATTAACAAAGTATGAGGACGCATCCTGCTATTACAAGATTAGATGTAAATCTTTCTTAGATCTTTATGTAGATATATGTCTATATTTCTAGCTTAGTTCCTGGATTCATAAAACCTAAAGGTTCCACTTGTCAAAATTCCATATTTTCCCAGACACACATTTCTAGACTTCCCTGTACTTTTAACCCAATTTAAAAGTATAACTACAAACATAATGATGAGTGGATGACAGATATCTTAATACAAGCTTTAAAAATGGAACCTGCAAAAAATAAATCAAAGAGGGAAGGAGTTAATAGATGGACAGACCGATAGAAGGATGGACATCTTTCCTTATGTAAGAAGAGAATAAATTCTTTAAATATTTATTATTTTTGTGGTTTTATCAAGGTAAAGCTCCCAGATTGTTTGTCAGTACAAACAATGTCTCATGTCTTTAAAAATAGATGCTTCTGACAATTACTCACTTTTATTGCTAAAATCTCCTTCTGTAATCTCAAATGTAATTTTGCAACTTAATTGGTTTTTCTAACAAAAAGTGATGTCCTTGACTACACTACAATATATCCAATACAAAAAAAAAGAAAAACCCTGCTGCTGAAAGAAAGCACGATTCTTTAATTTCCTCTACTTTATAAATGGTATCCGGAGCTTGAAAAAAATAACTGTGCCACGAAGAATACTGAGACAAAAAAGCATTTTTCACTCAGTGGTTTTATGAAATAAACATGTGACTAAATAAACTAAAAGTTGTTCTTAGGCAACACTACAGATGTGGCACTAATCTGATCAGACATATGTTTGCTTCTCTAACCTTAGATTCAATGTAGAGGGACTAAATGTAGACTTGTTTTAACAAAAGTTTCAATGACTTCTCAATCTGCTGGTACATATTGGTTCTGCTATCAGATTCAAAGCCAGTGAAGTGAGACAATTGCTTGTTCAAATTCCGCGCCTGCGTCCGCCGAAGGCCAGATTCGTCGGCCCATTACGGTATAGAGGTGCGCCGTGGCCTGTTCGGATTGAAAGACTCCTTGGTATGTTGCCGACAAATGCAGCCTTCTTTACGGCAGTTTGGAAGGACAGGACAGTTGTATCCAACTAGGCGACAGAGCTTACGCTGAGTGAGAGTGGGAACAGCTGGAGAAGGCTTGACATGTTTTAATATATAGCCCAACTCTTTCAGCCTTCTTGTTTTCACAACCTTAGAAGGACCCAGTCCAGGTAGGCTGGGAGCTTCAGGGGATGCATCCACCAAAAACAAACACAGCATATTTACCACATTTTCCGGAACAGGGGTTATACAGGAATGAGTAAATCTAATGAGATGATTTTTAATGCAGGTTTCACAAGCAACCTCATCCTCACACCCGCCCTCTCTTGTTGTGCCTGCGCCATCGAAGTAGTTCTAATCCACACATGATGCACGAAATTATTGTATTGTCTAAATGCTCTCACTCGCATAAAAAAAAAAAAAAAAACACCACCTCGTAAAGTCTAAAATCTGGAATAATTTATCAGACTCGTGTGCATCCGTGAACAACTATCGATATCAGGGAGACTCTCGGAACTTCCAGTTCTGCGCAAACATGGGAAACCAGTTATATCTGATAGAATATATCTGAAGAAATTGTTTTTATAAACTTTTTTTTAATAAAGTATTTTAAATGCCACTATAATCACAAATGAATGAATTTTAATGTCAATTAAGGCCTTTATTTAAAAAATAATAATTTAATGACTTTTAATGACACGGAGAAACCCTATATAAGCCGCAACTCTTTTCCCATGCTTTGAACCATTCGGCCTATAAGAAGGTGGGCCTTTTCTGTGGATTTTACCTAACCGCCAGGGGGTGAAGTCAAAGTTGGAAATGAAAGAATAAGGGGCTAGTTTTCATTTAGCACAATAACATGCTAGCAGCAGGAACAACGGGGAAACAAATGTCCAAAATTCACACATTTTTAAAACATTTTTGCCACATTAAGGCTGCCGATTTAATGAAGAGTTTGGACTGAACTCCTGCAGAGCTGAAATAAAGAGTTGACAAAGCCCCATCTTTCAGTAGAAGCTCTCACTGCTGCAGGTTTGATGGAGACAGTTTAGTAGATATCAGCGGCTTATAGCCCGGTGTGGCTGATATATGTAAGTTTTGAGTTTAAAAAAAAAAATAGTGGGCACAGCTTGTAGGGAGTTGTGCGCTATGGTCCGGAAAACTTGGTAATTTTGCAACAAAGAGCTGTTGTCAGTAGTGTTGCGCCAGTGCCATTTCTTGGCCCCGACACCGATACCCGATATCTGGCTGTGCAGTATCGGCCAATACCGATACCATAACAATACCATCTGTTTGAAATTGATGTGTGTGTGTATATATGAATAACTGCATACTATTTGGATGTAAAATAATTGCTATCATGGCTTTGTCATGCTGCTGCCTACCTTTATGAAGCATAGGGCTGGGCGATAATTCAATAACGATATATATCGATCGATAGACGTGTGGCGCAATAGAAAAAAAGAGGGTCGATAAAAGTTCGATAAAAAAGAAACGCAGTTTTCCTTCCTTCTCATTGTAGCCTAGCATGTAGGTTTATGCTAGTCATCGCTTCCTCCCAACCAATCACAATCGCGGACCCAGGCACGCCGTCATCAAGCGCCGCCCTCTCAAACCACAACACAGAGCACATGCAGATGTTGCAGCAAGGAGAGTCGGAGAAAAATTGTTCCAAAGAAGGGTTTTTGTAGTTCGGCAGTCTGGCCGTATTTCGGTCATGGCAAGTCGGACAAAAAACAAACCACAGTCATCTGTAAAATGTGTCGGGAACCAGTGAAAACGAAGTCTGATAACACAACCAACTTTTTTTTTTTTTTAATCATCTCAGCCGCTCACACCCGCAGGAGTACGAGCTGTGTAATCCCCGGCGCGGCTCTCCTCCGAGGAATCTTCGGGAATTTCGGGAAAATATATATATATTTTCAGTTCTGGGCAGTTTCCCACGTAGTTCTAACAATTGAGAGAAAAATGCTGAGGGGCCAGAAACTTCAAAGTACTAACTCAGGTTAAAGCAGGAAACGGGGCGGCGGCGGCGGTGGGGGGGCATTTATTTATTTGTTATATTTATTTTGGTCACTTTTCTGGTCACTTTAGTTTATTCTTTGTCAGTATTTAATAACATAATACAGGTCTCTTAAGTAATTTTTCTTTAAAACAATTCTGTTATGGTTAAAAAAGTTGGTTAAATAAAGATTTAATTCGAAGTCTGTGTTTGTGTTTTTTATTAAAATTAAATCATTTAGCAATATTATAAAAAGTCCAGGCAGAGCTGCACATAAAATATGGTTTCAAATCTTTTCAATGATTATCGATATCGATCAATATGCATTTTTTTTTATCGATAAGCTTTTTTTCTATATCGCCCAGCCCTAATAAAGCAGGAAAAAAGACTAATACAAAGTGAACCCAGTAGAACTTTCTATTGCCTACCTGGAATGGGTGACAAAAGTTGAATAAACTTCAGGCTCTCAAAAATGGTATCGGTGCCCTATTTGTTGATACTCGCCGATACCAATACCACCATTTTAGTGCAGTATTGTTGCCCTGCCTGATACTGGTATACTGATACTAGTTGTCAGTTGCCACTAAGGGCAGTAAACCTGGAAGTTACAGGACCCCTTGTGGCTAAAAGTCACAGAGTGTTGCCTTAAAGTGAAAACACTAAAGTGCTTCACCATGGAGATAGCTTAACTCATTGTCTGTTAACTAGTCAAACCCTGGCTGCACGGTAAGGTATTCATTAGTTACATCAGATTAGTCATCAGCTCTGATGTATAAACATATTGTTATGTCTGAACAGTTTTCTCACCTTAAGTGCTTTTTGTAGGTCATTTCTGATAAAATATACTTTAGAGATTAGCCGCAAACAAATTTAAAATCTCCCATGGCAGAATATGCAAAGAGCTGTGAATCTACTAAACAAATTTTACCTTCCACTCCATCTTTCCGGCAGGAAGCTGTCAGGTTGCTGGAAAACCTCTGGGTCACGGTGGATGAAGTAGCTGATATAAACTGCACCATAATCTTTAGGAACACAGAAGTCTGAAAGGATGGAATCCTAGAAACATACAAATAGAAGACAAGATAATTATTGGCATTAAGGTATTGGCATTAAGATAGTGGATAGACATCTCCAAATGTCTCTACATGATTTCCAATTTCCAATCTCTCAAACAATTTCAATCTTTGACCAAACCCTGATAGACTAATGCACACCAAGAATCGATTGGTTGGAAAAACGTTTGGTTATCTAACATAACCCCAGTTCTTAGAATAATATGAGCGAGGTGTCTCGCTATGGGATGCAGCCTCCTGCAGCCCTGATAGAAGCATTTATCTCAATCTGCCAATCCTGATTGGCCGGTGAAAGTGCCCGTCTTACGTCACGCCCCGTAGCTCCGACTACTAAAGCGTGTGCGAAATGATTCTCGGGCACCACCGGAGGTACGGTGGGGCGCTCCGCTCTGCTCCGCGGGGACGGCGGCGCCCGTCCCGGGAGCAGAGCTGCAGGGGGCTGAGCGGCCACCCTGCTTATGGAGAGAGCATTGTCTGTTTTGGCTTTTTTTATTATCTGCACCCTCGGCTCGTGGCCTGGCTGTGACAGATTTATTATTTTTATTTTGACACCATTTATTCTTTGAACAAGTGTGTGTGACTGTGCTTGTGGACATTCCGCTCGGGGCGCAACCGCGCAAACCTTCGGGGCGATGTCCCTCTCCTCGCGGACCGGCTCTGGGATGGGCAACGGTGGAGCGGGGCGCGCACAAACAAGCCAAAACGGTGGGCCTGCGCAACGGGGAACAAAGGCTGCACCAACTGAGGAACTGGCGGCTGTCAGGCCGCTCTCTTTTTCTTCCTCGCCTGTGGGACCGAGGTCGCGGCGGCTGTGGGCGGCAGCGGCGCAGCGGTCGGGGAGGCAGGTTTTGCCTGCCAGCCGGCTCCGCGCTCCTTCCTCATCGGAGGGGGCGGACCTGGCGGTGGTGGCCATCTCGATATTTTAAAACGCGGCGGCTGGGAGGCTGCTTGCGCAAAGGTTTTGCGCTGCACTGGAGGTGAAGGCGCTGGGGCTTTGCAAGGGAGACAAAGTTTGAGGGCCTCGTTGTCCTTTTTCTTTGCCTCGCATCTTTGCTGCATTGTGGCCAATGCAGAGCCGAAGATGCCTTCAGGGACGATCGGCATATCCAGGATGTCATCCCGCTCCCTGTCGGTCAGGTTAGCGAGACCGAGCCATCACGCTCGGGCTTAGCTGGCAGCGTCGGGCGCCTGGGGGAAGCCACAGACAGCTGGCTCGCGCTGCCTGGGCAGAGGTGCGCAGCCACCGGGACTTCCACGGGAGGCATGAAGAGGAGGCCGTGGGCGTCCATCGCCTCGCAATCGAGGGATGCTGCGCCCGAAATAGGGCTCCTGTTGCTGTATGGGCAGTTAGTCCATGTTTTGGAGAGCTCAGTCAGCAACTCAGGGAAGACAGGAAGAAGCTGCTTCACCGCATTTCGTGCCAGGGGAAGCCGTTTGCCTTCGTAGCGGGACCGGGTGGGCTCCGCTATTGCGACCGGCCAGGGGATCTCCAGCTTCTCTGCCGCGCGTTTGCACACGTCGAGCAGGTCCACATGGAGGGAGGGAGCTGGTGAGCTCGCTCCCCTGTCTTCCTTGGTGGAAGGGCTCGGCGGTTTCGGCTTTTCAGGCTGCGTTGGGGCCATGAAGGTATCATCCTCTTCCTCGTCCTCTGATATGAGGAACGAGGTGTCGTCATCCTCCTCCATGGGGCTGACTTCCAGCACGTCCTCCTCGGGAAACGGGGGGGCATGGAACTGCTCGCACTGGGCACCCCAGTCGTAGTCAGTCTCCGGAGCTTCCCCAGCTGTGTCCACGTCCTCCTCCGCGGCTGCACCTTGGGCGGCGGTGGGGAGGAATGGATCACGGTCCGAGATGCTAACCTGGCGGGCTAGCCTGCGTCTGAGGCTCTTAACCGTGAACACTTTGCAGTGCCCACAGGAGCCGGGAATCTCGAGGGCCAACCTGGCGTGGTCGACTCCCAGACAGGTACTGCACACCGGGTGGGTGTCTTTCCCTGAAATTTTATTCCCGCAGCCACAAAGACGGTAGTCTCCCCTGGCGTGGGGGTTTTTGACGGTTGCCATTTTCCGACGAGGTGGAGTGCTGGTAGGGAAAGGAACCGTAGCTAGCTGGCTTGCTAGCGTGGCGGGGTCGAGAAAGTAGCTGGTGTGCTAAATGCTCGTCCGAATCGAGCGTCCGCGGAGGGGAGCCGAGAGGGATTCCGCCGTGAAGAGAACGGAAAAGAATACCGGTCCGGTCTGGAGTGAGCGGACAAGGCAGAAGCCAGAGCACAGTGCTAGCGTCCGGCGACGGAAACTAGCAAGGTCCGTCTGTGGGCAGTTAAGCTAGCAGAAGGCTCCGACGTGAGATAAGCTCTCAGGTGAGAAGAGGTTTTGAATTGGAGTGCCGTGATCCGCACACGCTTTAGTAGTCGGAGCTATGGGGCGTGGCGTAAGACGGGCACTTTCACCGGCCAATCAGGATTGGCAGATTGAGATAAATGCTTCTATCAGGGCTGCAGGAGGCTGCATCCCATAGCGAGACACCGAGTGAATATTATGAAAAAGAACCAGTGTGGTTGGTTAAACCAGTCTTGGTTAGATTAACCAACATATTGGTCAGCAACTGACCAAGCCATTGGTTTTGGATCAATAAATGTAATTGGTTTACCAAACAACCAATATAAATGGGAACTGATGGTTTAATAATTTGACTGTTTGGCTGCAGTCAAATGCAGTGTGTAATAGTTATGGACCTAGAAAATAATAACAGTTATGTATACAGTACAGCATGCAAATGTTGGCTTTAACCTTCGTTCAGATATTAGAATTAACTATTAGTGAATTCCATGAAACATTTGTGGGGACTGTGGTGTGGGATGCAGGAGTTTTCCCCACAACTAAAAGGCTGGTGGTTTAAGTCCTGAGGCACATTTCACAAAGCAGGTTTAAGAAACTCAAACTCAAATCCTCAACTCTGAATTAATCTAGCCAAAGATTGGAGAGTCTCGGTTTTTGGTTTCACAACAGCTGTCGTGAGTTAGTTTAATCAACTCTGAGTAAGTCCACTCAGAGTTAAGCATGTTTGTAACAACTATGAAAAGCCATTATCTGTGGAGCCCCAGTTCGATGATTCACCATTACAACAGACAAAAGGAAGTGGCTATTTCACACCACTGGAGCGAGATTTTAATGAAGCATTTGAAAAAAAAAATATTGGAGAATGTGTTTAATAGATAGAGCAACAACGCTACAGTTATCATCGCATTAAATGGCCATTATTAGCGGCTTAAATATGGCTTAAAATTGAGACTCCTACCTGCCAGTAGGCTCAGTAGGTTGTTATCACCATATGAATCATAATCCTAACCCTGAGGTAATTCCTTTTATGTCCCAGAAAATTAATTAATATATTTATGGGTAATCTAAAATGTATTTTAGTAGTTCTTCTTGTATTGTAAAAAAATAAATAAAAAAATAAAAAATCTGGATCTTCATGAGCATTAAACAAACCATTTACAGAAAATCTCATCCAGTCAATGTGTTTTTTTAATCACGTCTTGAAATCATTCATTCGAAGTAAAGCTTTGAAGCATAGTTTAAAACTTATGGTTTTAGATGTGGCAGAGGCTGTTATCAATAATAAGCTGCATATAATCAGCCATATGAAACCTAATAGAAGTAGAAGTAGTAGAGGAGGCACAAAACTATTCTATGGGATTGGTGCTTTCTGACTGTGCAGTAGTTTTCCATAATGCTGTTATCACACATCTGTGTAATGCTGCTAATGTTAGGATAGACAAGGTCTGGATTGAAGTGATGGATTTTGGGGTGAAATGGTAGCCCTCATGAAGACAACTCTTAATATAGATATTGAGTTCCCTGCTAGTTAATGCAGCTCATTTTTTAAATTAGTTTATTTTCACCAAAAGGACATGCTATGTTTGTGCTTTTAACACCTAATGTGTCTAACGGACCCAGTGACTGATTTTCTTTTCATTGTTAGCGCAAAGCTAAGACAAAACTCTCCAGACTAAATCAGGAAATAGATCGTAATTGGCTTTAAGGAGGCCGGAAACAGAGGACACTCTGAGTTTTTTTTTGTTTGTTTTTTTGTTACAGTTTCCCGTCTGGCAATGTGACAATAAGGATAACTGTCTTGATGCCAAAAAGAGCCCAACAGATTTTACTTTCACAAGTGGAGCAGTACGGCTATCGCCATAGTGTTCCTCTTGATTAATGCATATAAATAGCTTTATTATAATTATGCAGGGAGTTTTACAGATTATATGGACACTGCAATGTAAGTAGAACAGGAAAGGAAAAACAGAAAAAAATGGAAAAAGATGAAAGAAAGAGCAGATCAAAGGGTGATAACGATAAAACATCTTCAGTCTGCTTCATCACCTGCAAATAGATGTAAAAAGAACAGCACAACCAACGGATATGGTAAAAGACATACAATAAAGTAACACCTAGATGCTATCGCTGAAGTATAAATAGTATTATTTAATCTGACATGTATTTTGTGGTACCACTCAGAGTTAATTGGAGAAAACTTGTTCCAGACCAGGTTGGGCAGAATATCACTGCAGTAACAGAGAAAGTGGATGAGTAAACTGTCTTGGTGAAATAGAAAACCCTGATTTCAGGTTTAAGAAAAACTTAGTTTATGGTAAACCTGCCTTTTTAAACAGGGCCTCTGGTCTTCGCTTTCAATGTTATTACACTAATTAAACAATTTTTTGGTCAAAGTGACCAATTTGTATTGGTATTCCGTTTTACGAATATATATTGGTTAAAACACTATCAAATTAGATTGGAAAAGAATGGCTGGATGCATAACTATCAAACAGATTGGTAAAATTCAATGACATTTTTGGTCTTATTGAACAATCTTCTTTTAGGGTGTATTTCTTGAGAATATGAACAGTTTCTCTTCTCCTATGCCTTTTTATGGCTATATGGAAACACACCTTCAAAATGTAATGTAAGAACTCTTTTCCTTCCTGACAAGTAAACAGACACTCGTTCAGGCTGCTTAACCTAACCTGCTGCATATTCTCGTTCCACCTGATGGACCATCCGGTTTTTTTCCAACTGACTGTGAATACTAATGATTTCCAGCACGTGTTTCTCCGAGCATAAACATCCTGCCACATTTAAAAAGAGGGTAGCAAACTCCTTACTCTCCGTTTTTTTAGGGAATGCAAAGATTGCTTAACAGGTATATATATATATATTTATATATTTATATAAATACATATGTTTTTTTTCCTAAAGTGCAGTAAAATACTTCTGTTTTTGCTGTCAAAGACAGATGGTGTAGTTAGAACATTCTTGCACAAATGAGACCCTGCAGGTCTCATTTAACATGGTATGGTAATAATTAAAACTAATAAAAATCAATTATACAAATATCTGCAAGATTAAAAGTTGAATCCGGCTGCTAAAAAAATTGCAGCAGGACTTTGGTTTGGAATGGAATTTGAATCTGAAAGAAACCCCATTTTTCTAGAGCAAAGGTGCCCGATTCCAGTCCTCTAGGGCAACTTTTAGATCTATCGTTTCTCCAACACACCTGGAATTTCTCTTAACCAGGCCTCCCCAGAGCTGAATGACATGCTACAGTAAGGGATATATGCCATTAGATTCAAGTGTGGATTTGGACTGTATAACAACATACCATAGAGAGAGAGAAACCCAAGTCCAGATGTGTGGCCATAACAAAGAGTGCTAGAGTGATGTGAGGCCATCTGTCCAATAGCTAAACACTGACACCAATCTGGGTCATCAGTAGTTAAATGGTCCCAAATGCAGCTGCAAATATGAAACAAAATACCTAATAAAACAATCACAAAGAAATAAGGTTTTTATTTTTTCCAGGAAAAGTTCAAAATTAGGACTGGTTTGAGTGAAAAAAAATAATGAACAACCAAACATCTACAAAACTAGCTACAAAAAAGAAACTTAACATCAGACTTAAGTAGTTTTAAAATCTGGCTAAGACCTTCGGTTGGCCTCATCCATAAACAGAGTCTAGCTTTCATGGTGGAACCTGACGGTGGCGATCATACACAACAGAAGTTGTATATTGTAACAACCCCAAGAGTCCCACTCTTTGAAAACTTCCTCAGAACAGCATGGATGACCAGAGAAGTCAGAAGCAGTTGGTGTGGAAATGATTATGGAACATTTAATCAAGCTCGGCTACAACGGTTGCCCTGAAAATTTGGTCCCACTATAACACAAAATATCCCCTTTTCAACTCAAAGTTGAACAAAGCAGCTAATTTAGAGGGAAAGTATTTCCAACTTAGGAAAATATACCTCCTTAGCTGACCTGTCAGCCAGCTCCATCTAAAAAGCTCTGGCTGTAAGGATCTGCAGCACAATGGGAAATTGGATTCATATAGTACTTAGTTGTTTCCCTCGATAACACTGGGGTCAGGTCTGTGCAAGGCTGCAAAATAATTCCCCTGGAAAATCTGAACCAACTAATAAGCTGAACATCTATCCAAATTCCTCCATTGGTGATTGTTTGTGGCAACTGTAATTCAATTTCATTGTTCTGCTTTAAAAAAATATCAAGTTTGATGCTCCAGGGTCATGTTTCAGATTATTTAGGGGACTTTTAGTATCATAAAATCATTGTGTCACTTTATCTTAATGGCAGATTGAAGGGATAATTGTACACATTAACACCACTAATTATCTTTAAAAATATACTCTACAACACTACTCTATAACAGAAAAGAAATGTCCTTAAATCAATTTTTTTCCTCCTAATATCCTCCATGACCACCACATATAAACCCAACCAAGGGGACTGGGATCAGGATGTTCAGCTGCATAATCTAAAAGAGTCCAAACTTTCCACATCACATTGTCATTGGCAAACATCTGCCCCACCAGAGAGCCTGACCTCCCCGCTCGCTTCCTTCCTGGTTGGCCAATCAATCACAGAGACAGATCAATGCCTCCCATCGGACTGTTGCGTAATAGTGTTTGATGAGGTCACAATGATCATAGAGAGCTGCAATTGGAAGAAGCTGAACAGAATGTCCTTGATCTGCTGCTTCAAGCCAATAGAGGAATTAAGCCTTGTATTACAAATGTGGATTAAACTGAACAATAGTTAAAAAGTGGCATTATAATTTAGTTATGTGTTACAATTATTACTTTTTCAGAAACAAGATACTGAAGTCTCATATCTCACAGAAGTCCCAACGGCAGAAATCTGCATCAATTGCTTTTTTTTTTTTAAAGGAGGACATTTAGGAGAATACACAATTTACCCCTTTACAGACCGATATTCCTAATACCAAATGATTTTCTAGTAACCCTAAAACACTAAGTCAGCATCTAGGGGTCCAAGCCCAATAAATCAAATTATAGGTGGTGTTTTTCCTGAGCTAAGCAGGGCAGAAATTAGACAGGAAGTGGCTTGTTTTTTCTTCTTCTGTCAGCTGGTGCCATCTGGTGGAAAGATAGGCTGCACAACAGTTTGATCAATGCAAAATAGTTGTTATTCACTTTAAAATACTGGGTTATAAAAATTTAACACGAAATTTAATGTAATTGATCATTGGCAGTTAGTCAAAAGATTTAATTTTATTTTAAGCTGCTCAGTTGGGCATTAGGTAGCATTGCTGCCTTGCACCAAGAAGGTTCGATTCACGGCTGGGATCTTTCTGCATGGAGTTTGCAACATTCTCTCTGTGCATGCATGGGTTCTCTCCGAGTACACCGACTTCCTCCCACAGTCCAAAAACATGACTGTTAGGTTAATTGGCTTATCTAGATTCAACCTTAGGTGTGAGTGTGTGTGAATGCTGGTTTGTCCTGTTTGTCTTTGAGTTGCCCTGTGATGGACTGGCGACCTGTCCAGGGTGTACCCCGCCTCTCGCCAATAGACAGCTGGAGATAGACACTCGCAACCCTGCTTGGGATAAGCGTGACGGATGATTTACATGAATGGTGCAAGTGAATACTGAAAAAAGACAATTAAACAATTCAAACATAACTTTGCCAAGTTGTGTTGTTGCTTTTATAAAAAGATTGTCATTTACCAGCAACTAAAATGCCTATTTTTCCTTTAAAAACTAACTAAATTTCTGTTATTTTGCTAAACAAAAACATACAAAGACAAGCTATAATGTGTTTCTAAGTATTGTTTGTTCTTGGCAGAGATAGAGTAGAGTATTGGTGTCCTGTGGATAAAAAACGTACAGTGGGGCAAAAAAGTATTTAGTCAGCCACCAATAGCGCAAGTTCTCCCACTTAAAAAGATGAGAGAGGCCGGTAATTTTCATCATAGATATACCTCAACTATGAGAGACAAAATGAGAAAAAAAAATCCAGAAAATCACATTGTCTGATTTTTAAAGAATTTATTTGCAAAATATGGTGGAAAATAAGTATTTGGTCAGTTACAAACAAGCAAGATTTCTGGCTCTCACAGACCTGTAACTTCTTCTGTAAGAGGTTCCTCTGTCCTCCACTCGTTACCTTCATTAATGGCACCTGTTTGAACCCGTTATCAGTATAAAAGACACCTGTCCACAACCTCAAACAGTCACACTCTAAACTCCACCATGGCCAAAACTAGAGAGCTGTCAAAGGACACCCGAAACAAAATTATAGACCTGCACCAGGCTGGGAAGTCTGAATCTGCAATAGGTAAACAGCTTGGTGTGAAGAAATCAACTGTGGGATCAATTATTAGAAAATGGAAAACATACAAGACCACTGATAATCTTCCTCGATCTGGGTCTCCACGCAAGATCTCACCCGTGGGGTCAAAATGATCACAAGAACGGTGAGTAAAAATCCCAGAACCACACGGGGGACCTAGTGAATGACCTGCAGAGAGCTGGGACCAAAGTAACAAAGGCTACCATCAGTAACACACTACGCCGCCAGGGACTCAAATCCTGCAGTGCCAGACGTGTCCCCCTGCTTAAGCCAGTACATGTCAAGGCCCGTCTCAAGTTTGCTAGAGAGCATTTGGATGATCCAGACGATGACAGGGAGAATATCATATGGTCAGATGAAACCAAAATATAACTTTTTGGTAAAAACTCTACTCGTCGTGTTTGGAGGAGAGAGAATGCTGAGTTGCACCCAAAGAACACCATACCTACAGTGAACCATGGGGGTGGAAACATCATGCTTTGGGGCTGTTTTTCTGCTAAGGGACCAGGACAACTGATCCGTGTGAAGGAAAGAGTGAATGGGGCCATGTATCGTCAAATTTTGAGTGAAAACCTCCTTCCATCAGCAAGGGCATTGAAGATGAAACGTGGCTGGGTCTTTCAGCATGACAATGATCCCAAACACACCGCCCGGGTAACGAAGGAGTGGCTTCGTAAGAAGCATTTCAAGGTCCTGGAGTGGCCTAGCCAGTCTCCAGATCTCAACCTCATAGAAAATCTTTGGAGGGAGTTGAAAGTCCGAGTTGCCCAGCGACAGCCCCAGAACATCACTGCTCTAGAGGAGATCTGCATGGAGGAATGGGCCAAAATACCAGCAACAGTGAAACTTGTGAAGACTTACAGAAAACGTTTGATCTCTGTCATTGCCAACAAAGGGTATATAACAAAGTATTGAGATGAACTTCTGTTATTGACCAAATACTTATTTTCCACCATATTTTGCAAATAAATTCTTTAAAAATCAGACAATGTGATTTTCTGGATTTTTTTCCCTCATTTTGTCTCTCATAGTTGAGGTATATCTATGATGAAAATTACCGGCCTCTCTCATCTTTTTAAGTGGGAGAACTTGCACTATTGGTGGCTGACTAAATACTTTTTTGCCCCACTGTATAAGATTTTCAACATTTTACAGACAACCCAATGCTGGTATACACAGCCCATTTGTGTCAATATGAACAACCCTTCCCTGCTTTTGAATTTTTTAGGCTTTTGGGGTATGTATCCATCAGCTTTGAATAAACAAATAGGGTAATTATAAATGAAAACATAAATATGCTCTTATTTGGACTATTCGACTGAAGCTCTTGTCGATGTTAAGGGTCCTTGCAGCATTACAGTAGCTATCTCTCAATTAACTCTGACCCCTTTACCTATACCTGGTAAAGTTAAACATCCCCACAGGATGATGCTGCCACCACCATAGCAATAGTCTACGGAGGATAACTGACACTCTAGTTTTTACATTGCATAATATTGTTCACATAGACCAGACAATCTCTTTTACATGTTTATTGTGTGTCCCTATATGATTTGTGGCAAACATGTAACCTGACAAATATGTATCTAGATTAGGTGAAGAAATTGAAAGAAACATAACTGTACAAATTCAAAAACCCACAATGGAAAGTATTGCATTGCATTTCAATATCGTCAAAATTGACAAGTATGCCATAATGTACTTTGCATACATATTATATTTTTTAATATATAAATATATATATATTTTTTTTTCATAAAAACCAGCAGATAATATTAATATTTTGATCAAATCTGCACCAACCGTGTTTGACGTGATCATCTTTGTAAGCGAATTATCCGGCTCTGACTGATATGAATACATACTCTGATTTAAAATACACCTATAATTTGTGATCCGCCTACCTTTTCTGCTATTCTCCGTCCACCAATAAAGGGCGGCCATAACCTCTGCACCTCCACGAGGATTCTTTGAAGGTGATCAGGGTCATGGAGGGCTTCTCGTCGGGAATCCCTCTGATCCAAAGGGGAATCATGAAGCATAACTAATGTTATTACAACTGGCTAGAGTGTATTATATACATAACTTCACAATTTGAAAAATTAACATCACATATTCCTACACTGCCAAGATCCAGAAGGTTTATTAATTAACACAACTCTAGCAGCTAACATTTTTTCCCATCAGTCTTGACTGGATGTGCACAGCTTTACAATATATCCTTGCATTTCTAATTCTAAACCAGTACCTGAATGTGTTTACCTGCTCAGGTCCTCCAAGAGCCAGAGTGAAGGAGGTGAGCAGCGATGCAAGAGCTTTGGGAATTAGTGCTGAGATGAACAGGAGGAGATGTTGGGCAGCGGAACCAGAATTGGGAAACGGTAGGGAAGCCAGGGAGCCGACAAACCTGACGTCATGATGAAGTCACAATAAGATACAGATTTTATGTTCAATTAAGTCTCAAAAAATAATTTGAGAGAACAGAGGCCTCAATTATCCTTCACTTTTTCCCATTTGAGATTCTGTTTGCATAAAACAGATAGAAACTGATCAAACAAAAATGCTCCAAATGTTAAATGTTAAAAATGTCTGAACGGAAAAGCAGAAGTAAAAAAGAAAAAAAAAACACATTCAAGATGAAGAAAGAGTTAAGAAAAGCAGAAGAGGCATTTGCTCTCTCCTTCTCTAACCACGATGCATTCAGGTAACCTGAGCCGCCTTACCCCTGCTTATCATTTTCTAATTTGTCTTTGATGATTTCCATCAGTTTGCTCCTGGCATCCAGAGCCTTGGCAAAACCAGACGTCCACAGAGGAACCTTCACTTTTACTGGAGCTGAGATCAAACCTGGCAGCAAAATGACAGTCAGTGTCAAAAACGTACAGTAAGGAAATGCCAAAAGAATACGTGAGCATGTATGGCAATGCTGTGCTGCAAATGTGTTCTTAAGAATAATCTTTTGGGGGATCCTATGATGTTAGATGCCTGATCTTTTGTTTTCTTTTGAGTTTTTATTTTGTTTAATCCTAAAGCCCTTTGTGTGTCTTAATTAGGGGTGTACCTATTGTTTTATGGCCAATCACTGATTATCAATCCATAAAAAACCTGCGAATGCAGAGAAGGGTGGTTCTAAAAGATACTGATACAAAGGGGATGTATATAACTGCATAGGGCTCTGACCAATATCAGTTGGTTTTTATGACTTATACTGTCAGTTGTTGTAACTGCTTCCCCCACTTCTCCCCCACCAACAATATGGAGGCCATCATGGTACAAAATGGCTTCCACAACGTCCGCATCAACCATCTTGTTACGTGGTTTATTTACATAGATCATATTATAAATAGTATTCTATAGGGTTGGGCAATTGATTGCATTTGCAATATAATCGCAATTTCCCAAAATGAAATTTTTAAATCACATTGGAGCTGAATCTTGGTCAGATTACATTTAACAAGAGAAATACACAAAATTTGTCACTGCAGCTCATTAGGGGCATTAATACACTTAAAGTGGGTTTGCTGCAACACAGAAAGGTAGAGAGAGTTGCAGCTAGCATGCAGATCCATGCACGCAAGTAGAAGTAAGCACTTTTTCACACAAGGGTAATAGTACTTGTAAAAAGCAAGCTTTAAGGACCCAAATAATGAAACTAATTTTAAAAACATCTACAATTTATCGTTACTTCAAATTAAAATCTAAATACCATCGCAATTGCAATATTAGTCAAAAATAATCGCAATTTAGATTTTTGGCCAAATCATTCAGCTCTAGTATTGTATTAGTCTGTGTAGGATATAGATTGTATATAAGCCTAACTCGCCGTGGTCTTATTTGAGTGTAATGGCGATCTCACAGTCAGTAGTTTGTCTGCTCTGTGCTGCCGTAGCACAAAAGATGCCTGCCTCCATAAATGCCAGAGCTGCTCCCTATAAATAGCAGTCTCTAAGGTAATGCAAACATAAAGATTGAGATTTTCAGTTCATAGATGATAATAAAATACCAATGTATAAAATATTTAATTTCTGTAATGTTGTATATTACAGAAATGTAATATGTGTGTAGTAACTACAATCCCTGTACTTACTACACACTGTACTGTAGCTTTAAGTTAAGCAATCAAACAAGAATATAGGAGCTATTTTAAAAAGCTAGGGAATCATTAGCAAAGGTATTCTGAAGGGTTATTTTTCTTTATTTCAAAGAAATCAAAATGCCTTTTTAAAAGTCTAAAAATTAGTAAAAGGTTTTTCAGCTGAAGCGATAATGTATTTTTCAATAGAGTTAGGAGAAAAAAAACATAAAACTGATGTCAATAACAGATCATGTTGCTTTTAACTGTGCAGCCCTACCATGCCAGTGTTCTGTGCAGAGCTGCACGATTTCCTGGAAAACTTCAGGCTGCTCCTCGACTCGTACGTTTAGGAAAAGACCCAACACCAACTCTGTCCCCAGTCGCTTAAAGATGGAGTAAACACACTGTGGCTGCCCACTAAACACATACATGTATACAATTAGGCTCAGCTGAACTGATAACTTCTGTATTTCTATAAAAACAATCATGCATATTACTATAGCTTGCACATCAATGACTCTGAAATACATTTTCATATTAAACTACAAAAGAGCATGTGAGAAAATGCAGGATTGACAGAAAGTCAAAGTGCCAGTTCTAAATAAAGCACAGAAGCAACAGATGTTAATAATGCAGGTGAAAAACAATACAGTTAATGATGGCACACAGGTGTTATACAACCTGACGGAGAGGTCCTTTAAGGAGCGTTCACAAACACTGTAGGGAAAGAAAAGTATATTTTCAAAGTCCTATAGAACAAACTTGTTTTAATCTGACATATTTTAATGTATGATAAATACATTTAAGGCGGAACCATTGAAGAACACCACTGTTGTTACCTGGAGATGTAGTCCGCTGAGGATTTCAAACTAATTCCAGAAAACAGGCTGTTGAGAGACAGACGGAGGAGGCAAGCCTCCTCACCTGAAGCACAACAGAACATTTACAAAGATATGAATTACATTAACACGGAAATGTTTATCTGCATGCCTACCGTTAGTGGTGACCACAGTGTCTCCATAAATGTTTGTCATTAAATCTGTGGGGTCCTTTAGAAATATGGTGGATTTCTCTGAAACAAACCACACAAACATACATAATTATAATTATAATTTATACTAGTCAGGAGTTTAATATCCAGACCTAAGTTTAGAAATGTGCTGAAAGCGAAACTATCCTAGCAAGACTTAAAAAGCAAGCCATGCTTCTGCAGTTTTTTTTTTCTATTTCTGTCATAATGTTTTTAAATAAGCCATGCGAGGTCAGAGATTAAAGGTATAGAGGAGGATGTTCTTTTTCTGGGTGGATCATCAAAATAAGTGGTCCTCCTAATTGTCAATAATTCTGGTGATATGTTTACATAAGGCCGTCCTAGGTGCTCGTCCCCATTTTCACTTACTGGTGGTGAGTCTGACATAGTGGAAAAATTGCAAATCTTCTTTTGGAAAGTAAGCTTGTATGAGCGATGCAAACGGCAAGTTTTAAATAGAGCATGCATGAGGAGAAATGTATGACAGAGTATTAGGTTTAGGCTAGAGATTTTTTTATTTTTTTTAATTGTAGAATAAAGTCGTATTATTACGAGAATAAAGTTGTAATATTACGAGAATGAAGTCATCATACCGCAACCCGTCTGAGAAAGAAAACTTTGAGCTCTGACCGACAGGCCGACCAGCACCGCCAAACAGCAACCTGAGTCCATTTTGAAATGCTGCCCAATTTGATGCGTGTGTGCTAAAAGATTTTCTTATTTGTCAAACTGATACCTTCACATAATGCTCGATATTGCTCATTTAAGGGAAGCAAGTGGTTCTTGTAAGAGTTGTCATAAAATACAACTTGTATCTGGTCATTTAAGGACTTTATTCTCTTAATATTACAACTTTATTCTCATAATGTTATTTATTCTGGTAACTACGACTTCATTCTTGTAATTTTATGACTATTCTCATTGTGACTTTTTTCTTTTAATATTACAACTTTATTCTCGTAATTTATGAATATATTCTTTTAATTTTATGACTTTATTCTCGTAATTTTATGACTGTTCTCGTTGTGACTTTTTTTCCGTAATATCACGACTTTATTCTCATGATGTTACGACTTTATTCTGATAATATTATGACTTTATTCTCGTAATTTTATGAATATATTCTCAAAATTTTACGACTTTATTCTCGTAATGTTATCACTTTTTACTTGTAATTCTACGACTTTATTCTTGTAATTTTTCGAGTAGACATAAGTGATAATTGAAAACTGAAATGTTTTCAATTATCAGAAACCATCCTACTCCAGGGTGGTTTACTTCAAATTGTCTAGAACATTAACTTAAAAGCATTTCAAGACAGATACCCCAGAATGAAAAACTGCAAAAACCTTAGTTTAAAAAAAAGTTGAAATGTCAATGTTGTCGTTTTTTTTTTTTTTTTGGCATTCAACAGAAATCATTTCAGAAAAAAAAAATCCTTATCACAATTTTCCCATTGTGGCACAAGAAAGGGATTTTCTATTCTATTCTTGTCATTACCTAATGGGTAAAACCGTTTAACTAAAGGAGAGTGTACTTCCTGTTTACGGTTTATCTCCCTTCTAATTTTACATTGCCATGCACAGATTTTAAGTGACGGTCTATCTAACTAACAGGCTAAACAAAATGTAGCCCGGAGAGCCTGCAGAGATCCACAGCTCAGGGAAGAATTTGTTCACAGAACAACTATTAGTCGGGAACAAAACAAATGTTGTCTTTATGGAACAGTGGCATGAAGAAAGCCTTTGTTTAAAGAAAACTATCGGAATTCAAATTTGCAGTTTGCCAGAGACAGCAAACATGTGGAGGAAGCAGCTTTGGTCAGAGACCAAATTTGAAAAATATGGCCAAAATTCAAAACACTGTATGTGGCAGAGAACTAACACTATACATAACTTTTAACACACTATCCCCACGGTGGTGGCAGTGTCATGCTATGGGGGTGCTTCTCTTCAGTAGGGACAGGGAAGATGGTCAGAGTTGATGAGGAGATGGAGCCAAACACAAGGCAGACTTGGAAGGAAACCTGTTGGGGTCTGCTAATGTCATGACTGGTAAAAAGGTTCAACTTCCAAGAACTGGCAGAACATTTCCATCACTAGATTAAAAATAATAATAATAATAAAAAACAATATATATATATATATATATATATATATATATATATATGTGTGTGTGTGTGTGTGTGTGTGTGTGTGTGTGTGTGTTTGTGTATCACTTAAAAATCCTATAAAAATATCCATATTTGAGGTTAACAATGTGACAAAGTGTGGAAAACTTTAAAGAGCATGATGTGTTTTTTAACGACAACAAATGAGAAAACAGCGGTCTGCCTAAAAGCTGTAATGTCCACAAAGAAACACCTGACTGTGAACGTACCACAGAGCAGCTCTCGCATCCCCTCCACAGAGCAGATAAACACAGTCGGTCTGTTCAGCAAGCGGCAGAGGAACACACGGCTGTGGTATTTTTCAATCAGCTGTTGACAAAAGATCACTGGGTCCCGGTAGAAGTCCAAGGACTTGTCCCCGAGCAGCGAGGCACCTGCATTTCCTGGTAGTTTAGACATCCAGGACCGACCTGAATCCGCCTTTATGAAGTTTGAACGCAGATTCAATCAAAACGTTTCTTGTTGATCAAACATCAACAGGCAGTGGAACTACGTTACTCGCAGCTGTTAATATTTTTGGGTTTATATTCCCCGTAGCTGTACAGAATCGATTTATATTTACTGTTTCTTCGAGAGGTAACGTAAAGTACACTCAGTCGCTCTAATGAGTGTGGTGCGTTCAATGCTGCTCGGAAATGCACAGTCATTTACTTGAAGAAACTAAATTAAATTCGTCCCTAAGATATTACAAACCACAAATTGATACAGTAAATATTACATAATGCATTTGATATATGCAATTTATTTATGCTTTTTATTCAGTATTTGTACTCTGCTTATGTTTTTCTTGATTAATATTACATCCAAACGTTCATGATTGTTTTTTTTTATAAACATTATTTTTATGAACCAGTTTTTTACTTTAAATTCAGTTTAATTCGGTGCTTTCTATCAACATTAAAGGAAAATATGGCACCTCTGATTTGTTACAACAGATAGAGGATTGATTGGCATAATTAGCATTCATGTTTATTTACTGGAATATAAAAATATTTTTTAAATATATGAATATGTTTGATGATTCATAATGTTCACTTGTACAATTCATCGTTCTTTATTGCACATTATTTTCTTTTTGGTTCAGTTTTCAATCAGTGTTATTGTACAAAAACCTTGTTCTTTTGGAAAATCTGCACCTCATCAAACAGAATTGAGCTTCCATGCTTTGGCCTACAAAAACAGGTAAACCTTTTAATGCAGTGTTGTCACAGTTCTGTTCTTATATGTGATTTAAAGTGAAAAAATAACCAGCACATAGTTTGTAAACAAGCATGCAGCCCAATTTTACAACATTTTAATTCAACTATATATCTTCTCTCCCATACTGTCATAAGATATTCATGAAGTATAATGCAGCTGCTGAATAAATATTATCCAGGGGGTAAAAAGTGGTCATTTTGTCCTCCAAATCTCCCTATAAATATTATTGTTGTCATTAACTTTTGTTTCCTTTTTATAGAAAGTTCTAGATATTGGTGTCTCTTTATCAGACTGAGCAATTGATCATCATTACTGTCAGAGACATTTTGTTCTGTCCGTTTTTCATTGGGATAGAAAGTCGTTCTGGTTTAGTGATTGTATTTTCCTGTCATGTCTCTTTCCAGCACCCACTGGAAGCTGGTCGGGTCCGGTTCATTATGAACCTTTTTTTATCCATCTTCCAATGATGATTATTAGGAAAATAATACATCAATTAACAAAAGCTCAAAGATTCTCAAACTGGTTCCTTAAAACTAAAAATGTCTTCTCTGGGCCTTCCAAACCAGGGGCGGAGCTAGATAGATGGGGGGCCAGGGGTGGCAATGGCCACCCTTAGCCACTCACTGGCCAACCCTGCGGTCACCCCTACCATTTTTTCCCCACTCTAATACAGATGGTGGCAGCAGTAATACTCTCAAGTGGAATATTCAAAACATTTTATTTTTTGTGGTTAATTATACACATCAATAAACTAACATCAAAGATGATAAGAACAGAATTCATGCTCTTTCTTAAAACTAGATTTTGTGTTTTATGGAGTAAAGAGAAAATTATGTGTCTTTGCAAGTCAAATAGGAGCCTTCAGTGAAACCAAAGATAAATAACAATTTTAATAAAACCTTATAAAATAATCAATTTATGTAGATATTAGTGCTTGTAAATATAAATTTTATGCAGAGCGATTATTGACACAAGGTAAATAAGTAATAACTATGATTGATTTACACCCCAGAACTCAAAACTTAGTTTTATCCACTATACCTTTTATCAATAAATTACGGATGTTTAAATGTATGCTTCTATTTGTTAGCAAAGGCTGTAGGAAAGTATAGTTAGTCTTTATTTAGAAAATATGGATGTTTTGCTCGTTTATTTTCCTGTTGGAACAGTGTAGATTGACCCTGAAGTTCTGGTGCTGATTTTTTATTTTTTTTTCCATTCTCTTTCATTTTTTCATTCTCTTTACTGACACCATGAGGCCACTAGATGGCAGCATCAACCCCTGTCACTGGGGCCCTCTCTCTCCCATTCCATGGCAAGACTCGCTCTGTCACAGTGTATCCGTCTCACTGTCATTCATCCACAGCTCGCGCGGATCACACTCCATGGGCACGCGGCGGACTTGGCAATTTCTGCTATTCAGAAAGATTATAAGAGGGACCTAAATCCTATTGGCTCCTGATTCAACTGGATGTAAGAAGGCGAGGAGCCTTTAACAGGTGAGGTAAGTTTTTAAAAAGTTCAACCTGGACAAAACATTGATTCTTTTTATTTTATTGTTTTTTTTTTTGTAATAAGGCTATATTTGACTTTCTATGGTAGGTACATGATTTTATCTGGTTGTAAGATATATACTTTTCAGTATTTGAAGGACTCTATTTGAGCCAAGTTATAAGTAGAGCTTTTACAAACTGTTTATAATAATAGTTATTATTCACATCCACCTATAATGCAATTTTACATTTATTCTTTTATCAGGGATAAATCATACCCTGCACAGTTGAACTGAAAACTGAAACTTGACATCAGAATGAAACCTTCAAAGTTTTATTGAAACTTCCTTTACTTCAACTGTTTGTTTAATGATATGACTTATTTATTATTTGAGGTTGAGGTGGGTCCACTCCACAGATTTTTAAATATGCAGTAGCCCTAATAAGACAGTGGATGAGGGGAGATCCACAGACATCCAGACATTCTTTGGTTTAAGAAACATGCAGTGAATTAAAATTGGGCCGGTGGGAATTTTACTGCCTGTAGAGTAGCCGTTTGTTCAAACACAGTTGGTTGCATGTCCTTGCACATGTGAAACAGTTTAACTGCATTTTCCCAAAGCTTTAATAGCATTGTTATTCAACATTTTTACCAATATATTGTCACTGTCAATTACTGTCTGGTAAAATATATGATACGCCAGGATGTGCTTTCAGATGACGTGAGAGTCTTTTTGTCATTTCCTACAAGAGTCAGAGAGAAAGATTAAGACGTAGAGATATGAGATACTTCCAATGTTCTTTAATCAACTACTCTAATAACTCAAAAAATGTTTTGAAGAAATTCTTTGTCGAACTATTTAAGAAGTCCAAAAACATACATTCACAAGTCCACATATTTTAATGCATATTAACAAGGATTTAAGGCCAGAATTGTGTAATGATCAGTCTAGATGCTCTATATAAATAGCATTTTTATAGCCTGGTTTTGAGTTTGATAAATCTGAGAGGAAAAAGGAAATGGGAAGATCATGCAGAGCATTGGTCTTTAAGATTTCAGCTACATGCTAATGGTTGAAGTGAAAAAAATAAAAGCCTTACTTGAACATATGTTGGCTGGGTAACTTCTACAGACTCGGCTTCCATATACTCCAGGTGGTTTTCCTTCCTCAGTCTATCTGGTTTGGAAGGATGGTTGACTTATGAGGCTGAAGCAGTTCTGTCTGTAGACGCTCCAGAGTGATTCAAGATTGGCCTTGTTGCTCTATAGAAGCAATAGATGAGTGTGACTACCAATGTGTGAGTAGCAGGTTTTTTATATTTTATAATAAAGAAGGTAGCTTTTTATCCAAGAAACATTCAAGATTAGATTATGAGGTAATTTAGCATTTAGTTGTATTTACGATGAAACAGAAAAGTCTTGCAGGGCTGGTACCTCAGACTATTACAGAAGACCAAGAGTGCTGGACGTAACTCTTTCAACAAAGCTCTCCCTCTCAATGTTTTAGATGTGTTTCAACAAAACTATTTCTTAAAATATGGCAACGTTATTGAGTTATAATCCAAAACACACATCCAAGGTGTAGCGGAAGAACAAAAGCCATATTCAAAACTGGTCAAAGAGTCTTTCAAACTTCCTGACCTGGTTTAGCAGAAGAACTCAAAGGTTCTGAGTCCTGAACTTGGTTCTCCATTAGGCTGTGCTTTTTACTTTCAAGTAAGGTTACTGGACTTTACAAGAACTGATTATGTGTTCAGAATGGACTAAACTTGGAAGATCTTTTAAATTATATTGAATAATAATATTCTAAATGCCCTGCGATAGACTGGGAATCTGTCCAGGGTGTACCCCCAGCTGGAGATAGGCAACAGCACCCCTCGAGATGGAAAATTGATGGATGGATGGATGGATGGATGGATGGATGGATGGATGGATGGATGGATGGATGGATGGATGGATGGATGGATGGATGGATGGATGATATACTAAATGGCTAAGGTGAAAAGATTAAGAACGAATGCAGAAAACTTATAATACCATACTTAAAGCACAGGTAAAAATGTAAATGTTGCCTATACTGTTATCTTATACTGAGGTTCTGATCTTCTAAAAGACCAGATGAGGAGTGCAGAATTTTTAGTGCAAACAAAATATATTGCTAACAATCATTTGCCATTTTGCAGATCATCTGCAAAGTTTCCAAGCGCAATTGATAACAGGCGCAAAAGTGGTGCATACCTCCTTAGTTAGATAAGGATACTGTGGGTCCTACAGACTGTCACCACAGGTGAGGCGAGAAGAGTGGATTTTTTTTTGCACATCCTAAAGGCATCTGTAAATTGCAAAAGTGCTAAATACAGACTATTACTATGTGGGAAGATACAGGCAGAAAACAAGAAAAAAGACACTCTTTAGTTTTGTGGAATATAAAAAAAAGGACCTATGTTCTCCATGAAGACTTGGAGACACAAAGATGGTGGAGTAGCTTCTGTTATCTGGATAATTCCAATAGTTGCAACCAGTCAAGGTCATTGTTGGAATATATTGAACAGAACGTCACTAGGAAACAGCTATCATATCATCTTTCCAAACCTCATAAATGAAACTAATGTAGAATCTTCCCCTGTTCACCTGCTTAGTAGATCAGATTTGCTTGTGCTGTTAAACATGTGCATTTATAAACATGCAAACCTGTAGTAGTTCAACCCTTAAGTATTTCCTTCCTGATAGATGTCTTAATAAAGTCCAACAAAGGCACCAGAGTGTGCGGAGTTTACTGGGTTTGAAGTTGAATAATCCATACATACCTTGCTACACCATCACACCTAAAGTATTTAACTCGTATGTACTCTTTTGGTCTTTATTTTTTTTTTATTTGTGTATTTGATATGCACAAATGTATTTATACATTTCACATATCATATACTGAAGCACTTTTTGTCACTATAAGGGACATAAACAGTAGTGAAAGTATGATTAAGACACGCCGTTAATATCTGTTTAGGTTTTAGATTTTTTTTTGTCCGATTCTAAATTGTTGTTCTTTTGTTCTTTTGTAGTATGTCCGCGGGTTGTTTACATTTGTCGAAGCTTTTATTTTCTCTCTCCTGGTATTTTCAGTCAATCCTCAAACTTTTTCTTTCCTTTTAAAAAAAAAATCTTCATTGTTCAATGTTGGTCCTCTGCTGTCTTCAGCTCTTTATATCCTCATTCCACACCAATACATTCCATTTTTTACAGACCTTCTTAGATTTCCACGCAAACCCAAGCACCAAAATAATTTCATCAGTTTATTACTTGTGGTATGTACATATTTTAATGGGTTCTGAGAAGAAATAATAAAAGTAATGTAATCACTCCTATAATTTATTTTCTGACAATTCGAGGTTACTTCTTATTTCTATTGATTGTGGATCTGATCTCCATTAAATTGAGTTGACTCTAAAGCAAAATAGCTCAGTGACCTTCAGCTGCAGGATATTAATCATTGGAGCCATCTGTACACTCCAGTGATTGTAAAGGTGGTGAGCATATAAAATTGCTTCAATTGATCTGTCAGCAAGACAGGTGTGAAAACGTTGCCCTAATAAATTGTTTTACAGATTAGAAACTTCCAAATGGACAATGGATAAGGGATAAAATGACCGCCGGCACACATGGTTAGTTCTTTAATATGACAGTTTTATCTTTCTATCATATATGTCTGTGTTGCTTCTGGTTTTATCTAAAACCACCTGACTTTTTTTTTCCTCTCTCTTTTGGGTCCTCAACCACCTTCCTGTCAAGGGCACAGAAATAGACCTTCTCTTTAAGCTTTTAGTACAATAGTCTGGTTTTGATCAAAGTGAAATAGCACTTTAAAAACAGGTTTATTAATGAAAAAACAAACATATGTATTCTATGTTGTGAATTAAATTTTAATTACAGAAACTCATTTTCATATTGAAACAAAAAATAAATTTTCAGTTTGAGCAGGGGTGAGCATGGGTGTTGCGTTACAGTACGTGCCACGATTAATTGTGTCACAATACGATATTATCACAATATTGAAATCAATATATATTGCAATATTTTTCCCAGCTTTTAAAATTAAATGTATAGATAAAAAGTAAGCGCTGTATTTGTTCATCGGAAGATATTGATCATTTTAGTTTTTTTGGTATCTATGTTGTTTGGTGTTGGTTCAGTCCACATCTTCCACTGTGACCGCTTCAACTACAGATATTGTGCTGTGTCGAACGTCTGCAAGGGTGGCGGTGCAAAGGTGGCCCATTTTCTCTCATTGTTGTTGGTAAAAATGTTTTGTTTTAAAAAAAAATCAATATTAGGAGCTGAAAGATAGATGTTGTATGGGGAAGGTAAAAATCACAATATATATCACCATTTTTTTTCATATACCACTTAGTTTGAGTATGTTTACAGTTAGAAAAAAAAAACTGACACACACAAAGTCTTCTCATGAAACATAATTTCATGATAAAATATATTGTGTATATTAAGATGGTGAGAGGGTCCAGTTACATTTAATTAGTAATCCACGATGTCCTGTGTTCAAGGGGTTTAAATACTATATGGTTGATCAGAGAGGGCAAATTCTGTAAGCCTACTGTTCAAAACGGGAAGAGTAAAAAAAAGGTCATGCAGCCATGTAACCCAAGTTTGTGTAGAGCTTGATGAGTCAGAAAATGTGTACAGGATCAGAGCGACCGTATTACACTAAAGTTGCCTATCACCAATGCTAAAGCAATATCTAAAAGAGTCAAAGCAACTGGAACTGTGACTAATGAGACTGAGCAGGATCACACAACTTTCTAGGAACTACACAGATTGGGGACAGTAAAAGTGGAAAAAAAATTTATTCCCAAGTCCACTGGTAGAAAACTGTAGGATAGAGAGGCATGTTTAGGTCATCAGGTGTCCATGACAGGTATTTATTGTATGCCATTCCACTTGATCTTCACTTTTGCTGACAGAAATTGTGAAGGGCAATGTGTGTTTTGTAAGAACGTAACTGGCTTTGTAGCGGAAAAGTCAAATTCATCCTCACATATCTGGCTAATAAAGCTGATTCTGAGTATGTATATGTACTCATATATATATAAAAAAAAACTGTTTTCTCACCCCTCGTGGGGTGGTATGTGTCATCCTCAAGCTCGGGTCCTCTACCAGAGGCCTGGGAGTTTGAGGGTTCTGCGCAGTATCTTAGCTGTTCCTAGGACTGCGCTCTTCTGGACAGAGACCTCTGATGTTTTACCTGCGATCTGCTGTAGCCACTCTCCCAGTTTGGGGGTCACAGCCCCCAGTGCTCCAATTACCACCACTGCTGCTCTTACTTTCTATCTTTTCTAGCTCCTCTTTCAGCCCTTGGTATTTCTCAAGCTTCTCGTGTTCTTTCTTCTTGATGTTGCTGTCGCTTGGGATTGCCACATCTATATATATATATATATATATATATATATATATATATATATATATATATATATTTCTAATTGTAATTGATTTTATTTAATTCAAAACTGGTACCTCAATGAAGATAATTGTGTTGACTAGTTTGCTGCATTAAAAACTGCGTCACTAAAAGCATTTTTCGTTATAGTTCTTAGAAAAAAGAAATGGTATAGACCTAATTACAACTGCATGCCCACACATGATTAAAAAAACGAACATTGTTGTTACATTTATCCTAATGCGCTTGAAGTTTAGGCTTGATAATGAGAGTGAATTTTAAAGCGTTCTGTGAGGATTGTTGGAAGGACCAAGCTGATGATAAAAATGACAGCCCATGTATATTCAAAGTTGGCAAAGTCTCAGGTATTTTATTTATTGATTTATAATTCTGATGGTTTGTATAACTTTAACTCAGTAACAAATATTATGCTGTAAACTCCTTTTTTGTGCTCATGCTCCTTTAGTGTTTATATCCATAGAGTCCCACTGGTTTCTCAACTTGTAGCTAGAATAGGATTCATTTGGATGTTGGCATCATTCCTTGATGTCTCAATTCTAAAAGAAATTTAAGCAGCATTATTACTTTTCTGTTTTTATTTTTATATCTTTACAACTTTCTATTTACACATTTTTGAACTATGGTTGTTGTATAACAATGAGTGTATTTTATGTCCTGACAGTTCCAGGCAGCTTTTTCACAAGCATGACACAAAACAAAGTGTGGTTGTCTGTTAAAGAAACATGTTAATGATGTTTAACATTTTAGTTATATGTCTCGAAAAAACATGCAAATATTTTACTTAGAAATTCGTAAAACATTAACTATTCTGTTAGCATCCAGCTGGGTTAAAACCACAAACATCATGGTTTATATTTTTATTAGCTTATCACATAAACTATTCACGGCAAAAAGCTTAGTGAGGTGTTTTTTATTGTGGATGCATCGCTGTTTTACTGTGGGAAAATCCCTGTCAGCAAACCATTTTAAGCTCAGTTTTGTAAATCATTGGGAGACTGAATGAGACCACTGTTTATTTTCATGAAGCATGAAAACAAACATTGGTCTCATTCAAATTTTGAAATTGTCTGTCCAAGTTAAATTTGTTACTGCTTTAAAACTGAGATGAATTTAAAATAAAAAAAAATCACTTAGAACTAGTAACGACCCACATCTCACTCCTCATCCTAAGATTTTAACCTAAAACTCAAACAGGGGGACTCCTGTGGTAATAAATCCTGATTATGCCTTCCAGGAATACTCATATAAACCAGCTTTAGTTTGCCAAGGTATATGTTCTTATCCACATGGGTGAAACATTTTACACACAGTCAAACCTCTGAGCACATTGAAACGATCCAGTTTTAATTACACAAGCTACTACAGTAGATGTCCATCACCTGGACTTTTCTCTGCTCGTTCGTAGAGTATTTTTTAATTCTGATTCAAATTCTTTGTCTTATATTATAATAGCCCCTCTCCAACTTGAAGAAACTGACAGCCTAATAATGGCATGCATCCAGTCCTGGGCTGCAGCCAGCAGACTTATAACCCTGCAAAAATCCCCAGGTATCTGTAAATGAAACAGACAAGCAGGTAAAATAAAGCAGCTTTGAGCAACAGTGAGTGTGATTAAAACCTGCCCTGCTTTGAAAAAGAAAGAAAGAGTTAACGTGGCTTTTCAGGCATCAGGCTATTTCCTGTCCTTTTTTAGCCACTCCCTGCAGACATTTAAGAGAGACAAACTCTAATTTTGGGCCATCTGTACCAACACCAACTCATTAGCCTGATTCTATAAGCCAGCCAGAACTTATTCATTATTATCGCCACCTCACCCACATATGTCTGTACTTGGCTAAAGGCAGTGACAACGCTTTACCAGCTTTTTGTTTGTTTGTTTTTTTGCCTCGTTGATACGGATCAGAGACACTTTTACCGTTTTTAGCCAGTCATACAGTAGTACTGTAAAAGCAGTTTAAATTTAGCTAATTACATTTTTTCCACATCAACCTGTTAAAGCTACAGTGTGTAATAATTACAGGGATATACAGTCAGAAATGTAATATATTATACATAACTATGTTATTTATCATCATCTACGAGCTCAGCCTCTTAACCTTAATATTTGCGTTGCCTTAGAATTCGTTATTTATAATTACATAGGGGCGGGTCTCGCAGCCATCGAGGCAGACATCTTTGCGCTACGGCAGCGCAGAGCCAACAAAATAGCGATTGTGAGATCGCCCATTACGCTCAAAAGTAACCACGGCAAGTTGAGAGAGATGAACTGAGACGGTACTGAACAATAGATGGCAGTATTATGCCTGAGAATACTATCTGTAAAATTATCTATGTAAACAAACCTCATCACTTGAGAAGGTAGGTGATGCGGACATCGTGGAAGACATTTTGTCCCGTAACGCTCGCCGTACTGTTGGGGGGGAGAAGCGGTGGGGGGGAGATGTTCATGTTGCTGCGGTCTGGACATTAGATGTCGCTGAAAATTACACACTGTAGCTTTAACTTGCTTTTTTTGTGATAAGCTGTATGGACATGTTCAGAATAAAATTTTGAAATTTACTTATACCTAATCAGAAAAAAAGGAAAAAACCCCTCTAAAATCCAAAAAATATTAATCACAGGAAGTTAAGTGTTCACTGTCAATATAAGTGTCTGTTATCAATAGCCTTACAGAAAGTCTTATGCACATCTTTCAACTCAACAGCATGGTTGTGCTTTAGGTGGTGGAGGTTGGATGTGTTACTTTGGGTAGTCCTGAGAGTTTTCAGACAAACTTTGCATTTCGTGTGCTTTTGCTCAACATCTACAGTAAGGCCTAATATTGGTGTAACCGAACTGAGCGTACAGGCAGAACAATGTGCGTTGTTTAAACTTGAAAACCCTCGCTCAAAACTGGTCTGCCGCGTGCTCAACTCCGACGCATTCTGGACTTCTTCAGTGCAAGCTCAGCTACATCTCTGCTGTCGCTCGGCTCCACAATATTAACTGATGTCATTTTGTTTACAGCTGTGTTTGTGATCTTCCGTAATGTTTTGATTCTGATGTAATTTATTTTATAAAAAGCATTTTTTAGCTCCAGAACCGTGCCCAAACAGAGCTTGCGTTTATCATTAGTTTGTTGTGCTTTTCTTAGTTATTAACTCAGCCAAATGAGGTTATATTTTTAGTTGAGTTTGTGTGTGTGTTTGCTTGTCTTTCCATCAGCCTGTATACAGGATATCTTGAAAAGTTATGAATGTATTTGTCCAAAGGACAGATAAGCTGAATGAGAACTCGATTTGTGCAGCTTAACAAAAAAAAAAAAGCTAATGCTTCATGACTAATAACAAATTGAAGTTAATTATTATCGTTTTCTGATACTGGAACTTGTGCCAGAGTTCCTGATTCTGTTTGAATAAACTGACCGTATAGATGAAAATATGCAAAACATTGAGTTAAACATTATACCGCTGACTAAAAGAGGTTTATATGTAAAGCTATGTTTTGTTGTTTGTTTTTTTTTAATTCAAATTAAATTAAATGTAAAAAGCCGATTGCATCAAATTTAACTTAGACACTATTTAAAGGAACTTATGAGGGCAGATTTTGACAGGTGCAATGGCGCTTGGAAAAAAACTGTGAAGCACAACAGTATTGACTTCATCCACAGGGAAGCATATTGAAGACCGAGGCTTTGAGCTTTCCCTATTTCCTGCTTGTACCCATACATGGCTTTGTATGAATGTGCGCTTTTTAAAGATCAGAAGACTTCTTAAAAAAAAAAAAGAACTAGATCAAGAAAAGTTAACCAACAGGTGTTGGAATCCCAAATTATCTAATTTTCCTCATCTGCAAGGAATATAAGTAATTACTGAATTTTTGTCTGAAAATCTAAACCTAAGTTAAATATTTTCAAACTTAAGACATGAAAACTTTGGGTTGATTGTAACCTTTGACATTTTTATTAAATAGCTAAAACAAATATATTCTTGTAGGCACTGATGTCTCTGTTATCATCCCTTCAAGGCGGATGAAGCTTTCACCCTTATTTGACAGTTGTGCACAACTTACCACTCTCAGCCCATTACCTTCAAACACACTCGAAGCTTTAAGCACCATAAATGCTTAACTTGCTCACAGTTGCATGTTAATTCAGTCATGCATGGGGCATGCTCATTTATGATAGGGTACAACTCTTTGAACTCAACCTCACATTAACAGAGATTATAATAGAGATTCCCTCAACATAAGAGCACAAACATTTGCCTGTGTGGCGTTACTATGCTCTAACGGATTGAAGAATTGCCATTTAATCTGCTGATATAAAGGAAAAACAATCTCAGCCTAAATGCCAAAAGGCTCTTTAACTGCTTCCTACAATTGTTCCTGGTTTACATGCTGCACATTTTTCAAAGAATAAACAACCGAAGAGTAATTGTATTTAATTCAGTCTGGAAATACTTAATTTTAATGGATTACACTAAGAAAGTTCAGATCAGTGTACTCTAAGATCAGAAATGTCCTTTTTTATATTCATAGATTTTTCTGACAGAGACAAAAGTCCATCCAATACAAACAAACTATTCTGCATGAAAAATAAGAGCCACACAGTTTTAGCAACTAATCACATATTTCTGGCTGTTCAGACACATTTTTGTTTGTGGAAATCTAAATATGTATAAAAATGAAAAACTAAAAAGAACATTTTATTATTTTTTCCAGGTAAGCTATTTGGTGTTCTCAGTTGTTAAGAATGAATGAAGTCTTGATTTGATATTAGAGACTAGGGTGAAATTGTAACCAGGGTCAGTTAAAACACTAAGGAGCTGCAGCTCGTTGCATTTGTTCCAAAGCAGCAGCATCAGATACAATATAAAGATTTTTATTATTATTATTATTATTTTTATTCTTTGTCTTTTGTTCTTCCTCGCTTTTTCTACAGTTATTTTAATGATTGAATAATGATGTGCTGGCTAGTTAGTTGTTTCCGAAATAGAGATTTATAATAACCGAGATGCTGTTTTGCAAAACTATTTGCATGGTTGGCTCCTTTAGCTCTCACGTACACTTAACTGTCAGTTTGCAGTGAGGGTTTAAATAATAATAATAATCGTTTTGTATCGATACATCGATACAACAGCTGACGATCCGATGCATCAACACGTCCGCAAGAGTATCGATTCATGTTTTTTCTTTTTCCTCCGGTCTATTTTTATCCATTTGCTGCTGGACATAAGTCTGACTCCCATGCTGCGGTTGCACTAAACCTATTTTGCCCTCCTACCTTGCTTCCTTTAGCCACTACCCTCTTTCCGCTTGTACACACACACTCACTTAAACACAGGCATTATTATTTTTCCTTGAATGAGGTTTTCTTAGCTTTGCTACTTCTGTTATTTGCTGTTGTTCCTTGTTGTTGTTCCCGTTGTTTCATCAAATATAATGCATAAAGATGTTAGAGCTTTCATTGATTTATTTCAAATTTTAAACATTGTCTAGCCTGTAAGGTAAAAAAAAAAACAAAAAAAAACAATTTTATCGAATCATATCGTGGTGTATTCTTGAACATGGAAATTGATACTGAATAGAATCGCCATGGGTTTGAGTTACTCCCCTAGTTTGCAGCACAGTACTGTATCCTTAAGCTACAGTAAATGCTTGGTACCTTAGGGAAGCTTCACAATGACTTATTTGTGTTTTTATCCAACAACACTATATTTTTTGGCTGTGTTCAGGTTCACTTTCTTAATTTCTGGATTAAACCAAAGTTAAACTGTAATATCAGTCAAGTATTATAAATTCATTTATAATTGGGGATGATTTACAGACATTGCGGCACATCGCAATCTTAGGCCAGTGAATGATTGTTGTATGCAGCTGATGGGTGCTACGGTGATACTTTTGCCAAACAAAAGACTAAAAAAGTTATGGTATTTAAATTATTCTATGGAGTTATGAAATATTTGCTATACTGTAAGTTTACTGTATTGGAAGTGAATGTTTTATACTGTTAATAACCAATACATGTTTTAGATTTTTTTATATGATCAGATAGGGCTTTTTTTCTATCCTTAAGTTGATTTTTAACAGAAGTTTTTTTCAACTGCATTAAACTTTGCACTTGTTTTAATGATGCAGACAGACAGAGCAATTGTTCCAATGTTTGCTTTATTCAGACTTAACCTGATAAGTATGCACACACCCTTTAATAAAATGCTGTTTATAAGATCTTATGACTTCTTGTTAGCTTGTTACAGATTTAGGACTGGATTATTTCTGTTTTATCAGACCAGTTACCAGGGGCTTCTTTTACAAAGACTTCTTTGTACCATTTCCCATTAAAGGTTATCAAAATGTGTCTAGATTTGTGGAGAGCTAGATTGACTCTCTTGGGTTATTAATCTTAATTATAATAGACTGGAAATACCTCCGAAGTGTTTCCCAGCACTTTATGTCTAGTTTTATTTGTAAAGTGTTTGGTAGAGAATGTTCGATACAATTTAATTAAGCCTTTCTCAGAATTTTCTGTGGAAAAAATTGAGTTGAAGACAAAAACTCTGTGCTTACCTTTACCACAAAGGTTATAGAGCTTTTCCTTACCAGTTCTCTTCCTTATGTAGAGATAGATGCATTAGATGCTTACTGGCTTTAGTCAATCCTTTAGTGCTTAATAGTTTTACACTGTGTTTGAGTGCCAAACAAGTGTCTCCTGCTGACCATTTCCTGCTGTGTCTGGCACTTGACATAACACAGTAAAACCTTTACAGTAAAACCTTTACAGTAAAACCTCAATACCTTTGGCAATCATTGCAGAGCTAAACTGTCAGGAGGCCTGCTTTCTGTTTGACACACTAAAACTATAAAAAAAAACGTTGCTATTACGTCATACTCATAATGTTTCCACTAGCAGTGACTTGTTTGAAATTTACAGCATCATTACCTAAACTGATTTAGACGTTTTCATGATGTTTTGCAGCTCGAGATCTTCATTCTGGTCACGTTTCAGATTTGTTTGGTTTACTGGGCTTTATTTCACCAAGATCACTGTAAAAGTTAACAAACTACTGATTTGCAAATCTTGTTTTATTAACAAATTTCCTTTAACATTTAAAACAATACTCTTTCTGATTTTCTGTAGGGTTTAAAATATGCTATTTTATCACTTTTGCATATCTTGATCTCTCCACAGGCTGCCTTCTCCCTGCAGAAACAGCCATCAGCCAGCCTTGGGGGCTCTTGCCATTAATCACACTAATAGCTCTGAGGCAATTGTCATAAGGACAAGGAAATCTAATAACCAATCTTAGAACAGATAAGGCTTTAGACTATAGTCTGTGAAACCTTCCATTTGGATGGATCAAGTGGTTATTTATGCCAAATGGCACAAATAATGAAAAAAGCAAAAAAAACAACACATCATTCTTTTTATTATGCAAGTCTTAACAGCTTTTGAACCTTATTTTAAATGTAGTGTTCAAGGTACTGGATACAAATTTACAAACAATTCCAATATCTTAAAAATGATGGTTGACTAAAATTTTAGAAGCATTTTTTATTAAGAATATTGAAACCTGACCTTTGTCCTCACCAGTTTTTACATAACTGCGTATAGCCATACTGTAGCTCCAGCACCATCCTCTTGCACCTTGCCGTCCTTCCTTTAGCTCACCTGTCCATCTATTTTACGTCTCTTCCATCCATTTTTTCAGCTTGTGCTTTTGATATCCACATTTAAAGCCCCATCCTGTAATAGAACCTTTATTTTTTCTTGCATATTTTTGGTCTTGGGATTTGTAGAATTTGTATTAAAAAAATGCATAGGAAGCCTAAAAAAATACTTTAAGATTTCAGTGAAATTTTTTTGTCAAATGTCTCACTTGTAGTTTTTAATATGTGTAGGATCCTGATATCATAGAATCACTTGCATTTACAGTTCTAGTCGATGCTTATCTACTACAGTAAATGTTAAATTATTCACAGGATCAGAGCCTTTTTTCAATACATATAAAAAAAGTAAGAATACCATTTTGAGCAGATTCACGTTCAATATCTTCAGGTCCAATCTGTAACCTTTTCTGATGTTACCCATGCAGGACCCAATCTGAGAAGTAGATTTTAGGGAGCTATTTTAAGCCTCAGAATTGGGGCATCATTGTCATCTAAACAGAACTGATTCAAAGTCAACTCTCTGTGTTTATCATGTGATGGGAACATGTAATCCGGTGCAGCTGCAAGGCTTATTTATTACGTAGAATTTGTTGATGCTTTCTGTTTTAGGGCTAACAGGGTGGACATTAGACACAGTTTGCTGCAAAGCTTCTGATAATATCATCTGACCATCAGACAGTATAAGAAGAAGCCTTATTTTGCTTAAAATTTGAAATTAAATCGAAATTATGATGTATCCCCTTGGCAACAGTGCTACAGACAATCCACGCACAATATAACACAAGCACACAGTTCAGCCTGCTCATAATCTGAGGTGTGATAATATGTAGGTGAGAAGTATTTATTTACATCCCACATAACAAGTAAACAAGTGAATGTTGGGGATTTTAATTAATTGCGGTTCTTAACAAGACAGTGGACACAACTCATAGTTATTTAATCTTTTGTGTGTGCAGCTGCTAAACTTCGGAAGGAAATCTTTGTAAATACATTCACACAATATAACGCATCACGAGGTGGTAATAATAATTTTCTTAGATTTGCATAAAATATTTTATATACACTATATATTTCCGTACCTCTGTAGATTAGTTGAGTAAAAATTAGGCTCAAAAGTTGTTGGGAGATAAATTATGGTGATTCACCTTTAGAAGAAAATGCTTTATGCGTTTATTCCACACATACTTTACCTATAATACAGAAGCTTACTGTTGATGTAGAGCCACACCATTGTTTGTTGGAGATCCTCTGAGCTTCTACACGTGTTGTTTACTTCTCTAGGCTTCCTGTTTCATTTCTTTCTTGTCTTCAACATTTTTTTTAAAAATTTAGTTTTTCTAACTTCAAATTTGTCCAAAGATGGGCAATACATTTTGATTATTTAAAACAATGTTAGTTTAAAAAAGCTGTTATTTTAAAAACATTTTGAGCATAAAATTTTAAAAGAATAATTTTTCTTACTAATTTGTAGCAGCTGGTGCATGCTCTGGACCATAAAAAAGAAACAAACTCATATGCATTATGTAGATCGGTCCTCAAAACTCAGTGCAAGTAAAGATGACTGAAACAGAAGAAACAATATACTCAAAATTGCGAAGAAGCCAAACGTCAAGCAGCATTCAGCAATCAAAGATGATGTTAGTTTGTGTGGGGAAAAATGTAATTTTAAGTAAAAGCACACCGGACCTGTTTTTACTAAGATCCTAAAAGGGCAGGAGCAAATTGTTTGTTAGGATAAAAAGTTGCATGTGCAAGTAGTTGGTTTTTTGCAAATAATTTGATAACATTTTAAAGTGGCCAAGATATGCAAATATACTGCAAATACATCAACAGGCTGCAAACAAAAAAGTACTGCAAACATTAAGTTTAGGCTAGCAAATAAACAAATAACTAACATACAAAGAAGCAATGGAAAAACAAATAAAAAAAAAAAGTTATGACCCCCTCTGTCATCAAGAACAACTTGGGAAATGGAGTGAAATTATTTGGGCATCCTGGCTGATCTTAAACAAAATTTAATACAAATTTTTTTTTAATGGAGATTTTATTTTTTTCAGTTTTTATTAAAAACATCAATTGGTTCGCCTGCTAAAGTTCTTCACGCAATAAACGGAATAATGTCAAAACCCAAGACAAAACATTCATTTTAAATGTATCTTACCTATGATCATATTTCCTAATGCATAAGTGGAATAACAAGACAGAGTTGAAAGTATGTTTTCAACACCTTAGATGCACGAACAACAACATCTTGTTGTTTTTGACTGGCTGCTGTGTATAAAACTTGAATTAAAATATTTAGCCCTTCTGATTGGCTGCTGTGTCCTACCTAATTAAGGTTGAATGTCAACTGCATTTCCTTTCAACACCTGCAGGAACAATTTCTGTTTACATGGTGTTTTTTGTTCCCTGGAAAATTAAAAGATTCATCTGAGTTTATATTATTTGCTTCTTGTAACGGTTTTTATTGATAAACACAGCAGCACCATTCAGTGCAAGTAGCCTAAATCCTGATGATTATATCAGAATTTGCAACTCAAATTTGCAACATAGAAAAGAAAAGGTTGCTTCATCTTTATTATTTGTTTGTCACTCTGTTAAACTGTACAGGATATGTGCAACAATAAAATGGCAAAAGTTTAACATTTAAAAAACATTGCATTTCTTTACTGCCGCACAAAACTTTAAGTTTTGCAGCAAACCCTCATTGCATTGGCTGACCTGCAGTCTTGGAGCATACTGAGCATACTGTAGTTTGCTATGATGTGAAAAACAGAGCAATTTAGATAAAGAAACATCATATTAGGCTGGGTTTTTTAGCTCATCGGTCAATAAAAATTTAATATTTTTGGTCATTGTTAACCTTTTCCTTGGTTAAAAAACGATCACATGGTGTGACTAACTTTTATATTTGATATTTAAAACATTTTGCAGAGAATTTGCAGTGTTATTATCATCCAGTTACCTAACTAATTGGTAATTGTGGGACTGCAATTAAAATGCAAAATTTAAGCTGTTTTTTGTATTTTATTGCAGACTCAGAATAAAGCTAACAATAATAATTAATTGAATTGTAAAATTGTATTTACTTTTTTGCCTCACCACTCAACAAAACATATATATATAATTTGAATGAAGGGAATTTATGTGTACTTGAAAAAGTGATGTTAAAGGTGGTGTTTAAAGGGAAGTTATCAGCATCTGTAGTGATGATAATAAAGGTAAAAACTGTATTAGCCATACAGCAAATACAAAACAGACATAAAAACTTGCTAACCTTTTTCTGCCCCTGCTTTTCAAAGTTTATTTTGTTCAGCTCAGCTCTGTCAGTCAGTTGTGAAATGAAATCGGTGAGCTGTGAAAACACACCTCCTTAGAAGCACATCACACGAAAAAAAAAAAAAAAAAAGGAGATGCCACCTAGAAATTATTTTCCTACCTTTCCTCAGGTCTGGATTTAAGCTGTCCCTGGTTATTCCTTTAAAGGATCATAAAGAACGGATAATACTATGTTAATTGAAGGTATTTTACTCCCCTTAATTAATATAAATCAATTGTATCTCTTTAATGTCTGTCAGAAAGGGATGAATAGATGTTTAAAAAGTTTTTCAACAAAAATTATGAATGGATGTATTATATGGGAAAGAATCTAAATAAATAGCGCTAAATTGTTTGTGCAAAAATAATCTAAAAAAGTTGCAATTGCAATAAGTGTGCATATTGCTGACGAGCTAAAAAGTAAAATATCTTTTTAACAAGCTAAGGATGGATCCCACCTTTATTTGCCTTTACAGAGTAAAGTATCAGGTATTTTCTGCTGAAGTAGCTATAAAATTCAAATTTTTTTGTTTTTGTGTTTTTAAAAACATGCTACAATATTTAAGTTGAGTCATGTTTTTTTTTTTTTTTCTTTAACTGTATAAGGATAGCAAAACAACTGATTTAATCTGTCACTTGCAGATGTCTTTTCCCCCATAAATACTATATATAAATACTGTTTGGACAGTCCAAATATGTTTACATGCACACAGACTCTCATCTTCCTTTCATTGTACCAAATGCCTCCTTTGTTGCTACAATGACCACAGATAATTTTTTTGGGTGCAAATTTGCAGCTCACTTTTCAAAATGTAAATATAGAAACTTGTCTGCGATCGGCTTTAGGCCTTATAAATTGAATTCAATAGGAAGTACGTTTTTACATTGACATGTCCATCACCAATAATGTTGCACAGTTTGACAATTAGAATTGCATATTCATAAACGTTTATATGCAATACAGTACATCTTATGCCAGCTGATTTGCTTATTTGATGCAATGCACATTGATTTGCACCTGTAAATTTTCATTTTTCACTACAAACCTTTTGAATATTAAGTTGAATATGTACTTTATGAACCATGTTTAGCACAGTTGTTCTGACAGATATTTGATAACCACAGTTTTTAGAAGGAATGTCTTCAGATAACTAATGCTTTTTACTCACAATATTTTGTTGAACTGACTGGTGATTCAGAGAGGAAGGACAGTCTGCAGAGGTTTTAGTATACCTCAGAGACAACAGCTAATGAACGCAGGATGGATGGATTCTGTACTCTGTCTATATATAACCCTTCAGAGTGAACTTTTCCAGTTAACATTAGCAAAGTGTAATAGTGCTTGGCTCTGGAGAATATCTCTAGAATTCAAATAAAGTTCAAACTGAGTTAAATGCTAAAAGCATCTACTCACTATAATTGTTATAGAGAAACAGATCTGACAACAGAATAGAAGTAGTGTCATTATTTTTGTGTTTGTCCATATGTGTGAATGTAGGACTTCCTCAGAAAGGAAACTGAAAGCTTTTATTTGTAATGTTTTCTCTTAGCTTGATTGCTTTATATGCATGGGCTGGTTCACTGCTATCAATTTGTTTGAGAAACAGAGTATTACATGTTTAGTAAGGTTAAAAAGTTGAAAATAACATGAATAAAACATCTAAAAAATATCATACAAATGTTAAAACAACACTAGAAGGATGAATATTCATTCCTGTAAAATCTAATAAAAGTTAATTTTGCGAATTTACTCTTGGCTTTTCTTCTACTGTCATTCCTGTTGCAAAGCTGTTTAGGACTTTATTTGGAGCAGATTTGTGCAAAATAAACACAGATTTTATTATAACCAGATCAATCAAACACGTCTTGGTTCACATCAGGCTGATGTGAATCCACCATTTAACCAAAGAAACATCTTATTTGTAAATTTTTCAACTAGTATTTTAGTTTCTCTTAAAAATTCTGAGCATTGCTCATTTGTTTTAATTCCAGGATTGCTAGTATTGCAGTGAATATTCTTTTTAAATTTACATTTAAGAGCAAATTAAATGTAATTTCCTTGGTCATGCTATGCTATTCAGTAAGGGTTTAATCTTAATCGAGGCAACCTCTGTACCGCAGGTAAGGAATGGAGCAGGCAATACTCCATTTTTTTTTTTTTTTTCATCTCCTGACTTTATAGGTGCAATAGACCTGAAATAACTGCACACTAAAGCGGCAGAATAAAATTCTAGTTTTGCTTTTTTTTTTCTTTTGTATTATGTATTCCCAAACAATAGGCAGAAACAATGCAACAAATTATATATAGAATATTCCAAGAAGTTAGTAATTTAAAGCAAAATAAAATCTTGTTGTGCTGTACTAAATTGCAAGAAAATTGATAAATACTTGAGGTACATCACATATTTATAACACTGATGCTCGTTTGTCTACTGCTTTAACTCCTGGTGTTTTCTAAGTATGCAGAAACAATTATGAAAAATAATATTTTTAATAGACGTAGCTACACTTAACGATTATTTAAAGCAAATTATGCATAGTTGAGCTCAAATATGATATTGTTTGTTTTCTTTTCATGCTAATAATTGTTTTAAACTCAATAAGATAAATTCTTAGTAATGTCTGCACACTCTAAAAGCTGACAGCATGGTTTAGATCTTTATCTTTTCATGGGAACGTTAGTAAATATCTGAATATTAAAAGAAAAAAGATACAAATTAATTTGCCGCTTGTCACATTTCTCGCACTATTTAATAGAACTAATTGGTAAACAGCAAAATTTTATTAACCAAAGAACATTTGTCTTTGTGTCACATTAACTGCATGCAATGAAATACTTGTTACTTTCTCTTTTGTCATTACTGAACCGCAACATATAAATGTAAAATGTTAAATCCATGTTATCAATTACCGGTTAAGAGTTTAACTAATTTGCATGAAATTTGTGTTTACAGCTGATCCAGATACTTACTGATTTAACAACAGAATCTATCAACTCTATGTAATACTGTCAATTTTTGTGAATATTATGGACGCATGTTGCAATTTATCAACATATCCTTTATCCCTGGAGGGATATAAATGTGAATTTATTTGCATGTCAGTGCATGTCAATTTGACCCAAACATTTGCACAGTGCAAGCAAAGTGTGAAAATCTGTCATATAATGCAGCTGGCCAAAAAGCTTCAGATTCCACTTGAATTATTTACTTATTTTTTAAAAGGACTGGACTGCATAACAATATTTTGTTAATTGAATTATCCAAAACTAAACAGAGATGATTACCATTGCATTTTATTAATGATAACAACGAAATACTTTCTGAAGTAAATCTATTGTCAAATAAATTTTATTTATGGAGATTTAAAAATGATCGGATAGGCGTGGTCTGTGATGGGAGATTGCATAAAAGTGTTTTGAAAAAATGTGGTCACATTATAACTTAATGCACTGTTTCTAAGTTCCCTGCATGCTCCTTAATAACCATGTAGTGTTTTCTCCAGCTGAACCCAATCCCTCCTTATCCTTAGCAAACACAAGGGCTGTGGAGGAAGTATGTGATCATTGTTTTCGTCTGTAGTGTAAAAAAAAGTGCTTATATTAGGTAAAAATACTGCATGGATGCTTGATTGAAGGATTGGGTCAATGAGAGTCGCAGGTGGAAAAAAACCTTCCCTGTAATCCTCACATGGTGTTCATGTGTTCAGGGAACTGTCTGTGGTAAGTACTGCTGGTATGTACTGTATGGGAGTGTTCTTGGGCCAAATATAGGCATACTGGGGTGTATTCTAAGTGAAGCTATTTCACTGTTCTCCTCTGATCGTTTGACTAAAAATTTATCAAAAAGTGATATATGTCTGGGACGCTTTGTTCTACAAAAGCAGTGCTCATGATTTCTTTGCCTTTTTAAACCCTAAATATCTGCCTGCATAAATATTTTCTTATAAAATGTCTTAAACCTACACGTGAGCTCCAGAGAAATGAAACTAAGATGTGTCAATAAAAAGTAATGCGTCTTCAGGAAGTAGATATTGTTGACAAGGTCACTTTCCTCCAGTCCATCAGGTGTCTATAAGGACACTCAAGCATGATAAAACCCGGCGGACGCCATAAAAAAGGAGACAATGATGTTGTAATAGGTGCTTAAAGCTGATAAGGTTCCCACAATCCAATCAAACAAACCTTCACTACTGTTCTTCATGAACAGATGCCTAATGGAACATGACATGGAGAAAGACTCCAATCCTTTTTAAAGGGAACTATACTATAGCTCTTGCGCTTTATCTATATAAAGATGTTTTATGGCCTTTTTTGTATCTAAATGGTTTGCTGTGTTACTGAGGTCAAAATGTACAGTAAAAAGAGCCCGGTCACAACCAAAGAAGACACTAATGTAAAAGTAGTATTGCTGTAATTGATCATTTATCTTGAAATATGTCAGTTAAGTTAATGCTTTGATCATACGACATGTTACTACTTAATATTACCTTAATATCATTCAGTGACTACGGACAGACAGACAGACAGACAGACAGACAGACAGATAGATAGATAGATAGATAGATAGATAGATAGATTTGTGTTTATAAATGAGGTCAGCGTGTGCAAAAAGTAGAATGAATATAAGGGTTGCTTGCTAAGGGTTGACTTTCGTTTTTTAAATACATCCTGATCTGAGCTGCCAATGAACAGTTAATTAAGTTATAATGCCTAAAGAAATGCTGTTTCATCAAATTTAAAGTTTTGGGTTTTTTTTTATTGTGGGAAAAATTCCTGGACTGTTTATACCAGATATTTAGATGTTTAATTATCCACAATAAATCTGTTTGAGAATAGGAAATCGATTTGAGGGGAGAATTGACCTAGAACCAGTGTGTCTAATAAAGCTAAGGCTGCATATCAAACACATTCTTCTTTAAAAGAGGAAGCCTGGCCCTAGTTCATTATAAGCTGTTTAAAATCCCTTCCATGGCTAATTCTGGACATCTGACTTCTGGTGACACTGGAATGAGGAAGAAAGATTGTTTCTTTCATAACACTTACTGAAACACTGTCCCATTAAACTATTCAACTTTAATAACAACCTCTAAAGATAAGCTAACAGGTCGATTTATTCTGATGGACAAAGCCGCTGTTTGTCACATTCTAAATGCCCTATAAACATCATACATTGTCAAGCTGTGATAGCTTCTTATTTTTGGCTGCCATTTTTCTGTTTTTTTTTTTCTTTTTTGGCTCCTTGATGCTGCTACAAGATGGACAAACAAGAGTAAGACGTTCAGCCAGTATACAGACGCAAGCTGGCTGCTATTTTCAGAAAAAATGTAGACCTGTGGCAGGAGCCAATACAATTACTGTCTGGTTGTGTGTGTATGTGTGCACCATCAGGGCCATAGCATGGGGTGATGAGGACTCTCCTCGGCTGACCTCGGTGCAGACGACTAGGGATGGCCACAGCATCACCTCACCAGTAAGTCTTAACTGCAATTTCTCTTTAAGATTCGTAACACAAACTTGATTTTTGATTTAACTCTACTCAGTAGATGTGGACTTAATCACACATAGTGACTGGTTTACATCACTTATTGGTGTAAGGGTTAGTGGATGTTTGTAGAGGACCTGAATGAAGAGACGGAAGGCAGAGATGGTTTCTTGCAGATTTAATGAAGAGGTAGATTGTAACAGAAGCATAAATCCAGAAAATAAAGGCAAGGAATTGGGGAGCCAAAACTAGGAGAATAAACAGAAGGAATGAAGAGAATCCAGCATTGAGTAACTGCAGAGGAGGAGTATATATGGAAGACAGAACAATGAAAGAAGTAATCAGCTAATTGGGAGCAGGTGTGAACAGAAGCAGCTAGAAGGGTGCTAAAGAGAAAGGAAAGTGGCACTAGGGGGCAACAAAGAGTAACCAGAGAAAACAAGAGGGATTTACTTTAGCTTTACTGTAACAACAATGAAGCTAAAGAGGGATAAAACTACTGAATACAAAATAATGAACGACCAAGGGGAACACTAGAAGATAAGAGAAGGGACTGGAGATAACTTAAGGTAACTATGAAGCCATGGAAAAAATAAATTAAAGATAACCAAGGAATAAATAAATAGCAAAAATGCTGATAAGAGATAACAAAAATAAATAACTAGGAAGAGAAAAACAAAAAAATCAAAAATGACAACAACATAAATAAAGTATAACTGAGAACCCAAAATGAAAACTTACAAAGAACGAAAAAGTCCAGAAAAGCAGATCATGAAAATTTAGAAGAATTTATCAGTTAAGTTTTGTTTTTATTTTAGATAAATATTGTTTTTAATGGAAAACAGATGCAGTTTAGAATAGAGTTTATAATAGTTTTTTTCCCTCTTTCCTCACTAAAGAAAACTGGTTTGGTGCTGCAAAACTTTTTTGACACTAGAAATAATTACATAAATCAATAATGTGATACATACTCCCTGAGCTTCTCTTTTTTATTAACAATAGTTCATTAACACAAAATGTTATGTGTTTTATCAGGATTTGTTGAGATAGACCAACAAAAAATAGCTCATGAATGGTAAGCAAAAAAATTCCACTTATTTACACATTTAAATCTGAAAAGTGTGGAATGGACATGCTTTGACCTCAAACCACTAGAATGACAGCTGCAAGTCTAACACCTTCTTTCCGCATCTTTAATCCCCCCCCCTTTTTTTTCTTGTCTGTGAAAATCAGTTTTCAGGCCATAGATTCTTGATTAGATTTAAGACTCTACTGCCTGGGAAATTCTATCACATGAAAATCCTTAACTCTGACCCATCCTTGTGGAGCTCTGGCTGTTTGTTTGGTGTTGTTGTTCTGCTGAAATATAAACCTCGCTCCAATCTTAGGTCTTTTCTAAAAAAGGTTTTCCTTCTAAGATTCACTGTATTAGCTCCATCCATAAGCTCTGAATAACTTCTGTTTACTGTAAAGCATCTGCACAGTGAAACATACAGTAGTAGCATCATGCTATAGTTTGTTCTGGATCATGCTCAGTGTTAGGCTTGTTGCAATCCATGCAAATACCAAACAAATGTAATTTTTTTGTCATATCTAACCTATATCTGACTTCTTTAGTGCATCTGAAGGGCCCAATTCTGGCCTTTTAACATGAGGAAAATCAGTTTTTTGCCAGTTTTTGACTTATTAAAGGAAAGGTCTGGTCAGCAAGGAATAATTTATGGATCATTATCTATACCTAAAACTAATACATTCAGGGTGATTTAATGAATTAAGTATCAATCAGTAAAAAAAAAATAAAAAATAATAATATTCGTTGTGATCATTGATTCTGGGAGCAGCCATTTTTGCCCAAATATAGTAACACCTCATTCCTGACATCTTCTGGCAGTGACATCACAGTGTGGTAAGCTGTGTAGTGTATTATTTGTCATAAATGATTAGAATAAAACAAGAATCAAAAGTTTTAAATGATTAAAGAGAATTGTGTTCATGAATATATTTATGTAGGCCAAGAGGAGAAAAACAGAGCAATGAGTGTGTGTAACTGCTGCACCTGACTGTAAGAGGAAGAAAAGCACACTCATCTGCTGGAAAGCACAGGATTAAGGCCCTTAGTGATAAGAAAAAGCACCCTCATAAAAATGAAGTATTTGACATATCAAGGTTAACCAGCCCAGCAAAATTTGGCCATACAACTTGTGATAAATAGAGTTGTTATTTTCAAGGCACAATGTGCAGTACTGATCCCAGAAGGGGTGATGCTTTGACTGAGACACAAAGAGGAACACTAGGCCAGACTGACATGGCTTAAAGTAGGGAAAGGATAAGTTTCAACATGTTTTTGACTAAACCGTCATAAGTTTCTGCATGGCCTGAGAGAGTGCTCTCACAAGTATGAGATGTGTCTATGAATGTTACCGTGTTTTGCAGATAAATATCAATGTGACCTTTACCAATGACTGAAATATGTTCTGAAGGGGGTTTTTCCACCGATAAGAAATGTATAAAAGGGAGCTGGTTTCACCATTTGTCAGCTTCGGCTCACCAGCGCTGTGTAAATATGTAGTGTTTAGCAATAAACTCACTGGACCTGGACTCAGCGGCCTCTGTCTAAATTTTTTGATCCTTGTTTGAGACTTTTTCTGCTTTTTAAGAACTTTGAATTTTTATAAAACTTAGCTTCAATTTTAAGTCGTCAAGAAGAGAATTATAGGACGACATAATTGGCGAGCCAGCCAGGAGAAAAGCAAAAAGGGGACGTCGGACGATCTGCAGGCACCAGCTGGAAGGCGTGGAACCCCCAAACGGGCCCAGAAATTCACCGGTTAAAGGTGAGCTAATTTGTTATAATTTTCTAAATTAGTGGGGAACCAGCCTCCGGCGACTGCTTGTGGGTGTCAGGCGTCACAAAGCTCTTCTAAAAGAACCTAGTTTTCCAAATTTAATAAAGTAATTTCCAAATTTTATAAGAATTTATATAAGAATATGCCAAAGGCAGACTAAGCTGAGGAAGGGTCCAGGTACGTATGAATGTGTATGTATGAATGTATGTTTTAGGTGTTATTAATGCTTGTATTATTCTGCATTTGATCTGTTTTGTGTTTGAATTATTTTGTGAATAAGTTAAGCTTAACACGTGTTGTTCTGAGCGGATGATTGGTAAAGGGACAGATTGGTCAAAGCGTTTTGACATAGTCTGTGGAAGCCATAAAATCCGGAACCAATAGTGTACGCGTGTTACGTGAGGGTATCAGTGACTAAGGTAGTCAGGGTGCTCCACGAGAAGGCTTAAGTAGTCTTAAGGTATTGGAATATGTGCCACTGTAGGGAACAGTGAGGAAAAGGTATTGTGCCACTGTAGGGAAACAGTGAGGAAAAGGTATTGTGCCACTGTAGGGAAACAGTGAGGAAAAGGTATTGAGAGGCTAAGCGATAGCCAGGCTAAGGGATAGCCAGAATATTACCGATTAAGCGATAATCGGAGAATAGTACCGCTCGACCAACCGGAGGACGTCTATGCATTTCCAGTTATCTGGGTGTAGCCGGGGGCAGCAGGGAAAAACGTATGTGCCACTGTAGGAAACAGTGAAGAAAAGGAAGTGCACTGTATATATATATAATCATTTGCTTTGTGTGTCTTGGCTAATGTGTTTTGTGTGTCTTAGTTAATGTGGAGAGTGAAAGAGTTAAGTAACTAAGGGGGAATAAGGGGTAAATAAAGATAATAATAGTAAAGGTTATAATATTGATAAAACTTAAAGTATAATAATAAGTTGATAGAAAATAATTGATTACTAAGTATAATTGAAAAAGAACAACCTGAAAATTAAATAAGGATTGGAAAACAGAATTGGTAATTGAAAAAAAAAAAAAAAAAAAACACAGAATTAAGAGAATAAAATAAAATAACAAAGTCCCAAAATAAGGTTGACTAAGGTTGCAAACAGTATAAGATAAAATATTATAAACATATATCATTACAAGTTATTGTATTTATATAAAAAAAAAAATTATAAGATATTAATAATTAGTGAAAGTGCAAAATAATATTGTTAAATCTGTTCTTTTGAAAATCCTAATACAAATTGTGGGAATCTAAAAATTAAGAAAACACGATCTGTATTGGAAAGAGCAGAACCAGTTACATAAAAATTAATCAAAGACTATAAAGGATAAGTAAATAAGCACAGACCCTAAAGGTTAAGTGACTGCTGATTGCCATGGGAGCTAATGCGAGCAAACAGACCGAGGGGTTAACGCCTGCCAAACTGGTAATAATGACACACCCCTCCAATAAGCGCAAAATTCAAAAATGCATGACAGAATGGCATAAGATGACATCTGGAAAAAATCGTTGGCCTAAAGAGGGCAGCTTTGATCCTTCATGTTGTGACGAGGTTGAAGAACAATTAAGAAATAAAGAAAAAAGGCGTGACCGAGTGCATTTGCATAAGAAACAGAAACATGCTGAACAGAGAGATATCCTGAGATATTTTAAAGTTGAACATCAAAAGAGCCCAACAGCCCCTGACTACACTGATCATAAGCCACCACCCTATCGCCCTAGCATAGCAGGCCTGTACCCAGTAGTAGTAGAATCAGGGAGCAAGGGAAAGATTACTGGACAACTTAAATTAGTATTAGAAGAGGAAGAGGAAGAAATAGAAATAACAGAAGAAGAAATAAACTACACACCACAAACAGAGTGTAAATACCGTGATGAAGAAGACGATTGGGAGAGAACCCCAGAAGTAAGGAGAAAAGCTCCCCATAGTCGCTCCCTACCCCCAGCACGTCGCAGGCATTCACCATATCAAAGAGGCCCCATAAGCTATTCAGAACCCAGGACCAAGTCATCGTTGAAAAAATCAGCAAAACACTCAGAGCCTGTGACCAAGCTAGTCTTGGATGAATCGCCAGAACTAATGGAACAAATAAACCAGGAGGTGGTGGAGCTGACGAAAGAATATGTAAAACTCATAGCGAAGGAGGAAAAATTGGAAAAAGAAGTACAAATGAAACGACTAAAGCATTTGAAAGAAAAATTGAAGAAATTTGAGGAAGTATTAGAAAAACAGAAAAGGATGGAAGCAGAGCAGCTCATACTACAGGCCCGAAATGACGCCCCAGATCAGGCAAATCCATGGACTAAGGCCTTGATTGAAGAAGCTAAAATAAAAGAGGGAGAGGAGAGAAGAAGCGAGGAGGAAGTCTTCATAGAGAGTGAGGAGACCGACTGGTTGCCTGATGGAATGGAAGAAGAAGGCTCAGACATGCCACTGTCAACAGGCCCATGCCATAAGGAGTTAAAGGAGAAAGACAGACCAGCGACCAAAGGACGGGAGCCACTCACAGCTGAATGTGAAGTGGACCTGCAAATAGAAAAAAGCGGCCCTCACTCAATGATGACCAGGTACCAAGCACGACAGCAGAAGACAGAGTCAGATCAAAAAAAGGCCTATATGGCTCCCCTGCTGTCTAAAGGACCTCAAGAAGACAGATATGTGCCATGGTCATTTATGGACATGATCACACTTGCTGGAAGGCTGACCCCGTTGGCAGATGGTGCTGACAGGTGGATAGAAAAGCTGGAAGAAATCACTGGAGGCATCAATCTGGCAGCTGGAGACATCAAGGCATTGCTGATTAAGACAGCAGGACACTCAGCAGCCAGAGAAGTGTTTGACGAAGCCCAGCTTCCAAGGGTCATGACCTCACACCAGTATGACAAGATACCATTCAACCAAATAAGACCCAAGGTGTGGGCAGCCGTAAGGAACAAATACCCCACCTGCAGTGATCCAACTAAGCTGAGACAAGAATGCCTAAAGGATGATGAAAGCCCCGCCCAGTTTCTGCACAGGTTCCAACAGAAATGGAAAACAGAGACTGGAAGTGATGGGAATGAACTGAAAACATCTGGCCCTCTATTCAGAACCTACATCAGAGAGGCCATGCCCAAAGAAGTACAAGCCAAACTGGACGGAGTTGTGGGGCTCATGAAGATGGACTGGCCTCTGTTCTCCGAGCATGTTAATCACTATGTAAACATGCATCGGGCCGAGAAACGGGCCTTTGATGACCAAAGCAAGATGCTGGCCACCAAGCTAACCCAGCTGCAGATTGGGGAATTGTCCAAAGCAAAGAAAGAGAAGCCCAAGCATCAAGCTGCACTGACTGTGGTGGCCACACCCCCAACCGAGGGAGCACCAACAGGGGAGGCAGTGGTACAAGCACCAGTAGTGTCTCCTGTTATTCCTCCACCCACACAGCAGATGCAGTATCCAGCAGCGCCACTCGTGGGAGGAGCCCTGCCACAGCAGACCCAACCCCAACCAGTCCCTCCTATTTATGTGCATCTAAACCAAGGAGGAGGTCCCCAACAAGCAACGTTCGGAAGGGGACGAGGGGGGCCACCTATGCGGGGAAGATGGAGAGGCCCACAAGGAGCCCCAAGAAGGCCCCCTCAAGGCCAATACCAGCAGATGCCACAAGCAGGTCCAGACATGGGACAACAGCGAGTGAGAATGCAATGCTGGGGATGTGGACAAATTGGACACATACAAAGAGACTGCCCCACTAACCCATGGATGGGACCCCAGCCCCCTACTGCGGGACCAGCCATCTATGGAACGGGACAAGACACGTACTGGCTATAGGGGTGCCCAGAGAAACCTGATGGAGAGGCTATTCTACCTGTATTAACCCAACGTCCACAAACAGAACCCACCATTGATGTCACTATATATGACAGCCATCATCGCTTCATGATTGATACAGGAGCGGCCTACTCCTGTATAGGGAAAAGTGGAATTGGCCTGCCTCTCTCAGCATCAAAGATTCGTACAGTAGGTTTCTCTGGGAAAACCCAAATAATACCCATGACTGAGCCAGTTCCCATGATCATAGGTGAAAAGACTGTGTGTGCACCACTGCTTTACTCAGAAGATACGCCCATAAATCTGCTGGGTAGAGATGTGCTGTGCCAGCTCAATGCTAAAATCAAATGTACCCCGAATGGAATTTCTTTTGAAGCAATAGACGACAATGAAGCCTACATGATGCCACTGGGTCTACAAAAGACCCCACAGACAACAAGTCATGAACCAGAAGACCAAGTATTTTGGCTGAAACTCACATCACCAACTTCCTTCCTCCAACTAGAGTGGGAAACATGGAGACCCCTGATAATGAATCACTACGAGAACTCCAAAGAACCCTTTCTCCCTCTCCATTGTACCATGTTTTATGACAAAGGCAAAACACATGAAGACTACGAGAAAAGCTGGGATGAAGAAATTAACAACAAAACAACTGTCATCCAGTATGCTGACATAGTGATTGGACCACAAGGAGCTGCAGCTGTTGTCACATTTCCTGATAAAGATGTAGCAGAATGGTTCCAGGTTACCAACTCAGCACCACATGTCACGTTACTGATTGCAGACGAGTATGAGTCACATGATCTAGGACCCATGGTTCAAGAAGCCAGGCAAGTCACTGAATGGGTCAACACAGCATGGGACTGCATTAAATTATCCAAAGATGGACTGTTCTTTAAGATCTCATTCTCACAAGCTGATGAAGCCATAGCAGAACACATTAAAGTTCCTGGGAAAAAACAAATGGCAGTGGCAGCAGAACATGAATCCCTATTAGAACAGGTCCCAGAGCAAGTATGGTCTAAAAGTAAAACAGATGTAGGATTAGTGAAATCAGCAGACCCCATCAAATTCACCATCAAACCAAATGCTAAATTGCCCTTCCAAAGACAATACCCACTTAAAAGAGAAGCAGTAGAAGGAATACAGCCTATTATTACAGGATTAGAAACAGCAGGAGTTCTTAAACCAACAGCAAGTCCCTGTAACACACCAATTTTTCCCATCAGAAAACCCAACAGTAATGACTATAGACTAGTCCATGATTTAAGATTAATAAATGCCATAGTAGCAGAAGAGATACCAGTAGTACCAGACCCACACACATTACTGAGTAATATACCCCCAGGTACCAAATGGTTTACTGTGATAGATCTGTGCTCAGCATTTTTCAGTGTACCGGTCCATCCAGATTCTCAGTATTTGTTTGCATTCACCTATAAAGGCCAACAATATACTTATTCACGATTACCACAGGGTTTTGTACACTCACCATCAATTTTCAATCGAGTACTGGCAAATGACTTAAATCACCTTGACATACCATCTACAATGTTGATGTATGTTGATGACATTTTGATTTGTTCTGCTTCCAAAGAGCAGTGTGAAAGAGACTCCATTACAGTGTTGACTGCTTTGGCAGAAGGAGGACACAAAGTAAGTAAACAAAAATTGCAATTCTGCCAGCAAACAGTGGAATATCTCGGCAGGCAACTCAGTGGGGACAAGAGGTGTATTGCACCGTCCCAACTGGAAGCCATAACTCAAATGCCCAAACCTCGGACTGTTGGTCACATGTTGTCTTTCCTTGGCATGGCAGGTTACAGCAGACCGTGGGTGTGCGATTATGCCATCAAAACGGCTCCACTGAGAGCACTGATTAAAGCCGCAGGTCAAGGACACCAGTCGGCTCAATTGCAATGGACAGATGAGGCAGAGGGTGCGTTCCAGCTGCTGAAACAAGATCTCCAAACTGCTCCTGCTCTGGCCAATCCAGATTATGGCAAACCATTCCATCTCTATGTGGCTGAGCGACAAGGGTATGCATGTGCAGTATTGATGCAAGACACCCCAACAGGTAAACAGCCAATTACTTATTACAGCACAAAATTAGATGGTGTCGAAGAGGGTCTGCCTCCCTGCTACCAGGGCTTGGCAGCAGCAGCCTTCGCATACAAAAAGGCCTCAGTTATTACTATGGGCCACCCCATCATTTTGAACACATCACATCAATTACATGCACTGCTCACCAGTCCACGTTTTGTGATAACACAAGCTCGTCGAACAGGTTATGAAGTTCTGCTTTCAGGACCTGATTTAACAATACAACGCTGTACCACCATTAATCCAGCCACAAGAATGGTACTGCCCACAGAAGGTGAGCCCCATGATTGTCTCCAGGAGACGGACACCTTCATGAAGGTAAGAGAGGACTTATACAATCATCCAATCCCATCTGATTTGACACTGTTCGTAGACGGATCATGTGTCAGAGGTGAGACAGGTAATAGAGCGGGATATGGAATAGTCCAACTTAACCCTGATGGGACCTTTACCAAAGTACAATCAATGAGCTTAGATCAACCTTGCTCTGCCCAATTGGCAGAGATAAAAGCATTAACAGCAGCATGTAAATTGGCTAATGGTAAAAGAGTGACAATCTATACTGACAGTGCTTATGGGTACGGGGTATGCCATATAAACGCTAGCATCTGGAAACAACGAGGGTTTGTTAGAACAGATGGTACCCCAGTGACACATGGGCAAGCAGTAGTATAGTTAATTAAAGCTATGCAACTTCCATCTGCGTTAGCTATTGTAAAATGTGCTGCTCATCAAACAGCAAAAACACCTATTGCCATTGGAAATAACTTAGCAGATGAGGCAGCTAAAGAAGCCACAGGTTCAGCAGTGCAGGGACCAATGATTCATGTAACCGAGTGTGAACCCATTACTAATCTAGCCTCATTAATAGAAGCCCAAAACAACGTCTCAGAAGCAGAAAAACGTCTCTGGGTGCAAAGGGGGGCGGCTCGGTTAACACACCCTCACGCTGGGTTGTGGCGTAGTTCTCGAGGACATTTTGTATTACCTTTGTCCTTATTACCAATGGCGATTAAAATAATGCATGGACCTGATCATTGTTCACGAGCCCAAGTTGTTCAAAAGTTACAGGCAGTCTGGTGGTCACCTTATATGACACCAATGGTAGACAGAGAACTGGCCTTATGTCCGCATTGTCCTAAATATAATGTGCGTAAGATGTTCACACAGCCCTTAGCACATATTCCCATGCCAGACGGTCCGTTCCGCCATCTGATGATGGATTACGTTGACATGATAACTCGGGTTCAGGGAAAGAGATATATGTTGGTGGTTGTCTGTAGGTTTAGCAGATGGGTAGAAGCATGTCCCACTGCTCATAATGACCACAAAGCAGCAGCACGGTTTTTATGTAAAGAAGTTTTTCCCAGATTTGGCATGCCTGACACAATATCATCTGATAACGGACCACATTTTGTTTCACAGGTGATCCAGCAAATGTTTAAACTGTTGTGCATAAAACAAAAGTTTGGTTGTGTGTATCATCCCCAGTCACAGGGATCCGTGGAACGAGCTAACGGGATCCTGAAATCGAAGATTGCTAAGATAATAGCTGACAGCAACAACCGTTTGACTTGGGTGGACGCCTTGCCTGTTGCATTGATGGCAATGCGTTCTCAAACTAACCGCATAACCCATCTTACTCCTCATGAAATGCTTACAGGTCGACCAATGCAATGATGATGATCCTTCTGCCACTGAGACTTCTTCTGGGTCTCACCCAGATCCATCCGTCGTTCAGGCACTGGACGAACTTCTTTCTTCTGGCCCATCAGATGCTGGTGGAGTCCTGTCCCCTTAACATCCCTCACCTGCACCTTTCCCTCTCATCCCCTCCCTTTCCCCCTCCTCCTCCGAAGCAAGTGGGCCGCCGATCCACTCGGTCCCGCCCACCCCATCGCCGTCTGGGCATCTCCCGTATGCGCCTTCTTCAGACTTTGATTAACTTCTTGTTGTATTAACCCTTTGTGGGTTAACAAGGGGGGATCTTATGAAAATTAATACTAACAGTGCACACACACATTTAATGCGTCACACACAAACATGTGCACTAGCAATGGTAACACTAGCTACTAACCAAGGGGTAATCAATAATAATGATGGAGAAAATTTATCACTAATGCATGTGCAAGTCAAAGGATATGATTATGTAATGTCTGAAGAAATTTTAGGTAACTCAATGGGGAAACATTGGCTTGGAGTTCCACAAAGCATGGACTGCCGTGAGGATGGGATGGTGATCATTGAGGTAAGATGCAAAATGTACATATGCCAAAATACATTAACAGAGCAGGTAATGACGGTAGGGAAAGCGCATAGAATGTTAAAATTGGTAAACAAAAGGCAGAAAAGAGATCTAGACAAATTAAAGACTGCACACTGGGAAACCAATATGTTCCAACAATGGATTCAGTACTCTGTCCAGGCAATGTTCAAAGCCAAAAAGCGCCCTAAAGATGATTGTATAGCCTGCTATAATGCTAAAAAATTACCAGCCCTTCAGATTATTCCCGGCTAATTGGAACACTCAGCTGAAGGGATTCTGGGATTGGTTTCACAAGATTGGAAGGGGAAAATATCTTGAGGCAGCAGGAATGATTCTAGGGGCAGTAATGCTGATTATATTGATAGTTGTGTGTTGCATCATACCCCTTGTTCGGGGACTGGTCTCAAGACTTGTTGTAAGTGTAACTGGTCAGTTCCCAGTTGTAGAGATACAATTGGACCAAGAGATATAAAACATAACCATGATCACCTTCCACCCTCACCAGGTACGTGCATTTCTTTAATAACAACAGTGTATATATATAAATATTTTGCATAACAATGACTTATATACTTACTCACGTAGATATAGCAACTTGCATGCTGAATAATCCATAGATATAAGAGATAATATGCCTTCAGATGATGCCTAAATTTGCCATACTATGTCCCCACAGGTAGATTATTGAACATGGCAGAGGCTAGTTATGATGAATATGAAGAAAACCAAATGAATTTACAAGCTGCACTGGCGTCGTTAGGCCCATCACTAGGGGTAGGATGCCCATATCTTCCTCCCAGGTACCTACTAGATCCTGCAGAGGGGCCAAGCAGTGCACCTTTGGGTTGGAGCAAACCTATGATGACACCCAGCAGGCAGCCTGAGGATCAACCTATGATGACACCCAGCAGGCAGCCTGATGATCAACCACCATCACCTACTGGGAAGCCACTGTCCATCTCGATGCCACCAGGGGACCTCAGTATTGATCTCGGCCCAACCAGCACCCCTGCCAGCCCTGAGAATCCCGAGGATCGACGACCACCGTCACCCCACCAATATAATTATCCGCCACCACCCATTCCAGGCGTACTGGCTATGTCCATGGTCATAGCAGATGACATAAAGCTTGATCTTGCCGAAGCTCATCATGTTGCAAAGTTCTTGGCTCATCCGCTGGAGTCATACAACACCAACAGTGATCTCAAGCCTGAAATCACCTCTATGACCAAAACAGTTTATGCCCAATTCATGAAGGGCCTGATGAAGCTTTTTGTTTGTGTGTGTGTATTTATGGGTGTGAAAGACCACCTATGTAGGGGATAATTGCAGTGACCTCGTAACACAAGATGCTGCTTGGGCATTGGTATTTGCCTCTGCTGAGAAAACAGAATTAGAACATCTTGCTAAAAAAAAAAAAAAAAACAAGTAAGCAACGAGGACGGGTCCTCTTAAGGGAGCCAAGAGGGGGATCCCTCTTTGTTTTTATATATTCTGTTTTCTGCATTTTATTAGTTTAATATTTACTCAGACACCACCACATCTTATATTACTCACTTCTACTATATGGTGTGTATTTAATCTCACGTTTAGTTTAGTGTGCACAATATATATATAAACTTTTGTCACTTGGGTGAGTTCACATTTAAAGTGTTTTAGATTAGTTATCACCTGCATAATCACGTAAATTGATCCTTTTAGGATCAAAGGGGGGAAATGTAGTGTATTATTTGTCATAAATGATTAGAATAAAACAAGAATCAAAAGTTTTAAATGATTAAAGAGAATTGTGTTCATGAATATATTTATGTAGGCCAAGAGGAGAAAAACAGAGCAATGAGTGTGTGTAACTGCTGCACCTGACTGTAAGAGGAAGAAAAGCACACTCATCTGCTGGAAAGCACAGGATTAAGGCCCTTAGTGATAAGAAAAAGCACCCTCATAAAAATGAAGTATTTGACATATCAAGGTTAACCAGCCCAGCAAAATTTGGCCATACAACTTGTGATAAATAGAGTTGTTATTTTCAAGGCACAATGTGCAGTACTGATCCCAGAAGGGGTGATGCTTTGACTGAGACACAAAGAGGAACACTAGGCCAGACTGACATGGCTTAAAGTAGGGAAAGGATAAGTTTCAACATGTTTTTGACTAAACCGTCATAAGTTTCTGCATGGCCTGAGAGAGTGCTCTCACAAGTATGAGATGTGTCTATGAATGTTACCGTGTTTTGCAGATAAATATCAATGTGACCTTTACCAATGACTGAAATATGTTCTGAAGGGGGTTTTTCCACCGATAAGAAATGTATAAAAGGGAGCTGGTTTCACCATTTGTCAGCTTCGGCTCACCAGCGCTGTGTAAATATGTAGTGTTTAGCAATAAACTCACTGGACCTGGACTCAGCGGCCTCTGTCTAAATTTTTTGATCCTTGTTTGAGACTTTTTCTGCTTTTTAAGAACTTTGAATTTTTATAAAACTTAGCTTCAATTTTAAGTCGTCAAGAAGAGAATTATAGGACGACAGCTGAAGGCCATTCTCCCCGCTTTACAACCAAAATCAATGGGAACTATTAAACACACCCTTAATCAACAACAATTAATTTAGATTTCGAGAGGACATCGGCATTGAAATTTGCGAGAGCTATTGTTAAAGTGAAAATGCCCACGTGCATGACAGTTTGTTTTTGCAATACATCGGGTAAAAGTGAAAAAATATTAGTTATTTCACCTTTCCGATTTATGACCCTCGTTGGATTGCCAAGTTGAAGAGGGAGGATTTGCCATCGGACTTCTAGCCAGAGAAAAAACACACAATATGAAGCCAACCTTGTCGAAGAATGTTTTCAAGATGACTTGGATAATAGCACGTTGTGACAAACACCAGATACAGCCCTGGGACTTGATCAACAGCCGACACCGTGACGTCACAAACCGGTAGTTGGCAGTAGTGTTCTTTGACAAACATGGATGCCTGCAGTAAAGCAGATTCAAATGAAAATTACTCTTAATTAAAAACACTTATCCTTTATTGAACAGTATGTAATAATTTTATATTTAAAGTATTTTCAGAAGTTTGAATTCTGAATATGACTTTTCGTTTAAATTTGATATGATTGCAAAAGTTTTCAAAGAGTCCTCAGTATGAACGGTCAAATTGATTCCTGCTAGTACATCTTTTCTTCCCGGCTTCAACTAAAAAACCCTCAGACTATGGAAGCAGCCGATGCTCCTCCAAAGTAAATTGTTTACCTATTTTTTTTTTATCGCACTCATGATGTGACCATTATAGTGTCACCAATGTCCAGCAAGAAATAATATCAACTTTTACTTATTTTCTTTTTACAGAGCTTCTTTGAGCACTTGTTGAATCATTCATTCTGTATTACTTGCCTTTTTAATGCACTGTTGTGTGCATCAACATTTTCAGTCTGCACAAGCAGGTTGCTTTGGGGGATATAAAATCATGAAAACAGAAGTCTGATCCTTTTTTCATTTAAGAAGACATACACTATATTGCCAAAAGTATTTGCTCACCCATCCAAATTATTGGAATCAGGTGTTCCAATCACTTCCATGGCCACAGGTGTATAAATTCAAGCACCTAGGCATGCAGACTGTTTTTACAAACATTTGTGAAAGAATGGGTCGCTCTCAGGAGCTCAGTGAATTCCAGCGTGGAACTGTGATAGGATGCCACCTGTGCAACAAATCCAGTCGTGAAATTTCCTCGCTCCTAAATATTCCACAGTCAACTGTCAGCTGTATTATAAGAAAATGGAAGTGTTTGGGAACGACAGCAACTCAGCCACGAAGTGGTAGGCCACGTAAACTGACGGAGCGGGGTCAGCGGATGCTGAAGCGCATAGTGCGAAGAGGTCGCCAACTTTCTGCAGAGTCAATCACTACAGACCTCCAAACTTCATGTGGCCTTCAGATTAGCTCAAGAACAGTGCGCAGAGAGCTTCATGGAATGGGTTTCCATGGTCGAGCAGCTGCATCCAAGCCATACATAACCAAGTGCAATGCAAAGCGTCGGATGCGGTGGTGTAAAGCACGCCGCCACTGGACTCTAGAGCAGTGGAGACGCGTTCTCTGGAGTGACGAATCGCGCTTCTCCATCTGGCAATCTGATGGACGGGTCTGGGTTTGGCGGTTGCCAGGAGAACGGTACTTGTCTGACTGCATTGTGCCAAGTGTAAAGTTTGGTGGAGGGGGGATTATGGTGTGGGGTTGTTTTTCAGGAGCTGGGCTTGGCCCCTTAGTTCCAGTGAAAGGAACTCTGAATGCTTCAGCATACCAAGACATTTTGGACAATTCCATGCTCCCAACTTTGTGGGAACAGTTTGGAGCTGGCCCCTTCCTCTTCCAACATGACTGTGCACCAGTGCACAAAGCAAGGTCCATAAAGACATGGATGACAGAGTCTGGTGTGGATGAACTTGACTGGCCTGCACAGAGTCCTGACCTCAACCCGATAGAACACCTTTGGGATGAATTAGAGCGGAGACTGAGAGCCAGGCCTTCTCGTCCAACATCAGTGTGCGACCTCACAAATGCGCTTCTGGAAGAATGGTCAAAAATTCCCATAAACACACTCCTAAACCTTGTGGACAGCCTTCCCAGAAGAGTTGAAGCTGTTCTAGCTGCAAAGGGTGGACCGACGTCATATTGAACCCTATGGATTAGGAACGGGATGTCACTTAAGCTCATATGTGAGTCAAGGCAGGTGAGCAAATACTTTTGGCAATATAGTGTATAAACAAATGGACAAATAGATCTTGTCTTTTTAAGCCAAGAATATTAAAACTGATCATTAAAGCGTACATGAGAACAACTTTTCCTCCATAAGGAATGTATTAACTAATTAACTCAGGTGGTGGCATAGATTTTTTCTTAAGGTTAAAAAACTAAAATGCCATATTTTTTTATTTAGGTGTAAAATAACATAAAAAATAAATAATTTTCCTTTGACTGCAGTAGAATGTGCAAATGTATTGATAAACTAAATTGCTAAAATGTTTGCAGCTGTAATGTGCCACAATTAAGTGGTTTTAATACTTGATTATACACAAATTCTTAAATGACATAAAGACAAACAATGCTTCCCTATACGGTTACAGTGCTGTCTAGAGTTGGAAATTGTTGAAACCCCAGGTACAGACGTTAAGGACCTTAAAAAAATGTCTTTCACTACAGTAAAATTATATCAAATGAACAAATCAAACTTTTATATGAATTGAAAAATCCTACATGTAAAATCCCTTATGTAAAGCGTATATGTTATGCTTTACACAACATAACATGTATTGGAATGACTCAAACAGTGATGTATCAGGTTTTAATATTTTTATTCTGTCACTTTTTTTTCTCCTCTCAGTTTGTTGGATGAAATAATAAATAATGGGAACCAACAGCAGGAGCAGCAGGAATTCTTGAGCTCTTTGGAGACAATTTTCCTTACCCTCTTCCTATCTATCATCATTATTATGACTGTGTTTGGCAACCTGTTAGTTATGGTGGCACTCTGCAAGGACAGGCATCTTAGGTAAGTTTTCATTTAGTTCTTGAAGTGTAAAATGTTTAAGGCTTGCAGCTTGCAGCATATGGTCAGAAGAAACAGACCTTAGCATTTATTGCATTTCTCCAAATTGTAAAAACATGGATTAAAGCTGAGTAATGAATTAAATGATATTCCTATTTGAAGCACATGGTTACATGGTAAGTTTGTGACCTGAAAGGTTTAATGAAAATACACTTTAGATCTGCTAAAATCAGATGCAGCAATGTGAGTTTTCATGAGAATAAGACATTTGTATTTTCGTATTTATTCCCTGTCTCAATATCGATATTTAATCCATCCATCCATCCATCCATCCATCCATCCATCCATCCATCCATCCATCCATCCATCCATCCATCCATCCATCCATCCACCTATCCATCTGCCCATCCGTCTATCCATCCATTCATTTATTCATCCATCCATCCAAACATCATCCATCTAACCAGCCATCCAGTCATCCATTCATCAAGCCATCCATCCATCTAAACATCCACTTGTCCGTCTGTCCCCCCATTCATCCTTCCACCCGTCTATCCATCCATCATCCATCCAAACATCCATCTGCCCATCCATCCACCCATTCATTCATCCATCCATTCATTCATCCATCTAACATCCATCCAGCCATCCAATCATCCATTCATTAAGCCATCCATCCATCCATCCATCCATCCATCCATCCATCCATCCATCCATCAAAAGAGGACAAAAAATACACCCTAACCCAGGATGCAACTCTGACAATCAACAATGCATTTTAGAGTATATGCATCTGGATTGGATTAGTCTGTCCATATTAAGCTTTCATCTTTTAAATAAAAACTTATAAACATGTACCTTCTTTGTTTAACTAAAGATAACTTAGAATAATCTTTTTACAAGAAAGATCACTAAGAAAACACTAAAATCTATTAATTCATTATGCTTAAAAATGATCCTGTTTTGTTGTTTTCTCTTAGAAAAAAAAAGACCAACTATTTCATTGTCTCTCTGGCGTTCGCTGACCTACTGGTTGCACTGGTTGTAATGCCTTTTGCTGCCATCGAGCTCACCACCGGCCAGTGGTTCTTTGGGGAAATCTTCTGCCTGGTGCGAACCTCTCTGGATGTTTTATTGACCACAGCATCCATCCTACACCTCTGCTGCATTGCACTGGACAGGTCTGTGTCTGTGATAAGGACACTTAGAGGGAGAGTCGAAAATGTATGTTGTTTTTTTTCTATAAAGAGGTGACGGGCTGACTGGTTATTATATGAAGACTTCAGTACAGTACTTTGATCAAAATTCATAGCTGCTTTTATTTTGTTATGTTAACTATCTTCCTTTTCTCTCTTTCAATGGAAGTTGTGTATTGCATAGTGATTGTATGCTTAGCTGTGTTTTTTTTATGGAAGGCATCATTAATGGTTGTCATGCTGCTCCTAACCTTCTGTACTTTCTTGCTTCTCTCTCATTGAACATAACTCTAGCTAATTACTTATGAATTGAGATTTGTTTTTCTTTGGAAGTCATTTAGTAATTTGAAATTACTATAATTGCTTTCTATCTTTTTTTCTTTTCAAAGATGGTTTTTCAGGTCTAATTATTCTGTGTTTAGTTGTGTCTCTTTTCTTTAAAAATGTCAGCTATTGCTGCCATTTTTGTAATTGCTGTATTTCTCATTCCTGTAGAACGTACTACCAGTACTTTTCAGTTTTACCATAGTTTTGTCATTACTGATAAAATGTTGTTTTTTATGTCTTCTGCTTGGCCCAGTTTGCTAGACATTTTCTGTAACACATGTGAACTATGAATAGTCTCTTTGATATTTTTCCCATAAAATAACTCACTTATTCATGCTTAGCTGTGCGTCTTTTACTTGGTTGCTTACAATGAGTCTGGTTGTTTTGGAGCCTTCTTCATGTTTAAAGTAGATTGTTCCAGTCACTCACAACATCTGTCTCCTCAGGATGACAGAATGCTAAAAAGTTAATGATTTGACTCAATCCATTCAGCTTGGCTTCCTCACATACTCGTTTCCTAACTGGCATTAAATCATCAACCAAATTTATTTGAATTGTGTTGTAATTGGAGTTTCATTTTGACTACATGTAATTTGCTCCAAACCTGTATAATTTGATTTTATTTGATCAGCTTGGACTTATTGGAACTGAATTCAGACCAATGGATGAGTAGGAGTATAATTTATTTTTGTAGCTGTCAATCCCAGTGCTCTAAATCTGTACTTACGCACTACAGGATGATAGTCGATACAGTACACTCCTCCCCATTTTGCTGGTGGTCCAACCACCTTAAAAAACACTGGTTTAGAGTGCTTTAAAAGGCAAAACATTGAATATGATTGTTCTCTATGTAAATATTAGGTCTTTATTAATGCATGTTTAATAAATCTAAGTTGGGAGCTGTAGTTCTCAAACATAAAAACAAGACAGACCCCCATCTCCAGAGAGCTTTATGAAAATGTTTTTGTTTTTTTATCTGCTCAATAAGTGTTTTTACATCTATTATCTCTGATTTTTCTGTTCCCTGAGTTGCTGTTTTTTTGTTTTCTTATGCATGATGCCATTTTTGTGGGTTTCCGTTCACTTCTGTCTGTCATTCTAGATACTATGCCATCTGCTGCCAGCCACTGGTCTACAGACATAAAATGACCCCGGTGAGAGTGGCAGTTATGCTCAGCGGCTGCTGGCTCATCCCCACATTAATCTCCTTTCTACCCATCATGCAAAGCTGGAACGCTATTGGGATCGAAGACATTGTGAGTTTGCAATAGTTAACATTAGAATTGTTAAAAATACTTTTTGATCGGACGTGAAGTTTTCTAGGAGACATTTCGCCTCAAATCCAAAAGGCTTCTTCGGTTTTAACTAGTGGTGGGAAACACTGAGAGCAATATACTGTAGACTGCTGAGGGTAATATACTGTAGACACATGGGTATATAAAGGCCAAGTATATCACCACGTTCACAGACCAGTTCACCCTGGAAGATGTACTGTAAAAAGATGACAGCCTTGCCTTTCTGGACTACAAAGTCTACATCATGGAAGACAACTCAACACAGGAAACCCACACACACCAACCAGTACCTTCGTTTTGCCTTACACCACCCACTGGAACACAAACTAGACATCCTCAGAACCCTTCCGACACAAGCAGAAATCGTTCCCACCACCAGCAGAGGAAAGATGAGAGAACAGTGACTCATTAGGACAGCCCTGAAGAACTGTGGTTATCCTAGATGGGTGTTTCTGAAACCCAACAAGAAGAGGCCTGCTGAAAGAGAAGAACAAGGAAGAAGGAACATTATCTTTCCATGTGTTGCTAGAGTCTCAGGAGGATTTTCAACCAGCACAAGATCTCTGTGCACTTCAAATCTGGCAACACTCTGAGACAAAAAATGGTTTACCCCAAAGACAAGACACCGAGAAACAAGACCAACAATGAAGCTTATGCCTTTCAGTGTAGTGTGGAGTGCACAGACTTGTGCATTGGAGAGACCAAGCTACCACTACACAGGCAACGTCCATATTCTGGCCAAGGATGACAGATGGTTTGAGAGAGGGGTTAATGAATCCATCTTTGTTAACATGGAAAAAAAAACATCTCTCAACAGAGGAGGTGGTCTTAGACACAAGCTTTCACCTACTTACAAAGCACTTTTAGGAACGATACCAAGAAGATTCACCTCTCACCAGCCCTCACCTGACTCACATTTCAATGAGGCATGACACTGAAAATCACTCAGTTAACGACCCATCAGAACCCCCTAACGACCATTAACCACCCAGGTGAACTCATTGGGCAATCCAGTGGGAGGGATCAGAGCCACCTTCTGTTCCCCCTAATTTCTTTGTTACACCTACAGTATATTAATCGAGGTGCTCCCCACCACTAGGTAGAAGTGAAGAAGCCTCTTGGATGAGAGGCAAAACGTCTTCTAGAAAACTTCACGTCCAGTTGCCTAAACTGAACTTCTTAAGCTTGACAATGACATAGATAATTGAGAATCATCACAGATATCTATCAGATCACAGATGCTAAAATATTTTCTGTTATTAAAAAACCTAGTGAGTTTTTGCCAACTATAGATTCCCAAAGGCAGGCAAATGAACAACATGAATCTAGAGGATAAAGATTGTGTTACTTCAAGCAAAAACATTACTTCTGCCAGAGGGTGTTTGCCACCATTGTAACAATCAGTACAAGAAGTGCACACCTAAAGTTGGTCCAAACTTGAAGTCTGTTCTAAATTTATTTTAATAAAGAATTAATTAATTAAATCCAAGGGGTTTAGTGGATAAGGGTTCATCCAAGGGTTAGTGGATAAACTGCAGGTAATAAATAAGTTAAAGGTATTTAGTCCGCTGATTAGATTGAAGTTTTTGCCGAAACCTCTGGTGTGAACTTTTTTGTGTTTGATGGGACTTTATTAGCAGAAATATCATGGTTTAATAGCAGTCATAGGTCATGTATGTAAAAAGACTTGAGATTAGAGGATCAATTAGTTATTCTTAAATTTCCCTAAGTTTTAGAATAAAATAATTTAATAAAAAAGATTTTTAAAATTGGCTGAATTAGGCAGCCTGTGCCGTGCACTTCCTGTATAGAGTTTAAAAAATGAAACCTCTCTTCCCCATTCAGGAGGAGCATCCTAGGAAAGAACAAGTACTTTTTCTCCTAGTTTTATATTTTTGATTTTAGTTCCATATTTGTATTGTGAAAAGCACTTTTTTTACAACATAGAAATAATGCAGTTTAGACTTAAGGTCAAACAAAACAGTATTTTATGCGTTTCTTTTTTTTTTTTAACCAAAGGTTAAAAAAGGTTCATAAAGATCAATCTAACCACCTTTTGGAGATTTTCATCCATTTTTCCCCCTGTAATTAATTGAACCTATCTTCTCATCAACTCAGACTTCTCTGTCCCAGCTTAAGAAAGGACCCAGACAGCATTATGCTGCCATCGCCGAATTTAACTAGGAAGTGGGGGTGTTTCACAAAACAGCTGTTCTTAAACTGAACTTAAATCACTTACAGACATTAACCAAATATGAGACTTCTGAAGGCAGTCTGAAGGCATTTTATTTAAAAGTATCTTACATATAATTTTTATTTTTTAAAGAAAATGAAAGCCATTTTTGCTTTTCCTTATGCTTCACAATTGCATTTTACTTATTACTTAAAATGTTAAAAGACTAAATTGTTGCTTTTAGTTAAAACGTGACAGCATTGAAGAAGTAAACAGAAGTAAAAATATTGTGTTCGGACTGTACTTCAATGGTAAAATTCTTATTTATCTCCCAATCCTCCTTCTCAAATGTAGGACAGCTTACCGGACAGACTGATTTAGCGGAAAAGGATATTACTTTGTGCATCATTATTATGGCTTTTAAGATAACTACTCTTTCTTCAGGCTGTTATGGGATGGATGAGGGAAGTAGCCAGCTAGGCTGCAGAGTTCCTGTGTTTATTCTAAGCTTAAATAATCCTCTTTATATAGAATGTCTCACATGTTTGTTATTTTCCTTTAAGATTGAAGAGAGGCGAACTCTAACAGGAGGTTCCAATGATACAAGCTGCGTTTTTCTGGTCAACCGGCCTTACGCCCTCATCTGCTCCGCCGTGGCTTTCTATGTGCCTCTGGCCCTGATGGTTCTGGCCTATCAGCGCATCTATGTCACCGCCATGATCCATGTCAGGCAGATAGAGACTCTTCAGCGTGCCGGATCTGCTCCAGTTACAGGCTCAGATCCAGTCGTAACTGTACGCTGTTCCACCTCCTCAGATCCACTGGACCATTACTGCCTGAGGACAGCAACTGTGTCTTCTCCGTCAGAACAAACACATGGAGGGCATAACCGCATGCGCATCGAGACAAAGGCAGCAAAGACTCTGGCTGTTATAATGGGCTGCTTCTGCCTGTGCTGGGCTCCGTTTTTCATTACAAACGTGGTGGACCCCTTCATTCATTACTCTGTTCCATGGCAGCTGTGGACTGCCTGGTTGTGGCTTGGTTATATTAACTCAGGATTGAACCCCTTCCTGTATGCCTTCCTGAACAGAGCTTTTCGGAGGGCGTTCCTAGTGATTCTCTGCTGTGGAGACCAACATTATTCTCGGCAGGGGAGCTTCTCCCGTGGACACATCCACAGGCCATGTTCTGCCCCGTCAGTAAACGGGACCTCCATGGCTCTAAGGTAAAACACAGAGAGACACAAACACATTTATGGATAGCAAAGGCTTTGTTTTAACATATATTTGCATCTCAAGTTTATTGTCTGAGAAGTAATTATGTGTTTCAGTGAGAAGGTGTAAATGTGTTTGCTAGAGTGAGCATCTGCATGTGGGTGTCTTTCTATCTCCTGCAGGCTTGTGTCAGAAATAAAATATTAATTTGCATCTTCCTTCAAACATAGACAGATTTAAACATCAGCTCCATTGATCTATTAGATATTACCAACACAGGATCTAAAGTAACTTAAAGTAAATGGAAGATGATACAACAGAAACTTTTATTAACTTTTGAATAAAATCCTGCAACCATTTATCAACAGAATTACCAAAATACTTCAACTAAGTGAGATTTAATCTTATCGTAAACAAAGCAGACGGACAAGGAGATGGTTGCTCTGGAGGAGCTGCAGGAATTTACATCTCAGGTGAAATAATGTCGGGACCGGAAAACTTTCAGTCAACATATAACAAATCTGACCTTTATTGAGGAGTGGCAGTGCTGCATGCTTCATCTTTGGGTCAGAGGTCAAGCTGGGTCAGAATTGATTTGGAAATGGAGTGAGCAACACAAATACAGCGCAATCCTGGAAGAAAACCTGTTAAAGGCTACAGAAGACTTGAGACTGAGGTTCATTTTTCACCTTCCAGTATTTATCTAATACGTATAAAACCAGAGCCACAGTGGGTACGTTTAAGTCAAAGCATATTCATGAGCTGTCAATATCTAAGATGTAAATTTAAATGAGAATTTCTTGCAGGATTTGAGAATCACAAACTCTATTTAGCTAACTGAGCTTTATTTGCATAACAGACTAGATTTTTATCTGGAAATTACTTTTCAAACCATGTAATCAGTTTTTCTACTTGTAAAATTTGTGCCAATTAAATCCAGTCTAATAGATTAAAATCTGGACAAAAATAAAGGTTTCTTTCATTAATTTATTTTCTTTATACTACTTCAGCAAACAAAACAAAAGTAGAAATATACAAGTATAGAGACTTAGACATCAAACATAACACAACTATTCAAATGGAGTAGGAAGAAGTTTGAAACCTATAGGGTCCTATCCCACTTCTTTCCTTAACACAAAATACCAATGTTGCATCACAAGATTCAAGAATTCAGTTTTCTCATATTGGTGACATATGTACCACAGTAAATACATGACTCAGTCTCAATAACAAACATTGTTCTAGTAATTCTTCTTTGCACAATTACTATTTCCTGCATAGTTTAAGCATGCATAGCAGAGAAAGACGATTTTATGATTAATAGGATGTAGTCATGTTCTACACTGGATGTACATACATGCATACAACTTTCCTTTTCCTTTTGGTGAAAAAATATAGGACATTTTAATTCCTTTTTTTTTCCTTTTCACCACTCCAGGAACAATGTTTCTTCCCTATTTCTTAAAAACCTTTTTACTTTTTGTTTTTATAATAGATAAGCAGAAAACACTCCTTAAAAGTGTCTTTTTCTCCAGTATCCTCTGTTTGACATTGTACAGTTGAAGCCATATATTTCTATTGATGTACGGTCAGCTTTAGGTCTGGAAATCCCTATGTTGATTCTTTGTGTCACAAATATATAAACTAGAAAGTACCTTTATCATTCACACATTCAGTAATGTTGATTTACTTGTATATCTTAATACAATAGCCTTTTTTTTCCAAAACGGGACCTCTGTTAAAGTTGTAGACTTAGTTGAGAGCTGAGTTTGAGTCCTCTGCTTCTTCACGTCAGGCGGATGATGGAGGATGCAGCCTTTTTGTTTCTCCACTGTTTAACATTTTTTCAAGTGCTTAGCGGTCAGAGGGAAACAAAAGCATGCTCGTGTTCACTTAGAGTCACATACAGATGACAGATTAATTGAAAATTTGTGCAAAGCACAAACATGTGTTTTAGACTATTGTGTAGGAAAATCCAGAAGGTTCACATTTTAATCAAGGAAAACAGCTATTTACCATCAAACTGCTGTGTTTTACCTCTTCTTTCTTTGTGTGTGTATATACTGCATTTATACAGAGGCAGAGCTGCTCTAGTCTTAAAGCTTTTACCTGGAATATCTAATTTCTGTATGATTTGAACTATTTCTGCACATTTCTTTAGGCTCTACATGTGTAGGAAACAGTAAAGATAACCAGTGTTTACTTTGTTGTTAAATCTGTCCGTGACAGAAAACAATCAGATCACTTCCAACAGGATGCTAGAAAGTCAAATTACTGCAGGAATCTTTTCATGCTATTGTACCAGGGAGCTTTAGGCCCATAGGCAGGCTTTGGGTGTGTAGAGTCTCTTAAGTCTGCTGGCTTTTATTTATTTATTTATTTATTTATTTATTTTTTTGTGTTGTGCTCCTTTAAATGTTTTCATATATCCTTGTGTCAAAGTAAATAGAATATACACATTATTTTCTTTATCTAATACAGTCATATATTTCCTTAGCTTTGCTTTCATGAGGAGTAGCCATTTGGATCTGCTCTATGAAATGGCAAATATTAACATCCCTCCAGCAGAAGCTGCATTTCTATCAGCTGATCAGTTGGAGTAGGACGTAGCAGCTGTCACGCTGTGAGATCATCAGTCTGATGAAACACTGTCAGTTCATTACTGCAAGTTATGTTTCGCTTTAAGACAGGGCTGTTTATGAGAGAGACAAACACAAAGAAGTAAAACTATGCATGGGTTTCAAACTTCTTAAATAGCTGAGGAAAATGTTCAACGATCCTGACTCATTACAAAGATATTTTCCTAAAATTGCAAACTTTTGTTTAAGGGCCTGTTACTCTGTTGTTAAAGTTTTAATACAAAATAGTTTTTAAAGTACCTTAAACCAGGTCTATCTGAAGAGCATTGAGACAGCATTTTTGAGCAATTTTCAACTCTTGCCAAATATATTTTTATTGAATTTCTGTGTGGAATTTGGCTTGGTCATTCTAACACATGGTCATGCGTTAAAATGACCCAGAATGACTTCTTTGTTCTAAGTCACTCCATTGTGTTTCTGCCTATCTGTTTAGGCTCATTCTCCTGCTGGAAAATTCATCTCAGCTCCACTGTTCATTTTATTTTATTTTTTTAACTTTCCTGATCTGTCCTGTATTTAGTTCAATCCATCTACACATTGACATACCTGTCTCCTAAAATTAACGATTCCCGCAAAATGAGACTGCCACCACTATGCGTCACAGGAGGACAGTGTGTTTTAAGCTTATGTGCAGACTAAAGCCTATATTTCCAAACATTAGTCATGTCCCCTACATGGCTTGTGGTTAACTTCTCAAGGGTTTACTTCTTATCACTTTCTTTTAAAGGTCTGACGCATTGATTGCGTATTTAGTTGTCATCCTGTCGACAGATGCTAACATTGGAGCTAGTGATTACTGCAGGAACTCAGCAGTAATAATGAGACTCTTGGCTTCTTCTATGAGTGTTTGCCTAGCCTGGCACTTTGGTTGTACAGCCATGTCTTAGTAGGCTGCTAGGTCAACATTTTAGAATGTTATGAAGCTTCAGTTATTTTATTATTATTATTGAAACGTAAATTCAATAATACTTTAAACTTTATGTCTGTCTTGTCTGCTGGGTATTTTACAAAAACACTGGATTTATAGTAAGTTATTCCAAAAAGTAAAAAAAAAAAAAAAAAAAAAAACAATCCACTGGGCTTTGTTTCCAAGTTTGCAGACTTTTCACTTCCTATCCGGGAAGCTTTTTCATTTCAAAATCAGGAATAGCGTTGAGTTCAAGGCTATATACAGTAGCCCAACAAGCCCTTGTTTTTGTTTAGAAAACATGCCAATTGAACGGGATGAACGTGTCCACCCCTTGGAATGAGGGTCATTTGGCTTGAATGAAAAACTAATTACTTGAATTGAAAAAGCTTCCTGGATAGGAAGCAAAACATTTTCAAACTTGAAAACTAAGTACAGTGGGTTTTCTTTTACTTTTTGGGATGATTATGACCTGGATGACTGAGAATCTTCACCAGCGATTTATACTAAATTAAATATGAATGTGCTATATTTCCTCCATTTCCCAAATTACTGTCAGAAGAAAGAGTTTGTTGTCCAACAGGTGCAAATGCACATGAATGTGCTGCAAATGTTGTAACACAGGAGTGGTTCCAATTCAAACACACACAAAAAAATCAGTTATAACAGAAAAAACAAAAGGAAAAATGCTGCTAATTACACCCAAGAGTTTGAAAAAGAAATGAGAAAAAATGCAACTTGTCTTTCTTTCCTCCAACACTCTTCTTGGCATGTCCTTAAATGCCCTATATTTTGCATTTTTTTAGCCCTTAAAAGTCATTGTTAGGCAGATATATGATAACGCCTTTAGCACTACATGGGTATTAAAATGTTTCAAAATAGCATAAAACAATAGTAATGTATTTCATGCTGTGAAAGGGGAGTGTGGCATTTTTATGTGGAACCTATTGTAAACAGCTCTATAAAACATCTATTTTTACTGTTTTATACAGTTTAATTAAGAAGTGTGTAGTCCTTTAAGAGGATTTTGTTCAAATAAAAAAAAACTTTCTTCTACACTACAAAAATGTAAAGACTTTTTCTTAAAATAATTGCATGCTATAATAATCAATAAATAACAGCATTTTCCCTTCATTTAAGGTGGCATGTAAGACAATTGTTACATTGGAATAAGATGATTTAGATTTAAAATGAGAAAGAAATATTCAATATTCATTCCATTGGTATATCATCTTTTTTTCCCTACCGAAATTAAGAGCAAATCACTTATTTTAAGATATTATAGTTTACTTTATATCAGTTGCCGTAGTGTACTTCTACTTAAAAAAATGTTTGATGACAAGCGCAGTTAGACACTTGCTTCTATTTCTTGGAATAAACAGTATTTTCTGAAAACTGAAATCTAAAAATTTGTTTTATATCAATTTAAAAGCTAATTTCTATATTTAAACATAACTAAAATAGATATAAATAAACTGGATAAAAGGCTTGAATTCTCTTAAGAGAAGAAGGTAAAGAGTAAATATTAAAAGTATTGAGGACATAGGAGAAGGTACAACTTTGAAAGCAATGGGTGTAAGAAAGTAAGATGAGAATGGAACAGAGAGAAATCCCAGGAACATGGAAATGTGGAAGGAAATGTCAGACAAAGAAGGGGAGATAGATAATCCTACTGCAGGCTCTCATGATGTGTTTTTATTCCCTGTCCTCATAAATTCCAGAACTATATCGTTACCAGTTTCCCTCAGATCCACTGGTTTTAAATGTCAAAAAGATGTATTAATATTCAATTCCAATTTTTCTTTTTGTCTTTTAATTAGAAGCCAATGATGGTATTTTACTGCATAAACATTTCACCTCAAGTTGACTCTATTCCCATTTGAGTATTAGTGATAATGTTCCATGAATTGTTAAGTATTGTGTCTCTGCCTCAGGTTCTACAGTAACAGAAAGGTTGTGCTGCAGTAAAAAGGTCCCAGAGGTCAGTGTGCATATAGGAAGTTTTCTTTTTATTATTATTTTCATTTTCTGAACCAAAATGAGAAATGGAATAGAAACCTGTTATCCAATTTCAAATTTTTGGCTCTGAATGAAAATGGGAAACAAATAGAAAAACAAATATTTGCGATTGATGATTAGAATTTAAAATTAAGTTAAGATAAGATAGACTTTATCGAAGTAACAGTGGACAAATTCACTTATATATACAGTGGGGCAAAAAAGTATTTAGTCAGCCACCAATAGTGCAAGTTCTCCCACTCAAAAAGATGAGAGAGGCCGGTAATTTTCATCATAGATATACCTCAACTATGAGAGACAAAATGAGAAAAAAAAATCCAGAAAATCACATTGTCTGATTTTTAAAGAATTTATTTGCAAAATATGGTGGAAAATAAGTATTTGGTCAGTTACAAACAAGCAAGATTTCTGGCTCTCACAGACTTGTAACTTCTTCTGTAAGAGGCTCCTCTGTCCTCCACTCGTTACCTTCATTAATGGCTCCTGTTTGAACCCGTTATCAGTATAAAAGACACCTGTCCACAACCTCAAACAGTCACACTCTAAACTCCACCATGGCCAAAACTAGAGAGCTGTCAAAGGACACCCGAAACAAAATTATAGACCTGCACCAGGCTGGGAAGTCTGAATCTGCAATAGGTAAACAGCTTGGTGTGAAGAAATCAACTGTGGGATCAATTATTAGAAAATGGAAAACATACAAGACCACTGATAATCTTCCTCGATCTGGGTCTCCACGCAAGATCTCACCCCGTGGAGTCAAAATGATCACAAGAACGGTGAGTAAAAATCCCAGAACCACATGGGGGGACCTAGTGAATGACCTGCAGAGAGCTGGGACCAAAGTAACAAAGGCTACCATCAGTAACACACTACGCCGCCAGGGACTCAAATCCTGCAGTGCCAGACGTGTCCCCCTGCTTAAGCCAGTACATGTCAAGGCCCGTCTCAAGTTTGCTAGAGAGCATTTGGATGATCCAGACGATGACTGGGAGAATATCATATGGTCAGATGAAACCAAAATAGAACTTTTTGGTAAAAACTCTACTCGTCGTGTTTGGAGGAGAGAGAATGCTGAGTTGCATCCAAAGAACACCATACCTACAGTGAAGCATGGGGGTGGAAACATCATGCTTTGGGGCTGTTTTTCTGCTAAGGGACCAGGACGACTGATCCGTGTGAAGGAAAGAATGAATGGGGCCATGTATCGTCAAAGTTTGAGTGAAAACCTCCTTCCATCGGCAAGGGCATTGAAGATGAAACGTGGCTGGGTCTTTCAGCATGACAATGATCCCAAACACACCACCCGGGTAACGAAGGAGTGGCTTCGTAAGAAGCATTTCAAGGTCCTGGAGTGGCCTAGCCAGTCTCCAGATCTCAACCCCATAGAAAATCTTTGGAGGGAGTTGAAAGTCCGTGTTGCCCAACGACAGCAACAGAACATCACTGCTCCAGAGGAGATCTGCATGGAGGAATGGGCCAAAATACCAGCAACAGTGTGTGCAAACCTTGTGAAGACTTACAGAAAACGTTTGATCTTTGTCATTGCCAACAAAGGGTATATAACAAAGTATTGAGATGAACTTTTGTTATTGACCAAATACTTATTTCCCACCATATTTTGCAAATAAATTCTTTAAAAATCAGACAATGTGATTTTCTGAATTTTTTTTCTCATTTTGTCTCTCATAGTTGAGGTATATCTAAAAAAAACAACAACAACAAAAAAACTGTTTTCTCACCCCTCGTGGGGTGGTATGTGTCATCCTCAAGCTCGGGTCCTCTACCAGAGGCCTGGGAGTTTGAGGGTTCTGCGCAGTATCTTAGCTGTTCCAAGGACTGCGCTCTTCTGGACAGAGACCTCTGATGTTTTACCTGGAATCTGCTGTAGCCACTCTCCCAGTTTGGGGGTCACAGCCCCCAGTGCTCCAAATATATATATATATATATATATATATATATAGGTATAGTGTGTGAAGCTTTGGACATATTAAGCATTTTTCTTTTGTTTATTTTTAGAAAAATAAGGAGTGAATTTCATATGAATGTTCCAAAATGTTCCCAGTGAATTTTGGTTTTTGGACAAACAAAATGGACCATCCAATAATAAGCACAGCAACCAGCAGCGCAGACATGACTTATCTCTTCTCACCACCTTAAACGGCTTCTTTAGACTCTCCAAGCAGCAGAAGGTCTTTTTACATTTTTGATTTCAGATTAAAAAAAATAATAATCAAAAACTGCCTTAATTTATTCTGAAACTACAGGTACATTATTCTGCATGCTCTATCTAGGCATTATAGTATATTTTATACATGTTATCAACAAAGTAGGGTAATTTTGGGAAAGGGAGGACATTTTCCTGGTCCTTACTTCTCTTTTCATTCTGTTTTTTTTGTTAAGGACTAGTCTAGGTTAGAGTTTGGGTTAGATATACACTGGTAATGTGTAGGTTGAGGGTTTATGTCATAGAATCGATTAAACTATGAATGGAAATAAATGCAAGAAAAAAACTTAATTTATTAGGTTGTGAGTGCTTGTTTACCCTGTGATAGATGAAATGTCTTATATATATTGTTTAGTACAAATTTGCTCTCAGAAGATTGCAGGCTGGCTACAGTAAAACCTCCAAAAACCTTCTAGTAGTTTATGATAAAGTCTACTGAAACTACATTGGGACCTTTTAAAGGTGCAATGTTTCTCTAAACAAGGGTAGATTACAATATAACTATTTCCTAATTAGAGTCATTTTCACTCAGACCTTTAGATGTTAGTAGAAAGCTAATTTATTTTCTTTCATCTCATTGTCTTGCATCAGTGTGAGCCCAAGCTTACATCCCAAAACAACCACAAAAATAAAACAATTTAAAAAAGCATACATCACAGGAAGATGATTCTGGTTTTAAACACCTTATCTAAAGTGCAGAACCATGTCTATGCAAAAAGGAGAAGACCTAGAGAGGGCTGTGGTCACTCAGACGTCCTTTTAAAACTTCTGCAAGAGATTGAGAGCATAGATTGCCAGGTCAATATGCATTCTGTATTCTGGAGTCGACCCAGTGCAACTGGTATTAAATCGATATAATACTGACTGGTAGTTTAAAGGTGTAGAGACTTCTATAACCAGGTTCTTGCAACTTTTTATTTTTATTTGCTGACATGAGTAAAACGTGTAGATATGCTGTATTTAGGATATTTTGAGGAAGAGAAACAGCAAGCATCATAGTTTTCCTGTTAGATTGTTAGATAAGTGAGAAAAATATCAAGCATTGAATCAGGACTGTTAAATTGTTCCAGTAACAGGTTCTTTGTGATTCTCTGCAAGTTCCCATTCACCCAGAACTTGTTATAGTCTTATTATCTAAAAATAAAAAAGAAGAAGAGTTTAACTAACAACTCTAATTTACTGAGTAGAAGATACAAACCACAATGGCCATATAACCTTTTAGCTAATTAACATTAAATTCTCACAAATATTTTCCTGCCACTTGAGATAAAATTAATTTTTATTCCTGCCCTTCGTTTTTATACCCTTAAATTTCAAGGATCAGGTGAAAGTCTTTGCTCCATATTAAAATACTGGGTGTATACAGTGCTGTTCAGCTGACATCAAATCCAAATACACAAAACGTGTGATTTAGTCATTCTTCAAAAGCAACCTTTCATTTTACTGGCCGATATTTAAAAGAAAGGTCTAATTTATCAACCCTGTAATATATATTTTTTAACATTTATAAATAAATTCCTGCAAAAGTATGTGAGCACTCTTGTCTTAAGCGCTGGAGGACCATTTTAAAAACCAATGGATTAGAAGATTATGTGCTGAAAGTGAAAATGGCTCCAGTCAAATGATGATTCTGAGTTAGAAATGCACAAGCTGTCAGTAACAGGACATCTACAGTATTCATAGATTTGCTGTGACAGTGAAGACATTATCTTTAGGCACTACAGTCTAATGCTCTCCAAGTTAATGAATAACTGATAGTATTAACAACCAAGAGACTGGAGGCAGATGTGCTTATTTTTAATTTGCATTTTCAGGTAACTAGTTATGGGTTTGGCTCCTTCTATGCCGATTGGCCAAGATCAGTAACACTACAAGCACAGCGGCCATATGATAAAATGATCTTGTCAGCCAGTTTTATGCCTCTATTCAATTAAAACCATTTATCTTTAAATTCATCCCTATATGTAACTGAATGCTCAATGAACAGATCTAGGTCTTCAATAATTGCCAGCTTGTGCTCAAACATCACCACACAAAGTGACAGCCTGTTTACCATTAGAAAAAATCATTATATCTTGATGTATATAAGCAAACTATGGTATTCTGCACACAAGCTATAAATCGTCCAAGTTCTATAGCCTCACAGGTCCTTTCATAAACATTCTCATATATACACAAACCAAAGTTTGTGTATATCCATTGGCTCTGCAAGACCACCATCTAATGAATTTTGCACATTTTATTTGGTTAGTCGGATTAATCATGATCAATCGATTATTGAAATAATTAACTAATTTAGTAGCTGATATAATTGCTGCTGTAAGTGGGTTACTCTGTCAGCTGAACCATGTTTTAAAGTCTCTATGATCCATTTAACAATTAATCAAGATTGTAGAAAAATATATCAACATTTTGCATTTAAATTTTATTAAAAATCAGTATGCTCTATGCTGAACTCCCTAAATGGAAAAGTAAAAATAATTGACAGATTTATCGATTTGCAAAATAACTGCATAGTTGCAGCCCTAGTCTCATTTAAGTAAAATATCGATGCCAACAGGTCACCTTACAGAGCTCTTCACACCATTCACCTCAGCTTGTTCAAGTTCAAATCATCGCAACTGTATTTCAGTGGTTTCCACAGAGGTCACTGGTTAATATTTAACCATGGAGCCTATTTTAGCTTCAGGTGAAGTGCATACTTTACATTTCTCTGTCTGCACAAAAGAGTCTGTAAAAGTGGATTTCTGCACCAGATGAGTGGAGGGCTCAGTTTAAATCTGACAAAAATACAGACCCTGAGCCAGTGTGTTCAGTTCAGCTGAGATTTAATTTCAGTTCAGATTTCAGACATTCTTAGGATTTACTTCGTTTATTCATGTGTCCATGCTCCGATCATGTGTTTTTACTTAAACCTTCTTCAGAGGAACCCTTTCCTCTAGGAGCAGAAAAGATATACAACAGTTTGCCTCAGTTCAATGCAGGTAAATTATTTCTAAGAAAATAATTTTTTGTGCTGCCAGTTAGACTTCACTATTTTCTACCTGAAAAACCGAAGCGATCAGACTTTAAAGCCCCTCGCTGCTTGAGAAATAGCAAACTGACTATTCCGTGCAGAGGATGTATGGTACAGCCTGATGGTGGAACATTAGACTGGCAGCACTCTAAATGAATTATTGCAACCCTTTAGAATCCACAGACTCCTCACATGCAAACCACTACTTGTGCTTCAGATTAAAGCATTGCTTTGCACAACACGCAGGTACAGCAAATATTCTGTTATAAAGGATAACGTGCCATCATGAAAGGGCTTCTTGGTGGATGCCCCTACTTCTGTGTCCACTCAGCTAATCAAAAAACAAGAACTAATCAGAGATTCTGGAGCATAAAAGCAACTTTGTCTGCTCAACATATGGCAAAGGCAAATCTCCATTGAATTAATATACATAAAACCTATAGAGAATATTTTTGGAACTAAAATTTAACTTATCTGTTCCCCATCAAAGCAGTTCATATTTTTAGCATGTGGTTCCACACAGAAATATTCCCTTTAGGATCTTAAATAACCTCTGTCCTTAGCAGTATTAGCATAGAGGAGAAGTTAGAAGGAAAGTGCCTAATAGAGTTGGTAATACATTTAAACTATAGCCCCAGCATAACCCATACAAACTGCTCAAGGGTTTTGGAGCATCTCTGTGACAAAACAGATTTTAACCCTTTTATTGTTCAAGGTAATTTGGATATAAAAACTACTTGCAGCAAATAAGGCAAAATATTGAGATTACATGTTGTCTGCATGGTCTGCAAGGTCCACGTCTGTCTTATAGCAGAGTGCAGCTGCTGCATAGCATGCAACCAGTAATCTAATGTTACTCACTGTGCTGTTAGCTGTCAATTATGTAAAAAAAAAAAAAAAAGGTTAATAAGTTAATAACCTAATAAGCCATGTGAAAAAGTTTAAAAATCTAATTTAAACAGTTAAAAAGATAATTTAAGTAAATATGCTAATACAAAAAGTCGATAATCTAAGTTAAAATAATAAATAAAATAGATTTCTGTATCAGCATTCATATATAGAAGCACTCTTTGGGTTTATTTTGCGTTTTTTTACTATATTAGGGCAAGTGCCTCTTTTTGGTAATTACATTGACCCTTAATTATTTTCCATTAGAATACATTTTTTATTTTACAAAAATAACATAGTCAGTTTATATCCTCAACCAACACTCCGGACTTGAAATTTGGAATTTAAAAGTATTTCACTGAGAGCCCTTAAAGGGTTAATATCATTAGTGATTCTTGTTTCATTCAATTTCCTCTGTTTCAGCAGATGATCACAGAGCAGCTATTATTCATTTCCTAAATATACATATAAAAATAAATGTTAAGTCTTTAACAACTTTTAGGATAACAGTCACACCAGATTCAACTTTTACTCCACCCAGCAAAGCAAATTAATATTTAAAAAGCTGAATTTTTCCTAACATTGCTCTGACATAAATGTGTGAAGATTTAGGCCAAGTAACGCAAATTGGCAGTTTATCTACCCAAAAAAGTGAAGATAAAAAATTAAAAATCTGACTGACTGACTTAAATCCAGCCTCGATTGTGTTTTTATGTTCTTTTTCCAAGACTGGTTTAAGGTGCAGACGACTTTTAATAAGTTTCAGCTTTTTCAAAGAGATTCTATCTAGACAGGGCCGCTTTTCACACATAGGTTTGAGAAACTGACTGGTGTGAGTATATGACTTACTAATACTATTAGTTCAGCTTCTTAAACTGCAGCTTAAACATAAAAACACTACAAAACTGCTTTGTGGAATGATTGATTGCCTGTCAGCGGTTTTAATGTTTTGTCACACTGCTTTAAGTATATCTTGTAGGGGGTAAATGACAGCTTTCCAATAACTGAGATCAAAGTACTACAACAGTCCTGAAATAGTTTTTCCTGTAATGTGCAGTGAGTGGAGTTAAACTGGCTAAAATTTAAGCCCAAATGAGGAGAAAACTAAAAATGATTGAACAAATGCAAATGAGATATACCATCAAGTTGATGCTTTTACGTAGAACTGGGTTTTTATACACTTAGAGCACAAAAAAAGGCTTTTCTCATTATCGGGTCGCCCATCTATAAGCAGGAAGCGAGTAGGTTTTACTTCAATAAATTGGGAGAGGATTAAGAACTAAACCCTGAGAGATAAAATCTTTTTTTTTTCCATCTTATCTGGAAACACCAGTCCTGTTTGGAGAAAAGAGCGGATTTTCTTTTGGTTCTTGACAGGAGACTTAGTGGAAGAACAGTACAGCACACAGATAACTTTAAATCATAGAAAAAACTAAGCTAAAATGAATTAAAGATTTTGTTCACATTTCTATAAAGTCTCTGATCAACAGAAAGATAAAATTAAAAGATGAGAAAACCCACCAATGTATGTTGAATGGGTTTACAGCAAGTTTAGCTGAATACTTTTGAAGTTATCTGAAGCAGATTAGTGTAATAATAAAGCCAAAACTTTAAAATCAGGCTCTAAATGCAGCAGTGTGATGTCCTGAGACTTTTCTGCCCCAGAAACCCAGAAACCAGCCTGATAAATGATTCTGTTTTTAGTTAAGTTGGTCATTGTTGAAGTCTTCTTTCTATAGAGAGTTGTAGATTTTGCTTTAATTTCCAGATTTGTTTTTTTCCCTCTTTTTTTCAAAACAGTCCTATTTAAGCTGGTGGTACATTAGCTTTTTGGGATTTGCAGCTGCAAAGCTGCAAAGTGTCAGGGATGTCATTGGTGAGACAGATAAACAACATTCAAATACAGATTTAGATACTTTATTTAAATCTTCCTAACTAGGAGCCTAACTTTTCAGGAAATTCATTAGTAACAGTTTTAGAGACAGTCAATAAAACCTGTATATTAACTACACTTAACTCTGCTCACTGTTATTATCGTCGTTGCACCTAACAACCAGCTCATTGTTTAAACTTAGCAACAAATACTTGAAATGTGAAAATATGTTCACTCACAATATTGACATCATGTTGTACAGTAAATAGTGGAATAAGGGATTCAGATGTTTTCAAGGTGCAGCGAAGTTCTGAGAGGTGGTTTGACTCATACAAATAGAAATAGTAGAAATAAAATAGTAGATCTATTTTATATTAGTAGATAATAATATAATATTTTTCTGGGTAAAGGGTTATGCTTTCTCAGAACAGTTAAATAAATGTTCACCAATAAATTATGCCTCAACAACACGTATTCCTTTTTTTTTTTTTTTTTTAGCCGATTGTTGAACATGGAAAATTTAGCAGTAAATCCTATTGTTTTTAATGAAAGCAAAGAAATTAACATTCATGCTCTTCACTAAATTGTGCTTGCAAGATAGTTCCTCTCAAATCACTCAGAGTGGAATGACTCCTTTTTACCTTTTCAGTGCTCTATGACCCTGGGAAGAATTATGTGTTGCTAACAGCTACACAGAGCAGGGTTAATTATCTCAGGCAGCACCTATAATATACAACCTTTAGGATGGTTTGTTGCAGTTACATTTATATACTGAAACATTAAATATATTAAAGTTTTATATCAAATCTTTGTTCTTAGAAGCTGGGTTATATGAGGAAAATTTAGGCCAAAAAGACAGAAAAAAAATATCTTATATTGTCTTTATATACCAATTATTTAAACATGTAACAATGTGACTTTATTCTTTCACATTAACTGATTTTCAAAAAGTTATCTCCCCAACATTTGATATAATAACTGCCAGATTGTTCTCTTCATAAAGCATCTATGCTCAGGTAAATATTGCTTAAAGGGCCACCTGCTGATCACACCATCAACTTATGCTTCGATCAGCTTTTACTCTGCTGAAATGCTTCTCACTGTTTTTGTGGGAAAACACAAATTGTCTCTTTATTTCCTGTCAGTGCCCCCTTCTCACTGCTAACACAGAGGAGATAAGATGTAACTTGATTATTTAATGTTCCAGAGTCATAGTGCGACATAATTAAAGGAACACAAAGCTCTCCTCTATCTTGTCTCGATCTCCTCCAAGGTCGCATAACTGTTTGGTGAATGTTTTGTTCACAAACAATAGAAATGTTGATGTTTTCAGTACAAGAAGAGCTGGAACAATAATTTTGTTCAAGTATTTGACCTGGGATGACAACAAAGTTATTTTTAACTAGACAATTCTGCAGATATTAAAACTTGTAGCAAACATCTTAAAGGAATAAATTAATCTTCATCTATGGAAAGTGTGATATATTACGGTTTCTATGGTTTTCAAAGAGGGAAAGGCTGCTTTTTTTTAGTAACAGAACTGAAAAATCCTCTTTATTCCCATAATTGGGTGAAATACCTTTACTTTTTTCCAGTAAAAGTGCACATCTGTTAGCTATTCTTCATAAATCTCATTTGTAAAGCAAGAGACTGCTGGCACATCCTAAACTGCATAAAATGTTTTAATTTACAAAAAAAAAAAAACATCCTGCAAGACAATTTACCGAAATTTTCAACAAGCTCTGCCTGGATATATTCATCTCTGAAGTTTTCATAATGGAACTGATGCTTACAGTAGAGATTTGGTTTAGATTGTGGGAAAGTTCCCGTAAGCCTATTCGTCTTTTTAAAAATAGAAAGTTTCTCCTTCGATGGGAATAATAAATCTTCTGGTGTCACTAGTAAAATTCCTTAAACTGAATCTGAACAGCCTTTGACTATTGGAGATAAGACCGATATTTGAAGCTTAGGTTGGACTGAAGCGCTTCATCTCCGTTTACCTCTGAGAATTAAAGATGGTATGAAATGTTTTGTTAAAAATAATAATAATAATAAAACAGATTGAAGTTTTTTAAACTGAGCTGTAATTCTTTATGAAAAATATCCAAGCATTCTTTTATTCTTTCTTTGTCAGAGTTGTGTAAAACGGATGTGGTCTATGGAAATCTTTCCCATTTCCAAACCCCTTATGCACTAATGACATACAAATTACATCACATGCAGATGCTAACAGATACAGAGATAAGTGCTTTAACTTGAGCAATTCACATAATTTATGTAAGTTCCCACTGATTTGCACTCTGTAGTGACCAGAAACCCCTTGTCATGACTTTTCACCCACAGTTACAGATACAATCAGATATTTACTGTACATGCAACACAGAAGATGACTCTGAACCAACAAAATATATTTTTTTGTGTAGAAGAAGTAGACTTCTGACCCTGTAATCAGTTCAGGAGGGTTTCTTTAGACAGAGATGTGAAGGTGCGTCTAAGACCACAAGACCTGCTCACTACTACACCAGTTCTGCCTGTAAGATGAGCCAAAATTGTAGGTTACCCCCAGAAATTCATGCATATGAAAGGCTCCTACTAATTCTACCCAATACTTAGGAAATGTGTGAACATTTCCAAATCCAAAAAAAGTAATGCAAAATATTGAAATTTCTATTTTCTTCTTAATCTGGCATTTAAAAAATAGAATTCAACTTTGCAATCCTAATTGAAACAGAGTCGGAAACATTTAGTTTGGTTTCTTTCAGATAGTGAGCAAAAATAGTTTTATGTGTATTCTTTAGTAAATATCTGTTTTAAATTGTAGCTGCCTCCTTCAAACACCTTTAAAAGTTATCAACGGATCTTTTAAATGAGCCTAGCTATGTCTCATCCCATCTCTGGTCTTGACATATTTTAAAAGAAGTTTTATCTGACTGACTTTCCTTTTTGTATTTTTAGTATAGAAATGCCCCTGAAATAATCAAGTGATTTACACATGATTATTATGTTTTGACAGGGAAATGTAGGCCTGCCTCCCATTATTTTACAAGAAACCACCAAGGATGGCTGTTTACATACTCCGCTCTTTCTAGGTTTAAGAGCGTGGCAAAGAAAAAAAAAATTACACTCGTCTTGGCTGTGTGACTTCCCCGTTTCTATGGAAGTCTGCTTTTGTTTAGCTGGTTACACACTTGTGACCTCTCCTCTCTGAAGGCTCCTACTCCTGAGCAGCTTAATGCTGACTCGAACGAAGAAAAAGAAACCATGAAGGAGATCTAAACCAAGTCTAATGAAGCTGACAGATTTGGCTCAGATAAACCAGTTGTTTCCAAATTGCAGCCCTCAGGTGATTTGCTCCTCTTGGCTTAGCTTAGTGTGGCTCCCAAAGTTCAAGAACTGTAGGGCTTTCCAGCAGATGGAGCTGATGCATACAGACACTGTTATTATATATTAGTGGGGTCACAACAGTAACTCATTCCAGAAAGGTTTTTGGCACACGCCTTCATAAACTTGGGTTGATAAAGAAAAAAAAAAGAAATAAAATATAGAAATATTTCTTAAAACCACCAAAATATAAAGCTACTTCTAATTTTTGTGAACTTATTGCAAATATTTTCCTGTGTTTTCTCCTAGTTGAACCATACTATTAATCCATGTTGCTGATTATCCTAGGAATAATAAACATTTTCTTGCCACAGCTTCATGACTTCATTGGGGTATTAGTTTCTAAAACTGTTGTAAAGAAAGTCAGAAAGGTTTTCAGAGCTCCACAGCCATAGAATATATAGAACATTGTGGCATTAATGTATAATACATGTCAGAATTATTGTATCTTACTTTATATTTGATTAAATGATGCACATATTTTAGAGTTTGAGGAAAACTGTTGTTGTCACGTTGGGGTGGAGGTTTTTGAGGACCCAAAGGCTGAGATCAGGAGGCAGAGTTGAGTCTTGCAGATTTAATATGCAACTGAGGCAGAAATCCAAAAATATAAAAATACTGAGAACCAAAATACAGATAAAAACCAAAATGTCCGGGAGAACTCACGTGGGGAACCAGAGATGAGGAAGCAAGAAAACACAACAAACCAACACTGAGTGACTGCAGAGGTGAGGTATATATTGGGAGACTGAACTAAGACAAGCAAATCAGCAGATATGGTCCAGGTGTGAGTGGACTAACAAGAAGGGACCAAGGGAGAAGGAAACAAACACAAGAGGGCAACAGAGAGCAACACAAGAACTAAAGAACTTGGCACTAGTAGAACTATAAAAACACAGAACACAAAGAAAGTAAAAATAAACCGTCTCTTTTAAATAGCCCAATTTATCATAAATAACTAATGTAACTTCCTGTCAAGTATATATATATATATATATATATATATATATATATATATATATATACAGTTCTCACTTTATATTTATTTTTCACCCCTATACAAAAGATTATGAAAACAAATAACACCGTCAGATGGATTATACCATTCAGATACATGCCATAAGGCTGCATGCAATGAGGAGGAAAAGGTTGGAACACTACCCCCTGATAGAGTGTCAACTTTGAGAAAACGTTTAAACATGAAGCCTGACTAAAACTTGCAGCCACGTAAAAAATCGAGGCAAATTACTGCATATCTGGAGAAAACAGGCTTCGGATCCTAATATTTTTCCACATTTTATCATTAAATCAGATGATGTAATTGTTTTTTTACTCTGCATGTTTTAGAATTTGAAGACTCAATCATTGCTTAAAATGTATTCAGGTCTAATGTGCCTCTTACTTATCAGGAAAATCTTTAGTTTTCATGCTTATTGTTTATCCACTTACATAAACAACACTTCCAAGACTCTTGCTCCACAGCAGTTGCTTCTCCAAGATTTAGGCAGGAAAACACCTGCTGCTAATCAAATGTTCTTAATTAATGGATCATCACCAAACCTTCATTAGTTATTATTATTGTTGGTCTGGAGTGTTAATGTGTGGCTAATCACAATGCAGGTTTGTTTTCTCCTGAATGTAGCCAACGTCAAGCAGAGAAATGGATGCTGGGTGTTTTCCAGTTCCTCATGGTTTTAATCTGCTAGGAGTTCAATACTCCCCAGAGTCTGTACCCACAGGAGAACTTAGAGCCCCAAAGCCTGTATGATGCCTGCATTTAATTTTTGTAGCAACATGTCCCGCATTTATTTATCTTATTTTGCTGAAATAATTTTTTATTTTACAGTTTGCCAATTTGGCCATAAAAACAATATTCATAATAGTACACACTCAGATGTTGTCATATTTTACTGTAATGAGCTATAGGATTGGTGGAGGTAGGGTCCATCCTGTAACCGGTGGGTTGCCAGTTCAAGCCCCCACTCTGTCAGTCTGAGGGCCGGATCTATCAAAGGTTTGCGTGTATAAAAACGTGAGCTATTTCACTGCGCACGCTAAAAAGTGTACAAACTGATCTATCAACAGCGTGCTAAAAGGATTTGGTCTTTAAAATGTGCTAAATAGCGCCTCTTATCCATTTAGTACTTTTTCTGCAATGAATATGCAATATGGGGCGTTTACACGCAAAAGTGCGTCTTGTGGGAGGAGAACATGTAAATATATTAATTTAGCACTCGCAAAGTGATTTATTAAACGTGAAAGCAATTTTGCTAACGGTATCTGACTCTATATTTAACACGTTTCAAAAGAAGGTGCAAATGGTCTGTATGCGTAATTGCGCACACAAGGCAGCGGTTATTGTCGTAAGAAGGAGACATCGAAATGAAGCAAGGAGACGCAGAGAACGCATTTTTTCACTCCGTGTGAATATTTTTGGAATGAACGAGGAAACGATCATCAAAACATATCGTTTATCCAGCATTGCCATTTTGGAGCTGTTGGGGGAACTCCGAATGGATTTGGAGCCAGCCACAAGGAGGACCCACGCAATACCAGATATCACAAAACTCCTTGCAACATTGGATCTCCCAATCTAGTTTTTCAGAAGTGCTGTCTGACGTTCTAAATGCCTTGTCGCCCTGACGCCCTAACGGAGAAACCAGACCTCCCCCCTGCGCCTGTGGAGCAACATGCCAATGCTGCGGGGATGCATACGCGCAATAATCTCATCCACAGTCACTTCTTGTGAGCCATTTGGTATGTGCATTTTTCTACAGGCCAATACAAAACACAATTTTTTTATTTTTATTTTTTTACTGCAGTGAAGTAGAAATTCAGCCACATACCACCTTAGGGAATAAAGGCTGCCAAAGTTTTTTCTTTGTATATATATATATAGAAATATATATATATATATATATATATTTATATACATTATTTTAAATTTTTTTTGTTGGGGGGGGGGGTCACTGTAAGATTTAAATTTCTTAATGCACTAGTTTGTACAAACTACGAACTACTTTGCCGCAAACCACAAAATGTGCAAAACCATCATTTAAATAGGGCGTCTCCAACAGTTTTGCACCTGCCACCAGTTACGCAATCGCTCTTGTTAAATCACCCGCAAACCATGGTTCAGCCCCTCGCGCAAAATTCCAGTTTGCGAGCGCAAATTACTGCACGCAAAATTGGATCTTGATAAATCCGGCCCTGAGTCGTGCCCTTGGGGAAGACTGATTTGCACTTGCACCCCAACATGAGCCATCCAGCTGCTGGTGGTCAGAGGGGCCCATTGAATGGAAGCCCAGCTCCTGTCAGTCTGTCCCAGGGCAGCTGTAACCACTATTATAGTTTACCACCATCAGCATTTGAATCTTTGTGTGAACGGTTGAATGAGTGAAAGTTCTTGGATTTGATAAAAACTATACAGGTACTGGTACCATTATACCATTAAGCCCTCAAATAAACTTGGAAAGAAAACCCTTTTGGTGTCCTATTACCAGATACAGCAATTTTTAAACCCATTTTCCAGAAACATTGTTAATCATATCCTTCGCATTTAATCAATTTTATCATAACATCTCCCCTATCTGCTTCCAGTGACTTCCAGCTACGACTCCATGAAACCGGTCTAGGATTTTAGAGCTTTAAGGAATAGTACACCCAAAACATGATTAGCCTTCATTTTCTACTCACCCCCATGCTGAACAACATTCTGGAGTACTTTTTTGATATCTCAAATGCATCTGGAGATCTGGGAGGCTTCTTACTGTCTGCTGACATTCAAATAATGGAGGTCTATGGCGCCCAAGGCAGAAAGGTCCATAAAAGTCCACAAAAAACGTGTCAATATTCCTCCATACTGCTCGTCCAATGTATTTCAAGTGTCCTGAGTGGGTAGCGTCCATAATTTACTTGAAACAAAGTCATTTAGAATGTTTTTAGAGCATAAACAGTAGTGTATAGGATCTCCTAAAAGCGCGCGCCTGCGAGTTCACGAGCCTACGGAAACCGTGGCAGACCAAACCAGATGAAAGTGCGCATTCAGCGTCTGCTCTTGATAATGCAAGCGTAGAAGAAGAAATGTGCTGTTTACCTGTGCAAAGAAAGAAACAACGAAAGAAAAATGTCTGAGGACTTCAGTGTTGAGGAAGAGCATGAGTTCTTTGCCGAGCTGAATTCGCACTTTCATCTGGTTTGGTCTGCCGCGGTTTCCGTAGGCTCGTGAACTCGCAGGCGCGCGCTTTTAGGAAATCCGATGCATTTGAGATATCAAAAAAGTACTCCAGAGTGTTGTTCAGCATGGGGGTGAGTAGAAAATGCAGGCTAATCATGTTTTGGGTGTACTATTCCTTTAAGAAGAACAGAATGCTATTCCTCACTAGTTTCTAACTAATTTCTAAATCTCTTGAGAGCAGTACTGAATGAAATTTCCTTTTGTATCCACAAAATGACAATAAAGTCTAAGTCTAGGTATTAGTCTAATTTCTGTATTTAGAGCTTTATTTGATTGTAGAGATAATTTGTGCTTTTTTTTAAATTGTATCAAGACTTGATTAAAGTTGATGAGCAAAACTGTTTATGTCTTTCAGATTGTCCTTCCTACCAAACCGCAGCTACAGTGATAACGGCCGGACAATCCTGGCCAATGAACAGGAGTCACAAGACTCTCTCGGGCCCCTATGAGGACGACTTTACATGAACAGAACTGTGAACCTTCCTTCCGATATGGAGGATATCCGACCCAAGCGCTTCGGCCATCTGTGCTCTCAAAAGTTTACTTTGATGCAAGCTGACTTTCCATAAAGATACGGTTCCATAATGATCATTGGCTGTTAATACAGGATCGACAGCTCAATGAAAATAAACTATGCTTACAGAATGTGAGATACAAGACGACTGCTGCTACTCTTAAAATATGTTTATAAATAAGCACAATATGAATGCATTATTATGAATTAAATCATATTAATAATGAGATGGAGGTCTGATGTCATTTATCTTTTATTTGATATTTTTACATTATAGCTGCTCAATCAGATTTTTGACCACTAGATGGCATTAAAGCATCACCATTGGAGATGTGTTTGTTAAATAGGGAGGCAGAATCTGATATTCCAATTGATGATTTGCTTTCAATCATCATCCTAAAATGAGGATTAAATAAATTCTTTGATAACATGAATCTAAAATAACCTCCCTTAGGTTTTTGTGTTCGTTATGCTCTTTTTCATTTATATCAAAAGGTACATAAGGATCTGTTCATTGAATTATGTTGATAACTTCCTATTTACACAGCATTTTTAGATTTTAGTTTTTCTTCATGCTTAAGGAAAAATGGATTGTTATAAAAGAACATCTTGATAAGACTCAAAGTTTAGTCTTCAATATTTAGAGCAAAAATTTACCAAAAATGATTAGAGGCCTTGTTGCAAAAGACAAGATAATAGAATTTGTACTCAGTTTATTTAAGTCTTTAAAATGTATTAAAGAAAATAACTAAAAATAAAATAGCACTCCATTAGAACAAATTCTGTGAGAAAAAAGGTACAATAATAAGAACTTATTTTTTTTTTTTTTTTTACAAACTATTGATTCCCCTTATGGTTTCTGAACAGGTTATAGCCCCACTGCTATAACAGGTGTTATAGCAGTGGGGAAAATTTCATTAAACTACTCTGAAATAATACAGTCTGCTTATTCTACGTCAGCAGTAAAGGAATGCTTTACCTTTTCTAAGAAAAATCCCTCCTACACAGGTTGGCTGGAATTCTTCTAATTCTAAACCTTTGTCTGAGTCAATTTAAATCTGTCATGGTGCTTACAAGGGGGAAAATATTCTTAACAAAATGAGACATAAAACCAAAAGTTTATCCTTTTATGGGCCTGAAGAAACCTCTATTGTTGTGATTGCTGTGAATTTATTTTTAAAATTAGTTCCACTGGGAATCCTCCCCCCAAAAGTTTCTTATTTCAATCCACACTGAGGCAAAAGGTCAGCCTGATCTAAAACAGTAAAACAAGAAATGTTTTTTTTTTTCTTATATTTTAGAAATAACAACGTGAGCCACATGCTCCCATCAGAATCACTCATGAAGCGGCTACCATTGGATTACACATAGGGGGTTAGTTTTTAAAAAGAAATCACTTTTAAATCAATCTCAACTTAAAGTTTTCAATTCCTGGAATCGTCTCTGCTAAAAAAAAAAGCTGTTTTTTTAAAGCAGTTCAAACAAAGTTTCTGAGCCAGATGTTATCCTGTCGTTGGTTGTTAAAAATCCAAATGACAGCAGAACAAAGGGATTTGTATGGCTGAGTGGATTTATGAAGAAACTACATGAACCTGGGCAGGGGCAACAGTAGAAACCAGTAGGGAATAACAGAACTGATTGTCATCGCTTGAATGAACACAGATTGGTCTTATTATCTAAATGGATGGCTGTGAGAAGAACATGATGCTTAGGAAGAAGAAAAAAGGCTAGATAGTGGAAAGCTACCAAAAACAGGGCATAACCTAACATAAATATCCATCCACTTTCAAGCCAAGATGGTGATAGGACACTTTCAGAAACAGAACAAGAGGAAACTATTAAAATTCAGGACTAGAGCAAAGAGTAGAAAAAATAATATTAAGGGCTATTACATGAGGCATTTTAAAACAAAGAAATAAACTAAACATGGTAAGGAAAGAATAACAAATATAACACTGTAACAAAACATAAAAGCAAGGTTCAGAGGAGGAGGGACATCCGAGAATTATTAAAATTATTTCTTGAAACAAACGGCCTCTTCGCTGCAGACCTGAAGGGTTACTGCAAAAATACAGAGAAAACAATTTTTAGACCTTTTTTTTTCAAAGTATTCATTTTAAATATGTAAATGGAAATAACATTTTCTGGGATAAATAAAAAGCACGTTAAGCACATTCTTAGTCATGTACTCTTTCTGCCACCAGATATCGCTGCAGCATCAGAAGATGGGATAGTCTGCTGCCTCTATATAGCAGCTCAGAGATCAGCCTTTAGCTGGATATGTGGATCACTTACTGCAGTAGCACTAAAGTTTATATGAGTTTTTATAAACAAAAACAAAAGTAAAATACTGTCATTTAAAGCGTCTGTATTTAATTTAGGATATTCTCTAGCTGATTCTAGTATGTTGATAGACTTTGCATGAATGTAGTAGCTATTCTAAACTGGCAAACATAGCAAAAAATGGATGAATGAAAGAAAAAGATGAATGGCTTTACCACTCTACTCAAGCAGTGGTACAATTAAGCATTGTGATACATATACCGTACACACAATTGTTTAACAATGGGTCCAATAAATGAAGAACAAATTAGGAATATCAACGTTGCATTTATTGTCCAAAAGTTGTCATAATGTGTTTTTCAGTCAAGAAAATTACATAATTAGGTGGAAATCTATTAAATTATGTTTGTAAAATAGTGCATTTAAGTTTCAGGACACAAGTTTTAAAGAGTAGGAAACTTTCCAGTAAAAATTAAACCTTAAAAGAGCATTTAAGTATTTGGCTTTATCAGCACCTTTAGAGAAGCTTGTAACTTTTTAACTAAACCCTGATTGCTATGTGTACTCTGAAGGGAAATGTGTTTTTGTAATGAATAATGGATCGTCTTTGAGTTAACTTTGCACATTCAGCACAAGTTTAGAGATGAGTGCCGAGCAAAAAAAGACAAAGATTAAAACTTCTGAATCAACAGGGAGTTTCTGTTGACATCTAACCTTAAAAAAATAATTAAACCAAGTCTTATCATATGATCGGAGACATGACCTGCCTGATGTTTTGTTGCTCCTAATCTCCCTTCAAACATTCACATTCCTAACTTGTTAGAGGTAATTCACAACTAAAAAAGTTAATGAGTAGGATGAGACTCAAAAGAGAGTCCTCAGTGTCTTCCTTTGAACAAGTTCAGTGAAAAAGTTTCTATAAAGGAATTTAAAGAAGTATTCAGAGTTTGGTATATTCATTTAAAAAGCATTTGTTTAAAAAAAATAGCATTCCTTCAATAAATAATATCAGCAGGTAAGAGGAAATTATTACATGCCAAAAAAATGCAAACTAAACATGAACAAAAATCCTATCATTCTGTAAAAAAAACAAAACAACTACGTCTAAACTCTCTTATTAGAAATAAGCAAATTAATGAATTTTATGAAAGAATGGATGTTTTAAAACTTCAAGATGAAAATGTGGAATCTTCTTTATCAGGATACCAAAATCACTGCCAAGTATATAAAACAGCTGCTTTCATTCTCACACAATTCTCTTGCATTTTGGTTCTCTACATCTGAGTCTGCTCTATTAGCACCATGCAGGCTCACTTTAGCTGTTATTTGTCCAATTTCTCGTTTATAAAGTAACCAAACCCCTCTGCTAAAAAAAGCAGAATTCTTGGCCCAGACATTTAAAGCAAATCATCAACATCCTTGAGAAAGAAGGCAGCCTCTGACCATTTCACTGCAACCGCCATCTTTGACTGTAGGTATAATATTCCTACTCTAAAATGCTTTCTTAGCTTTCACCCAGATTTACATTGGATACTCCTGCCAAAAAGTTCCACTTTTGCTTTTTTTTTCTCTACACAGAATATTATCTACAATATTCTGTTCTATGGCAGATATGAGATTGTTTTTTATGTTGTTTGTTTGTATGTTTGTTTTCTTCAGTCAGCTGTAATATTTGCCTAGCAGATCTACGAATCATGCATTTTTGCTCAGTTTCTTGTTTATAAGTTATTATTTTCTATTTCTCAATGTTTTTGCCTAAACCAGGGCAACCAATATCTGCAGTACTGTGGATCCTGTAGATCAGGGGTCTGCAACTTTTCATATGCAAAGAGCCATTTTTCCTCAAGTCTAACCAGGTAAAAGTTGTTTAGAACCACAAAGTAAAGGACTTTATCAAAAAACAACCTGTTCGTTTATTTATTTTTTTGTTGGGATCTGGAGATTCACCACCTTTCTCCAGCAGAGTGCGCTGTGGGTCTCCTGGAATGGAGCCCTCCAGCACACCTGATGCTCATCAGCCCATCAGGAGACCTTCCTACATAAGCAGCAGCCAGACCTTCCTTCAACGCCGCAGTGTTGACCAAGTTTGGTTAGCGAACCTGAGCCTCAGTTATTCTGACAGAATCATAGTTATCTCTAGAGAGAAACCTGATTCGAACCTGCCTCTGTCTTCTTGCTCACAGGAACCTGTCTAAGTCTAAAGCTCTGGATGAGCTTAGCCTGCAACCTGCCTGCCTGCCCAAGGAAGCCAAACCTGAAGAGTTCAATCTGGACTCCTCCTGCAGTTCTCAAGGAAGAGCTGGAAACCCAAACCAAGGTCTGCCACTCACTAGTCAGAAGCTAGACGCTGCTGCTGCTGAGCACTCTGCTGAACCAACAGTCTCTGGACCCAACCGGTTCCCTCCCTCACAAGAGATCAGTTTGGACCACCTCAAGGTAGTTACTGGAATAATTAAATCAACTAATCATCTGACTGCCTGGCTAATCAAACTATCCGCCACTGCAGACATCCGTGATTCCAGTCCCGGACCCGTGCCTGAACCTGTTCATGTTTCATCTGTGCAAACTATTCAATAAACTCTGTTAAACTTTTACTCTGTTTCCGTTTGTGTTCTGCATGTGGGTTAAGTCTCTTAAACCAATCATGACAGAACACTGCGGCCAAATACAAAACCCAGCAGATCACCTCCGGAGGAGGCTTGAGGAGCAGGATGCCCAGATCCAAGGACATGCGTACACTCTCCGTGAGTTAAACACTCATATTGAACTCCAGAACCAAGTTTTACAGGAATACATTGGCTACATGAGAAATGCTAACGCCACGCCAGTAGCACTTCCTGTTCCAGAGCGACTTCCGCTGCAAAGGTCACCGACAGTCACGTCATTTCCAGAGTTCCGCCTGAGTCTTCCTGAAAGATTTTCAGGTAACCAAAAGGATTGTAAAGGATTTTTGTTTCAGTGTTGTTTGCTTTTTGAGCATTCTCCTGTCAGTTTTCCAAATGATAGAAAGAAAATTTCTTTTATTCTCTCTCAACTCACTGGACGAGCCCTGGAATGGGCAGAGGCAAGGTTCTCTTCTGAATCCAGCTTTTCGTGTACCTTTTCTGAATTTTTGTCTGAGTTTTCTCAAGTTTTCAACCATGACTCAGATAAAACTATTGACTCCCGAGCCCTGCTGAGTTTAAAGCAGGGAAATTCTACGGTGGCTGAGTTCTCCATTGACTTCCGGGTTAAAGCCGCAGCCTCTGGCTGGAATGAGTGCGCACTAAAAAGTGCTTATTTTAAGGCCCTAAATGATAACATCAAAGACGAACTCGCCACAATCGACGAACCTGCTAGTTTGGAGGATTTAATCCGTTTAACCATCAGGTTGGACAATAGACTCCGAACTAGAAATAGCTCTAGGCAAAGAAGCCTAAATTTTTCTATTGCTACTCCTGCATTTAACAATGCTTCTGTTTTTTCTGGATCCCTAGAGCCCAGCACGAAGCCTAAAGCTAAGAATCAAACGCTTCCAGCGCCTGTCCAAGTCTCACACTTCTCTTCCTCAGAAGGAACGGAGGTCGAACCCATGCAAGTTGGACACACAAGGCTGTCTCCTGAGGAAAGACAACGAAGATTTAAGGGAAATCTGTGCCTCTACTGTGGTGAGACTGGCCATTTCATCGCTTCATGCCCGGCTAAATCAAAAGCCAGGGCCCGTCAGAGGATTTGAGGAGGCTGACGGGCCATCTAAGATCTGAAAAAGCTCCTCATTTATTGCTGCCTGCTACACTTTTTTTTCTAACCAGACTCTCACATTGTCAGCCTTCATTGACTCTGGGTGTGAGAGAAATCTCATCAATTCAGATTTGGTCCAGCAGCTAAGAATTGAGACTATTCCTTTGACTAAGCCTCTCAGAGTATCCGCTATTGATGGAAAGAAGCTACATCAAGTCACTCATCAGACACAACCATTAGAGCTTCTTATCTCTGGAAACCATCGTGAGACTCTAACATTTTTTGTTTTTCCTTCAGCATGCTCCCCTCTGCTGCTGGGATTCGAGTGGCTGGAACGTCATAACCCCCATATCAACTGGGCTGAACGCCACATTGAGTCTTGGTCCACTTCCTGTCACGAGTCATGCCTTCGTTCTGCGGCTCCTGCTATTCAGTCCCCTAGAGGTAGGGGGGAGATGGACTCTCCTGACCTTACTTCTGTTCCTCCCGAGTATCATGATCTGGCACCAGTCTTCAGTAAGGTCAGTGCGACGTCTCTTTCACCACACAGACCATATGACTGCGCCATAGATTTATTACCAGGAGCCCCCCTTCCCAGCAGTAGACTATACAACATCTCCAAACCTGAACGCGAGACCATGGAAAAATATATCAATGAGTCTCTAGCTGCTGGAATTATTCGTCCATCTTCATCTCTTCTTGGTGCTGGTTTCTTTTTTGTGGGTAAAACGGATGGTTCCCTACGACCCTGTATAGATTACAGAGGCTTAAATCAGATAACCGTCAAAAATAAGTACCCCCTACCATTACTGGCATCAGCGTTTGAACCTGTTCAGGGTGCAACAGTGTTCACTAAACTCGATTTGAGAAACGCATATCACCTCCTTAGAATAAGAGAAGGAGACGAATGGAAGACAGCCTTTAAGACCCCCTTAGGCCAATTTGAGTATTTGGTCATGCCTTTTGGTCTCACAAACGCTCCTGCTTGCTTCCAAGCTCTAGTCAACGACGTTCTCAGAGATTTTTTGAACGTATTCGTTTTTGTGTACATCGATGATATTTTGATCTACTCCAAGAACCTCTCAGACCACAAGAAACATGTTTGTCTAGTTCTTCAGAGACTTTTGGAAAACAAACTCTTTGTGAAAGCAGAAAAATGTGAATTCACCAACCATCTGTCACTTTGTTAGGGTTTGTGCTCGAGGGCGGGCAGGTGAAGCCATCCGAAGACAAGATAAAGGCAGTTCTGGACTGGCCGGCACCTGAAAACCGCAAACAGCTTCAGAGATTTCTTGGGTTTGCAAACCTTTACAGACGCTTCATAAGAAACTATAGTCAAACAGCTCTACCTCTCACAACTCTGACTTCTGTGAAGAAGACCTTTCAATGGACACCTGAAGCCCAGAACGCTTTTGATAAATTAAAAAACCTGTTTTCCAGAGCACCCATCCTTATCCAGCCAGATCTCTCTAAGCAGTTTATCTTAGAGGTGGACGCATCTGACTCCGGTGTTGGAGCTGTTTTATCTCAGCAATCTGACTCAGACCAAAAAACTCACCCCTGTGCTTTTTTTTCACGTAGACTCTCACCAGCGGAGCAAAATTATGATGTTGGAGACCGAGAACTTCTTGCCATTAAACTCGCCCTGGAGGAATGGAGACACTGGCTCGAGGGGGCCGAGCATCCAGTATTGGTTTGGACAGACCACAAAAACCTGGCTTATCTCCAATCGGCAAAACGATCCAACCCACGTCACTCTAGATGGTCATTATTCTTTTCCCGTTTCAACCTCATTATTTCTTACAGACCTGGTTCCAAGAATGTCAAGTCCGATTCTCTCTCTCGTCTGTACTCCACTGATCAACCTGAGACACCCGAGCCTGTTCTTCCTGCCTCCTGTACTGTTGGAGTCGTTTTCCTGGGAGATCCCTGATCTCATCAACTCTGCCCTAGCCTCTGAACCTGACCCAGGTAACGGCCCTCCAAATAAAACGTATGTTCCATCTTCCGTCAGATCCCGACTGATCCAGTGGATGCATGCAGCTAAATTTTCCGCCCATCCTGGAGTGAGCAGAACCATTGCCCTCATTACAAGACGTTTCTGGTGGCCATCACTACACAAAGACGTTAAGGAGTATGTTTTGGCATGTCCCATCTGCGCCAGAAACAAGACCTCTCATCAACCACCTTCTGGCCTGCTGCATCCTCTACCTGTTCCAACCCGTCCTTGGTCACATATCGCCGTAGATTTTGTCACAGGTCTCCCGATTTCCAGAGGTATGTCCACCATTTTAACCATCGTCGACCGTTTTTCCAAGGCCTGTCACTTAATTCCCCTCAGCAAACTTCCCATGGCTTTCCAGACGGCCCAGCTTCTCGTGAAGCATGTTTTCCGACTCCACGGTATTCCACAAGAAATCCTCTCTGACCGCAGTCCTCAGTTCATCTCACAGGTCTGGAAAGCTTTCTGTTCTGCGTTGAACTGTAAGTCCTCCCTCACCTCTGGTTATCACCCACAGTCTAACGGGCAGACGGAGAGGATGAATCAACAACTAGAGTCCCCTCTCCGCTGCCTGACATCTAACAACCCTACTGACTGGAGTCAGTTTCTGACCGGGATCGAATACGCCCATAACTCTTTAAGATCTGCTTCTACTGGTTTATCCCCGTTCCAGGTTTCCATCAGTTATTAGCCTCCACTCTTCCCTGCAGACGAGAGAGAGATATCAGTCAGATCAGTCCATCACCACATCCGCCGTTGTCAGCGTATCTGGAAGGACACCATCACCACCCTCAACCGCTCATCTGCCTCCACTAAACGCTTCGCTGACTCTAAAAGACGTCCTGCCCCTGACTATACCGTAGGCGAAGAGGTATGGTTATCAACACGTGACATTCCCCTCAAAGCCATGTCTAAGAAGCTGTCACCCCGGTTCATCGGCCCATATAAGATAGCTCAGATAATCAACCCCTCTGCTGTCCGCCTGCACCTGCCACCGAATCTTCGTATCCATCCCACGTTCCATGTCTCCCAAGTCAAACCTGTCATTTCTAGCTCCTTGTGCCCACCACCCGACTCCCCTCCACCCGCCCTGGACGGCGATGGTCATCCAGCCTTCACTGTTCACCGGATCGTGGACTCCCGTCGGCGAGGTCGCGGTTGGCAGTACCTCGTCGAATGGGAGGGCTACGGTCCGGGAACCGCACATGGGTTCCTGGTTCATACATCCTCGATCCGTCCCTGATCGAGAAATATGAGAGCTCCCTCCCGTCGACATCCTCGGGACCGCCAAGAGGCGGTCGTTGAGAGGGGGGTACTGTTGGGATCTGGGGATGTACCACCTTCCTCCAGCAGAGTGCGCCGTGGGTCTCCTGGGTTGGAGCCCTCCAGCACACCTGAGACGCATCTACTCATTAGGAGACCTTCCCTTTATAAGCAGCTGCCAGACCTTCCTTCAACGCCGCAGTGTTGACCTTAATTTTGTTAGCAAACTGAGCCTCTGTTACCTGAAAGAATCTAAGTTGTCTCTAAGTGAGAAAACTGGTTCTAACCTTCCTCTGTCTTTGCTCACAGGAAACCTGTCTCAAGCCTGAAGCTCTGGGTGAGCTTAACCTGCCTTCCAGCCCTGGTGAGCCAAACCTGAAGATTCCTATTTGGATTTCCCCTGCTGCTCTCTGTGAAGAGCTGGAAACTCTGATCAAGGTCTGCCATTCAAAGTCAGAAGCTAGACTAGAGTCTTTAATCATCTGCCTGCCCAGCTAATCAAGCTATCATCTCTGCAGACTTCAGTGAACCCAACCCGGACCTGTTCCAGATCCAGTTCATGTTTTTTGTGTCAACATCTTAAATAAACTCTGTTAAACTTTTACCCAGCCTCCGTTGTGTTCTGCATGTGGGTTTGATATAAAACCAATCATGACAATAAGAGAGGGAGATGAATGGAAGACAGCTTTCAAGACCCCCATAGGCCAATTTGAATACTTGGTCATGCCTTTTGTTCTTACTAACGCTCCTGCCTGTTTTCAAGCTCTTGTCAATGACGTCCTCAGAGATTTTTTGAATGTTTTTGTCTTTGTATACATTGATGATATTTTGATCTACTCCAAGAACCTCTCTGACCACAAAAAACATGTCCGTCTGGTCCTTCAGAGACTACTGGAAAACAAACTCTTTGTGAAAGCTGAAAAATGTGAATTTCATCAACAATCTGTCACTTTTCTAGGGTTTGTGCTCAAGGGCGGGCAGGTGAAGCCATCCGAAGACAAGATTAAGGCAGTTTTGGACTGGCCGACACCTGAAAACTGTAAGCAACTTCAAAGGCAGCTTCAAAGGCTTTTCCAAGGCCTGTCACTTAATACCCCTCAGGAAACTACCCACTGCATTCCAGACAGCTCAACTTCTCGTGAAACATGTCTTCCGTCTCCATGGGATTCCTCAAGAGATTCTCTCGGATCGTGGTCCCCAGTTCATATCCCAGGTCCGGAAAGCTTTCTGTTCTGCTTTAAATTGCAAATCCTCCCTCACCTCTGGTTACCACCCTCAGACTAATGGACAGACAGAGAGGATGAACCAACAACTTGAGTCCACTCTTCGCTGTTTGACATCTAACAATCCGACTGATTGGAGTCAGTTTCTTACATGGATTGAGTACGCACACAATTCCCAGAGATCTGCTTCTACCGGCTTATCCCCTTTCCAAGTATCCATAGGTTATCAGCCTCCACTCTTCCCTGCAGATGAGAGAGAGATAACGGTCAGATCAGTCCACCACCATATTCGCCGCTGTCAACGCATCTGGAGAGACACCATCACCACCCTCAACTGCTCTTCTGCATCGACTAAAAGATTCGCCGACACTAAGCGACGTCCTGCCCCTGACTATACCCCTGGGCAAGAGGTATGGTTGTCAACTCGTGATATCCCTCTCAAAGCCATGTCTAAAAAACTCTCACCTCGATTCATCGGTCCATACAAGATTGCTCAGATTATTAATCCCTCTGCTGTCCGCCTGCACCTGCCACCGTCCCTTCGCATCCACCCCACCTTTCACGTGTCCCAGATAAAACCTGTCATCACTAGCTCTCTGTGCCCTCCTTCCGACTCCCCTCCACCCGCCCTGGACATCGACGGCCATCCGGCCTACACAGTTCGCCGGATCGTGGACTCCCTACGGCGAGGTCACGGCTGGCAGTACCTCGTCGACTGGGAGGGCTACGGTCCGGAGGACCGCACCTGGGTTCCTGGCTCATTTATCCTCGATCCGTCCACATCCTCGGGACCGCCAAGAGGCGGTCGTTGAGGGGGGGTACTGTTGGGATCTGGAGATTCACCACCTTTCTCCGTCAGGGTGCGCTGTGGGTCATTTTTGCTCAGTTTCTTGTTTATAAGTTATTATTTTCTATTTCTCAATGTTTTTGCCTAAACCAGGGCAACCAATATCTGCAGTACTGTAGATCCTGTAGATCAGGGGTCTGCAACTTTTCATATGCAAAGAGCCATTTTTCCTCAAGTCCAACCAGGTAAAAGTTGTTTAGAACCACAAAGTAAAGGACTTTATCAAAAAACAACCTGTTCGTTTATTTATTTTTTTGTTGGGATCTGGAGATTCACCACCTTTCTCCAGCAGAGTGCGCTGTGGGTCTCCTGGGCTGGAGCCCTCCAGCACACCTGATGCTCATCAGCCCATCAGGAGACCTTCCTACATAAGCAGCAGCCAGACCTTCCTTCGACGCCGCAGTGTTGACCAAGTTTGGTTAGCGAACCTGAGCCTCAGTTATTCTGACAGAATCATAGTTATCTCTAGAGAGAAACCTGATTCTAACCTGCCTCTGTCTTCTTGCTCACAGGAACCTGTCCCAGTCTAAAGCTCTGGATGAGCTTAGCCTGCAACCTGCCTGCCTGCCCAAGGAAGCCAAACCTGAAGAGTTCAATCTGGACTCCTCCTGCAGTTCTCAAGGAAGAGCTGGAAACCCAAACCAAGGTCTGCCACTCAGACCACGCAGACGCTGCTGCTGCTGAGCACTCTGCTGAACCAACAGTCTCTGGACCCAACCGGTTCCCTCCCTCACAAGAGATCAGTTTGGACCACCTCAAGGTAGTTACTGGAATAATTAAATCAACTAATCATCTGACTGCTTGGCTAATCAAACTATCCGCCTCTGCAGACATCCGTGATTCCAGTCCCGGACCCGTGCCTGAACCTGTTCCTGTTTCATCTGTGCAAACCATTCAATAAACTCTGTTAAACTTTTACTCTGTTTCCGTTGGTGTTCTGCATGTGGGTTAAGTCTCTTAAACCAATCATGACATTTTTATTATCTCATATAGGAAATTAGTTGTCATCTTAAACATCAAACAATTTATGTATTTTTAGCTTTTGAAATAATACTAAAACACAGATTCTAAGTTAATTAAAAGAAAAATGGCTCTAAAAACATTTATGGTTCTTTTGGTGTCATTCTTATCATCTCATAAAAAACACTACAGCTTTTAATTCTGGTATTTATTTTATAGTACAAATTTTTTAGCTCTTTATATGCACTTCAATCTAAAAAATTCACATCAATAGAAAAGACAATTAGAAGAAATGTATTGATGCAATTACTTGGTCTTTTGCACTCAAACCTCGGCAGACAACATAGCGCTGAATTGTGATAGATATGCCTGAACAGGAATAAAGAATAGGGCTGTTTCTCCCAAGCCTAAACTTGTGGTTTAGTGGAGATATATGAAGTTGGTCAGTCTGTAGACTGCTGGTTAGCGAGACGGTACGCTGAGCTTTATGGGGAGATCCAGTGGATTGCGTGAGCAGATACTAGAGCTTCATGCAGGGACCTGGGAGATGGAAGTCCAGCTTGGATAACACAGGTGGAGAGAACCTGTCCATGATGAGCAAGCAAGAAGCGACAGTGGAGAGGAAAAACTCCCCATTGGGAAGATGTCTCTGGCAGAACGAGGCTCAACATGGTGGTCTTCTGCCGGACCGGTTGAAAAGAGACGCAGGATGAAGTAAGAGTCCTGGAGTAATATACTCTGATGAATTTTTAGCTGGCGGAGCAGGGGCTGGAGGTGGGTTGAAACGGTGTCATCTGAATGAAGTCACACAGCACAGCCACCGCCTGCGCACAGGAGCAGACAAGTTGCGGATCGGAGGCCTTTTAAGATGAACTTTGGATGCCGATTGGCTTTCTTTGAGGTTTGATTAAAAGCCTACTCGCTGTGTCGTAGGTGGATGTAGGAGATCAATCAGTTTCTTCAGTTAAACTTCCGCCTAGGCTCCATTTTAGACACTATAAAGAGCCGCTGTAGAGGGTCCAAAGAGCCACATGTGGCTCTGGAGCCACAGGTTGGAGACCTCTGCTGTAGATGATTCTCCAAGGGTTGTTGATGGGCTCCTGAAGGAGTTTTGAAGGCCTCAATCTCCTGCGAAGTTTCTTGGTAATTCTAGTGACCGTGATTTGTTAGAATCCCAAATGGTTTTGTAAGCCTCTTCAATCGTAAAAATATTTATAAATTTGTCTTTCATATCATCTTGAAATCATCTTTGTCCTACATTTTTTTTTCTTACCTACTTCCTGTTGTCCTCCTTGGTATGACACGTCTGACAGGGTGGAATGTTTACAAAGGAACTTTAACTGTCCCAAAGCACAGTTAATAACAGATAAATAATGACCAATTTGGGGTGTAATTGCTTCTTTCTCAGGGACAGGTTGTTTAGATGGGCTATCATAAAATTTTCATTGAAAACTAGTATTTATATTTTACTGAGATTCTCTTTGTCTGATGTATAAAGTTTTTCTATGATCTGAATTATTTAGGTATGTCAAAAAAGCAAAAACCAATGCAAGGGTGCAGATATTTCTCCAGTTTGGAGTTAATGCAGGTTTCTTTAGCAGCGCTATGATCAATTAATGAATGGTCCTCTGTTTTCACTATGAATCAGACTCCAAATCATTTTCACAGTTCAAATACACTAAGGCGTGCAGGAATGTAGTTGCCATGGTAATCCTCATCCACAGGCACCAGCCCCTCCTCCTTCCTCTTCGCATCCCTTGGCTACTCTCCCCCTCCCTTCTGTCTCACCATCCAATACACAGACACCAGACAATGGCTTCTGCTCCCATCATGCTTTGCAGAAGGAAACAGGAAGAAGAGACACATAGCCAGCCGCCAGCAGTGTAGGAAGGAGGATAGGAGCAAACAGAGTGATGGTGAATGTGGAGGCACCATACGTGGAGGCATGGCTGATGTCACCTTCAGGACACACTCAAGTTGCTGCTTCTTTGGTAAGTTGAAGTCCTTTTTGTCCTATTTTCTAAGATAATTCATGCAGTGGCATGAAGGCAGGGCAGCAGATCTACAGACAGATGGGTGCAGCCGGTGGATTTAAAGCCACAGAGCTGTAATCCTCTCAGATGAAACAGGATAAGGGGGTATTGGGGGGGAGTCATGTGAGATACTAAGATAAAGGTGATGGACAAGGCAGGTGAAAGCACACACATCTTCTTTTTAAGTGTTGTTTTCAAACAGGAAATCACACCCCTGCTTTGTGCTTGGGGTTTCAGTTGTATATTACAATTACAGTATGATGCAATCTTTACCATGACTTAGTACATTAGAAAATTACAAAGAAGTCATTTGCCCCATCCTTTCTCTGACAATGTTGGCATTCATGCAGCAATCTTAGACAAACCCCCTCGCTTTCACATACAGAGACCGTCTCACATGCAGCCCTTTTCAGTTTTATTCATTCAGATGACTTGTTTTATTCATGACACATTTACACTGACGCTCCTCTCAGTCATGTATAACCTGAAGGCTAAACATCAAAGATGAAAGCAATTATTTTTACATGAAATATTTTAAAAAATTGATTCAATGTGGAAGTAATAAGTTAAACAAAAACATTTTTATAGATTAGGTCAAAATACATGTATTTAAATATTTTGCTGTTATTTTTCTTAATTGGCTCTTGTATTGTCATTTAAGTATCCATAAGGTCTGATTAACTGCTCTGACCAACAGAAATTCAATTTAATTCAGTTTATTTATATAGCACTAATTCACAACACATGTCATCTCAAGGCACTTTACAGTTCACCAGATCATACAGTCAAATTGATTCAAAGTTTTCTATCTAAGGAAAACCAGTTGATTGCATCGACTCAATGACTCGAATGCAATCCCTCACACTAAGCATACTTGTAGCGACAGTGGAGAGGAAAAACTCCCTTTTAACAGGAAGAAATCTCCAGCAGAATCAGGCTCAGTGTGAGCGGCCATCTGCCGAGGCCAACTGGGGTTCAAGGAGACAGAAGCAGAGACACAAAAAGCAACTGTAAAAGGTGGCCCCGTCCAGGAAACACACAGCCAGGCAGACGAGCTCCGAGCCAGCTCCTATGTTAGAGGATGAAGAGAGCACGTCCAGCCAGTCACAGTCAGAGAAACAGGACTACACTTGAAAAACAGGCCAATCTCCAACATCTATAAACGATGGCAGCAGCACAGCTGATATTTCTCTCCAGGATGGTGTCACAGCCAAACAGGAACTGACAAGGTGAAGCTACTATGGGAAAAAACAGAAAGAGCAGAACGTCAGAGATTGAACTAATAGATTCTGCAGAGTAGGAGAAGAGAGATAGAATGAAGCAAAATGATGAAATAGGGGTCCCTGTGTCCTCCAGAAGTCTAAGCCTATAGTAGCATAACTATAGAGATAGCTCAGGATAACCTGAGCCACTCTATAAGCTTTATCAAAAAGGAAAGTTGTATGCCTCCCCTTAAAAGTAGACAGGGTGTCTGCCTCAAGGACTAAAACTGGTTCCACAAGAGAGGAGCCTTATAACTAAAAGATCTGGCTCCCATTCTACTTTTAGAAATTCTAGGAACCACTAGTAAACCTACAGATTGAGAGCAAAGTGCTCTGTTAGGAACATAAGTAACAATCAGATCTCTGATATAAGATGGAGCTTGGCCATTTAAGGCTTTATATGTGAGAAGGAGCATTTTAAATTCTATTCTGGATTTAACAGGAAGCCAATGAAGAGAAGCCAGGATACGAGAGATATGATCTCTGTTTTTAATTTTTATCATTTTGGATCAGCTTTTGGCATTTTGGATCAGCTGAAGGCTTTTAACTACAGTTTGTGGACTTCCTGATAGTAAAGAATTACAATAGTCCAGCCTTGAAGTAACAAATGCATGGACTAGTTTCTCAGCATCACCCCTGGACAGGATATTTTTCATTCTTGCAATACTCCGCAGATGACACAAGGAAATTCTAGAAACCTCTTTGATATGGGATTTAAATGACAGGTCCTGATCAAAAACAACACCAAGATTTTTTACTTTATTATCTAAAATCAGATTAATCCCATCCAAATGAAGTGACTGACTAATCAGCTTATATTTCAAAGACTTTAAAAGCCTTTGCTACATATCCCTGTAACAATGATAAATTAATCACATCTAAAATGGAGGAGGAGATCATAGGGAATACCTCCTTAAATAACCTGGTTGGAACTGGATCTAACATACAAGTTGAAGGCCTAGATGTAGACAATAATTTTGCTAACTCTGAAAGTTCAACTGGATCAAAGCAGTCTAAATCCGGCTCAGATTTCATGACTACCTCAAATGCTGCCTCACCTTCCAGAGATAAACCAATTGTAGATAGAGGAGTGCAAATTATCCTATTTTTAATAATATCAATCTTATTTATAAAGCATCCCATAACATCATTACTGCTAAGAGCAGGTGGAATGGACGGTTCAACAGAGCTATGGCTCTGGGTGAGTTTGGCAACTGTATTAAAAAGATATCTAGGATTATTTTTATTCTCTTTCTTCTATTAATGAGGAGAAATGTGCTGCTCTTGCTTACAAAGGGTCCTCGTTTACAGCAGTTAACAATTTTTGCAGACTAGGTAGGATTCCAGTGGGCATGTGGAGCGTGATTGTATCTCCAGTTTCCAAGCATTTTGCTTCAAAGTGCATAGCTCTGCATTAAAACAAGGAGCCAGCTTTCTATTTTTAACGTTTTTCATTTTCAAAGGGGCTGCATTGTCTAAGGTAGTACGCAGAGAACTAACAACCCCATCAACAAACTCTTCAACCTGTGAAGGGGAATAAACTAAGCTTTTGCACTCTGCAGCACTGCTCAGCGACACAGAGGAGAGAGATTAATTAAAGTGGTTAAGATACAGTATATGATTTTGCTTTTCCATCTCTAGTTACAACCTGCATGGTTTTACAAACTAAATAAATGCCTTCAAACTTAAAGGTAACTCAGTGACTTTAATGTGTTATTTCTATTTGTGTGAATATACTTCGAGTTTATTGTTGGAAAATACTTAAGACTCAGGTAGCAGTTTACCTGCCAGAAGGAAATCAGAAGCAGATTCAAAATTACTTTATTAATCCCTTGCAGGAAATATTTTAAAATACACAAATGTAATAAAAGGTTCTCTCCGGCTTCCTCCCACAGTCCAAAAAACATGACTGTTAGGTTAATTGGCTTCTCTAAATTCTCCTTAGGTGTGAGTGTGTGTGCGTGAATAGTTGTTTGTCATGTTTGTCTCTGTGTTGCCCTGCGATGGACGGGCGACCTGTCCAGGGTGGACCCCGCCTCTCGCCCATTGACTGCCGGAGATAGGCACCAGCACCCCTCGCGACCCCAACTGGGACAAGCGTGTCAGATAATGGATGGATCGATAAAATGTAATAAAAGTAGTAAAATACAAGTGCCTATAATAATGCACAGGAGTTGACACATGCACACTAACAAGACGTCCCTCTCAAGACAAGAGGAGCTACAATGAAGTGTTTAATTATTAAGGAAATAATTTTGTTAAAATTCAAAACCAAATTAAACTAAAAACAGTGACAACAGTTAGCAACACTTACAGTCACTCTCCAAAAAATGCCATATCTATCTATAAGAGACATACACAGGAGATTTCCTATTGTAATCACAGGAAGAAATTGTGTTTTTTGGACCATTACATAAATCATAGATAAAATACATTATTGTTTTTCATTATAAAATTAGAAAAACATGAAGAAAAGTGTTTAGATTCTAAGTAATTTTTTACAGAACATATCATAAAAAGAAGGAGCCCAAGGAGTTATCTCTGAGGAACACTGCTGGATAAAGAGAGGAGTTAAAAACTGATTTCATTAAGGAGCCAAGAAGAAAACAAACTGGTTGATATACTGGAGACACCACTAAAAGATTAGAGGAGATATAGAACAATTGGGTAGCTGTATGTTAAAAAGATACCATGCTATTCACAGATCTTTTATCGTGATTAAGGCTATTAAAATAAATATGGTTTGAATTTAACAAAATAAGAGGAGACCTTATATTTCTATAAAGATTTGTTATTTTACTTCTGAATTAGTAACAAATTTTTCTTGAAGATTTGTTCCATGTTCTGATGTGAGGATTTTAGCTGACGTTGAGCAGCTTGTAATCATGACGGGGTAAGGCAACTTTAATTGAACGCGATATTGTGTCGTCCTTCAAAGTGATGGGAGGCCATACTATTTTTGTTGGGTAAATTAACTCTGTCAATAAAATTGTTTAGGCTGTCAGAGACAGCGGGTAGATAAATGTCTTAAATGTCACAAAATGAGATCAAGAACGGCTAATTAGATTTGAATGGTGGTAGGTTGACATTAAATGGAAACAAATCTAATGCTATTAAAAAGGAGTTAAAGCAGAGCAGGAGACGAGTCCAGGAAATGTCCTTTATGGTGTCCAAGGAAGTCAACAAATTTCTTTGTTCCATTGCTTAACAATAATATCCTGTAACAGTCTTATGTTGTCCTTGATAAGTGTGTTATACTTAAAAATCCATTAAAATCAAGTCGAAAAAGACAAAGGTTTTCCTTAAAGATTTCATTTATTAGAAATATGAGTAGATTTGTTTCTGTTTGGGTTAAGAATCCAGAAATTCACAAACAATGTGGAAGAAAATGTAGTACTTTAAGCAATAATTTACTTTGTTTAATGCTATATACTACTTCCAAATCAGCAAATCATATCCCTAAAAAAATAAAAATGAAGTTCATGGAAGAAAAAAATTATTTAAAAGATCTGCACATTTAAACAGTTGACGACAGCAATGTTTAAAGGTTTTGTAAACAGAAAAAAGATCAATATAAAGGTTTGAATTTGACTAATGGCTGTTAGGCTATGTTCACAGCAGGAAAAACAACAGAACCTGTCATTCTAGTAAGAAAGTGTTGCTCTTTGTATCAGGAAATGACAGAGTGGCATCCAGGGATCAAATGTCATCCCAACCTTTACAGACTATCAACAAACTAAGCATAAAGTGTCCCATAAGACACTTGAAATTGGGGATATTATAATTAAGGTTTTCCCTTTAAACATTCCAAGTAGGTTTTGCAAAAGAATGAATATATAGAAAGAACCCCATAGACATTTACTTATGTTGGAAGATGTAATGACTCAGAACAGAGGGACCCAGTATTCAGACTAAACAGTTGAATAATTTTAAAAGCATTTATTTAAACTGGCAGATCTGAATAGCAAGGGCTAGGATGTCTGAGGCAGGAAACTCTGGTTTACAAGTGCAGTCCATGCCCAGAGAAGGAGGTAGGATCCAGGATGCCAACAAGATGCAGTGGGCGCCGCCCAGAGTGTCCTAGATGCTGCACCCTGGAGAACAAGCAGGAGTCCGAAGCCAGATTAGACAAACAGATCAGAACAGGAACAGGCAGGCTCAGAGATCCAGGAGTCCAAAGACAGTTCAGGCAAATCGTTCAGATGTGAACAGGCATGCTCAGTGGTTTAGAGGCAGAAAAGGTCAGGATCAGGAAACCAGAAACACCAAGGAACTCTAAAATCACTTTCACCACTGGCTAGAGAAAACAAGATTAATCTGGCCCTGGTGACTGAATTTAAGCATCTTAAATACAGACAGAAGCAGGCTGATCAGGGGAACAGTGATTAGAAACTGGGCAGAGTTAGATAGGTGAATGGAATGAATAATTAAGGCAGTCATCAGTGCCAAGATCATAACAGAAATGTGAAATGTTGCTATGCGTAAACATTACTAAAGTGGAAAGGCATAAGGGACATTCCTTAAAAATTCAAAAAATATCCACTGGACTTGGTTTTCAAGATTTGAAGACGTTTCGCCACCTCTCCAGGAAGCTTTCTCAATTCAAAAATTTTGAATTTTGAATTGAGAAAGCTTCCTGGAGAGGTGGCGAAACGTCTTCAAATCTTGAAAACCAAGTCCAGTGGATATTTTTGGAATTTTTAAGGAATGACTATGACCTGGATGACTGAGAACCTTCATCGGCATAAGGGACAGTTCTTAATACTATTTTAAATTAAATATAATATAATCTGTCAGAAGACAAAATATTGTCATTAATTTCTTATTTCTGCAGCCAGCAAAATGATCTCACTGACTTATAAAGATGAAAAAGTTCCCAAAACATGAAATCCCGCTTCTGTCATGGACATATCAGACCTTGGTCCCATTAAAAGCTTTAAAAAATGGGATTGCATAAAGAATGCATCAACAACCAATTAGTTAATAACTGTGCCAGCAATGATTTGGGGTATAAACAAATTTGAAGAGCCTCCAACAAAAGATGATTATACCTCCTCCTCATTTTAAGTAATAATTACTAACTGACCAATTCAACTGACCTAAACGTGTCTACTATCAAAACCCAGAGACCTTAGCTCATTTGTTTTATGTAAGTGACCAAATTTGCCACTAGGTGGAAATGACATTACATGACATGACATTTTAAAAACTTCTGAAACTGCAGCATTTAATTCAGGTGGTGTGACAGTGGCAGCAAGAAACATCCCACTTTAGACAGCTCTGACATTAAAAAACTTGAAGCTTTCTTAGATTTTGAGTCTGTTAATGGTTGAACTTGCTGCAGTAATACTCAGCTCTGTGCAAACAGCCCATTTCAAGCACTGCTGCACTCATCTTATAGAAGGTTTTGAAGCAGATGTCGCATAAGTTGCACCAGAGATGTAATCATCGATTCAGTAAAATCATTTCAGGATTAGTCACTTTTTTATTTCATTAGTCAAATATTTCATAAACCATAGGCACAGTGGAAACCATGTGTTTACATACAGTAGACTTAACTTTTTTGGTCTTGGAGGACTCAATAATGACTCTAGCTCACAGCTTCAGCCTGGATCTGCTTTTCTTATGGAGCTATTACATTTATTTCTAAACAAAATGTGTACCTCTATGGCAAAGAGACCTCATCTCTTTCAGGAAAAAAATATATCATGGTTACAAATTATCATGGTGTTTAAACATTCATACAATAAAAAAAATATATATATAAAAAAATGAAGATTGTGGCACTTTCAGGCATCTGGATATTATACTATAGAATGAACCAGACTGAGTTTTTTATATTATTAATTATTATTATTATTTAAATATTTTGTTTTCAAGAGTTCCAACCTTTAACTTAAATGTTGGGAATTAACTGATCAGAAGCTTACAAAATTTTGACATTTTCATCTGGGCTTTGATTAATCTATAAAAATAAAAAAAAGTAATCTTAGCAAATGTATGCCACAGCTTTTTTAAGAAAAAAAAAACAGATATGCAACAATAAATCAAATCACTCTGACATTTAGCAAGCAGTAATAGTTCTGGTCATCACAACTGACCTAAAACTGGGAAATTCTGATTTGATTTCACAGACAGTGAGAAAAATGTTTCTATTGACAAACTGCACATTTAAGAAAGATTGAATAAAAACATTGGATAAGTAAAATATAATTTCAAATATAATTTAAAATTACTATCCAAAATTAAGAGTCAATCACCTTTGAATGACAAATTAAATGACTAATTAACCACTACATGGTTATTTTTGTGTAATAAACCCCCCCCCTTTTCTCATATTCGCATTATCTAATTAAAACAAATACATAAAATAGTCTAGTCTGTTTATATAACCCAAATTACCACCTCACTGATAGTTTGGTTTATCTTCTGTTTGCCATGTAATCCATTTGCACACAGGATGTATTTAAACAGTACAACATGTTGACACACAGACCTGTCCATCGTTTTTTTTCTCGTTTCTGCAATCACTATTGCCAACCCAAACATCCAAGAGGAAAGATATTATTCAATAAACACTGATAAACACTGTCATCAAGTAAAAAATTGACTTGATTTATCCTCTTCTCCAAAGCCACACATGTAAAACATAAGGTCACACCCACTCCCAGAGATCAAGCCAATAGGAAGCGGGGTAAGGGTGAGCAAAGGACTGTTCTTATCTTGATATAAGTCCTGCAAGAGATCATGCCCTCATCTACAGAGCCTGAATGCTTGGATGACAAAGCAGCTGCAGAAGTCACGCAGAGAGATAAACAATAAGAAAAGGGCTTTTAAAAAAGGGGTTTCCAGCTGTTTTACAACAATTTAAAAAAAGGAAAACTTCTGGTCGTCCATGAGACAGTGACACTGCAAGTGAGTACATCATTAAGAAGTTTATTTTCCAAGATTATCTTGTTTTACTTTTTCCAGATTTAGGTCATTGTGGTCTTAAAGAAAGCAAATCAAAGGAGTAACTATTACTCTGGCTGCCACACTGAAGCAGTCTTCATCATTGTTAAACATTTTTACCTGACACCTTGTTTATCTCAGAATTTTAAATAATGGCAATAAATTATGCCTTTGAACCTAGAGGCTAATAAAATGACACACTAAAATGCTTGATTTCTCAACCTATGACTATAATGAATAATAGCACCATTATTAATCTTCCCTTAGAAATGCTGTTGTCAAGGTCAGAATCAAGACCATAGATAAAAACTAACAGCTCTGAAGCCAAATGTTTCTGTTGCTGTGATACACACACACAATATATATATATATATATATATATATATATATATATATATATATATATATATATATATATATATATATATATATATATATATATATATATATATATAACACATTTTTAACCATATATATGGTTAAAAATGTGTTTTACTTTAATCTCTGTATGCTCCACACCTTGTTTAAATGTTCTTTGTTATCCCTTATTAAAAAGACAGGATCTGCTCGTGGATTTATTTACTGAGCTGCAGCAGGGTGCTGTTTTGTCAGGTGGTAAAAGAAGCAGAGCAGTGATTGGAAATGGCCAGAAAAACAGCTTTAAAAAGCTGCTCCGACTGTTATTCTGAGCTGACAATTGGATCATTTGTTTTGCTTGGTCCCTATGGACCCTCTATATGATTGCAGCAGTGATCAGGAGTTGATAAAAACTATTTTTCAAGCTGTCTGTGAGGGGTAAATACCTTACTAAAGTAATATAGTTCATTGAAAAGAAGCAATATTTGTCTGCAGTTTCTTCTGTCGTATAAAAATGTCAGCGTAGATTTATAAGGCACGTTTAAAAAGGAGTGTAATGTTTCGGCGTCTTCAAAGAGAAAATTTCTGAGCAGTCCATCAGCTCAATGGTAGTATTCATACAGAGCATGATTTAAACATGGTAAAAATGGGAATAAATGTTTTCCTGATTAAACTACTCTGTAGTTTACTTAAAGTATACAAAGAAATTAGTCCTCCTTGATTTACATCATATCAGTTCCTGCATTGCCTCAGGAAGTCCAAATCCAAGCGCATACCAGTGTGGTGATGGCCCAAGTTGATTACATGTCAGAGAGCTTTATGGTTTCTGACACATGGCCTGTGCTGCTGCTGCTGCTTAACATAAAACCATTTCTAACCTTGTTACCCTAAATAGCGTATAACTAATCACAAGTTTTATTCATGGGATTCTTGCATGTGCCATTCACTTGATCAAGCAGCTTTGACAATTAGTATGACTTTAGGGTTGTAAAATAGAAAAAAAATAAAATAAAATAAAAAGCTCTCCTCGTTAAAACATTTTCTGTTAAAACCCTCAAAACCAACAAGGAGACAAAATGCTAAGCAAATAAATGTCTCACAGATATTTTACTAACAGCCGACTGAAAGTTTGACCAAAACCAGTGTTATATTTGGCAGTTGTTTTTTTTTAAGTGACTTCCATCAGAACCAGAATTTATTCTCATTTTGGTAAACCTTTTGTTTCTCCCCAGGTTTGATATTTTAGCCTTATTTGCTTGCACACAAGCTGATTCTGAATTAGACATTATATCTCCTAGCTCCTTACTCTAGCTCCTATTCCTTTACCTTTTATGAGGTGAACAGTAAGAACACTATTATGGGTAGGAAAGGAACTTTGGACTGCTGTGCCAAATCTGAAGAGCCTTTAGCTTCGAGGATGTCATTATGGCTCAGAAACACATACAGATTTAAAAAAGTCAAAAGAGCTTTCTAAAAAAAAAAATGACACAAATGTAGCAAATGACTGAAGCTTGCCATTATAAAACTCAAAAAATGCAAAGATATGTACATTTGCCTATGTCACACAAAGCACATTTAAAAGAATGTTTTACTTTTTCAGCTCAGTGAGGTGCACTGTACATATATTACCTGTCTGGTTATAAATACTGCATATTTGCACCATTTATATTTAATGCTCTGAACCTCCATATCAATGTGTTTTTTTTGCACCATCCTTTTTTCTCACACTCTTTGCATTTGATCACTGCTGCATTTTATGGAATGGAAATGTTCTGAAAGCTGTACAAAACGATACACTTTGTGTGTACAAAATGACAATAAAAGTTTCTAAGTATCTAAGTCTAAGTCAGTTGTGCAAAGGATTGTGGGCAACTGTATAGCTCCTTTGAAGTGGTAAGGAAAATAAGGAAGTCTGTATGCTACATGAAATATTAATAAAAAGCATCCTCCCGCTTTTCCTACCTCCTTCCTCACAGCCACTATTCAGACAGTACTAATCATGGTAACCGCTGACTAACTTCAGCTTTAGCTTTTTTGCACCAGTCTGACTATAGCTTAACTAGGATGTGTTTTTGTTTATCATTATCTCACTGTCAAAAGCATCAAATCTTATAACAAAAATTTTATGTTGAGCTAAAAGCTTCCAAAACCAATTCAGAAAAAAAGATTGTGAACCAATTAAATGTTAGTTAAAGAGTGCATTTTAAACATTTCTTAGTTAACTTGACTTTTAGTTTGCTATGTTTAGAGCCAACCAACAACAACAATGCTTAATCATCCCAATAACTGAATATCTGAAAGTATTATTTATATAGTTTCTATTATTAAGTGAATGCATGTCTATATTAATCATTTAATATGCATGCATCAACAGAGCCAGCTTTAGCTCAATTATTGCAACTGATTGAAAAATTGCATTTTTTTTCTGTGCATACTAGTATTTATAAGCACTTCTTAGCTCCGTTGCCTGTTGCTTGTCCAAGGGATCCAGTTTAAAACAGCGTATGTAAACCCCTATCTGAACAGTGTTTATAAACCCTGTTTTTACTTTATAAGCAATTTCTGTTTGCAAGTCCTGAAATCCCGTGTGCAAATTGTGTTAGCAACACTAAGCAACACTTAGGAAAGGCAGTTTTACTACCAGCTTTGATGTTTTAATAAACCCTAAATCAAACTTGACAGCAAACACCTGACAGCAGCAGGATTTATAAACACTGTGTGGTTGTTATTACAACTGCTGCTATCTATGAAAACTGACAGAAAAGGATTATTGCAAAAGTATTTTTTAATACTTTCAAAGTATTAAAAAATGCTCTTGAAATGCTGATTCCCATTGTGCGGAGCAGCAACAACAACTGTTATTATTCATTTTTAGGTTAATATGAATCAAACTACAGTCTCTTTTTAAATAAGGTTATTTTGGTGACGTAAGAAACTGTAGTGTCTGAACCTCACAGGTAATAAAAGAAAAGAAGGGCTTGTTATGCGTTTTCAGAATCATGATTACCAATTATTCTGTGATGTTAAAATCATCTAAAAATAGTTTCCATGTAGTTCATTTGGACATTGGCAGAAAATACCACAGAGGCTACTTTACAAGAGCAGCAGAGAAAAGTTCAGACAAATACCAAAATGATGTGAATACCTTAATATTTATCAGTTCAGTAATGAGCAGTTTTTCCTTTTGGTGCATATAGCCAGACAGTGCCACCGACAGCTGCTTTTCAGTTTGTATTTCTATCCATTTTTAGTTCTGACTTCTTGGCCAGCATTTTTTTTAGGGTTGCTTTGCAGTCCTTATATAGATATTCTCTTAGTTTTCTCATTGCTTTTGCATACTTGCTTTTAACTCAGCCCAAATCTAGATACCAAAACAAAGAATGTCAGCACAGAGTACAGCATCTTTAGTTTGCTTTTAACAATATAAAAAAAATCCTCAAAATGGCAAAAAAGGACTTTATATTCACGGATGATTTGACTACTTTTATATATCCCTCAATGGGTTTAGCTCAGGAAGATGGAGAGGTCTTTCTACTTATCAGTGATACTAACTTCTATTCACATAAAGCAATTTATGTCTTTGCTCACCCTTGGTCTTTTGTCTTTCACCAAGGATACGCCTGCACAGTTAATGTGTAATCCTGATTGAATCTTAACCTTGGGGGGGGTTTACCGTATGAATTGGCATAAAATATTTAGATAAATGATATAAGACGGTGACTCGCTACATTTCCAGAAAATGCTTGTTTTCAAACAATGTGAAGTATGTAAAACATCCTCTGGCGTTTTGTTTCGGTTTTTAATGTCAGAGGAATTTGGATTTAAAGTGTTTTGAATTGTTTGGGGTGGAGTTCGTAATTTAACCCATCATAATTTTTGATTGGAGTTGAATGTGGTCAAAGGTGGCGTGGATATACAGTTTAGCTTGAAATGATTCACCGTTAAACTCTGACATAAAATTACCTTTACTATACCAGCAACCTTTGGTAGGAAAAAAAAATATCTGATTTTATTTACATTTTTAACAAAAAGTAACATGTGCAATATTATTATTGCCTTTTTATAAACTTCTCCATTTGGGGGGAAATCCAATGTTTTATATAATTGCAATTAGTACAAGCTATTTTAATGCATCCTAATTATCCAGATTTATTGGGAACAGCGGATTTAGTTAACAGATGAAAAGAGCAGCTCTTTGCAGTTGATTTATGGACAATCATAGCTGAGACAGATGAGCTGAGGACCTGGGATTGTGCATTATGGCTGCTCACTAATCAAGAAAACGCTACAAGTTCATATCTAAATGTTTTCAAGTTGGTTGCAGTGCAAAGTATTCTAAAAAGCTAAAAAACAAGATGTTCAGTGAAGTGGAAAATCTCTGAGGGGTCATTCAGAAGACAAAAGTGACACCTGTGCTGGTCAAGAGAATAGTGAAAGAGGTGACGCATGATCCAAAGATCACAAACACAGCCATGCTGTAGTGAACTGGGCATTAGTGGTGGTAGCGTCTTAAGGCAGCAATCCAAAGATTGCTGCACACTCCTGGGTTCTACAGCTGCAGAGCATAGAGGACACCTCTTCTAGATGAGGCACACCTGCATGGCCTTTGCAAACGCTTATCTGTGCAAAGAAGACAACATTCAATATTTTGACCACAATGCTTTATCTTTAATTTTATGAAAAAAGAAAGAGGCCTTTAACTCTAAGAACAGTCATCCCAACTGTCATGCATGGTGTTGGGAACCTAATAATTTCAAGGATTTTCAGCCAGTACTCTGCAGTGATCCATCAGAATTGGTCAGTCTGCAGAGAAAGACTTCCATGTTCACCACTAGTGAACATATTAATGTGATAACAACTCAAAATGGTGAGGAAATCAATAGCAGAACAAAATATTAACCTTTTGCATTGGCCCAGCCAGGGTCCTGACAAATACAATAAGGGGTGGGGTGGGGGGGTTGGATTCAGGGTCAGAGACCAGGGTAAAAATACCAACTATATATATCATGCTTAATATAGATACAGAAAGCAAAGGCCTTTTAATGATCGTTAAAATACCACATGTATAAATGAAATTAAAATTGGAAGATATTCTTTATCTGCTTCAAGGTCTCTTGTGCATTGTTTTATCTTCTGGGGAACATGTGTTTCATTTCAGATTAAAGAGAAACATTTTTTTAAATAAGAGTAACCTGAACTTAAAATGTTCCAGGTGTCTGGAAAATCCTAGACTTAACTGTACTGTGTCCTCACCTCTTCATTATTTATGCTTAAACTGAACTGCTATTTCCACCACTGTCTCTTGGACGGATGTAATGTGTTTGTGCATTTTTGTCATCTTATACCAGCTTGCTGTTTTATCTTTGTGCTTTGGATATTTGGTCCACACTAGTGCTACTGCCTGGGATCCAATTGTAAATCTAACAGAAGCTTTTGCAATAAACTACCAGCAGATCAGCAATTTCTCACACAGTCACACCAGCCCATTTGCCTACATCAGCCTCCTAACGATCAGGTTTCAAAGTCAACTAAACTCCCTTTTTCATTCTGATCTTGCATTTTAACTCAGATTGGCTACAGTTCTTTCAAATGCCTAAATCACCGTAGTTGCTTCTATTTTATTAGCCAATGTGCAGTAACAAGCAACAGAACAGGTGTACCTATCAAAGTGGCCAATGCATGTATGGTTTTATAGGATAAAATGCACTTAAGACTGAGTGTAAAGATATTGTAAACAGATATACTATGGTAGGAATCTATCATTAATCCTGTGTTTCTGTGTGAATTCTTTATTTTTTGCTCTAGAAGCACAGCTGACAGCCTCTGGACTTTCTCCTTCCTCTCCCCGCACTGCCTCCTCCTCCTCTTCGTCAGGACCATGGAGGATGTCTCTCCAGACACAGACACACCACTGGCTCAACCGCTTCTCTTGGAGCGGCGTGTTCGCAAGCCACAGCCAGCTGTCTCAGTTATTAAATCAAAGCTGAAAAAGGGTTTGACCTGCTCCGGACCAAAGGTCCGATCCACTCTGACAGGGTTCTTCCCTGTGGTGCGCTGGCTGCCAAAATACAAGCTCAAAGAATACATCTGGGGTGATTTGATGTCTGGTATGATTGTTGGTATCATTTTGGTACCGCAGGCCATTGCTTACTGCCTGTTAGCAGGAGTTCCACCCTTATATGGTCTGTACACATCATTTTATGCCAATATTATCTACTTTCTCATGGGGACATCTAGACACGTCTCAGTTGGGATCTTCAGCCTCATGAGCCTCATGGTTGGACAGGTAATAATCATTTGGTGTTGCTTATAAGTGCATAATGCACAGTAATTTATTTAGAAAAAAAATCTATCTATTAAAATCTGAATAGCAGCCTGTAAAGAATCGAGATCTATCAATACAGTATTTTAAGGTCGATGCTGATTATTCTATGTGCTTCAGATTTTTTTTGGTCCGATTTTGAAGCTCTCTATTTAAAACATAAGAACGACAATCAATTTAAAAAATATATATTCTTTAACAAATAAAACAAAAATATTAACAACAGAAAGCAAATGGGGAAATGCATGCATTTTTGTCATCTTAAAGCATGGCCGGTGTTGATAATAGAAAAAATGCTTATATTCCGTCTCTACATTTCCAATGTTTCCAATATGCAGAGCTGTTTATTCAGACTATTATTAAGTTGTTTTTTTGTGTGTGTGAAATATGATACTACTGTCTGGTTTGTCTAACCTTTAACACATAATGACTACTTGCTGTTAATGCTGTCCATCTAGACGGTGGTTAGAGAAGTTTTCCTGGCTGGATTTGATATGAGTGAGGACTCCACCCCATCTCCTCACGAAGCCTTTAATGACACCAACCAAACATTTAAACGTGAGCTCACCGTGGAGCTGATGGGTATGCAGTTAGGGAAGGATGACTACTCCATCAGCATTGCTGCTAGTGTTACATTCCTGGCTGGTGTCTATCAGGTAAATTATCTTTAAATACATAATCCAGCCTGTATACAAATTTCTTTTTTTTTCTACAGATACTCTATATATACATCAAAATGAAAACAAATAAATGTAAAACAGAAACACAGTGAAATGAATGTGTTTAAAAGGGAGTTTTTCCTCTCCACTGTCGCTACAAGCATGCTTAGTGTGAGGGATTGCATTCAAGTCAATGAGTCGCTGCAATTAACTGGTTTTCCTTAAATAGAAAACTTTTAATCAATTTGACTGTATGATCTGGTGAACTGTAAAGAGTGGTGCTATAGAAATACACTGAAGTGAATTGAATTGTATCTTGTCAAAACCTGAGGTATCACATTGAGTTAGTTTTACTGCAAACCCCTTTTTTATGAATAACTTTGATATCAAACACATGCCATTTATGAGAATTTCACAGTATGAAACATTTCAGTGAAAATCCGACAGTTTGAATCTACTACACTTTTAACATACACCAACAAAACAAATATGTATATATATATATATATATATACATACATAACAGAAATATGTTTTCTTTTTTAAGCAAAAACAATTTATGTTTACCAGTTTTAAAATAGTGCCATAAAAATGATTTGAAAGATAATTCATTATATTTGAAGTACACTTGTAATTTAATTCAAATTTGAATTATTTTTTTATTCCAAAAAGCGAAATTGGAAGTTACATTACAAAAACAATTTTTCTAAAAGATGGTGATGGCTATTGGCTGGAAGTATCATTCTGTAGGAAGGCTAAAGGCAGAAAACTGAAAACTAATTTGTAGCTTCTGGACAAAGGAGAGAAGATGTTATAACAATAAATGTGAAAGTGTAAGCTTGGTTTAGTTGCCTTATTCTTTTATAATGATTTACATTTATGACTATGTTAGCAGTGCAGCCAATAGCCTATTACAGGTAAACATGCTAAATTGCTCCTCTACATCTCAACAGATTGTTGGGTGCTTTATCTTACTTTTTCCAAATATATACTTTGCAAAATCTGTAGATCTTTCATTTCTCTGTCTCAAGCTTTAACGATTATTCAGATTAATCAGAATATCTACTCTTATTGCCTTTTCTCTACCCTCTTTCTCCCCCAAACAGATTTTGATGGCTGTGTTTCGGCTCGGATTTGTCTCGGTCTACCTGTCGGCCCCCATGCTTGATGGATTTGCCACTGGAGCTTCTTTCACCATCCTGACAGTTCAGGCTAAATACTTGTTGGGTCTAAAGATTCCTCGTCATCAGGGCTATGGGACAGTAGTCGTTACCTGGTTCAACATCTTTGCCAACATTCACAACACCAACCTGTGTGACCTCATCACAAGTGCCATATGCATCTCAATTTTAGGTTATTTGCCTGTATTTGCTTCTTAATATATAAGTTTAAGTCTATTAAATGTTTTTTTAGAAATGTATAATTTGATGTATTTTGTTATAGTGGCTGGGAAGGAGATTCAGGAGCGATACAAGGACCGTCTAAAGATCCCCTTACCTACAGAGCTCGTGGTTGTAGCAGGAGCTACACTTGCCAGCCACTTTGGGGAGTTTAACACCCGTTACCACTCCAGTGTTTCTGGTCATATTCCCACAGGATTTATTCCACCTCAGCTACCCGCATTCAGTATTATGCCACGATTGGCGCTGGATGCCATTCCTTTGGCAATTATTAGGTAATGTTTAACCATCCTAAAAGCATGTTTCTGTAATAAAATTAGATTCTAGTTGCGTCCTTACCCTGTCTGAGAGAAAACATACTATACTTAGTGATTTAAGTGGAAATTTTTGCAAACACAAATCCAGCCATATAACCTAAATTTCATATTGAAGGAGTGCTAAAACGTAGAATTATTGTTTATTGTGTTAGAAATATCAGGGCATTGGAGAGAGTGAGGCAACACCAGTTTGAAGTCATATCTTTTAATTGATAATGTCTCCAATATACAGTGTTGCCAGGCATAGCTTTCACCATTGAATTTCTCCAAAGAGGTTTAAATAAATGTGAATCCAGGATTTGCCTGAGTTCACCTACCAACAGCCACTTTTAGCCCAAAACCTTTTTTCCATTGAACGTCGAGCTGCTGAAACCCTTATTGCCAATATCTGAAAAGTTTAATTGATGTACTTGAAAAGAAACATACATTTGACATTTAATGGGATTTCTTGCAGTTTTGCATTCACCGTGTCGCTGTCTGAGATGTTCGCAAAGAAACACGGATATACCGTTCGTCCCAATCAAGAGATGGTGGCCATTGGACTCTGTAACGTCGTCCCATCGTTTTTTCACTGTTTCACCACAAGTGCTGCTCTGGCAAAAACAATGGTGAAGGATTCGACTGGCTGCCAGACTCAGGTGAGTTTCAGAACATGAAAAATAGGGTCAATGTGAATTTTTTTTGTTTTTGTATCGCAATAATGAGCAGGCAAGGAAGACGGTTAAATACAACTACACAGTCTACAGCTGAATGCAGTTATTTAATACATATATGGCTTGGATCAAAATTTTAAGTTTAGGGAAAAAACATTTAGTTCCCATTTGTAACGGTGTTCTTGGCCCTAAATATTACCTTGTTTTCCAACAGATTCTATACTAGCCATTATTGCCAAACACCTTAAATTTAGTTTAAATAGAGTACAAGACATATATCTTAGAACTAAAGCCCCTGCTATTTCAAAACTGTATTCCAGCTTTGAGGTTGATGTTGGCAAAGTGAGTTCTTTCTCACAGAGTGGCTTTAGGTTCATGATACTTGATTCATTTCACCTCTTTTAACGACTTCCAGAGTCAATAAACACATTTCACAAAGATGTTAATGTCTGAATAAAACCTGTCTTTCTTTCTAAAACAGTATCAAGGGGTGTAATTTTCATACTATTCAAACTTGCATGTAAGCAGATGAATGTGGTGCATCTAGAAATTAGAAAGTAACAAATTCCTGGAAGTTCACATATTTGTTCCTAATGTCCGGACCAAGAGTTTTTCATAGCTGTAAAGTCTTGTGTTTTGGCCAGGAAAATAAAGTATTTTACCCCTCTTTCCCGCTGTCCTCCTCTATTAGCAGTCTGTTGTAAATTTTCTGTTTTATCATAACATAAAACTATATATATTTAAAAAAGTGATCTGCCTCTCCAAACAGAACTGTTGCTAGCATCGCAAGTCTCACAAATTCTGATCTACTCATTGAAGTTTGCAGTGGTCTGACAAGTGTTTATTTTAGATTTCTTTTGCAGTAACTCTCCCCTGACCTTGAGAGAGCAAGCCACTTTTTTCCATTCAAGAACTATGGACTCAGACCCAGAGGAGCTTCATTCAGGTCCCTCCGCATTCAGCTGTAAACTGCTGCAGCACATACTGTAGGTCCTGGCAGGAGAAAGCCAACAGAAGAAGCAATACAAAATCTGCTGGTTCTCAAACCAGACAACCACCAGCCCTTGTTTATTTTCAATTCAATTCAGTTTATTTATATAGCGCCAAATTCACAACACGTCATCTCAAGGCACTTTACAGTTCAACCACATCATACAGTCAAATTGATACAAAGTTTTCTATCTAAGGAAAACCAGTTGATTGCATTGACTCATTGACTCAAATACAATCCCTCACACTAAGCATTCTTGTAGCGACAGTGGAGAGGAAAAACTCCCTTTTAACAGGAAGAAACCTCCAGCAGAACCAGGCTCAGTGTGAGCGGCCATCTGCTGAGGCCGACTGGGGTTCAAGGAGACAGAAGCAGAGATACAAAAAGCAGCTGTAAAAGGCGGCCCTGTCCAGGAAACACAGAAATTAAGTCCATAAAAGTTATAAACAGGACCAGTGACTGAGAGCAGCCTTGCCAGACTCCAGTATGCACTGGGAATAGGTTCAACTTCATGCCAGCAATGTGGACTAAACTCCTGCTCTGCTTGAACAGTTAACACATGGCTCTTACTAAAGGGCTCATGAATCCGTCGTCCTGGAGTACCCCCCACAGGACACCATGTGGGACAGAGTTAATTGGCCTCTCCAGGTCCAGGTTTGGCAAACTCCCATAAGAACCATGCAGAGGTTGTAGAGCTGGTCCAGTGTTCCACTGCCATGAGGAAAACCACACTTCTCCTCATGAAGCCGAGGTTTAGCAATCAACCAGTCTCAGAATTAGTGCCAGGAATTATGATACATTATATTTTTATTTCCACAGTCAAAGCATTTATTGCAAATGTATGTTGTTTGCAGCTCTGGTTTCAAATAAAAAAATCATGTTTTGCTTTGGAATTGATAAAAAATCTGAAATGTTCCTCAGCAATTGTCCGGCAAGGGTCATACATTGCACTGTAATATTGCAACTCTTCTTTCATAGCAAAAAGAAAATAATTTTGTATCTTTTTTTCTATCTGATATATTTCACCTTTTTCAGGTATCAAGTCTGATCAGTGCCCTTGTGGTCCTTCTGGTGCTCCTCTTCTTTGCCCCATACTTTCAAGCACTTCAGAAATGTGTCCTTGCCTGCATCATCATTGTAAGTCTTCGGGGAGCCCTGAGGAAGTTCAGGGATGTCCCAGCAAAGTGGCGAGCCAGCCGAATAGACGCCATTGTTTGGCTGGTTGCCATGTCCGCCACAGCTCTGATCAGTGTGGAACTAGGATTACTTGTTGGCGTTATCTTTTCAATGTGCTGCGTCATCTATAAAACCCAGAACCCAAAGGTTAGTAAGCTTACCCTACAACATTGTTCTTGGGTTCCAATTCTAAAGGGTTGGTATTCTGGAACCATAATATGTTTCTGCTCAAATACATCTTAATCAAATTAACACTTTTACATTGGCATACTGTAACTGCTATTATGTTGTATTTTGTTTCAGGTCTCTCTCCTTGGTCAGGTCAATGATCTGTATGAGGATATTGAGGAGTACAAGAATCTCACAATGCCATCTCGGGTTAAAATCTTCCGTTTCCAGGCTCCTCTATACTATGCCAATAAGAACTCTTTCCTGAAATCCCTCTATAAAGCTGTGGGAGTTGAACCTTTCTTGGAACTGGCTAAGAGAAAAAAGGCTGAGAAAAAGGACAGAGATAACTCCAAAAAGCAAGCTAAGACAAATGGGGAGAAACCTAACTTTAATGTCTTTGTAGGGCTTGTCCAAAAAGAGCTGGAGTTTCACACAATAGTCTTAGACTGCTCAGCAATCCCTTTCATTGACTCAACAGGCATGGCCACTTTTAAAGCCTTAGTTAAAGAGTATAAAGAGATTGGTGTAAGTGTGCTCTTTGCATGTTGCAACACCTCAATCATTGATGTTCTCCAGAAGGGAGAGTGCTTTGGGAAGAATAACAAAGACATAAGCAGTCTGTTGTTTTATACAATTCATGCCGCTGTTCTTCATGCAAACAGGGCAGCAGAGGAAAGCAAGGCTGAAGACTCTGTGGTTTAAAATAACAGGATAAACCTTTTCCCCCTTTTATATTAAAGCTTACAAATGATTGTAAGCCATAACAAGGATGTATTAGGTAACTTTGAAAGTACACCCAAGAAACCTTGTCCATGAAACATAGAGGGACCAAGAGTAGGAACAGAGTGGAGAATGTATAAGAATTTATAGATATAGGCATTTTTTTGTTAGTTTTATACCCTGGAGTAATAATATTAATTGCTTTTTGGAGCATTTTGAAGGTCCAAAAGGCTGGTTTGTGAAGCCAGCAAACACATATCAAAGTGAAAAATTAATTTCACTTCTTTAAATGTAAAATTCATGTCTTGGACGGAGAAATAATTGAATAATTTCACCAATAGGAATCAAATCTATCAATGTGTTTCAGTTCACAAGATTTCAACACTTGCGCTCTGTTTTTTGTACATTGTCACAGATTTTAATGTATTACCTATTTAATGGACTAAGCCAGTGGTGGTCTATTTTGTAGCTTTCACCCACAGACTCTCCTCCCTTCCTTTCTGTGCAAGAGAAAGGAAAGGAGCTAAAAGAAAACTAAACACACCAGAGGCTTTGTACCCCAGATAGTGCCTAGGTAATATTTTAGCTGTGAATTGATGTGTTCATCATTTATATGATGTTGGTCTAGAGGTAGTTTCTAATTGCTTTAGGGAACATTAAAAAAAAGCTTTAATACAGATCCACCATTCAACACCCTGCAAAAGGTATTGAAGGGTAGTTTTTCCAACAATTCTTAGGAAATTTCTTAAGTAGGCAAGAGCGTTTTCATAATGGATTTTTATGTTTTCATAAACAGCGGTGTAAATATAAAAGCTATTTAGAGTCAAAATACCAAGTCCGTATAGGCTTTACTCCACATGTTCAGAGTCCAGACTTAATTTACCCTTTCATGATGTGCTAACTGCCACCTATAAATCATTTGTAAAAGGCTGGTTAAATTCTTCCTGACTATCGGAAGAGGTCAGGAAGAGAAATTTTTACGTGACAAACAAGGACTTTGCTCGTTCTGAGTGAACCCTGCCTTTAGGAAATGGGTCACTGGAGTGCGCTTGTGCTCTTGCCCTGTTCTGAACAGTCAGCTGGAGCTATATAAAAGGGTTCAAGTATTTGATCTCATGGTGCTTTTCAAATGTTTTTTTAAGTTTCTAACTGGTGAGTGCACGGACAGCTGGTGATATCTCACATCATTTGTAGGATCTTTTTATTTTCTTTCTTTAAATCAAAACTTTTGTACCTGGAGAAATAAGCTCAAATCTTTGGTTTAAACTGTTGTTTCATATTATCCTTATCCCAAGACTGATTACATGTCTAACAGTGCAATGTGAAAAGCCTTTGATGTGATGTAATAAAAACATGATTGAAAATATGAGCCACATTACTTTTTATATCGAGCAACAGTCAACTATAATCCATACATTTATTTAAGGAACCACTGTGATTATATTTTTAGACATTTTAGAAGGTATAATTTTAAACTTTTTCAATAAAGCCAATTAGAATTGAGAAAAATGTAATAATAATTGGTGGTTAAATTAAAATGAGTCTTAAGCGAAGCAAGTGTGTGCAGTTTCTTTCATTCATGATTTCAGTTGTCACCTGCGCAGGTTTTATTATGTTGTTTTCTGCTAATGAATGAATGAATAAAATAGAATAAAATAAAAAATTTAGTTTTGATAATAAAGGTATTTTGATGCAAAGAATCAGTATGTTTTAGTTTGAATCCAATGTAAGTGTTTTCAGTTGTGAATATAGCATGTTCGAAAGTAAAAAAAAAACAAAACAGTAGAGTCCGTTTGGTCATGATCGTCATCTTTTTTGCAATTTCAGAATTTTTCCGTAGACATTTATTCAAAACCATTATTATCTGCTAACCCGAGAGTTGAAAAATACCAGCAGATCAAACGATCCTAAAACACTCAGAACAATCTATTTAACAGTCAGTCAAATTACACTTAGAGTAACTAGAATCCATTTTTTATCCATTTTGGTGCTCAACTTAAAATGATCCTGTAGTTTGTTACCATGTAATTTGGCTAATTTACAACACTTGTGTTAATTCCTTTGGGGCTTTAGCTTCCCTGGGGCTTTAGATAGGGGGTGGGTTTAACACCTAGGGCATCAGCAGGGGGTGGCAGGCAGAGATCCCTGCCATCACTCCACCACCAAGAGATGTTGGGGTTAAAGGAGCGAAACGTCCACAACTGGTGGTCCCCAGCTGATGACCTAGGGGTGTACAAGGCACATTTGTTCAAGGCACTGGTGGAGGTGTGTCAGGCAGCAATGCCCAGCAGTAGAACATCACCATTTCTTTTCAATTATATCTTTTTTCATTATTAATTCTACTATAGCCTATACATAAAACAAGAATATGTTAAAGGAGGCGAAATGTAGTTTATTCTGAACGCCCTTGTGATTACATTTTTTTAAAGAAAAAAAGTACTTTAATTAATAATTGCAAAAAAATTTAATAGAACTCAGAGTTTCCAAGAAATCAACAAAATGGCCACCAGAGAGTGCTTGTGTAGGACCAGAAAGAGGATAGGATAAAAATAATAAGAATTTTGCTTCATTCAATCTCCTGTCCAGGCATGAAAACAGTCAAGTACAAGAATAGTCATGGAAACACTAGCAAACAGGCTGAGTAGTGTGAAGCCAGCCTGACCAGAGGCAGTGGAAAGAAGAGAAATGTATCAGCCATATAGTTTATGTTCATCGGATCAACTGTCTGAAAGAAAAAGGTGGAAGTAGAGAGACTATTTAATGTTTTTTCCTTGTTAGAGGTGTGATTGTGTGTTGACACCATAGTGCTTCATCCCTTAAATTATACCTGAATGATTCACGGGTTAGAACTAGGTGACTAAAGAAACATAAAGCTATTATTCTGAAAATGTCAGGGTATTGTGCTGAAAAGAGTTAAAGAAAATGACAAAGCCAAAAAAATAATAATAATGATAAGTTGAAAGACCAGAGGAACTGTTGCTTAAGTAAATCCCTCTAACTACTACATTCCCTGACTGCAAACCGAAAGGTAGGATAAAAATAATTAAATCATTCAAAAAAGAAACAAGACACACGTCTACGCTGATAGCATGTATACAGGTACAATGTAAAAGACTCTTCTTTTAACATTTAAATGTGTGAAGACAGCTGTCTGTGCACCTGCTAAATAGTGCAGAGGGAGCCCAAACAGGATGATTAGCCCCGCTATGAATTACACACCAACTAATATTTGAAGGAGTTTAGCAAATAATAAAACCACTATTGAATGTCTGCAATAAATTTGGTCTGTTAATATTTTACTAAATTAACCAAATATTCCTCTTCCTGGCCAATTAAGATGATTTCTGTTTTTCAAAACACATCTCTGGTGAAAAAATTTTAATATGTTGAGGATTTCCTTCAATTCCACTGGCCCACTTCCAAATGTTTGATCGAGCTGAAATTTTGCATGTGAAGTATTTTAAACCTTTATAGATTAAATAGCAAATTACAGCTCTGAACTAATTGTGGTTTCTGATTTACTGGTGTTAAAACTGAGTCAAGTCTGAGTTTTTGCATTTGAAAGGACGCACACAACTGGAGACTTTTGATCGTATGAAAGTAATTTATATTGATAATGTCCCATAATATAACCTTCTAAAACATTTTGGAAGGTCATATAACGGGCATCATCTCAATTAGTTACTTTAATTTTATTAAAAGTCTCCCGTGGTGTGAGTCCTTTCCAATAGAAAAACCAGATCACTGCTCGACACTCAACAGGCTCCATTTCAGACTTTGTTCAGTTCAAACACCTGTAAGTCAGAAACCCCAAATAATTCAGAGCTGTATTTTGCTACGTAATCTATAGAGATTTAAATAATGTCACATGCAAAATTTCAGCTCGATCAAACATCTGGAAGTGGGTCAGGGGATTTACTTATTGAACGCCACTCATATGTAAGTTATGTATGTATATATGTAGGTTGCAGGTCGTGGTTGTTTGACCCATCGTCTTAGTTATTGTCTTTGGGACAAAATTTAAAGAACCTGGTTTTAAGTATGGTCCACGCTTCTTCATGTTTATCTTTAAAATGATTCTGTGTGTTTTGTGTCAATGTCTGATGCAGATATTAACTATTTATAGTTCCAACCATGTGTAGTTTGTGTGACCTAAAATGTCATGCTCAGACAGTTGCATCCAAACACCTCCCTTAAGCCGCTAATGAATTGGAAACTGCAGAAACACCAGGGTCACTGTTCAAAATTATACAAACTTTACAAATGGCCATTAACTGAGATGTTGTGACAATAAAAAAAATGTCCTTCTAATATGGAAGTTTCTACAGAAACTTGTTATGGCCAGAGAACAGGTTCAGGGTATGTTACTGCAAACTGTAAAGCAAAACGCTAGACACATCATGCTGTGGGGTTGCCCCATTGCATTGCCCAAAGTTGTTTATTTACACCTAAAGTCCAAAACTGGGTGGTAGAAATCTGGACACAATCCCGTACTTAGAAAAAAACACACTAAAATTGGTTTAGGATGTGGAAAATCATAGGAACACTAAATGTATAATCAATCAAAAGCTCCATTGTGGACGTGGACCTTAGTGAAAATGTGTGAACGATACAGTCAATATATAGGAATTAGTTTATTACTGACAATGAGAGGAGTGGTCAAATAGCCAGAAATATTTGAGGATCTCAGTGATAGCTGCAAAAAATATAAAAGATAAATATTTTTTTATTGTCATTAGACTGTCACAAATACAGAGCAATGAAATAAATAAATAATTGAATAAATAATTTAACTTTATTGATCTCACACTGGAGAACTTCTGCATTTAACCCATCAGCTTGGGGAGCAGTGGGCTGCCATTGTAGGGCGCCAGGTGAGCAGTGTGGGGTTAAGGGTCTGTGGGATGCCCCGACCACTGGGCTGGCACTCCCCAAATGTAATACACTAATAATCCATTATTTCACTGGGAAATCTTTATCTAAAATGAGAAGAATATTTAGATTAGACTAAATATTTTATTCAAATAAAATGTGCAGCAAATTGTTCATTTAAAACAATTTAAAGTTGCTCAAAAGTTATTGTCATTCCATCCTGGAAAAGGACCATCAAAATAGATCAGACAAATTCCTGTTTAACATGAGTTTATAAAAAATGTTTAAAGGAAACTTTAGTCTAAAAATTCACAATTTTTTCATGTGAAATAAATACTTTTCAAGAAACTCTTGTTACTTATAACGGAAACCAATTTTATGCTCTTTAACATTAAGGACTTTCTGCCTGGAATGGACAGAAGGGCTTCTCAGTCCCAACACTCACTCTGACCATATGATATGAGGCTAAATTAGCCACGTCATGCAGGAGCTCATGTGTTTAACAACCATGACACAAGCTTGGCGTCAGTGAATAAGCAAAAAAATAAATAAATAGAAAAGAATTAATAACAAAGACATTTTGTGGGTTGATAAATTGGTCTAGGCTGAAGTTTATCCTATGCAGCCAGCAGCATCCTTCTGTAGTGTTTTTAGAGCATTGACTGACTGAGCCCAGAAACAAATATGGATAACTGTCTACCAAACGGATCAAATTAAGTACAGTTGGAATTATTTGCTGTCTTAATTATAAACATCACAAACTGTAATTAATTTCAATTCATTTATATATTGGCAATTCACAACATGTCATTTCGAGGTACTTTAAAGAGACAATTCAATCAAATCATGGCTGAAAGTTTTCTATCACTGGAAACCCAGCTGATTGCATGGAGTCATGAACTTCACCTGGATTGTGTTGTTGACTCTTCAGTAATCCTGTAATCAATGCATCAATGAAAAACGAGACTTCCAAAGTATGGCTGTGAACATTTTAAAGGTAATTCAGCAGCTCTTCAAGAAAGATCCGTTATGCATTCTGTTTCATTTAGCAAAGATTTGGGTCACAACAGTAGAAGGTTCAGGAGCAAAACCGTGAAGGGTTACTGTTCCCTTCTGTGACACACATTGGTCATAATCCTTATCTCAGGACAAAAGACAGGCTGGAATGTAGATAGACCAGTAAAGTGAAACTTCTTTACAGCAATAGTGCATCTTACTACTTACATCTTTATAAAGCCTAAATCTATATATCAATCTTCAGTGTCCTTTAGAGTCTGACCTAATCATACGCAGACATCTGTTTCTTCTTTGGTTGGAAATGCCCTGTGCCTTTTGCCTAACATCAGCAAAAATATAGCTTTTTAAACATTAAATTTGAAATGAAAAACTAGTTCATATAAAAAATATATTGTTGTTAAAAACAGAAAGACCACTTTTTTTAGTCATGTGACAATTGATAGTGTTTACATAGAAAAAGTGCTTTCAAAAACATAAGAAAAATTATTATAAAGAACTAGAGGTCAATTTATTATCTTTATATATATAAATATATACATTGCTATTTATCTATAAATATCTATATCTATCCATATATCGTGTATGTATATATATATATAGGCCAGCTCTTAGTTGGCCCATGAACAACATAACTGGATTTGGACCCTCCTCTCTGAAATTTGTGTTTGTGTTCCAAGTTTAATCTTTGCCCATTTCATTCTTATATATCATGAAATGTTTGTGTTATTTGCAAAAGTATGTATGTATTTATCAATCCATGTAGTAATTACAATTCTAATAACAATGTTAAATAAATATTTGGTAAAGCCATGCCAAATAGGTGTACAAGTTCCTCCAGCCTCCCAAAAACATATTTTTTACTTCCTGTGCTAAAAGTACATTATTAAAGGTCAGCTGCAGATCACCAGCCAAATCCAAATCAATATCACTGACTTATACGAAGGAGGATTTTGAGCTGTAAAGCAACAGACAAAACAAATTAATGAAGTGACTTGCACATGGGCATGCAGTAAATGTATGTTCTGAATAACAATTTAAACAAATCAAATATTATTTAATCCCTTTTTGGTCAAGATATCATTATTTGTATAAATCTGATGCATGTCAAGTTATATTGACAGTTTTATATTTAAAAATAAGAGATATTCACCTTTTTTAATGTATTGTATTTGTGGCTCTTTGGTTTCTTCATCCTTGCTGCAGTCCAGTTTATCTTATTTATAGACTGCTACTTGTATTTCATTTTAGATTTGAGATAAAAATCTTAAATATAGAAGAAAAAAATCTTTAGAACCTCACCTGCTAAGGAAAGTTTTTTACTTCATTTAGCAAATACGCATGCGTATTTCCCTGATAAAAACTGCTCAGTTTGTCAGTGTCACTGGAGAACTAAAGATGCTGATGACAGTCAGAGAGAGAGACAGCTGTCTGCTGGTGAAAGCGATCTAAGTTTACCTGCAGATTAAGGCATGTTTCTCAGGTAAGAGTCAGCACACCTAGTAGTTTGGACTCCACCAGAGCAGCTTAACAAACTCAGAGAAGCGCGTCAGTGTTAAGGCAAACCTATGCATTAAAATGGGGCCGCAGTGGCCACGAAGGGAACATGTGCACTGCGGAGTGCACATTTTACAGCCAATCTATGCAGATCACAATAAACTAACAGAAAAATGAATGTGCCATACATGTATAGCTTCCAAATCACTGAAGACAGACCTAGAGAGCTATGCCCATATTTGTGCATTGCTGCTGTATAAAATTATTTACAGTTTTACATATTATAAATGGGTTGAGCGGTTCTTCATATTTAATTACATAGAAAAATCCTAGATGACTGCAGATAGAAATGCTCCCCTATAAAATGGCAAGATCAATAAATAAAATACATTTTTATGTTAGTAATCTTTATTCGCAGTAAACTTGGAATAGTTTTGTTTGCTTTCAGTTGTCAGTTATTGGATAATATACTAATTTAAAAATGTCAAAGAATGTCATTCTACATGATGGTATTACTGCGGCCACCTTTTGGTTTAAAGGGGAACTATGGAGAGAATTTTGTCTCAAAATATATTAGCTCAGGTACTTGTAAATCTGTGTTAAAAGACAAATACAATGAAATTAGGAATAAAAAATAAAATTACACTAAAATACAGGTTCCTACGCATACAAACCATTAAATTTATGCACACAAACCACATGAAACAGGCAGCTATACGCAAATCAGGTTATGAGTTCAAAGCGTTTTTTCAGACACATTTCACTCTTACTGTTCGCCATGCCCCCCCTAGAGCAGAGCATGGGATTAGAAAAATTGTAGGAAAAGGTTTTATATAAACTTCAAGCCTGTTTCTTCACAAGCAACTTTTGTGAAAGAAAGAATGTTATTTTCAATAAAGCTCTCCTGACATCTACTGGAGCTATCCTCCCAGAGACCACCATCGCCTTCACCTTCACCAGCCTCTCTAGCTCTTCTCCCGGCTCCTAGTTTTTCACAAGCTTCTCATGTTCCATCTTTCTGATGATACAGTCGCTCAGTATTGCCATTTCATGTGTGCTGTTTAACCAGCATGGCCATAGTATGCCACTTTTGTAAATGTGTGCATGAATGGATGAATGATTGATGCGAAGGCCATAAAAGGCAGTGATATGCCAATTTTATCTATTTCTGTTCAGGTGAATCTTTTTTATTTATAACATCAACAATCCAATCTAATACCTATAAATGGACTGAGCACATCGGCCTATGCTGATACTACTCTTCAATGAATGCTCCATATATTTTGGCATGTGAGTGAGGGCATCAATATGACATAAATATTGTTAAAAATAAGTAACAAATTGACAAGATAAATATAAATAACGCTTCCATTTAAAGTTTATTCAAAACCCATGTAAAGTGTACTGCAAACAGACTATAACATGTGATATAAAACATAGCAGCTGCATGCCAATGCTGAATCAGCATCTTTCATCCGATATCTGATACAGCTAATCAGTCAATATCGCAGCTGGATATCCGATCGGTGCATCTAAATTATTTATACTGATCTTTTGTGTACATAAAGGATAAGCTAACTTTAAATCAATAATTTAAGCTTTTTTTGTGATATAATAAAATGCTTGCGTTTCAGGTAGTGAAAAATCGAATAGTCTGAATTTTAACCATTTATAAAAACCTGGTTTCAGATTTTCTTTGAAAACTTAGACAAACTTAATTGTCATGTGTATACAAAACAAAATTTTCATTTTGTACAGCTCTTCATTTCCATTTCTTAAAGTACAGCAGTAATCAAATGTAAACAATGTGAGAGAAAAAAACATGGTGCAAAAAAAAAACAATATTGAGTCTGAAATTGTGTCAGTTCAAAAGTATGATCTCACTTAGATTGAGCGGCATATTTTTTTTTTTTTTTTTTTTACCCCTATGGTTGCATTTTTCTGTAAACACATTTCCACCTTAAAAGTTCCTCTATGGGTTTAATTGTAATATTTTCATGGATTTTAAGTTTTAAAGTTTAGTCAAGTTTCCTAATTACTTCCTAACTTAAAGTAGCTCTATACGGTGAATCTTTATATATAAAAACTACATACTGTAAAATGTTTAAAGTTGAACCAACAACAACTATCACATAAACTAAGCTAAATTCTGTGCTTTAGTGCTGCCCTCTGCTGTTAGACAATTTAGCTTGTTTTGTTGGGTTCCCTAAAAGATTTATCAATTTCCCTCCTTTTAAATCAGATAATTTTTTTTTTATCTGGCTAAGCCACAAACAAAGAGTTAGCAAAGAACACGCTTTAGTTTGTAAAAACACTTTATTTTTTCAAAATGTTCAAAAATATCTTTTCACAGAGGCACTGAAACATAAGCATCCCATCTCATTGGTCAACGCTTTTTAAAAATCATAATACTAGTAACCACAAGGAAAAATAACAAAAACAAAAAGACAGAACATTCATGAAAAAATAGGCAGTTTAAGGGGAAATAATAATTTAATTCTGCAGCTGGCAATGTGGTGTCACTGCTGCTTTCTGGGGCATTTCAAAGTGCACTCAACTTTTTTTTTTTGTTTTAATAAATACAAGTGAATCAAAACATTTTAATAATTGTTCAGCTCCATGAGAAACAGTGATAATACAGTTCAGTTACTCAAATAAGGCAAACAAACCCAAATGTGCAAAAACAAACATTTTATGCTAGTTATAACAAAGGGTCTCCTGTTGTGCAAGAAGTAGGTAGTTTCCATTTTTCACTGGCCTTATCCAAGCAGCATAGAAAAAAACTTTATACAGAGGAAGCTGTGCAGAAGCTGTGAATAAATAGAAGTATTGTTTTTTTAAAGAAAGGTTTAACTTTTGGGATTTTTAAATACCAAATCTATTAAAATTATTTATTGCAAGTTGATCCATTATTACTACACTTTGTCTTAAATTAGCTAAAAGCAAAGCTGCTGTATTTGTATTTGCCATCTCAATTTACACTGCAGGTAAACACAGAAATTTGCTGCTGAAAACTAAGATAATTCATTTGAACATCTTTCCTCGGGTATGCAGTAAATCTGCAGGATGTATTTATTTTATCAAAGCCACATTTTGAAGATGTAATTGATATTAGAATCATAAGAAGGTCCCCTAAACCCTGCCAGTAGTTTCAACACTGGTGGGTGAAGTTACCTTTTATTGATAAACTTGTGAAGAAATCGAAACTTTAATTGGGGTTCTTTCGTAATAAGTTTTTTTTTCTTTTGGAGTAAAAAAAAGCGCCTCGTCTCTGCCAAGATTTTATCGGTCTTAGATTATGGTGACCTTTTTTTATAAGAATGCTACTTTCTCATGTCTTCAAATCTTGGACTGTTTACCATGCTTCATTAAGGTTCATCACAAACTGTAAACCGTGACACATCGCTGTGAGCTGTACTCTTAAATGGGATGGCATTCCGTCTATACGAGAAGGCAGTGTCATTGCTACTCTTTTATTTATAAGGCCCTTCTTGGATCACTGCCCTCTTAAATTCATACTTTATTTATACAGAAAAGCAGGGCCTCTTATTCCCTTAGATCCAAACGATCAGCTGTTACTCACTGCTCCTTTCGCCCACACAGATCTAGGGAAGAAAAATCCCTCATCTATGCAGCTCCTTGTGTGTGGAATTTTTTACAAACAGACTAGAAGCTGACTAAGTTTTTATCCTTAAATACTTAACAGTTGAAAATGAAAGAATTTGAAACGGCTTAAATTATCTGTCATTGTTTTTCATTATATGTTTTTTATGTACCTGTCATTTCATTTAATGTATTTCAGTTCAGTATGTAACTTTGCTGCCTCTTGGCCAGACTCCCTTAAAAAAGGTTTTTAACCTCAAGGATTTTTTTCCCCCTGGTTAAATAAAGTTCAATAGTAATTAGCAGATATTTTGGATTTTGATTAGGATGCATCTGGTGTAATGTTTACTTTAGCAGTCAAATATCAAACTGACACCCCCACAATCCACCAGAGAGTAAAACTTACAGTAAGGTTGTCAGTCAGCATATTTCTGTGATTACTGTATATATGTAAATGAGTCAGAAAACTACAGCCTCGCAGGATTACACTCATTTACCTTTCTAATCTGTCATTTCAGCAATCCTAAAGTTTAAACTTTGACCAATCTTAAAACCAATTCTTTGGAGCTTAAAAATCATACTCGGAAAGATGGATGACTAAGGTGCCTGGAAAAACATTAGACAACTGCACATAAAGTGCTAGCATGCTTTGAAAAAAAAAACACACAAAAAAAAACAGTTCAATTCCTACAGGTGCTGGTCATAAAATTAGAATATCATGAAAAAGTAGATTGATTTCAGTAATTCCATTTAAAAAGTGAAACTTGTATATTATATTCATACATTACATACAAACTCATATATTTCAGATGTTTATTTTGTTTAATTTTGATGATTACAAATGACAACAAATGAAAATCTCAAATTCATCATATCAGAAAATTAGAATATTGTGAAAAGGTTCAAAATTGATGGCCCCTGGTGCCACACTCTAATCAGCTAATTAACTCAAACCACCTGCAAAAGCCTTTAAATGGTCTTTCAGTCTAGTTCTATAGGCTACACAATCATGGGGAAGACTGCTGACTTGACAGTTGTCCAAAAGACGACCATCGACACCTTGCACAAGGAGGGCAAGACACAAAAGGTCATCGCTAAAGAGGCTGGCTGTTCACAGAGCTCAGTGTCCAAGCACATTAATAGAGAGGCGAAGGGAAGGAAAAGATGTGGTCGAAAAAAGTGTACAAGCAAGAGAGATAACCGCACCCTGGAGAGGATTGTGAAACAAAACCCATTCAAAAATGTGGGGGAGATTCACAAAGAGTGGACTGCAGCTGGAGTGAGTGCTTCAAGAACCACCACACACAGACGTATGAAAGACATGGGTTTCTGCTGTCGCATTCCTTGTGTCAAGCCACTCTTGAACCACAGACAGCGTCAGAAGCGTCTTGCCTGGGCTAAAGAGAAACAGGACTGGACTGCTGGTGAGTGGTCCAAAGTCATGTTCTCTGATGAAAGTAAATTTTGCATTTCCTTTGGAAATCAAGGTCCCAGAGTCTGGAGGAAAAGAAGAGAGGCACTTCATCCACGTTGCTTGAAGTCCAGTGTAAAGTTTCCACAGTCAGTGATGGTTTGGGGTGCCATGTCATCTGCTGGTGTTGGTCCATTGTGTTTTCTGAGGTCCAGGGTCAACGCAGCCACATACCAGGAAGTTTTAGAGCACTTCATGCTTCCTGCAGCTGACCAACTTTTTGGAGATGCAGATTTCATTTTCCAACAGGACTTGGCACCTGCACACAGTGCCAAAGCTACCAGTACCTGGTTGAAGGACCATGGTATCCCTGTTCTTAATTGGCCAGCAAACTCTCCTGACCTTAACCCCATAGAAAATCTATGGGGTATTGTGAAGAAGAAGATGCAATACACCAGACCCAACAATTCAGAAGAGCTAAAAGCCACTATTAGAGCAACCTGGGCTATCATAACACCTGAGCAGTGCCACAGACTGATCGACTCCATGCCACGCCGCATTGCTGCAGTAATACAGGCCAAAGGAGGCCCAACTAAATACTGAGTGCTGTACATGCTCATACTTTTCATGTTCATACTTTTCAGTTGGCCAACATTTCTATAAATCCTTTGTTTTTATTGGTCTTCAGTAATATTCTAATTTTCTGATATGATGAATTTGAGATTTTCATTTGTTGTCATTTGTAATCATCAAAATTAAACAAAATAAACATCTGAAATATATGAGTTTGTATGTAATGTATGAATATAATATACAAGTTTCACTTTTTAAATGGAATTACTGAAATCAATCTACTTTTTCATGATATTCTAATTTTATGACCAGCACCTGTATATTATTCAATATGATTAGTTGCTAAAAGTCTATTTCATCCAGTCCATCATGCACAAAAAAAATCATATTACATATTACATCATTACACACTTGGTGGTAGAGGATAAAGAAAATGAACACTTGTTTACTGGAGGAACAATGTAAACCCAGTAATTCTCTAATGCCCTGCTAACAGGCTTCTCTTCACATGTCGTCCTTTATTGCCTTAGGGTGATAATTCGTTCTGATTTCTTCCTTATAGCTGCATTTTGAAACAAAAATAATGAATAAATCTGAAAAAATGTGAAGCTAAATGAAAACCTATACGATAGCATCAAAGGCTGGTTTGATTATCGGTGAGAGTAGGAAGATTGGGGTCTCTGTGCTCTGGAATTGGCTCTGCTGCTCAAGATTTAGCCTGAGAGGGTAGCTTCAAGTATAGAAATATTAATTTTAACAAAAGCAATGCTTTTGGATTTAATGCCATCACTGCTGATTTCCTTTCCATGGGAGAAACATGAACAAAAAGAAGCACTAAATGGAAAAAAAGTTCCCACAAGTTTGAGTACATCCAACAGCATATCCTGTCTATTCCTATTTGTATCTGCTCACTACCCTTTTTAAAAAAAACAACACTCTTATAAAAACAACAGTATTCATTTCATACAGATAGATTAAAATAATGCATACGGAAAAAGGCAGATTTCATGCAGGCAACCATATTTGATCCAAATCAATCCCATTATCTGAATGCCTCTGCACAATAAAATAAATAAACCAACCCAAGAATGATATCATTTCAAAACATTAGGTTTGTTTCTATAAAACATTGAACATTTCAGCTCCATGCATTGATAAGTTTTTTTTCCCCCCCGTTTACTGTTCTAAAGCCACTGTGAAGGGACTCTGACAGCATTTAATAATAACCAGCGTCAGCATCACAGGCATCATGCGTTTACAGTATGTGATGCTTCAGCCTGGGTTCACTTATCTGCCGTTAGACCAGGTGAGACAGGGCCGGCTGTGTCTGAAGTCCATGATACCAACAGCCGTCTGATGCCACCAGTAAAACATCACCACCACCAGTATGTGCCACAGCTGGTGGCTGGCGCCGATGTAGTTCACCTGACCTGGAGGGAAAAAGGAAGAAAACATCTTCTAAAGACTGGAATAAAAAAAAAAATAGATATATATTAGGGCTGCAACTAACAATTATTTTGCAAATTGATTAATCTGGTGATAATTTTTGACTAATTAATAATCAGATAGGAATATATTCCTTAGAGAACCCTTTAAAGCAGGTGAAACTAGAACTATATAAACTATATAGAACTATATAATATAATATAATAATATAACATAATAAAATAGTTCTAGATAGAGCAGATTGACGACCAAACGTTTTTTTTTTTTTTTATTAAATGAAATATGTTTTTTTTACAATTTTGATATAATTACAGTGGGTTGTTTTATCTGCTATAGGCTATTCTAGAGTCTATACTCCAGTTAATAATTAATCAATTACTAAATTAGTTGGCCATTATTTTAATAATCAATTGATCATGATTAATCAGATTATCTTAAATCAATTAATACATCCATAAAGTTGAAATATAAATTATCTCCAGTTTATAAACTGTTGTTATTAGAATATTAACAGATACATTATGGTATAAGATCTGGTATGTTTACTTTCTAACAGATTTAAGTTGCTAGATCGCACTAAAGCTCTAGAATGTAATTCAACTTAATTTACAGATTTAAAGGCACTTGGCAGATTAGTTAATCTGATCAAGATCATATTGGAAAGACTTCCTCTTTTATCATGATAGCTCTAATTAAAATCTAATTGAGTGTAATTAGGGTTGTGAGTTTCAGCTAGTGATGTGTGACCATTGAGGATTAAAGATAAAGGTAATTAATTTACTACCTTCAGCCCCAGTTTTCTACTGCCGCCTACAGTGTTGGCTTTCAATGGAGCCACACCTAAAATACCAGGGCCATAAAAGGCTGTTTACTGATTTCTTTCTTTGGTAGATGCAGCTTTTGACAGTCAGGCACAGTGGATTAATGTGATCCTTTTTAAAACTGTTTTTCTTCTTTTATTTGATATTTCACCTTATTTCCTTTGCTGTAAATTTTTTTTTATTATTCTTGTCTGTGTGCCTGAATGCTTTTATTTCCAATTTCTTCGACCACTGAAACCTGAATGTCTAACAATCTACCCTACTGATGCTGAGGGTGACATCCGATTTTAAACTTCTTTATTTTTAGTAGAGAAATTATTTATAAGAAATCTGGACTGTATTTGATCTTTTGCTTAAAGAACGTTTTAAACATTTAACTTATAAAGACTCCATGTTTTCTCAACACTAAAGTTAAAACCTTATCTAATTTTATTTTACAAACCCACTGTTGTGTAGTCTAACCGAATGAACCGGATCTATGATTACACCCAAAAGGCCTAATTCTAATAAAACAGTTACAGGATTTGTTTCAACTAGTTGATAATAAGGCACAAAAAACATCCTAATAAAAAATATGGGTTTATTTTGCTGTACAGTAGAGGCCCGGAGCTTTAAGAAGATATACAGCACAGAGTTTGCAATAGACTCGGTATATTGTTCTACGTTAAGCTGACCTGGCCTCTGGGTTTGAGGGGTTATCTTTGCTGGAGGAGTCCATCGCAGCTAAAATAAAAGAAGTCTCTTTATTTTTATATTCCATAAAAAGTGCATCAGACTAAGCAGTTTGTGTTTTATTTCTCTCTCTTTTCTGTCATCTAAACCCAAGCAGCTGAATGCTACCGAACCTGGTTCTGATGGATGTTCTCTTCCTGTTTTAGGGTAAAGGGCCTTTTCCACTTTTGTCATGTTGGCTGAGAAAGAAGATGGCATTAAAATATACACCAAATCTGACAACATTCTGTCTTTTTTTTGTCTGCTTAAAAAAAAGAAAATGATAGTATTTTTTATTTTGTATTTTACTCATTATAAAATTCATCAGATTTTGTTTATAACCTTGCATGATCTGGACCTGTTTGTTTTGCAAATTTTACAACAGATGACCTTTGGCACGAATTGGCACCATATAGTAATAAGACTCCATTCTCCTGAACAAAATACAAGGAATACTTGAACGTTTATTGCATACTGCTTCTTAGGAAACAAAACCTTTGAAGTTTTTGTCCATTATTTCATAAACTGAGTTGAAACGACTCAGTCTGCCTTCTCTTTGTTGAATCAATACTTCTTGTTTCACAGAATGTGTTACAGCAGCAATACCTTAGAAAATATTTAATCCAAATTGTGATAATAGGAAGCATAGTTTGAAGCGTCACCTTGGTCAGATTTAAAAGGGGTGATAGAGTGATTATGTAGGGTATTTGGTGCTGGTCCTTAAGGTCTCTGAATAGGGTGTGTAACATTGGTTGGGCTGAAAATGGCATATTTGCTGTTCTATGCACTCTAATGCAAGCCTGGTTAAAAGTCTCAGAATGAAACGACAGGTTTTCTTCTTTTGATGGTATGCTCATTAATATTTAGATGAGCTGTGCGCTGATTGGTTTGGTTACAACAAGCGAGGCGCCAAGCAAAGACGCATCATAACAACAAGCACTCACTCACTGAAACATTAAATTGTTGATATGGTAGGGTGACCAGACGTCCTTTTTCCTTGACATGTCCTACTTTCATACGTAAAAAAAATGTCCGGGGGGGAATTTCAAATTCGCCCGGGATTTTGATTGACTACAGTGCATCATGTCAACCACAGGTCATTTCACCCACTGAACTATTGATATTCATCTATGACAATGTAAACTCAATTTTGCATTCTATGACAGCTTGGAGAACTAAAATAAAAGCTAAGCTACAGTGACCCCTAGAGGTGATTTGAGAAAAACAAACCTTTAAATTGAAAAAAATAAAAGGACCCATATCCAATTTTGATTCATACAGAGTTTTGAAGTTAAATAATCCAGTATGGCTGAGTGCTTCTTACAAAGGCCGGTTATAGTTTTGAGAAATACATTTTAGAATTTTAGGATCAGTTCATTAAAACACAAAAGTGTCAAACATGATGGAGATAAAGAAAAACAGGTGAAAAGTAAAGCTCACCAGGAAAATATCGCTCTGGTATTTTGGTGGCATAGAACAGGAACGCAGATCCAGCTATCAGGTACATTCCGATCACACGAGGCAGGAACAGCTTCAAATAGAACCGATTTAGACTTTTAATCCAAAGTGGGAGCTTCTTTGTTTCTAATAATGATGTTTTTCTTTTCTCACCTGCACAATCTCAGATGCAAACCCTTCACTCAGCCAGATCCAGTGGCAGGCAGGAATCACCCCGATGCCTGCCACGCAGCAGAAGATCGACATCCTTATAACCTTCCAGTCGTTGCTGAGGTAACGAGGATGGACCTGAGCGCAGAAGACGGCCAGGATCAAGGAGAGCACGGTCAGCAAGTAGACCTGGCGCCAGAACTGAGGGAGGAAAGAAAATAATTAAAAAATACATCAAACTTAACAGAAAAAAAAAACGAGATTGTCTGCACTCACAGCATTACAGTAGAAAGCGTAGAAGATCCCAGGAACATAACAGCCCAGGATGCCCACAGATATGCCGGCGTAATCCAGCGCCAGCCAGCGGCGGCAGGTCTTTTCTGAGCGGTGGCACGAGAACAGGTGGTAGCCCACTGAGCACAGCATGCAGACCTGCAGCAAAGAAAACACGCATTCACACTGCTGGAAGGCATGTAGCTTCACCTTTAAACATCAGTTTATTCATCTATGCAGAGAGCTGTTAAACAGGTATGCTGCCTTAGTTAGCCACAATATCACATTTGGTATTATTAGCAAAGCTTTCTACAACAAGAACATTCAGTTTATCTAAGATGGTTATTCTAAGATGTAAGCTAAAGGGTTGAGATCTCTATAATAGAAGCAGTCTAAACCAGCTAGTTAAGTCAGAGGTTTTTAGTTAAATTGAATTCTACACAATCAGCAGTCAGCAGTTTATAGATTAAAACTGCTAAATGTCTACACACTCCTGTTAAATGCACAAACCTGCCACCACTGTGTTTAATCATAGGTAAGGTGTTTCTTTGTTTATGTGCAGTGTGTTTTGTGTCAAATGTACCATTAAAAAAATCAAATTAAAATTAACAAGATTATGGGGTTATTTTGACCTGGCATAAATTCTTTGGAGGAAAAATCTCCTTTCTGTCTGCTTTGTTTAGACTAGAATCAAGCTCTGGTTTTTATACTAGGGATGCACAACCGTGGAAATCCTTTTTAAAAATGATACTCGGTAGGAATGTTGTTATTAAGGCCTATAAGCAATAAAATACATTAAATATATGTCTCTACCGTTTCTAAACTTAAAAAAAGAGACTACGGCAGTGGAAATTCTGCTCCGTTTCTATTAAACACCTCTGAATCCTAGTCTTCGTCAGGATCCCATGCCCAAACCTGTACATCAGACCCAAGGCCCAACACAAGCTGAAAATAAATATTTTTATATTAAAGCAACTTTTACTGGAAGAGGCAACAAATGGCATAAATAATTTTAATAAGTCTTAAACAGGGTTTAAACAGGAAGGAGGAACTCTAATTTAATGCTTTTTAATGCTCTTAGAAATAATATATAAATATATATATATATATATATATATATATATATATATATATATATATATATATAAACTCGGCCAAATCCTTCATAATTGAAGGCCTTAATTTAAAAAATCATAATTTAATGACTTTTAATGATTTTTAATGACCCGCAGAAACTCTGTTAAATAGTCAACATTTAAAAATTGCTTACTGCAGCATGAATAACCATTGGCTTTTAGTTAAAAGCAATAGGCTCAAGCTAAACTTTAAAAGTGGTGCTTTACTCAAGGTTGTCCTACTGTAAGAACGTCAAGCCTTCTTTTCCTAAAGCAGATGTACAAAAGTACAAAGGAGAACGTTGAACACACCCACTGCCCACTGAAGGATTTGCAAAGCTACTTTAACAAGTTATAGTTACAGGGTGTGTACAGTTACGCAACCAGGTCAGTGAAGCACCTGTTTGTTACATATCACCCCTCAAAACAGATGTGTTTTCGAGCTGAATTGTTCGTTATTTCAACAAAGGTTACCTTAAGTCTTATGTCCTCATTTAGCTGACATTCAACAGGGCTGTGTACACCTCTGTCAATCCACTGTACCTCAACGTTCAATACACACCTGAATGCAGCTGACTGAATCGGCAGCAGGAAAAGTAATCCCACATTAATCAGTTTGTTCAAACAAACGGGGAGAAACTGCAACACAAAAGCCCACCAACGGTGGACGGAAGAGAAGGCGCTTTGGTGGAATGAAGAAAACAACAAAAACACAGCTCAAATATACAGACAAAAGCAGCTTCTACCTGGAAGCAGAAGAGTCCTATAGCATAGATGACGTAGTCCTCCCCGTTTGCACCAGCAGCTGGTAATACTGAGGAGAGGTCATTGACACCGAGAGAGAAAAAAAGGAGGAATCCCAGAAGGTGGCTCCAGATATTCACAGTCTCATTAGATAGAATAAATATACTGCAAGAAGAACAAAGATCAAACATAACTGTAAGCATCAATTTAAATCAAAACAACCGGCTCTTTACAGATGATTTTACAGAACTAGGAGAAAATTTGCTTTATGCTTCGATATTAATGATCTGGAAGTTTTTTTCTTTGTGTTTGATTTAAAAAAAATAATTTTGACCACTAGCCAAGATGCATGTTTACGCACTGCATTACATTCATTATTAGGTATGGAAATCCAAAACCGGTACCTGTTCAGAACCGGTTCTGTGTGTTCCAATTCCATGGTACCGTTTAGCTTGATTCACGATTCTCTTAACGGTTCCAGGCAGCACCAGAGCCTGGCGCTGGGCAGAGCGACTTCTGTCACATTTTTTACGCAAGTTACGCACGCGGCATTCAGTAAGCAAGTATGACGTGACCAGACGTAAGTCTAGGAAAGCAAAAAAAAAAAAAAATGGTGTCCCATTGGGGAAAGCGATCCAAAGATTGCCTTAATTTTAAGGAAGAGAAAGATGGCAACAAGGCGCTTTGCAATCATAGCAAAGTGGCAATTACATATCGATAAGCGAATCGATAAGGAATCAAATCGTTTCACAGAATCGATAAGGGAATCGGAATCTTGCAAATCGTATCAATTCCCAACCCTATTCATTATGCATTGCATTCTTGATCACTGCTGCACTTTATGATTATGTTCATTTCATTTCACTGTTGTAAGCCGTTTCCATTGAAATTTCATTGTGTTTATATACAAAATGGTAATAAAGTGTGTCTAAATCATTGTCCTTTATAGCTGCACTGAGGCAGAACACTGGATCCAGCCAATAGGCGATTAATAACAAATGTCTTTCTTTTTAATTTGTGTTTTAAAAAAAATAAGGTTGCTTTTAAGAAAGAGGTAATGATGTCTTAGATGTGTTAGAGATCTAGAACAGTACATGTAATAGATAATGGATGATCAGAACCTTTAGCATCCTGTCTGCTGAGTTCTGGTAAAACTGTAATATTTCTAGCTGCCTCTTTTGTGCTACTGAAGTCCTGTCTTCCCTGTGTTGCAGCTCACCTCTTCAGACAGAGTTTGGAGGTCAGGTGGGCCCTGTAGCCGTCTGTGATGTAGGGATTTTCTTTGAGGAAGAGGGGAATTTGTTCGTAGGTGTACAGACGGATCCTGTGTGGCAGCAGCACCGGCCAGTGCTGGTAGCTGCCCAGCTCTATGTAGTCGGTGGTTTTCAGCAGCTTCATCTTCAGCAGCATCTTGTTCCCCGGCTAAGCTAGCTGGGGACGTTAAGACTGCCGGTGGATAAAAAAAAGGGGGGGACAAAAGAAACACTTATCAATCTAACTGCAGCAGGCCAAAAGCAATCGATCAAAATACACAATAACAACCGCCCCCCTCAAATAAAATACAGTCTAAACGCACGGGCTCGGTGTCCTGATAATGTGTTTTAAAACCAGTAAAGCAAAACTGCCCAGCCTGTTTGTCAAACCGGTTTGTTTATGTCGCCTAGCAGGCTGAACCCCTATGCTAATGCTAACAGGTAGTGAAACTTGCATAAAAATGAACCTGGAGCTCACCATTATGTGTCCTACCGCCCCCGAACTGTTATTTTAGCCATATCCCGACGGCTTTTAGGTTAGCTCGACGGTGAGCAAGAATCCCATTTTCGTACATTTACACAATTTATCACTAGGATACATGTAGAAACCCTAACAACACCAGCTTGATTTGATGGTAAATGTAAAAGCTTTAAAGTACGCGTTACTGCCATCTACTGGTGAGAGTGCAGAACTCTTCTCCTTCTTCTTCTTCTTATTGAGTTTTATTGGCGGTTGGCAAAAAACGTTAGGTGAGCATTACCGCCACCAACTGGTATGGAGTGTGGACTACATGGCAGAAAAAAAAAATAAAATAAAAAAATTAAACTATACCCTATTATACAACCTAATCTGTTTCAAAAATTCAAATATAACCCGATATCCTCTGCTTCCTGATTCCTTCTGCAATAAATCGACAATGTCAAGTTTCATTTTCATGTCACTAAGTTTCCTTATTAACCTGTTTCTCTGTATCGAATATTTACTACAATTTAAAATGACATGTTCCACAGTCTCATCTTCCCCACAGTCACATTTCCCTGTCTGATGTTTCCCTATCAAAAATAACGATCTATTCAATCCAGTGTGTCCTATTCTAAGTCGAGAAATAATAATCTCTTCTCTCCTGTTCCTTTCTGATCTTCTCATTGGTCCAATTCTCTTTTGTATTTTATAAAGCCACCTTCCTTTCTTTTCTTCATTCCATAACTTTTGCCACCTCTCTTTTGCTTTTTGTTTAATTATACTCTTTATTTCTGTTATACCAAAACTAACATTAATGTCTACCCTTAACTTATTGGTACTCTCCTTAGCCATCCTGTCTGCCCTTTCATTTCCTTTTATCTCGTTATGTGCCGGAACCCAAACAAAATTTACCACTAGCCCCATCATATTTATTCTGTAAAGTGTTTGTTGTATTTCAAGTAATATATCTGGTCTACTGACTGACTGATTATTTTGCAAACTGACTAATGATGAACTGGAATCTGAGCAAATGATAGATTTTAATGGTCTTACCTCTTCCACCCATTGAACTGCTAAAAGCAAAGCTAGCATTTCACCGGTATATACTGAAACTCCATCACTAATCCTTTTTCCAACATTAATATGAAACTGTGGTATAATAAATGCTATCCCTACCCTATTAGCAGTATTTTTTGATGCATCTGTATATATTTGTATATAATTATAATAGTTATTTAAGTGTTCTTGTACTATATATTTATTCATAATATGATATTTATCTTTTTCCTTCTTTTCTAATAATGAGAGATCAACTTTAGCATCAGGAAGTATCCAAGGTGGAATTGCTGTTATTGGAACTGTCTGACATATATCTAACTGATTTAAATTAATTTCATTAACTTTAGTGTTTATTACCCATCCAAAGCTCTTTAATTGTTTCTTTTCCTTTTCCCATCCAGGTTTAAGCACCTCTAATGTTGGATGATCCTTCCTTTGTCCCTGTAAATTTGACCAGTAGGTTAAAGATAATTGATCTCTTCTAACTTTAAGTGGCATTTCTCCCATTTCAACCTGTAATGCTGCTGTTGAAGAAGTTCTAAAAGCGCCAGTACATATTCTTAAAGCCTGATGTTGAAGGATATTTAACTTATGGAGGTTTGTATCTGCTGCTGAGTTATAAACTATACATCCATAGTCAAGGACGGACCTGATTAACCCAGTATAAATAGCTTTTAATGATTTTCTATCAGCTCCCCACTCTGTTCCAACTAAACACCTCATTATATTTATTACCTTCCTACATTTATCGATTATATTCTTAATGTGCACACCCCATGTCATTCTTTCATCAAACCACATCCCGAGAAATTTAAATTGTTTAACTCTTTCCAAATCCTGACCATATAATTTTAAGTTAGTTTTTTCATCAACTCTTTTCCTTGTAAAAAACATTATTTTAGTTTTCTCTACTGAGAATTTAAAACCCCATTTATATGACCATTTTTCTACAACTGAAATTGCTTCCTGAAGTTTCTTTACAATAAATTCAAAATTTCTTCCTCTTTTCCACATTGCTCCATCATCTGCAAATAATGAGAATCCCATTCCACCCTCTATTTCTTTAAACATATCATTAACTACCACTGAAAATAATAACGGACTTACTATACTTCCCTGTGGTGTTCCATTTTCAATTTTCCAACTCTCAGAATAATCCTCCCCTATCCTCACTTGTATTCGTCGATCTTCTAGAAAATTTTTAATCCATCGAAACATATGACCATTTATACCCATTCTTCTAATTTTAATTAATAACCCTTCCCTCCACATCATGTCATATGCTCTCTCAATGTCAAAAAATACTGCCACAACACTTTCTTTATTCACCTGTGCCTTTCTAATTTCATGCTCTAAACACAAAACTGGATCCATTGTACCTCTACCTCTTCTAAAACCACTCTGATAAGATGATATAAGTCCCTTCTTTTCAATATAATATATTAATCTTTCATTTATCATTCTCTCCATTATTTTACATAAGTTGGATGTTAAAGCTATTGGCCGATAATTTCCTGGTTTTGATTCATCTTTCCCTGGTTTTCTGATTGGAACAATCACGGCCTCCTTCCAACTCTTTGGCAATTCCCCATCTTCCCATATCCTATTATACATTTCTAATAAAATATTTTTAGAAGATTCACTTAAGTTGCTAATCATAACATAATAAATTTGATCTTTTCCTGGAGCTGATAATTTATATTTTTTAAAAGCCCTATTCAGTTCTGTTATTGTAAACAACATGTTCAACGGTTCATTTGTATCTTCTATTTGCTGTAATAAATACTTGTTCTCCAAAATAGTCTTTTCTCTCCCTTTTTTCCCTTCTTGACTAATATTTTCAGAACTATGAATTTTAACAAAGGTATTTACCAACATTTTTGCCTTTTCTCTATCAGTAACTGCTGTTATTTCTCCTTCATTTAATATTGGATATCCACTCGTTCTTTTAATCCCATTCATCCTTTTAATTGTTGCCCACACCTTAGAAATATCTGTCTCCCTCCCTACTGAATTACAGAAACTCCTCCAATACTCTCTTTTTGCATTTTTAATAATTCTTCTTACATTTGCTTGTAATTTCTTGTAGTTAGTCAGATTCTGAAAATTGTGATTTCTTTTTAATAATTTGAAAGCTTTATTTCGTTTCTTGATAATCTCCTTACATTCTGATGTCCACCAGGGCACCAACCTTCTTTCCCTTCCCCCACCTTTCTTCCTTATAGCCTGATTAGCAGCTTCTAAGATAGCATTACATATAGAAACATTTATTTCATCAATACTACCACTCATATCCACTTTTAACATTTTCATTTCACTACTATTCCTAAAGGTTTTCCAGTCTGTTGACCTAAAACACCATTTCTTTATCCCTTTTATACAATACCTTTCTATATTTAACTTTATTTCAATCAAAATAGGATAATGATCACTTCCTATAGTTGTTTTATTGATTACTTGCCATAAACAAACACCTGCTATAGAATTTGAAACTAATGTTAAATCAATTGCTGATTCTGTATTATCTCTAAAATTGATTCTGGTTCCACTTCCATCATTTAGACATACCAAATTTTTAACACCCATTATTTCTTCTATTATATCCCCATTTTGGTCATTATGATTACCCCATAATGTACTATGTCCATTAAAGTCCCCACACCATATAACCTTACCCTCTAAATACACCCCAAGTTCCTCCATTAAATCTATTGAAAGTCTTTTACATGGATTATAGAAGTTGATTATTTTAAATGGCCCATTTACTGTCCAAATTTCAGTAACGATGTATTCTAAATCTTTACCTTTAGCCAGTAATCTAAATTGAATTCCCTGTTTTATGAATGTTATACACCCTCCTCCAGATCCTCCCTCTCTGTCTCTTCTTATGCTTTCATATCCTTTTATAACAAAATCAAGATTTATTTTAAGCCAAGTTTCCTGAATACATATAATATCTAGATCTTCTTTAAATTCTTTAACAAATCTTTTAAACTCTTGTCCGTTTGCAATAAGGCTTCTAGCGTTCCATTGTAAGATGTTCAGATTTTGTCTTCCTGTCCTCCTGCCTTTCCTTCTGCCCCTAGTCTCTTATTTATGTGTTCCCAGGATATGTCCTTTTTACCAAAAAACCTCTCTGCTCCTTTCACAATTATTTTGATTTTTTCTGTTTTTTGTTTAACTTGATCCGTACAATTTATGACATATGCAATGAACAGCAGAATATTTTCAATTGTTAGCACATTTTCCATCCCACTCTGTTTTTGTTCTGGTGTTGGATTTGGCTGAACTTTCTTTATCACTTCTTTTGGCTTCACTCTTTTAGCAGCTTCTGCATAACTTATATTACTAGTGACTTTTACTTGTTCGATTTCCATTGCTTTTCTTCTGACCTCACATCCCCCATAAGTCACTCTATGTTGCCCTCCACAATTACAACAAGTTTCCTTCCCATTTTCACATTCATCATAGCTATGCTCTCCTCCACACTTTGGACATCTTTGTTTTCCCCTACATGCTGCAGCGATGTGTCCATATCTCTGGCATTTATAACACCTGAGAGGCGGAGGGATATATGGCCTTACAGGAAAGCACATACACCCAACTTTTACCCTTTCAGGAAGAACATTTGTTTGAAACTCCAACATTACAGAGAGACTTTCCACTCTTTCACCTTCAACTGTTCTCATCAATCTTTTAATTTTGCTTACTTCTCCTCCATAAATACTGCATCGGAACTTTTCCAGATCTTCCTCCACCGGAATACCTGTTATCACCCCTCTTACTACTTTATCCTCTCCCACAATCTTTACCTGTGTAATATTTTTTTTACAAATACTCTGGGCGCTCATTACTTTTTTCTTCTGTTCTTCATTTCTTACTGTAACCAACAGATTTCCATCTCTAAGGATCTTAGCAAATGTCATCTCTCCAAACTTCTTTTTTAACTCTTTCGACAGAGCTAATGGACTGAGATGAATACCTTCATCCTCCTTCCTAAACTTTATTATTAGTTTAGCTTCCTCACAAACAATCCTCTTGCAAACTGCATTATTTTCATCCGAACTGTTTCCTTCAAGACTCCGTTTGCTACTTTGTCTCTCTGACACATTCCCTTCTCTTCTCTCTCTTCCCGACCCTCTACTACCACGCACAGGAGTCCAGCCAACTAAATCCATCTCATCATCTCCTTCATCCTCACCCTGAGACGCCATAGCAGTCCAGTCACAAACCAGTTTATGCCAGCCGCCACCGTTCAGCCCTTCTCCCGCCTTGCCTTTCTCCTCCAAAGCCCAAAACCGGTTTGTTGTTTTCCAAGCCGTGGCTCCCTCCCACTGCCTCCTTCTCCTTCTTCTTCATCATCTTCTTCTTCTCGATAATGGCGGATCGCAAACAAATTTAAGGTGCATACCGCCACCTACTGTACATGAGTGTATATTGACATTACTTTACATCAAATTCTATTTTTTTAATTTTGTATTCTGTAGATAAATAAATAATGCTTTCCTTAATCTGTGAATATCCTTTATATTTCCCTCATTTCCCAGTCTGCCTTTAAGTCTCCATTATTTGCCTGTCCTTCCAGCTATTCTTCTCAATTTCTACATTCTACGTTTTTTTCCCTCCACATCCTTTACATTTATCATTATTTTTCCTCCCTGTTAAATATAAGTTGTAATTTAAATAGGTATGACCCACTCTTATCTGAACATTATTACTTCAGTATTTAAATGGTCTTTTTCCAAAATACGTTTTTAATTTTACTTTAGTTATTTTTAGTTCTTACTTATACTTACTTGAATAAAAATAAGATGAAGTAGTGTTACTTTTATTTGAGTAAATGTGTTGGGTGCTTTACTCAGCCCTGTCTCTCGTCTATGGTGTCAATGATGGAGCCACTGCTGCTGTTATCTCAGATGCTTTCTGCATTTCCTTTATCAATGGAAGAAATGTTGGCTCTTAAAGAAACGGCTTTTCTGCCTGATGAAGCCTTGACATAAACACTGTCATTTTAAAGAAATGTACTTTTTTATTTTGATTCCCACAGAAAGTACACCTGGCTTAAAGTCTTTAATTGAGTGTTTCATTTCTCCATTTAACTTGTATTCCCATTGTTTTATCCCTCTCTCCTGCTCATGGATCAGTTTCCAGGTCTCCCTCTTGTGCTCACTGTTAAAATAACAGGGGTTGCTTGCCACTATCACCACATACTTTCTGGATTACCGCAAAGGCAACAAAACAGCAGTTAGGCTTAGTTAGATGATTTCACAATTTGCTATTGAATTACCACAGACTTTGATTGTGTTCAACTGAAAATCAGATGTCTTTAATATAACCATGACCAATATAACCAAACTTTTGCAGAGATTCGAATTTGGAATGCAGACATAATACTCAGACAAAAAATTCGCATAGTGTTTTGTGGAGATTAGATTGGGTTGAATTATGATCACAAGTCTGAACTGCATTGGAATTATTAGGATTGACCTGTTTTTGATATCTGTTTACCTTGATTTATGTTGAACTTATTTGTCCAATAAAGTGCATTAAATAGACCCTTGAAGTTGGAACTATTCAAATAGATATTTATCTGCATTGATGTACATTCACACATGTACCCACAAATCCATTCATGGGTTCGAACAAAATCATTTAAGCAACCTTGACCTTAATCTCCTACAAAGAGTCAGAATGGACAGCAAAAGACAAATCAGTTTTTTTTGTTTTGTTTTTGTTTGATCACAGGCTTGAAATTATATTGCATATATATATATTTCTTTAGTCTTTTTTAATTAAAAAAACACCAAAAAAAAAACCACCCTTTTTCGTTTATATGCTATAAAATGTTTCATTGAGCATATTGAATAATGCTCTGACATTAAATCCTGCTCATGCATTTGGTGACATTGTAATTATAACTCAGCATGTTTTTGACACCATGCAATAAGTCATGCTTTGTTTGTGCGTTTAATAGGCGACGTTTATAATTACTCCAGAGACACTTTCATTTTCTAAAATTGTGAGCAATTGGAGGGACCGGCTGTGGTCAGAGTAATTCTGTCTCGCTTTTTAGCGGTGACAACAAGCATTTACTCATGCATTCTTTGCATTATTAACCCTCCATTAATCTGGTATTCAACAATCGGCTTGACTAATTGTAAACTTTTTCTATTAAACTACAACTGATTTTTCTAACTTTGCACATTAAAAAAGCAATCCAGATAGTCGGATGAGTATTAGAATAAATGAGGCTCAAACCACAGCCCCAAACAAATCAGATAGCATTCATTTTAATGGATGCATTTTGCTCTGTTCTTATATGAGACTTAAATGAAATAATTTCCTGAATTAAAATAAAACAACAGGTTGAAATCCACAATACATCCCTGCACACTTCACAATGAAACTCAATCACAGAACAGCTGCATCTCTGATGAACTGATGAAGTCAACATCTCCTCCCTGAGGAGGTTTGCATAGAGAGCAAGTTGGGAGATGAAACTGATCTTTTCCAATGTGTAAGAAGCTAAAAGATCAATAAATCATGACTTAGCCAAGCTGTCAATGACATAACATCTGAGTAATGAGTAATGGTGAACACGGTCATTCACCACTGGGGAAATCAGATATTGGATTTGACAAGCATGCTTACACACCAAGGGAGTTAGAACGGCTTACTCAATTATGGATCCATCTGCACTTGATTTACACAATTATGATGCACTTCTTTAGACATTTTACATAAAAACACATTGTGCAGATGATTTATGAGACAGACAAAAGAATTTCAATATATTAGAACTGCATTGCTCTCACACAGAATGAGAGGGATGTTCATTTTTTTATACAGCAAGAAAAATATGTTTGGTCTCATAAAGAAAATATTTAATTTTAAAATGAGTTTTTTATTTTCAAGTCAGATCTTAATCATATCTTTCTATTGTGTATAATGTTGTCAGCAACTCATGGGGAAAGCATGACTGCTATTACTGAAGCGTGACAGGAAGAGGATGGTGATTTTGTTTTTTCAAAATAAAAGTCCACACAAATCATGTTAGTTTGACTGCTATTAAACACTTTCAGCATAAAAATTAAAGTGATATCTGTTTCAGTTAACATTTTCCTTCTCTTCATTTGCTGCATTTTTTCTTCTTTTAACCAGCCTCCTAATTTCCCTGAAATATTTTCAACTATAAGTTGATTATTTGTTTATTTAAGGATCTATATTAGTCCCTAAGATGGTAAAGACAATTCTTCCTTGGGGCCACACCACAAGAATATAGTAAAATGATATTAGTATAAGTAGGATATATATTTATTGCAGAAATTAGAAAAACCAAATGTGTGGCCTTCATAAATTCTGAAACTTTCTTATGATCATAAAAAACAAAAACAAAACCAAAGCTGTGTCCCAGGATGAAAATTATGCAGTACCTGCTACATATTCTGTTACTTTTATAACTGAATATGTAGCAGGTATATCTGTATATATATATATATATATATATATATATATATATATATATATATATATATATATATATATATATATATATATATATATATATATATATATATATACAGAAAATCCTTTATAACTTTATCATTAGTTAGTAGTTTAGTTAGCATTTATAGACAAATGTTATTAAAAATGTCAGTAAAGTCCAGTTTGCTTAAATTTATCATTAATCCACTCTAGATTCTTTTGTTAAAGAAGATAAATAAAAATTAGTTACATTTACTTAATATGAATTGGTGCCAGAGTCATTCAGGTGTAAAAGTTAATTCTTGACTTTGTTTAATCGCAAGAAAGAAATGTACTCCAAATCAAATGATGAGCTTCTAACATTTCAGTTTTCAGTGTTTTATATTTCTTTTTTTCTTTTTTCTTTTTTTGGTTTACTTTTTTAACCTTTACCTTAAATAGAAATGTCTGATTACTAATATTTAACTGTCACATAAAAAAACATGCAATGATTTGAATAAATCTCAATAAATATTTTTGGTAATCTCTCTGTATTTGTTTTTTATTTTTTTTTTATTTATTTTTTATTTTATTTTATTTACTTATTTGTTTATTTATTTGTGGCGTTTATGAACCACGTATTCTGGCAGGTAGTCGTCGTGAGGTTCTTAAATCCTAAAACAGAATTTGTATATTTTATTTTATCTTTTTTTATTTATGGTAAATATCATATCCACACCTCCAAATATTTACAACAAAACCTAATTTCCAGATTTTATTATCTTCTATCAATATCTATATAGAATCCTTAAAATGTAGTTCAAATGCTAATTCCATGAAAATTATAGCAGCCCTTAAAGAATTATAACATTTTTAAATGATAGTTATTTTTTGTAAAGCCCTTTGTTGTTGTATATGTTTGTAATTATTAATGCTCCATATTGTTCATGTATGTTCTTTTTTTGCAAGACAAAAAAGAAAAAAAGAGGTTGTTAAATCCTTGCAGGAAGTGAGCAGGAAGTGGTCCTTTGTTTTCATCAGGGATGGTCTGAGGGTGAAGCTGCAGCTGAGCGCGCTGCCCAGCTTGGCTCCAGCTCGCTGCTGCATACATGCACCGATTCAACATGTGAGCCGCCGATATGAAGCCATCCCAACACTAGTGGCTCCTTTCTTTAACCCCCTTTGAATCGCCTGGGTTTGGATATATAATGTATGGACTATGGATCGGATCTGGACGCGGTGCCAAATCCTGCTGCTGCTTCTGTGCGCTTTTTCACTGAGTTCATCGCTGCGTGAGGAAGACGCGTCCTGCGATGGAGCCTTTGACATTTATTTTGTTTTAGACAGGTGAGTTCTTGTTTGTGTAGCTACTTATGGGACGTGTTACTATATCCCTGGAGCACAGTCAGCCTTTACCTCAGTTTTGTCCATGTATGGTTGCGTTTTCATGTCCCACATACTTTGATACACAACTGGTCTTATCACAAGTCAGTTATTTCAATCCTCCTTTTAAAAAAAATATTTATATACATTATAAATTGATTTAAGTGGCTATCATAGAATAGTAAAACGCACTACTCTAATTTTAATTATTATTTTTTTCTATTACAATATTTTTTTATTACATAAAAATAACTTTTAAGATCTGTGCCTATTGATTATTGTATGAATGCAGTCTATGTATATGTACAATGATTTGCAAGAGTATAGCATTCATACTAATTTCACTTTTTTCCTCATTTTTAAATTAATTACAATGGTAACCTGCAAAAAGAACTTCTAATCTTTTGCTTTCAACAAGAGTTATGTACAGAAGAGGATTAGGGCCTCTGAAAAAGTAAAAAAATTTGTACTGATTCTTAAATTTTATTTTAGTATAAAATGGGGAAAAAGTCAGAATTGTGAGAAAAAAGTCAGAATTCTGAAATTAAAGTCAGAATTCTGAGAAAAAAATCAGGATTCTAAGATTAAAGTCAGAATTGTGAGATTGAAGTCAGAATTGTGAGAAAAAAGTCAGAATTCGGAGGAAAAAAGTCAAAATTCTGACTTTTCCCCATATTATACTGAAATAAAATTTAAGAATCAGTTAACTATTTTTATTTTTTCAGTGGCCCTAACCCTCTTCTGTAGTTGTGCATCCCTGCAGCTCCTCCAGAGTTATCATGCCTATTGATCACTTTTACAGTTAATTTTTCCTTGCACACCATTTTCAGATATTCATATGCACCTCTGTGTTTTGACATATTACATAAGAATAAAAAAAAATGTAACAATCTTAATTTTGTTTTTATGGCTTTGTTTTTGTTTGTTTTTTTACAATTTATTGTTCTTTTGTTTTTGCAGGTCAGGCAGTATTTCAAGCCACTGGAATGAAATTTATAACTTTGTGGAGCAGCTGACCAGCAGGTTTGTCAGGTAAGAAACAATTTATACATCTTTCCTCCTTTTTGTAACTCCTGCAACAGTATCCAATAACCTTCTTGAGATTTAAAAACAAATGTTTTCAGGTCCACAAAGCAAACCAGCACTGTTAACTAAGTGGCCAGTCTTTAAATTCCCGTCTAACAAATGGATAGAGGGTATAAAAGAATGTTGGGCATGGCTATTTCAGGTTCAGGCATCGCATTAAGCAAACAACTGCTCTGAGTAACAGCCTGTGATATATTTGGATCTAATAGCAGGGTTGTTAGAAAGTGGACTCGGGTATGCAACATGTGCTGAAGCTGGTTCTGACCTCTAGAACCACTGGACCCTTTAAAAGATGGAGAACAGGAAACACCAGCAGGGGTTGGCTTTTGCCTTCCAGGAGTACGATGTGTTTGAGCTTTCAGCTAAACACATTTAGCTCACTTATATTGTTTATTAATGCTTGTTGATGTGGTGTGTTTCAGCCCCAGGATGAGGGTCTCCTACATTGTGTTTTCATCCAGGGCAGCTGTGACACTTCCTCTAACAGGAGACAGGTCGGTTTTTGTCTCTTCCTCACTCTGTTTCGCAATTTATCCTTTGTTTTCTAACCAAACAATATGCTTATAATGAATGTGTTTTTTTTATTTGGTTCAACAGGTCAAAAATAGAAGAGGGTCTAAACAAACTGAAACAGATCCAACCTTCAGGGGAAACATACATGCACGAAGGCCTGAAAGCGGTTGGTGGGACAGTGACACTGGCTTTACACTAGCCTTTGGTTCAAGAGAGTTTTCTTTCTACTTGTCCCTAATCAGTTTTGGGGGAAAATGCCATGACAAAGCCCAGCTTCCTAACAACGGAATATAGGTTTGAAAAGTCAAATGAGAAAAGACAGCCCTTAAAATATCTAACAATGGCTAGAGCTGGTTTCATTTGATTAAATTGACTAACTAAGCCAGGCTTTGAATATCTTACTGCTGAGTTCTGATAGGAAAAACTATCTAGAAATTCAAATTTTGGCTATACTGTATTCTAGGGCTGGATAATTCATTGCATTTCTAATATAATCACAATTTTCAAATCACAAAGTAAAACCCACATTTTTTTACTCAAGCCCTTTAGATGGCAGGAATAAATTTAAACTGGATGTTATACCGTCATAGAAGAAGAGAGAGAGATACAGGTAGCGTGCAGATTCATGCATGTCAATACCCAATACGTCCCGGAAACACGATCCGTACCATTTGCTTAATGCGCATGCGCAACCAGATATACATCCAGTTCATCCTTGATTTTACTTTGTTAAAAAGACCTAAATTAAAAATTTCCCTCCCTAAAAATTGTAAATGTACTAAACTATAATTTGTTATTTATAACTTCTGTTTGATCACTCATCTGTACCGGAAATGGGATCCTACGCTACTTCTGGGAGCTAACTTTTTCGGCCTTGGATTTAAAAAAATCGATTTTTTTTTTTTTTAGTTTGTTTTTTTTCTTTCTTAACACTATGATATATAGTGCGTTATTTAAAGAAAGAAACAACTAAAATACAGATCAACATGGTTAATCATATTTTGCTGGACTACCCCGAGCATGTCCGATGATGATGTCAGACAAGCAGTATAACGGAGAAAACATAAAAAGCATCAAATTGCCTCCAAAAAGTCATACATTATTTTTTAAAGATGTGTATTAACATTCTTTAGTGATTTAACAATAGATTATTTATGATTTATTTATACATTATTTATGGCGACCTGGATGAATATCTGTTTGGGCATGCGCAATTGAGCCGATGGTACGGATCCTTTTTGACAATGGAATCTGGTGAAAAGAGCTTTCAATGAGACATGTGTGCTTGGGGTTAGTGCAGAGTAAAATCCAAATAAAATGTCAATTGCAGTTAAGAAAACAAACAACTAAATTGCTTAATGTATCTAAAAATAAACAGAAATCCCTTTTCAACTTAAAATGTGTACTTAGTTTTGGTTTTTCCAAATGTTCTACTTTTCATCTGAAGGCGTCACTTTATGTTCCCTCCCATACTTTGTCAAAGTGGCCACAAGTTCAAATAATGTACCTTTATGTTAAATCATTTAAACTGATATTAGAATGGGCAGTTGTCTAGAAATGAATCCTCCTTAGAGCTTTCCTGGACAACAAGGACGTCCCTGTTTTAATGGCCAGTTTTAGTTGTTGGTCAGTAAAGGTGTCAAACAAATTAGCTTTATGTTGATCGATGACGACCAAATGAAAATTAATCGAGTTTGGCTTTCTTGAGATAAGCAAAAGAGTCATCTTGCACCACTTGTTGAAAAATGTTTCTAATGCATTATTATAACCTTAAATAATTAATTTATGCTCATGATGTATGGACAGATGAATGAATGAATGAACTAAATCCTTCACCTGTCAGGTGTCAGAGCAGATGAATACACAGACTTCCCCATCATCCAGTATCATCATTGTTTTGACCGATGGCAAGCTGGACGTCTACCCCTATGAACTGAGTTTGAAGGAGGTAACACACCCTTTCATACACACACCCATTCATACACACACATGCTGCTAAAAATGAATCTAATGGTAGAGGATGTGGGTTTGGAGAAAATCCCTCCTCATTTTATTTTCCAGCTGGTGAGCCTTAATTTCATTTTGACCAAACAGATTTATTTTTAAGGCTTGGTGTTTGTCACTGCTTCATGTTTTACCTTATTCTGCATGAACTGTTGTTTTATTTTCAAATACCTTGGTATAATTACACTTTTTATAAACTTGCATGTGTTCTGATCCCATAATCCGTTCGCCACAATCGTTTGAGGCTGAATTTCCCTTCCTTTGCTGGGATTTGCAGGCTGACAAAGCCAGAGGGTTTGGAGCCAGAGTCTACTGTGTCGGGGTCATGGGCTTTGATCACAAACAGGTAGGAGGTACCGCTCCTCCTTTATTAGACACACAGAGGCCTCCCTTAAGAACCGTGAGAAAGGCAGCTTGTTTAAACAAAGACTTTTATTTGCCTTTCTGTCTGTGTAATTCAGCATTGGACTGTAGCATAGATTTAAAAAGGCTGTTCTCTCTGGCCCGTATTCATTAAACCACCTTGACCCTGTTGCTTAGTCTGAGTTCAACTAAAACCTTCCGAAGAGTGAAAAAAGTGAACAGCTGTCAGGTGTTTGGAGATAGTGGGAACGCGATTTTGACTCGTCTAAAAGTAGTCCTTGTCTCTGAGTAGAAATAATAGAAATATAATTTGTTTACTGTGAGAATGAATGGGAATAAAGCCACATACATTAACACCCAATAAGAATCACTCATCTGCTGTGACATGTTGTCTTCTCCGCAGTCAGTACTGTCTCATTATTCCTAATGAGGTTTAGAAAACAAAGGGCAACACTGTAATTACATTGGAGTAGTGTAACACAGCAATATTACATTTTGTTGAGTAACTGAGTTGGGTCAGCATCATTTATATCATTAATCTATGTGAAACGTAATACTCAGTATGATGCTAAGATGCTTCAACCCCTAAACGTTGCATAGAGTCCAAGAGATCCTCTGGCCAGTTTCAGAGCCGCTACACTCAGTGGTCTAAAGATGAAGTACTCTCTAATGATATAATGCCACAGCAGCTTCCTGCATAGCTGTAATTACCGCAGGAGATGAAAGCTGCAGCAAGCTTTCATCTCATTTGGAACAGACTCGCCCTCCTTAAATGCTGCTGAAACAATGCACATCACCACAAGCCAAAGAGCTCCCGAAAAGGAATCAGGGTTTATGTAACCCATAAAGCTTCACCCAAAGATCCTTCCAAATGTCTTCATGCCCTTCTATCTTTGCTCAGGTTACAATCATTACTGTCTACTGGCAGTAGATTTTTCTTCCTGTTTTTGGATCCATCCACCTTAATCTGGCCAAATTTCTTTCACTCTAATGAAAGAGGGTGTTCCCAAAGCATGACGCTGCCTCCACCTTGTTTCATGATTGGGTAGTTTCATGAAGTAAATGACCTAAAGATCCCCCCTTCTGAGTTGTGCGTCTCTGCAGCTCTGCCAGATTTACCATGGACCTCTTGTCTGTGTCTTTGAAAAATGCTCATCGGGCATGTTAGTTAGCATGTTAGGTGGAGGTGTGTGTCTTGGTAGTTTTATGGTAGTAATGTACTGCATTATTAGGTGATGGATTAAACAGTGATTTCACATTTTATTTAGGGGCATCAAAGGGTGAAAAGCTTCACTTTCTACATGTTTATCAGTAAAATGATTTGAAAATCTTGCTTTTTTTTTCAAATCCAACTATTGTTATTGTGGTTGCAGCTCGCCGAGATAGCAGACGGCACGGATCAAGTGTTTCCAGTTCTTTCCGGATTTCATGCCCTCAAAGACGTTGTCAACAAGGCAAGTTAGTTTCAAACACTTTGATATGCAAACATCTGCAAAATATTAGTCTGGAGTCATTTCTCTGCTTCACAGGTCCTGAAACAGTCGTGCAGTGAAGTGTTTACAATAGAGCCGTCCAGCGTCTGCGTGAACGGTAGGTTGGTTTACTGGAATTTATTTAGCCTTTAAAACAAAATAAGGAGATGTAACGATAGGGTATCACACTTTGGATCTAGGCTTTAAAAAATTATTGCTAAAAGGTATCTTTGAATCTTATTTTGCCATGAGGTTTGACAATTATCCTGCAGGCTTTGCAAAAACGAATGGAAGTCAATCCAAAATCCCAGTAAGGATGATGTGACATAAAGCATGCATGTGCATGTCTGTTTCTCTTTGGTTTAATCGACCAATATCTATATACTTCATCAAACAGATGTTTTTAAATTATATTTGTTCCATGAAGAGATGAAAGTATGAAGAAGTGGATTGAACTAAACAAAGAAGCTACCATCAGATAAGGTTATAGAGTCCAATAAAGGCACACACGGATGCATTTAAAACAACTTTGAATTATGTAAATGCAAAACTGGGTTTTCATTAATCATAATAGAAGCATCGTCGCTCTGAAAGGAAATGGCATCTTTTGTCAGTTTTAGAATACTATAACAAAATAATAATCATAATAACAATGAATCATTTTAAACAGATGTTTAGATACAGTTTTGAAAAAGTTTGTTAACCTGAGAACAAAATTCCAGCTTTGAGGTACGGGGAGGGTAGAATCATGTTGTTTGTTTTTTGTTTTACCAACAAGGGACTCTGTGGCATTGAGATGCAAGAAAAGTATGGAAAGTTCATCTAATGTGTCAAAAAATAAATCAGAGAAGGAAAGTTCAGGCAAAGCCAAGTAAAAGCAGACATCCTAAAGCATGGATCTCATTTAGAGATCCAACTCAAGAGCAGAACAACCCAGCAGGATGGTTGCAGGTCTGGAAAGAGTACTGTCTGTAAGGGTTGGGTTTAAAACATATCTCTGCCATGTATCAAGTTAATGCACATGAATATTTAAACTATGAAAAATAAATAAAATAACTATGACTGTGGTTTTAAAGCTTGAATTTAATAAATTAAATTTTTTTGTTATTTATGCATTCTTTTGCCAGGTGAAATAAACTGGAACCATCTCTAGATTGTAAAAGATTGATGTGGGAAGTCTGAGACAACATATTACACATGCACTGGTCAGCATTACCACTGACTTCTAGCACAAGCAGTAAAAAGAGTCTTCTGTCACCTAGATAAGGTTTAAAAACCATCCCAGCTCTGTGTTTGGGCGAGGCTACTTTTCTTGTGTTCTCTTGGATGAACTTGGCAGTACACTGCAGAAGAAAAGTGATTTCATTCGTCAAAGAGTTTGTTTTTGGCCTAGGAGCATAATACCAAAGTCTGCAGGTCACCAAGTATCTTAATAACAGCAATTAAGCTCAAACCAAACTGGATTTTTGATTAATCCTAGCATTATTAATATATAAATGTTTCCACCTCTGTCGTAGCACCTTTTAGCAGTTAGTGTATCTTTACAATGTAAGCATCTAGTTTGGGTGTTTTCTACCCTCTCAAACTTAAACTGATGGGATGGGCTGTGCTGGGCCGTTGTTGTTTCTTTTAAATATATGTTGAATTTCAGATTTGGACAAAGTTCCATTGGACTCTGGAGGAGGTTTTCCTGCAGAATCCATTGATATTTGCTGCTATCATTTCATCCTATATCCACCCCATTTCTTAAAAAATCATCCTCGCACTATGATGCTGCCTCCGCCATGCTTCAATGCAGGGATATTGCTGTAGGTAGTTGATGAACTTTGATCGTTTCTCCCCTGATGTGATTTGAGTTGTTTGCAGGGGGCTTTCTGGTAAAGAATTATTGATTGTTCAAATAACTTAGCAATAGTTAAAGGTTTAATTGAGGATTTTCATGAAAGTTTAAAAGACCCACCTCCACTTTTAAAAAATGCACATGCACAACCCTCTACCCGCTCCCGAGAGGGAACAGCTATTAAATGCATGCACGAGCCAATTTCTCCTTGTGCACGCTCTGTTTAAAAATTGCTGTTTGCATCGCTCATACAAGCTTACTTTCCAAAAGAATATTTGCAATTTTTCCACTATGTCAGATTCTGAACCAGTAAGTGAAAATTGGGACGAGCACGTAAGACGGCCTTACGCAAACATATCACCATAATGATTGACAATTAGGAGGAGCACTTATTTTGATGATCCACTTGGAAAAAGAACATCCTCCACTAAACCTTTAAGCTTTTGAATGCTTTCAAGATCTGGTAAAATTTAATTGGTAACATTAGAGCTTCACCTTAATGAACATTTAGTTCTTGGTCATCTCTTTTCTCCCTAAATGATTCAGACTGCCTGCTTAGACAATCAGGCTAATTTTATTAGATCTAAGAATGGTTCTAATGATTCAGATCTACTTCCATCTCCAAACAATGGAGACCACAGAGCTACTCAGGATCAAGCTGCAGAAACATCTCAATGAAGATCAGTGGAAATAAGAGGATCAATTTAACTGTGGTGGGAATGTTAAATATTCATTTACCTTTTTATCTTCATATGTTTGAATTTTTCATTATGTCATGCGTGAACATCTTGGTCATGTTTTGTGGATTTTATTTTAAGAGAATATTTTAAAATAAGCATAAAGCATAAAGAAACAATGGAAGAGTGAAGGGGAATGACTACTTTTTGTCGACACTGTTAGATGCAGGAAAACAAGCTTATGTTGCAACATTTATTTCTTCAGCTTTCTAGTGTTTTTTTTTTGTTAAATGTGAAAATTTTAGACTATCCAAAAATTCACATGTTGTCCCACTCCCATATTAAAACAACATGATCAATCTTCTGATATTATTTCATGTTCTCTGGTCGGCCCCTGTTTCCAGACCTAATATGCAAGAGGTCAGATCCTCCCAGGACAGCTGAAAGAAAAGAAACCCTGCAGGAGAAGTCTTGCTGGTGCAGGAATGGGTGAAAAAAACACCACTCGACTCTGTGCCTTACTACAGCAAGATGGATTAGTGTTTGTAGGCATGCTGCCACAGGAGTTTACATGACTTCAGGAAATAAAGGAAATCTAGACATCAAGTTCTATGTGATCAAACCAAATTGTAGCTCTGAAGTAAGGCAGAGCACCTATTGTTTATTTCTAACTAGATGACACCATAAGGAAGAGGAAATGACCGCTTACAGATAAACCTAGGGTGGCCCTATCTCATAGCTGGGCTTGTTTATGTCTCCTTGGTAGTTAGTTCACAGATTAAAGCTTTGCGTTTAATCAAGGAGTATCAATAAGCAGTAATTTCTGTACGTTTTGTGTGTTTGTTTTCCAGAGTCTTTCAACATAGTTTTGAAGGGGAGTGGATTTAGCGGCAGCAAGAGGATCGACAACATTCTCTGCTCTCTCACTGCCAATCAAGTGACTTACAGTAAATGATACTTCAGTAACTTTAGCTCTCACACTTAGCATACTGACTTGTTTCCAGCTGTTGTATAATTGATTGTTATTGCTGAGGGGATATTATCTTCTTGGGTCAAAGCTTCTTGGTGCAGCTACACGGCACCATGATGCTGACTGAAATAAACTAAGCCCCACTTGAAACAGTGTGCAGATATCAGAGCTGCAGTGGAAAGTTGGGAGTCATGGCTCTGTGAAACAAACAGTGGCTGCCTTTTATCAGCTGAAACCATAGAACAGAGGAGACATTATGAGGCTGAGCAGAGGGAGAGAGATGTTCTCTCCCCATTAGTCTATTAACAGATCGATGACATGAACTGCGCTGAGGTCAGTGTCCCTGAGAGGACCACTACAGAGAGCATGTGATTTGTTTTTTCCGCTTTTTTTGTGTGCCTGTGAGGTTGTTGGGGAGGTTGTTAACTCCTGATTCCTTTTCTGTGTTTTTCTGTAAAAATCAACTGGAAAACTTGCTTCATTTTAAATTATTTTGCCTCTAATAATTAGATGTTAAATCCATAAGCTTCTCATTAATTGCTGTATAATAGCTCCAGGCACATACACTGCAAAAGCTATCTAGAAATAAGTAAAACTTACTTAAATTAGGTGTATTTAACCTTAATTTGAGTACGTAAATAAGATTGCCAATTAAATAAATATTTTTACTCCTAAAGTACGATAATTAGATAATATGCCTTTGAAATAATAATGGTTTCAAATGTAAATTGTCTTATTCCATTGGTAAGGTGTCTCACTTAACCCCTTAATTCAAGAAAAAAAACATTTATTTTAAGAAAAAATGACTTATTTAGATTTACATTTTTTGCAATGTACAGCATAAAGCTCTGTGTTTACATCTTTAAGCTGTCCGTAGTTTTGGATATGTTGTAATGTAATGTTTTTCCTGTCAGATGAGAAGCCAACAGTTGTCAGAGATGGCCATCTACTGTGTCCGGCTCCTCGTCTACATGAGGTTGGACAGTAAGTTTGCAAACAGACATGCAACTAAAAGCATTAATGAGCTGTGCTTACAAAATTACATTATATCAGGGATCTATTTTGTTTTTTAGATTTTTACCAGAAAAAAAGTCAGTGCACAAATGTGTAGTTATTTTAAGAAATGTTTTTTAAATCAACATTTATTTCCATCTTGACTTCGGCATTCATCTAAAAGGTTTTAATAAAAATGCAATGAATACACAAGTAAATAGATAAACTAAACTGGGGGATTGTTAAATTTTAGCTGTTTTAGTTAATTATACCATTTTAAAATTAAAATTACTTCCCAGATTAAAGAATAATTGATTTAACCACATCTCTGCTACAGTACTATAACCCTGTTTGGTAATTCTTGGTGTAATTTTAGCCATTTCACAGGCTTGGAGCAGATAGAGAGGTGGCTCTTTGTGCAGCCTCTGTGCAGTCTTCATTTATCTTTACCCTGCAGGCTTCTTTGGGGTTCTTTTTTATTTATATTACCATAGGTGAATTGGGTTTTTAGGTCTTGTAAACCAGTCCTGCATTGATTTGAGCATGTTCGGCTTTTATTTTGTGGTGAAAGAATAAAAATGGGCCATTTTCGTTTTTTTCTCATAGACTTTGATAGAAACTGCTGTTTTATTTCTATATTTTTGCTATTCAGACAAAACTAAAATGCCATCCCACTCTAGCAAGGTTTCTAGGGCCTTTTAAAGAGAAGAATGTCTCATTTGGCTCCTGGAATCCTTAATTATAATATTCATACATTTATTTCCTGAAAATTGTATGCTGTGTAAATACAGAAACCAGTATAGCGGGTTGAGCCAAGACCTTTTTTGTCCACATCAAACATAGCACTATATTTTCCCAGAAATCTTTGGATTTTCCTAGATCACGTTACCAAAACTCCACCATAACCCACAGCAGTAAAGTAGGAAGGCCTGATTAAAAACAAACCTAATTAGTGTTAATTTTGTTTAAGAGGACATTTGATGTTTGCATTTTTTCTAAGAATAATTTTAAAAAGCCCCTTGAGTCCTCGATCACACCAAAGTCTAACCAGGTTGGATTTTGTCCTCTCGTTTAGGTCACAGCAGTTTACTAACAATCCATGTTTTACTGTTGTGGTTATGTCTTAATTTCTCTGTTTGTTGATTACAGATCAGTTGAAGTGCTGATTAGCCTGAATAATGGACAGTCCTACATCTCCGCCCCCATCACCATATCTGCCACCACATGTGTGGGTATCAATTTAAACTGAATGCTGCTAAATGAAACAAAGCTTCTGTTGGTGCAGAAAACAAATCTGAGGTTTACATACATGGAGACATGCTGTGCTCTGTCATATTTTTCGTAGTTTGACAGGATCACACATTTTGTTCCATGTCTGTTGCAGTCAGATGGGACCTGGGTGCTGTGGTTGCTGTTGGCTTTGCTGCTGTTAGTGGCTCTTGGTTTATTCTGGTGGTTCTGGCCTCTCTGCTGCACTGTGGTAAGTTCAACCTCCTTTTATTTGTATATAATTTATTTCATTTGGCTTTTTTTTGTTTTTGTTCTTGTTTTATTTTATCATGCAAGCTAACAAACTAAAGTTAAGAAAGCTGATAGCGTTTTAGTAGCATGTTTAATATGCAAAATAATCCAGCACTATATGTATTATTAATTTGCAAACTGTACAATCTGCTGATTAGTCCTTAAGACTGAATAAAGCACCAGCTTCTGTGCATGGGTAGCCAGGTTGGTTTGAGTTTTTAAAGATGCAATTCAAACTTTCTTCTTTTCTTAATATGGAACTTTAAAATTCCTTCATCTCAGAGCAAACAGAATGCACTATTAGTTGCAAATTGCGTCAAGAACCATGATAACTTAAAACATTGCATTTTTCTGCTTTTATGCAGTGTTATGCATTGTTTATGTATGTTAATCTTAGCCTCCAAACGATTTCTGCATTTGAATAAATTTGCAAAGGCAAAGATTGATCTTCCTCTGTTTTACTGGGTGTCATTATCTCCCTGTTTGATTAAAAACATCCACAATCTATCGGTAAAATCCACTAAGTAGCATGCTTATTAAATAAGTTTTACAAACATATTAAATAAGTTTTGCAAGCATGATAAACAACACCCATTAACAATAACATATTTCAGATGATGCATTCTTACTCCTAGAAAACATCTTTTGTTAGCAGAGGTTGTAGGTGATTCATTTAATAAGATTCAGCAACAATAAAGTATGAAGTTTAATTTGTGATTTATTTATTAATTTATTTTTTTGACCTCCAAAATTGATTAATACTTTTTTTTCCTCCTGTAAATTCCAGAAAAAAAAACTTGAGAAATGACAGGCATTACTTTCAAAAACTTGCTTTTATCAGGCATTCCATTTTGGAGGTGACATAATTTAAAAGGCAACAGAATTCAATAATATAACAGACTAAATGTTATCTGGTAATGCCACTATACGGTGAGCTAACTTATTAGTTATGAGTAGACCTCTAAGAACAAAAAGCTGATGATTCTGATCACTCTGAGCTACGGAAGCCCAAGGAGTACATTTGCGGGGAAAAATTACAGATTTTTAAAGAGATTAAATTGTCATAAACAGGACATTTGATTAATTGATATCAATTTATCACCAAACCCTAATTTGAAACTCATCAATTACAATTTCCAACAAAAAATGGAAATATTATCAGATCTACTGTCAAATTAACAATAAAACACACCATAAAAACTGAAATGTTTTCCCTCTAACCACTTTTGATGTTTTGTTTATTTCAAGAAGTATTTTCAAAATATTGCTAAGAAGGTTTTTAAAGGTTAACATTTGTCCTAGAATTACCTTTTTTTGTTGTTTAAATCTTTTGCCAATGCTTTCACACAGGTCATCAGGGACCCCCCTCCTTCACGTCCCCCTCCTCCACCTCCTGTTTTTGTAAGTAAAACAAAAAAAGGGGGGGTTTTTTGTAGAACTGCCATGTGTTAGAGCAGATCTTTTTTTACCTCATGCTGCCATCTTGGCAGAGGTGATTGAGAGAAGATAAATTTGGGTGAACACAGAAGGAGCGTGGGTGAAGCTAAGGAGGCTGATAGAATGCTTTGGCATTTATTTGTCAAGGTCCAGTGAGAAAACTGAATCCTTTACATTTACGTTGAACATTGTAGAGATTAAATTCTAGCTTAACTTTAATGTCACAGTTAAAAGTTTTTATTCTGAATTTAAAAGACTATTTGGGGACACATGCTTGTGTGGATAATTTTTTCTGAAGAACATGTTGATGGTTTTTCACTAAGGAACCAGAGGAGGATCCTCTACCGAAACACAAGTGGCCAACTGTAGACGCTTCTTACTATGGGGGCAGAGGTGCTGGAGGAATTAAACGCATGGAGGTTAAAATTCCTATTTTAAAATAGAAAATGTATTAAAGTTTAGTTCGGTGAAATTTGTGATGCAAGTGTAGCACGCATACTTCCTGCAGGTGAGATGGGGCCAGAAGGGATCCACAGAGGAAGGTTCGCGTCTAGAGAAAGCCAAAAATGCTACAGTCACCATGCCAGAGGAAGTGGAGGAGCCCATTATTCCTCACCCCCCACCAAGACCACCTCCTGTTTACAACCCCCCATCCCAACCTAAGTGGTACTCTCCAATCAAGGTGAGATTGGAATCTATACTGTCTGCAAAAAACAGTGAGCTTTGCGATTGGAGATATAAGAATAGTTCTGTGTAAGTTGTTTAGGTAATCTAATGCTACTTGCATAACAGACGCGTTTAAGGGCAGATTAGACTTCGCGAACCAGTTTTGCTGGTATGCTTCTGCACCGTCGGTCTGGAATTTCTAGGGACACACAGCAGTTACCCGCCAAAGTGCAAGGGGGAGCCTATTGGAGAACTTGCGATAATTTCGGCTGATGGTCACGAGAACTTTGGCGGTGCCTGCGGGAGTGTTTATCTTCCAAAACAACAATGGTGCGTCTGCAAGATATCAAGGTCACGGAGATGGATCTAGAGTCGCTAGACGTCGAAGAGGAACAGGTTCTGTTAATGGAGCGAACCCCCTCGACGAACCTTTTGTCGTAGTTGTCCATTGTAGTTGTTCCTCGGTTTTTAAATACATCCGGAAAGGCGTACCAAGGACCAAACACACCTGCTTTTTGTCTGCGCACTTCTGCTTGAGGTCTGCATGGTTTGTGATTTTTTTTTTAGGTGCGCAACGACTGTTGCAGAACCTCTGCGCGGGGGGTGTGGTTGCACACAGAGACAGATTTAACGGTTGCAGAGGCTATGCGTCAGAAGCATAAATTGGCCTTTACGGTAGCTAAAAAGCACCTGCTCCTTGAAGCGTGTACACATTAAGGTCAGACGCACCTTAAGAGCATCCTTGACCCTCCTGAAGCGCTTCCAGTAAAATGCGTTCAAACGCATCTGAACCCACACACAATGCCCGCACACACAAGTCAATTTAACTGTATACTTCATTCGCCTTTTGTCTTTTGCTAGTATTTATTCAACAATCTGCCATTTACAGAAAACCAAGCAATTCTTACATAACTTCTCTTCATAAATGTGGTTAGACTTGGCCTCTAAATGCCAATTGATGAACTAATTTAGTGGTAAAGTCATTTACAGTGTCTATAAAGTCTACTTTCTTAGCAAGCTGATGCTTTATAGACTGCATTGTCAGATCATTGAACCTTTCCTGGGACATCCTAGGGCCCAGGTAGTGTTTTTATTATCTTCATTTTACTGAAGGCAAGCTTACCTCCAGCCAGTCACTGACAATGTCCAGTAACAATGTTTGTGTGCATGGTTTCTTCCATGCCTTGGAAATCTTTCATAGCTTTCTGTATTTGATGTTGGATACTTTAATCCCATCTATTTAATTTAATGCACTAGTTGATCTTTTCTCTACATCATAGAACAGCAAGCAACTGTAGTCCCTAACAATTTTCCCCCTCCATTGTTGGAGGTAGAATAGGATAGATACTTTGGATATTCTCTGCCCTCTAAAACTCCTGGCAGTTAATTTGCCATCTCTGAGAAAGACTTCCTTTTTGTCATTAAATGCACAACATTCACTCGATCACAATCAGTCATTTTTGTTGGCCACAGCACAGAATCATTGAAATAAATGGTGGAATCCATCTCTGAGCCACTGTGCTCAGACTGTCCGGTCTCTGTCATCGGTACGGATGGCGCTCTCTCTGTCTCCACCTCAAACCCCCACCCTGTAAACCAGCTTGCATGTAAACCAGCTGCTTCTGCTGCTTCAATGGTGTGCGGTGTGAATGTAGCATAATACAACGCTGTTTTATTAATAATAAACTCTGATTTTTCCCTTCAGGGACGCATTGATGCACTGCTGGCCTTATTGAGAAGGCAGTATGACAGAGTGGCCATCATGAGGCCAACGCCTCAGGATAAGGTAAGAAACTACCTCAATATTTAACTACCAAACCAAATAAAAATAGAATTGATGATTATGGATGCTTTATCTAAGCTCTTAAGAGGTCTCAAAGAGAATGTTGTTTTTTTTTTGGCATAGGTTTCCAAAAATGCTTTCTTTCTGAAAATAAATTGGCCTCATTAACTTGTTACCAGGCAGTTCTTAAGCATAAGACCTGTTTATTGTCACACAGATAACTAACAGCCTTCTGCGCCCACTTAGCCTGCTATTATTAGCAGTGAACGCCTGCATGTATTGTCATCAAACACAGCTCACACACTCCCAGGTAAAATGGGATTAGCTCAGTTTGTGTTCATAGGGGCCACAAAAACATTAGATGATTCGAAAAGCCTTGTTATTTCCTGATTGTAAATCTTTCTCCTTCAGAATAGGGTTAAATGTTGTCTGTTCCCAACAAGTTGTTAAAAATTAGATAAATGGCACCTCTGATGAACATCCAAACATGACCCAATGCTATTTGTAAAGATTGACAATGATGTGGCAATTTGTTGATCCACCCTCCACCTGTTTTTAATGTCCTTTATGTTAAATGCCAAAATATTTTTGAAATTTCTTATTGTCTGGAATTCTGTTTTGTTTTTGTTTTGTTTTTTATTAGCAGAAGTTGGTTGGAAAAAGTTAAAACAAATTTGTACATATTTTTTTTACTTTTTTAAAATTTAGATTTGATTGATAGCATCTTATAATTGTGTGTTTTTCTGGTTATTTGACCTAACTTTTAGATATTAATGTGACCAATGTTATATTATTAAGTGTGTAAGTTATGCAGTTTGATTCATGACCCGGTGTCTTTAACCTCAGTCTGCCTCAGCAGATGGCTGCTCACACTGAGCCTGGTTCTGCTGGATGTTCCATCCTGTTTAAAGGGAGTTTTTCCTCTCCACTGTCGCTACAAGCTGCTTTGAACCAATCTGACTGTGTGAATTGGTTGAATTGTAAGGTGCCTTGAGAGGACATGTGTTGTGAATCGGCTTTCTAGAAATAAACTGATTTGAATCCAGGAGGTCACAAAAGAACCCAGAGTAATAGCACTGCAGTCCTTAGTTATAGCCAGTTTTCATGATTCAACAATTTGAAAGGAAAAACAAACGGAGCATTTCTTGATAAAAAAATGCTGATTAAAAAGGCTTATCTGACATTTATCATAAACATCTGAAAGATCACCAATACGCCAAAGCACACCTTTGAACAGCTCAAAATAAGTAAACTGATAAGAAGATAGAGGTCTAGTCAAAGCAAGTTATTTAATCAGACTGAACTACTGTGATGTGACTGAACAGGTTACCTAATGTTAAAACAAATCCCAAAAAACGTTCACTGTCAAAAACCCTCAGAGTAGGCTACATAGTTGTCTGCTGTACTTTAAAAGTTACAATAACGAATTCAAACCGGTTACGATATATGCCGATGACATTGTAATTTTCAGTATATATATTTCTTTTTAGCAGGTAAAAAATAATCTAACAAGAAAGCAGCAGAGATGGGAAGTAACGAAGTACAAATACTTCGTTACTGTACTCAAGTAGATTTTTCTGATATTTTTACTTTACTTTACTACTTATTTTTATGGCGACTTTTTACTTCTACTCCTTACATTTTTACACAAATATCTGTACTTTCTACTCCTTACATTTTAAAAAATTGGCTCGTTACTTTAGTTTTGAATCATTTCAATGGAGTTACTGTTCTTATTTTTCACGTCATCAATACCAAATTCAATCTAATTGGATGGGAATCTACGTTGCATTTGACGCACCACTACAAGATGAATCGACAGATTCGGCGGTATTCATTCACGGCAAATCATTGCAGCTTGGTGGCGGTGGCGTTAGCATAGTAGTATGGACGACGAGATGATTGAAAATGAACACAATGGAGATCTAGTCCTATTGGCAGACATCCATTTCAAATGTAGGCAACGGCATGAAAAAAGTGGTTTCTACTTTTACTTTTATACTTTAAGTAAATTTACAAGCCTGTACTTTGTTACTTTTACTTGAGTAAAGAAGTTTAATCAGTACTTCCACTTTTACCAGAGTATTTTTTAACACAAGTATCTGTACTTTTACTCAAGTACGGAAAGTGAGTACTTTTGCCATCTCTGGAAAGCAGCATACAATGCATCAGATTGTGCTTTTTTTTTTAGACAAATTTGTGTTTAACTTCTCCTTCTGTTGTCTTTTAGGGTCGCTGCATTAGCTTTACCAGAGTTCGTTCTCACTGAGGTGAATCAACTTTCACTCATCTCTAGTTTTTTGCCAAAGATCACAGACACATCCTCCAAGAGAAGAAAGTCCACATTCTGTGCCTTGTAAATAAACTTAATAACTAAAATATTTTTTCTGTTTTTTTTTATGTCTGAGCAAATAATAAAACAACACAAATTCTTATATTCTGTTTATTTAAAAGAAAACACGTCTCTTTCACAAAGATCTTTCAGACAAGTACCCCCTGATAAGATAAAAGATACACGGAAATCTTTAAAAAATATACATCAAAAGGACACAGACAGTGTGGATAAAAGCATGAAAAATATAGCATCACTTTCACTCAAAGCTGGGTATTAAAAGATACTCACAAACCTACAGACAAAATAAAAGGGGGTAAGATCTTCTTTATACAAACACACATCAGTTTTTACTTCACTCTGACCAAATACTTGTTTTCTGTTTTTTAATACATGACATGGTTTTTAGAAAGCTTACATCACAGAGCGAGCCAACCTGCAACAAGCTCGATGTGAAACTCATGATTAGAAAATGTTTTTAAAGCTTCTGATACAAAATACATTTGGAAAAAAAAAGAAAACCCTCATATGAGTCACACAATATTATAATACACAGCATAGAGACACACACTCAAGTGCATGTTGTTTGCATGATGCTGCTGCCACTTAGATACTGTAGCTTTACAAAGACCCAAAGTGCACACAACGCAATTTGTTCCAATGCATTTAATAGAGTGATCACATGACTTTACTGTCCAAATGAAAATGAACTGTGAAGGAGTATTAAAAATGAATGACTTGACGGTTCGAGCACACTGCTTTCTAGATGCAATTTAAAGTTTGTAACATTTAACGCACATTACTGCAGTCTGGCTCTTCCTGTTTGTTTCAAAACTCTATTGTATGTTGTTAAAATGATGCATCCAAATGTAGCTGGTTCCTCAACTTTTATTATGAAGCCAAACCTCCCATTCAGCTGCTGTAAACATGTTGAAAATTCATCCGTATGAAATACTTCTGTCTGATGTCCTTTTAGTTTTAGTTTTTTCTCGATAAAGCCAAGCTTCACGGTGGAGTAATGTTTCTGGCCCTTTCCTTTCTTTTTTGAATCAATGAAGCTCCTTGCGATCCCAAAAGGGTTCAAAAAGGCTAATATTTATTGTTCATTGTTCTGCAGAAATGTAAGTAGGTCCAGAATGTCAATTAGGCCCTGGGAATATGAATGGAAAATATGTAAAGTAGAGAAAACTTTTTAAGAGCGGTTTTCTCGATGGAGAAGGGAAGATCTGCAAGACAAAACAAAGAAATAACTTTTATCATACAGCCTGGTTTGTTTTCCCAAATATTTTCAATATAATATTCTAATTAATGGGTTAAAATCACGTATCTGCATTTACCTTAGAGACCTACGGCTATCTTTCTCCATGTTGTTTTCTGGTCCTTCACTCTCATAAGAGGCCAGGTGCAGCTCTGCAACAATAAGACATACTCAGGTTAATTAGCCAACACCTAACAAATTGACATTTATGACATAAAAGCGGTTAAATGTGGACTGACCGTCTTCCGTGTAAACAGGCGTGGTGACAAGATACTGAAGAATCCGGCGGTCTCTGTCGAACGGACAAATCACCTGACGCCAGACCAGGAACTCGCTAACCTGCTTCGCCAGCTCCCACAGTTTCTGTAAAGATTCAGGGCCAAAGATTAATGTGAGAAAACGCATCTAAAAGCAAGACAATCTGTACAGTTCCTACACATTCCAAAGGTTGACATTTCCAGAGCTCTCCATCTTTTTAAAACAAATTGAATTAATTAATTAACTACAAGTTTACCGCAGACTTGAAGAGAGAGAACTAAAGGCTTATAATAAAACATGGATGATCTGATGGATGGATGGAAAAAACATAAAACGGAACAGTTGGGTATAAACAGATGAAAGGATACCAGTATGAATACAATGAAGGATGCTAATAAGAGGATGGATAATGTAAAAAATAATAGACTAATGCTATATTAATTAATATATGGATGGATGAGGATAAGAAAAAATGGATTGCTGACAAACTAATGAACAGATTTATAAAAATGTAAATAAATGACTGGTAGATGTGAAATGTAGTCTAAAAGATTCCCTAGAAATGTTTTTGCCACAAGGGGGAGCTATACAACCACACGAGAGAGTCGATATGGTTTCATTCTGCACAGTTTTGAACTGACCTCAAAGTTGATGTGTCCGTTCGGCAGCCTGTTGGCACAGCCTTCATTCAGAAAGTAGATGTCTTTGATGAGGAGACTGAAGAAAGGAATCACGATCTGCAGGAAGGACAAATTGTTTATTTTTTAATGTGGCAGGAAGCAGATTTTTCTTCTCTGTTGAGTTCCATGCACAGGCCTCCCTCACCTTCTCCTGGCTGCTATGTGCAGTCTCCGATCTCTGGGTGGCGCCACGGAGCGCCGTTCGGTAGTTACTGAAGTTACTGGACGGGTCCATCTGGTGCTGAATGAGATCACACGCATCGGACGTCATCAGACAACAAAACCATGCTCACATTTCAAAGGTTCACATCCGAGCTGCAAACCAGAATGTCTAATCTGCATATTGTGACGTTAGTAGTTATCCTTACCTCCAGAATTTCAAACTTGTCTGTGTTGACTTTATTCCAGGTTTTCTTCAGTCTGGCAACCGGACTCATGTTCATCCCAGCTGAGGGACATAGAGGAAAGCATTCAGAGAGGCAGACCCAGGACAAAGCGTACTGCAGAGCTCCAGGCCTCTGCTAACTGAGTTTAGACTGCCCTAAACTGATTAATGTCAGCCTAAACTCCAGCTGGCACTGCATCTGTTGGCTTTAGTCAATTTAGCGGCTCTGCTATGTTGAGACACACAGACTGTCTTTCTTTGGCATATTTCACAACAAAAACTAACAAAGAGGAGATATTAAAGTAGATTCTTTATAAACAAAGGAAATACTCACTAATGATGGCCATGAGAGAGTTAAAGTTGCCGATGTTGAAACACTCCTGAGCCACATCGATGAAGAACTCTATGATCCGCGCTCTGTGCTTCTTCTTCGGTGGCTTATAAGAGAACAAAAACAGAAAAAGACTTAAAAACATATCTCTAGATGTCTTAATGCATAGACCTCAGATATGTTTTTGTAGTATGTTTTTAAATAAATATTTAGATGAAAGATGTTAAAGTTGTAAAGGTAACAGAATCAATCGGCATACATTGCAGACACTGAACTATAAAAAAGCTGTGAACTGATTTGCATGAAAATAAAAGGCCAACAAAACAGAGGTTGTCCTCAGTTAATCTTTTATTCTATCAATCAGTTGCAGATCTTGAGGAAGAGGTTTTCTATTAAGACTGAAACCCAAACATGGGAAGCATGTTATGGTCAATTAGTGGCTGAGCTTTAGCCAGACCTCAGGACGAAAAAAAAAAAGTTACAGCTAATATTTTCTTCTCATTTAAATCAGGCTAGTCGTAAAAATATTAAATAATACCTTTAGCTGCAAGTAAGCAACCAAAAAAATTCCTCTCTATTTCTGTATGCTTGTTTGTGCTCAACATACCATGCAGATCTCTGTAGCCACCAGGTAGCTCAGCCTGTTGAACCAGCTGACGTAAGCCTCCAGGTTGCTCGTTTTGCGTTTTCGGAAGAAACCCTGAAGGAGGAACGGGAAAAAAGGAGCAATGAAACCAAAGCATGTTAGCTACCATTTAAAAAATGTATAAAATATTAGCAGTGGCTCCAACGTAACGTCTCTATATACGTAATTTAAAAAGCAAAATAATGGATTAATTTTTTCCAACTTTTGTTTTGACAATTTTAGAATTCAGCAATTTTTTTTTCAATTGGATTTTATCATTTAACATAAATAAATCAAATTTTTCAAAGGATGTAAGAAACCTAACTGCAGACAGTATCTATGATTTGACAGATGTCTCCCTCAGACAAAAAGCTTAATAGCAACTAAACTCAAGATGATTGTGGGATAAAAGAAAAGAAAAGTGAGACTTTTAGCACCCAGTCTTGGCTGGGTCTGCTTATTTAGGTATCCTGCTGATAAGGTTGTTAAAAGAGATCACATCTAACATGATGGGCAACATCTGCTTAATCCTTAGTCTGTTCCTCCATAATTGAGACAAAGAAAGCAGCTGCTCTCCCATCACTTGTTTTCCTTAATAGATCTTGACCCACAAAACCTTTTATCGTCACACTCTGACACGTCTCTTATTATTTACATACGCTTTTTGGCTCCCTTGGTTTCCCATAAACCATGCGGTCTCTAATGTGGCGAACCTGTTTTCCAAAGGTCCTCTTACATAAATAAACACCCTAAAAGCTCTGCATAAATACACTGGACCCGGCCATGATGATGCAATCCCAGAGGTTTATGGCTCCACTAAAAGCTTACACAACACCAGCATCCTACTCCACTCCAAACTTCCCCCTCTCTACACCTCAGGACCCCTTCTGTAGTGACTCAACTGCTCTTTAACAGAGTGGCTTTTATATAACAGCAGCAAAGCAGGTGGGAGCGGAGCAGCAGCAAACGGTGACTGAGAAAGACCCTTCAGCTGATTTCTAGGACCTCTCATGGTGGAAAAGAAGCTCTCTGATGCACTGAGACATACATAGTCGGTCTTTTTTTTATCGTTCTGGGTAACAGACATTTTCAAGAGCTGAGATAAAAATAAAACAGATAGCCGAACATGTCCCTTTCTATCTGCCACAAGACTCTTTCATGTGGCTTCTATCGCAAATTAAGTCAAACCGGAGCGGACCGCAACGCTCAGAGCAGGACCAGAAAACGCTTCAAATCAAAACTAATTTAAAACGACTTAAAAATAATAACAATGTGCGGTTCTGTTGGGTCAGAACTTTGATGATGGTAATTATATACAAGCCTTTTTGCTTTATTCTAAAGCTTTCTTTATATAGACAACTATAAGACATTGGTAGGACCTTTTATGCCCCATTCTGGGGGGAAAAAAAGAAGGAAAGGATCTAAGCTGCTCTGGGCTGTTCTGCTGACAGTAAAATGTGTGAAAATCTACATGAGGATTCACACTTAAGTGAAATATTTGGTCATAACTCATGCCAATGCACCGGACATTTTATCACCTCACTTTAAACTCAAATGTGTTCTGCTTGGATTATTATAATACAAACGTCGGAAACGATTTAAGTGAAGGGAAATGAAGGCACTTAACCAGTTTCATCAGAAATGGAAAGAATATAACAATTATAAAACTGTCCATCCAAACATTCTGACTGCTGTGCAAGGAGAGCCTTATTTAGAGACCCCTGGCAACCCTAGAGGAGCTACATAGACCTACACCTTGGCTGGGGAAAAAAACTTCACCACAAATCTGGCTTTATGCACACTTAAATATTTTCATTCAGCCTCACCTTGTGGTTTTCCAGAGGATCCTTCATGGCGAAGGATTGGATGAACTCCTCAGGACCAATGAAGCTCAGCCTGTCCTGAAGGAGAAATCAGGCACAGAAAAGTCAGAAAAATGATAAAAATAGCAAATAATAAATTTGTTCTAATCTCATTTCAATTATTGTACATGAACTGCTAAATTGAAATTCACATTTTAAAGAACAGAAAAAAAGTTACACATTAATTTAAATCCTTGCATTAAAAATGTTAATTTCTTGTGGTAAAACACCGAAAACTACTTCATTGAAAAGCCGTATCACCTAGAGGAGCCACATTCTGGCACAAAAGCAGCTGGTAAAGCTGATCTAACCCTTATTTAACATAGGAAGTCATGGGAACGCTCACCAGTTCAATATGTGTCAGCTGCTGAGCGAGGACGAACGGATCATCGCACACACTCAGAATGTCGGTCCTTTGAGCCGAGGCCTGTTTGGTCTTTAGTGAAGCCGAACGCTCCTGCGCCGCGGCATTAAGCGCGGCCACGGCCTCCTCGTACTGCCCAAGGGCGGAGAGGCGTTTGATGAGACGCTGGGTCATCTGCTGCATGGCCCGCCAGGAATACTGAAGACATACATGGAGCATATATGAACTAAACAATCCTATGTCCAGACGAACAAATGGACGTCTGACTGTACTTTCTGCTCACCTCATCCCCTCGTGCCACGTGGAGCGTCATGTCCTTCAGGCAGCGCATCATCCGGTCGTCTCTGAAGTCGTACGGAAAGGTTTCCGTCCACTCGGTGAGCAGCTGGACCAGCTTGGGCGCCACTTCACGAAATCGAATCTGAATATGTTGAAGAGAGCACAGAGTGAATCCAGTGAGATCATTGCAAAGCTGCTATGTGGGAGTCTGACAAAATTTGGCTTCAATCACTGCTCCCTGTTTCCACCCACCTTATCCAGGAGGGCGTCTCCGGACCGCTGCTGCTCCACACAAAGGTGACAAACCCTGGTCATGAGCTCGTACGGGTGCATGAAGAGGCGTGAGCTGAGCAGGAAGGTGAACACATACGACCTCTAGGGATCAGGAAACAGAACGCCATTAAAACAGATTCCTTTACAACCACTGTTAGTGATTGAATGCATCGTCCCTGAGAAGCAGAAGTACTACATACATCAGGGTAATAATCCACAGTGGGAACCAGATGCTGGATCAGCGCCTCGAGAGAAGCTGAGACCAAACTATTGTCATGGTAACACATCTCTCCATAGCTGGTGGCGATGCCGTGACCGTAGAGCCGGGTTTTCGCCGCCGCCCCATTGTTCCGGCAGGAGTGTTCGCTGCTGCAGCTGCTGCTGGTGTGGCGGTACGCCCGGCCTGGACAGGAAGTGCTGTGCTGCCGAGGGCTGTGGGGCTGTGGCGAGGAGTACGGGTTCTCTGAAATCGCACAGCTGCTGCCGTAGTGGTGCTCCTTAGCGCTCACGGACGAGACCGAGGTGCTCCGGTAGGCGGCGTGAGGCTGCGGCACGTCGTAAGGGTTTTCGGTTGGCGAATAGGCACCGCTATACACGTGGTCTCGGGGTGGTTTTGGGGCGGAGCCCCCGTGGTACGGGCTCGGAGGCTTGACGTGGTTATTGTTGCTGTAGGAAGGGCAGGAGTTGAACTTTCCAGCATAGGGGGTTGTGGGGGGCATGATAACCTCTGGAGATAAAGACGAAACAAATACGTTCATTTTAGAGCACTGAAAAAAATCAAACTCTAAATAAGTCCCATTTTCTTGAATTGAGGAGGTATGTGAGACACTTTTCCAATGCAACAAGACAATTTACTTTAAAAAAAAAAAAAAAAAAAACACATTTGCATTGTGTTATTACAAGTGCATATTATCTTATTTTAAGATATTTTTTAGATAGTTTAGAGAAGTTTTCCATATCGATTCGAATCATATTCAATAAATCTGGGTCTAATTTTCAGTCAAATTATTCTCTGCTAGAACCGTACTGTAATGGCAGCTTTAAAGGTGGATATGCTCACACTATTTGCTATGGTATATGAGCAAAAAGCAGAACTAGGAATGCATTGTAAAAGTGTTAAATGCTCGCCCTATTTTTTTCCTTCTTTAATGTGAGTATGTGCTTTGTGGGTGTAAGGGTGTGGGGTATATAAAAGAAAAGTCACTAAGTTTGGCAATCATTTTCAAACACTACTTCAGCGTGAAACGTCCATCTCTAACATAAACACGACCGTTTGTGACACATCTCCGAGCAGCTGATGAATGGAGCAATTTTACAATCACTAATTCCCTTTTTATCCAAAACCATTTATTCCTTTTTTTTTACGGCAAACTATGTCCTCAAAACCCAAAGCTGTTGGTTGAATTATGTTTTTTTAGGTTTAGGCCTGGCTTAATTAAGGTAAGGCAAAGTTATAATAACCCGTTCTCACCACATCGTTTTATCCAGCTTTATTTACCGTATTAGTGACTATCCTTTAGTCAACATGAAGAACTAAACTACCTCTACAGCAATAATGTAGATTTCCTGCTGTTTTACCACCTCACACCCTGGGAATGCGGTTGATGTTTGAACTGTACTCAGCTATTGTGAAAATATCTCACTCTGTCTCTCGGAGCTGAGGCTTAGCAAGTGTCTGCGACGATAATCACACCTAATCGCATAATTTTAGTTCTCCTCTGTTTATTATTTAGTGGAAAGGTTTCACCAGCTAGGCTATTTGCTGGGAGTTTTGAAAATAAGCTTTTAAGAAATTTCTGCTCCACCCTATTTTATTGTATCTTTTACCACATTCTTGAAGGGAAGTTCTTGGCAGTGGTGCAGCATGTGAGGGGGAAAATTAACTGATTTTTCTTTCTAAACAGGTTCAGATAATTAGATCTGAGGTCAGGAAGCTGATCCCAGATCATCGGCAGAGTGTGTTTTAGCTTTGGAGTCATCTTTATCCTGCTACTGTAGTTTGTCCATGAATCATATACATATATCGAAAGAAAACGGAGAGCCCTGCAGGAATCCAGCAGTCTTATTCGTTCATTGCATTGCCAACAGTGGAGTGTGGGCCTGAGCCAACATTTAACTCACTTTCACACACACCCTCGTCCACCATGGCGCCTTGCCCCAATGCCAGCATAATCCAGACTCACATACACACGTCAGACACAAATCCAAGATGAGTGGAGCAATGCATACAAGCAAACACACACAGTCACAAGGAATCCACGGCTTCTGGCATCCTGCCTGAGCAGGCCAGTCCAGGCCATAACTCTGTGATCTCTGCCTGCTACTAACCTTCTGACTCAGTTAAAAGATCATAGCGTTTTTTTGTTTTGTTTTTTTTTACCAAAAAGCTAAGCCAAAGGCGTTCATGTTGAGATAAGAGTTGAATGGGTAATATTTTCTTTGTTTAACCCCCCCCCCCTCTCCCTGTGTTTATGTTTTCAGTCAAAGCAAAGGGGGAAACGCGTCTCGTAACCCAAAACCAGTCGTGATTTTTCCAGACCCACTTCCTGCATATTTGACCCCTTTTGGGTCGCTGTGGCTTCCACGCTGTGGCATTGAAATTGCACTCCTTCAAAATCATAGGTTGGAGTCCCAGTGGAAGGATTAAAAATGGCATTGGGAAAATAGCTTCATATTAAAAGGGGATTGTTTGCATTCGCTTGTTTTCAAACTGCAGCCTTACAATTCAGTTTTAATGTCTCTGAGCTTCAATGCCTTTCTTCAGTACTGGAAATGCACCAAATCCTTTTTTTTTTTTATCTTAGACTTGCCAACACTGACTTAAAAGAAATCTGATTTCCTTTTATTTGTATAGTCTAAGATATAAAAACAGCAAGAAAAGACACTTTTTGTCTAGCCGCATTCCACTGGTTGAATTTCAAATAAAAACAAAATAATTGAGATTTTCAGCTGTCTTGGGGTTTTATTTGTTAGCATGGTTTACCCAATAGGTCCCTTTCAACAGATGCCAAAAAAACAAAAACTGTTAATAGAAAGCAACTTTCCTTTCCTTCGTTCGGCCTTCCTGTTATCTGCTGGAACTCTTGCTCTCTCTTTCAGCCTGATCAAATGTAGCCAAGTCTTTATAGATGATTTTTCCTCAGATACTGAAACTTTTCTTCTCACACCAACCGTGCTGAGACCAACCACCTGGGAGCGGTCACATGCGGTGCAGTTACTGACTGGAATTCAGAGTTTTTGCTAGTCACCAACTATTCCTCTGATGCTCCATCCTAAAGCTTTCCCACATCTAATGTGGTTGTTAAACATGCATGGTGCACTGCTGAGACCACTGGCTGGTGGGGCATTCTACAACAAAAGAGGTATTATCTCTCCTGTCATGGCATTAACAAAAACACAAAGAGCTCCAGAGGGAGATCCGAAGAGATCAGAGCACATTGGACACACAGCAGTTTTCACACACTCGGCTGCCACCCGGGCTCTACAGGGATCAAGCCTAGGACTACTTTCAACCAGGTGAATGAGTAAACCTTACAGTGAGACTGTCTACACACAACAACATTCAACTAACAAACAGGTTGGCTTTTCCTTTTCACATCCACATAGCATTTTAAATGCCATCTCCATGCTCCTGCAAACTTAAGATGTTTCCCTTGTTCAACAAGTTTGTTAAAGTAGAGATATATCAAACAGTAGCAGGAACACCAAACCCTGAAGGACTGGAGTCTGATGCATTCGCACTACTTGAGTTGCTAACAATTGCCGCCAGTCATTTCCGTTCCATGCCACTAGTAGACAGTATGTTCTTTTTAGCTCAACATGTGCATGATAACAAGAACAAAAAGGTCCCTTCATTGGATTATGTCTCAGAATGGTGGGTCCTGAAATGTTTTTATTGACATACAAGGTTCTGCTTTAACTGTAAAACCACCACTGTGGTTTTTAAAATGTTTAGCAAGCATTGGGCGTTCATTCCTACTGACAGTCATACTGCACATGTACAGGAAAAAAATGTTTTTCCTGTGTATACGACATCACAGATTAGAAAGTTTTTGAATTCCTCCACCGTCGATGTCGGAGTAAATGCACGCTGCTGTGGTGTAACAAAAACAGCAGAAGCACAACAAAAATGTTTCCAGGGCTTCAGTTAAAAAGTCATCATCTACTCCTAATGTATAGGTGCAGAGGAATTTCCCTGCTTGCTCTTGAAAATAGGAGGATCTCCAAACCGACATGTTGACTTAGGCGTTCATGAACCTCAAGGACAGACAGCTGCAAACCCCCCCAAAAAATGGTGCAAAACAGACTTTGAGGTTTTGTATTTATGCACACACAGCACTGTCCGACAGAAAAAAAAAACAAAAAAACATTTCACTCATGAAAAATAGCATGCAAACAGTCTGCGGCTAGCTCGTGCATTCAGAGTTGAGCTCATTCACTATACAAGCTGACCAAAAAACATAAACAGTTTGTGTAGATATCCCCCAATTCTTCCAATTTAATTATACTAAGAAGCCGCTTTGAATCGTTTTTTGCTGGATGAAAGCTGGATGTTCTGTAAACCAGTTTATCTGATAGCAGAATTTAGTTTCATTTGTTCCACAGAAACCTCTGCTCATTATAAAGCTAAAGTTCAGCACGTAGCAAAGGTTAACACACTGTGAACACCCTGCATGTGATAAGAGTAGCTGTAAAACAGCTATTCAGATTGGAAGCAAAACAATGTAGAGCGCTGCTATCTCTGCACCTGATGTACTTTGACACTAATAAGACACGGCAGGTGTAGGGTGTGAACAAGGAATGCATTCTAGACAAGAGGACATACCTAAGTCAGACTGTGTGAATAAACAAAGCTAAAGTCAAACCTGGCCTTAAGTCACATTCATGCTTGTTTCATTAATGCTAAAAAATATATGTGCAAAACTTAAGGTATTATTACGACTGACAAAAACTGACATTACAAAAACACTAGCCGTATATCAGTACGTGTACTTTTGCGTTCTCATGTGCTCGTGTACTCGTGAAACGTCATCAACCTCAGCCCTAGTACTATTGTACTAGTACAATGAAGCGCTCTGTTGAAAGTTAAAAGTTCTCTTTTCAGGTTGCTGTTGTTCAATAAAAGTACGTTTTAGGATCATTTGAGGTGAGAATATTATACTTTAAAGCGTCAATATATGATCCATTTGCCGATTTAATGCGTCATTTTTTTTTTTTTTTTTTTTGAAGCTGAGAGGAACGCGGCAACCAGTGGACCTCCGAGGGTAATGGAAGCCTGGGCTAACCGCAGCCCGTCTGCAGCGGCCCTCTCTGCTGCAAAGCCGTGTGTGAAGTACCGCATGGTGGTGATTTCTTTGTTTTATTTGGAAAAATGTTCATTTGATTTGTGTTTATCTGACTGTGTTCATTATTATTCCCCCACTAAATGAAACAAGTAATAATTTATTATTATCTCGAGACTATTAATAACAGGTAAAATCCAGCTCCAGACGAGCCGAGCATGTGCTGACGTTGCAACTACTCCTTTGTTCCAATTGACCCATATTTATGCTGCATGCTCCCGTTCTCCCCAAGTCCAGACTTTCCTGTGTTCTCCTCAAGAACATACTTGGTAAGGACACAAGTCCGTACTCGCGTTCTTGTGGTTGAGAAACTGATTTGACATCAAAATATTAATATGGTGGTCATTCAACTTGTGACTACCTCAAACTAAGCTGAAATCTAAGTCCGGCTGATAGGATATTAAAGATAAAGAATTTCAGAAAATGTGTTAAATAAGAGTTAAAAACTGGTTTTAAGAAGAAAATAAAACCTGACCTAAGTCATGTTTTGTTTTTTGTTTTTATGATCTCAGGGCGACCTAAACCACATAAATCAATGCTGGCAAAGTGTGGAACGTTTTATTAACAACACCGGGGACAACACAAGAGATGAGAGGTCAGAACTGAGAGACACACTTTAAAAAGTGAAGCAAGCTTTGCCTGTTTTACCCGTTTTTGGTCTTTCAACAACTGCAAGCCAGTCAACTAAAGGTAAAAGGCCTAAATCAGCAGAAATCTTCCAAAGTTTTACTCTCATTCTATCAAGTGATGCACCAAACAAGGACCAGTGATCAAATTCAGACAATTTGTTTTTAAAAGTGGCTTTAATATAAAGATTCAACTTATGTGATTGTTGTTATTGAAAGGGCCTTTTCAAGTGAAATTTTACAATTCATTCCAGTAATTCAAGGTAAAGGAATTTATTAATGAAACCAAATTTTACATAAATAGATATCGATTCAAATTAAGATATCAGTCCAAGATTTAATAGATGGTGGGAACTTAAGAAATTGGCACACACATCATTTTCAAACTATATTTTGTTTTTTCCACACCTGGTGACAGAATAAATTACATTTTATTGTTCTGTTTAAAACACATTCTGAAACATGTTCATGTTTAGATGTTGGTACTAGTTTTGTTACAATCAAATAAATCTTAGACACTATTGAATGATGGTATAAATGGGGTAAATTAACACATTTACCTTTGGTGTCTTTAGTGTTCTACCTATCAATGAACCAGCAGCACATTTGTGTTTTTTATAGCAAACATAATTGGTGAATTAAAGCGAGTAGGTTATGAGAAATTAGTAGATTTCTTCTCAAAGAAAACTGAAAATTAGTTTCGATCAGTAGAAGGTGGATCAATGCAGTTTCACTTGTAATAAAATCATGTATCACTTTCCTGTGTCTTACAAATGTAGCATTAAAAAAGCTTTACATAAATGGGTATATTTTTGTGTTGTGTTCATGTCAGAAAAAAAAAACAATCATCCACTTACTTCCACCTACACATTTGTTTTTTTTAACTGAACAGCCCTGCTAACCATCACAGCCAATTCATCACCCAGCTTTCACACGTCATCCATGTAGCTGGCAAAGAGCTCCACTGGAATGACGAAGAAACAGCCCTGAGTCCAAACAAACTCTTGAGGAAGCGTGTGGGTCAGAAGGAGGGGGTGGGACCCTGCAGCCACCTCTGTCAGACCCAGTGACCACTACAAAGATTTGATAAAAGCAACCAGAGCCCAGAGCAGATTCACTGATAAACAGGTTATCCAGCAGTGCATTCAAGCATGGATTACCTTCCTAAAGCACAGTCTCAGGTTAGTATCACAAACATGCCTGCTGTGAGGATCATCTGGTAGGCTAGTACAGCATTAACCCAGAGCCAAAAAGGATAAAGGGACTTTATCTCCTCGGCAGGTTGGATCTAAGCTCTGGTTCAAATTTCTAGGTTTTTCTAACATTTTGACATTTGAGTGCTGCACATTCATCTTGGTTAAAGGCTGTGCATTCCAAAAATCCTTTAAAAAATATCCTGAAGGTTGCTTTCTTTATATCTAAACCAGCTTAAGAAAACAAATGAGTGGGACAGTAGGTAAAGTAGTGATTAAAGACAGAGGAAACCCTCTAAAAAATAAAATAATGTAAAAAGCCTTTCTTTCTTAGTATGAAATTTTAATGTAACAGAATTAGGAAAAGCTATTGGGAAAAGATACCATTCCAGGCATAAATAAAATATAAAAAGTCAACTTCTGAGGTTTGGGTCATTACAACTGATGTAAAAAAACAAAAAAAACAAAAGAAAAATGTTTTCGAAACGTTGCAGTTTTAAACTTGTTGAAATTTTCCATCATACCTCTCCTACTGCTTCCTACAATGAAAGTGCTGGAGTGACCATAGTTTTCTCTATGGAGCACATACAGAGCTTATACCCTCCCCCACTTGTTTCTGCGCTTCGCTTAAAACGATAAAAAGCTCTATTATATTACGTCAGTAGATTAATTTTCATTCTAAAGGGCTGTTTATGTCGTTATATTAAAAAAAAATCTCAGTTAAATAAAGATGTTACTCATAACCTCTCTATAACTGAATTGCTCACTTACATTAATTTCAATTTCAATTCAGTTTATTTCTATAGCGCCAATTTAACAACACATGTCACCTCAAGGCACTTTACAGTTCACCAGATCATACAGTCAATTGATTCAAAGTTTTCTACCTAAGGAAAACCAGTTGATTGCATCGACTCATTGACTCAAATGCAATCCCTTACACTAAGCATGCTTGTAGCGACAGTGGAGAGGAAAAACTCCCTTTAATAGGGAGAAACCTCCAGCAGAACCAGGCTCAGCGTGAGCGGCCATCTGCGGAGGCCGACTGGGGTTCAAGGAGACAGAAGCAGGGATACAAAAAGCAACTGTAAAAGCCAGGAAACACACAGCCAGGCAGACAAACTCCGAGCCAGCCACAGTCAGAGAAACAGGAGTACACTGGAAAACAGGCCTATCTCTTTATTATTTTTACTTTATCTCTCATTATTTAAACAAAAAACTTTGTAGATGATGTTTTTCCAGTAATTTTCAGCAAATTTGCAAAGAAAACATTCAGTCCTTGTAAGGTTTTTAAAAGATCAATTATAGCTTTATTTATCACCAACATGAATAGAAAAAATAAATAAAGCTAAATGAAAATGTGTGACTTCAGGAGAGTTTTTTATAGTTTGTTTAGACGGATAGACTCCCAATGCTCACCTTTGTAATAATTAAAAATGGTTATAAATCTTGTGGAAGGTGCTGGAAGCTGGCAGCCAAAACTCAAGCTTCACACACATTTGCCCAAACCTTTCACCCCCACACACTGAAAAATCTGTAAGTTTCTCTCTCACACATCAGACCACACTCCTGTTCCACATTATAAGCTTCTTACTGAGTCATAACACAGTAAAAAAGAGAAAAAGTAAAGGCTGACTGTGGAGAAACCATGCTGTGCAACCACAGGTGCTGGGTGAGTAATGTTTGCTTCTGTCTGACTGCCAGCCTAATTATAAACTCACATGGGCGGTAAACAATAACAACAACAAATGGAGAGACTCCACAGGGAAGAAATTGAACTTCATTATTATCAGGAGAGTTAAAACTTTGCACTTGTCTTTCACAGTGCCAAAAAAACTGAACTAGAAACGTGATGCGTTCACGTTATTTTAGGATATTTATTATTTCTGTGATGCCTAATGTTACTTAAACTCAAATAACACTTTAAAAGTACATTTTCTAAGATGAGAAACTAAATTTATTTAAATATAAACGCTAAAATCTCATAAGTACGTAGCAATTTAAGTGTAACGCTTAAGAGAAAAAAAGCTTACCTCTTAGTTATGGCGCTCAGAGTCCAAATAAAAACGATTTTAACAAATGCGAGGAAGAAAAACTACGCACAGCGTCTTTCTCGGTATCGCTAAGTAGTTCTGATAAGTCTATCAGCAACGTGTCCGTGTGGCACTCTGCTCCATTGTGTCTCTCCGCTCCTGATATCTGAGTCAATTATTTGAACCAGCAGGGCTGTGTTGACTGAGCCCCACAAAGCGAAGCGTATTCAAATAACCTCACTTGAGCCGGGAAAACTAGCCAATCAGCTGACATGGGCGGTAGCCTCAAAGGAATACATGGGCCAATACTTGAGCAGCAGGGAAAAGAATCGAACTTTAGAAGGATTCTGATTGGCTGAATCTCTTCTCCAGTTAGTTTTGTGGTTTCGGGACTGAAAGAGGAGCTGGTGTTTTTGTTGGAGAGCTGAAATATGGAAGGTGTAAGGTTTCCCCCCAGGAATGTGTTTCTGTGAGTGCATGTGTGGTGGTCTGGTTGACTTAAAAGTCAAAAGGCTGTGAGTGAAGCAGCTTTTAAGAGACAGAGCATCACAAAACCAATACATCAAGTAAAAATTAAGGGGGAAAAAGATATATAGTTTTCAAAAAATGTTAATAGAATACATATCTTAACCTCAATCTTCCTTATTTAACCCACCTCCAAGTCAATACTCTGTAAAAAAGACCATTTGTACTTATTTTGCAGCTGTAATGTCTCTATCAGGCTAGATTTTTATATTTAAACACTAAACATTATATTAGATTTTAAAATATCTATGTTTGCAGTGTACTTTACAATAAAGTATTTTTTTAAACTAAAACATACACTTTGTTAAAAAAAATAAAAAAGTAAATTTATATCTGTGTTAACATGTTTTTATTAAGCAATGTTTATGTTAACCCCGATGCCTTGGCATTGTAAGGTTAATGGTTCATTGGTAGTATCAGGTTGGTATCGGCCGAAACGCTCAGCCTAGGTATCGGTATCGGATTGGATCAGAAAGGACTGGATCGTGCATCTCTGTTAGATACTGAATTTTCTCGCCATTCTTTTGTGCAAAATCGCTCAAAGTCACACTGAATATAAGAATTCTGTAAAATGTAGCTTTTAAGTATTTCACAAAATCTCTATTAATTTTAGGTGTGAGCTTTGGCTGGGAAATATTTTACCTAAAACATGTAATTACAGTTATGCATATTTTATGTTTTTTGTTTTGTGTTTACAGGGAGAAGTTCTGTGCTTTGCGCGTATAGGAAAGAAAGCCCACAGTAATAGATTTATGCTTAAACCATAGTCATATAAAACTGCTGAATATGTCTACTTAAATGTGTTTAAGATATAATATTTATGTCTAAAATTTGCCCCTACCGGTTAATTTTATTCAAATAATTTCACTATATTACTTTTTCTCACTATGCTGTGAGCATAATTCATAATTCTATTCACTATTAAACAGATAAGTGTGAAAATTATTTGACAAATAAAAGAATAACATTTGTATATCTTTAAAGAATTTGACGACTGCAACAGGTTTTGACAATGACAGAGTGAGGATTTTTTCAACTCCCCTCACTTTCTTTTGCAGGGCCTTACTGAGTGCTCTGTTGCCAATGAAGTGAATTCAATCCAGATTTCTGCAACCAGTTTTATTTAAGGAATTTTCTGCATTGCAGTGCTGCTTAGGTCTGAGCTTTGCAATCAGTGAAATGGCTGTTTAAGAGGCACTAGATCTACCCATTTTTAGAACACTTTTCACTTCTAAGACTTGGCAAGATATTTCTATAAAGTATTTTAAATTTGTGAAACTATTCAGTGCTATGTTAAATTAGAGCTTAAGCAGACCCACAGTATACAGTAGCTCATTCAGTGTACCCGTTTCTATTTTCATCATCAATGACATCCTGTCTTAAGATATAATAAAGTAAATTATATAATTCCTCATCTAAAGAGAATAAAGAAACTGAAAAGAAAAGGCAAGGCAATTTCTTACAAAGGTCTTGATGTGTTTGAAGTTTTAAAATAACCACATATATGGCTGCTTTAAAGTGGGCAACCTCCTTTTTCATATAAAAAAGAATATTGCTGCTGCTGTGTCTGTTCAAGATAACTAAATTAGTTTGCTAATTGCAACGACATGTTTTTGCTGTTGATACCTTTAGTAAAAAAATAAAAAGCTGTGTCCATAAAGAGACGAGTTAAAGAGGGATTCCTTATGGTTACAGATTCTGAAATAAAACATTTTACAGGGAATTTACAACACTCTGAGAATCTTTATTTTTTAATTTAAACTTTTGTGAGTTTTTGGTCATAAAGGCATCTAATATTACACTCTAGCTGATCGCTTTCCCACAACATGTCTTCTCAAAACTATATCTTTAAAATTCAGCAATATAAATGGAGTTACTGTGTTAACTTTAGAAGCAGGGCCACGCCTCAACCACCCATTTAACCACCCTGCAGTCTGGGTAATTAAAGGTGCGGTTCGATCTACATGCATTCATACTAAAATCTCCTAAAAAGCATTTTACTGTATTCGTCCCCCGCGCACCACTTTTCAATCTCTCCTAACCTTTCAACCTTTACCCATAATCCCTAGATCATCCATCTCCTCTTTCTCCCTCATCCTTTATCAATATTCCTCAAACCATCCCTTCACCATCCCTGCCTCATTAATCCCTCATCACACCATTATTTATAAACCTTGCCTTCCTTTTTTGCCTATCTGAGGCTTGTTATTATTCTTCCCCTAACCCTACCTCCATCATACCTTATCCGTCATCCTTGCAATATTGTTTCACTATCCCCTCCTCATTCTACTCCTGTGTCACACACTTGTTCATCCCCTTTCCTTGCTAATTTCATCATAAATCCCATATGCCTGGCTCATTCATTCTCTGTCCAGACCTCATCCATCCCTCATACCCAACCTTGTTACCCTTCATATCTTCATGCTGGTCATGTTCTAGGGGAGTGATGGCCTATCGGTTAGGGCGTAGAGATTGGAATCCTGAGGTTCTGAGTTCGAGCCCCAGTCCACTCTGGGTCCCTGAGCAAGACCCTTAACCCCCACACTGCTCCCCGGGGCCCGCACAACGGCAGCCCACTCCCCCCCATGGAATGGGTTAAATGCAGAGAATTCATTTTGTTCTCTGTACTTGTGAGAGTGTAATGACTATTATAAAAGCTGGATAAAATGTTCATCCTGTTTATTGCTCATTTTCTATCACTCATCCTTACCTGCTTCTAGCTACTTTCTCCATGACTTCACCCCCACCTTGTTCAACGCTCAACTATACTTGCAACAAACATCTCTACTTTAAGATTTCTAGTTCTAAGTTTTAATCATCACTTGTGCATAAATACATTTTCCTCATCTTTGCTTCCTTCACCCCTTCTTTCCTCATCACTAAATCCTTCGGTCTACCTCCTTTGACCGTAGTCCTTTCTCCCCATATCCCTTCGTCTGTCATTACCTAATTCATGATCGATTCTTCTTTCAACTCCTTCCTCCCTCTGATCTCTTCTTTAACCTCTCCCCCACTGTATTTATTTGTTCACCTGTGCACGTTTGGAAAGGTCCTTAAGCACCTCAAGTAATTACTGCACTGATCAAAGAGCTGTCATTCTCTGTGTTTCCATCTAAAGCAGCAGATCTACTAACATAGCTCTATTAACTCCCCAGTTCACATCTCCAACAATATCCATTAATCTCCTCCAGAATTGTTTAAGCGGGCTGCTGTGGCATGGTCCCTGCCAGTAAAATGCCTACACTGCAGCTCTTCTAAGCCGTTAAATTGTACCTGATTTGTGTAAATATGTAATCTCTCTTGTTGAGACTAAGTGGGAGTATAATCCGCTACTCCCATGGAGCCTGAATGATTTCACCATTCCATGACTTTACTGTTATATTTCAACTCATAAAACAAGGTTCTCCCTAAATTGAGAAGTGAAAACATCATGACAATATTTCCAGAAAACAACAAATATGCATTTTTTTTTTTTTACACAAGATCTCATGTATGAACCAGTGAAGTAAGGCGGACTGAACTTTTCACTTTGTCGGACTGTACAAACACACTTCATACACCTCATCTGCTTTTCTAAATGTTTAGAGCATGCTGTAAATATATATATAAAATGCTTCTTCCCACATTCTAATTTCACTAAATGTATAGCAATTACAGCAAGATTGGTGCACATGTATTCACCCACCCCTTCAATTACTGCTGCCATGCACTGCATCCAGTCAGATCCGTTTATCTCTTGCATAAATGTCAAATTACATAAACACTGATTTAGTCTTGCAGCATACCCAGGCTCTGAGGTTGTAGGCGGCGCTCGGTTTTTCAGATCACAGACGCCTCTTACATTCTGACACATCACCATTCAGGCAAGAATAGCTGATTTCTGACTCGTTTGGGGCTGTGGGGTCTTCTCATTTCAATAATCCAACTCCTACGCTCCCACGCCAGGAACCCTTCGCACACAGCTTCCGGCTATGGTCATCTATTCATGGATCTGAAACACACTGAGACAAAGGCAGTCCACTGCAGGCGAAGACTTGCAGGCACATGCACCTTTCACTGGTATTAGTTGTTTTTCAGAGTACTATATAAAGACCTTTATGGACCTGTGTCTTCTAGTTAATCCCTTTTGATGCAGGACTTCCGGTTTTATTCACAAATGAAATCAAGTATGGCATCTTTCTTTTTGACGTTTGATACACTTATGGATGTAAATGGTTGAGAATTAAGAACTTGAATGAGTTATCCAAAAAAAATGCTATTTTGTGGAGAAAACACTGGGCAACCAGTCATATACTTCACACTGTTCTTTTGTTTTTTTACTTCTCAATAAAGCATTAAACAAATCAAAAAATGTTCAAACTTAGGTTAACCTCTTAGCTCTTCTTTGGAAACTTTTCTTGCTTTTAACCAAACAGATGAGCAGCAAACATCTAAAGTCACATAATTATTCATTTCCTTTTCTACTGATAAAAGCATTGTAGCAGCCTACAGTCAGTTCTTGAGTTTATTTGATTTCCTGTTCAGATTGAAAGCCCTGCAATATGGTTCATGGGATGATCAAGTTTACTTGTAGCTTCATAAATAGTGGTTGCTTTTTAGCAAGAAGGTTCTGGGTTTGATTTCCGACCCTCTGTCTTTCTGCATGGAGTTTGCATGTTCTCCATGAGCATGCGTGGGTTCTCTCTGTTCTCTCACTTTGGTGTTGGTGTTGGCCAAAGTGAGCCCGTAGACACCAGCAGGGATGAGCATGAAAGAAAATGGATGGATGAATGGAGTAATATAAAGTTATTTTTCCCCCCAGTCCAAAGTACAAAGTAGTTTGTATAAAGCTCCAAAATAAATTAAAAGTGTACCTATTAGACTTGCAGGAAAGAATGCTTTTTCTTTCTTATGAAGATAAAAAAAAGCATTAAATACTTTTAGAAGGAAACCAGTAAAGGCACTTTATTGTAAAAAATATTTATGATTTTGCTAAACATAAGAAGAAATATAGTACTTTATAATGTTGAAATCAAAATTGTTAGTATTGTTTCCTCATTTTCAAACTTCAAAGTATGAACAAGAACTACAATGAAAGCAAATTCCTTGCCATTGACTCAGTAAGGGTCCTTATCATTTTGTCCCTTTGCCATTTGGTACGCCCACTGTGTGACACACTGGCATTTTGTACCAACCATGCGTCAACACATATCTGCCTCGCAGACATTTTGTACCTGCTTTGATAACCAATCTACCCTGTGCATATTTCAAGAAATATAAGTATCTGCTGACATTTAAATAGCGATCAACTTAAGGCCACTCACTCTTTTGATAGAAGGGGGTCAGAACCATTGTCAACAGTTATTAAATGGAATTTAAAAAAATTAAATAACATACAATGAAATAAAGTTGCCCTTAGTAGCATAATGATTTTGTTGCTACTGTGAATGATCACTTCCCAAAAAAAAAATTACAAAAATTACATTTGCATATTTACCTGGTTTCAGAATGATGGAAAACAACAGAATTTCCTGTTTTTTATTACTTTTAAAGGATGTTTGTTGGTTTTAAACTCAACTCTCTATTTTTAAACCATGCTCAGTTTCTTTCTACACTGAACGAAGAACCTTAAATTGGCCCCCTGGAGTCACAAGAGCTGCAACATCTTGTTTCAACCCTTTGATTTCCCTTGAATTTTGGGTTTCAGGGAAATGGTGACAAAGACAAAAAAAAGAAGAAAAAACAAGTGTCGACAGCAGGAGAGGACATGCATGTTGTCGTAAGTGTGGATGGGATTACAAAGTGACAGCTGTGTGAGATCATTATAGTTCGGGAATGGAAGGGAAGGAGGGACGGGGGTTGAAACTGGGAATCGGGGCGGAGAGGGCCACTATGAGACTCTGAGGGAAAAGAATGAGGTGCTTTAGCAGAAGCACTTGTTTCTGAGTAAAATGCATTTCACTGCTCCATTTAGAATTAGTGACATGGGATATTATCACATATGCTCACTGGTGCTTTACTGTACATTTCTTTTAATGTCCATGCATCATTTGAGCCAAGAGATAAAGACCTTGTATGTGGGATAAAAGGGGGGGGGGTGGGTGAGGGGAGAAACAGTGAAAAGGAAGACGGGTGACGTAGGCCTTACAGTAAGAGCTCTGACTCAGCCACTGGAAGCCCCCTGACCCTGTCTGGAGACACCATGAGGGCAATAATCTGTGTTTTCACTCTGCAGAGCAGAGGGGTCACAAAAAGATGCAACGAGAAACCATGCACCACTCAGCCTTGAATTTACAGAGAGCATTTTGTTTTTAGCTTAATTTTATCAACATGAATAACTCATGATAAGGCATCAGATAAGATTTGGTTTTGTTCTGACTTGCCAATAATAGAATGCGTGTATCACAGTATGTGCATAGATTTGTCATCCCTCCCTGTGTTTGGTACACAAACTATAATTAATCATAAAAGCAGTATTTTTTTTTTTTTACCTGAAGCAATTTTTATTTCTAAAAACCTCATTTTATCTTCCAGTTAGAGTTGTTTTGGTAAATAGATGGTGGACAAAAACCTTTACAGCATGAAAAAAATAAAAAGAATGACTGTAGCCTTTATGCAGTGAAACAAGAGGGGAAATGCAGGTGTTTTATTATGCAATCGATGACTAAGGTTTCAAACGTCAGCCGTCATCTGCGAGCACTTTCCCCTGCTGTCAGGCCAGAGTGGGCATCGGACCCGAAGAGAGGAGCTTCCTGAATATCTGATGAAAACAGTTGTCCCTTTCTTCTCCTCATCATTGCCTTGGTAGAAAGGGAGTTCTCACTCCTACAGAACTGTAACGCAGCACAACGGGAAACAAGGACCAGCTGATGTTTTTACCTGGTTATATAACCCAGACTAAAAGAGGAAACTAAAGTGCACAATCCACTTTCCATTTTTTCACTCAACTTGCCTAAACTCTAAAGTGACCATATTACTGCCTTGTTTTTAGTCCGCTAATCCTTTAAGAAAGTATTCATACAGCCACACATTTAAATGCATTTTTGGGTAGGGGTTAGGGGCTGTGGGGGTTATTTAACAGTCTAATTCAATTTGGTAATTAATTTTATTGTAGAAGGGACCATTTTACAGTTATTAAATAAATGTTTGTTACATCAAACATTAAATCAATCCTTGAATGAAAGCCAGTGCAGCCAAATGCAATGAGAGGGTCCAAGAGCTCCTTATTCCACTGAAAGCCCCAGGATTTTTAATATCTGTCTAATACGGAATAGGAATAGTAATTCATACATCCATTCATCCATCTTCTCCCGCTTATTCCATCAGAGTGGTGGTTGTTATCTCCAGGTGCTTATCGCCAGGGTTCTATGGGCAAAAGGCGAAGTACACCTTGGACAGATTGCCAGTCCATGGCAGGGGCAACACAGAGACATTTGAAATAACCACTAAAATGTATTTACGTTTATTTTCTTTGATTATAATAAGTAGGGAAGTCCCAGATATTTACAGCACAAGAGATAACATCTTAAGTCAAAATATTACTTATTAAAGTCCATGTCAAAATAAGAATATATTTAAATCGAGTAAAAACTCTAGACTGTGGATTCCTACAAACAGGAACAATCCAACTCGTGAAGTCTTCTATTGCAGCCCTGTCAGCATAGAATCTGAAAACAAAAAAGAATGTGTACTTTTACATAAATAGTTACACTCTACAAAATTTTTTTCAGAAGAAAAGTCAGTCTAACAAAAATATACAATATATTTCTTATTTCTACAAGGAAAGCGGAAAAAGGTCGGTCAGATCATTACTCCTAATGTTTTTCTTCAAACTGTGGCTAAATAGTTTACAACTAAAACACACAACAATCTACAATGTCAAAATGTTCTGGCAAAACATTTCATTTTATAGTCTTGCACTCTGAGCTTTAACCATATAACTCAGTTTATAAATGGTTTATATTCACTTTCAGTCACTACATTTCTTGACAAACTGTTTCAATGTGTACTTTTTAGCCGAAAAACATCTTAAAACATAGTTTGAGACAAGAGTAAGGTATGAAAAACATCATTTGTACACTCATCTTCATTGGTCACTGCTGTCATTGGTGGAATAAAGCACTGCAGCTGTACACAAATATTGGGTCTCGAGGTTCCAAAGCCCTTGGAAAGTGACCGGGATTTTCAGAAGCCCCATACAATGGAAAAGGACCATAATTAGTAAAGTTAGTTCAAATAAGTGAAGTCTATCAGTAAAATGAAGCCCACACAATGATCTCAGACACTGTAATGATAATGATATCACTTGTGATAACTAAGCATTTCTAACACTATTTTAGCATTACTTTATATTGGAAATCAGTTTTTGCTGCTGAGAGAAGGGTAGTTGTAAGTCGGTTTTGGTATTTGTTTTACCACTGAATACTGTTAACAGTACATCCATCCATCCATTTTCTAACACACCAAGTGGTGCTGGTGCCACTGGTGCCTCTTAGTAGTAGTAATTTGTCAATATTCAATTATTTCATTATGTCTACATTTTTTGGTACAACCTGGACAGGTCGCCAGTTCATTGCAGGGCAACACAAAGACAAACAGGACAAACAACCACTCATACACACTTACCTAAGGGGACTTTAGAGAAGCCAATTAACCTAACAGTCATGTTTTTGGACGGAGTACCGGGAGAGAACCCAAGCATGCTCAGGGAGAACATGCAAACTCCATGCAGAAAGGCCGGGAATCAAACCCATTTTCCAATAATTTGTCAATATTCACTTATTTCATTATGTCAACATTTTTTGGTGTGCCACCCTAAACAAACCATAAGCAAAGCGAATAACTAGAAAATACTAGCAACTTTCACTGGATGCTATTTGACTTCAGTCTTTCTTGATACCCAAATCAGGATGGCTCAGTGAGCTCCGAATTATTTTCTGATTGGATACTCACAAAATTCAACTCTGAAAAAAAGAGCAGCAAGAAAAAAAAATAATCTATCAAAGTACAAAAATTCTAAACATAAACTGGAGCTGCTATGAAAAACAATGTTGAGATTATAGCATACCTTTGTCAAAATGGCCTAGTCAAAGTCCAAAGCTTGAGCTATTCTACAAAAAAGAATGAACATTTCCTGTCTGCAGATCTTCAAAGCTGTTAAAGACTAACAATACTTAAAACAAAAGATTTGCAGCTACAATTGTAATGAAAGACTGCTTGGACACTTTTAAAGGGACTTGAATATGTATTTAAAAAGCATGCATAATGCTTATCAACTCAAATGTTCACCGCTTTCTATAACTCTGTTACAGTAAGTTGTAACATAACAGAATCTGAAAAAGTTTAAATGGTACAAATATCACTGGAAGGCACTGAACTTCTTCTAGTTTTGTCTTGTCTGAGTTTTGGTGTGGCACCCCTGTGATGAATGGTGGTAAGATAGACAGCCTGTTTCCTGCACGCGCCCCTCACTTCCATGTCACACACACAGATATCCTTTTAGGATGGGAGGTATAAAACAACTTAACATGCATGACCCACATGTTCCCACACACAGACCCATCTAACATCCTCTTTGGAGGATAAGAAAATGAGATTCTTCTAACCTGCAAATATAAAAAAAAATGTACTCAGTCAGCTAAAAGGTTTGGCTGAAAAGTACAAGCTGGTTTTCCGCTGATGAAAAACATCTGATTCACTGGGATTTTTTGTTGCTTCTACTGTTGTGGCTTGAATGTCTTTGGAAATGTGCACAACTTTGCGTGGGTGTGAATCAAACCAAAGTGTCTTGTGAATATAACGTAAAAGGTCAGGACCTTGCAAAGGAGTAGACCACATCTGTCACCTCCCAGTTTCTCCCCAGCCCTCTTACAGTCTTAATTATCCATCCTCTCATGTTCATATTCTCTGTCTAATTAAAGCACGCAGCCCATCCAAAGTAAATATTTACAGAGAGGCAGTGAAACCTATATTCATGTAACCTTCTCCTAAAGAGACAGAGTTAGCAAGGTTCTTTTTTTTCAGTTTCATTCTCCCTATCTGTATGAAATGCCCACTCTGCTGCCTCCCAATCCAAGCAATAAAGCATTAAGCCACCAGAGATTTGAGGTGGGATGTGGGATGCCCACGCTCCTGCTAAAAACAAAAGTATAGAGATATAGCTGGGATGGAGTGCAGACTTACAGTGTTTTGATTTACTTCTGTAATTTCTCTGTAGCTCTGGTGGTTTTACTGTAAGCCACTCCTACATTGTCTGCAGATGTGGAATTATTTGTGTAGCTGTGTGTGTGTGCTACTGCTTCCTGCTACATGTCCAAATTAAGATAGGTGCTTTTTAAATATATTTGGCACTCTAGAGTTTTTTATTTTTAACCAACATTGGTAAAAATTATATAATTTGGAGGTTTTCTGCAGACATCTTTTGCTTTTAAAGAACATCTTAAAAATGAAGAAGAAAAAGAAGCAGCATGCCATTAAAAAGTATCTAAATCATGACAAGGAGGAAAGAAATTTAGAATTTCCTTATCCTTTATTTTTTAGTATCTATCTGCGTGCTTTTTTTTCTCTGTTTAAATCTGAAAACAATGACTCATGACTGTTACACTGACTGTTTCATAGATACAGTAAATGGCAATGAAGCTTCTGTCTTTGCGATTGGCAACTAGGAATAAAGTCCCCAATAAGCAAATTTTAAAATCAGTTACCTGAACTTTCTTGACTCAAAAGTAGTTTGACTTAGACTTAAAAAACTTTTATTGTCATTTTGTATACACAGAGTGTATACAAAACCAAATTTCATTTTTGCTTTCGCTTTCACAACAGGAGAACAGTCCATGGTGGGGGTATGAGGGGTCATTTATAACGTTACAGGCTCGGGACACGCAGCACTGGGATGAAATGTCTTTTATGGAGGAAAGAGGAGCCCCGATGATCTTCTCTGCAGTTCTCACCACTCTTCTCACCTTCTTCCTGTCTGCGGGGCTGCAGCCTCCACACCACACAGTGAGACAGCTGGTCAGAACGCTCTCTATGAAGATTCTGTAGAAGGTGGTGAGGATGGTTGGGGGCAGGTGGGCTCTCCTCATCCTCCGTAGGAAGTATAATCGCTTTTGTGCCCTTTTAAGCAGTGAGGTGGTGTTTACAGTCCAGGTGAGGGTGTCTTTGATGTGAACCCCCAGGAATTTGGTGCTGGTGACCACCTCTACAGCTGAGCTGTTGATGAGCAGTGGAGCGTGGTTAGGCCAGTTCTTCGTGAAGTAGTTTGTGCAACAGAACTGGTTAAAACATGCGTAAGAAAGCGTTTCTGTCAAGTGACATAAAATGTAACTTTTTCACTTTCACATACATTCACCCTCAGACTATTGTCTCCACTGTGACATATGGAGGTAAGATGGTTTTGGAAGGCTCTTCTTTAGCAGGAACTGAATCAAGGCTTAATGACCTTGTTAAAAGTAATGCAGTAGTTGACTATTGGTGGAGTATTGGATGAATTCCATATGAGATTAGCAATGAGTATAATGTCAAACCTAATTAGTAGTGACTGACGTTGATGTAGCCAAACACGACAGGTATGGACATTGGGGTCAGACTGTGCTTGAACTTAGGTCAGGTAACTTGACAATCTGCAAACAAACACAAGTCTTTTCCAAAAAGAATTGTACTTCTAAATGTGTTTATGAATGCAAAGCAAACAGTCAGATGCAAACAGTGAAGTGATCCAATAAGCTGAGGGGTGAGATGTAACTAAACCTGGAATCTCTGTACTTCAGACAGGTACTGAGGTTCTGGGATCTATTTTAAACGACACGTTTTGTCCTCTTAATGGTGACTTCGGGCTCCTTCAGCAGGATACAGATATTTGGGCCAAAATTTAAAACTGAGCTATAAAACCTACTCTGTCTTTTACCATAAATCAGTGCAGTGTAGTCTTGTTGTTTATTTTTCTATTATCCACTCACTATTTCTACAGTATGTTGTGTTGTCATATCCTAATGTTTGTTTATGCTGATGCTGTTTTAATTATTCTTAAGTATTAGGCATGTGGCCACATTTTATCACAATCTATATCCATACAAATGGCCTTTTATTTAGATACAAATCAGCACTTAATAAATACAATTGGCTGATGCCTTTGATGAATCATTAAAAGATGACATTTCTAATACTCTGAAGCTGACTATAATTATATGTATATATATATATATATATATATATATATATATATATATATATATATATATATATATATATATATATATATATATATATATATATATATATATATAGTACCCCAAATTCTTTTGTTCAATCCTAGAGAAGCTGTCCACATTCCTCCCATTCTTTTGAATAATAGGACAGATATAATATCTATGTTCACAGCTGTGACAAAGCGTAAACTGTCAACATCTAACTCAACAATTGCTAAGGAATCCATGGGCTTCCTGGATTTTCTATTGTCTACTCTCTCCATAGCTTTTTTGGAAAAACAAACTTATTTTCACAGAGGAGCAGCATTGTTTTCCATATACAGTTTGCTGCATTGATGAATTCAGCGTCCATTCGAGCGGCAAACAGCTGAGAGTGTTTGTGCTGGCCTGAGGCTGCAGGTACACAATCAAACCCCAGGGAAGGAAACAGAAGAGGAGGGGTTATAATGTGACACAAACAGGAAGCAAGCAGAGTGTTCCCTTCTGCTCGGCAGCGCACACAAAAGCTTTATATCAAATTTTGTCCTGGTGCAAGCTGTTTTTAGGATGTTTTTAGGCACTTACATAACAGGACCTTGTAAAAAAAATAAATAAAAGAAAAATCAAAAATAGACTTTAGCTTCAGTGTACCAGTATTTTTTTAAGTGTTTTAAGATCTCAATCTCTTTTCCCCTTTTTGTTTCCAGACTTTAATGTGAGAACAAAATTGAGTCAGTAAGGGCTCTGGGCAGCAGGCCACTGGAAGTTAGGAATTTGGCTCTTTGGTTTAAAGCAGTTTTGGCAAAGAAGATTTCCCTCTTTTTAAGCCTAGTTCTTTTCCTTTTTCAAACCAAATAGGCTAAGGCTTCAGTCTCATCCCATAAACATATGTTACTGCCAAAATATTATTTATTCCAACCCTATATACCTTTATATATCTATCTATAAATCTATATCTATCTATATATCTATCTATATGTATATAGTGTATATATATACACACAGATACACACACACACACACATATATATATATATATGTATATATATATATATATACTATATACATATAGATAGATATATAGATAGATATATAATTAAATCAAGTTAAATCAACTTAAAAACAAAGTAGAACGACTCTCATTATTTAAATATTATTTTAAAAAATGGATGTGGAAATGAAGTAACTTCTCAGTTATCTACGGAAATATATTTATTGGCATTAAAATTTTTCTTCATATTTCCACCATTTTGTCTTTTTTCTTTGGTGTTGAGGCCCTATTCTTTAAGGTTAGAGGATTTCCTGGCTCACCTGTTCCGACTCATCGGTATCCCTTTCAGTCAGAATAAACCTGCCAGTAAAATTGGAACTGAATAAAATAGAAATATTCTTTTCTATTTTATTCTTTTCAGTTTCTAAATATTATTTTCAGTGGAGTAAATTAGGTGTGTCAGCAATAAAAAAACAAACCCAGATCTAAAGAAGCCTATGGTGCAAGAAAAACTAAAATAACAAAAATAATAACAATTCACTGAGGGAAAACCCATGGCTCAGTAAAGCAGAACTGTGTATTGAAAAATGGCAGACTTAAATCAAATAAAACATCTAAAACATTTAAAGACTTATTTCAAACCTAAATCAGCCAAGGGTTTGATTAACCTATATCAACTTCTGATGTATTTGAACTCAATCAGGTTGACGAATTAATTGGTTTTCCTTTTTATACCTTGACATTTGAATGTATAATTTAAAGATCAGTTTTTTTTTTCTTTTTTATAAATTTATGTAGGCCATCTTATGTTTGCATGTTTTCCTGTGTAGTTTCTGCAAAAGTCACAATTGATTTATAAAAGACTACAGAAATATGGTTCATCAGTTGTTGCATCAAGGCTTAATGGACTGATTTTAAAGCAAAAATGACTCTACTATGCTTTTAAAATAATTGCATGTAGTAAAATACAACGGTTTCTGTGAGTCATTCAGGGTTGACCTCCACACTGTGGGAACAGATCCTCTCACTATGCAAGGATCACATTGGGGCAACAGGAGTTTTGGAGACGAGGGGAGGGAAAAGGAACAGGAGGCCGAGGGGGGTAGTGGTCTTTTCAAGAAAGGACGGAAATAAAGAGAGAACACCCTCTCTGTCTCACAACAAAACCCCTCCCTCTGCCCCTGCCCTCCCAGCAAGTGTATGAAGCGCCCCTCTCCCACAATAAGAGCACTGCAGCGTGGCAACAACAAATAGTGCGTCACTAACGAGTCACGGCAGACATTCCCGGGCATCTGCTTTGCAAGACTTCTACTCAGTACCGCCACTTCAAATGTGTTTGGAGACAGTTTGTTATAGGAGGGGTCTTTTCTGTGTTTACCACTCATTTTGAATCTCTTTAGAGGCTCTTGGCTTTCCTCTTGCATGGTTGTTTGCAATGTAAACACAGGATCCCTTCAAATCAGCTCTGGTTGAGTTTTATCAGTATGTGATGCTCAAAATCCTTCAAACAGTTGGCATTTGCAGCTGATTTATAGAACAGCAGTTCTCCAGTTGTACTAAATGTGTTGAAATAATACTTTAAAGTTGTCAGATAGTTTTAAAAAATAGGCTATGAATACCAGGCTGGTGGCCAACCATCTCACAGTTTGCTGAGCTTGATTTAAATATGTTTTTGCAAGATAAAGGTTAACACCACTAGATGAGCCTTAAATCTGACTTGATTGAGCACAAATATGAGAACATTTAGGCTCTATTCATAAATCAACAACCGTTTCGCAGTTAAATCTGGGCAGCAACCAGCTCTTCAGTAAACACATAAAGGGAGGGAACAGTTTGCTTGTTTTTAAAGTGAAGTGCTCCTCCATCTCCACTCATGGGAGTGATTCATGTTCCCATTGCAAAAGAGGGAAATAAAGGGGAAGAGGGAATGAAAAGAGCAGGAAAACCAAGTTATGGTGCTGTATATTCTTTCAAAGGTGAAATAAACAAATTAAAAGAGAAGAGAGATCTGCTACTATTGGTTTTCACAAAAAAGTCAGTCCTTTCACTAGTAAATGGTACATCCTTGAACATTGTATTTGATTTTAGCCACTTTTATTTTGATATATTTTAATTAAAATAATCAACCAACTGACTTAAAAGTCACCCAATTTTTATGTAAAATTTACTTGTACAATTTAATCTTACTATAAACCCTGTTCTGTAAATGCCTCACTTATTGGTTAGACCCTTACTAAGTAAACAGCATGACAACAATATCCAAAGTGTTGAAAAAAATCTACTGTTTTGAAAATGGAAAGTTTGTGGTTATTTCACATTTCTCTGTGTTGCAACCCTGTTGACACGACTGTCCAGCTGAACTGACAAGCCTCTTAAACAGAGTGCATATCAATCAGAAAACCATAAACAGTGTGCAGGCTGGAACAAATACACACTCTCTTTAGGAGGTTTAAAAGGTAATAATTACAAGGATTTACTGACATAAATGTAATATTTGATCTATATATATGTTATTTATTATCACCTATGAACTTAAGGTCTCAATCTTTATATTTGCCTTGCCCTAGAAATTGCTCTTTACAAATAAATAGGAATCAGTTCTCATTTGCGGAGGCAGACATCTTTTGCGCTACGGCAGCGCAAAGCTGACAAATTAGTGACTGTAGACATCTGCATTAAGCTCGGCGTACAATGTGCGATTTTCGGGGTGATTTTCCAGTCGTGCGAGAATTTTCCGATAGGGCCGACTTTCAGTGTTGTGTAGGGTACAGGGTGTTACGAGCGGCAATCAGATCAGGTATCGGTAGGTCAGGAGAATATCGAACATGATTTAATTTTCTCCCGACCGTCGTAGGCAAATCGCTCAGGGCGCATGCGGAAAGAAGGATTCTTCTTTTTATTCTTCCTCTCAGCGGTAAACACAGCAGCATGCAATGAGTGAAATGCAGCTCCATCTGCAAATTTGACGGAACGCAGAAGCCACGTCTGCTCAGCCATGTCTTTTTTCCAAATGCGTAGTCACCCGTTCTTTTTAGGACCCTCAGCACAAAATTGCACAGTGTGAGCAGCTAGATCGCATTAGAGCATCGGGCTGAACATAAATCGTGAGCTGTGAGCTCACACTATACGACTAAATCCTGCATTTAGTCGTATAGTGTAAGCAGCAGATGCGTGCAACGATTGGAAAAAATCGCACAGTGTACACCCGGCTTTACACCCAAATGGGACTGCGGCAAGTTAGGCCTATATACAATCCTACACAGACTAAAAAATACAATTTTTAAAATGATCTATTATCTATCTATTATATTGACTTACACGGGTCAAGAACAGCATCCACCTGGTTATTGGTAAAACTATTTCAAGTTTTAGGTGTTGTGTTGTTGTTTTTTTTTCTGAGCAGACTCACATCTTTCTCCTGCTTTCAGACCATGTTTGTTTTGGTCAGAGTTACCAAAACAAGGGGAAGAATCCCCTTGACAGCAGAGGTAAGGGGAGACAGCATTCCTGAGCTCAGGCAGGTGACAGAACTCCATAATCGGGATGGGGCGGCCAGCTGTCCCCCCCTCTGGAGCTAAAGAACCACAGCGTCATAGGCTGCAGCTTGCCCCTGCTAGCTCAGGAAGAGAGCTTAAGAGCACAGTGGCAGCTAGCAGAGGCCTGCAGGGAAACAAAGTGCTGATGGCCAGTTTGGGGCTAACTAGAGGTTAACTGCAAAGGATCAAAGCAAAACGGTGGAAGAAGAAATTAGTCCACCAGGTGGAGAGAGATCCGAAGGCAGGAAAGGAGGATGGCATGACAATGAAGTTGCCAGCCAGGGAGACAGAGCAGCATGATACGATGGCAGGCCAAGGCTTGCCTCTAGAGGCTAACTATCGCAGGCAGACTAAGCGTAAGAGCGGGATAAGAAAAAGCATTAGTTGGGTCCATGTACTGTATGTGCTGGAGGTAGGATAGGAAACAGTCCTAGAGCTAAATGAAAACAGCTATTTTAAATGCTACCCACTACTATACTTTATCCTTTGGACCTTGTGCTGACATGTGGCATCAAGTGTGAAAAATAACAGTATTCCTTTGCAACCCTGTCTTATCAGAATACTTTCTAGTAAGTTTCAAAATCATTTAAACAGAGTTCTTCTGCCCCAAAAGAAGCTTTCACTTTAGAAGATCATTAACAGATAATGCTGTAAGAAAATTATCACCTGTGTATCACTTAAAAGCAGAGGGCAACCACTTCATTTATTCCCCTTGACAAATTGATTATTTGCTGGGGTCGCTAGCTCTCTGTGTACTGCTCTAGACAATGTAGCCCTTTTAAAAATAGAAAGCTGGCTTTGTATGTTAATGCATAGCTGCACACTTTGAACCAAAATGCCAGGAAACTGAGAGAAAATTGTGCTCTACATGCCTTGAGGAATCCTACCTAATCTGGAAAAACAGTACTGCTGTATAAAATGACCCTCTGAAAGAGCAGCATATTTCTCTCCATTGATAGAGGAGAATATGAACAATCCTAGATTTCTTTTTAATTCATTTGCCAAACTCACCAAGAGCAATAGTTCTTTTGAATTGTAATCTCCCCCTACTCTAAGAAGTAATGGTTTTATTGTATTATTTATAAATAAGATTAGCTCTATTAAAAATAAGATAATAAGTACCGCTCTAAATATGTTTAGTTCATCTCTGGAGGATAAAGCAACATCTAAGGTAACTATAGAATCTGAACCGGGTTTAGATTGCTTTGATCCAAGCTTTGACCTAAGCTTTCAGTGTAAAAAAATTATTATCTACATCTATGCCTTTAACTTGTATGTTACAGGTTATTTATGGAAGTATTCCCCTCAGACTTCCTCCTCCATTTTAGATGTGATTAATCTATCCCTGTTACATGGATATGTACCTTAGGCTTTTAAGGTTGCTGTAATTACACCTTTATTTAAGTTACCATCTACCTGTGGAGCACCACAGGGATCAGTGCTAGGACCAATTCTCCTTACTATATATATATTTTGAATTTTTAGAATTATTAGACAGCATGGGATTAATTTCCCCTGATATGCTGATGATACTCAGCTATATCTGTCTATAAATCCTGATGAGACTAATCCATTACATAGGCTACAGGAGTGTTTTGATAGATTTGAAGATATAAAAACCTAGATGACTCTTAACTTTCTTCTTCTTAATTCAGACAAAAAAATTCTTTGGACTAGAGTCTGAAAAATGAGCTGATTAGTAAGTCACTTCATTTGGATGGGATTAAGTTGATCTCACATGATAAAGTAAATAAGATTGGTGTATTTGTTATTAGGACCTGTCATTTAAATCCCATATCAAAGAGGTTTCTAGAATTTCCTTCTTTCATCTGCGGAATATTGTAACAAATAGAAATATCCCGTCCTGGGTGATGCTGAGAAAATAATGCTGAGAAAAGTTGCTTCAGGGCTGGACTATTGTAATTCTTTATCATCAGGAAGTCCTCTGAATGTACTTAAAAGCCTTCAGTTGATCCCGAATTCTACAGCCAGAGTTCTGATTGAAATAAAAAATAAAAAAGTGCGAACATATTTCCACTATCCAAGCTTCCCTTGATTGGGTTCCTGTGCAATCCAATATAGCATTTAAAATCCTCCTTCTCACATATAAAGCCCTTAATAACCAAGGCCCCATTTTATATCACAGATCTGATTGTTCCTTAGGTTTCTAACAGAGCACTTCACTCTGGATCTGCAGATTTACATGTGGTTCCAAGAATTTCTAAAAGTAGAATGGGAGATCTTTTAGTTATCAGGCTCCTCTCCTGGGGAACAATTACCAGTTTGGGTTTATGTATTCACCTTGTCTACTTTTAGATCAACTCCAACATCTATAAACCTTTGTTTATGGATGTTGGAGTTTGGCCTGTTTTTCAATCTAGTCCTGTTTATTTGCTGTGACTAACTGTATGCGTGCCTTGAGATGACATGTGTTGTGGATTGACGCTATATAAATAAAATCAATTCAATTGAAGTGAAATCGAAATAAATTAAAATCCAGGACTAATAAATGGAAATTTAATGAAGTAAAATCTATTAACTAAAAGTGTTTTTAGACCATTTAAAAACCATGAACAACAAATGAACTCAAGACTAACTGATGGATTTCTATCTCTGCACCAGTTTAGCCTTTTGACCCCAATTTTTTTGTCTATTATTCTCAGTCATGCACTCTTAATTGCTGTCGTTACAATTGGCTCTTTCATATAATGCACACACTCTCCCTCCCTGCCTTCCTGGGCCAATGAATGTATTTTCTTAAGACAACAGCCTGCAACTGACATAGCAGTTGTTGGCAGTGACATGCTGCAGAAATAGATGATCTAAAGAAGGACAGAGGGGGGAAGGGAATATGTTATATGTATCGTTATGAAAGTTTGCACAGTTTGCACATAGTTTATTAACCCTGGATTTTGTTGTCTGATGCAGAGCTGAGAAGTGTGTATGCTCCTCTGTTGTTGTTTCAGGAAGCAGAGAAAAATAAAATCACTTACAGACTCCAACTAAAAGCTTAGAGGAGATTGAATACTGAGAAACTACGCCACCATAGATAATGTAGTTAGATGCTGCACTGGAAAAGACCACAAGAAAACCTCATCAAAAGAAACTTGCCAATTGCTCCGAGTGTATCATGTGAAAGCCAACATCTTTCCGACTTTAATTTCTCCGACAAGTTTAACAACATGCATTTTGTAAACCTAGCGAGTTGGAACACAGTGGAGTCTGAAAACTAATCAGCCACAAAGTTGTTACAGAAGGTCTTTGCACTTAACCTGGTGTGACCTGTCCTAGTCAATGATCTCATCTATGATTAGTCTGTTGCTGTAAATGTGTCCAGCTTATACAGAGTGAGCACATGAGATGTGTTGTTTTGAAGTCTTTATATTGAGCTTTGCTCTCTGATATGTAGCAGAGTCAGATGTTTTGGAGGTGAGTCAGGCAACCAGCTGCTGACAGCCATTGTGTTTGCAGACTGACCTTTGTCATAGTGATGGAGTGGAACAGTTCTGAAAGAAAAGTAATCCTCTGCTGAAGCTGCAGCATTGGGTTGTAGCAACAAGTGAGTATCATTGGGGCAGGAATATGTGACGTGCATTTGGTCAAAGCAAAAAAAACAACCTCTATGGTTGTTTAGCAATGAGGACCAAACAAAAATGATCAAACTTTTTTTTTCTTTTCTGGTTCTTCAGATCTTACCCCATGTGTTCAAAGCAAACCACAGAGTAAAGGAAACCCCATGATTCAGTAACTCCAAATGTTATCATTTTAGCAGCAGAAACGTCAAGCAATTTTAATAAAACTTTATCACTATATTTAAAAAAAAGCCCTTGAACAACTAACTTCTAATCTTCTTTAACAACTAACATCATTACTTAATTTCATCGGAGTTTGTAAATATTTGTTTATAAAATGATTTTGTTAATTCCAATGACACCCAAAAAAGGTTAAAAAACTAAATTTCATTTTTTAATTGTTGAAAACCTTCGTCCTTCATCTTAAATACTTTGTTAACTTGGAACTAGCAAGGAAAAAGCTTAGAGGTTTTTACTTTGCAGCATTTAAATTCACAAGTACATTGGAATCCCCCTAACACGGTGTCGTTGCTGACAATTTCAACATTGTTAACATTAAGATGCTTAGGAAGGTGTGAATTGCTTGAAACTAACTGACTGGCTGAACAATTTGTCTTTGAAAAATAAAATCTGCTTCCTCCTTTTTTTTTTTTAATGATGGCTCTCCCTTAGCAAAAAGTAGTTTATTCAAGTATACTAAAAGTGCACTAATTTCATACTTAAAATCAGGCAGTGCACTCAGAGTTTACTTATTCTAAACTATATTTCATATACTTAACAATAGTATAGTCAAGTGTACTTGACTATAGTATTTTTTACTTTATTGTTTACTTGCACATTGCACTTTATTGTTTACTTGTTTACTAAAGTATACTTTAGGTATACTTTAGTAAACTTTAAAATGTCCCAATTTAGTTCGAAGAAGTATTACTTTAGTAATACTTCAAGTACACTAAAAGTACATTGTTCGTTATATGTTCTAAACTTATACTTAAGTATTCTTGATAGAATTTACTTCAAGTATACTACTTTTTTCTAAGTGCTGACCTTAATCATATTTTATGTATTTTTTCAGAGTTTCTTTTTTCAGAGTTTTCTTTGCAGCTGTGTTTAAAAACCCAGTTTCAGTCAAACTTCAGTTGTTGCACACATGTCCTCAGATTTGGCTTCCAGGTCCCCAGGAGGTTTGTTCCCAATGTGTTTGGAGAGTTTTCCTCAATGACAAGTTCCACTGTCTTGTGTTTTCAAGGAGCTGAACTGGGGGGAAAACATAGACCTCGCTTCCATTTTCAATTCTTTGGCTTCCTTACCTCTCTTGTAAGATTGTTTCCTTCAGTCGCCTCCCAGACTTCCTCCACTCCTTCCATTTTCCGTTTCTCATCAGGATGAGTGCTGATCCTGCAGATATAACTTTGTTTTTCCAGAAAGTTTTTTTGGTATGGAGTTTAAACATAACTGTAAGATCCAAAGCCTTTTTTTTTAAGGTGAACTATTAAATAAATAATGCAACACTGTTTGATTTAAAAGTAATTCAAAGATTTCCTTGTATAATGTATAGAATGAGGCAAAAAGTAGATTCCTGCATTCAATGAAAAAAGTTCTTAAATTTGTTTCCTGGTCTATCAAATGTTGAGATGTTTCATTCTAATCCCTCACCAGCCAATCAGAGCTCTGGGTTTCTGAAAAAAAAGCAGCCCTGCAACTTTTGTTTAGACATTTAAAATAGCTTAATATTATTTTTAAGAAACTAAACTTTTCAGATTTTCTCTACCTCATTCATCAGCTTGTTTCTGGGTAACGCTTCACCCGGCCAGACATTAGTTTTGTGACAATTCATTGTACTGAATTTGTATACATCCTGTTGCTATCAGCCAATCATAAGTTTTTCAGCCTACTACCTCTGTTCTGACTTATCTTAGAGAAGGGAAGCAGCTTTCAGTTTGCTGACAGAACAACAAAAACAGAGGAATGAAAACAACTTGTTTTGCAGAAAATGAGCAGAATGAATGACAGCATATATTTTAAAATACAAGCTATTCATTGTAAAACATAAATACAGAGTGGCTTAAAAAATCTAACTTTATTGGTGTCTTGCTTTTGTTTAATACACTTTAAAGAAGCGTAGCCAGGTTCAATTTTAGGGGAAATTATTTAACTTTGTCACTTGATAAATGGGTTATGAGAGTTTTGGTTTCGCTGGTTTGAATACATTTGGTTAAAAACATCTTATGACAAGAATTATACATAGAAAAGCTGGTATTGTCCTGACAGTTTCACATTTTCAAAAGCAAAGCAAAAATCTTTAATATAATTTGTGCCGACAGGATCAGTGATGATTCTCAATGTGGCGGCCTAGGTTTTAGAGCTTGGAATCCTGAGGTTCTGGGTTTGAGTCCCACTCTCACAGACTGCCACTCTGGGTTTCTGAGCAAGACCCTTAACCCCCACACTGCTCCCCGGGTAGCAACACAATGGCAGCCCACTGCTCCCCAAGGGGATGGGTTAAATACAGAGGTAAAATTCTCCAATGTGAGATCAATAAAGTTCAATTATCCTAATATTATTATTTATGTTTATGGCCAAGTGCCTCCTTCTGTTGCCCCCCATATAATTATTAAACTAAATTAGAGATTCAGGCGTATCAACTCCCTCTTATTTACCCACAGGTTGATAATCAGCTACCCTTTCTCAATCGTTTCTGGATAACTCATACGAAAAAAACTAAACAAAAAACACACCACTGGGGGATGACAAAAGAGGAATTAATCATACACAGTAAAAAGCGATTGGTATCCATAATACCAGACATCCTATAGCCAAGTGTTACAACATTTTTGTGGAAAATGTTCAATGGAGCATGGAGCAACATTTCCCTCATTACCCCAAAATGCAGCTTTAACTCTTATACCTATTTCTGTTGCTAATAGCTGCAGACAGAGGTCAGCATGGTTATTCTTCTCACTCTTTCTCCTTGGTGTAGATACATTTAGGAATTCCCCAGTGATACAGCTATCATCCTGTCTGATTGCTCCCCCAAATCTACAACGCATTATCTAACTTACAGCCTTTCCAACAAGCATTAGGGGCTTTTACACTTGTATATACTCTTTGGTTCATATCAGACCGTTCGGGGAGTGTTTTTGCAAAAAATATACTTTTTTAATCTGACCCAGTCTCCAGTAGAGCTGAGCAAACTCTTAAGAATTACTTTTATTTTCGAGAAATAATCTAGAAAATCTTTGGGAAACATTTTCCAGATTGTTTTATTTTCAAAGAGTGTTTGAGAAGATGATGACATGGATCTGAACTCAAAATAAGGATGGGACTCCATTTTGGCCTATCTTTTTACATGCCTCTTTCATTCAAACTAGCCTAATTACCATAAATTAGAAATCCTACCACTATCCTTTAATGTTTATGCCAATCAGCTAAATTGTTTTTATTATTCTAACCTTTCTAATTCATATCAGATCATTTTCTTTTCAACAATTCAGCTAAATAATCCAGTTATGACTCAGAGTGACTCACACGTTTATCCCTCTGCACATACACATATCAGCAAAGGCTCCAAGGCGTCCCCAAGAAAAAGAGACAGGTGGTCTCAGATTCATGTTTCATGTTTTGGCAAAGAAATATCAAATTTCTTCAAAGTTCCCCCTAAACATTTGGAGGGATACATGCACACACAAACACTGACATGCTGAAGTGCTCGGATTGCATGATCAAAAAGCAGGCAGATAAAAAGAACATTGATATATGAATACAGCAAGTGTCTGTATATACCCATATGAGGATGCATATGTTAGAAACTCCCTTTATGTTCAGTAACACTTTCTGTAATTTTCTCTGTTTCTCTCCCTGACCTTTCTCTACAGCACCTTTCTTTCTGCGTTCTTATGCAACCACAGCTCATAAATAGAAAATGGATGTGTCACTCAATTATTGTATTCATAGAAGAAACAGACAAAAGCCTCAGATGGAGGGGCATGCAAGCTTTTCAGCCTTCTTCCATTAACCTGCATGACTCATTCAGTCCATCTGCACAGGTGCTTAATGCCAACGCATTTCATTTCTTTTAATACTTTGTTTAGAATCTCAGAAATCAATGGAGGCAATCTCTGCTCTTCCTCTAAAAACTGAAACCGATTCACATGCAAGCTTGAACAAATGTGCCCTAAAGTGTAGGACACAAAGGAGCGGAAGGATGAAGAGTTCGGAGAGGAGGCCAAAGGAGGCTGGCATCCGTTCATTTCCCAGATAGGGAAGCAGTAGGTTGGAACCAATGTTTTCCTAACATGTTCACTTGGCCATGCAGGAAAAATAGAGTGAGAAGCGGGGAGCCTTCAGACTGCTCCATCCACATGATGTGTTTTTGTTGTTTTAGCTGCTGCTGGAGTCAAATCAGTCCCGATCCATTATCTCTTCCTGCTTGGTTCTGTTCGCCTGATCCATAGCCAGGTGGTTCCTGTCTTCTACCTACCAGACTCAGGGTGTGGGTGGCGCTCCCAGGGGGTCATCAGCACTTTCAGCCGTTTGTGGATTGTTTGCAGATTATTGAATCGCTGCAAGAATGTTTTAGCAGTAAACCCTTGATTCATAATTGTTTAACAGCTCTTTGCCGTCATCCTGGCAGTATGCCACCTTCTTTTTTTCCCTTTTTTTTTGTTGTTTGTTGTTACCACAGCAGTTTGTTCAATCCCAGGCTTTTAATTGATCCCAGCAGTTTTAGTTACACGGTTTACAGAAATGCAGATCTTCACTGTGCTCAGTTATCTAAACCAGATATGTGAAAGTAAAATAAAAACATTAAACAGATGTTTTAAAATATCAAAAGGCTTCTTTTTTCCCTCTGTGATTTAAGTAATTTAAACAAACTGATGATCTTTTGGTAGCAGAAGATCTTTGCAAAATGTTTTATTTATGCAATTTGCTTTCTGTCATCAAAGCAGTGTGCCCTGTAATCTGCATTATTTTTCCATGCTTTTGTCACGAGCAGCTTCGGTTCCCCCACCATTATGTGTGAATAACAAAAGGTTTAGAAATAAACTACATACAATGTCCTCTGCTAGATCTGGTAGAGATATCCACAAAAAGTCAGATTTTGTGTCAGTGTTGATTTGATTCATGTATTTGTGTATCATTATTCTGATAAAAGACCCATCATCAGCCCATGTTCCGTTTTACTGGAAAGGCCAGGAGAATTTAATTTAACAATAGTAATGGCAGTATATACAGCTAGAGCATTTCTAGGTTTTCGAAAGATGAAAAGGCCCACAGCATCAGACATCCTCACTATGCAATACTATGTGATAGATTTTACTTCTGAATTCCTAAATATTCGTTTTATCTGATCAGATAGCAAGTAAAAGTTCTGGGTAGAGTTATCACCAGAGGTTGGTAGAGGACCCAAAAACACTACTTTATCATATTTTTACTCAAGAGTAAAAGGTAACAATCCATGAGATCACTCGAGTAAAAAAGTAAAATGGCCCCTTAATTATTGAGTAACTCCTCATAACATCTGATATTGAAAACAATGTAATAAAGACAAACCAAAATGTGACATTACGTGCAAAATCTGGTATTTTAAAGACTGTAATAGGTTAATTAAAACAAGAAATAAAAGAATCAAGGCAGAAAAATCATTTTTCCAAAGCAATTTTCTTTTTAAGGTCAACATGACTATTTTTACACAGTACTGTATGTTAGCTGGACCTCCAGATGTCATGAAAGTTCAAGTAAGTTTATGTACAATAGAACCTACTTATTTTGTCATAAACATTAACTGAAATCAAGCTTGTTTGTTAACTTAGTGAAGTGACTCTTGATGGATGGAGAAGCCAAAAATATCTCTATGTTTTATTAAGATGTTACTCAAGCAAAACTAAAAAGTTTTTGCAGTAAAACTACTCCTGAAAGTATATTTTTTTCAAAAAATTACTCAGGTTAATGTAACTAAATGTACATGGTTACCACCCACCATTAGTTATGATAGTATTGGTGTTTGAAGGACGGATATATACATTTTCTCCTGGTGTGTCTCCAAATCATCCAGCCAGCATGTAGATAATCTATTGGTTGTTACGGAGACAGTTGTGAGCTTTAGACACATGCCCACCTCCCTTACCATCCCCCTCTCTGACCTCGGTGGCACAATAAAATGTTCCAAGTACTTCTTTAATGCATATTATTTTGTCTTTACCATTTTGAACAGTGGCTAATTAAAACTGCCTTTGCATATTATAATGTGTAAACTTAGAAAATAGATCAGCATAAGAAAAAATAAGTATAATTTTAAAAGATTCCAAAGCTGTGAAACATTTATTTCTATATGGTAATGAAGTACCATAAATCAAATCCATTAATTGAATACACAACTGTTTTACAGTAGTAGTTTCAGATCTTGATTACCCATTATTTTTAAAGCCATATCCAATCAATTAGGTTTTAATTTTATTATATAATGATGTGTTGCAGCATATTACCAATGCAGTAAATTCTATGCTACAGCATCATTGGATGTGAAACACTGCTACTGACACCATTGGTTTGGAGTTCAGTTGTTGTGCAGAGTAAATAATCAGCTGTTAGGCTGTATTTCCTTAGCTGTAGCTACGCACTGTAGCTCAAAAATACAAATTTGGTCAACTTTTTAGCATTGTCTGCTATGATATATGCACATATGATAAATTACAGTCATGTGAATCTTAGTAGATTTTTTATCTCCCCATTGTAGAAATTTTTTTTTTAATTGCTGCATGTGAAAATGTCTATTTCACCTTAACACCCAACAAATGACCATTAGTTTTTTTTTATTAGAAGATATATCTAGATTAAAGTTTGGACTTTTTCTAAAGTTTTTTGTGCGATTATGTCTACAGTACTTTTTTATGATAGATTTTTATATGTTGAAACTATGGGTGCTATTGATTGAGATGGGAGTTGTAAAATGGAGTATTTAAAAAAAAAAATCTTTACCATCTTTAAGACTTTTCTAGGCCACGGAAGAGGCACTGTAATCCCCTCAGCGTGAGATCCAGGCTCGTTAAAGCACACTGACCCCCTCACCCTGGGAGAATCCATCACCAGCTGAACTGTGACCCATTTCTGGGTGTGACACTTTCATTTTTAGATACTTGGCTCTAGTCTATTATTCAGCATCCTGGGAACTAAACCTCAATCACTGCACTCATCCCAAGCGCCAGCAGGGCACAGTTAGAATGAGATCCGACTCACAGATTTCCATTCACCTAAAACCTTAAAGTGAACCCACTCATCCTTTTTTTTTTCTTTTTGCAGAGCGAGCGGGGGAGCTGGAGCATGTCCCAGTTTACATTAGAAGTGAGACATTACATCCTGGATTATCACAGCGCTTCGTTAAAGTTTTCCCTCACCAAGAAGGAAAATAAGTGTCTGATGCCTTTTGTTTATTGTTGTCTGTCTCTTAGCAATAAAAACTAACAGGTTGAACTATGTGAACATTGGTGGAAAGGTGGGAAGAATCCATAAAATGTTCCATGAAGCCAGGAGACTATTACAGCTGAGAAATAAAACATCTGCTGTCAGCAGTTTGGTTCAAGATGGACAAAATAAAATGTTTTGGATTTGGTCTGTTTTTTTTTACTGAACACAAAAAAGTTAAATAAAATAAAATGAAATATAGGGACTTCAGAGTTTTTTTTTATATTTTGTCACAGTGCAAAAGCAGATGTATTTGTTTAGAATTTTAAGAAAAACTGAATGATACATGATTTTAGAGTGAAAGTAAAAATCAGATGATAAAAATCTGAAAAATGTTGTAAAGATAAATTTTCTATAAATCCCTCCTTGGATAGCCTCATTTTGGGAAGGTGAAAATTTGTCAATCCCTCACGATGTCTTCCTGGGCGCCCCACGATGGCAGCCCGCTGCTCCCCAAGGGGACGGGTTAAATGCAGAGGTATATTTCACCAATGTGAGATCAATAAAGTTCAAATATTTATTCAATTATTATCTATTTATCAACTTTAATCAGCCTCTACTAAGAAAAGCACTCCCATAGCATGATGCTGTCATCACCGTTTTAGGGTTGTGTTGGATGTTGTTTTATCTACACACTGCATTATTAATAAAGGGCAATAGTTTCATTTTAGGCTCATTCCAGAGGCCTTTCGAAGTAGTGATTACTCCTACAGAGATTGTTGTTGCTCTTACTTAGGACTGCTTAATGTTCTCCTTTGTCTAGTTTTTCTATCTTGTGTTTTTTTAATTCTCTCGTAATCTTATTTTTTTAAGTGTATCTTTTTAAACCTTCTTGTACCCATCAGTGGAATGGAAATAAGCTGAAAATAAGCTATAACTTTGGTCAGTACTTCTTCTGTATCTGTTTTTTTTTTCTCTTGGTCCTAATTAAATAAAATTAGAATCATTTCATTCAACTTTTCATTCATGAACTTCCTTCTACTGTAAATCTTTATGCTGGTAAAGAAATTAGTTGTAAAATGTTTTTTTGTTGATGAAAACATTTGGTTGATTGCTTATACCAGGCATCCCCAAAGTCAGTCCTTGAGGGCTGCAGTCCTGCAGGTTTTAGAGGTTTCTCTTTTCAGCACAGCTGATTCTGATGATTGCAGTTCAGCAAACCCTGTTAATCAGCTATCAATGTAAATCAGCTGTGCTGGAGCAGAGAAACCTCTAAAACCTGCAGGACTGCGGCCCTCGAGGAGCGACTTTGGGGATGCCTGGCTTATACAAACAAACCACAGTGAGGATTGGTCTCATGTGTTATACGCAGCATTTTTGTATGACAGTAAATGTTACTGATTTTTGTTTTTCCTACAATAACCTGAGACGTAAGCATGGTAGGAATAATTACAGAGTCTCCTTTGTGTCTTTAGCAGTGAAACATCAACAGTGATCATGTTTCAGTCCTCCTCAGACAGGAAGCACTGCATTCCCTCCTCCAACACAAGCGCCTTTCCCCTTCTTTATGTTGCAACACTCCCTCCTTGTGTTCAGGTTATGTATTGCATAGCCACTGAAAGATCTCTTGCATTTAACAGTTTGTGGGTGGAGCTTCCCCCTGGCTGTGCTGCAAACAGCCCAGACACAGGTACATGATTTTAAATGCTGTAATCCGGGCTGTGCAAAGTGGGTACAGGCTGTGTGGAAGTTTACATTGAGAGGAATGCTATGCAGGGCAATGGAATGTGCAGTCAAGCAGCCAGATGTTGCTCTCATCTGAATAGATAATAATAACCTGACCAACAATGGGAAGTTTTTTGGCTGATCTGCTCATACTACTGCTGATTTCTTTAGGACACGTTTATGCAGGTATGGTGCTGCTGAGAAAAAATAACTCATCTTTATAAATAACATACAAAATACTTATGTGATTATTTTGTGCTACTGAAAACTTAATTACCTATTTTCCCAAAGGGAATATCTGAATGTTTACATTGCATATTTTATAATTGTATTATTTAATCTAGTCCATTATTGTGAACTTGAGATATGAGGCACTAAACTGGATCATAACCTGATGGGATGTGTGCGCTTACCTGTTTGGGAAAAGCAGAAATATTTGTTTAACTTTTAAAGCACTCTTTCACAAACCCTTAATTTACAAGAGTTACACCTTAAAAAATAGACATCAATATATGTAGAGAAATATAGAATGGTCTTGGATTTTACTTTTAAAAAGTTGCATACATCTCTGCACCTTTATTGTGTTTGATAAGAAAGGTGCACATCCTCATTCAAGGTGTCTATTTCATTAGGAAGATTACTAATAATCCAAAGTGTGCTGCATCATAGAGGCAGATTAGGACACACATGGGTTATGGGTTATGCAGTCAGTGGATTTATAGGCTTTATGCAGTGCTGCATGCTGGGCCAGCCTGCAGAGGGCTTCTTCCTGGGACCAGTTGGTTCTTTGTTGAAAAAAAATGTAACCGATGCAGACACAACACATTTTCTAACCAGACATAAGAAGTTATTATGTCGACTTTTTCAAGATTAATGTAAAAAATGTAAAAAGCTTTAAGAATTTGGGGTTCCTAGTAAGTAATAACTAGCTTTGTTCCATTCAAAAACAAAGTAGCAAAATGAAACTAATAGTTTCACTTTGGATGGTCATCTGTGCAAACCATTGGACTACAGTTTAATTTAAAAATTCCCAGCTTTAGTTTCCTTCCTGGAATTAATACGTTAAGAAAAAAAGTAAGTTAAAATTTACTTTAAATATCCTTCCCTCCATTGATTGCTTAATTATGGAAACCTTTCAAGAGTTTTCATTGTCTCCAATTTACACCAACATACAGTAAGTCTCTGACTTGTAACTCATTGTTTGTTGTTGGGTGTTTTCACAAATGGATTATCGTTTAGACTGAGCGTTCCATTACTGACATTTTTATAGGTCAAATCAATGAAAGCAAAGGTTGTTTCCCTTTTGTAATATTCACATTTAATGGAAGGAAACAAGAATGCTCATGCACAGATGTCCAGCACATAAAACTGGGTTCTGACCTAAAGTGTAACTACCTTATTAAACAACATAAATAAAAATTTCCACAGAGGAATATCATCTGAAAATAGATGGTGTCCCACAAAAAACATGGTGGTGGCAGCTGTGGAGATGCTGTTATTCAGAAGGGAGTAGAAATGTGTTTAGGGTTAGATTTAAAAACATTAATAGAACTAAAATAAAAGAGCAATACTGAAAGAGAATCTGATGAGAAGTAGAAAAAGATGGAATACTTGTGACTAAAACAGTGGGTTTGGAAGTCATCTCTAAGCAAAAAAAGCCATGGCTAAACTGTAATGGCCTAGATCAAAGCAGATTCTTGTGCTTGAATGGCCTAGTCAAAGTCCGAATGAGGATCTAAGGCAAAACCTGAAAGTATGATAATAGCCAACAATCTCCGGTCTGACCATACTTGGCCAATTTTAAATTATTAAACAAGAAAAGCTTGCAAAAGACATCCCCCAGAAATCTCGCAGCTGCAATTGCAGCAGAGAGTGGATCTGGAAAGTTTTGACACCGAAGTGAATCAATACTCACTATGATTCTCAAAGTTTTCTTTTCTTTTTGATATTATGCAGTTTTGTTTTTGTTTTTTGTTATTTTTACACATGTCACAATCAGGCAATTAATCTGTTTTATGAAGTTCCACTAAAGTACAGTACATTGAATCTTGTGGGTGTAACTAATAAAAAAGGTAATTATTCTAAATTGCTAAAAAAAGAGAAGAAAAAAAAGAAAAATCGAAAAACATAAAATATCTTCGTTTGTTTCTAAATATGTGTTTTTCCATGTGTGGTTAAAAAATACCCCATTTGTCGAGTTAAAGTGCAAAACACAATTACATACTGTATTAAGGTAGTGTAGCTTTTACAACTGAATTTCAGATCAAAATAACATTTGTGGGGAAGATTATAATTTTTGAAGGAGCGTCACTGCAGATGTCTGCCTGACAGCAGTAACATCGTTTCAAAAAACAAGGTGGCTGTCATAGCTAGTGAATATCAATATGTCGCTAGAAGTGTATCCGCATATCTTATAAAGGAAACGCAAAATTCTTTGCTTAAGAAAAAGGATTTTTTTATATAAAAACTAAGAATAACAGGTTGGGACAGGAAAAATACTTTTATTTGTATTTGAAGTTCCCATTCAAGTTTCAGTAAAAGTAAAGTGGCAAAAAAAACCAAACCATCCAGCGAACGCTGATGTCATTTCAGTCATAATGAATAAAGGTCAATTTGCATCATCTGGGTCAACAGAGAAGTCCAATTAGCATCAGAACATCTCATTAGTGAGCCATTTCTAAATGCATTAACCATCATTAACTGAAATCAGATCGAAGCTGCAAAGTGCAGAATAGACACAACATTGACAAACAAGTTAGCTAGGATCAATGAAACAGTGACTGAAAGTCAAGTCAAATCTCAACTTTTAACTCGTTACAATGACCTCTATAGGTGCTTTTTCACAAACACTATTACAAAAAAAAAACAGTGGATTCATTTCCGTTTAATTTTATGATCCCATATACACACATTCTATATTTTGAAAAAAGTTCATAGATAAGCAATGACTAAATGGAAATTTTAATTACTCTATTTCCCTCATCTGTGTCTATCTTCCATGTTACAGTTTCCTTCCATGGCAATGGCTACATTCACCTGCAAACTATAGAGAAGTCCATTCAGACGTCCATCCACGTACGATTTCGTACCTCAAGCCAGTCTGGGCTAATATTTTTGGCAGCAGGACGCAGAGACTTCTTACTTCTTGAGCTGATCTCTGGACGACTGCAGGTAAGCCCTACACGATGCATTAAAAAAATTGACTGGCTATAGCCTATGATATCAGTTTGTATTTTAAACTGAAGACAAACTAAACCACCCAAGACGCATATTAATGTGGAGCTCAAAATTAAGAGGAAAGTATATTATTGAATACTACAGGGAAATTATATTTTCGCAATGCAGAGGAGTGTCTGGAGGAAATCATGCTACTTAATGCGAGAATGTTGAAACTGAGAAAAAAAAAAGGTTTTTATCAGAACATGTTTCTTAATGTGGCTGAAGAAGAAACTTTATCTCCTTCCCTAAACATTCTGGAAACTTTGGTTTATCTTGGGGGGATGTACTGTAAGTAGGATGGCATGATAGCAAGAAAATGTTGCTATTGTTCTCTCTTTCCTTCTCACCACCACCCACACACCTTAGGTACGGCTGGACCTGGGCTCAGGTGAGCGGTCGTTGCGTTCAGCAAAGGGAACCCACTTTAATGATCTGGCCTGGCACACAGTTGATCTAAATCACACACAGCACAACATCAACATGACTGTTGACCGAACCTCTTACACTACTCTCCGGATGCCAGGACCAGATTTGGAGCTCAGTATCGAGGATGGGCTCCTTGTTGGTGGGACGGCGGGACTTAACCATCATTACCTTCTAAACATCTCAGCTGGCTTTAGGGGTTGCTTGGATGAAGTTGTCTTCAATGAACACAACCTACTCTCTAGCCTTCAGGGGAATTCTGGGTACAAGAGAATCCATGAGGTTTCAGTGGGTTGCAGTCCACTGTTTTCAGCAACAGAGGAAGATCCTGTGAGGTTTTCCAGCTCTAAAGCCTTCATCTCTCTACCCCAATGGGAGGTTCTTCAAGAGGGGATATTTGAGTGTGAACTTCACCCTTCTTGGAAAGAAGAAAATGGATTGGTGTTGTACAGCTTTGGGAGTGAAGGAGGGTTTGTCTCGATGGAGATCAGGAATGGCCACGTTGTGGCCTCAGTAGGAAATGGAAAGGGTGGTAAAACCGAGGTGCATTCACTGACACATGTCTACAACAAGCATACCTGGTACACCATCCAGGTGCTCCTACTACCTGATAGCATTCAACTGAAGGTAGGCAAGGAGTTAGTGAAGACCAGTCTGAGTCAGGACCTCCAGGCCATCCAGCTCAAAGGGCCTCTCTTCCTTGGAGGACTGGATAAGGTTGCTCTAGAAAAAGCAAAAAGTGCTGGATTATCTTCTGTTTCTCTTGAAGAAGGAGGGGGAAGATCATTTAAAGGCTGTCTACAAAAAATTACAGTGAATGGCCAAAAGACTGGCTTACCTCATGCCATAGCCACTAAGGATGTTACTGTGGGCTGTAACATAGGCCAGGCTCCAAAGGTAGTGATCATATCCAGTTCCACAGATTTGCCTGAGCACGATGTTGCCACCACACAGAGTATCGGCTACAGGAGGGTCACAAATTTATTGTCGCTTCGAACGTTGGAGGTCCCTGAAGGTGGCCAGGCACTGCTTGAACCCAAACACATAAAGGTAGATCCCTTTTATGTTTTGCTCCCATGTTTTGTGTTTCTTTAACAGTGCAATGATTGACATATTTGCATGTGTTTCCATTCGACATTCCGGCAGGTAAATCTTGAGTTTCGCAAACTGGGGATCCATCCATCACAACTGTTATGTCGCATTGTTGAGCCTCCTGTTCGTGGTCAGCTGCGTTTGAATCCAAGTCCAGGTCCAGATGGGTTGCCTGAGGAAACACAGGAAAGGATCCTCGGAATAGGGGCAGAGGAGAAGGATCGGACTTTCAGCATCTTGGACCTGTGGCAGGGCCGGGTCATGTACGTTCACAATGGCTCTGAAGACCAGGAGGACTTTTTCACATTTTCAATCTTCTCTAACAATAAGAATGAGATGCCTATATTTCTGGAAGAAAGTCATTTGCACCGGTTTAATATCAGCATAGCTCCAGTTAATGATGCTCCTGTTCTTAGTTTGCCACAAGGAAACCTGTTTACTCTGCCTGAGAAGTCTAGACGACAGGTAGGCAAATCAGAATGTCTAGATTTAGAACTCCACTGAGCTTATTTCAAGATAAGAAAATTAAAATAATTTGTAATTTATGACAGCTGACAACAGATATGCTGAGAGTGTCAGACCCTGACAGCAGGCCTGAGGATCTTGTATTTAGCTCAATGGGAAACCTAAATTCTGAAGCTGGTTACCTTGAGAACCAAGATTACCCTGGCAGGTAAGTCTTATTATCTGAGATATTCTGACGATGCCTTGCATCTATGTACATATTTTAATATATGTACAAATATTGTGGCTTTTCAAAATAAAGCCTGCAAACAATCATTTGGCAGCATAAAAATAATGTATAAATATGTTGTCTCTCTTTTAGGCCCATCAACTTGTTCTCTCTAAATGATCTGGAGGATGGTAAGATCACCTTTGTGCACACAGGAGTTTCTGCATCCAGGCTGGTTCTCAGAGCCAGCGATGGACATAGAGTAAGTAAACATTTGGCTACTCTACTGAATTTGAATCAGTTAAGTTAAATGTGTATATTCACCTTTCAACCTAATATCTGGATAGTAAAGTTACTGTATCTTCTCAAAGGCTTTTCCCCATTTCCTTTCAATTTATTTTCTTGCAGGTCAGCAACGCAGTAGTTTTAAGAATCATGGCAGTGACACTTGAATACAAAGTAGAAAATAAAACTGGACTGGAGGTGAATCAGGGGGAAGCTGCCATCATCAGCACCAGTCACCTTGCTGTACAGGTCAATATGGCAGATAGTTCAGTAGATATGTGGTATGACGTGACAGAGTTGCCACAGTTTGGTGAGATCCAGAGGTTGCACTCAAGTGGCGAATGGAAATCCACCACCTTTTTCTCACAGAGACTTCTGGAAAAGGAAAGGATCCGATATCTCAGCACCTATCACGGAATTCAGACTCAAAGCAACGTTAAGGACCAATTCAGATGTAAAATAGTCATCAATTCGATTGCAAGAGAGGAAGTTGTTTTCCCTATAGAGATCCGCTGGATTTCACTGAAAGTAACACGAAGCAAGATGGAAGTGACTGGTCTTGAGAGTGCCGTTCTTATGCCTGAAGACCTTCATGTGATTTCTAAAGGTATTAAAATCAGTGAGAGTGATCTCTTCTTCAGAGTCCTGACAGTACCAAAGAAAGGGAGGCTGTTCCTTAGACAGAAGGTTTTGCAAAGGAACTCAACCTTTAGCCAAGAAAACATCACAGAAGGTTTGGTGAAATATGAACTGTTTAACAGGCTGCATGATGACACTAGAGATTCCTTCAGCTTTCAGGTTTTTTCTGCTCATGCTGCTTCAACACCTTATGACTTCAGAATCAACATCAAAGCAGAGTCAAGTGCAGTAACTGTCCTAAATAAAGGCCTTTCAATCCTTGAAGGCGCAAGTAAAGTAATTACGAAGGACATTTTGTTCACTCGCACGGGAAGTAGCCGAGAAGTTCATTATAATGTAACCGTGAGCCCCAGGCATGGGCAGTTAAGGAAGATCAATCTGTCCAACTCAACTTCCATTAATGACAACATACTGACATTCACCAATCAAGACATCACAGAGGAGCGTGTCATGTACGTTCACGATGACAGCGAAACCAAACAGGATTACTTCATGTTTCAAATTGCTGTGTATAAATCTAACAAACAGGCAAACAGGAAAGACGAGGGAAACCCTGAAGAGCACATCTTTAACATCTCTGTTCAACTAGTCAACGATCAGAGACCTGTCAGGGTTGTTGATAAGGTCTTCCATGTGGCCCGGGATGGACAGAGGTTGGTGACATTGAAAGATCTGCGCTACCGAGACGATGACTCGGATTTTGAGGACAGCTGGTTGGTCTATACAAGGAGGGGGATCCCAATGGGAGAGCTGGTGCTGGCCAGCGATCCAAGTCACAGGCTATATGAATTTACACAGCGGGACCTTGAGCAGGTTAGCATTTAGCTCTAAATCAACTTTATGAATGAAAAGACAGAAACCTTCATGAAAAAACATTTTTTCTTATTTACTGATTTATGCTTAAAAATTATGTAATAATATATATCAGTCACAGAGGAGGATGTAAAACAGTTGTTCATAGGAATCATGACTTACTAGTATAAAGAAATCGGTCTAAGTCTATTGACAGATGGACGGAGAGACAGACAGACATTATACAGAGCTACAACCTTTTGTCTTGTTTAAAAAGCATGTAGTCTTTTCTATTTTAAGGATTGGCCCACAGACAGTCACGTTGCCACAATATACACTACATTAGAAAAGTGATTTCCTTGTCCACCTCAATCCAAAGAACATGAGGGTTGTCATATTCTTCATCACTAGGGCAATCTATTGGCCATTCCTGAGAACACATCTCCTTTGCTTTAGTTAGAGTTAAGATGTGGCATCCAATTCTTTGCATTTTTTTCAAAGAAAAACTTCTTTCAAAATGTTATCCTTGTTTTTGTTCGAATTTCTGGCTCTTAAGACATATTACTTGAAGAATACAATGATCATGATAGGAGTAATTTGCTCTATGACTCGATACCCCCTAGAAACAGGTTCAGAAGTTACTAACTGAAGATTCTAAGGCTCATTGATAATCTGAATACATGAAATATAACTCACTATTATAAATTATGCCTCTGTTTTTTTTTTATTTGAGAGGACTAATAGGTTACGATTATGGTGTCTCCTTGAACCCCAGTCAGCCTCGGCAAATGGCCGCTCACACTGGGCCTGGTTCTGCTGGAGGTTTCTTCCTTTTAAAAGGGAGTTTTTCCTCTCCACTTTCGCTACAAGCATTCTCAGTGTGAGGGATTGCCTTCGAGTCAATGAGTTGATGCAATCAACTGGTTTTGCTTAGATAGAAAACTTTGAATCAATTTGACTGTATGATCTGGTGAACTATAAAGTGCCTTTAGATGACATGTGTTGTGAATTGGTGCTATATAAATAAACTGAATTGAATTGAATTGAAAAAGGATTTCTTCAATTCAATAGATTGTTTCTGTATGAGGGATTTTCTTCCGCACGTGTAATAAAAGGTCAAATTTTCTTTATGATATTTTGCGATTCTTCTGCCTGGAAAGTTGAATTCAATATGTTTTATAAACATCTTGATGAGGTGTACAAAAATATTTAAAATGCTGTACATGGGGAAAAAAAAACCTAATAGGAACACATACAGAGAAAAGTGAATTTCAGTTGAACACAATAAAATAATTGATGAATATGAATAATTAAGAGAATACAAAATTAATTAAAATAAGATGTTTATAAAACATTATGAGATGATTGATAAAAATATGAAAAAAGTGGAACTGCAATCTTTAATAATTTTTAGATAGAAAATTCAAAGGCCACTCTAAACGTATATCTTTTTTCTTTTTTATTTCTTAAGGTTGTGCCAGAGATGTTTTGCAGGTGTGAGGGAAATAGCACCCTCATATCAGAACATTGAAGGGACATCTCTCTAGGACGTCTTAAAAAAAGAATTGATAAAATCACTTGAATATTCAATTTCGGATCCGATAAATGTTCTTTAAAAGAAATTAGAAAGTAAAAGAAAATTCTTATACTTTATTTTTTTGTGATTAAGAAACAGGGAAACATTCAGCTATTTGCAGTTTTTGCCCTGACATTTTTTCATTAAATATATTTTATTTGAAAAAAGAAGTTTTGTCTGAAAAATGTAATCCTTATACTCTACACCCACTACCTTATTTGGACCTCAAAATGAATAATTTGATTAAATATTGCATCTTCCCAAGCTATATTCATTGTCCTAATTATATACTTGTCTTTCCTCAGAACAAGGTGTTGTTTATCCACAGTGGTGTTAGCTTTGGCCGCTTTGTGCTTTTCGTAACAGATGGGAAACACTATGTGTCAGCGCTCCTGGAGGTGAATATATCTTTTGCCTTACACTTAACCCTTCAAAGGAAGAGAGTATTTCTAGTCTTTAAATGCATTTCAAGTTTCTCTTTACATTTAGCTCCTTGGTTGGTAATTGGATTCATTCCAGCATTATTGTCCTTATCTCAATCATGATATGACCAGATTATATTTCTTTTCCATGTGCCTATTTGGTGAAGGTAATTGCACAAGATCCATACTTGCAAGTGGAGAACAACACGGGTCTGATGGTCCAGCAGGGTGGGATTGCAGCCCTGACTTCTGCTAACCTCAGCGTCATCAGCAACCTAGACATACGGGACCCCCAGGAAGTGACTTTTGAGGTCTACGTTCCACCTAGTCAGGGTGTGCTCTGCTTTAATGATGGGCAGAAGGAGGCAATCATTGGAACTGATGCCATTTCAGTTTTCACCCAGAGAGACTTGGTGGCAGGACGTCTGGCCTATCACCACAGCGGAGGCCACAAGTTGTTGGACGTTTTCAATGTGACGGCAAGAGCAAGAGAAAGAAGCACTGAGAGGCTCACTGAAAGAGGAAGGAGGGAGGTGCATTTGGATATAGGAGTGCTGTTAAAAATATATTTGGAGAGTCATCACAGACCTCCAACCGTTAAAACCAACCGCCCGGTGGTGGTGGCGGAGGGACAGAATACCTCCATAAGCAGGGAAGATGTAGAGGTGAGAGAGGGAAGGTCTCTTATTACAGCCAATTTAACCAGATTCTGAATAATATATATTTATATGTATTATTATTGTTGCTGTTCTGTCAGGTTGATGTCTTTTTCTTTTTATACGCCAGGTGGTCCACGATGACAGTTTACCCTCAGAAATAATCTTCACTGTCCAAGTTCCTCCTAGAGTCGGCATCATTTATAAATCACCAAGCAACAAAAGTCAGGAAGATATAAAGGTAGAATGTTAAACATAAAATGTTTTATATTGTCATTGGCAAACTGGGTCATCATGAGAGGATACCTATCATCGCTGGACATATTAAAATCTTTTAGATTTTAATTCACACTGATAGAAGGAAATCAGTTTGCACAAATCTAGAAGCAAAAAAATGGACAAATAGATGAATGCAATGCTCCAATAGTTCAGAAAAATCTGGATAACTAGCACTCCATCGGAGAGAGGCAAGTCAATAAAAAAAATTATTTAGAAAATGTGGTTATCCAGATAGTTTCCCTTTTATCTAATAGTTAAACACTTTAAAATGAAGCTTCTCAAAATTTGGTTTAGTAATAAATAATTGGATAAACAAATCAGCAAATAAAAAAAGTTGCTAAATCTCTGTTGTTTTTATGATTTTGCCTTCCAGAAATGTAAATGGTAGGTATCTTTACATTTGTATATAATGGGCTATAACTATTGTAGCTTTTTAGAGATAAAACATAATCAAAGGGAACATGTTTGAATTGGATTTAATCAGTTTTCGGTATTTAGCCATATGGTGGCACTTTGCTGACAGAAATAAAAAGTCTGAAGCATTTATCAGTGTGCCTAACACCTTTTATCAGTGATTATATATTGTGTTTGAACACCAGTATCTAGTATATATTTTACCTTTTTGCTACCACAATATAAAACAAAGTTAGCCCAGACTAGTTTAACCAATTTATTTACTTAATAAGTTTGTCAAAATACATGTTTTTTTTGCTCACTTGTTTTATCCAGGGTTTCAAGGAGCAGCCTACAACCTCATTCACTCAAGAAGATCTCAACCAGAGATCTGTTATGTATCAGCAGCAGGCTGCAGGAAGTATTAATGACTCTATCGTCTTAGAGGCAACAAATGGAGTGACGAAGGTTGGACCTTTCACAGTGATGATTGACATCATACCCATCCTGCTTCCCCTACAGGTATTAAAGATATTTGATGACTAAACTTGAATAAAAGAATGAGGGATACATAAAGATCTATGATTGAGGTAATTTTACAATTATTCGAACCAACTGCAGTTATTTCTGTGTTTTTCCAATCCTCAGGTGTTAAACTTGACTCTGGATGAAGGGTCGTCCCTGCCTCTCACATCGAGTATTATCAAGGTTGCCAGTCATCACTTTTCAGGGCTGAATTTCCTTTACCAGGTTATTGTTCCACCAAGATGTGGACACTTGGAGCACAGCCGTATCCCGGGAATGCCTATCCATGCTTTTACACACACAGAGGTATGATTAAAAAAAATATATTTCAATGAGTCAAACCTATCTTTGTGAAACTCTTTCCTAAAATTGGAATTTGTATCTTTCTTTTCAGATATGTAAGAGCTTAATTATCCTAGCATGCTTGCTTATTATAAACCATAATGTATTATTACAAAGACTTTTATATTGGCATTACTGATTTTTTGAATATTATCTTCTTTTTTTGAAAAAATTAAATACTGATTTCCCTATATATTGCTTGAATTGGACCATGTTTGAATTTAATTGAAACGTCTATTTCTAGGTGGAGCGTGAGTACATCTCTTATGTCCATGATGGTAGTGAAACTCTGATGGACAACTTTACAATTATAGCCAATCAAACAGAGATGAAAAAGCATAGCTTGCCTTGCACGGTTCACATCACAGTCACACCTGTCAATGATGAGACCCCTGTTGTCACCACCAACCGTGGGCTAAAGGTAGGAAAGTCTCTAAGTTACTGTATGTCTACCACAGGGAAGAAGTTTATTAATACTAATTTCATTGCTTTGTTTGGTTTTACATTAATCATGACCCACCTGGGTCTTTTCCTCATACTGTATGTTTATCCCTGTTTGAGTCATTGCTTTTAAAGCATGGCTGTTTAGCTACAAGTGAGTTTTTAGATTGTTAAAGAAAAGACTCCTGAGAATATTGATGCATGCTCCTTACAGAGGTGTAAGCACATGTGTAAAAAGCAGATTTGTTGCTTTGTCAGGTATATCACGGATAAGCCCCCAAAATATGTTATGGCAAAGATTAATTAAAAATGAGTATTCATTCTCGCTTATTTTCTTTTCACAATGTGGTAAATGTTTTATTAATCACAAAGTACGCTTAAATAAAATGTATAATCAATGTGGAATAAGAATATAGTGAATTTTATTTAATCAGCCTAAGTCTTATACTTGAAGATTTAATAAACAGGATGCTTTTAAACAGCTATTAACCAAATTTTAGTTAGACATTTTCGTATTCACCTAATCTTTCTTCCTCTCTCTGTCAGTGTTTTGTTTTCCGAGACCCACATATCCTGCCACATAAATATAATGAGTAGAATTGGATAGAATAGAATACTTTGACTCTAAACCTAACCCACTGTGAGTAAATTCAGATTCTGTTAGATTCTTTTCATTTATATAGTTCCCTTTCACACTTGTTATCTTAAAATATTTTACAGAGTCATTCAATCAAACTGACAGACTGGATGAAGGCTTTCTTATTTCACACCTGCATGATGTTTATCCCTAAAAGACTTTACAGGGCTGGGAGCTTCCACAATGATTGCTTAACCAACTATTTAAATAAGTTAACACAACATATCAATTGAAAAATAAACTATTTAAAATTATTATTTTTTCCAATATATTGCTAATGCAGGGAGTCTAGCGTATTAAAATCCCTTAAATGAATATAATCTCACATAATAACTTCCACTAGATTTATCAGATTTATGTAAATAGTCTATGAACACAGTTCTTAATTTTCAAAAAATAAATACTGGAATTATGTGTTGTTTAATCTGTCTCAGTTTTATGGGTTCTTATAGAAAGTACCAAAAAATATAATGTATTTCTCTTAGAGATGACATTATTTCTGTTTAACAGGTTAAATAACAGTTAAGAGAACATACGCAACTCTAATTTAAAAGAGAAATCAGGATAGGTTAGTTTTCTCAGAAAATGTAGGTGTAACATCCTTCCTGTTTTGTATTTCTGCTGCTTCAGGTGTGGGTGGGGTCTATTACAGAAATAAGCACCAATGAACTCAGTGCAGAAGACTCAGATACTCCACCTGAGGGCCTGGAGTATGTTGTCACACCACCTAGCAATGGTCACTTGGCTCTGAAGCGCTCACCCTCCAGATACATCTTGAACTTTACCCAAACTCACATACAGAGCAGGCAGCTGGTGTTCGTCCAAAGCGGTAAACATGCTGATATTTTTATGGTGTTAGGGCTCTGATGTAAAAGACTGTTTTTTTTTTTAACCTGTCTTGTCCCTCCCTGCAGGACCATTAACGGGGGGCTTTCACTTTCAGGTGAATGATGGAGTTAATTTTGCTCCTCGGCAGATCTTCAGTACCACAGCCCAAGCTCTTGTCCTTACTTTACAGAAGAACCACCCCATGGAGGTTTACCCAGGTATATCTTACTCCTCACTTTTTAGAAACAGTATTGCTTGTCTGGAATTAGACATAATATGCCTGAAGGTTTCAACAAAACCTTTGAAATTATGAATAGAAAAGCACTTAAAGAAAGCAGACCTCCACGAAATGACAAATTTTACCCCATATTGTGAATTACACCTATAACTAAACCTCACACATGATCTGGATCATTACCGAATTTTAATGAATTGTTTCTTGGCACGAGGTGCACCTTTAGTAAAAATTTCCTTAAAATCCTTTCATAGGTTTATAAATAATGCCCTTCAGTCTTCAGTATTATACTGTGGACTTTTTGAGTCAGATGCCGAAGCTGCCAATAGTCACTTCTGACTTCCTCTGGTTTAGGGGGGGAACTGCTTGTTCTGTCAAATAATGTTAAAGAATTCTTTAAAAAGTTCCTGTATCCTGATTATGATTGGAACATCATAAAAAATATAATTAATTCTTCCTTGGACTGAGGTGCACCTTTGTTAATTTAAAAAAAAAAATCTGTTCATAACTTTTCAAGTTATCCTGTACTGTATGCAGACAGACAGACAAACAAACACACGTACAAACTCTACTAAAAACATAACCTCCTTGGTGGAGGTAATTACTTGGCTAATTGGGATATAGTACCTAATGCATAATAAATCTGAGGTCCTTGTGCTGTAATTTTCAAAACTGCCACTCAGGGTCATTGGCGCTCTAGTCTGCCTTGGTACTGAAGCAATTATCCCTAATTATGGCAGAATATGTTGTGATGTTCTCTATATAAAAAAGAGCAACTAACATCTGTGGCGAGCCAACACTCGTCATCAGAGGCAGTTCAAGCGCTTACTCTGGGCTTCAAAGATGTGCATTAAACTAAACTAAAATGAATAAAGTCAGGCTAAAATAAAATACAAAAAAAACATTAACACTATACATTTATCTACATTGAGTGTCTTCAGCAAATTCACAAAGCTATATGGATGTATTTTAATTTGTGAAAACTAGAATTTTCAGGAACTTCTCAGTTTTTTTTTTTTTTTTTGCAGGCAATAGAAAATATGCTTCACAAACTCTTGAATAACAGCATTGTTTGTGACTTGAATATAATATTTCCCATCTTCCTAAAACAGTAAGGAAATCGGAATGGAGGAAAAAAAGAGCACAGATGAACTGTTTTAATGTTTTTTTTTTTTTTAATAAAACGAGACAGAAGTGTCTTTGTAATATTTCATCCTCTTTTCCATTTTTGCATTCCAGAAGTTTTTAATATTGCTTTTATAATTAACTACCTTTCTAAACTACTAATTGTTGTTATGTTATTTAAAACAGAAACTTCATGAATTTAATTTATTTAAAGGTTTTGCCTCAGTAGAAGAAACCGACCACCATAGCTCTAATAAAATAAAGTACATACTTATATACACTAAATGTATTCTTGACCAGTCAGATATTATTTTCTTTTCTCTTCTGTTCTCTTTTAAGGCTTGTTGACGCCAATCTCAGAGCAGGAGCTTCAGGTTGTTACCAACAATATCAGTGACATTGCAAGAAACCAATCTGTTGTTTTTGCTGTGACTGCTCCTCCAAAATTTGGTCGCCTGGTTCAACGAATGCCTGATAACTCTTTTAGAAACATTTCCACGTTTACTCAGCGCATGGTAGGAATCTATGATTTGTATTTTCCTTTTGTGCCATCTTTTTAAAGATTAAGCTGATAAAAAGTTGCATTGGTACCTGCAGCACGTTTTATTTGCTACTGTACAAATTGCATTTACTGTCTTCTGGCTTTAGAACAGTCGTTGAAAGGTCAAAAGGTATTGTGGCATGCTTATAAAAAGGTTTAACGTAGAAGTGTTTTCCCCGGAAATTGTATTGGCAAAGATGTTCACCTATTATAAATTAAACAAAGGTTTTAGGTTTAATTATTTTTCTTTTTTAATCTGGCCCAGAATCTTTCCTTCTAAAATATTCGACCAATTTGTCTGAATAATTTCTAATGAGAAAACACATTTTTGTATTTTCTTTGCTTTAGGCTGTGTGTCAATTTACAGAAGCGTTATTTGAACAAATGAAAAGGCACTTGAATGTGTTTACAACTATATTAAAATGGCTTTTTTTGTAGAGTTCAAAGAATTCTATAACGTAACATAGGTTTTGGGAGGACGGATATTTAAACTTTGAAAAAGGTGCAACACCCTTATGACATGTCTTCATGGCCTGCATATCAAAGTATAATAGATTTTCTGTCAAAAAAGAAATACTGGAAATGGCACACCTTTTTCCTTTTTTTCTTATTTTAATCCAAAAACTTACAATTCAAATTTATATATATATATATATATATATATATATATATATATATATAAATCAAATGACCCTTAAACCAAAAACTTCAGTGAATCATCTTTTGATTCAAATTTAGTAAATTTAGTAACAATATAATGTTATCCTGCATCTTAACTTAGTACTTTTTACTTACTTTGCCTAAAGGATAATCAGCCAATCATCATTACTGTGGTTATGATGCTCCTTCAGTGATGCTGAGTGTTGATTTGTGCCACACATACAGTAACTTACAATGCATCGTCAGAAAACCTCAAGTTTAGCTGCATCAGACTAAGTTTTGCCACAATGTTTTCTGCCATTTTAGCCAGGAATTAGTGTTTATTTGAAAAGGTGTCCCACTTACCTTACTTAACTAACTGTGCTCTTATTTTTTTATGTTTTCCCCCTAACAGATTTATTTGTTTTTCAGTTCAATTCTACAGATCCTTCCTTACCTTATAAATGAAACAAGATGTGAAATGATTTATCTTGACCTAATGTTTTTTAATTTAAAGAATCCTGTATTTCAAAACAGATATGTACTGTGTTTGTGGTATTATTAATACCAAATATATTTATTAAAACTTCAGAAATTAAACCTTTCCTAGTTTAAATGATAATGTAGTCACAGTTACATTAGTCTCATGTTATAACAACATTTTTGAAAATAATGTGATTTCCTAGAAATATTCCAGGTTTAGTTTTAAAACATTAAGAATACATTAGCATTATTTTTTTAAATATAACAAAGCTTATACATACCATTTGCTTTTTACTGAACACATTTATTAAATCAGGCCAAATTATTGTTTTTATATAAAAAAAAAAATGAAAATTTTATTGTACACACACAATTAAAAATTGGACCATCTCTGCTCCTCTCAGGTGAATGACGGGTTGATCTTATATGATCAGAACAAGCCAGAGTCGGTGGGCTGGTCAGCTGCAGACTCCTTCTCTTTCACCGTGTCCTCTCCTCCAGCTTTCCTCCCTCCACACACCTTCACCATTTTGATCTCCCACCAAGCCAACGATCACCTTGGCAACCCTCAACAGAGGACCAGACTACTAAACAATGCAGGTACCTCCTCTCTTTCAGGCGGACACAGTTCTCTTTCTTGGAAACAAAGAGAAGTTCAAAGGGACACGTTTTATTATTTTTTTCGTTTCTATTATTTCGCCAGGTGCTGTGGTGGCTGAAGGAGGCAGAGTGACTATTGACCGCTCTAAACTTGATGCCTCCAACCTGCTGGGAAACCTTCCGGAGTCCCACAGAACGGACCACCACATCATGTACCGAGTGATTTCTCTGCCTCGACACGGAGCACTGACTATACAGGGACACAATCTCACCAGGTGACATCCTGTGTAAATTGCCTGTCTTTAATTTAACCCAGCCATACCCTAAAGTGCCATATGAACAGTGTTGAAATAAATTGAGAGTTAGGAAATTATAGTTTTAATTAATTCAATAAGGTGATCCTTTTGGATTTTCATGATTTTCTCACAGGAGCTGGACAGATTTCTCACAAGCTACCCTGAACAAGTTTGGGATCATGTACCTCCATGACGACTCAGAGACAACGAAGGACAGCTTTACTTTTCGGGCCTGGGTGGCTCCTTTGCATCTTCCCTCTTCCTCCTCTTCATTGCCCTTGTCTTCCTTTTCCTCCGATTCCTCGTCTTCCACTTCTTTTTCCCCTCTCTATTCTCCTTCATCGGCCTCCTACCCAGCACTGGGCACGGCTTCTCATCGCCACCCTACCATGGACGGCGTGGCAGTGACAGAGATGTTCAACATCACTGTGACGCCCGTCAATGACCATCCCCCGTTAATTAGAAGCAGAGCCCCGAGCATGAAGGTTGTGGTTGGGGAGAGAGTCATCCTTGGGCCTGATAACCTTCAGGTGAGCCAGTTACTCATAATAGCTCTCCTTTAGGTCATTTTTGATCAAGACGAAGAAAACAACATCCTGTTCTTATTCCAAGTCAGTACAATATGGCCCAATCCAAAATAGTTCTACCACACCTGCTGCTCTAGATGTCCTTTAGGATTATGACGTTGTAACCAGAGAAAGATCCAGGTTACTCCAAGAAATCCTCATGTAATGCTATTAGAAGGAAACGGCTGAATGTACCTTTTATAATTTATGATTACAAATGCATATAGCCTACTTAGTTATATAATTTATAGTGGTGTGCTTTGTTTTCTGGAGCACAAGCCATACTTTTTTTTATAAACACACTAAAATTAAGAAATACAAGACTGATTTTCTGCAGTTGTAATTCCAAGATACCTAATGCTTCTGAATTTTATTTTTTGTACTACTTCAAGTGAAGTATCATTTTAACCAGTGGAATATTATTATTTATTCCCTGTTATTAAAATCCAGTCCCAATTATATGTTTTATTGTTTACCACGTGAATTCTTTTTTTAAAATCTAGATTAAATATATAATTTCCCATTGATATAATAGACAAAATAAATATGTGCTTAAACAATTAATTTTCAATCATGTTAGAGTCGGTCGTATATATACATATATATAAAGAACAAATGTCACTCAGCTGCTGAAATTATATTTTATATAATCAGTGAGATAATGACATTCTTTTCAGATTCTTTTTTTTTTTTTCCAATTTCAACGGTTTCCTAAATCAGTAAATTTTCTCTCATTTTAGGAGTACTATCTTGAGAAAAATCTGCAAATCTGACTAATGATATAATTTCCTGGTAATCATAACGTCCCTATTACTTGGTAAAAAATTACTGTTAGTTTTAGTTTTGGTGATTTTCTGTCTGGCTGAATATTTTTTAAGTCTTTCTCAATAAATCTAAAAATTTTTTTAAAGGTTGAGGACCATGATACTCCACCAGAAGAATTGCACTACCTTGTGATCAGCAAACCCAACAATGGTTTCCTGACTTTGGGAGAAAGACCTGAGCCAGTGACTTCCTTCACACAGTATGACGTCAACCACGGCCGACTGCATTTCACACAGCAGGTGAAACAGACAAATCTAAATCCTTGTAAAAACTGTAAAATTTAACTGTTCCATTGCCCCTTTCATTTTTTTGTAAGACTGCTGTTATTCCTACTACAGGGTGAGGTCTCAACTGGAGTTCTCTACTTCAATGTCACCGATGGTCATCACCGTCCACTCTACAAGCTGTTTAGCTTAGAGGTTGTGAAGCCATCTGTATCCATGGTTAACAACACAGGCCTGTCGCTGGTTCAAGGCCGCACGGCGGTTGTGTTGACAACCAACCAGCTGGCGGCTCAAACCAACGGTCAGAGGCAGGCCAATATCTCCTACATGGTTACCAAGCACCCACGCCATGGACGCATAGCTATCAACGACCAGGAGGTCACCACCTTCCAGCACGAAGACCTCCAGTTTGGTCGGGTCGTCTATCACATGACTGATCTCAGCGAATCAGAGGACAGCTTCCAGATCTCAGTGTCCGCCTGGTCTTCTGGTGTTGACTATGGGAGACTGACGGAGCAGACGGTGAATGTCACTGTGAGGCCTCTGGTTTACCTTAGAGAACCAGTCAGAGTTCCGAGTGGTATTGCTGTAAAATTGGGAAAAGCCATGATTGATGCCTCCGAGCTTGCCAGAATCAGCAGGGTTGATCCAGTTTTTAAGGTTCTCTCTCCACCGAAGCATGGCAAATTAGTCAAGGTAAATCCTTATTGGTGTAAACTTTGTACATTGGTTGCATGTATTTTATATCCCACCCTGTATATCCCAGTTCATCTAGATATAAAGCTTTACTGCAAGTCTTCAAGAATGTCAAATTTAGCCTGATAACTACCCAGAGGTGGGGGATCTGGAGTCAACAAGTCATCTCTATATCATGTATTTGAAGGAGGTGAGTCCAATCTGCACAGTGAATGAACCTGTGCAGATTGGACTCATCTGGTTCAATGGCTGGGCAGAACAAATATGTAACATAGAGATGGCTTGTTGACCCAGATCCCAATCTCTGTTCTACCTAAATCAGCCGTACACTCTGTAGTAGATATGTGTAGATTTTCAACAAATCCTTGAATGCTGCTGCATAATCTCACATTTAAAGTTTTTTTTTTTTAGATTTTTTTGAGCAATTGCACAAAGTGTCTGTATGACTGTATACTGCAAAAGGCTATAGAAAGCATGTTACCGAGGGCTGAAAGAGGCCCTGTCACTACAAGCTTAGTGTGAGGGATTGCATTTGAGTCAATGAGTCGATGCAATCAATCGGTTTTCCTTAGATAGAAAACTTTGGATCAATTTGACTGTATGATCCGGTAAAGTGCCTTGAGATAACATGTGTTATGAATTGGCGATATATAAATAAACTGAATTGAATTTAAACATTTTTATTCCAAAAAAAGAAATTAAATTTTGCAGCTGCATAATTTAAATTCTTTTTTAGCAATAAGTAGGGAGATGCTGATGAAACTCCTAATGCAATGATTTTGTCTCATTCAGATTACCTACGATCCAAACCATGCATCAGAGGCACTGAGGTCATTTACATTCAGGGATGTCATACAGGGCAGAGTTGCCATTGAAGAGACTCTCAGTGACGCCGACAGCCAGATCCACAATAACGAATCCACGCTCACAAAGGCCCGTGGCCACACACCAGCCACTCCCCTCAACGATTCTTTCACCTTCCTGCTAAAAGCCGGAAACGTCCAGCCAGCGAAGGGCGAGCTTCACTTCACCATCTTTCCACACCACCAAATGCGACATGGCACAAGAGGTTTCCACAAAGTACGTGGAGCAAGTCATGAGCACGTCACCACCCGTTTCGGAGCCCAAAACAGAACGACTCTAGATGATGGACATGGAGAGACTGAGATGCACAGTACGACTGCTGAGAGTTTGCACCCTCACATTTTGTCAAATAAAAACCAAAACAAGACTCAGCAGAAGATGAAGCCCCACAACCGTTGGGGGAATCGTACGCGCAGTCATGGAGGAAGATCAGGGACCCCCCCTAAGATAGCAGTAGAGGGGCACACCCATGCTCCACAGCCCCACACCCCTCCTGTCCCAGAAATACAGG